>OX101723.1:3523931-5923931 GCA_944452665.1 Stenoptilia bipunctidactyla | reverse complement strand
AACGTATAGATAGATAATCCATGACTCCTACTTATTAGTCATGATCAACAACAGTCTACACGTGCAAGCAATACCAATTTGTAAATAAAAGAACGAATTTCTTAGAAAGTTCGTATGCATGATGCCGACAGTCGAGTTTATTGCGGGCTAGGATAATAAAGCGACAAAAGAACGAACACAGGTGCGCAGTTTTTACTAATTTTAGCAACTTAAAAAGTACTTTATTACTCAATTGTTGTCGTTATTGAGAGTGGGTGTGCTAATAGAAAACTGAGCCTTGTAAAATAATCTTTATGTAATGATTTTTGACACTATTATGTAGGTAAGTTGAAATAATTGATCGCTTATTAAAAAAATACTTTCCGGCATACATTTATAATATTTTTTTATTATAACCTTTCATTTGCTCCACATACTACCTGAGTTGTAGTACCTACATAAAGAAAAGCATTAAGCTTGTGACCATTTTGAGGAAATTCTGAGTTTTTTTTTTTTTTCAAGTCTTCTTTATTGCGCCATAACTTTTTCCACACAGTGATTTGGTACTTCCAGCCATATAATTAATTAAAGTACATAAAAAACCCTTTCCAATGATATATCGCATGTTGTTATTGAGTCCTAGGCTGGGTTCCATACATTTTTGCCCGTTCTCCTTTGATCATTATTTTGACACCCTTCTTCGAGATAAATCGAACTTGCTGTACCTACTGGTCGAGCAGTGGCCAGAAATAGTTGTATGAGAATCCATATTTGTCGTGTTAAGCGGCAAAATAAATTACTATGCAAGCCTTGGCATTAAATTAAATTACATTAAATTACTATGCTAAATTACTATACAAGGCATTGATGGACTTAAGTTTGTGAGTTTACACGTTCGTCCATAAATGCCTCTCTTGCCGGCCGCTGCAGTAATGTACTATTCTCAAATACTAAATGCGCGGAAATTAAACTAAGTACAAGTCAGAACTTTTATTTGAAAATAAAATTATTGAATGTGAATGTACAATTCTTAAAATTTTATGAGCATTTGACGCGCAAAAGTCTTATTTTTTCTTTATTTTTATTTGAAATATAAACTAAATCTTTGATACGTTACCTCTTTGGTCGCCATGTTGCGGAGTAGAAGATCGTTCCAATTTTAAATTACACGACAAAAAAGTAATTCATTTGCCCGCTTAACACGACAGATATGGATTTTCATACAACTATTGCCGGCCGCTGTTCGACCAGTATAGCAAGTTCGATTTATCTAAAAGAAGGTTGTCAAAATAATGCTCAAATTTCCAAGCATGTTTGAGAAAATTAATATGTGATCTTTTGTAGAAAATATCTAGCAAAAATATTTAGCGAGACCCTTTAGGATACCTAAAAGAAGTTTCATCGCACTTAATCCTTTTTGCACTTCGATTTATTTGCAGTAATATAACAGGATAGACAAATAGTTTTGACATAGGTACAATATTCAACACGTTTAGGTACGTAAAATGGTCTCTATGGTTTCTCATTACTCTTTGCTAGTGGCTTAACCTACGACATACATGATGATACAAAATGAAAGATATCGTTAGTTTTAGAGTTTAACTCGTTGCAAAATTTTATTGAAATTAAAAAAAATATCAAACACTTAGACATCATGTTTCATGGTAAAGATTACTACTTAGTTTAAAACCAACCCAAGCGATTCCGAAATAGAAACTTTGTTTGATGAATTTTCCAAAAGTTTCGGGTTCAATTTCCGAACTGAGCACAAGTTTTTTAAATGAGAGAATAAATAGAACCCCCAGGCAATCACACCAACTCCATGACATCAAAGTAAGCAAAGCTTATGTTATGAGATACCATGTAGCGAACTAGAGGGGAGGAAAGGTGAAAGGTGGGTTACTTCCGAAATTCGAAGAAGTCATATTTTGAGATCATACATGAAGAAACATAACCGAAAGTTAAAGAATTAATCACGCCACGCATGGTTACACTAGCGCACATATTAATTTTGATGCAGCGGCTTACAGAACTTAATTTATGTAAAGAGAATTCTAGAAGACCTTTCGATTGACTTAGTAGCAGCGTCTAGACCACTGCACCACGGATACCGACGAAGAATACAGGTTGTCTTTTTATTAAAATCTATGACATGGTTCCTAAGAACAGATTTTCGCATGTCTTTTGATTGTAGCCTTTCCATGGTGACTGATCTAAATGGTCACCCTATACCTATAGTTCAAGAAGCTAGTGCCTGCGACTTCGTAGGATATAAGATAATTAACTATATTATCCTTGAATCTCAAGCTTAATTGCGTCAAAATCGATTCAGTAGTTTAGCTGTGAAAGTGTGAAGTACTGACGATAGACAGAGTTACATCAAAAACTGTTATGACATGGCTTGTTACTGTATAGAAAAGACCTGCAAAAATAACTGCAGTAAAAATATAACAGGAATACCTACGAAAGGCTTACTTGATAAAGTACTGGGGCTTAAATATATGTTTATTATTGTTGCAAACCCACATTTTATAAGCCCCCAATACGGCACCCATAATAGTACATTATGTAACAAGTGAGCTAAGTTGCTAACTACAGTCGAGGCTGTGATTTGAGCCCGAGCCGCAAGCGAGGGCTTAATAATGAGCCGAGACTGTAATTAGCAACGCTCACGAGTTACATACGACGTTTTTCAACACACTTGTGAGTAAAAGACAGACATACCTACGTGGTCATAAAATTTATTTGAAACAGCTGCTAGCTGCTGCGCGTCAGTAACCCTGTCCCATTACAGGTACACACGCTATTGTTGTTTGGAGGCGCTGTGCGGGCCGCTGCTGCACGCGCGCGCCTGCAGCAGGCGTGGCCCACACAGCATATATTTAATGTATAACCCGGATCAATAAAATATGCTCTGTTTACTCGCATGTAATTCGCACTAAGGGACAATTCAACTTTGTAGGATTCATTATATTATGCACTAGGGTATAATATATTACGCACGCGTGACTTATAGCCCAGTTTATAGTTCTAAATTCAATAGAATAACGCTCACTTTACGAGCAAGTGAGTTGAAAAATAATAAACATCTAAATTTAATAATAATACCTAACCATAAATGCATATAGTACACATGGGTATACCGCAGGACCCGGTCTTTATTTAATTCGATCTCCAGCTACAGTTGAACTTCCGTAGTATTTAGAAGGTACCTTCTAAAATGTGTAAATAAACAAATGTAACTTAATTGCTGCTAAAGGTAACTTAATTCCAACCTATATTAACCTGTGAAGTCCTGGTATTTTAAAAATCAATCTCAATTGAATTAAAAGAAAAATTTAGAAAAATAAACTTGAATATTGTTTAAATAAATAAAAATTATTTCATTTAATTAAAACTAAAATAACTAATACCTCTAGTACTACGGTTATTTTTTTATGGCGCTGTTACCACCAGGGATACCACGGTAATGAAAAAATAACCGTTATAAAACGAAATTTCGTATGTTATTTTCCAGCAGGACCCTCAGCCTTTTGAAGGTCTTCAGAACAATGGTATACGGTCTCGATTAGAGGCAAATTAGCACCTTAAAAATTCATTTATACTTTTTTTAAATTATTTTTATTTTATGAGGAATCGCCTGTGAGACTATTTTCGTACCAGCAGAACAATTTTATCTTTTATTTTCAGCCCAGACAGTCACATTTCTAATCAGCAATTTATTAGTACTATACAAAAATAAATAAATTTAATTTAAAAAAATACTTGCGCCTCGACTGAGATATACGAAATGATTTATTATTAAACTATAAAGTATAAAAAAGCTGCGTTGAACTGTAAAGCTCAATCAAAAATTGTTTTGGCTTGCAGATAGCCGCATGCCAAGATTGAGCCGCGTAGGTATAGCTTGCTTTTCGTCCGTTTGTACCTATGAAGTTGAAATACTCTATACCGTGGTTTTGCTTAGCTAAACTAAAGTTGTTCGTCCATAAAAAAAAATAGCATAGTTTGCGGTGGACGCACATGTATGAAAAACTTTCTCAGCTTAATTTAGTTTAGTTGGTGGTGAACGACCAGCTTAATAGTGGTCGTTGAGCCTACCTACTATGCATACATACCTGTATCCCTCATGGAGTAGCCAGATCACCAGATGCTATAAAACCATCTGATGCCACGTTTGACAAATTTAGAGGTATCATAATGATAGCAAGAGACTATTGCAATGACAGGGGCTCAGTCTTGCGGCCACAAAAAAGATACTAATTTTTTTAAGAATCAAGTTCCACTAATTTAAGGCACAGAATAATTAGTAAATGTTAACGATACAATCATTATAAATGCTACAAACTCCCAAATATCAATGAACTTTACGACAAACATTCAAGACAAACCTTAAAAGTTGAATTTGTTAAACCCACATATATAGAAAATGAAACGATGAGTCTAGCAGTTATATTTCAATAGAGAATACAGATGGTAACACTAAAAAATCTAAGAAGAAGATAAAGAAGATTCTCAACAGAACAGAAGAAGATATTTCGATAGAGGTTGAAAACATTATTAGTAGTTCTAACACTACAATGCCTATTATTTATACCAGGTTATTTGCTTATTAGATAACACAAATAGCAAACAGAACATTAAAGATATAGTTTTCTCTTACGCTGATAATATTCCTGATTTGATCTAAATATTATGTAATAGTCTGCATAGTAAATTGAAAAAAGGCCTGAAAAATAGGTCTTCATGCTTTACGAAAAAACTACACGATATAATCAATCCACCAAGTACAGTTTCTTACTCAAATACTTCAGTAAAACACAATTTACTTCTTTTACCTTTCTTTGAATTTAAAGTTTCGTTTTTAATTTAAATATTAATTTAAAAATGAATATTTTACAGTGGAATGTTAATGGGTATTTTAAAAGACTTGAAAATATTAAGATCTTAATTAAAGCAGTATTTTTTGTTATTTCAAAAAGATTTTCTGTATTAAGATTTTAGCAGGATAAAAAATAAAAATTTAACATTATCAATATTCCAGATGGATGGTTTGGTACTTTTTGTTGAGATTAGTGCAACAGATTATAGAATTCACTTGACAAGAGGATGTCCTCTCAGCCCTTCAATTACTTCTGGGCTACAAAGCGTTGAGACAAAGACGGCTTTATGATTTAAATGGTATTGTAAGAGAGTTTTTCATTATGATGCAGGTCTACCAGAAATCGAGCTAAATCTGAGCTAGTTGGTTCGTAGTTCATAGCTAGTTGGTTCGTAAATAATAAACACTAGCTAATTTGTAGCCCATTTCGTCCAACGAGCCCACGCTGGTTAATAGTTATTTATTATAGAAGTTCACCAACTCTTCATGAGCAACCATTTTTGTTGTTCTGACCAGTTTGTCGGGTTTTCATATAAGCCACCCTGGTATTAACACTTCACACCTACTAGTAAAGTCACGGTACTTTTGGCCACACAAGAACATCGACGTTGGTACTAGGGTGCTAAGGACCCGGGGATTCTTAGCACCCCGTCCCGCCTTTCCTCGACCGCTACCTTGATCGAAACTAGCGGGACCGCCGGGGATTAAGGGGTTTTGTCAATTTGGGGGGGAACTACTGTAATCGCCACGCTTGGCAGGCGGTTTGGCAGTCGCAGTAACGTGTTGTTACTACGCAAAGGACGCTGCTGCCCATCCTCCGGTTTGACCCTTAGTCGCCACTTACGACACCCATGAGAAGAGATGGGGTAGCGCTATTCTTAAGGCGACGCCAAACGCTCACACGCCAAAAAAGGAAATGAATAACATTAAACTCAACCTCCTTCTGTCAACCGGATGTCAAGTCAAAATTCAGTGTTTAATTTGTTCAGAACTACAAAAAAAGCAAAGTAAAAATGTAATAATACTTAATACTTAAGTAGTAATACTTTATCTGAATACTTCAGTCATGTTTGTTGTTTAGGAGAGTACTTGCGGTTAAAATTGTTTTATGAGGTGTTGAGGTCACGGATGTTGTTGATGTTGGCTCGTATTAAATAACTAATGCCACTATTTCTCAGTTCTTTTTCATTCCTAACAGGTTTTGCTAACACCAAATAATAATTATTATTATTTAGCATACTTATAACTACTCGCCTTTCGGCGGAAAAGACCCGACAATCGGACCAGTCGGTCGGGGATCAGGGCAAGAGAGACAGAAACCGGCGAACGATTCGGGCAGTCTCGAGCAAAACCGCTTTTTGCATGCGTGCTGGAAGCGAACCGCCGCCGAATCCCAGCCTTTCAAGGTTTCTGACCAAAGTGGCTGGGGTCAAACCGTTTGCGGATAATACAACCGGGATGATTTCGGTGGACATAACTTCCCACATTTCGGTCACCTCGTGTGCAAGGTCCAAGTACTTGTGTTGCTTTTCGGTCTCGGCCTTCACGAGGTTCTCGTCATGTGGTATAGTTATTATTATTATTATTGCCTAGTAGCAAATTAGGGATTGGAAAATTGGAAACTCATTGTGTTTTTATAAACTCCATATTTCCATAAATATTTTTAGGAATTACTATTGACTTGAAACTGGAAATAACATGTAAATAGCGTTTGTATGTGAGTTGACAGATTTGTTTACGTACTATGGCAAATAGTTCAAGTTGTATCCAACTCTTGTACATCTCTCCCATGGGGAAACTCGGTAGAAGCTGATCGAGTATACATTCTACAAAAAAAAATCAGGCCATTTTTAGGGCAAATTCAATAGACAGCTGTAAAACATTATTTGCGAAACTAAAAATTTTGCCACTTCCTTCATTGAACATCTATGAACTGTGCTGTTTTGTCAACCGGAATAAATATTTATTTGAGAAAAATGAGGATGTGATTAGACATTTTTGATATTCTTTTAAATTAGTTTGGAGATTTCTTATTTAATTTCATTATATTTTATTTCTGAACGTAATTATAACGCTAAGCGATATCAGCTTTTCGCCGAAACCAGACTCCATCTAACATGTCTATATATAAAACCAAAGCTTCTGAAGCTTAACGCGTGCCATAAGAAAGGCTAAAGAGATTCCGCCAATGACGGCTACCATTCTTACCATTCTATGGAATTACATGCTTTTTTGTCCAGAATAGGAGGGCCCGAAAACATTAACTAAAATTTATTATTCGTTTTATCAGAACCATTCAGTAAATAAGTTTGTACTAATCTTAATATTGAACAAAAAAGATATTTAAGTGATTTTTTTCTATTTGTTTCGTCACGTCCGAAAAGGCTTGTTTTGCGCTTGACGTTGTCTGTAAGGGTTACCATTTTGTATAATCACCCAATTCTCAGGGAAAAATATAAATGCATAACATGTTTGAAAACAGAAATTATTTATTTTAAACAAAAAAATTACGTAAAAAACATGGCATTTGAGAAATAATTAAAGATTAAACAATTAAAATTATGTTTAAAAATAAAAAGCATCAAATAAAAGTATCAAAATATTGAGGTACTGTAACTGGGTTCTGCAAATATCAGATTATTATATTATTTATTAATTAGATGATGACATAAAAATATCAATTTTAGTGTCGTTATCTTCGTCATCACTACTTTCATCGATCTTTGCAAATAGTTCAATGATGAAAGGCTTTTCTAAATATCTGTCTTTCTTGCGAAATCCTTCATGTAATTTATTTACATGTGAACAATGACTGCGCCTTTAATAGCTCCGACGGCATTTAATACATTTTCAAATATTTTTTTGGGATTTCACAGGGTTGCTTTCCGACTTTGACTTGTGCTACTTTTATTTTTATGAAAACCCTAATCATTTCGATCATGTTAAGATCACACTGATAGGTATGGCGGTAAACGAAATATCAATAAAGTTAGCTGAATTTAACTAAGATGCAAAATAAATAACCCGTAAGAAACAACAGAAATAGTGTGTCCTAGTGTTTTTTTTAAATGCACGATTCTTAATCATCGTAACCATTTCATTCTTAAGAATAAAATAATACACCCATGGTGAAAGTTCCATATAAATATCTGCAGAGTTTAATTCACCTTTCATCAAGTTCTCACAGCAGTGGTTAATCTCCTGGAATCGTAGTTTCATTTTATGGAAGTATAACAAAAAGAAATACATTAAAAAAAATAACTTTCAAAATATGGCAATGTGTAAACATTGCAGAGGCAACTTTCTTGTGTACTCGTAGTATGGATTTATAAGGACTTTAAATTGTTTTTCTTCCTTAAAACAACTTCTTTGCTTTTACCACCACAATAAGTAAGCCGATATTTTATACATTTTAGCGTCTTTTTACCATTTTTTTAATCTAAATTACAACAATAAATATGAGACGGCAAAAGTCATAAAGTGACACCCCACAAGTCCCTTGTAGGCCTATACATTCACAGATACATATTACGTCATATTATTAAGGTAAGGTGTGTGTGTGTGTGTGTATAAGGTATATTTTAGTTAAATATATTGGGTGTCACCTTGCGCGATCTATTCCTTGAATCTCGATCTTAAGTAAAAAAACCTAATAATTACCTAGTGTTACGTAAGTATTAAGAAAGTAATTTATGAAAGCTCCTATTCAAAAATGTTCTATAATGTATTATTTGGTGGTAGGCATGTGTTCTTTTTCAGTACAATTTTAGGTATCTAATTATAATAAATCGACTTATTTTTGTACAAAAGCATGTTACAGGCTGTTTAGAACATTATTTCATTATTACAATAACTTTGTTTTCAGTAGCCTAGCTAACTGTACAGATGGTAGCCGGCAGATATATAAAATATGGCGGAAAGCCTTTGAATGCTGTAAAAAAAAATTGTATAGATGTAAATCCTTCGACAACTTCAAATGAAATATGGCAGCGGATGAAGTGGATTCAAGGATACAGAACTAACAATGAGTGTGTAGACGAAGCGACTATAAATGATTTGCTTTAATGTATGACGCCGGATTTTGCACTTTCAGCTGAACCTTTAGTTAATTTAATTGCTTTATTTTTTTGCTAACATTTTTACATTCAAGTTACATTTTATACTTACTAATAAATACCTACTATTCTATCTTTAAATGAACACTTATTGACTCCGGTTTCGGTAGAGGAACTAGATAAATATATAAGAAGTAGTGACACTGCTCCAGGAGAAGACGGAATTGCATATTCAATGTTAAAAAATATACCACCTGCTAAACTATATTTATCAAAATTATACAAAAGTTTCTAAAAGATTGTTTCAGTAGTTCCTGTACCGAAAGAAAGTCAAATAAATTCGGTGAGACCAATCTTTAAAATTAAAAAAGAAAATCTTTAAAAAGTAAAACCTTCCGAATCGGATGGTTTTTGGAAAAAAATATGTGTTTGCTGCGGAAACCGTTGGATTCCGTCCACAATTCCGTCAATCTTATAGTTGTCTTCATTGTCTTAGCAGATTCAGTTTCGGAGATACAGATTGCAATGTCAAAAAATAAAGTAACTGTAGGATGTTTTATAGACATAGAAGATGCTTAAGGTAATGTAGAAATACTTAAAAAAATTGATTTTAGGGGAATAGGTCGACTTTATAATTACTTATGGTCATTATTGTCTAAAAAATATATACATGCTTTTCCAATACTAATAATAAATACGAGGTCCGTACTGTAAGTAGAATAAGTAGAAAAGGTCTTGCTCAAGGGGACCCATTGTCACCAATTTTGTTCAATGTAACCACGATGGACATTTGTCATACAATAAGTAATTACAGTAACGTGTTAATTTCACAATATGCCGATGATTACGCTTTGATCACCTCAAGTAAAACGGTCGCAGTTACTTCGGGGACCATTCAAAAATTTTTTAGAAGAATTTAGAATTTGGGGTTTCAAATTTCAAGGACTAAAACAAAAATATGTGTCATCAGTAAAGGCTTTAGACAAATAGCAGATGTTAAAATTAATGGAATTAATATTGAAGTAAATGCTTAGGCTTATGGTTAGATAAATTTTTAAAATGCGCAAAATATATAAACAAAACAGTCAATAAATTATTGAAATATTTTAACATATTGAGGTTATTGGGAGGTGCAAAATGGGGTTCATCCGAAGCATTTACGACGTCTTTATATCTCTCTGGTAAGGAGCAGAATTGATTTTGGTAGCGTTCAAACTCATCTCTCTAAGCTCAATAAATTAAAAAAGCCAATGCTTACGGGTGATAGGAGACTTCATAAAATCTACTCCAATATATGCAATGGAGAGCGAATCATGCGTATCACCTTACATTACTTAGCAAGTAAATTTTCTTACGGTCAAAATCATTGAAAATAATACATACATACATACATAACTACACGCCTTATCCCTTATGCAGAACACCAGAGGGTATAATACCATCTTTTGTCAAGTTTGACAAATTTGGAGGCATCACAATGGTGGGGAGAGAAAAAAAAATCTCCAATGAAACCTATGGTCTTTTAGGTCCCCTGACTTTTCCAGTATGCCCGGAAAGAGAAGCAGCTGGCACATTCTATGTTTTTCCTTTGTTCCCAGTCCAGCAATTCATGCTAGAAATAAACATAAAACGTTAAACATTATTTAAGATGTATTACAATAGGTTTAAAATAGGCAATTTTGTATGTGCCAACGTAGTAGCGTTGGAACCTTGTTCTTCCGGAAGAACTTTCTCTTCAAGCAATCTAAATGCTTCAAGTACATATTTCATCTGGCGACAAAAATGCGAGGACAAATATTTGGTACCATATTTATGGTCTAGAAAAATTATTTGCGTAAATAAATAAGTTATATTTTTACAGTACTTTTTTTTTCAAATAGCACTAACCGCAAACCCAATACCCTCTTAGAAACTAAGAGTACTTAATGAATGGAATACATTGAGAAATTATTTGCATGAAAATATTCGGTCATTAATAAATTCGGGATATCGTTATTTTTTTTCTTATCACCCGGAAAAACTGCTGTCTTTATTTACAGTCATTCTTATCTCGTATTTATGCTTCTCGCACTTTTATCCTGTCCCCTATCGTCATTCGAACGAATGTTAATTTCGATCAGACTATTCGGCTTAAACTTTTTTCGGGCAGTCTTTATTCGGTCATTCATAATTAGGGCTTAAGTTATACAAAAGGCAGCAAATCAATCGTTACAAACCTGTCAAATTTATCCCAACTAATTTTAAACTTAATGTCGAGTGCATAGAGCTCAGATTCAATTGTAAATTTTTAGCAATTTTGTAACTCTTGATCTGCTGCTTTGTGTACAATCGGAAAGAAGATTTATTTAACAACAAATTTGGAATTGGCTTTACGCGACCCCTTTCACTAATTTAGCGAATTTCTGGATATTCTGGATAGTTTTAAAACAGTACACATTTCAATAAGACCAAAATAAGGTTACTGCACTTGATACTTTTTTAATTTTTATGATGATTTCGGGTTGTAAAAAAACAACAAACAAAAAAAGTTTAAAAATCTTATTAAAAAAAGATCCCATGGCTTTTGAACTTTTAATTGGCCAGTTAGGTGTTTTTCCTAAGATCTCATTACACTGGCAATCAGATTATTTACAAAGTGTAGTTCAGCCCACAATTATATTTAAACCGTATTTTATGAACACGTATATTTTTTTTATGAATACGTTTGTAAAAAGATTTTTTTTAACATGATTTGACTACGGTTAGATCACTGCTACTCTCCAGCATTTTTAACTGTCCTCTGCTCCATATCTTCCTTTATGATGTCCTCCCTCCCCAAAACCCAGACCTACAAATATGAAGGTACTCCTCACCTCACCTTTATCCTTAAGATCCTTATTTATTTATTTATGTACACTTTATTGTATGCCTTACAAAATCCTTCCATGATAAAGAAAATATTACTAGATTGTGAAGAAATATTACACTCATTTACGAAAGCAGTAACATTTCTTCGTCAATATGTACTTAGTTCGTTACTTGTCGTACTATTTTTTCTGTTGGTGAAGGTAATAATTGTGTTGTTCAATTGTTTTAGGTAACTCCATGTCCGGTCTTCGTTGCGCATCACTCGCAGTATCAGTAATATCTTGACCCTAACTTATTATGACGTGTCTATTTCATCACGTAAAACTAGCAGTAATAGCTTTTCATTTAGTATAGATGGTTGGTTGTCATATCGAATAAAAAAAAATTTGTAAAATTCACGTTTTATAGGAATTCAAAAAAAGCTATTCAAAATTTCTATATTTGGTAACTACAAATTTAGAAGGACACTCTCTTTAGGTACACAGACCTGTGAACACTCTTCCTCCATTACAAAATATTTTACCAAGTACAAGTGCAGTAACATATTTTTCTAATAGTAAATTAAAATAACAATTTAACGTAGGTAGGCTGAAATATATAAAAACAGACAACATTTATTTCTTTAAATGCAAAAAGAAGGGTAGTTGTAAATATGTGTTAAAGAAGTTAGTACAGCATCACTAAAATGTTTAATGTTAAAGTCATAAGCTTATAGCGTTTAATATAATAATTTTGAATTATTTAGGTAACTATAAAATAAAACGTTTGTTAAAAAATGTACAATTTAAAAAGCTTAAAGAAGACAAAATTATAGCAAGTAAGTAGGTACACAATTATTGCTCTTTTTTTATTAATTTTGAATGTTGGTGAGAAGTATTATAAATTTATACATTTTTCTTATTTAATATGACTCAATAAAAAATACTTAATTACAATAATTTATTAAATGTAATATTTAAATACGTACAAAATAAAAAGAAATTAATCTTAGGCTCTGGAATTAGTTAGGTATTTTATAATTTGAGGTTAGCAAAATTACGAATATCATTATATTTAATTGTCACATTTTTTTGTTTGTCTTAATGTGTTCTTTATATATTTTTTATTAAAATTTAGTAAGTTTTATTCATTGCGAACTTATAACATAAACTTTGTTTAAAGAAAAGATCTATTAAATGATTGATTTCAGAAGATTTTCAGTTTGTTCATAATTTTGTAGTTTTAGCAAGTTTGTCACTTTTCCTTTATTTTCTTTTTTTACAAACATATGCTCTCCGAGGAGTTTAATAAGTGTACGGGTCGAAACCAAGTAGTGATATTTAATTTGCTAAATAAAAAAAACTTTCGGGCTATCCTGCATATGATAAGAATAACGGCTTTTTGTAGCAGGTGGTCTTTGGACGAGCGAATATTAAGGATGTTGAGATTGGTGTGCAGTGTGTTTGGTATGACGCCTGTAGAAGAAATGATAATCAGGATTGTTATGACTGTGTTAACCTTCCAATGTGTTTAGTTCAATTATTGAAAAATCAATAAGATAAGATAACATAGATAAGATATTTACTTCTGATAAAAACTTATACAGGGTTGATTTGTAATCACCGGCCAAATTTTTGTTGCAAAACAATGTAGGTATGTATTTTTTTCAAGGAATTATTAAGCAAAGCATGGTCACTTTAAATTAGTAGTCGTAGCTATCGCGTCGTAGTAGCTATGTCCATCAACAGAGACTATTTATAAAAAAGTTTTTGATTCCATATCTTAATATTTTGTACTGGGCGATAAAAAAATAGATTTGCTGGTATGTTTATATCGTATCAATGAAAATTACATTTAAATTTGGCTAGTGCCTAATAAGCAACCCTGTATATTTGTATATCTTTTCAGAATGTGCGGAGGGAAGGTTATGAGTGTTGCAAATGGGTTATGAGTATGTCAATGAGAAATAAGATTTTATTGAATTTATCTAAAACGGTGGTATTAGGTCAATTGAAATGAATTGTTTTATCAGTGATGACTGTTCTATCCCAGTAAATCCTGTATTGGCTATTTTCTAATTTTATTTGTGGTTTATATTTGTAAAAGGGAATTTTCTCTGTTGGAAACTTAAACTGGTGTGCTAGATGATGATGGACAAGTGCAGCCACTTGATCGTGCCGATGTTTGTAGTCCGTTTGCGCTATGGCTTGGCAAGCGCCTAGTGATGTGCTGAATTATTTTCACTATGACAATATCTGCAACTATTTATCAAGAGATTTGGTGTTCGAATTATATACTGCTCAAAACAAAATAGAGGCCACTTCGTTTTTTTCACAAAAAAACGATTGTATGACACTTTAAACTTAATTTTAAGCTAGTTTAAGTGTCTTAGCGTAAAATTGATGTTTATGTATCCCTAACATTATTCTGAACAAAGCTTTTTAATTTTTACCCTCAAGTGGAAAGACATAAATAAATCAAGTTAAAGTTATCACAATTACTTATTCACTTGTGTTTAGACTATCGTTACGAACGTTTCTAGATTTGTTTCACTACTTTTTAGAGTTTTATCATTAGAACTCATAACAATGCCACGTATTCGGCACCATCTCATAGGTGTATCGCGGCGATCTATCCGAAATGATTGGGCTCGCTACCAGGACACTGGTACAGTTGTTAGAAGACGCCGATCAGGATGAACCCGGGCAACAACGACTGAATACGACGAATACATTCGTTTAACTGCCCGTCAGGAGCGTCAAAAGCAAGACACTACTTGAAACTTGCTGAGGACATACATACATAACTTCACGCCTGTATCCCTAATGGGGTAGACAGAACACCAGAGGCTATAAAACCATCTGATGTCACGTTTGACAAATTTGGAGGTATTATTATGATGGAGAGAGACTATAGCAGTGGCAGGGGGTCAGCCTATCGCCCGCAAAGCGCCAATAAATCCTCCGTCCCTTAACTGACTTTTACAGTTTGCCCGGGAAGAGAACCAGCCGGCACATTGTAAGTTTTTCTTTCGCTCCCAGTCCAGCATGGAAGCTTGCTGAGTTTCAAAGATAATACCATAAACTTTTTTCCGTTCCCGTGGGAATTCCGGGAATTCCTTCCATTATACAAACTGACACTTATTGAGTAACCTTTATACTAAGTATCACATCCGTGCACTCAAAGAATAAGATTTTATCATACAAACTAAAACATCATATATTTCCCGTTCCCGTGGGAATTTCGGGAATTCCTTCCATAACACAACCAGTCCCTTTTTGAAGAACTTTCATGCCAAGTATCATATCCGTGCACTCAAGGATATAAGATTTTTCATACAAACTTAAAAGTCCAATAATTCCCGTTCCCGTGGGAATTTCGGGAATTACTTCCTTAGTGCACCCCTACATCCCCTAAAGAATGTATGTTCCAAATTTCAGCTCTCTACGCCTAGTAGTTACGGCTGTACGTTGTCTGTCAGTCACTCAGTCAGTAACGGAACAGTTTTATATGTATTTATTATTTATTTAAGCTATACCTATAGCAAATATCAGGAAAAATAGAATATAAAATGTCGAAATTAACTTACACACTTATTTGTTTCAATAATCATGTTCACGGTGATACAAACATATGTTTTTCAGACGACGTCACTGCCACACAAAGTAAAGCTGCGTAGTTATAAGCGCACGCACACATAGAAACATGCGCAATAATGAGTTGAAATATGTACGAGTATATTACTTTACAACAAATTTGAGGCACGATAAAGTCATCACTACCCTTTTTAATCAACCCAATGCAGGGCTTTGAGCGATGAAGAGGTTCAGGCTATAAATCCTGGCCAGTACTTGTTGGTGGATGAAAAAAAGTTGAGGATATCAAAATGGCTTCTTACAGACGATGCTGTATACATACAAGTATATACCTACAGGTCAAGTACCCAGGGTCGAATGCTTAATAGCCCTTAAAGTACGGAAGTCGTCGTGATAAATTAATAATCCTTGTATTGAGCGGCTTGAAGCGGCTTAATCACGATATACATGTCGCAGTCATCTGGTTGAATTAGCCACTCAATTGGACGCCTAGACCGAATCAACGGCCTAGGCCGATAGTTGATTGAACACGAAAAACTCAACGTTTAACAACTTGGCGTGTTGAAAGTTAGCCCCTTGAAGATGGCTGACCAAAATTCAGCCAAGTGATTTAAATTTGGTACAGTTTTGGATAAAGTAATAAAACAGGTAGGTCATAGTAAAATTATCTGTCATGACGGAAAAACGAGTCAAGCAAAATTTTTTTTTATAAGATTTTTTTTTATTTATTTCAATTACAAGGAAATAAAATCCATTGTGACGCATCGCCGGGTGCTGCCGCACCACGCTCGCTTCGCTCGCTCGGCTCGCGCGTAAATATAAATATCATATAATAAAATAAGTTCCGTTTTAATGTTTTATTATTTAAACCAAACATCATAAATTTAACAATATCCAATTTAACTAAATGGCTAAACAACGTTTAGGCAACTGGTTAAACGTTGCGATCAACGACTTGACTAATTGTCCTTAAGCCGGTTGAAACGGCCTAGGCGTCCAATTGAGTGGCTAATTCAACCAGATGACTGCGACATACATATAACGTGTCCCAAAATTCAACAATAAGCCAACGATGCCAGAGGGACGTGAAAAATATCACAACTTTTTTGATTACAAAGCCTATTGTGAAATTCTTCGAAAATTTACAACCTCTATAATGCTTTAAATTTAAATTACCATGGCATTTTTTTCAAATAGGCGCTGGATAACCCGGTCCATCCTCCGGTGACGGCTTTTCGTTGAATTTTGGGACACGTTGTACAACAGGAGCTACAACGAAGACTTCACGAATGTCAGGGAATGTTGCTGTTTCATGTTTTGGGATTGAAATTTATATTAACAAATAGCGTTTGTTTGCAAAGCAATAGAGATAAGTGTGTTGTATTTTTGATAGGTACTACACTGATGAGTGACATAGCAAAAAGTAGTTTGTATTTATGGTTCGAATTTCATGTGTTATACTTGTTGAGATACGCTGATACATGGTGATACAGGTAAAATTGGAAACTACATATGTATGTTGCACAAGAACTCAGTACTCTTTCTACGATGGGACATTGATTTAGTTCTAAATTATACATGGATTTGGAGCAGGATTTTGAGAACCAGCTCCAACGTTCACCAAGCATTTGTGAATGCCCGAGTACGCAGCAGGATCCTGTCTTTAATTCATTCTACAGCTACATTTTAACGTCCGTAGTATTTAGTACCTTCCAAACAGTATAAATTAAAAAAAAATACCTTAATTGCTGCACAGATATCATAAGTTATTTTCCAGCAGAACCCTGAGCCGTTTGAAGGTCTTCAGACCAATGAATTACGGCCTTGATTAGAGGCAAATTAGTACCTTAAAAATTCATGTATACTTTTTTCTAATTATTATTATTTAATGAGGCATGTTTGAAAACTTTTATTTTAAAGCACTATTATTACGGCTATAATACTATCTATTTTTATTAAATGAACTGTTTTTTGTTAATTACTAATAAAATTCTAATAAAAATGTGACTGGGCTGAAAACATTAAAATATAAAAGGGTCCTGCTGGTATGAAAAAGTTTTACATGCGATTACTCGTAAAATAATTATAATTTGAAAAAAATAATATAAATGTACTTTTAAGGTATTAATATGCCTCTAACTGGGGAAGTCGTCGTGGCGCCGTGGTTACTGTGTGTGAAGTCGTCGTGGCGCCGTGGTTACTGTGTGTATCATACGATATCACAGGTAAAGCAACGTTCGGCGCGGTCGGTGCTTGGATGGGTGACCGCCGACCATTCATATCTCACGACGACTTCCGTGCTTCGGAGGGCACGTTAAGCAGTCGGTCCCGGGTGCTGTATACTTGTATACAGTAGTCGTTAGGGTTTGTAAGAAGCCATCTAGGCGCCCTAAAAATTCTGGCATCCACCACCCAGCACTGGGCCAGCTTGGTGGATTATGGCCTATACCTCCTCTTCACCCAGGGGAGAGACTCATGCCCTGCAGTGGGCTCATTTCAAAGAGCTGTGATGATGATGATTTAATTTAATTTAATTTAATTTAATTTAATTTATTAACTTAAACGGTAAAAAAAACCACTTACATAAGTTAAGAATACAAATTGTCATTATATAATATTAAATAGGTACAAGAATTAAATTCGCTTATGCCTAAAACAAGAAACACAATAAATTAATAGGAAAGATGAATAAAATAAATTGATAATTAATAATACAAAATACAAAATGTCAATAAATAATAATAAAAAGCAAAATCAGGAATCAAAATCTAAACAATCATAATTCAAAGTCAACTTATGTTACTAAAAATAATAATAGATCAAAAATAAATAAAAGGTATATGTCAATAATTTCATTCATTCGTCAATCTCGCAGCTCTCCAGACATGCCAACAGTAAACACTTCCATTCATCCGCAAACAAATCACATTCAGGGTTTTCGTCCAGGAGTCTGTTGAGTCCGGAGAGTGTGCGCGGTAGTGGGGACTGCGCTCGCGCAACGGTGCGGCTGCGGGGGACTGCCAGCAGGGCGTGATGCCGCGCGCGGGTGTAGTTGTCCGGGACAAACAGCCGAGCAAGCTCGTTATGCAAGTCAGGAGCGTCGATAATGCCACGTAATATTTTACAAACAAGTATAAATTGATCGAGTTTCCTCCTGACTTCCAACGAATTGTACCCCAAACATCCTAACAAAAATTTTGTCGGATACATGTACGGATAGTACCCATATAAGCGCTTATAGAGGTAGCGCAAAAATGACTTATGAACTTTTTCTAGCACAAATTCATATTTGCTCTCATGCGGATTCCAAACACAGGCGCTAAATTCCAGTTTACTTCGAACCAAAGTATTATACAGCACTTTTATGACAGTTGGATTCCTAAAATCACGTGCGTTTCTTAAAACGAAACCTAGCCTACAAGATGAGTCTTTTGCCGTTTTTAAAATATGGTCATGAAATGTCAACTTTTGGTCAAATATAACGCCTAGGTCTTTTATCGTGTTTGTCCTTTTTATGGTTTCGTTATTTAATTTATAATCATAAAATATATGATGCCTCATTCTACCATATGTCATAATAAAACATTTAGCCTGGTTAAATTCCATGCTATTATTTTGACTCCAGTTGTAGGCTGCATTAATGTCTTGCTGTAGAGCCAGGCAGTCCGCATAAGACCTAACGCTAATATATAACTTTAGGTCATCGGCATAAAGCAAGCATTGTGCGTTCTGTAGAACGCTAGGTAGATCATTGATCATTATTAAAAAGAGAAGGGGTCCGAGAATTGAGCCCTGACTTATCCCTGAACGAGTGGAATAGGGATGATGATGAACTGGGGCCGTGTACCATTGGTCTGAACACCTTCAGCTGAGGGTGCTGCTGGAAAATAACTTATAATATCTTACAGCAATTATAAATAAATAAATCATTTATTTAATCATTGATTTATTTATTAATTGCTTTATAAATAAATCATTAAAGGGCCCATAGATATATACCTTAAACTAACTAGGTATATTTTGTAACCTAAAATTATCGCTAGGTCGTGACCGGACACACTGTATAAAATATACTTAAAACTACACTAAATTTGACACTATTTCACACGTAAAGTCGGCGACGTGTGACGCGAGTCATGAGACAGTCGCCCTCGAAATTTCCGGAAGACGACTCCCTGCGGCCAGAACTCCTCCTTCATGAGGAGTTCTGGCCGCAGGGATTTTTTTTACTTACATATTTTGGAAGGTACTATGGACGTTAAACTGTAGCTGTCAGTCGAATTAAAGAAAGGATGCTGCTGCGTAGACGGGCATCAGTTATGACATAAAATAAAAGATACATTACTTTAGTTGGTGGTTACAGAAATATAGAAAAACCCGATTAGGACAATGATTATAGTACCAACCTTAATAACATTCAGGTTTTCGTATAGGCTTATAACAGAACATCTGATGTAGAGTTTTGATCTTTCTTATCACATCGTAGCATTTATATTAGCGTGCAGGTAGTAAAACGCAATTAATGATGACTTTAATATTATTGTGATACGTTCTTATTCTGATAAGAGTTTATGCCGTACATTACGACATACTTGCAAGAAAAAACAGGTTACTTACTGCTAAAAATAGTATTTGGCTTGTGTTTTAAAAAGGCGAGCAGTATCACTTTTGTGAGGTTCCAATTTTAGAAGCCTTTGGGCATATGTGTCGGTATAAATCCAGCTACACGTAAAGTGAAATCTATATTTGGGAATAAGTTTTGAATCACGTACCTATACGTTTATATTGCAAGAGCGTTGGCATCCAAGTGATACCAGCGCTAGAGTATGGATCTGTCTTACATATACTACACTTACATTATGGTGTTCACTTTCTTTTATTAAATTTGTATTGTCTGACAATGAAGCCGTAAACTCTATATTATTATTAAAATACACATAAAACTATATTTCATTTTATTTTTTCCAACGATACCTACTTTAATTAGTTCACTAACACATTCAGTTTTTATTAATCTTTCATGAATTTATAACGTCATTGAATAAAAAATAATTCAAAGAAAACTGACTAACACATATAATTATCAGTGTATCTATAATAATGAAGATAGCTAATCAAATTTAAAGCTTGAAACTAATCGAAATTACATATACTGTATCATTTATTAATGGTTGATAGAACGGTGTGGCTGTGGTAACAAATAAAATACAATTATCCAAATGGTTATCTAGTGATAGTTTCTTTAAGTGTTAAATTTAGTTTATCAAAATGGAAAATGGGACAGCTAAAAGTGCTAAAGACAATGAAAAGAAAAGAAATAACCCCAATATATTTTCGAGTATTTTCTTATGCTGGATGTGTCCGGTGCTGTTCAATGGCAGCAAACGAGATGTGCAAGAAAGCGATCTGATTATTCCATCAAAAACCTTTGATTCGGAGCGACTTGGAATTTACTTAGAAAGGTAATTTAAAAATGTTTTTATTTCTGGCCATCATGTCTGATCCGCAAACTATTAGCGTAATTTTCTCTCATAATATTTTGTTCTCTTTTGCGGTTGCACTCAGGTAAGGCCCAATTTATAGCAGCGTTTTTGTCACAATAGCGCTCAGCACTTTAATATTCGTACATATGCGTAACGTTATTTTATTTATGCATTCTCATTTAGTTAAAATAATTCATATTGTAATATCATTTAATTTTAATTATTTTTCCATACACTGATGTTTAGATCGTTCAGGAGAGAATAATTATATCAAACAGCCATTTCCAACAAAGGAAACCTTAGATGGTTCTATTTAAGGATCGAATTCCTTTGGAGCTCTGTTTAGAAAACCAATGAGACTAATGAACGTGTTTTTGCAAGTATATAATTCTATAAACATCTTATCCTATACTTCAGTGCGATCACAGAACTTTATCGAATCGTTTGTTAACGAATGTTCGTATAGTATGGAGACGGTTTTTAAGAAAAAATTGAAATCTATCCATTGCCGCACGGCCAGCTTAAATAAATGTGTGCATTGTTAATTTTGAATGTTTGTGAACATGTTGTACTCATAAATATCTGTAAAATAAAAAATTACATTGTTACTCAAAACTTGCAACCGACTCCATACTATACGAGCATTCGTAAACATTCGTTAATATACGATTCGATAAAGTTCTGTGATCGTACTGCTGTACCATCTATTACAGCTGGTTGTGTGTATTCAGTACTACCAAATAAGAGGTTATTAACTGAAATATTTTTATACAAATTTATATTTTCCGAAATTGTCTCCGATGTGTGGCATTTAGCAGTAAATACGTTTGTAGCCATAATCTTAAATTTTCGCGATTCATTTTATTAAATAAAATACATATTAACCGGAATTATTGCGTATTTTCATTTTTTTTAACTCGACGTTTCGTGATCATGAGCGACTGAGGTGCAAAGGCACCGAAAAGTCGAGTTAAAATTTATAATGTAAATATACGCGATAAATCTGGTTAAAATGTGTTTTATTTAATACATTTGTAGCCTATCAAATGTTAAAAGGCTTTTGTTTATTAAACTAGTTTAGCGACAACAGGGTGATAAACTTTATAGAATCTTGCTCGTTGCTGGGCATTGCTCATTTTTTAACCTATTATTTACCTATTAATCTTAAACCTATTTTGAGAGATTCATTTGAACAAATGAAAAATGTGATAAATAAAAAAAATGCAAAAAAACTTTAAAACATTATTAAAACATTGCAATGCTTCACTTTAACTGGGATTCACAATTTCTGTAAAGAAATTGATCTCGGGTGGTCTTAGCTGCAAAGCTTATACCATAAGATGGAGCTACGTTAGCAATATAACGTAAAAACAAAAATGTGGTAAGTAATTTCGAGGCGTAGCGCCAGGCCCCGGTAGCTCAGTTGGAAGAGCACTCGTCCGGCAAACGAGAGGTCCCAGGTTCGAATCCTGGTCGGGTAATTTTTATTTATCACATTTTTCATTTATTTAAGAATAATTGAGCATTTTAAATGCAAAAAAACTTGAAAACATTATTAAAAACATTATTAATTTGAACAGTTTTATTTTTAAGTGTGTCTATATAATTATATTGATTTATTAAATTAGTACGCAATGACGTCCTCAATGTCATTAACATTATGAACATGTGTCAGTCAGTAAAAAAAACATGAACTGTGTGCTAAAGTCATGTAATGTCACTAAATGGATTTTAAACAAAAACATTTCAAAAATTGATTCAAATCAACATCCTAAGCGACTTTTTTCCCTTTGTTTCTTTTCTTTGTAGTTTGTATAAATAATCTATAATCTCTCCCTGATTTTCATGGTATTTTGCTGACGTTCAATATTAACAACCATAGAGTTTATTTTCTTTGTTACCTACCAAGTTTGGTGTTTTTTAAATAGATTTAAAGGCATAATACTTCGTCGATTTGATGTCATCCAGGTTAAGTAAAGGTCAAATGTATTTTGCTGAAAATTTATATAACTTCAATGTTTTTATATGTTTTAAATCGACTAAATTAATCTTAAGCCTTATTTCTCGAAACGGTTTTTCATATGAAGTAAATAATTTTTTTTTTACAATGATATTGTCTTAAGTTTTCGCGTTTCATACTATTAATTAAAATACTTTTTAACCCGATTTATCGCGTGTATTTACATTTTAAATTTTAACGTGACGTTTCGGTGTCTTTGCTTTGTAGTCACGATGAGTCGCTCGTGCCACGGGGACCACGTAAAAAAAATTTAAAATGTAAATATACGCGATAACTCCGGGTAAAAAGTGTTTTATTTAAATTAACAATGCCCATTGCACCCATTTGGCAATTACTTTCCTTCATTATGTATAGGATTTTACCCATATATTTCAGTAACATTTTACGTCGAGGTCTTTCCACCTTCAGCCCCAGCATCATTTCTGATCATATGCAATCGAGGTTAAACGAAGGTTTATTCAGAAATATAAAAAGGTACTTTATTCGCATACTTTAATGCTTGTCCGATAACAACTAAATAAACACTCATGATACGCATATAAGTGCTAGTTCCACTCCAATTATTTATGAAGTTTTTAAAGCAATGCTCTAAAAACTATAATAAAACTAATTTTTGAATATTTAATATCTGATTAATAATAGTATATTATGTAATTAGCAACGCTCACGAGTTACATACGACGTTTTTCAACACACTTGTGAGTAAAAGACAGACATACGTGGTCATAAAATAACAAACACATTTGATAACAAAGCTATGAATTGTGATTGAAAAATGGCGCCGAACCTCGCGCATGCGCGTAGGTTTTTTTTTCCGCCAAATGTGTCAATGTCTGTACAGCATATACAGCCTATTTTAAGTGAAAATGTTTTTGGAGTGGTAAATGCAAATATTTTAATATTTTATAACAAATTATTGTAAATTGTGAATAATTTGTTTGATATACAAATTTGTTTTACTAATATAAGGCGCAAACATTTAAAAATGTATATGGATTTGAAGTGGTATAAAACCTCTTTGTTGTTTCTGAAAATATTTAATGTATAACCCGGACCAATAAAATATGCTCTGTTTACTCGCATGTTATTTGCACAAAGGTACAATTCAACTTTGTAGGATTCATTATATTATGCACTAGGGTATAATATATTATGCACGCGTGACTTATAGCCCAGTTTATAGTTCTAAATTCAATAGAATAACGCTCACTTTACGAGCAAGTGTGTTGAAAATTATATTATCATAACTGTGGACGAACTGAAATACAAAAAATTGGACAAAATATATTAATAACAATAACTGAGAGTACTGCTGTCATAGCTAGGTTGAGCCTCTTTGTTTCGAGCTAAATGTTTTTTTGAATGGAGTCTACTTATTCCACTAGAGGCGCTGATTACGTTTGACCCATAACAACTGTCAAGTTCCATAGTAAAAGTTAATTTTTAGGTAGTGATTTCTATCAAAATATTAGAGATGCATCATTACGTAGTCATAAATTTTATAGAAAATGGTTACCACAGTTTCTATATTAACAGTTTTTAGAGTTTCAAAGTTCAAGTTTTTAATACATTTGCGGAAGTTATGGATTTGATTTAACAATTGGTGGAATGTACATAATGACGGTCCATATTTTGATACAGAAAAACAAATTATTCAAATTCAAATTCTTTATTTAAACTATAAATTGTTACATTTAGACTTAACCACTAAAAAGATGAGAATAATACTTTGTTTCATAAATTATAACATAATTGTTAATAGCAGCTTTAACCAATTTATACTTAACTAATTCATTGTAACAATACAGAATGCATGAACTGTGGATCCCAAATTAGGAAGTACCTGTATCGTGGGCATCATCCATATTTATGGACAGAATAAAGATAGGAGAACAGTTTAAACATTAACATTAAGTTTTAAAATTAATATCATCATTAAATACAGCATTTAAAGTACTTAAGCTTTTTTATACATATATTTATATAAAATTTGTATTTGTATATATTTATATAAAATTGTATAGATTATAGTACATTGAAGAAGAAATTCGATAACAACTTCAACAGTTTTTTCTGGGTCAGGCGTATGAAGCGACATCTATTTAGAGCTTTTCATTTTCTTCTCCATTGGAAAGAGTTCCATCAACGTTCTTATTTAAAAAGATAGAATTTTCATCTAGTCAATAAAACACTTTTTAACCGGATTTATCGCGTATATTTACATATTAAATTTTAACTCGTTAAGTCGTTTAAATCGCTTGTGACCACGGGGTCTGCAAAGACACCGAAACGTCGAGTTAAAATTTAAAATGTAAATATATGCGATAAATCCTTTTAAAAAGTGTTTTATTTAATAGTATGAATCGCGAAAACTTAAGACAATATTATTTTCATCTACATTAAAATTTACAAAATATAGCTATGATGTTTGATTACTTTGGTCATTACGTGATGTCAATCCCTATTTTTCTCCTTTTTATAATCCATTGCTTATGCAGTTGATAAAAAAATAACTAAGTACAACTAGAAAATATTTATTTATTTAACACATTATTGTACACCAATTAATTCAGCAAAAAATACAAAAAGTTCCAGCAACGCCCGGCGCATAACGCTAGTAGTAATCGAATTTTAGTAATTGTAGGGAAGACAAACTAGTATGGCCGTGGGCGCGGCCTGCCATCTCTTTTCTGGGGATTGGGAACGATCACCTTGTTCCCAAAAGGTATTCCATGTCACATATAGGTATATAAGTAGAAAATTATCATTGTCATTTATGTGAAGGAAGCCCATAGTTGATAGAATCTGGCTCAGCCGTACCTGTCGGATTAAGGGCAACCGTCTGCATTAAAAATAATGTCGGGCACTTTAAACATTTACTGTAAAATTTTAGAAGAAGAAGAAGTTAAAATTTAAGAAGAACAATAAGAAGTAGTTTTTGTCTCTCTCACGCTTAACTATCCTTAAAAATACCGCTCACACTTTCACACTAATGGAGTGTTACCTGGTTTGTACAATCTAATAGTTGTGTATTTTTTAGTAATTTTGACCAAACTGGCCCAAATTTTAAAAGTCAAGGGGCTGGTTTTTTAGGTTGCGCACACTAACTAAAAAAATAGTGACTTTTTTCTGAGTTGTTCTTCTAAACTATAAGATTTCATGGACTATTTTGCAATACTTCTTAACTTTTGTGTATCGGGGCGACAAGGAAATATGAAAACTATTAATTTCAGTCAAGTGTTCAAGAAATATTGCTAATGAAAGTAGAGAATGAAATATTCTGGCGAATTCAAAAGAATCTCATCATGGTCACCCCGATTATAGTATGACACATATGGATAAAACAAACATTGAGCTTTTTTATAAAATGATATTTAAAAAAAAACAATACTACAAATGTTTTTGATGAGAAGTTTAAAATAAAAAATATAGGCAACTAGTATTAATTAGGCTTAAAAGTAAAACAATAAAATACAATTATTATTTTTATTCATTGTGATCAAAATCTGAATCTAGCAATTCTGGTATCGCAGTTTCCTACATTGGTTACGAAACTATCAATTTTTTAATTTTTATATTCATTTTCAAATATGAAAATTTCAAAATCTTAATAACCAAAACCACCAACAACCGTTCGTTTGACAACAGTGACACCAGAATAAGTTGCCATATAAAAAGTTTGCAAAAACCCCCATTGTCTACTTTCGTTAGCCATACTCTATTAAATTTTAAAATGGCTGTCATTCAGAGGTGTGAGGGGTGCGACCCCCTTTTGTATTATTTTCTCGATAAAATTTAACTTAGTATGGAAATCCGATCCTTTAATTTGTCGAGTAAAACTTAATGTTTTAGGTAACCTTTATCTGATTATTGATAAAATCGGACCTCTTAGAAATGAATAGTCAGAAAAACTTCAAAGACTGTGATTGCTATCTCTTCATACTATTTTCTTTATAAAATTGTATTTTAACATTCCTAAAATAGTACCTAATCATTTCAACCCAAGGATTTTTAGGAAATAGGAATCGAAAATTTAATTATTATGCAATGCCTGGTTTAGTATTTTTAATCTAAGATCGAGAAGTGAGATTTGATATTCAACTTAATAAATATTAAGGAAAATAATTAGTAATACATGAAATCGTATCTTTAAACTGATAAAACAATAAGATAAACACCTGATTTTCGTATATCAAAATATGTAGAGCTATACGAGTATGTATTCGTTAGGATAAAATATATGGAGTTATAAATATTTATGTATTTTGTGAAATACTTATATAATTTTAAGTTTTCACAATTCATAATAGTCATTCGTGACCACGGGGTCTACAAAGACACCGAAACGTAGAGTAAGGGCCAACGCCGTGTCACGGGTATCTTCCGTACTGTACGCGCCTACGGCATGCGCGACGCAATTTCGCTAGTAAAATTTCATGGACCCTGGACATGAAAATTACATGGGACCCTATCTATACAAACAGGTGTACAAAGTTAATAATGCTACACTAAAAGAAACCAGAGTAAAATGTAGGCAAATGGTTCAAAAATGGTTGCAAAATAAAAATTACAGTGAAATTGAGGATATTTTAAAAATGAATATCTAAACATAACATTTATTGTTTATCGCATCATAAATTATCAATGTTTATTAACAAGATATTTTGTTAAATATTTACATAATAATGTACTACTGTGCTAAAACTTTTCGATAGTATATTTATGTATAGTATAATAGTTATCTATATTAATTACTAACCACACACTCACATACATTATAGATACAGACAATCGCATAAAAAGAAAAATGATCTAATATGGGAAGACACTGGTCTCCACATCACAGGGAATCCTAGGGTGGAGTCCAGAGTTACTGCTAAATAATTTGCTTTATATAGCATCATATAATTAAGTATAAGATCATTGTGAAAAAAATTGTGTTTGTACTGAAATAAATATTTTATTTCATTTCATTAGTGTGATTGTACAGTCGTGCCAATGGAATACCTAAACTCTTACTATTTGGTTAAACTTCGATTAACCAAATAGTAAGATTTAAATCGAAAAACGTCCTAACGTAGCTACGTCCGTAGCAGTTAGGTATATATGAATAGGCGAATAGACACACGTGACACAGCTTTTGGCACTAAGAGCGGTTACGCACTACATCCGATTCGAAATGAAATGAAGTAAGCCAGCCTAGCCGTAAAAAATACCCAGGGTTGCCTGTAAGAGATCACCTTTCGATGTTAAAGCCGCCTATTGTGCTCTGTATCTTAAAAATTGTTGTGTATAAATATTCCTTATCTTTGTGTCCAATGAAGAATACATAAATAAATAAGCTGCCAAGCAGATCAATGGTGCTATCTTACCAATCCCGAAACCTAGAAACGCATTTGGCGGAAATTCTCAAGTTCTCAACTAAGACCCACATTCTTAATATCATGCATCTGCAAAATTTTCCATCATATTATTTTGAAACGATTAGATTGGTTTGTTGAGAAAAACAACCTTTTGTCCCCTTTTACGGTGAGTTTTAGAAAGTCTCAATTGTACAATGTTAGTGTCTCAAATGCAAATTGGATTCACTCAAAATAAACCTACTTTAGCCTGTTTTATAGACATTGAAAATATCTTTGTACAAAAAAATATAGAAAAACAATATGTCAATATCAGTTAGAGTTTTTAAAAGCAAGGCGCCTTAGTATAAAGTCAGAAGAAATAATTTAATATTGATTAATACGAGATATTCATGTCGAAAACAAAATTAGCACAAGATATTCGGGAGATTAGGGAGATTCGAGATTAGGGAGACCTTCTGTCGCCTCTTTTATTTAATGTTGTTACCCGTGAAATTTGTTATACAGCAAATAATACAGGCATGTCAGTTCTTCAATACGCTCATTATTTTGTGCTATATAATAGTAATAAAGGTGTCAACATTTATAGTTCACAAAAAATACAAAAGGCCTTAGATATCGTTGTCGAGCTATTGGATGAACTTGATTTAAAATTATCAAATTATAAAACAAAAATTTGCCTGTTTAGTCGAGGTCGTAGGAGGATAATGCCTTGTTTAAAAATGTATGACGAACATATTTAAAGTTCTTGTAGGATCTTCCTGGGGGTTCATCTAATACATATCAGACGTTTATACATAGCGCTAATAAGATCTAGAATGGATTATGGGAGTTTATTATTTGATAACAGTTAGCACAGTTACTGTGCTATATATAATGTTTACAAATTAGATAAAATTCAAAACCAGGCTTTAAGGATAATTGGTGGCTTTTTAAGAGTTCTCAAATACATGAAAAGTGAACTTAGTTTACCACCGCTGTGTATTAGAAGATTATATTTGGCTTTTAAATTCACTGTAAAACTGTTTTCTCATTGCAATAACATAACTACAAAACCTTACTTAATGCGTTTACTCAATATTGTACTAGTAAATAATGGAGAACAACGAAAAAACCGCTGTTAACTTTTACCGTAACGACATGAATGAAGTGGAAATCTAAGGCTGTTGACTAATCAACCATGCAACTCAACCATACGATTTAATATAGCTTAGATATTTGGTTATCAAGAATCAATATCGAATCTGATTTATCTTATAATTTAGAAAATATATATTTATCCAAATTTAGTGCTTCCATGTTGGACTGGGAGCGAAAGAAAAACATAGAATGTACCAGCTGCTTCTCTTCCCGGGCATACTGTAAAAGTCAGTTAAGAGACAGAGGTTTTATTGGCATTTTTGTGGGCGATAGGCTGACCACCCTGTCACTGCAATAGCTTCTCTCCATCATTATAATACCTCATTTGTCAAACGTGACTTCAGGTGGTCTTATAACCTCTAGTGTTCTGCCTACCCCATAACGGATACAGGCGTGAAGTTACGTAGAAGAATTTGGGAACAAGGTATTCGTTCCCAATCCCCAGAAAAGGGATGGCAGGCCGCGGCCCACGGCCCGACGGTTGATGTCGGGATGTTGTATATATGCTAGTTGTAATAATAACTTTAATAGCGCGATGCAGGAATTATGTCATGTCGTCATCTTTCTATCGAGCGTCGCTAGATGTCGCTACAAGAACTTACGTAGTTATAATCTAAATCAACTCAGAAGTATGCTCTATATGAAATAAATGAAAAGTACTGTTCTTGGTATAAGATCTTCACTGATGGATCAAAAACTAGTTTTGGAGGAGGGGCTGCGCTTTATGATTCATTTGTAGACAAAGGTTATATGAACAAAATTCATAAAAAAAATTCCATTATGACATTAGAACTAGTAGCTATCAGTTGACTTAATACAATGCGTTGATTAAAAACAAACCCAGTTATTGTGTTTACAGATAGTAGAAGTGCCTTACAAAATGTGTCAAGATGTGCGATGGAGACCAGGGGAGTCTCTGTGGTCTATTCAACATTGGAGAAATATTATCAGTGTAAAAAACGTGGTGTGGCGTTGAGGCTGCAATGGATTCCATCGCACACAGGTGTCCCTCACGTAACGAAGAGGTTGACAAATTAGCAAAACAGGCCGTTTTGCATGGCATTTCATATAATATAACCATTTTATACCGAAGCTTTGCCGCAGTTCAAACTACTCTGTTTTAACCGGTGGAAGTTAAATTGTGAACCTCTCCGTGTACCTTGATTTGCTGATAAATGTATCGGAAGGTAGTTGTTGAAGTTGGCACTCCAAATAAGATTGGGGTACATCAAAGCAGTTTGCATACCTAGTTAGGAAAGCTGAAATACCCTATTGTGAATTGTGTAACAAAACTAGAGTGCGGCCGTTGCGAGAATGCGTTCCTGACAGCTCCTTATGTCCACTGGATAAAGTTTATTTCCAATTCGAAAGTAAAACAAGCTACGATTTTGACAGCTGTCAGGAACGCAAACTCCCACCGGCCGCACTTTAATAACATATACCATGTTTTGATGAAATGTTGGAAGAACAAAAATGAGCCAGAGCTATTTGTAAAAATAAATAATATTAATGTAATGGAGATAGGCGCAGTACTCATACATACTGTCATACTGAGTCTCCCGGCTTCCACAACTGCCACAGAGCTGTATAAACTATATAGAAATGTATATATTAGCACTGAAGATTTAATTAGGTTAAGGAATGATGGGGTTGACTATCACTGTAGACAAGAACCCCTAATAAAAAAAATGAAGATAATAAAAAAAAACATTTAAGGCTGGTGACTAATCAACCTTGTATAGTCCTACGCGATAAATCCGCCTAAAAAGGTGTGCGCTGTTTTACTAATATAACTTTTGATAATGCAGGAATTTATCGATAACAGCAGAAACCTTCCTCTAGAGTCAAGCTATCAAATGCAAAAATACTTTATCAAATCCAATTAGCAGTTTCCGAGATAAGAAGCTTTATTATACTAGTACAGATATGAGAATTGAGCTGTGAATTATTCTTATTTAGGTAATTCAAGATATTTAGGTACTGTTGGGTCTTAGTGGAGAATACATTAGATGTTATTTATTTATATCATTTTACTGGTTTCTACAGCAAAAAAAAATCATTAGAAACCTATATTATTTAGTGGACTGTAATTAAAATATATATATCTTGTATGTATTTCTAATACACAATCTCACTGTACCTACAAATATCTTATCTACGGAACGTTAAACAATTTAACTTGAAGTAAACAAAATGCGCTAGCACTACTGGAGTGTTTGCATTGCCTGATGACTGATGATTGGTGTTGCTCTCGGCTTCCCGTCGTGGCTCCGTAGTGTGTGTAGTGACAGATATAAAGTTGATATGTTTTATTTTTGTTTTCAGATATTGGCTTGAAGAGTTACAGAGAGCGAGCCAGCAGAGTCGAGAACCAAGTTTATCCAAAGCCTTAATACGCGCTTTTTGGCTTCCGTTCCTTCCTGGAGGATTGCTCGTCTTACTCAATGCTATCGTCAGGTATTAACACTTACATATTATTTATAACAGATACCGAAGCAAACGAAGATTGACGCAATACGTAGAGCATTAAGAGTTTTCAGTTCGTACATTTTACATACAAACATACGAGCCTTAAAGCGTCATTATTTGTAGTCGACTCCAAAAAATAATTATCTTATCGATTGATCTCATCGATTTTAAAGTTTGTTTGTCAGCTAGTCAGCAAAATGCTTAAAGAAAATATTATGAGATTATTAACATTGAAAAATCCATATTTCAACCCCAATTTTAGCGCAACTGTTGGCATAAATAATTCGTATTTGTACAAAAATATATGAAAGTTAAATGTTCTTCGAACCTAGTTTATTTATTGATTGCTTCAAATAAGTAAGTTTTTTGATAGAAATTAGCTAATTTTTGTATACGAACACAAGTCCTAAAAGCATTTTAGCGTGTTTCGATATCTGTAAGAATATATCGCGTGTCTCACCAAACATGTCAACCTGCGTTTGAAGCTGAGTGAAATAGCAAGATGTTTTTGCCGAAACCATCTACGAGTTTGGCTTAGCGAGCGGCGCACTTCCCACATTTTCAAGTCTTAGCGAAAGCTTTGGATGAAATAAAATGTTTATTTATTTATTTACACTTTATTGTATGCCATTAATGAGTACAAAAAAAAGGAAATACATGATAACAATTTTGAGATACAATTGGCGGTACAATGTTGTCTACGGATTCGTATGTTTTTCCCGATCTTGACTCGATTAAAAATACACTTCATCGATTTAGGTGAAATTTATACAGGGTAACTGGTGGGTAACTTCCGAAATTCGAGAACGTGATAATTTGACCGAAATTAATATTTCTTTAACAGAAAGTTAAAGAATTGATTACGCAACGCAGCGATCCGTTTGTCAGGTCTCGTGCCGCAATTGACTCGGGCGTAAGTAAAGGAAATAGTAACAAAACTTAATTTATTTGTAGGCAATTCTAGTGAAAAATTAAGTACCTACTTTTATTACATAATTATGATCAGAATCAAGTACTCAGTGATCTGCTTCAGTATCTAAAATTTGTCACCGGTCATCGTGTATAATAATTTTACGGTAAACATGATGTTAGTGGACATACAACTAACGGTAAAATGTGATCATTTATGCAATCTATGATCAACGCCACATATGTAATAGGTTGTTCGTAGTGCAAAAAGATAAACTTAATAAAATACTAAAATAACCGACTAAGTTCCAGTCGCACTAGAGTATTTACCGCGAGTGTTTCCTTTATTGGTAAGGTCATGCGCGCATCCTCGGCGGAAGTGCACGCGCAGCGTGCGTAACGCAGCTGCGTTCGCGAGAGCCCGCGAAATCTGCGCCGCATGTGTAGCTGTTGCGTGCGCTTTTTCCCGCGCAATTTCGAATCCCGAGCGAATTTCGAGATAAAAAGTAACTATGTGCTATTCCATACTGTACACTATCACTATGCCAAATTTCTTCCAAATCCTGTCTTAAGTTTTCGCGATTCATACTATTAATTAAAATGTACGCGATAAATCCGGTTAAAAGTGTTATATTTCATCGAAATCCGTTGAGCCGTTCTCCAGTGATTGAGGAACAAACATCCATACATCCAAACATTCTCATTTATAATTTATGTAAGATGTAAGTATCTCTTCTTACCGAATTTAATTATTCTAGCCAATGGGGAGTACCCAGTAGCTTTTAACAAAAAATACTTTGGAAGCGTCGCAATATGCGGTGGAAACGGGCCATATTTTCGGATAACGTTTATTTATAGTGGATTCTTTCATCTTCTGGGGAAGTGTAGGACGGAAAACAAAATGATTCTATAGAAAATTGGGTTTTATTTTGAGGTACGGAACCCTAGAAATAGTAGGAAAATTTTATGTTGACACTTATTTTTTTCTTCACGTAATCATGAACATATCAAAACCTCTAGTCATGGTTACAAACAGATTTAATGTAAATTGTTTCTACGCGTACTTACCGACTAATCCGAAGATAATTAGTCATTAAATACCAAATATAATAGCCCAGTCAAATTACGCCGAATAAAGGCAAACGAGGGAAATATTTTATGTAGGTTTGAAAATTGCCACTCTTAGGGCATTTCGATCGATGTCGATTGACGGTAGATCGAAGGCGTCGATTGACGTCAATCGATTGGTATAGTAACACCCTTACGTGGAGTAAAAACTAATAACCAAATCAATAGGTATGTAAAACCTTTTGTCAGCAGCAATAAATACGTTTTTTCCACCCTGGCAACCAGTACCAAAAAGGAACGATCGTTTTTTTGGTAAATTCACAATACTGCAGTGCGATCACAGAACTTTATCGAATCGTATATTAACGAATGTTTACGAATGCTCGTAGCTCGTATAGTATGGAGACAGTTTTTAAGAAAAAATTGAAATCTATCCATTGTCGCAAGGCCAGCTTAAATAAATGTGTGCCTAGTTAATTTTGAATGTTTGTAAACATGTTGTACTCATAAATATCTGTAAAATAAAAAATTACAATGTTACTCAAAACTTGCAACCGACTCCATACTATACGAGCATTTGTAAAGATTCGTTAATATACGATTCGATAAAGTTCTGTGATCGCACTGCAGGGCTGTTTCTCGCCGGCCAATTGTTTTTCACGCAATAAGTATCATGTGGAAACGATTTTTACAAAAAAGTATGTATTTTTTTCAAGACAAATAATATATTCGCTAACGTTTTAAGCAAAGCATGGTCACTCTAAATTATGAATAAATACCTACCATTAAAATAAAGACGACTGCAACTGAAACTTGGTCAGTTTTAATGATGATAGTATACAGGGTGACTGGTGGGTCACTTTCGAAATTCGAGGACGTGATGGTTTGAGATCATAAATGAAGAGAAGAAAATAAAATAAATATTATTTATTAACTAAGTAAACTTTATCGAGGGTTAAAAAAAAGAATTACGCAACACATGGTTAAACTAGTACGGCGTTATCAACACGGAATAGGTAGGTATGGACGGCTTCACGAACGGTCGTCGACCCAGTAAAACTTTTTGTTTATTGGGAATTCTGCTGAAAACATAACTGCCTACTTTTATTACATAATTATCATCAGAATTGAGTTCAGAGTGCTCTCCTTGAATATCTAATATTTGTCAACGCTCACCCTGTGTAATTTGAGCTTCGTATTAAGTTTCACATAATCAAAAATAACTTTTAATGCATATTTTGAACATGGATAAGACGAAGATCATGTCGAACTTCCATGTTGCACCTACTCCTGTGGTAGTTGGAGGCACTACGCTCGAAGTTGTTGACGATTATCTATACCTAGGACATAAAATCCAGTTAGGTAGGTCTAACTTTGAGAAAGAGGTCAATCGTCGGATCCAACTCGGCTGGGCAGCGTTCGGGAAGCTCCGTTAAATCTTCTCGTCACAAATACCGCAGTGTCAAAGGTTTTTGACCAATGTGTGTTGCCAGTGATATTATCCACTTGATACGCTATAACTCCTACCACACGCTTCCATTAACACGTGTTTTGCTTCAACGAGAAGCATCATCAGGGTCCAACGAGCATTAAAAAACTTTTTCATAACTACTAGAACTGTTTCCTTTTTGTAAAAATATTTTAAATCTGTGAAGATTTCAAGATTTCATAATTATGTTATTTTTACCAGTCTTCCTCATACTTAAAAAAAAATGTTTGGCATTAAAATCAATCAACGCACATTATGACAAGAAAAATGTTACGACCAATTTATAAATCTAAAATCATATCTGAATAAATTTTAAACAACTTTTAAAAATCAGTCAAGGTAAATGTTTACTAGTAACTTGTAACTATCTACAATCACAAATATCTGATTTTGTTCTTTCCGTGTAGATAGATTTGATTTGATAACAGGAATTATAAAAATATTATCTACAATCATACCGATAAACTTAACGATAATACTGTATTTTTTTGTAAAATGTTTTCAAAATAACATGATTTACTGAGATATTTTTTTTGTTAATGTTACGCTTGATCTTCTCATTTCATTATAATGTTTTTTCTACATTAGCAATACATTATTCGTTATTATACTTATAGGTTTTAAATTATTGCTAGTATGGTTTGAAAATGTGGATGAAGCATTGTAATTTTGGGATTTACATGTACTTAGTGTATTATTATTAAATAAACATTTTTACCAATCGTATTTTTCTGTTATTTGTCCTAGATACAGAATATTCATACTGTTTTCATGGCCGGCTGATGTAAATATTGTGCTCTATTCCAGAGCACTGATTTATCTTTGTAAATAGATGCATCCTCATTTCGTGTTGTTCTTGTTATATCACTCAAAGAAATAAAATAGTGCTTATTACACTTTTAAACAACAGTACAATGTGGTGTTTTAATAAATTTGTTTATATTATCTCTAGATTATGTCATTAGAGTCATTCGATTACACAAAGCCACATTTCCCAAGCGCATTTTGAAGGAAAGTTTCGTCTTTTACTTTCCAAATTTAGGGTTTATAACAAGTGCAGACTTCAAGAAAAAATGCAGAAAGATGTATTGTAAACATCCTGTTTTTATAATCACGAATCTTAAGGTTTTCATATTTATACAGGGTGAATGGTGGGTCACTTTCGAAATTCAAGGACGTGATAGTTTGGGACCACACATGAAGAAAAACATTTTTTTTTTCATTAATTATTTACTGAGTAAACTTAACTGAAAGTTAAGGAATTTACGCAACGCATGGTTACACTGGTACGGACGTACGCACGGCGCTATCAACACATAATAGATAGGTAGGTATAGACTGTTTCACGAACTGTCGTCGACCTAGTAAAACTCTAGAGAGTGCTCTAAAATTTTTCACCAGTCACCCTGTATACGAAATAAATATAAGGATCATATTTATTCCTCAATAAGCCATTATATGACGTGTTTGATCACAGGACAATCGTGCCGCTGTTGTTCGCGGAGTTGCTCACGTACTGGAGCGTGGACAGCGAGCTGACGCAGGCACAAGCTGGGTACTATGCCCTGGGTATCCTGGGCCTGAATTTCGCCGCCGTGCTGTTCCACCACCACACCACACTGTTTGTCTCGAGGTTCAGTTTGAAGATCAAAGTGGCCTGCACTTCTCTTGTGTATAGAAAGGTTTGAATGTTTTTTTAAGTATGATCTTAAAAAAATGTCTTGAATGGAAAAGTAACATAGTAGTAGTAGATAGTAATTTGAATGAGTCGTTATAGAAGTTTACCGTTTGAGCACTTTTCCAAGCTAGTTTGGGTAAACACCTCGACCCAGCTGATCACTCGATATTATTTAGTATAGGGCTTGACTTTATTATGAATTTCTTTGTATTACCATTGTTTGTATCGAGTAATACAATACGAGCAATTGAAATTTAATTCTCTTTTTTAAATAATATAGATGGTTTGTTTATCCTTAATTCCACGTGGTGGATAGTGAACATGAGGTGCTACACGTCCATCCATGGGAAACCTATTTATTCGACACTTTAAAAAATCAGGACTATTTCTTAATCTCCGTTCAATCATTTCAGTTGCTAAGAATAAGTCAAGTTTCAATCGGAGATGTGGCAGCTGGTAAAATCGTTAACATCTTATCCAACGACATGGCTCGATTCGACTACGGCTTCATGTTCCTTCACCATATCTGGATGGTGCCTCTGCAGACTGCATTCGTGCTGTACTTCATGTATGTCGCTGCAGGATATGCGCCTTTTGTTGGACTGTTTGGAGTAGTCATATTAATTTTCCCTATACAAGGTAAGTTGTTATTTACCCACAGAAAAAACACCTAATGTTGTTTACTTTTAATTCTTTCATATTTTGAAGTCATATTCAGAAGTTACTTGCCGTTGCCAGCGATTACATTCGCTAAGTGTGATAACTAATGCTTGTTACTATTAAAAAAAACGTTTGGTGTATCGTAATTCTTCGAATGAGAAAGAGTTATGCAGGAACAAGGTCTTCGTTTCCAATCCTAACCTGAAAATAAGGAATAGAACTATGTAACGATCAATTTTGCAATAAGTCAAATCAAATTATAAGCCATTCGCATTAAAGTCAGAGTCAAATAATTCTTTATTTCGTAGATATTTAAATACACTTGACCACTCTACCTCAATCTACCACCACTTCGGAAAGTCGATCTGTTGAGAAGAAGTGGCAAGAAACTCAAAAGCAATCATCTTTTAACATATTATTTTACAATTGTATTTTTTTAATTTGTTCATCTACCTAATTTAAATTTTATAGGAACCCTCACCAAAATGACGGCCGTAATGAGGCGAAAGACTGCTGTCAGAACCGATAAAAGAATTAAATTGATGACTGAAATCATAAATGGTATTCAGGTAAACAACTTCATGCACTATCGTTAAAATACTGTAGTATTTCTAGAATAGATAAGATTACTGCCACTATTTTCTGTGCTGGACACACAAATACAATAATGTTTATTTGATCTTGATTATAGAAATAAAATCAAATTCGAATGAGGCGTGTTACATGTTATTTTATTTGTACTCCATCTTTTGGAGAAATGTATAAATAAATACATACATAACCTCACGCCTGTCTCCTTTTGCGGTAGAGACAGGGGAATACCAATTGCTACGATCCAGACATACCTCTTTCGCTTCCTCCACGTTCATTAATATTTTCATACATAATTGCCGGTTACGGGTTCTTTTAACTAGGCCCTTTTTAAGATCGTCGCCAATTTGATCAGCATACGTTCGCCTAGGGTGGCCCCTTCCGACAGCACCATCCATTCTTGCTCTGTACACCACTTTCGTAAATCTACTCTCCTTTCCAAATGTCCAAACCAACGCCCATAGCATACCCTTCTCAATCTTAGTCACTACAACTTCTTTTAATCCACATCACTTTCTTATTTCACTGTTGCGCACCCTATCACTCAATTTCCCTTCACACATACTGCTCAAAGCTCTCATCTCCACAGCAATAATCCTGCTTTCATGTTTCTTCAGCCACACCTAAGATTCACTACCATACATAAGTATTGGCGCCAAAACTCCCTCAAGTACGGCAAGACGAGCTTTATTCGGTATAATTTTGCTTGCCAAAATCGAGTATAAGGCGCCATTAACACAATTTCCTGCTTTTACCCTCTTTTCAATATCATCGTAATTTTTCCCAACTCCTAACAAGGAGCCCAAGTATACTAACTCTTTTACTTATTCTACTTTTTCGTCTATTGCATAATTGCAGTCTCGTAATATTGCATTCTGTCATATCTTCATTCCTCTCCATAACCATAAGTTTCGTCTTTCCAACATTCACTTTTACACGTTTTCTTTTAAACGACTCGTGCATCACATTGACCATTTGTTGCAATTCCGACGCTGACGATGCAAGTAGAACCTGGTCGTCGGTGTAAAGCAGAGTTTTGATCACTTTCTCATTCATTTTTAAACCCCATTCGGACTCTTTCAGATCTTTCATACAGCTATCCATAATTTGTTTGAACAGCCATGGAGACGGAGCCATGGAGCTTTATCTAACACAATAATGTATAGTGAAAATATCTGAAAGATCGATTAAATCGTGATGGATTTGTAGTAGCCTCATCGTAGTTTTGCCGGTATTTCTTTGCTTTCAACACCTGATATAAGTCAAACCGCTACAAGAGCTTGCGTGTCACTGTGGCCCCCGCACGCCACAGGCCGCCGCGCTCGTTTTAGGCCCCAGGCACCGCGCATTCAGTGTGGCCGTACACGAGTTGAAGTCGTCGTGGCGCCGTGGTTACCGTGTGTATCATACGATATCACAGGTTAAGCAACGTTCGGCGCGGTCGGTACTTGGATGGGTGACCGCCGACCATTCATATCGCACGACGACTTCCGTGCTTCGGAGGGCACGTTAAGCAGTCGGTCCTGGGTGCTGTATACTTGTATTAGGGTTTGTCAGAGCCATCTAGGCGCCCTGAAAATTCTGGCATCCACCTCTGGCAATTATACCTCCTCTTCACCCAGGGGAAGAGACTCATGCCCTGCAATCTCATTACAAAGAGTTGTGATGATGATGTACACGAGTCATTTGGAAATAGAAAAATACAATTCAAAATATTCACAAGTTCAATAATTGATGATGTGGTCATGACAGATATCTGTACAGAAATGTATTTTTCTAAAAATTTAAATGTTTTGTTTTTAATGTAATAAATCGTAAATCTGCAGTAGGTCTTTCGTTACTGAAAAAATACCGAAAGCTACTTCAAAATAGGATGGACAAGACAGGAACTATTGAATTGACTTAGTCACTATAAGACCATTGTGGACTATATGTAAATTTACAAAATCTTGTACATAGCCAATTTATTATTTTTAGGTTATCAAAATGTATGCCTGGGAAAGACCATTCCAGAAGGTCGTAAGCGCGGCCAGAGCGTACGAAATGACTACACTACAGAAATCCTTGTTCATCAGGAGTACTATGATGAGCTTTATGCTGTTCACAGAAAAGTGCATTATGTTTATCACCATTCTGATACTCACACTCACTGGATCTTTGGTTACAGCTACCGTGGTAAGTATTAAAATGAAATTTACGATGACTATTTAAACAAGCTATTACTTTTCAGGAAAATTTGCGAAATCAACTTTAGTCACCATCCCCTAATTTTTGATATTTCCTAAACCGAACGTAGTGCTTACTGTTTAAATTTGTAACTTAAATATTGGCAAAACTATATGTATCTTTTGTTTCACATTTGTTATCTTTTAGTACTCTCCTACTTTTTATCAGGAATCTCTAGACTATGGGGTTTAGATCGTATGAAGATGTACCAGTAAATCAAACCATGATAAAAAAGCAGGATGTTAATAAGCAATCAACTTTAATGCAGGGGCTCTTAATTTAAAAATATTACTTACTAGCTGTTTATTATTTTATATTAATTACTACTACTTATTTCAAATCCCGCGGGAATATCGAGATAAAAAGTAGCCTGTTTGCTATTCCAGGCTGTAAACTATCACTATGCCAAATTTCAAGCATATCCATTGAGCCGTTTTGCCGTGATAGAGGAACAAACATCCAGACATGCATACCTCCATCCATACAAACTTTCACATTTTATAATATACAAAATTTTAGTTTGCTTTTATTCGATAGATGTCGCTGTACGTCGAATAAATCGCGCATGAAGAGTTATAAATGACTTAGCCATATTTACTTAGTAGACTACTTTTATTCATCCTCACTTTCACAATTATAATATTAGTAGCACGGAGGAAATATATAGAGGAGCTGCCCTAACCCAGTTTTCTCAAAGAGAAATATTATACTTAGGAATAGAGAGCCCTCTTGCAGATTTTTTGGGATCTCATTTGCTACTAACGCTACCTATCAATCGGCCCCAAATTAATGTATCTATATATAGATCTCCATACCTATAGATACGTAGATATGTAGGCAATGGGCCGTATTCGACATTGCATTCTTTAACTTTAAGTCCTTCTTAAGTCCAATTTGAAGACTTCCAACTCAAAATTTTCTAATTATACATTTTGATGTCTTCGACTTTATGGAATATAAAAATCACTGTGAAACTCAGGAATAAACACAAAACAGCAACAGAAACTACAGACAAGCGCGTACGCAGATAGCAGTCACCATATTGTGTAGTGGGGGTGTGTTGAAATTAAACACACCTGACGTTGACAAGGAAATAATGTTTTGAAAATAAAAATATACGAATTTTCACCAGCACACTAAAATATACAAAAACCACATTTTAAAAACCAGTTTGCATTTATTCACAAAACAAAATAATTTATTTTTTTCATAATATAATGAATGTGAGAAGTAGCGTCATCTAACGCCAAGTAGTATTACTATAAAACTTCAGGGCCTACCGTTAGATAGAGTCTCTGTCTTTGAAGAAACTGAGCTAATAAGCTTTTATCTCCCCCTGAGTTTTCTCTAGGGACTCAAGTGAAGCCTACGGGCGGGGTGCGGGAGGGGTACGCGGTGGGTTATCGCCAATCATAGCCAAACAGGCGATAGCATTAGTCACCTAGTAGCGAGTAGTAAAAACCGGTTCAAACATAAGGTTAAAATATTCAAATGATCATCAAAAAAGTTCAGCTATACTTAACTAGGTGGCTCCATTTTTTAACTGTTTTTGGGTTGCCTGGTAGAAATCACTTTAAGCGATAAGGCCAATAAGACATTGTCATTGATAATATTATTAAAATGTTTATTTTTTAAGTTCTGAGGCAATAAAGAATATTTATTATTATTATTATATTCATCATTAGGTGATTTAGCAAAATATTTTACTATTTTTCAGATTTACCCTATTCAACAATTTATAGGTCTTATCCAGACGAATTTGACTCTGATTCTACCTTTTGCGATAGCCAGCATTTCTGAAATGAAGGTCACTGTGCAGCGTATTCAAGGCTGCTTAGTTATTGGTGAGAAATTTATTTAAATAATAATAATAAATAAATATTTATATATTATATAAACTTACATATTCAATAAATACATATTTTAATATAAACTTAAATAAACATATAAACATCCATGACTTGACGGCTTATATCTGTGTTCATCACACAAATATCCACCGCCGCCGAGATTCGAACCCAGGACCACTGGCATATTAGGCAATGTATGTTACCACTGCTTGAGCCGGTCGTCATTAATAATAGTTTTATTAAGTAATAATGCTTTTGTTTATTGACTACCCTGACTATCTAGTGTGTCTGATCTCTAATGCGTCTCTATGAGACTACATAATATTCTGTACGTTATCGGAAAATTATAGAATTCTACTCATTTGTATTAAGTTGATACAATCCGGTCATGATTTATAATGAGTTTTCGACTTATAATAGGCCTAAACTCATGCTGCCTCGCTTATTGATAGGACCTTTTACGATCCATATTCTGGGGACACTTCATGTAGAGTTGGTCGGCAAATATCAGTGTCAGACGGTGATGTGTTTAGAGCCAGTTCAATACTGAAGCTTTTTGCTATACCCTGGCAAATAATTCAATGCAGTAAAACGACAGTTCCAGTGCAGCCACTTAAGGGAAGAAAAAAAATAGTGCTGCGGTTTAAGTGAATCAATGATTTTTTTAAATATAATATCTTAAAGATATAGGAAAAATGTATTTCGACTCACAATAGTAGTTTATGAAACTGTCACATAATACCTAGTTATGTGAAGTTTCATACACTACTTTATCTAATCTCATACACTGAAGATATTTATTCCCGCTATTATCGCGCACGCGCCAAAACGCGCCGCGCGGCCACAGATACGTAGCGCGGCGCTCGCAGGACACAGATAAAAAAATGAAATCTATGGTCTGTTATCTGTATCGAAATGAAAAAAAAAAATATTATAACATTGTATTGTTCGAGGTAGTGTGTTATAATTTAATTTTTTAATTTTATTTCATTATATTATTTTAAAAAGTATGTCAATATAAATTCGTTCTGAGTTTTTTATTTTGAATATTATGATATGAGAGTAGATAAAATATTTTATACTTTCATTTTTTCATTTTACGTCACTTACCTCTTCGTTGTCTTAAAAAAATTGCAAACAACTAATTTCACTTCTATTGTGACCGTTTTAAAGCACGTTGTATGTTTGTAAATTAAATATTTTCGTTAAAGTTACTGTAAACGTTTGTTTGAATTTGTACGTTTGTTTAAAGTTTTATTCTAAACGAATGACAAAGAACCATTCCATTACAATCATTCTCATTCAGACCTTACTCTACGAAAATTTTAACTTGTTTGACATTTCGAACTGTCAGTTTACTGCATTGAATTATTTGTCAAGGTATACATACATCTTCATCTCAGTGACAGAGTAGTCCACTTGCAAACCACGTTATGTTAATGAAGCACTTATTTGAGAAAACTAACAAAAATGATTATCCTTATAATTAAGTTATATAGATGCATTAATTTGCGTATTACTAGAGTATAGGATCATATCAAACTCATATATGTTGAGAAATGAAATCACTGTTCATCAGTAACCATTTAATTTGCATTTTAAAATTAAACATAGACAGTTTTGCAGAAGTACTCTAAACATAGACAGTTTTGCAGTTGTATTCAATCAACATAGGTAGTTTTGAAAAAGTTTCTTAAATAAACTTCTATCTACTTTCTCTTACGACTTACAATTTTTATTTCTTATTACACTCTTATGTCTATTTCTTCATTCATTAAAGTTTCTTCACTATCAGTTTCTTCTACAGTAGTTTCATTTTGTTCTTCTTGAAGAAAACTGTAAAAGCGCAGATGGTCGTAAGAAGCCCAATCTTCACCGAAATGTTTTATGAGAAGATTTCGTACATCATTTAACTTTGCTGTTTTAACAGGAACTCCAACATTCATCAAAACGGGTTCAATATTTTGAAATGACTTGCCTCTTCTACAAATGTTCCCATAATTTATTAGGTCGGATACATAATTAGGTTCCCCTTTAATTGCAATTCTATTATTTTTATCTTTTCTTAAAAAGAATCTTTTAGAGGCATTAAATTGAAAGTGCCAAGATCCAGGTAACTTTAATACGGTTTTAACGCTCGATTTCCAATCATAAAAATGAAAGTCGCTTCCAAGTCTAAAAACCGTTCCATACTTTTTAAATATATCCAAATACGTCTGGGGCTCCACAATGACTTCCAAAGGTCGTATCTCTCTTTCGACATTACCGAATACGCGATCAGGGGGCAAAAATGAGTGCCCTACTACTGGGAATATTACTGTAATTTTCTTGATCTGATGTGGAGCTTTTGTTTTTAGCCAATATGCCAACATTCCCAAAACGATTGAGTTTTTATTTTGCCCCCCGCAACCGTCGCAAAATAACTTTATATGACTAACAGTTTCTTCAATATTGGTATTCATTAGACGATGAAATACTGCCGAAGCAATTTGATTAGATCCTTTCATGGCCTCGGTTTCCAGCCACGCGTAAATAAATGTGTTCGAACTGCCTTGAGGCCCACGAGATGGTCCTTGGCATATTGTTAAGTTATACAAATAAAGTTGTCTGCTAAAGTAGGCACTCTGATCCGGCACTTTCGGCAAAACCAAATTTTTTTGACAATCAAAAGAGAGAATTATTTCGTCGTCCAGTTGTGTTTTGAGGCTAGTGTAAAACCATTTGGACTTTAGCTTGTGGATACGAAGCTGCGCTATCTGCAGCTGTTTTTTGGCTGAGTCACGTTCACTTTTGATAGATTCTTTTAATTGAATGCATTTCGAACAAGCGTCGGTAGCGGGAGATTTAAAACTCAAATTGAAGTATTTATTAAATATACGTCGGAAAAATTCATATCTCACCGGCGCATTATGAACATCATCATTGTAAATCTTGTGTAATTTTCTTATACTTAGATCACTGCTGAGATATTGCACAGAAGATCTCCCTCTCACATAATGTGATTCCAAAGATTTAAGTCCTTTTATGTACGATTTTACGGATTCTGTGCGATTAAAATACAGATTGGATTTTCTATCACCTCCTCTTCGTTCTTTCGGCATTGCCATTGTGGTTAGATGCTGTTTACAAATTCTTTGTATTCTATCCCTAGAGATTCCCAGAATAGTGGTCATTGCTTTTTGACACACTTTGATTAATTTGATGCGGCGTCTTCCATTCAAGGTATCGTGTTTTGGGATAAAATAACATATAGTCTGGGTTTTTTTCTTACCTTCTTTTTTCGGCGTTTGTGTTGTACAATATTTCAATAAAAACGTATCTTGGGTGATTTTATCTGAAGTTGAATAAAAACTGCGGTGAAATTTACTGTAGTCTTGAATCGTTAAGTCGTTACATTTGTATCCCTGTTTGAGATTCCTATGTACACATTCTGGTATAACTGGCAGTCCCTTAGGCATATGTCTAAAACAAAACATATAGGTATTTAAACAAATTGATCAGCAAGATTGGAGCGAAAAATCAGTACCAGGTAAGTGAAGTATTTAAAAAAACATAACCATATAAAACAATAATCTTACCGTTTCGACTTTTCAAGTTGTCTCTTCCATGTAGATTTATTAAGTTCTTTTTTACGTCCTCTTCTGTTTGGTGCATAAACAACTTCATTTTCTTGACACTCCATGATAATTTTATCACAAATTACCTTGTTTTTAATAGCCTGCAGTACATAAAAAAGTAACGCGTGCGTGCACTTCGACTGTATCATACGTACTCGTCTAAAATGGCGACTTTTGCACGAATCACAACGCAACATAGCGTTGTATGCAAGTTGTTAGTAACTTAGAGACTTTTGAAAGTGGACTGCGGATCGACATAGCGACTTTTGCAAGAGTATTGAGTTTTCTACTTCATTTTATTCCTAACATAACGAGTTTTGACAGATTATGATAAACACGGACGTTAGTATTTTAAATTATCAACCGATTGCTGTCATTGGACAAAAAAACTTTTTTTTTAACATAACGTGGTTTGCAAATGGACTACTCGGGTGAGAGTTAAGAAAATATTAAGGAACACGCGTAAAAATTAATCATATTTTTTTCTAAATGATCAAAACGAGTGAAGCTGTTAATTTGTGAGTAAAAAATATAGTTTGAGTAATTTCTCATCCTGAAATAAAAAAACAAAATCCCCAGACAATCACTACATAGTCTTCGCTGCATGGTATCCCATAGCTTGTGTTATGGGATACCATGTAGCGAAGTACTGGGGAACCTAGATTATAAATACATAAATAGGTAAACACCCAGACACGGAACATTTTTTTTCTTGTTCCGTGCGGGAATTGAACCCGCAACCACTTGCGTCTGAGGCAGACAGGTTTACCCTATCGCCAAAGTGTTCGCCTTATTATGTAAACTAATTAAAAAGTATGTTATACTACTCGTAATACATTAATCTTTTTACATCGCATTTACAGATGAAAGGGAGGATCTGGCCATAGCTCCATATTTAATATCAAGCTCATCGAAGGATGAAAACGTGGTCGGATCCTTACAGAGACACAAAATTAGGCCACTCGACACTGGAGCTATTGTTGAAAAGAAATTTGTTAAAATAGATGACGATAAGCCGCTGAAGCCAGTTGCAGGTAACTTTATAAGATTTTAAGTAAAATTCAACGAAAAATTTATAATACTAAATTTTACTGCTCATTTTATTAATAATCAAAGAATGCAGAGCATTAGAAAACCGACTTCACGTCATAACTTTGGCTGACATTCTCCGAAATCATACATATTTTTTTCAAAAATTTGAAATTTTCAATGAAGTACTCAACCGATTTCGATGAAATTTATAGGAGATTACCTATGAAATATCCTCTATCATATAAAATAAGAATTTTCAAAATGGATTCATAATTGTTGACGAATTGAAAGCCTCCTCCTTTTTTGGAACTCGGTTGAAAAGACCACTTTTTCAAGCAGATGATAATTTATATTGAAATCCGCTGCTCCTGGATAAAGCGGCTAGTCTGACTGACTCCAACTCAGTGGTATAAGCCCGACAGGGTATACATTGCATATAAAACCATTACAAAATCTGACTTCCCCATCTCCATGTCCACGTCCGTGTCTGTGCCCCGTCTCTGTCCACGGCTATCCTCATCTCCATCCACATTATCAGTATTCTCTCTCACCTCACCTCTATCACTCACCTCTATTACTTGATTGCCTAATCTATACTAATATATATATAAAGCTGAAGAGTTTGTTTGTTTGTTTGAACGCGCTAATCTCAAAAACTACAAGTGGGATTTGAAAAAATATTTTTGCATTTGATAGCTCAACTCTTGAGGAAGGTTATAAGCTATATTTTATCCCGAAATTCCCACGGGATCAAAAGTTACGCGGGTAAAACCGCGCGCGGTGGCTAGTGTATAAATAAAATAGTAGACTCCTGAAGGTCACCAACTCGTTCATGGGTCAATGTGTACGCTTTTCAGTTCAATTTGTAAATTGTGTGACTTATTTCAAATTTATTTAAATTCTTACGAAATAAAGATTCTTTTAACTTTGACTTTGACTTTTGGCGCAAAATATCACGCGGTGACGTTTTCTGACAATGTTTTTTTTTTTTTTTATATTGTAAAGATAGGACGTTTTTCTTCCATGCTACCTGATGGAAAGTGCGCATGAAGACTATGGTGTTACACGTCCATCCACGAGAAACCTATTCACTCGACACTTAAAAGTTCCAGGACTGTAGTGGTCAGGAAAAACAGACACAGGCAGATTGTTCCACTCCTTGGCAATCCGTACCAAAAAGGAACTATCGAAGCGTTTTGTTCGACTTCGTGGTAAATCCACTATATAGGGATGGAAGTTCTGTCTGCGTCTGGTAGTCCGGTGGTAAAAAGGGGTGGGTTCAATTTGGCCAAAAAGAGCACTCGCACACTCACCAAAATGTTCCAAGTTCCTTTCCAAACCAGTTCCTTTCTATCATTGCCATGTTCAACAGCGTTTTCACTTACCATCGTGTGAGATAGAAGTCAGACTAAACATAAAATTAGATAGTGGCTTAAATGTTCATGATTTATTATCTTACTAATATTATAAATGTGAAAGTTTGGATGTATGGATGTCTGCATGTATGGATGTTTGTTCCTTAATCACGGAAGAACGGCTGAACGGATTTGCATGAAATGTGGCATAGTGATAGTGTACATTTTTGAATAATACATAGACTAGTTTTTATCCCGAAATTCCCGCGGGATTCGAAATTGTGTGGATAAAACCGCGGGTAACTGCTAGTCTTAATATATAAAACTTTTCCGTTACTGACTGAGTGACTGACAGACAACATACAGTCATAACTACTGCACCTAAATACGTGAAATTTGGAACATACATTCTTTAGGGGGTGTAGGGGAGCACTAAGGAAGGAATTCTCAAAATTCTCACGGGAACGGGAAATATAGGGCTTATAGTAATATACAGGGTTGATTTGTGGTCACCGGCCAAATTTTTTTTACGCAATAAATATAATTTATAGAAACGATTTTTGCAAAAAAACAGTTTTTTTTTTTTTTGGAGGAAATAAACATATATCCGCTAATATATTAAGCAAACCATGGTCACTTTAAATTACCATTAAAATAAAGACAACTACGCGCTACTACAAATCATCTTGTAGTACTAAGTCGTAGTATTTCAATGAAATGCCGCTTCGTAGTAGCTATGTTCATCAATAGCGACTATTTTTTTTAAAATTTGTAGTTCCATATTTCTACTTTTTTGTACTGAGAGATGCTAAAATAAATATGCAGTTACGTTTATATTATATCAAAAAATATAACATTAAAATTTGGCTGGTGACTAAAAACAACCCTATATAGGGTCCTTCTATAATAGTCAATTATATTTGAATAGCAGGTTAAGAATAATGAGTGGGTCTAAATTACGAAAGAAAAAAAAAATAACAATTATTTTTCTTTAACAAAAATTTTAATTTTTTTTTGAGTTATCAAATTTTTTTTTTTTAAATTTTTGGAAGTCGTTGTGGCGCCGTGGTTACTGTGTGTATCATACGATATCACAGGTAAAGCAACGTTCGGCACGGTCGGTACTTGGATGGGTGACCGCCGACCATTCATTTCTCACGACGACTTCCGTGCTTCGGAGGGCACGTTAAGCAGTCGGTCCCGGGTGCTGTATACTTGTATACAGTAGTCGTTAGGGTGTGTCAGAAGCAATTTCGGTGCCCTGAAAATTCTGGCATCCACCTCCCAGCACTAGGCCAGCTTGGTGGATTATAGCCTAAACCTCCTCATCACCCAGGGGAGAGACTCATACCCTGCAGTGGGCTCATTACAAAGAGTTGAGATGATGAAGATGATGATATCAAAATTTAAGTTTAATTTTTTGTTTATGACTACACAGCAAGTAATAACAATATTTCCATCAAATTGATGTAGGTAGTCATAAAATGTAGATTAAACTTATATTTTACTCAATAAAGAGAATTTTGAAATTTTAATTTATGAAAAATATTTAAAAAATGTTTTTTTATTGAATTTCGTACCTACTCATCACTCTTAATCTGCTATTAAAATATAATTGACTATTATAAATGGACCCTGTATAGTATGACAAATCTTATTATGCACGGATGTGAAACTTGGTTCTTTCAACGGATGTCTGGTTGTATTATGGAAGGAGTTTCTGAAACTTCGCACAAGGTAAATAACCGAAAAAATGTGATAAATAAAAATTACCCGGCCAGGACACGAACCCCCCTCGTTTGCCGGACGAGTGCTCTTCCACTGAGCTACTGGGGCCTGGCGGCACACATCGAAATTACTTACCACATTTTTATTTATACGTTATATTGCTTTTTATTTTTATTCATCACATTTTATCGGTTATTTAAGAATAATTGAGAATTATAAATGCAAAAATTTAAAAACATTATTCTCACAAGGTAGTTCAGCGCGTACGAAGTAGCGGGAAAAAGCTCGTCTAAAATAAAACCCGTCTCTCATGACCACGGGATCTGCAAAGACACCGAAACCTCGAGTTAAATGCATGAATTATCCTTTTTAATAACATACATACATACATAACTTCACGCCTGTATCCCTTATGGGGTAGGCAGAACACCAGAGGCTATCAAACCATCTGATGTCACGTTTGACGAATTGGAGGTATTATAATGATGGATAGAGACTATTAAAGTGACAGGGGGTCAGCCTATCGCCCGTAAAAACTCTAACAAAACCTCTGTCCCTTAACTGACTTTTACAGTATGCCCGGGAAGAGAAGCAGCTGGCACATCCTATGTTTTTCTTTCGCTCCCAGTCCAGCATGGAAGAATCTATTTAATTGTGTTTTATTTTACATAAAATTAGAAATATGATTTTGCTTCTCTATAAAGTAGTATGCTTACTGTTCATTACTGTGTAAGTACCTATATCGTAATCTATTTTCATCAGGAGGGGGTGAATACGCTGCGGAGTTGTCAAACGTCAGCGCGAGTTGGACCGGTTCTAAAATTGATTCGGAACTAACTTTAAAGAACATTTCAATACGGATACGCAAGGGAAAACTTTGTGCTATAATTGGGCCAGTTGGATCTGGAAAGGTAAGCAAAAACTTGTAAAGGGCTGTTCTGTCATCGTCCTATCGCGTCATGTTTTACGGATATATTTATGATGAATTGAATATTCTTTTTATATGTAAATATTTGAGTTCTATACCACTGTACATACTTTTTTGTGATTTTTGAATGATTTTGATTCAAAATAATCTGCTAATGTGATGCGATCACTCGAATTATGAATACTTATTTTTGGGTCGTTCCGCGTTCTACCGGTGAAGTTTCTACTGGCAATTAAATTTTCTTGATTCGACCAGCGAGCAAAAATCACTCTTGGTTCTACTGGCAATAAAATTAACAATAGAGGTACTTATGTTAAGAAAGAAAACTGTTTAATGATGATACTTTTTTATTATAAACTCAATCAATTAAGTAATAGAATCATTTGCGGTGTATGTATAAAAAATAACATTCATTTATTTAAGGTAGAACAAAGTAAAAAATTTAACACAGTTATCACCACACAGCCCTTCTTAGTCTTAGGATAAAATTGAAAAAAATAGAATGTCTTAAATTTTCAGAAACTCCAATCTCTAAATAAGACATACATACATAACCTCACGCCTGTCTCCCCTTGGGGTAGGCAGAGACAAGGAAACACCAATTGCTGCGATCCAGACATACCTCTTTCGCTTCTTCCACGTTCATCAATATTTTCATACATGATCGCCGGTTAAGGGTACTTTTGACTAGGCCCTTTTTCAAAATGTCACCAATTTGTTCGGAATACGTTCGCCTAGGCCGGCCCCTTCCAACAACACCATCCATTCTTGTTCTGTACAGCTCTTTCGTAAATCTACTTTCACTCATCCGTAGATAACCGTAGATAAGAATAAATAATAATAAAGTTATTAATACAATAATAACTTTAAGTAATACCTGCAATAAAAAAAAATGTACGTTGGGTCAGTATAGAGTACCCCTACCGCTCCTGGATAAGCATTTCATAAAAGGTGACTAATCTGCGGGACCCCGCTTGGAGGTAGGATCCCGTCAGGGTCCAACTGTCTAGCGATCACCCTTCATATAAAATCTGCAGCCAAATATAATACCACTCCGTGGGGATGTGTTCCGGCAATGCTTTATGAAGAGCCAGCTCTTTCATTGCCCCGTGTGCTTTCATCTTCGACCTCGTCTTCACTGACCATCAGGTTAGATTGGGGTGAAACATCTCGTGTTTTTTTCTTTTAAAATAAAACTGATATCATTTGTATACTTAATAAAATAGTCCACTGCGTTTGAAAGACACGTAATTTAATTCACGATTTAAAAATTAAATACTACTAGACTCTTACTTTTTACACTTTAGGATCGGAATCCATCATGTTTTCATGGATATAATTGCCTTCAATAACAAGATGTTTATAGTCGGGCAGTTTAAGGATAACTAATGAACTCATTGTAGAGTCAATTTTGAAAGATATAATATTGCTGCCTCTGTCGCACTAAGTAGAAGTAGAACAATAATGAGCATATGACATTTTTACTTATCTGTGACCCAAAATATGGAGTATTTGATCATATAAAACGTTGAGAACCGTTGTAACGAATATCAGTTTAAAATAAATTATCATTCAATATTAATTTGAATAAGAATTTTCTAATTTTTATGTTTATTTGGCACTATTATTTATTGCCGGTAGAAACAAGCATAGATTTCGGGTTGAAACAAAAATTATTTAATGTGCCAGTAGAACAAGGATTAGAAATAAATTAAATATTTTAAAAAAATATTCACCGGTCGAAAAATTGCCGGCAGAACGCGGAATAACCCTTATTTGGGTTTATGAGTAAAAACTTAATATTATTAGGTAGGATAGAATGTCATCAAATCGAAGGGCACAACTCCTTTCTAGGTAAAGTTTTAACTACTTACCTTTCAACGAATTGAGGTTTTTTATTGAATTTCATATTACTTGTATACATAAACCTTGGAAATAATCAAGTTATTTGAAAAAAATTAAATGTTTGTTTACATATTATCATTATCAAAACAATAATTTTATGCTTTTAGGTACGTAACAGACTTAAATTCAATTAAATTAACCAATCGGTGCCTTGTTATGTCGCAGTACCTAATCTTTATTATCGTTCAAATATCTTTAGGTTTTTAAACCTTATTAATAATTAAGTATTGTAATAATACTTAAGCTTATTCAGATTTATATTGTGACAAACATTTATTTTTAAGATTCGTGAATATTTTACTGTGGTATTACTTTTCAACAATTTAAAGCTATTAAACATATATTAACCAATGTGTGTTCTCGTCAAACTTTTTTTCTTTTTTATTAGTGTAATCATTCAATACTTTGAATGTTTCAGTCTTCATTGCTACAAGTTCTTCTCAAAGAGTTGCCAGTGACCCATGGAACTTGTCAAGTGAGAGGATCCATGTCATATTCCTGCCAAGAGTCCTGGTTGTTCCCTGATACTGTACGAGAAAATATTCTGTTTGGATTGCCTTATGATTCGAACAGATATAATGAGGTAATTATGAATGACGACCGGCTGGTGTAGCGGTAACATGATTTGCCTTCTATGCCAGAGGTCCTGGGTTCGAATCCCGGCTGCGGCGGATATTTGTGTGATGAACACAAATATTAGTCGTCAAGTCATGGATGTTTTTATGTTTATTTAAGTTTATTTTAATAAAAAATATGTATTTATTCAATATGTATGTTTAAGTATATATTTCTTTAGTACATCAGTTATCTAGTATCCATAACACAAGTTCTTTAAGAAACTTAATTTGGGCTAGATAATGTTGTGTGACTATCAGAAATATTTATTATTTATTTATTTATTATTTTAATGAAAACATGTAAGAATAAGTTTCGATTTATGTAACGTACTCCGGTGACGGTGCGTAGCGTCTTTTTTTATGACCGTGATAAGTGGTCTCACTGTATCTCTGATAAGGTTCATTTTTTCATGTGTTCAAAGACCAGGGTATAAGTAGATAAATAAATTAACTAGTATAGGTACTTGTATTACTTAACCTCTCTCAAGAGTTATGCTTTCAAATTACAAAATAGTTCGACGGAATCACTGTTTGATAACAAATACTATGTTAATGACTATATTAATGGTTGATGCAATTGCCTTGTATTCTTTTCGTAATATTATCACAATATTTAAAATTTAATATATTTTATAACTGTAGTTTCTGCTAATACCTAAATGTTAGATATGTCCATAATAATTTATTTACCCAGATTTATTATTTTTTACTTAGCGTGTTTTAGTTGAACTGTAGGATCTATTTTAAGTTTGATCATGAAGTTATTAAATTATCGATGAATAGCTGTTACTTCCGCTTTCACCGACTTTATCCTTTATATTTTCCAGGCTTTGCCCTACATGTGCGCAAAGTTATGTAGCTTGATCGGAGGAGCAGTGTCAGCATAAAAAAGAAACAAAATTCCATCAATCCATTTTCACAATGTTTAAAATTTTTTTGTATAAAAATAATAAGTACAAGTTATATGTGCTTTGCATAGTTATGGTTAAATAATAACTTGAAAAGATAGTTGCGCGGCTTGAGTGCCTTTAGAGTCTGCGAGTTGTTGGGTTTTTTAATAATATTTACACAACATATTTTATTTTTAATATTTTAGGTCTGCAAAGTTTGCCAGCTGCTTCCCGACTTTAAACAGTTTCCCTATGGAGATATGTCCCTGGTCGGAGAGCGTGGGGTCTCCTTGTCAGGAGGCCAGAGAGCTAGGATTAACTTAGCCAGGGCTGTGTACCGTGATGTAAGTAGTTTTTTTTTGAATAAAAAAAGAATGGTCAGAGAAGTTTGCTGTCAATGTTACCTAGTGGAGAGTGACAATGAAGTGTTAAACGTTCTTGGAAGAGAAATCTTATCACTCGAGGCTTGAGATACCGAAATTATAGTGCTCATAAACAAAAAAAGTACACAAAAAGTAACTTTGCGAGTAGAAGCACTTTGTGCAACTTTTCGAAATATCATTAGTTTAAAATATTGACTGTATTTATAGTGTACATATTGATCACAGCAAAGTCAAGTTGAACAATTTGTTTATTTTAAACATTGTTGTTAAATTATTTAAAATACCTTCCATGCTGGACTGGGAGCGAAAGAAAAACATAGAATGTGCCAGCTGCTTCTCTTCTTGGGCATACTGTAAAAGTCAGTTCAGGGGCAGAGGTTTTATTGGAGATTTTTTATAATGCCTCCAAATTTGTCAAACTTGACAGCATATTATTTTATAACCTCTGGTGTTCTGCCTACCCCATAAGGGATACAGGCGTAAAATTATGTATGTATGTATTAAAATGGAAAATGGATCTAACTAAGGCAATGAATTGCTAGATGAAAATAACCTATTTAATGTAGGATGATAATATCGATTTTAGGCTTATACTTCTATTATTTATTCCCAGGTTGATATCTACCTGTTGGATGATCCTCTATCCGCCGTTGACGCAAACGTAGGTCGACTTCTGTTTGAAGGCTGCATCAAGGAGTACCTGCGCGGACGCACTGTTGTTCTCGTCACCCATCAAATTCACTTCTTGAAGTCAGCCGAGCATATCGTAGTATTGAATGATGTAAGATATTGATTTGTTTTTCAAGTTTTTAATTTGTCTAAGTAATACCTGAACGGCTGTCAAAAAAATTAATTATTTATCAATTAGAACGCTTAACTTTACTAAAGTTCAATAAATTTTAGATGTATCTTTTTCTTTGTATATGAAGTATAATTATACATTTATTTTTTTGGTAGCAAGTTCTTTATCACCAAAGCTACTAGAATGAAGAATAAAAATAAATAGAATTCAGAAAGACAAAAAACTAATTGAATAATGCAATGTAGTAACCTTCAATTAACCTTTACCGTTTATACGAACTATACCTAATTAAAGCTAAAATAGACTAAGACGTTTCAAAAAAAGATTGAAATCAGGAAATTAATATTATTTTGTGTTTTTTTTTTTTACATTTTATTGAATATTTATGATAACAAGTTCATTCTGCAAATAATCTGAATGACAAATTCAGTCTACGCTTTTATTTTCAGGGTGCGATTGAGAATATCGGCTCCTACAGTGAATTAGCGGAATCCGGCAAGGAGTTCTCTTTGCTGCTCGCTCAGAATGCTGAAGGAGATGATGAAACTGGAGGCGTGGTAAGAAGACAATGAATTAAAATAATAAATACAAGCAGTTAGTGACTATTTTTTGTATAAGAATATTACACGTATGAAAATAGGCATTGGCCAACATGCCTATGTGTTAGATGTGTTAACGGTTTTTGACAGTTAATTCAAATACAACCCAAGCAATTATGGTTTTATTTGAATCAATTTGTTTAATAATTATAATGTTTTGTTACTTGCGCAAAAATAATGCTAATCCGTAATTGGCTATAATTATTTTCTATATTTTATGTTTTAATTAACATTAAGAGCTGTGGATTTTGTGAATTAATGAATAAATAAATTAAATAAAATGGGTATGTGACAAAATTGCTTGATCATGGGGACAAATCTGTGCCCTCTCAAAAGAATGCTGTTTCTGTTTGAATACAGTAATAGGCTTAAAGAAATTTAAAATCAATATAAATGACTGGTTTCAGGCAGTAAAGCGTCCATCGTTCCACCGGGGCTTGTCAAAAATGTCTATCAAGAGTGAAGAGGACGAGGAAGAACACCAGAAGCAGATACAAGCTGAGGAGGAGCGGTCCACGGGCAGACTGAAGATGAGCTTGTTGATGGACTACTTGAAAGCTGTTAAGTCTTGGTGCATTGTGGTAATGGTGGTGCTTGTCATGATATTGGCGCAAGCATCCGCTACTGTCGCCGATTACTGGCTTAGTTTCTGGTGAGTGATTGTGCAGAACATCAATGTAACAATGTTTGGAAATTCTTAGTTTTGTAAATAAGAAATAAAATCCCCAGATATTACAACAACTATAAACTCAAAACTGAGCACAGCTTGTGATATGAGATACTTTGTAGCATACTGGCAGGGAACCTAAGACTAAGAAAGATAAAATAATCATAAACATAACAACGTTTTGAATATGTCAATAAAACTATATATATATATATGTATATGTAATAATATTTATGTAATAATATTTGATTAAACTTGTTTTTGATTTTCTAGGACTAACCAAATCGATGAATTTGCGCAAACTATTCCTGAGGGTGAAGAAATTGGTAAGTAAAGTATACCCAATGCGTGTTTGAATACAAGGTCAAACTGCTTATATTGAAAAAGTTCAAATTGTGAGAATGCCGAAAATAGTTTTTGCTCAAACCTTTTTCGACAATATGATTGCTGTACAATTTTAAGTGTACGAAATAGAAAGTATTTTAACTAACTTAGAAAGCTATTTTAATATTAGAATTGAATTTAATAACTGGACCGACTTATAGCCATGTCGATTGATTGAAACAGCAGTTACATAAACAACGTTTCCCGCATCTTGTAATATGACTAGGAATAGTAGCTATGCACAATTTAACTGACCAAAATACCCCATATGGTGGATCAATTTCGAACCCCAGTCATTCTGTAGCAATTTTTATTTTACAGTTAAACAACGGCTGTTTAAATTCTTGGTTCAGGGGCTCAACATTGTTATTTGAAAGACAAATGAGTGAAGTAACTAATAACAATAAAATAGGCAAACAACTGATTTTATTGTATTTTTGACGACGAAATTGTGCATAGGTACTTACTGCTCTTAAAGTCTTATTACTACATGCGAGGACACACTGTACAACTTATAAAACAACTTATCATATTCTTATCAGCAGATCTTAACGTAAATTAACCCTTAAAAATATTTCAGATGTAAGCTTAGGCCTCGAGGCTGGTATTTTGACTATTGGATCATATTTATGGATTTATGGAGGGTTAATTATAGCTATTATAATCCTGTCACAAGTCAGGGTTATGGTATTTGTATCTATGGCTATGAGAGCTTCACAAAATCTGCATGATCTTATATTTAAAAACCTGATTGTTGCCTTGATGCGGTTTTTCGATACCAATCCCTCTGGTAAGTACCAAAGTTGTATAATTTCATCATCATCATCATAACTTTTTGTAATGAGCCCACTGCAGAACTATGAGTCTCTATAATTTCATATTCGAATATAATTCCATACTCATAGACTCATCCTAAAATTTCTGGGTTTTAATCGATTGTCTCATCGCAATCATTAAAAAATTGAACTACCTATACCAAATATCTACAGATTTTTTAACATCGCAAGATAGAGTAATAAGTCTACATTGGTGAAAGATTTAAAGACCAACGGTTCTCTAACGAAAGACTACTCTCAATGAAACCCTAAAATTATTATCGCATCAGTTATCATCCACAATACTTGATGCTTATTTTAAAGACTTATTGGATTTAGACAATCATTCAAAGATCATTTCTATGTTTGCCAAATAATAAAATAAATGTGAAATTTCAGGTCGTGTCCTCAATAGGTTCTCCAAAGATTTGGGGGCTATGGACGAGTTGTTGCCTCGAAGTATGATTGACGCTATTCAGATGTACTTGCTTATGGCAAGCATTTTAGTTCTTGTGGCTATCGCGTTGCCATGGTCGTTGATACCTACAGCTATACTGATGATCGCTTTTGTCTACTTCTTGGGTTGGTACCTGAAGGCAGCTCAAGCTGTTAAAAGATTGGAAGGAACAAGTAAGTATCCATTTGTAATATTCCCTTTTTGCCTTCTTAGTTTATTGTTCTCAGGGCAGCAATTAATTATCAATCTCATCTAATGTAAGGAGATAATATTAAGGTATATAATTACTAGGTTTAAAACGGAGTTTTGAAATAACTCTGTAGTTCATATTTGAGGACAGACTTCATATAAAATGTGATTGCATCCAAAAAGGAAAGCGGTTCGCCAAAATTGAGCCCTTGATGAACCTTCTCAATGAATATACACGTTATTATATTTTTACTCACAGCAGAGCGAAAAATAGCTCACTGAATAACCATCCCAATTTTTAAAAGTCATATCCTATCTGTTGACTTTTTATTATGTTGCACAATATTGTACACATATTTAACTGACTATGTTACTTTCCCATTAAAGATATTTAAAAATTAAAGAAAGGATTTTAATATAAGTATTGATTTGATCATGATTGGCTAAATTAGTTTTTTTTTGTATGCATTAGGTACTTATATTAAGTTATGTTGGAAATTTAAAAAAATGAAGAAATGTTTTCTTTTAGCTAAAAGTCCAGTGTTTGGTATGGTGAATTCTACTATCTCTGGAATGTCAACCATAAGATGTTCTGAATCTGAGGGAAGATTATTGAAGACTTTTGATGCAGCTCAGGTATTTTATTTATTTATTTACATGAAAAAGCTTACAGCTTTCTAAAAATAAAAATCCAACTATAGTATTTATATATAGCACCGCAAGGTACTACTTATAACGTGGGGTCGTATGAATATTTAAAGACTTTTATTATTTCACTATTATTTATTTTATAAGGGAAGCACTTTACTTTGCCCACACTAATACACTGGGGACAAAAAAACTTATTATTTAAATATGGTGGAGCGGTACGATTCGCGGAATATAAAATCGAAGACTTTTTCTCCGAAACAAACAATGAACAATGTTCTAAAAAAACTAAAGCGTCTCTATCAGAACGAAAATCTTCAAATCAAATGTTAAAATTCAAACAATGACATACTGTTAGTTCGCGCCATAGCCGTCTTTATTTCTCAATATAAGGCGCGCTCAAGCAGTATGTTACGGTACCTATATTTAAGATTCGAAAATGAACTGCGTACCTATTAAATTGCTTAAATAATTCATAATTAATATTTTCATTTCAGGACCTCCATTCAAGTGCATTCTATACTTATTTAGGTGGTACCTCAGCTTTTGGAATGTATTTGGATTTCCTCTGTGTCGTGTATATGGCCGTTATTATGGCTATATTTATTTTTATCGATTTTGGTAAGTTTAGACCTATACATATGTACCTAAAATATTGTTTAAACTTTACTTAAATTAATTTTAGATGCGGAATGTTTAATGTGTTTTTTTAGTACCCGTGATTCTGGCGCTTGCAACAATGCCAAAATATCGGGAAGATAAAATTTTTGAAAATATCTCGCATCATCGTAAATATCCCATTTCATAAGTTCATTCAAATCATGGAACATAAAACAAAAGAGGAAGGGACGTGTGGGCGTGGCGCACGTGCCAAAGTTAAGACTAGTGAGACTTAACTCGAGTCAGTCGCTCTCGTGATTACAACGCTTTGTGACGTCTTTTGCCGGTGTGTTCCATTACAAAAAAAAACATAAAATGACTCGATGTTCTATTCTAGAGTGTAAAAACTATAGTGGTACTAAAACGTTAATACGATCAGGTGTTTCCTATCATCGGTAAGTCGCTATTTTCGTTTAATTTAATTTTTTATGTTTCGTTACTCGTTCTTGCCAATTAATTCGGAAAAAATATTAGTGTAAATGAAAAATGACATGTATTTCATTGAAATAAAATCTAAAATTGCATAACGCGTGGTTTGATAGACATCTATCGTCGAAGAGCATAACTAAGTTGACAGAATCAACTAAAAGCATGCAGATAGAATTCTGACATTAATCACTAAGTGTTATTACTAACTTCTACTCTATTTCAAGTGTACTATAGTTGATATTCTTTTATTCGTAATAGTCCTTATGTCTTCTTGATTTCACCAAATTATGACCTTATGATTTCAGTGTACGTAAAATGTAAATGTGTTAGTTTGGCGACAGCTATTCCTAATGAATTATTAAGCGATGCCCTTTCCTCTTGTGTTTTATGTTCCGTGATTCAAATGGTTATCGCCATGACAGTTTCAAAATCAGCACAAATCACACTCAAATCTGATATAAACTTGTGGGTTGACAATAATTAAACATTAGAAACGAGGCTTGCAAAAATAGTGACGCATCTAAAAACACATCCGAAATATCGATAAATACATGTAAGAATGTTACCGCACCAATCGATGGTAGAATGGATTAGTCGACGTAGATCGATGGTTTTTACTAGGCCATCAGAAAAAATCGATCGATATCGACACCAACGTAACACCCTAAGATACGAGCTACATAGCTGTTAACCCAACCTATTTACTATACCTACATCAAATGGTTAAAATAAATGGATATTTAAATTGCTTGTTGAGAAAACTAAAATAAAATAAAATTTAAAGATGTTTGGAAAAAAGTTTATGTATGAAACTGTTTGACATAGAAGGTTACAAAACTTCAGATATTGTGTAATTAAAATAATCTATCCCAAAACTACAATAATGCAGTGTTCATTATGTTGTGTTGAAATGAGAGGTTTTCAAAGTGACATCTAAAAAAAATGTGATCGACTTTATGCAAACTACTCTAGGATATTTTGTTATTGGCTAAGATATTTTGTTAAGATATAAGATATTTTGTTTGACGACCACTTTGGCGATGGGGTAAACCTATCTGCCTCAGACGCCAGTGGTTGCAGGTTCGATCCCCGCAGGGAACAAGAAAAAAAAAATGTTCCGTGTCAGGGTGTTTATCTATTTATTTATTTATATTCTAGGTTCCCCCCTAGTTCGCTATATGGTATCCCATAACACAAGCTATGCTTACTTTGGGGCCATGTAGTTGGTGTGATTGTCTGGGGATTTTATTATTTATTATTATTATATTTTGTTACTCTAGATTTAAAATTATTTGTTCTGTCTGTACCTATAATACTGTTGGATATCTTGTTAATAAATAAATAGTTTCTTGAATTTATTTAAGATGGCGCCAAATGCTTTTCTTACAAAAGTGAAATGTCAAATGTTTTTTCGTATTTCGTTTAAAAATCAATTGGAAAACTCCTCATTGAGTCGGAACCAGAATTGTAGACTCACGGGTTGACTACACTTAAAACGTTGCGAACTAAACTCGTGCGCCGTCATTTTCAACCACATCTTCACTTACCAGAAGGTGAGCTGAAGGTCTAACGCTCTAGTCCCCGATAAAAAAAATTATAAAAATGGTTATGAGTACTATAATAATTAATGAATGCAGAGCATTAAAAAACCGACTTCACGTCGAAACTTTGGCTGACATTCAGACATATTTTGAAATTTTCCATTAAATACTCAATCGATTTCGATAAAATTTATATGGGAACAATAATGAAGTATTCTCTATCATATGAAACAAGAATTTGCAAAATCTATTAATACTTCCAAAATATTTTATCCGAAACGCGCTTCATTTGATCCTCGTATCGTTTGAACAGGTTCGGTGATCCCAGTGGGTAGCGTCGGTCTCGCTGTCAGTCAGGCCATGACCCTGACCATGATGCTGCAGATGGCTGCAAGGTCCACTTCCGAGTTCCTGGCGCAGATGACGGCAGTCGAGCGTGTGCTCGAGTACACAAAATTGCCGCAAGAAAAAGACATGGATGTTGGAAGTTAGTAGTCACTAATTTTATTGAAACCACCAAAAAATATTCAACAGGCGTCCTCAAAGAAAGCTTAAGTAACATACATTGCGAAACACTCATACGAAAAGTGTAATTTTCGAACTAACAATCGCAGTTTTATTATGTGAAGGATCTAAATTAACTTTTCTCAACTCCTTGCTGTGTAAATATAAAATAAAGTCAGTTAACTAACTTATGCCTTAAGTTTATTAATTGATTCTCTGAACAAATTGATTTATTCTGAACTCACTGAGTCTGTATTTACTGGTCGTACATCGGGTGTGTTGAAGAGTCACTGGAGGAGCTAAGAAAGATTACTTGAGATGGATTTCGCAAAGTAACGTTTTTGCTAGAAGTTTGTTTTATATCATGCTTGAACCGTTTACGACGACCACTTTGGCGATGAGGTAAACCTGTCTGCCTCAGACGCCAGTGCTTGCGGGTACGATTCCCGCACGGAACAAGAAATAAAAATATTCCGTGTCTGGGTGTTTACCTATTTATGTATTTATATTCTAGGTTCCCCCCTAGTTCGCTACATGGTATCCCATAACCCAAGCTATGTTTACTTTGTGGCCATGTATGTAGTTGGTGTGATTGTCTGGGAATTTTATTTTTATTTATTAGTATTATTTACGAGATTTTCTTATTAGATAGATTTTCAATAGCTATAAAATTGTTCTTGCAGAAACAAAACCACCTAGTGGTTGGCCACCTAATGGAGGAGTTAAATTCGAGAATGTATCTCTGACATATGGCGAAGATGATCCTCCAGTACTGAAGAATTTGAACTTTGAAATAAAGCATGGATGGAAGGTACGGTATCTTTTATCTGCTTCGTTATTAAAGATTTACCTTTTATTTTTGACGGATTCATTTTTAAAGTAATTTGAAAGTAAATTTGCTAAACTTATTATTATTTCACACAGTTGTTTCCTGCATCAGTATTTCTCCTATACTCTAAACTCTATCATCCTTTATGATTTGATATTTATATTTGAAACTAAGAATTCTAAGAACGCTAAATTCCATTTCATCAATGAAGATGTTTAGGATTAAAAATGACGTCATCAATAACAAATGTATTATGACACCTTCGATTAACGGACGAATGTACCTGAGGCAACAAAATATAAACGGATTGAAATTTTTGTAGGTGGGAGTAGTGGGGAGGACCGGAGCTGGTAAATCTTCCCTGATATCAGCGCTCTTCAGGCTATACGACGTGACAGGAGTCATGAAAGTTGATGAAGTGGACACACTCAGCTTGTCTAAAGTGGTAATGAATTTGCTGCCACCTATCTTTTAGATTTTTTTTCTCAATATGTATATTTTAAAGATTTTTTTTTTTGATCTTAAATAAATTTTAATATATTGTACTTTAAATACATCATGGAGTTGGACTTTTAATAATGTATGAAGAAAAACAATATTTTCATAATAACTACGACCATGTGGTGAATAATTGTAATTTATAGTAATATGATCAAAATAGGATCATAAAAATATTTATCAAAATTAAAGGTTGAGTTTTAAGTTACTTTTTTACCAAACATATGTTTCTTTTAAAGGAATTAAGAACGAAGATTTCCATTATCCCGCAAGAACCCGTTCTGTTTTCGGCAACACTACGATACAACTTGGATCCCTTTGATATGTACAGTGACGAAGATATCTGGAGAGCTTTGGAGCAGGTAATTAAATAAATTGTTTGCCTGTTTGAAATTGTCTTCATTTTTAGTATTTATAATCTGCCTGTTTAACATAAATAATTATTTGCTTCATTAATAAGATTCTTACTTATACATATTATAAATGTGAAAATTTGGATGTATGGATGTTTGTTACTCAATCTCGGCAGAACGGCTCAACGAATTTTGATGAACTTTCGCATAGTGATAGTTTACAGTTTGGAATAGCACATAGGCTTTTTATCCCGATATCTCCGTGGGATATGAAGTAACTGCTAGTAAATTATAAAACTGATAGTAAATCTATTTAGTTCCTTCTTATTGAGTGAAATTGACCAAGAGAATATTTTTATCGTATTTTGCATGTTATAAGAGTTTTGAAAATATATACTGTAGCTAATTAAAGTTACAATAAATTAATGAGCACTGCACAAACATTGTTTAGCTTCCTCATAGCTCTAGATGATATTCTTGTCCGCTTAAAAATGTATAATGCCGATGAAAGTCTCTTTCAAAGGAAAGATCAACTAATTTATAAAGTAAGTATCTACATTATTCATATTATTTCCAGGTGGAATTAAAAGAGTCTGTTCCGGCATTAGATTTTAAAGTATCAGAAGGAGGATCCAACTTCTCGGTTGGACAGAGACAGTTGATATGTCTGGCTCGTGCTATCCTGCGCTCCAACAAAGTGCTGGTGATGGACGAAGCTACTGCTAATGTTGATCCTCAGTAAGTTCCTTACTTTTACATGGTTTGAAACATTAGTCGCAAATAAATAAGTATGTGTCTTTTACAAAATTTTGTACAAGACAGCAATAATATGCAAATGTTTGATTATTCGTAAAGAGTAATGTTCATAGCTGACCTGTCAGATTTTTGACAACTCATGAAATATATTAAAACAACATATAGTGCAAATAATAGCTCATGTTTCGTTAATTCCAAATCATTTACTTATATTAGAAACGTTACGTTTGATTGAGGTCAAACGCGGGTTTAGTCACTTATAAAAAAAAAAAAAAAAAAACCACAGCAAGGATTTTCATATTTTATCCTCTCAAGTTACTCAATAGACTACTAGTATCATCCATTTGAAATGAAAATCCCGATATCGTTTCTCAAATCAAGTCTGCACCAATAGTTTAAATATAAACAGGCAGCATTTCAATGACCATATCATCTTTATACATTCACGTACGTAACAAAAATAGTTTGACAGGTCAGAGACTGTATGGAACGTGAACATTACTTTAAAAAAAATGTTTTAGATAGAATGAACCTCATGGTTACCCTAATAGCTAGGTTGAACTGTCATTTACCCATAGCATGTTTTATCAACATGCTATGGGTTTATAATCAGGGTGAGCATAAATTTTGTGTGATTATAAAAAAATAGTATCAACAAAGCTTAATTTCTTCAAGAATTAATGGAACGAATTTGCCTAATACTGCCAAAGCAACAAAAAATCTGTTACGAAAAAACGACTTTTTCCATATATGTTTGAGTGAATATGGTGTTTTTTACTTATACGTGACTGATCGTGTTACGTAACTACAAATAATAGAGGTCTTAAGAAATGATCTGGCATGTCACTTAAGTAAGACGCGATATGATCACTTTAATGACAGAGCTTCATAAAAATTAAGGCTACAACTTAACATTATGTTTTCAGAACCGATTCTCTAATTCAGGAGACTATTCGTCGTGAGTTTGCCGCTTGCACGGTAATCACCATCGCTCATCGACTTAACACTGTCATGGACTCCGACCGTATTTTGGTCATGGACAAGGGAGAAATAGCCGAGTTCGACTACCCCTACAACTTGTTATTAAACCCTAATAGCATTTTGCGTTTCATGGTCAATGAAACAGGAGAATCCATGAGCAAAAACCTTTTAGAGGTTGCCAAAACGAAGTACTTTAATGACAACCCCGATGAAAAGCTTGAACGATAATATTCTAACGTCTACTAAAAACTGTTACTTCATAAGACAACGAGATTTTTGTTCCACCAAAAAAGGATTAACGATATTACACAGTTCTTTTAAGTCCTCGAGACCTAAGTATATAAAAATCTAATACAATGATGTTAGTTCTACTGTGATTACTACATCATCACAATTATAGACTATGTTTGTATATAAAATATAGATAATATTATGAGTTTCACTATAAAGTACTTGCGATACTTATCTTTTTTTATTTGTTGCTATGCTGCTATAAGAAAATTTATTATACTCACTCAATATTTTTTTTTCGTCTTAAATAAGTTTGGGTTATTTGTTTTATTTTCTGTTTTTTAGGTTAAATTTATTTTTATTTTTACTTAAATTGTTAAATTCAGTTCACTAAGACAGGATTCACTTTTTCATACCTTTTTTGTTCTTATCTCTTTTTTATTGCAATGTAATTGTTTTTACGCGTACACTTTTATTATTTATGCAGTAATCATTCGTGGAAACTTGTAAGATGCCTTATGTCATTCTGCCATACTATTTAAAAATTGTAATATAGCAGTAAGTTTTCCTAATATAATAAAATAAAATAAATACATTGTCGAAAATGCTAATAGAAATAAACACGTAATTGTTCAGTGTGACGTATGCGGAACAAGACTCCAATATTCGGGTACAATGCTTTTAATGTATAGGTAAGTGTCCCATGAATAGACTTATAAAAACGATTCTAAAATCAAAAGAAGTGAAGAATCATAATACTTTAGGGTTTTGTAGGTGGTTTCAAATAAATTATTGAAGCAATCTGAATATCAGACGATTTTTAAGTGAGATTCATTAGATTCATTCATTGTTATGTATGGCACTGGCTACATTTAATGAAGCATATGCACTTGTTAGTAAAATAAAGGATCTTTGGAGACTGTTAACGTGCTAAGTGTAAATCATTTTACTTTGTAACCTCGTGCAGCTCATATAAACAAGATGTGTTTTTAATTAAGTTCAAAAACTGAATAACTAATTCTGAGATTTGCTCCATTATTGAATACTGTAATAGTTAATATAGTAGAATAGAAGAAAATGACATTGCTAACAGATAACAGTAAGTTTCAATTTTCAATGTTTAATCTCAATCCATGACCTTTCGAAAAAAACACCAACGAATTGTACGCGTTGCCATGACAACCGGATTTTTACAGGCGGTGAAGAAATCTTCGATTTCATATTGAGATTCTATATTAAAATTCACTTTATACGAATTTGTTACCTAGGATATTTCAAGTAATTGTTAATTAATATAAGATTAAATAATTTTAATAAATAATGATTTTCTTTTATTTATAAGTTTTCTGGATGTTAGAGAAGGTTTTTGAACGCTACAATTTTCAACCACTTATTACCGTACATGTAGAATGCGTTCCTTATAGCGAAAATGTATTGACCAGTAAAGGTGTAAATAATGCTGTTAAGATAAGTCGTTGAAAATGCATCGCCTACAGAAAATATAATCCCATCAAGCAAAACCTGTTAACAAGAGACTTAGCAGGGCCAGAACCAGTATACAATGACCCTTTTTATTATACGGATGTACATTTTTCTGTAGTTGGCCTAGTTTAAAGTCATTGTGACATAAGTGACCTATGAGTATATGACAATGTTCAGCAACTGAGGTAGTAGACCTGGAACTTGGCGCCGATCTTACTACAGCATTCATAGCTTTTCATATAAATGCAATTTTATTACTTTGCATAACATCCCTCAACGAGCAATAACTTATAAAAAAAGATAAAGATGAAAACAAAAGAAAATTGGACCTCCTGTTTTACTCTTTCATGACGCTAGATAGAAAATTGTTGAAGGATATTAATTATTCAAATTGTAAATTGGATTTTATCCACGGGATTTGCAGTTTATTTATATAAAACTTACATACGAGTATTCCGTGTGTTTATTTCGTTAAAATATCTACATTGCATTGTTTACGACTAATGGGCGCTTGTAGTTAATTACATTTTGGAATACGTTGGCAAAATTCCAACTTGTTAATTACAAAATTAGGTGTATAATAAACCATTTAGACAATTACTGCACTGAATCAGCTGTGATGTGAAGTCTATTTTCTTCAAGTTTAAGAAAATGTGACGGAAAGTTTGAGATGGGATCAACTGTGGCATGCAGTGGCTGGCTGTCACTAAGCAATTTACTGAGTTCTTAATACTGAGGTGCATTTACTGACTGAAATGTTTAACTAACTGACGTGTTGAGTAAATGTGCCTCTGTGGTCAACAGATGGGGGAAGGTTGCTGACTGGCAAACAAGACATAGGTACGTGATTGGGTAGATTTTTATTATTTTATTATATATAAGGTCACCACATAATAGTCAATAATATTTAAATAGCAGATTAAGAATGATGAGTGGGTCTGAATTTCGAAATTTTTTTTGAATATTTTTCATAAATTAAAATTTTAAAATTCTTCTAAGTGATAAAAATTTTAGTTTAATCTGTAGCTTATGACTACACAGCAAGTAATAAAAACGTTTCCATATTATTGTATGTTGTCATAAAATGAAGATTAAACTTAAATTTTACTCACTCAAAAGAATATTGAAATATTAATTTATGAAAAATATATTAAATTTTTTTTTTTATCGACTTTCACACCCACTCATAATTCTTAATCTGCTATTAAAATATAATTGACTATTATAGGCGGACCCTGTATACGTAGATCATTCAGCTTTTCTACATAAGTGAAATGGCCCAACTACCCCTAGTTAATGAACTGGATTAGCCTATGAGACAGCAGAACAACTAGTGGACAGTTGGCATTGACTTTATAACCGGGGAGCTTTTCAAACAAGGCGGCAATGATTTGCATGTTCATTTTTAGCACCTGCTTGTTGGTATGTGAGAAGCAGTGCGAGTCCCAGATGATTGCAAAGTGTATCGCATCCAAACTCTTAACAAGAACATGGGTGCCCGTTTTGACTGCCACTCCTCACGTAGTATTTTGGTCTTATCAGTACCTTGAAAGACTTTAACTAGAACTAACCTAACCTAACCGCTTACGGAGTAGTCTGAACAGATCCTGTCCAAGACTCAATTCGGCTACCAGACCACGAAACCTGTGAACCTATATTTTTGTATGTCAACCACAAGAAAAAAACGGAGAACAACCTCTGATATTCCTCGTGAAGTTTTATGGTTAGTAATAACTTAGTATACAAGGTGCCCGAAATGCGTAAGGCGCAAAATAAGGCTTAATAAGTAGATTGGCCAGTGTCGGGTGCACGAGTGCCGAACTGACTCATATTCGAAGTGTTCGCCATGGCCGGAAGGAACATTATCATCACAGTGAATTGTAAAAATATAATACAATATCAAATATATAGTTTTTTACATTAAAAGGCCCACAAAACCACCAAAATTGAGTGGCATTATTTTTTTATAATACCATAGTTAAACTTAACGTTTAAGTTTTTAAACAACTACAAAAATCTGTGCTTAAATGGCGAATGAAATATAGTCTGACAAGGCTTTTTTGGCGCTTGGATGATGACTTGGATGAGAGGGAAATTATACAAATGGTAACACTTATTTCACCCTCACGCGTGAGTCACGCCTCATCATCCAATTGCCAAAAATGCCTTGTCGGACTATATATGACATTGTCATAAAATGATAGGTCAAATATCAACAATCTTTCTTGTTCAAAATACAAACCAAAACTTCAAAAACAACCTCAAAAATATAACACAATATGAGCAATCAAATACTATAAACAATAAGCTATTGCATTAAGTATACAACACGATAATTTCCTAACATGCAAACCTGAAAGTAAATGGTGCAGTAGCCCATGTACAATATGAAGATCCCATTAATAATAAACCCAAATAAAATATCGCAGTTTTTGGAAGATGTATATAAGAATTTGATGTACCTCAGGAACAATTTGAACTTGAGCAATCTGGTTCGATGCACAGACGTAAAACGGAGACGACATTGGTTGTTTAAAAATCCACGGGTTCTGTACATTACTTTACTTTTGTTAATAATGATTGTGTATCTTAGCGTCTCAATTTATAAGTGCCGTTGTTTTGGCCCCGATTATTATTTAGTCCAGAATATACAATGATCATTAAGTGCAATAATTGTTGTAATAGGTTTATAGAATCAAAAGTGCCAGGATAGTAAAATATTTCAATAAACATAACCAAACATTTATTTTGTTTTAGTTTTTTTAATAATCAAATTTATGAATTATGTCGTCGTCGTCATCGTGGCGCCATGGTAACTGTGTGTATAGCTTCGTATTTACTAGAGGCAGCCTCGGGCCGAGCGGGCGCCTCGACACGACGCAGATCTAATGGATACGTTGCCGCGAGTCGAGGCTTGCCGCGTATGAGGCATGCGTTCAGTGGAGACGGTTGTGCATATGCTCGGCACGCGGCAAGATCGAAAAATTAGATAGAGAGAAGAGAATATAATTAATTAAGCTGTATGAAACCATAGAAATTTGTGGGATCAAACTTCATCGAATCATTATAATAACCAATTAAAAGAGGATTCTTGGAAAATTATAAGCAATGAAATGAAACTGCCCATTCCCGAATTAAAAAAGAAAATGACTTCTCTTTGTGGATCTTTCTTCTTCTTGAAAAATCTCGGCATAAACAAAGTCTCATCACAGGATCAGGTAAAAAAAACAAGAGTTTAAAAAATTGAGTTGTTTATTTCTTTTCGTTTACTTTATACAACTCGCACTTACATTACTCCCATGTGTAGCTATTGGGTAAAGCTAGAATGGATACAGCGAAACTACGACCTAATGCCGCGTTTCAATGTCATGAAACTGTTCGTTGAGCCTACCATACCTCACACCTGTATCCCTTATGCGGTAAACAGGACACCATAGGACGTAAATTATATTATGACTCGTTTGTCGAATTTGGAGGTATTACAATGATGGAGAGAGACTATTGCAGTAACAGGGGGAAAGCCTATCGCCAACAAAAACGCCAATTAAACCTTTTACCTTAATATTTTTTTTTAGAGTATGCCCGGGAAGAGAAGCAGCTGGTACATTCTATGTTTTTCTTTAGCTCCCGGTCCAATATGGTCCTATACTATCCAGCTTGGTCCTAAGTATACTCATGACAGTCTGTTGAATATTGAAAACCGGCATTGATCGATTTTGAGGAAAATATTTTTTTATTTTTTTAATTTTTTAATTTAATATTTAATTTAATTTAATTTAGTGTCGGCTCAGAATATCCTACCACCGCTGAATAAGCATGTCTGTGTTTGGATCCATTGAGGGTTGCTTGACTGTTATCTGCCGCCAAATATTACTACTACCACAGCGGTAATGTGTCCTGAAAACATTATATGAAGAGCCAGTTCTATCATAAGTCCGTTTGTTACCATCTTCGATCTCATCTACGTACACTTACCGTTAGATGAGGTTGAAGTAAAACTCGAGCTCAGTCACCGATTAAAGACAATTAGTGTAGTATTTTTATTTTTGGGAATCACTGTTTAACCAATTGCTGGACCAGTCAAAACCATGGTAACAATCACGTTATTGCGCAGCAATTTTATTATTGTTTGCTGACTCTGAACCCGTTAAACAAATTTGATGGTGCAAATTAATATTATTTCTTAGTGAAATATTAAACTAGAAGTAATATAGGCCACCCAGAGTTCGATAGGTAACTCGAAGAACTAACATGATAACCCCATTGTCATGAATTTCGAACGCCTTTTATTACCATGAAAAGGTTATTGTTAGTCAATCTTAAGAGATGGATATATGCTGCCGCAGACTTTTTTTTAGAACTTTTGAAGAGGAATAATTTCGTCATACACATACATATTTTTTACGTAACTTAAAATTAAAATTTACTCAGCGCAAGCAATAGAAGCTCTCTAAATTCGATAATGTTCCCCGTTTTTGAAACATTTTCCTGTATATCTTCGCTCCTATTAGCTAAAGGAATAATACTTTTTTAATATAACTCTATCATGAATTTCAAATGCATTTATAACCATAAAAATCAGTTTAAAAACTAAAACCCGACTACTAAAAACACGTCTCACTGAAATATTTGTATGTATTTTTTTACGTCATACCTACTGATAGAGACATATTTAAAAGATAGCATTCTGTTTGATTTTATTATTATAATGAATTTCATTTGCTGCAACAGATGGCCTTTCTTGGTGCGTACTTTTTAGAGTGTTTTTGTAGTAGTCCGGTTTTAGCTTTTAAACTTTTTTTTTCACTTATTTTGGAGTAGTAGTATTTTCATATTTGGAATGTGCTAAGGAAGATCTTACATATGATGCCCCACACGTATATATTATTTTTAAATTCTTTACTTTAAGTCCCTCAGAGGCCCCGTTGTCAATTTAACGTGATGTCATGTAGTTTATAACCAGCGGACAATCAAGATGCTTCCAAAAACACCTCTTTCGTCCAATTATGACAACTACTTAAGAAGTTATGAGGGAACAGATCAACATCCATACCCATATACATACATTCAGGTCAAAATCATAAACCTATCTAGGGAGAAACATTATATACCTAGAATGATCACAGAAGCCACTGAAATTAAAAAACACCCTAATTTCAACAGAGAAGATGGTTGGAAACTATCACCAGCATGGGACCCTATTCTCAAAGATATTAAGTCAAACATCCAGCAAGCAGCACGACCTGAAACTCGAGACACTGTCAGCTCATTTTGTGTTAACCCTGAACGCTACGCTCGAAGACTGAGAAATAGATGGAGATGATGTATAACTTTTTCCACTATCAATCTGACGCCTGTTACCTCAGTCGCTCGTGACCACGGGGTCTGCAAAGACACCGAAACGTCGAGTTAAAATGTAAGATATAAATTATACGCGATTAATCCGGTTAAAAAGTAGTTTTATTTAAATTATGAATCGTGAAAACTTAAGACAATACTAATATATTTATCATTTAGAACTTTAGAAGAGGACCAATTCCATCATTCATGCAATAAAGGCTCTCAAAATTGAATAATGTTCACCGTTGTCGCAACATTTTCCTTTATAACTTCGCTTCTGAGCGTGTTGTTACATAGCATACTCGTAAGTTCACTGGGGGGGATAGTGCAGCTTTCAAACAGAGAAAGAATTTTTCAAATAGGGTCAGTAGTACTTTCGGAGCCTATTCAATACAAAAAAATACAATCAAATCTTTCCTCTTTGTAATATTAGTATTGATGTAGATTTTCGTTTAAAACAAAACAATATTGTATTGTTATAAATTCAGCAAGTTTTAGCCTCTTGTAGTGCCTTGCTGTTGTGGCGCGAGTGGGAATATCCAGAGCGTGGCGCTCGCTTGCTACCGCTTCATGCGACGACATAAGTACCTGATTGCATCCTGGGATCGCGTATGATACTTGCGCTTGTGAGTTCTGAGGTTGTGTAGAAATTATTGAGATCAAATATAACATGGTACAAAAACTATTGCAATCGATTCTGTTATCGATTCTGAACAAACTGTCTTCAGGTTTCCTGAACAAAAAAATAACTTTGTGCATATTTTTATTAGAAAATACACATATGAACAGCCATGAGTTGACGGCTAATATCTGCGTTCATCATACTTAATATCCAACGCTAGCGGGAATTAAGCCCAGGAGCTCTGGCATTAAAGGCAATGTATGTTATCTCCACACCAGCCAGCCATCTGCTAGAACTGCAATGTTTCCACCATACTCCAAGGACAAACTTCAACATACAACTATTTTCCGATTTCTTGCAAGAACACAAATTCAAATGTCAAATACTGCAGTCCAAACCGCCTTATTTTTTAAATTCCTACTTACTTATTAATGGTAAATTATTTTTGCGTTACTGTGATGTCTGGTGCAAAGTAGGTTCCTATTTAATTATGTTAATTATCAATGCAGTTAATAAAGCTAAATCGTTTGATAATTAAAGTTCATGGTTTTGTTCATCAAAAAAAAACAACAGACAACGTCAACTTCAAAAAAGAAAAATGTCAACTATTTGCTATATTTACAGTGAATAATGTGATTTTTCGGAATTTCATAACAGAATAAGATATTTAAGCTATGTTTTGTTTAGATCTTCCCTTCATGGATTTTGGAGTAAAAGTGTTCGCGTGATCGAGTGCTTTTCAAACGAACATGCTTTTAGTCTCTGCTTTGCTCAGCACAACAGAAAAATAAATTCAAAGTCAAGATGTGTGTGTACTAAAATCATAAATAGCTATATAAATGCGACGCTCAAAAAAATGGAAAAAACATCCTTGCCTAAAAATTCATAGCTTAGCAACGGATATGGGATGTTGCTCATACTGCCCAGACGTTGATGCCGATCTAGAGGATTATGACATATACAACTACAAATTCCATGGATTGCTGCTGGGCCTCGTACTGCTCAGTTTGATCATGGGATATACGATATTCCGGCGATATTCAGACACGGCGAGACCGCAACGCCCAAGAAGATCGGCAACCTGTTGAAGTATGGGGTTCATCTTCTCCATATCCAAATAAGTTTTATCCATAGTTTAAGTTATAAGCAAACATCAAGCCAAATTATAAAAGAAAAAAATTATCTCTTAGATAGTAAACACAACCCGGCAGCGAAGCGTGAGTAGTCACTCCTAAGGCCTATGTTTCTCCCAAATACTATTTCCGTGTATTTTTAATTAATAGGTAAAAACTGTGTTATTTTTTCAGACTAACAAATAAAAAGGCATTTCTTGAGACTTATTTCTTTTATTTTTTATGTATTGGGTACTATAGATTTTTACTACAAGATGTTTACCGTCTGAACCCCTTATACAAAAAAACCTGGTTCTAGAATGTAAGGCCCTTATTACACAAAGCTAGGCAAATCTTCTTTAGGTAATAATGTTTTCACCGTGAGTATCTTGTAGCTTGTAGCGCACGCTGCGCACACGCAGTACTGCATTGCACGACGCGAGTAATCTTTTCGGCCACCTAAGTATAGTGGCACCGCTTACTCTAAGTGTAGTGGCACACAGCTTATAACTACTTGGTGAACTTTCTTAGTCTTTCAAAGATACATAGAAATATCCATGAGACAGTCTGAGCGTAATTATCTGAAATATGAACGGTATCTCAAACTATCATCATTTTGGGTATATTTTGATTACACACAGTAGCTGAAATTACGTTGCTTTATTAAGCCAAAGTAATTTAAATAATTCTGTTAAAAAAATGGATGCAAACTGACGTAAACAAGTTTTGACCTCTTATTTTTTTAAATGTTACTGAAACTTTGAATAAAGGTTTGTGTCTAGTATTTCTATTTTTAGATATGTTAGAAGCAATTGATAAGAAGCAATTGGTTTCTCATGGAAACTACAAGCATGACGAATAACCCTCTACAATTCTACGGATCCTCATACAGACGTCCTTATACAGATGACCTTATACATAAGTTATTTCTAATTTAAACCCAATAACCACGACCGCATATTGTTTGCTTACGATACCAGAATAAGCAGATATAAAAAGTTTTGTATAAATAATCAAGATATTGAAAATTAATTAAATCTATTTCTAAATAATGTTATTAATTAATAGTATATTTCAACACACTTAAAGTGAGCGTTATTCTATTGAATTTAGAACTATAAACTGGGCTATAAGTCACGCGTACCTACATAATATATTATACCCTAGTGCATAATATAATAGAAGATCAAACGAACTTCTTAAGTGAAGTTTGATCGATATTATATGAGTTGCTTCATTCGAAGATATATTCATTTACCAAGTAGTCCCTTTGACTCACACGGTAGCACGCACGAATTTAAGAGTTATGAAATGACTAAAAAGGTCAAAACACGTGTTTTCGATCGTTTTAGTTAAAATTTTTCACACCAGTCTGGATCCATAGGATGCGCCTCTGTCGAGCTCATTATTTTAGAGTTCTTCATTTTATAGTTATGGCAAAACTTTAAGGGCAATAGTTTACTACATTGACAGGGCGGATGGGACCTTAATATATCTTCGAATGAAGCAACTCATATAATATCGATCGAACTTCACTTAAGAAGTTCGTTTGATCTTCTATTATATTTCGTTGCTTCATTCTTCAGATATATTCATTTACCAAGTAGATGTTCAGAGCATAAGGTAAAGTTTTGCTTTATAAAAATTCATTAACTAATATTCAACAGTTATTTAATCAACTCAATGTAAATGTATAACTTTGAAACATTTTATTTACATGCATACTGAATAAAATTACTTAAAGTAAATTAATAATTAAGGATCAACAAAGGAGTTTACTTCTACATTTGATTGAAAAACTGCCCTTCCAAAATTACTTTTATTGATCGACCATGGGGCGGTTATAAAACTTAGCGAATGTTTGAGACTGAGCGGTCCTGCAGGCCGTGCTGCGAATGGCTAGCAGCGATAGGCCGCCACGCGCTCTGGCCGCGGACGTTGCTGCGCGTGCCGCGTGCTGTGAGCGCTGAGCGCCGCGCGCCGCCGCCACGCCCGCGCCGCTAGACCCCATGACATGCTTTATCCAGCGACTGATAGACGGTGAGATCGTTGTTTTGTAAGGTCACTTTGGTTTGACTATAAGGCAATCTACACGCTCTGGCCTAAGTTAACTCGTTACAAATAACTAATTTTCTAAAGCTAATGCAGGGCATATACAGGAATGGCATGTTCATGGAAATATGGCAAAACTAGAGTTGGTTACTAGCAGTAGCTGAAATTATAATCAAATCCAAATTCCCTATTTTGATTTCATTTGCAAAAATTATAAGAGAAATTGCACACGGTGTGCTAGTGGCCTAAAAGTCAGTAAAAATACCAGTAACTGTGTGTGTACTTTGCTCAAGAGTTAAATAACTATTGGGATACCATTTTGAAATATAATCTTAAAACGACTTGAAGATCTTAATCTTAAACCAAGTGTAATTGTGTTATGTTGGTAATGGCCTTAACCTAAGGTAATGGATTAATTAGTTCATGTGATCCTATATTGTTTCCTAATAATAAGGCCAACCTATGACTATTTACTATATCTATTAACTGTTTTTATTAGTTTTACTTTAATTGTTCCTTAAAAAATGATAAAATTCAGTGAAATCGAACGATTAAAGATATCTCCACTGTTATTGTGACAATAATTCTAGTACCGATACGTTGTACCATGCTACGTTGTACTGAGCTTAAGGGCCCCATTCGCGAAATCTGTGCGTTTTCAAACTCATTACAACCGGCCAATATTGTTTGTCTGGATCGGATAAAAATATATGTTGAAGTTTGTTTAATATATTTTATAAATCTGTGGATCAAAACACGATACTGAAAACTTTACTCGATCATAAAAAATTACGAAAAAGATGAAAATTTTAAGTGATTTTCCGATATTCTAAGAGAATATCAAACTTATACTTACAAAAACTTGTCATAATATTGGTAATGTAGCATAAAATTAATTTATTTGGATAATTTCTTTCTTAAACCGTTCTATTTTTTTAAATATAATATAATATAATAAAGACGACGGTGCGATACAATTTAGTACCACGCGAGGCGTCATGGAGGTAGGACCTGTGTCGCTTTTGCTCCCGATTTTACCGCGTGATTGATCGTCTTTTTGACCATAGCGTACACATAACAGTACGACAATTTAATTATTTAATTTTTGTTCAGTCACATTTTATATTTTGATTGATAAATTAAAGGAGTATTATAAACAATTATCACTTCTGAATATAGAGCTAAAAACTTGTTTCTGATATTTTTTTTTAAGTTTATTAGACAACAAGTGCAAAAAAGCATATAATTTTTTTTGCGATAAATCTTTTCTTACGTAATCACCCGACGAAAACAAAAGGAGGATTATTATTCTATACGTACGTATACAGGGTTAATATTAACGCATCACCTCTTGTGGGCTGCCCCTCCACATCAATTCCAACGTAGATACTGATAGGTGCACATCGATAAACATACAGGGTGTAATTTTTAATGCCATATGTAGGGAAAGTACTCTAAAGAAGAGATAGCAAAATTTACTCCAAAGAACCTGTCCTTTATTATTCAACAGAAATAAAACCGCATTCAAAGATTTTTAAGAATTCACTCGTTTCACCTGGGATTCAAACCGACTAAAATCTGTAAAAATGACACCCTGTAATTTTATTGTGTGGTTCGTTAGAGCCAATCACAAGAATAAAATCTCTCTCACATACTAGGTTAATTCATTGAAAGGAAAACCATGAAATCTTCATTTTTAGATTTAAGTCGGTTCGATTCCTGGGTGAAGAAGCGAGTTTTTGAAAACTCTTTGAATACAGTTTTAATTTTTCCTAAAATAAAGAAATGTTTTATGGAGTAGAATTTGCTATCTCTATTTAAGAAAACTTTACCCCCAAATGACATTAAAAAAAATTGCCATGTATATTATGTACAATATGTTCTGCTTGATTTCCCATAACTCTAGGGTCTTGATGGGGCCATGTAATAGAATCAAATAACATGTGAATAATTTTTCAATTTTCTTTTGGTTTTTATTTTTCATGCAAAATAATTCAATTAAGTCAAAAATAACTTTATGCGAAGTATGACAACGTGGCGTTTTCTACTCCTTTTTTATCGCTATGCACAGGTAGGTATAGTTTGCGACGTTTTGCGCTGTACATTGTATGCAACTTTCCTTAACGTTTAAAATGTTTTTGTTGTTTATTGTATGACTTCAGTGACACGCGTCTATTGAGTGGATGAGATGTTACACGGGTGATATTTTAGAACTCATTATATTAAGACCGAGGATATCTTGGAAAGTATGCACTTTTGAACCACATATTCTTTGGCAAAAAGTATTATTTTTCAAGTAAGGGAAAAAACCTCAAAGTTCAATCAATCAATATATATAAAACTGTTCCGTTACTGACTGAGGTACTGAGTGACTGAGTGACTGACAGACAACGTACAGCCGTAACTACTGGGCGTAGAGAGCTGAAATTCGGAACATACATTCTTTAGGGGATGTAGGGGTGCACTAAGAAAGGAATTCCCGAAATTCCCACGGGAACGGGAAATATAGGATTTTTTAGTTTGTATGAAAAATCTTATTCCTTAAGTGCACCGATGTGAAACTTGGTGTAAAGGTTTTCCAATGTGTGTCTGGTTGTGTTATGAAAGAAATTCCCGAAATTCCCACGGGAACGGGAAATATATGATGTTTTAGTTTGTATGAAAAAATCCCATCCCTTGAGTGCACGGATGTGATATTTGATATAAAGGTTCCTCAATAAGTGTCTGTTTGTATTATGGCAGGAATTCCCGAAATTCCCACGGGAAGGGGTTGGAATTTTTAGTTTGTGTGAAAAATCTTATTCCTTGAGCGTACGGATGTGATACTTGGCATGAAGGTTCTTCAAAGAGTGACTGGTTGTGCTACGAAAAAAATTCCCAAAATTCCCACGGGCACGGGAAATATATGATTTTTAGTTTGTATGAAAAAAACTTATTCCTTGAGTGCATGGGTGTGATACTTGGTATAAAGGTTCTTTCAGTGGGTGTCTGGTTGTATAGTTTCTGAAATTTCCACGAGAAGGGTAGTTAAGCACATACGAAGTTGCGGGATAAAGCTAGTATTATATAAGTATTAAAAAACACCTATGCAAAGTTGTATATTATAGAGGTGTTCTTTTTGATGTGTGCTGATAGATGCTGATGGGTGCTGATAGTTACTGATAGGTGACGATTGTAACTGATGGATGCTGACAGGTGCTGATGGGTAATGATGGTTGCTGATAGATGCTGTTGAGTACTGATAGGTTGGGTGCTCAGATGTGCTGATAGGTGCTGATGGGTAATGAAGGATGCTGAGAGATGCTATTGGGTTCCGATGGGTACTGATAGGTGCTGATGGCTTCTCATAGGTGTTTATCGGTGCAGATGGGTAACTACTGATAGGTACTAATGGTAATTTATAGGCACTGATGAGTGCTGATAAGACATTAGCACTGATGGTGAGATTAAGATGGGTATTAGTTATTAATATCGAAAAGAATATCAGTTAATTTGTTAGTTAATTTGTTTGAATGGGTTACGTTCAAATAATATTGCTTTGCCTGTACTTGAACGTCAAATAAAATAATGGATTGAAAAAGTCTGTCCGTTAAAATACCTTCTTGTATTTATTTTCGTCACGAGTAAAATAGACTCTATTTCAAAAGTTCCAGATATCAAATTAGTTTGGTATCTTTATAATTTCAACAAATATGTTTTTGAGTAATGCTGCCACCTACAATTCTTTTGATGTACCTAGTTATTAATATATAAAAAGTACTTACTTCGTTCTTGAAAGGTAATGTAGATGGCATCTACCACCAATTTTCCTGTGTGTTGAAATTATGATTCCAGATAGTTATAATTTCACAGTGTTAAAAGTTAGTTTAAATTGGTCACCTTTTATGTATTTTGTGGTTAAACTTTCATATGCTATGTTTTTCAAAAATATAGTGTTTTGGACCTTTATGCATCAACTGTAGTAACATTAAATTATATCTGATCGGTTCTTTCACGAATAATCTAGTTCAAAGTTCAAACAGACATACCCTTCGGCTTTATAGATTAGACGGCTAATACATTATGACGATACATAGACATCTATACTTATAATAAATCTGTAGAAAGGTCAATTCTGTACATGTAATATTTTTTTCAAAATAACTATCAGGGGGTGATTAGTGATCGATACTGATGCCAAAAATGCAATCAGTAAAATTTTTGTCTGTCTGTCTGTATGTTCCTTATAGAAACAAAAACTACTCGACGGATTTTAACGAAACTTGACAAAATTATTCTTCATACTCCTGGGCAGGTTATAGTATACTGTTCGGAATAGATCGCAAGCCTAAGTTGAAATCTGCGGGTAGAAAAATATATTAAAAATTATTTTGTGATAATCCTACCGTAACCTAAAAATATTGAGAGCGGCCGAGCCGTCATTGTTCGTCAGAGTGGAAGATAGGTTGCTTTGAGAGTTTGAGTGGTACGCAAGTGTTAGTCCCTTGCAAAGTTTAAAGTTATAATCGCGCCCGCGGTTTAGTTTATACGCGAAGATTTGGTTGCGCGCATTGTTAATAATAATCGAAGAAACTATTTCGTGGCGTAATTAAGTAACGCCGAGTGCATTATATTGTATAAGTGATATCCGGTTGTGACACGTGGAGTTCAGGTGATACCTTTACAAATATTTCTCTTTCCCTTTTCAATTTTAATGAGCCTTGTAATTATTTAGTTTAGGTTGACTTTAATTTCCTCCCAAGGGGACCCCTTATCCCTATACATACAGACAGACACACCTACCACGTTGCCCGCAATGTGCACCACTCCAGGTTGGTAAGTAGTTCGTAATTACTCATAGAATTAAGCTGTAGGATTTCATGTTTAACTATTATTAAAACAATTGGGTTTGTATCGTCGGTTTACCGATTCCGATCTGTTCGATACAAAATTTGGTAGCAGAGCGTGGTTTTTTCCTCGATAGAATATCGGTTAGAGGTTAATAATAGTTACAGTCCTATAGCTTCATTCTAGATAATTCTACTGGTGCACATTGTTAGTTTGTCTTAATTGTATGAAAATAGTTTTGATAAATTTCTATACGTAAATTAGTTTGTGTCTTTCATATTCGAAATTGAAATTGTGTTTTTTCATAATAGATATTTACGTACCTATTTCTTTGTTCTTAAGTACGTACTAAATACGTTTTAAGATTAGTTTAATTAATGCGTATTAAATATAAAGAAACCTACGGTAAGGTTTTATTCGGCTGATCCGATATTTAGGTTACTTTGTAATAGCGTTAAGGCTGTTTTCAGATTAGCATTTTTTTGGTTTAAAATATAATTTTGGAAATTAATATTTTTGTTAAGCGAACGAATTGGTTTATTTTTGTGTGACTTAATTTACATACGTGTACATTAATACGGTTTTGGCTTTTATTTAAGTGCCAAGTTTTTATTTAGGGTTTATTCAGTGCGTTCAAATAAATTTATTTAAAGAATTTGAATATGGCTAGTAAATATACAGCTCGTATAGCCGCTGTATTGCGTTGGCTTGGTTCGGCCGTTTTAAATATTTCTCGGAAGGATCGGGATCAAGCTTTATTATCGCGTTATGATTCTTTGGAAAATAAATTATTGGATTTATATGATGCGTATCAGGCCTTACTTGAATTGAGTCTTGAACCGGAGGTTATGGAAAAGATTAGTTTGGACATTGACCAGGCCGAGGATTTAGCTGACCAGATCCGACAGGCTGTAGGTATTCTGAAGATGAGTTCTTTAGGGCAGAATCAGTTAAAGTCGGACTTAGTTACTTCACCTGAATTAATCGGCAGACTGCCTAAGTTAGATTTACCTCATTTTAGTGGTGACTTAGGTCAGTGGGTTGCATATAATAATTTATATGATAGTTTGGTTCACTCGCGGAGAGATTTAGCTCCGGCTCAGAAGCTGGCTTATTTGATGGCATCACTTACAGGTGAAGCGAAGGGACTGGTGCAGCATCTGGATCTTGTTGATAACAATTATGAGATTGCAAGGGACTTACTAATGCGTCGGTACCAGAATATTAGAAGATTAGCGGATAATCATGTGTCGGTAATTTTAGGTCTCCCTCGAAACCCCGCACCTCAGGCACTGCGGACTAGGCTTCTTAACCCGGTTTTGGTTGCAGTTAATGGATTAAAGGGATTAAATTTACCCGTCGATAGTTGGTCTTTTATATTATTGCATATTGTTTTAGCTAAACTGCCTCACGAACTGCGCAATAGGTTCGAGCAGGAGTACGGTGGAGACTCTGCCTCTCATCTTCCATCATTTGAAAATTTAGTGTCATTTTTAGAGGATGAGTGTCGTCGTGCAGATAATATTCCGCCGCCTGGAGCATGCGACGTCGTCGGTTCTAGAGCAAGGCAGGGGGCCGCGCCGCCGCGCGCGGAGCGCCGCCGCGAGCCGCGCGTGTACCACGTCGCCGCAGTGCAGCAGCCGCGCGGGCGGTGCTCATACTGTAGGGATTTAGGCCACGGGGTAAATTCATGTTTTAAGTTTAAGGAACTACGGTGGCAGGCGCGTCGCAACATAGCTCGCCAGCGTAGGTGGTGCTATAGTTGCCTCGGCGACCATCTTGCATCTCAATGCAATTCTGCTCGACCTTGCAGGCAGTGCGGTGGTAATCATCATCTTCTGCTTTGTGGTAACCGTAACGGTGCGCCTGTGCCAGCTGATCCAAACCAGCAGGCCGTTACGCAGCAGAATCAGGATGAAGCTGACAGTCAGTGGGCTGGTGCCATGCAGGTTGGACCTCAAATTGGTAGTTCTGGTTCTCGTAGTAGTAAGAAGAGAGTATCTGTTCGTAACTCCAATGGTCAACCGCGACCCTTCACGGGCGGGGGTAGCCGTGCAACACCCCGTGTGGGCCTCGATGCTGCTAGGGAACACCATCATGTTTGTGGTATGCCACTTCACTTCACAGATTGGCCTCGGCTAGGTCGTCAGTATAACAATGCAAATCGGATCTATTCGCCCACCGGTGGGCACCCATCAATTCAGCAATGGAATCAGGTTGCCCAGCGAGGTTGTTCTACTGCACAAACACCTAGTTATAACCCTAAACGTAATTGACTCGCACATCCACACCCCCCACCTGCAACTCCCCCTTCTGCGTTAACTGTGTTGTTGCCCACTGCACAGGTCTGCGTCGGTTCCCCATCGGGCGAGCAGGTAACCACGCGTGCGATTTTGGATTCGGGTGCACAGGGGAGTATAGCATCCAGGTGGCTGGTAGAAAGACTGCGGCTAAAGGTAACTTCTGCAGCGGGAGCCATTCGAGGAGTAGGTGGAGTCAAGGTGTCTGGTTTAGTGGGTCAAGTCTCACTCTCCTTTTCTCTGCTTCATGGCTCAAGAACTTGTATTACAATTTCTGCGATTGTTTTGGAAAATGTTATGGGCAGACATCCTCTTATTACATTGCCAGCGGATGTTGTTCGGTTAGCATCTGGGTTTAGATTGGCTGATCCAAACTTTCATGTTCCAGGTCCTGTTAATCTTCTGCTCGGTGCAGATGTTTTAGGAGTGCTGCAATTGGGAAGCAGCACACTTCTGCAACCTGGAGGGTTAGTAGCAGTTTCAACCGACCTTGGTAGTGTCATTATGGGCCCTGTATTTTCAGCTAAGTCTCTTCACGGCAAGGATGGTGACTTGCAAGTAGGAATCTCCCTCGCTGAAGCTGTTCAGCGCTTTTGGGAAGTGGAAGAGCCCCCTACAGCTTCTCGTGACAACCCAGAGCATCTGGAATGTGAGTCTTTCTTCCAGAACAATACAGGTCGGCTCTGTTCGGGTCAGTTTGTCACGAGGCTACCTTTCCTGCCATCTAGGCCCCCTCTTGGTCATTCCAGAATGTTAGCTGAGAAGAGGTTAGCTTCCGTGGAGAGACGCATGAGACGGGATTCGGTATATCGTGAAAAGTACATTCAGTTTATGCGAGAGTATTTGGAATTGGGACACATGTCCGTTTCCAATTTTGATTGGCGTAGGCAGGAGCACTATTTCATTCCACACCATGCGGTGTTTAAGGCTGGAAAAATTAGAGTAGTTTTTGATGGCTCCGCGCCCACGTCTAACGGAGTTTCTCTCAATCAGTGCTTACATTCGGGTCCAAAACTTCATCGTGACATAGGTGAGATCCTGACAAACTTCCGCCGGCATAAAGTCGTCTTTGTTACAGATATTAAGATGATGTTTCGTTCTACGATAATTCATCCAGCTGATCGCCAATATCAGCTGATCCTCTGGCGTGAGAACGAAAACAGTCAAATTACGGTTTTTGAGTTAAATACTAATACTTATGGACTTAGGTCCAGTCCTTTTATTGCAATGCGTGCTCTATTAGAGTTGGCAGATCGTGAACGAGTGCGATTTCCTAGAGCCGCTGCTGTTTTGAGCACTGACATATTTGTCGATGATATTTGTTCAGGTGCTGCCACTGAGGAAGATGCGCTGGTGCTACGTGATGAGCTGCTAGGAATTATGCAGGCAGGTGGCTACGAATTAAGAAAGTGGCTGTCTAACTCAGAAGCTGTTCTTGCTGGTCTGCCTGAGGAGCATCAGCAGGATCCTTATATTTTCGAGAACGTGGACAATCCTGACGCCGTCGCAGTGCTGGGCGTTCAGTATCAACCAATACCTGATGTCTTCACATTTAAGGTTCAAGATTTAGACATAATGCAAACATGGACAAAGCGTTTAGTACTTTCGACTGTGGCAAGGATATTCGATCCCAATGGGTGGTTGACTCCAGTCGTATTTTGGGCAAAGTGCTTTCTGCAAAGGCTTTGGTTGGAAGGATTGTCATGGGACGCACCTTTAATTGGTGACTTGTTGTGTGTTTGGGTTAGGTTTGTAACATCACTTTCTGACATCCAATTCGTTAAAATCAGAAGATCTTTTTTACCAGAGGGTAAATGTAAGGTTGATCTTCATGGATTTTGTGACGCCTCTGAATGCGGTTATGCAGCGGCAGTTTATATTCGTACTGTTGACAGCGCAGGTATTGTGTCAGTCCAGCTTGTTATGGCAAAGAGCAAGGTTGCACCGGTTAGGACGCGTTTGACCATACCAAAATTAGAGTTGTCAGGAGCTGCTCTCTTGACTCGCCTCCTAAATCACTTGGTAGAAACCTTGGGTCAGAAGGTCGACATTAAGAATGTATTTGCGTGGACAGACAGCCAGATTGTTTTGTCTTGGTTACAGACTTCTGTCTATGCCTTGGAAGTATTTGTCGCAAATCGAGTTTCTCAAATCCAGCAGTCAAAAGCAGCGTTAGAATGGAGACATGTGCCGGGAGAAATAAATCCTGCAGACTGTGCGTCACGTGGCTGCGAGGCTCCCGTTTTGTTAAATCATAATTTGTGGTGGGGCCCAGAGTGGCTGTTCCAGTCAGAGGATTGTTGGCCTCAGAAATTAGTTGAAACTGTTGACCCTCTTCCTGGTTTGAAGGTTCTAGCTGTTGAAAGGGATCCTGCTTTAGAACCGGATTGGTTGCTAAATCGATTTAGCTCTCTTGATAAACTGATAGGTGTAACAGGTTGGATCAAGAGATTTGTTCATAATTTAAGGAATAAGTTTAATAGATTGTCTTCTCTTGTGTTGTCTCCCAAGGAAAGAGAGGAATCGCTACTGTTTTGGGTACGGCAGGCTCAGGTCGCTCATTTTGAGTCAGTTTTGAAGGGTCTGACAGAAGGACGTAAATTAAAGGGTGCTATTGCACGTTTGAACCCCTTTATTGCTAACGACGGTTTGTTGCGAGTAGGAGGAAGGCTGCGTTATTCTAATTTGCCATATGAAACTCGACATCCCCTACTTTTACCTAAGGAGAGTCCTTTAGTTACGTTGCTAATAACTGACAGACATAAGAAAAATTGTCATGCCGGATTGAATAGTCTTCTAGCGATTCTTCATCGAGAATATTGGATTTTATCGGCCAGGAGAGCCATTAGGAATGTAATTTTTCGTTGTATTCAGTGTTATAAACTTAGAGCGACTATTGTACAACCTCAAATGGGAGATTTGCCCCCAGATAGAATCGTGCCTGCTAGGCCCTTCTCTGGTGTTGGCACAGATTTCGCAGGTCCATTTTCCATTAAGGTTTCATCGTTGCGGAATGCCAAGGTAGTTAAGGCCTACCTGTGCGTTTTTGTTTGTCTTGTGACTAAGGCAGTACATTTGGAAGTAGTTTCAGCGCTTAGTACTGAAGCCTTTGTTGCTTGTTTGTCTCGATTCGTCAGTCGTCGTGGTTTACCAAGTTTAATTCGGTCCGACTGCGGGACAAACTTTAAGGGATGTGATCGTCACTTCTCAGAAATTTATAAGTTTTTAGATGAGAATCAAGTTTTAATTGAAACTTCTTTGTCGCGTCGGGGTATTAAGTGGCAATTTAGTCCTCCTGCTTACCCTTCTTGGGGCGGTATTTTTGAAGCAGTTGTTAAGGTGGCTAAGACCCATCTTCGAAGGGTTATTGGAGAAACAGTTCTTACCTTTGAAGAATTAGCAACGGTTTTTTGTAAAATCGAAGCTGTTCTTAACTCACGGCCGCTTTGCCCTATCTCTTCGGATCCAAATGATTTGGAAGTTTTAACTCCAGGTCATTTTTTGATTGGAGGTCCTTTGGCAGCTCTTCCAGAATATCCATTTGAGGATATTCCAGTTAATCGCCTTTCACGTTTTGAGCTGCTGCAACAGCTCTCGCAGAGCTTTTGGAAGAGGTTCAATGTAGAATATCTTCACTTGTTGCAGCAGCGTGTTCGTTGGTCGGATAAGGTTGACCCACCTAAGGTTGGTGACCTCGTCCTAGTTAAGGAGATGAATATGCCCCCACTGTCTTGGAGACGTGGTCGAATTTTGAGGCTATTCCTAGGTGCTGATGGAACTCCGCGTGTCGCAGAGGTTTTAGTGGGAAGCTCTATTCTCAAAAGAGCTGTCGCAAGTTTGTCGCGACTCCCTGTGTCATAAGTTTAGGCTATCTATTCCTGATTCTCTGGTTGTTTAGGCTCAGTCAGGTAACGCCTGCCTGGGGCGGGGGATTGTTCGGAATAGATCGCAAGCCTAAGTTGAAATCTGCGGGTAGAAAAATATATTAAAAATTATTTTGTGATAATCCTACCGTAACCTAAAAATATTGAGAGCGGCCGAGCCGTCATTGTTCGTCAGAGTGGAAGATAGGTTGCTTTGAGAGTTTGAGTGGTACGCAAGTGTTAGTCCCTTGCAAAGTTTAAAGTTATAATCGCGCCCGCGGTTTAGTTTATACGCGAAGATTTGGTTGCGCGCATTGTTAATAATAATCGAAGAAACTATTTCGTGGCGTAATTAAGTAACGCCGAGTGCATTATATTGTATAAGTGATATCCGGTTGTGACACGTGGAGTTCAGGTGATACCTTTACAAATATTTCTCTTTCCCTTTTCAATTTTAATGAGCCTTGTAATTATTTAGTTTAGGTTGACTTTAATTTCCTCCCAAGGGGACCCCTTATCCCTATACATACAGACAGACACACCTACCACGTTGCCCGCAATGTGCACCACTCCAGGTTGGTAAGTAGTTCGTAATTACTCATAGAATTAAGCTGTAGGATTTCATGTTTAACTATTATTAAAACAATTGGGTTTGTATCGTCGGTTTACCGATTCCGATCTGTTCGATACAATACTTATTATCACGCTACAATCAAATTGCAGTGAAGGGAAATGTTGGAAAAACGGGAGAAGTTACTTCATTTTTTAAGCTTCCGTCGCGTGTGCAGCCTTAATGGTTAAAGCTACATAGATATCATGTATGACAGAAATATTCTTCATAAAATTATATAAAAAATATCCCACAACAGTATATGTCTATATTTTATGGTTGACTCACAATAACACGTGTAAATCCCGATAGCTTAGCAGTTCGGAGCTTTCTGATTATATTTGTTTACTCTTACGTTTATAATACTCTCACTCATCCTTAATTTAAAAAAAAATACATTATTACCTATTCAACAAAAAAAGAATCATAAAAATCGGTATAGAAACACCAAACTTATACATGAAATACGCTAATAACCCATCGCGCGTGAATACTGAATGATATAAGGATTATTTTTGCGTAACGGTTGCCGCGCTCGACGCGGCTCGCGGCGGTAGGGTATAAAAAGGCGGGAGGCGAGCGCAAGCTTCATAATTCAAGCTTCAATTTTGGCTGTTGATGCGTTCAGAGCGTTCGACTTTATTGATCAGCGCGACTTTTAGTCTTTAAATAGTGTATTTGAATTTCTTTTGTTGTTATTTTATAAAATAGGTATTAGTTGTTTTGGTAGTGTTTGAATATTCGGTCAAATTCCAAATTTTGGCTAATTTATGTTCAGTTTTTTTTGGATTTTTTAGGTAAAAGCGTAGGTACTTTTTATTAATTATTGTAGTTATAGGTATTTATTTTCCAGTGAAGTAGGTATAGGTAAATAGCATTGCACAGGCGTTTCAGCTTTATTTTCATTTCTTTTACTGTTGTAAGTTGTACGTATTTCTGGGTATAATTCTATTTGGATATTTTAGTTTAAACAGGCACTTAGATTTCCAATTTAAAAGAACGCAATTCCCAGTATCGGTGTGTTTTGCAATGACAATTAATAAGGCTCAAGCGCAGACTTTTCGTGTTGCTGGAGTAGATCTCGGTGTCAGTTGTTTCTCGCATGGTCAGTTATACGTCGCTCTTTCCCGGGCTAGCAGTTCTAGAAATCTTCATGTTCACGTGCCGGACGGGTCAACTTTCAATATAGTTTGCTCGGAAGCTTTGCGCTGAAGGATTTTCATTCCATAGATACTTAAGCCTCATGTGAAAGTGATCTAAACAATTAATTGCCAAATATTATAAAATGTCAATCGTTATCCTTACTAATATTATAAATATGAAAGCGTGTATATTTGTTCAGCTTTCACGCAAAAGCTACTCGACTAATCACGAGAGGTACTAGAAGTAACATACGATACTTTTCATCCCGAAATTATCGCGAGCGGAGCCGCGGGGACAGCTAGTTTAAGAATATAATCATACATTACTATTTTTTTGATATAATTAACTACTACAAATTTACTACTTCGTGTAAACAGGTGCACATTCCGAAGGGATGGATTGAATTTCATTTCATAAAAAAAATAATTATTTGTAACATTCACACTACATTATTTAGCTCAAATTAACTCGTGTTGTAGTGACTAAATAACGGATCCATACTAAATAATAAATGCGAAAGTCTATCTTTCTGTTCCTTTATTTCAGCCAAACCATCCGACCGATTTGTAGAAAATTAGTAATGAAAATAGCTCCCAAACCCTACTTTTTTTCAAACACCAGCCCTATTGGATTGGAATGAGAGAGAGATAAAAGCTTACGTAAAAGATCTCAACTACCTACTTATCTGATTTTAATGAATTTTGGAACAAATAATTTATGAAAGTTATAAATTAACGTCACGATATACTTTCAAGTCAAAATAGCACGATTTTCACAACAGAATTCAGTAAGGATATAAATTTAAAAAGATTTCATCTATAAAATGGCAATTACAATATTTATAAAAAATAAAATAGTAAGTATAGGTATCGCAATACTAAATCCAGATAAATAAAAAATATAGATTCTATTATATCATCCTTGACATAAGTTTTAGTCATCGTAGAAACGAATTTCGTATAACAAGGCACACCATAGGTATAGTACTACTATATTACTGCTATTAATTATACTGTGACATTTCTGTGCGCTGACGTGTTCATTTACGCGACTGCCCGCCACGTAGTCCCATATAGCGTTAATGCCTACTGTGGTCGAAAATCCTCGCCTTAAGTTTTGTTAGAAAGCGACGAGACCACGACTAGGTACTGTGGTGACCGCCTACACGTCTTCTCTTAATGAAACCGAGCCGGGAAGCCTCGCTGGTTCGTTCTGGAAAGATAAATAATTTCTTTTCAAAATCGTTAGCTCAGTAAAAGAGCACTCGTTCGGCAAGCGAGAGGTCCCAGGTTCGTGTACTGATCGGGACTTTTTTTTTTTTTTTAATTTATTTTTCCCGTTACCTATTTAAGAATAATTGAGCATTATTAAATGCAAAAATTCAAAATGGCTTGAATTTTTTAATTTAAAGCAATTTGGAGAGAGAGTAAACGCGTCTATAACCGTAGCTTCAAGATCTCGTTACCAAGAAACCTATTGTGAGCATTTAACATTGGTGCGAGAAGCAAACAGATTTACTTGAGGTTGACTGAAAACTTTGATACGCATAATTGGGTAGTGCTGTATTTTTTCCCGAGTTGATATACGGAGCAAATAGTCAAATATTCATTTTCTCAAACTATTACCAAATACTTTTAGCTAATGCATTTAAATGAGGAAATCGAATTCCTCCCATTAAATTAATATAGATAGTACCTACATACAGCGCAAACGTGTTAATCCTTTGCAAAACACTGTAACCCATTAAAAGCTGAAAACATGTCTCACTATTTTTCCAGTTTCCATTTGCATGATTATCTTTACAAATTACCCCCCCCCCCCCCATCAGGCTGTGACGCAAATATTCGCTAAATATTTCTATGACAAGATGTCTTTCACATGTTTTTCCACCACTGTAAATCTTCTAAAATCTTACTATGTATTTGTATTTTTGTATCGTTATTATTGCTATTTTTGAGAGCTTTGTATCTATCCTTTCGAAAGTTTGAGTGGTAGTATAATCACTAACATTTAACCGTTGGACAAGCTGAAGTTAATGGTTAGTTAGTTGTGAATTGTGCTAATTCTCTGATGGTGCAACACCTTACTTTTTAAAATTTGTTCCTTACTTTTTAAAACTGAATTTAGGATGGCAACACAGATTTGAGATAGTGAACACTGATTGAAACTGGTTGATTCGATATATGTTTTTATACGTGTTGTTATTTATGACAAATTGTTTACTTCGTATTTCACTTTTTTCTTGCAAAATCACTGGTTATATTTCCACGGAGCAGTATTAATTATCTTTACTAATATTTGCAATTCACTTTGAGTTAATTTTAATATGTTGATATGCGACTTTGTTATAACTTTTCCAAAAATCTTTAAGAGACCTCGTAAACACTGTATTCATTTGACAGATCCGAATTGAAGTCCTCGAATTCATAAGTTTGTGGTAAAAACTGAAATCGTAATTATTTACGATGTTCCTTTAATATAGGAACTAAAAGATAAGATTCTCTGAAATTAATGCAAGCTAAAAAGGACTTTTTTGTCACTATGCTCAGGGAGGTTCTAAAATGTTCTTTTAAAATGTGATTTGTTATTAAGGAATTTATAAAATTTCTATAAGATTTTAAATAAATCTTTTGTCTCCATTTGATTTTGGCGCAAAAAATATATTCGGAACAAACTAATCAGACTGAGGAGAGCAGGAGACTATTGCTCCTAGATTAATTGATTTATCTATGGAGAGAGCCTATCTCGAAAGCCTGATTTTATTTAGGAGCAAAATTGTTTATAGGAGTTACGATTTGTATAACTTGACAGATTTTTGGTAATGAGACGCCTTTGGAGATCCACTTTAAACCAACAGAGTCATTGGTAATAGCTGTACCAGAATTATAAAAATATGCCATTTTATTGATTTATTTATTTATACTTCATTGCACACTTACAAAATAATAAAAGGAAAAGAATACATTAGAACAAAAACAGTTTTGAAAGGTACAATAGGCGGCCTTATCGCTATAAAGCCATGTACCTGCGTTAACTATGGGCTAGGGATCATTGTCTCGTTGATATCGTCCACCGAGTTCGGGGGCGTAGCGCTGACAATAATACTGTTGCGTAGTTGCGAGCCGATATTCGGTCCAGTTACCTTGAAACCGCGGGCGTGGGTTCGCTTGACATGTGGATATTTTAAGCATGTCAACATGCTTTTTTATCCCTTACTTCATTTTCCAATATGTTAACAAATCTAGACCTTCATGGCAGTTTCGTTCTTGTTTCAGTTTCAAAAAAAAAATGTAAATCAGACAGAACTCTGCAATTCTCCACTAGGAATTTTATTGTGTTTACTTTAATATCCAACCAAAGAATAGTCATAGCTTGGCTTATGGCTTGTTGTTCCGAGCCCAAGTGCTTACATTCAAATTTTTGGTTTCAGACTAAGGGTTTTCAATAATCTGGTTGATCTTAAACCTCTCTGGGTAGCCCTTTGCGCAATAACGGCAGCCATCTTTGAGCTAAATCGTGGTGAATACATTCGCCATATTTAGGGCCTTTGTTAACGGAAACTACCAGAACCGTTAAGATTTAAATTGGAAGCGTTTGTATTTCCGCTTGAATTATTGGGTTTTAAAGGCGTTTTTGTGGGCGATAGGCGGACCACCTATCACTACAATAGTCTCTCCATCTTTATAATACCTCCAAAGGACATGACCAAAAGCAGTCTCAAAATGTTGCACGTATGAAAACTAAATAATTATAGAAATTATTGGTTTATTTTTTACAAGCTTTTCACGTCAGGAATTTGGTATACGCATCCGGAATTATGATTTTGAGATAAACAGTAAATTAACGATTGCTATATATACATTCCCGTATAATAAAGTCATGATTGACGCTTCGTTCTTTTCATTGTTTTTATTTGAACGAGTTACGTAAGTATGAGCTTGATGAACCTTTACACAAAAACCAGACAAAAATGATATTAGACTCATAAATAGCTAAATAATTAGTAATATTTATTTATTTTATTTATTTATTTATACTTTATTGCACTCAATTACAAAAAGGAAAAAAAAATACAATGAAAAAACATACAGATAGGCGCAACAGGCGGCCTTATCGCTGTAAAGCGATCTCTACCAGACAACCTTGTATTTGAGTAAAGATAAAAACTAGACAGATCAGTAGGTACTAATAAAGCACAAGTTAAACTACATTTTAACAATAAACATACTACAAATAAAAATACTATAATACATATTTATATATATATATATATATATTATACATACAATATAAAGATAAATAAATACCAAGGTTTAAATACAAATCTTGATCCTACAAGCTAATAATAATACACATATAAGAATACTTCTTCTAATTTTTGAGCAAAGAGAGATAATATTTCTTCAATTTAAATTTAAATGAATTTAGTGAAGGGGCTGATTTTACCTCGTATGGTAGTTTATTCCACAAGGACACTGCTCTCACGGAAAAGGATTGATTAAAGCAGTGCGATTTATGTATTGGAGTGCTCAGCATCAAATTTTCTGTGGACCGTAATTGTCTGTTGTGATTTTCATGTCGGAAACAAAATAGATCTACGAGATAGCTCGGAACCACAGGATTAAACAGCACACGGTACAGTAAAGAAAGAATATGAGTATCCCGGCGAAGGCGAATAGGGAGCCACTCGAGCTTAGTGCGGAATTCGGAGATATGATCATATTTACGTAAGCCGAATATGAAACGTATACAAAGATTTTGGAGTCGCTCAAGTTTATTTAAAAGTTCTTCTGTTAGGTCAAGGTAGCTGGCATCGGCATAATCGAGAACGGAGAGAAATAGAGAATGTGCTAAAGAAATTTTGGTTGATATAGGCAAAAAATTGCGCAAGCGTTTAAGGGAGCTATTGATGCCAAACATCTTCCTGCTCACTGCCTCAACTTGAGGTTTCCAAGATAAAGTTTTATCAAATATTATACCTAAGTTTGTGACTTTGTCACTGTAGCTAATACCCACACCATTAAAAAATAATGGATCAACCATATTTATGTTTATGCGACTAATCATATAAGAACTGCCAATAATTATAGCTTGCGATTTTGTTGGATTTACAGTTAGACCATGTGATTTACTCCACCGAGAAATGTGTGAGAGGTCAAAATTTATTCGCTCTATCGCAGCGGGCAGATTTTCTGGAGTACAATGGGTATAAATCTGTAAATCGTCTGCATACATGTGGTAGGAAGAAGATATGTTGAAAGAAATTGAGTTTATGAAAATTGAAAAGAGAAGAGGAGACAACACGCCACCTTGCGGGACACCGGTTTCGAGCTGAGCCCAAGTTGAACGAGCATCATCCATGACAATACGTTGCCGGCGTCCTCTAAGGTATGTTTGAAAAAAGTCAATTACTGATGGAGATATGTTAAGAGAACCCATCATTTGTAACAAAATATCAAAGTCCACATTGTTAAAGGCGTTACTGAAATCTAACAAAGTCAGTATGGTAAGGTGAGAATTTTCTTTAGCCTTACGTATGTCATCGGATATTTTTACTAAAGATGTTACGGTGCTGTGTCCAGTTCGAAAGCCTGACTGGTAAGGACTCAAAATGTTATTTTTATTAACAAAGGAAGAAATTTGGTTATGTATGAGACGCTCCAGGACTTTGGACAAAAAAGGTAAAACAGAAATAGGACGGAAGTCGGAAAAGGACTGGGGTGAGGATTTTTTAGGGAGAGGTATACCTGAGAGGATACCTGAGGTATACCGGAGAGGATATTACCTGTGCGTCTTTCCATTGGGTGGGAAAGGAATTCGTGATAATGGATTTATTAAAGATATTTGTGATGATAGGAACTAGGAAGTCAAGTAGGATAATTATCATCTTTCGACTGATACCGTCACAGCCCACCGAATTTGAAGTGATCGATGTAATAGCTCTCTTAACATCACATTCAGTAAATGGACGGAAGGAAAAAGGTTTGTAAGAAGGAGCAGGCAAAGAAGAAATATGGTGTAATGTGCTAGACTTAGCATGGTCATCAATGTGACAAGAAGCAGAAAAGTGAGTATTCAAAGAGTTAATATCGATAGAATTTGGGAGGTTATGATTTTTATTTTTGCCGACTCCCAAAGTTTTTAGAAACTTCCAGACTTTAGCTGGGTTTTGATTTGTTACAGAGTTATGGATATAGCGTCGTTGTGCGTCCCTACACACAGTGTTACAGCGATTTCGAAGTTGCCGATATCTATCACAGTTCGTTTCAGTAGGCTCTTTCTTAAAACGTAAACGTGCACGATTGCGCTTCGTCATGAGGGACTTTATGTCATCAGTGAGCCATGGAGCAGGGAGATGCTTCATTTTGACTGGTCGTACTGGGGCATGGCGGTCGTAAAGCTCCGTCAGCAAATGATTAAACAACTCCACCTGGGAATCAACAGTTTCAGCATTTAACACACCGTGCCAATCCAGTTTTTCAGCATCATCAAGTAAGTGATTTACATTTATACCACCAAAATTTCTTTGCAGAAGAGTTCTCGGCTTAGATTTAGGGGGACGGATCTTATAAGATAGGAAAAGGAGATCGTGAAAAGAAAATGCATCAGCGTCAAGTTTTCCATATTTTTGAACATGGTTAAGAGAGGAGACAATCATTAAATCCAGAAGGGATGGTTCAGAATTAGGGGAATGATGCGTGGCTGATGTAGATAAAATATTAAGATTGTACGAATTTATAACTGACCGAAGCTTAAGCGCACGATTGTTACTTTTTAGCAGGCAGGTATTAAAATCGCCCATGATTATCGTGTGAGAACCTTAGTAAACCTTAGCGATACCTCTATAAAAAGATATTCAGCTTCGTCGCTATTAACAGACGAGTGTGCTGAAGCACTCACAACTTTGTATGGGAAATGTGAACGTAGGTAAATTGCTACTCCACCACCTGGACGCCCAAGACGATCATTGCGTAATAAATTAAAACCAGGCAGAGAGTACGAAGTTGTTGGGAGACAGGGTTTCAGCCAGGATTCAGAGATAAGAATGGCATGAATTCCCTTATAGTCGAAGGATGCCAGCATATCGGAATAGTGAGCAGGGATACTCTGGGCATTAAGGTGTAGGATATTAAAGTTATTCAGAAATCCTGAGAATTCAGACTCTATTTGGGAATAAAGAGGAACTGAAGTACTGTGAAAACTACCGGAGCTGTCTAAGTCTGTGGATGAACATGACACGAAGTCAGGAAACAAATCATCATTCTTGTTATTAAATGAAGTATTCATCTATCTATAAAAACCTTAGGTATGATAAATATATATAAAATATAAGGATATATCTAAAAACTAAACTAAATTAAAACTAAAACAAACAAAAAAACAATTAATTTCAATGCATGCCACCAGCACGAAATAAAAACTAGGTAAACATAACATAAGCAAAACAATACAAAAAAAACATCAAAAGCAAAAAAAAAAAAACAGTCAAAGAATTTTAATTTAAAGTCTTGGAGAGTCTGTACACCAACGCTTACGTCAACAGATTGACTGACACTAATCTAAACGTCAACGTCACAACCGTCACCGGTCACAGCTGACTACACAAACACATACAGGCACGGATTGATTGATATGTAGATTGAAAGTAATATGGCGCAGTATTTACGTAAATTGTTTAGATACATACATTTATAAAGATTGATACTTGCGCACAAACTATTTTTTGACCGTCCTCTTCCTAGTGTTGACTGTCGCTTTCTCCGCTACCTGTCTCGCACCTTGCGGCGGCAAAACAGTTGAAGATGACGCTTCAAGTTCGGGAATACGCTGCACGTCCGCTTCCACGACAATGCTGTGTCGGACACCATCGGGGCCCAATACAAACACGTATCCAGAACGGGTCCAGCTCCTAGATACACCGAATCGCTGTCGGGCCGCAACAAAAGCCTGATGTCGGAGCTTAGTAAGGAATTCAGACAATGTCACACCAGTACCCTTCAGCAAGGTTTTCTTGGACCACACGTTCTCCCTGTCATCCAGGTTTCGAAATTTAATAAGAAGTGGCCTTGGCTTACCTTCCCTCATACTACCTAAGCGATGGCAGCGGCTTATGCTGGAGTTTGATATGGCATCAAGCTTCAGTTTTGACTGAATCTGTTGGACAGCAGATGATACTGGGTCTTCTTTTGTATTTTCCGGAACACCATGCAATAATAGGATCTTTGTACGGCTTTGCATATCTAACTTGTCCGTCTCAAGTGCCAAAAGTTGTACTTGCCGTTGTAAGCTGCCAAGAGTGGAGAGCACAAACTTCTTAAAGGAAGCAAATTCCTCTGCCAGTGATGGAGATGGTGCAGTGCTAGTGTCAGTGATGATCCTTTCGAACTCAGCTATTCTTGTGCCAAAGATATCTTTTAGTTCACTAACTTCCTTCAACAGCGCCATTGTTTGATTGTTTGAGTAAATTGATATGTACTTTTATGTTATTTAAAGGAGAATTTGTGAGTGCTGGTAGGTAACACTATCAACAATTACTCATAATATGTTGATATTATATACTTTTACTAAGTTTAACTATTAAAATATCATAATATCATAACGTAGGTGCTGTATATGTATTTATTTTATAGTACCGTTGTGAAATTATTTATTCTTGTGTTTCGTTTCACGCAGGTGCAACTGTCAAGATAGATGTCATCTTCCACTGTCATCATCCATAAGCCAGCGCCTGCAGTAGCCGCCATTACTGTTTATTTGTCGATTGAGAATAGTCACCGCGATTAACCTCTCCACTTAAATAGTAATATTCCTTACGGAAATTCGTTAGTGTGTTTGTTTTAAAAAACTAAGCATGTTTCATGTAACTTACGACAGAACGTTTCGAATTTAATTGTTTTATTACGTTTTGTGTTGTGTTTCTGAACTCTTGAGTCTACTGTACCTAATCAATCATGTCGATGCTTGATTCTGATCAACCAATGCCGGTGATAATGAGAAGCCGATGTGTCAATTCTTCACTTTTGATACCTAGAAATCACCCGGTATTCTTGTTCTAATATTAAATACACCTAATGACCACCTACATGAAAAGTCTGTTCATAGTTATGTGTTTTATACCTTTGTATACATTAAGTAGGTAACTTATTTATTTGTCCTATAGATCTGGGGTAAATCGAAGTTAATAAAATATGATCTCTATCTGACTGAAGTTGTTTTATTTCCATGTTGTCACATCAATTCTGTAAGGCCATAAAAATACGATAATTATGTTTTATTTTTCAATAAGAAACTGTTCAATTAGAAACTTTTGTTTTGTTTTTACCGAACTCTGTTTTTTTGTAACTACATAAGTGATTTATGGTCATTTTATAAGTTGCGAGTAGTTACGACATAATTTCTAGGTTATCTCAGAATTTGTTGGATTACGTCAAATCTCGGGTACTTGTGTGAAAATTATTACTTTTATTTAATAGTTTATAAAACGTAGTCTATAATAAATAAAGATTTATTGTCATGCAACTTGAGACGGATTTCCATACATCGTTGGTCATGATTCTTTGTCAAAAGTGACATCAGATGGTCTTGTAACCTCTGGTGTTCTGCCTACCCCATAAGGGATACAGGCGTGACATTATGCATGCATGCATGCGTATTAGTTTTTATTTGACCTCCGTGTCGATTTATAAAATCAACATCCTGGGTACTACCTCCGTGTCGATTTAAAAAATCAACATCCTGGGTATTTTATCCTTCGTGTTAACGCTAGTTAAAGTTCCTGAAGATATTAAACAGTTTCCTTGAATATCGTTGTATTTGAATACCTCCGTGTCGATTTATAAAATCAACATCCGGGTACCACCTCCGTGTCGATTTAAAAAATCAACACCCGGGTGTTTTATTCTTCGCGTTAACGCTAGGTTAAGATCCTGGAGACATTAGATGCTTTTCTTGAATATTGTCTGTATGAAATCACTCGTCTATGATTTTTTCCGCTCCAACCTTCTAAGCTTGCGTTTATAATATTCTTCTTTTCTTAGGCCGTCTTCTTCGGCATTTTTATGACAGGTGTACTTGCTACCGCGCACGAAAAAGGAATGAGCTCGACAGAGGCGCATCCTATGGATCCAGACTGGTGTGAAAAATTTTAACTAAAACGATCGAAAACACGTGTTTTGACCTTTTTAGTCATTTCATAACTCTTAAATTCGTGCGTGCTACCGTGTCAAAGGGACTACTTGGTAAATGAATATATCTGAAGAATGAAGCAACGAAATATAATGAATCCTACAAAGTTTAATTGTACCTTTGTGCAAATAACATGCGAGAAAACAGAGCATATTTTATTGGTCCGGGTTATACACTAAATATTTTCAGAAACAACAAAGAGGTTTTATACCACTTCAAATCCATATACATTTTTAAATGTTTGCGTCTTATATTAGTAAAATAAATTTGTATATTAAACAAATTTGTTTTATTAATATAAGGTGCAAACATTGAAAAATGTATATGGATTTGAAGTGGTATAAAATCTCTTTGTTGTTTCTGAAAATATTTAATGTTTAACCCGGATCAATAAAATGTGCTCTGTTTACTCGCATGTAATTTGCACAAAGGTACAATTCAATTTTGTAGGATTCATTATATTATGCACTAGGGTATAATATATTATGCACGCGTGACTTATAGCCCAGTTTATAGTTCTAAATTCAATAGAATAAGGCTCACTTTACGAGCAAGTGTGTTGAAAATGTAAATGAATCCATTATATAGGTGACAGATTTGAGATACTGAAGGAGAGCATTCTGTACTCGATTCTGATCATAATTATGTAATAAAAGTAGGTACTTAATATTTCACTAGAATTCTCTAAAAATAAATACTACTATGTTACTACTTACTTTACTTACGCATGACTCAATCGCGGCCCGTGACCTGGCACGCGGATCGCTGCCAACGCTAGCGTAACCATGCGTTACGTAATCAATTCTTTATGTTTCGGTTAAGTTTAATTAGTAAATAATTAATAGTAATTTTTTGTTATATTTTTTCTCTTAATGTATAATCTCAAACTAGGTATCACGATCTGGAATTTCAAAAGTCACTCTTTATACGTCAGGCAAAAGTAATCCAATACGAATCATTAGATTTTTTATGAAATTCGCCGACACAGCTACGAACCTTTTACATTAGTTTACCTCTGACGTATGTTTTCTCTATGTTGGCCCTACTGTCTATTTTCCCTGAAAGTTTTCATAACGGTTTACGTATGAATTGCCCGCATTTATCTATTATTTTTGATTTACACTTAATTTGTACCGTGCCGAAAAGGATTCAAAATCGTAAAAAAAAACGTCGCTATATCAGTGCCAACTTTTTGTGAAAAAGAAAAAGACGACAATGGGCCTATAATTCCATTAAGAAAATGTTCATCAAAGTAAAAATTAGGATTATCTGCATAAAACAGTTTACCGGATTTCAAGCAAATTCCACGTCGCTAAAGAATTATTTAAAATATTTGGCTTTGTTTCTTGCTCAAGCTTATCTGCAAAAACTTTCAGAAAGCATAATCAACCAACTTTATGTTTCTTGTGACTTCTTAATTTAAATTTTTTGTCTACCTTTAGAAACTTTTAAATAGCCTTCCTTATTTTATAACAACAAAGTGTTATAAATTGCTGTAAATTTTCCAAATATTGTAAAAAAAGAACGAAATATTAGCCTCAAATATGAAATAATATTGTGTACTAGACGTTCAAAAATATAGGTGCGTACCTACATTATTATTAGTAATACAAATGGTATCTTGTAATAGAAGTTTAAAACGGCAACCCAAGACTCATGGCAGCCAACCTAACTAGAGGTAAACTAACTATGAATGGACTGTATTTTATATGATTTTATTTCAAATAACTATTTTGACACATGAAAACACATGCAAATAATTATTAGTATTTCGGATATTTCAAACTCCACGCCTCTTTGGCAGGAAAGGACCTGACAATCTGACCCCTCGATCAGAATTCTGGTCAGTCAATGAGAGGTACATTCAGTATACCTAGCTGAATGTCCCTCTTCATTCAGTATTCAATAATATTAGAACGTACAAAATGTCGACGGCTAAAGTCTTAAGGTACTCGCACATTATGACGGGTCGGTGCGCGGCGAACCGTGCCGGATCTTATCGAAAAATGTTAGCCTAGCACGTTGTGACGGTCCGCATCGAAGGATTTTGGTTACACTCTACGTCTAGTCGTTGCGCTTACTGTACTTTAAAAATTTACGACTAAAAGCGTTAAGTCTTTGAAAATAACGTCTTGCTTTGCACTCTATGGGTAATGTTTTATTATGAGTACAGTCTACATGTAGACGAGCTTGTCTTGACTTGTCCGTTTGCTACAGCACTAAAGCCGCAGCTAAAGGATCATGAATTGCGCTGCGCCCCGCCATAGTATGCGATGCTTCATATAAAATGTATGAGAGGTTCGCAGACGGATTTTTGGGTTGCGATGCGATCCGACAAAGTGTGCCTTAACTACGAGCCTCTATATATTTGTATTGGAGTAGTAGTTGGGAAACTAAAACTATCCAGTGTTGGAAGATTTGCCTGGCCTCGTGTTGGCCTACAATAAGTATGTGCCTGATCGCCTGTTTAACTGAAGGAACATGTTTTTTGAACTTTTACTGCTGCCACATTCTGTCCGATTCCATCTTTCTGTCTAAAGAACTGTCAGATACGTTCCTCCACAAGACGAAAACAAAATTGACAGTCAAAATGTCTTTGCGATAAAATTATAATGAATAAATAAAACTAAAGCTATAGAAATGGAAAATAATCTACCTCAAAATTCATAATTAATCAATAGATATGGGATGTTGCTCGGGCTGCACAGATGTTGACTTAGATTTGGAGGATTGCAATAAATGTACTGACTATAAGATCCACGGTTTTCTACTGGGTCTAGTACTTCTCAGCTTGTTCATGGGATACAAATTGTTCCGTTGCTATTCGGGCTCATTACCTTTCGGACAACAACCACTACAACAACAACAGCAGCAGCAACAACGTTCAAGAAGATCAACGTAAGTCTTAGGTATGGGATTACAATGTCTTTAAATCAAGTAAATTGCTGACAATACAGATTTACTTTCCAGCCAGCATAGCCCGATGATTACGACTTATTTTATTGGAGACTAACATCTCACCTGATGGTAAGTGAAAATGAGGTCATAAAATATTACTACAATACATATTTGGCGGCAGATTTTATACCTACTCTCAGATTAGTCTATTCTAGTTGGTAGGTAATTCGACCCTATGGGTCTATTGATAAAATAAGACATTGCATTTGTTATAAAGTAATGTCCATTTCTGGTTGCTACCTTGGTACGCAGCCTCTGATTGGTATGCAGCCTGACTCCAATTGGCTGTCGTTCAGATGATGGTCAAAGACCAACTAGGGATTGACCCGCAAAGGGGGTGTTTAGTGGGTATCGCTGGGTTCGGTGAGTCCCGCACTGTTAGGGATTGGCCGGCGGGGTCATGTGTCTCTAACGAGCATATGTCCCTCGACGTTCCCCTCTCGTGCATCAAGCATTCCCCTCCTCTCCTACTGATATTCCTTAAGGGCGTCTAGTTGGAGTACCAACGTTTCTTTGGCCGAAAAAAAAAGTTGCTACCAAAACTTACCAAGGGCCTTGGTTATTCCAGTTGACTACTATTAATACGCTGATTAACATCCCCTGTATTTGTATATTCCTATGTGACTCTATCGAAAGTGATGCAAAGTAATAGAGGTATCAGATGACTGTATAGATAGTTCAACTAAGTTGTGCGCGCGGCGCTATGTGTGTGTGCGCGGAGCTATGTGTGTGTGCGCTTGTAAATATACAACTTCCATTTGTGTGTCAGTGACGCTGCAGTCGTCGTCACTGTACTCACACAAAGTCACTGTATTCGTACAAGGTTTACCCACACATAGGACCGCGCGCATAACTGAGTGGAACTATCTATATAACAATATACGGCAATTTACGGCCACCGTAATGCATTTCTCGAGTGTTCAACTGCGGCGTGAGAGGTCCTGTATTTGAGTCCGAGCCGGGTCTATTTAGTGTACAATCTTTTCTAAACTGTCCCCGGTGTGTACTAAAATACCCCCTAGTTCCACTGTGTGGTGTCTTACTTTGGGGCCAGTTAGTCGAAGCGTCAGCTTAGGTAATTCATTTTTGAAAAAATGTTAGGTAAGAAACATTCTATATACAATCACCCCAATTGCGGATTCAAGCTGCGGGTATCTTGCTTACCGGGCGGATGATCTAACCAAGTTTTTTTAACTAGAGTGCTATCAAACTTATATGTCTATGAATTATATTCTTATCACTTATGTTGATTAGTTTTCCGAATAAATGGTTTGAGTTGAGTTTGAGTTTATTAAATGAAAGATGTGAACACACATACTATTTATACAAATATTCACAGTATATTATTACTATAAATTATTTTATTAAGATTACTATGCTTGATCAATATCCGTAAATGTACATAAAATGTGCTTAAAACATTTCGACTTTGTCATCGTAGATAATTAAGCTTTCATGTTATTTTCAAATTATTTATCATCAGAATAATGGAATTTAAACTAAAAGCTAATTAACAATTTTTTTTATTGAAACTATCAAATGTTATAAACAGATCAGGCGGTTAACGATATTTACAATTTAAAATACCCATTACATTAAAGGACTTATTGTATGTTCCTAGGGCAGGCGGTAGGTGTGTTGACCTTGTAAGGCATTCAAGCTTCTGAAATTTTGGCGCTGCTTCTCTAAAGAACCGCGTCTCGCTTTCTTCGCCCTGCATTAAGGTGAGTAAACCATAAAGATACTTATTAATAAACTATTTTTGGATAGTGAAACTTATTATTTTCGACGTTAAAATAGCTTTTCTGCCTTCCCTAGAAACATAGAAACATACTACAGTTACTTAAAGCTTCGTGTAATTTGAAGAAGATAAATTTAAGTAGGTCACGTGATGTAAACGTCATGTTTCACTCATCTGGCTGTTTCTTTCAGATTTTTCTGATAATATGTTTGCTTGGCGACTTCGAAGAGTTTGGCACTACTTTTCTCGCCTGTTTCCTTAACCATGGACGTTAAATGGCTCTTTGGATTAGACAACAAAATATATGGATGGTCAAACTCAGCAACTTGTCCATTGCTCATGACCAACACTCGATCTGAATCCATGATTGTATTTAATCTGTGAGCTATCGTCAAAACTGTGCATGCAGCGAACTGCTTACGAATGGTGGTTTGAATAAAATTGTCAGTCCTGAAATGAAATAAAAATATGTATCAACTGCAGAACATTAAGTAAGTATTAATATCAAAACAAATCCACCCAAAACTTACTGTGGATCTACATTCGCAGTAGCTTCATCCATGATCAGAATCTTATTGGACCTTAAAACAGCTCGAGCTAAACACATCAACTGTCTTTGCCCCACTGAAAAATTAGAGCCACCTTCGGTGACCTTAAATTCTAGTGACGGCACTGCTGATTTCATATCAACCTGTAACCAATCAACAAAATGTAACTTATCTTTACAATAAAAGCAATATTTAATCAAATAGTTTTGTTTCCTTTTAAATTGGTATGATTCAGCTCACAAGAATAACATAGAATATTTGGCCATAGATATGGAAGTGGATATTTGTTAACTCACTTGTTCTAGAGCTCTCCACAAATCATCATCACTATATACACCGAACGGATCCAAATTGTATCTGATTGTGGCTGAGAATAGCACGGGCTCTTGCGGTATTATCGATATTTTTGAACGTAGTTCCTGAAAAAAACAATATTGTAATATTATATTTAATATAATAATAATAATATAATAAAATACCCAGACAATCACACCAACTACAAGGCCCCAAAGTACACAGCCACGGATTCTTTTTTTTGTTCCGTGCGAGAATTTAACCCGCAACCACCGGCGTCTGAGGCAGACAGGTTCCTTTAACTCATCGCCAAAGTGGTCGTCTTTATCTTTATTATGATTCTTTAAAAATTCATATTAATTTGAAGATCAAAATGTTAGGTACATCTGTTTTGGATGTAGTAGATTTATATTTTGTGAAAGTAGATAATTTGAACAATGTCTTAGTTAAATATGACTAAATTTTATTGAAATGAAGAAGCTTTCAAGAGTCTGTTACTTCAAATTATACAGAAACATATTTTATTTTAGTGGATTTCGTTTTTGAATTGATATTTTTTTATACACAATAAAAATCGTTTTGATTGTCATGGCAATATCGAGATTTGAGTTTCATCTTCCGTATTTGAATTCCGTATATGGAAAATCGACTTGGATGGAAAACATTAACAAGGTATCTCAATACTTGCCAATATTGTAACCCTATTGAGCATAAATTAATTACGTAGATTCAGTAGAGGCAGCTTTCTAACTCTGTAACGAGCATGCACCATTGCAGACTATTATCATATTTCAGTATTCAATTCCATAGTAAATCTCACATATTAATTCATTAACATTGCCCATTTCTAGCAATTTCTAGGAACCAGAAAAAATATGTTCCCCCTAGTTCCCTACATGGTATCCCATCTCTGCTTAGTTTTTGGCCATGTAGTTGATTTTTAAACTGAACAATTAAAAGAAAACAATTTTCAACTTACTTGTCTTGCCACTAAAGATGTATCTAAATCGTCGATAGTTATAGATCCATCAATAAAGGCAAATCTGAAGATGGCTGATATCAAAGAAGATTTTCCGGCACCAGTTCTTCCAACTATTCCAACCTTAAATGAAAAAACAGTATGAATACCTCTAAACACAAACAATGAATCCGTGAGATCATAGATAATAATCAACAAATGCAGAGCATTAAAAAAAAATTACTTCACGTCAACACTTCCGTTTTACTGGATACGTTTTACCGGATACGTTTTTTTTCATCGATGGCGCATGGACTTGTATGCGCGGCTTCACATATGGCACAGTATTCCGCATACGTATTTACGGTACAAAAACGTATCCAGTAAAACGAACCATGTGTGAACGGGCTGATATAATGTCAAACACGTAAACATTCTCCGAAATCATACTGAAAAAATATTTCAAATATTTGAAATTTTCAAAGAACTTCTCAACCGAATTCGACGAAATGTATACCGGAGCACCTATGAAGTATCTTCTGTCATATGAAACAAGAATATTCATAATTGTCCAAAATATCGCGTAACAAAGAAACAAAAAAATCATAGACGAATTGAGAACCTCGTCCTTTTTTGGAAGTCGGTTGATAATAAAAGCGAACACGTCATTAACATTGCACTGATATCTACAAAACTAGTTTACTGAAGTATTTTCAATAATTTACTTCGATCGATTCACAGTAGACGCAACAAAAATTTTAACTAAACATTTTTAAAGCTACTTTTGCAAATAAAAGTGCAAAGAAACTATCGGTATGTGTTTGCTTTTAAGAAACGAATGACTAGACATATCTTGTCTTGACCTTATCTCTTCATTTGTCTTCTGGCAAGGAAAACTATCTCATCCACTGTTTGAAAAAGCTAGTTAAAGTATTAGACTGATTATTTTTGGTATCAAGTTCACCATTAATGGAACTTTAAAAATCTCTTACAAGTTTTTTGGAGCACTTTTTGTAAAGTACTTTTTTAATCCTAGCCATTATGACTCCTACATTCGACATTGCTTTTTTATTTTAAGTTTCTGTAAAGTTAAAGTAAAAAACTTAGAAAATCTCTAAAGTTTACTTTGGAAATAGGAAAATGCAAAAAGTCAAATCAGCTCAGTTATATAAAGGAAGCTTTGCATGAGCTTTGCTTCTATGAGCATGCTCTTTACTAATATTACGTTTTTGCTTCAAAGTTTTACAGTTGCAGAGCACGTGTGGCCATAATATCAGTATCTACCAAATATCTTGCATTATGATTAGATTATTTCTGAAGGTTTCTTCTTTGCATGCAAGTTATAATGATTTTAACGGTGACTATCATCACTTGATACTGGCAGTAATAGCACGTCGCTTAGTATAGACGTCTGGTTGCCATTATAACCAAAAATTTAATTGACTTTCAACCTTAACCCAGGTGAGATTTAGATCAAAGTTGGAGCTAAGTAAGATGACACCATAAGAGCTTAGGAAGGATCTGATAAAAAAGATTTCCTGTTTTCTCTCTTGCGGTGATGTTCGGCGGACGGCAGAATATACGAAGGATTGCTACTAGCCAGGCAAACGCTGCGGGAGTCTTATCACCCATGGAATCTTATTTAAATAAGTCGCCTTTTACGACAAGCTTATCCTGGGTTATTCAAAGCCGATGCTACACGACTGAAGTGATTGAAAACTGTAGGAGTAAGTTGATAGTAACCTTCCAACCGCTTTCGATGGAAAGGCTCAGGTCCTTAAGAACGGGTGCTTCATCAAGTGCGTAGCGCATAGTCACATTTCTGAAGTCTAATCGACCTTGAATTGGCCAGGTTGGTTGCGATGGGATTTCTGAAACAATTACATAATTGTTGTCATTTATTTACTAGTCACTAAATGAAAAATCGTCACAGGGCTCTGTTTTTTGAGGGAGTAGTGAACTCAGTAATTCATCAGAGGTAGCTCCTATTTCAACAAACTATATTATACTGTCTTTAGTATAACAAACAGGATTTATTTTATTTTATTTGAGAGGTCAACGGAGAGGTCAAATTGCAGTCGCGGTTGCGCTTCAACTGGTACTTCAATATGATTTCTTAAGAAAGGCTCAGTAGGTTCCTTATTCAGCCAACTTACTTCCTTCAAACAGGTTCTCTTCCGTCTCAATCTTGGTGTATTCCAGAACTCTCTCTACACTGGTGAGCTGCGCGATGAACTCCACGAGCATCCTGGCACCGTGCTGCAACATGGCAGTCAGGGTGTTGCTCTGAGTGACGGCCAGCCCGACGCTACCCACGGGAATCGCATTTCCTAATTACAAAAATATACTTTATTACCCATAACTTAAGAAAAAAATGAGGATGTCTTCAAGGCGCAGTAATAAGAATATCAATAGGCATTGATATTCAGGTCGTGGATGGGTGATCGTCGACCGTTCATTTCTCTCGGTGTGGTGGCGGCTTCCGTGCTTCGGAGGGCACTTAAGTCGGTTTCGGTGCTACATACAGTAGTCATTAGGGTTTGTTAAAAGCTATGTAGGCACCCTGAAAATTTGGGCCTTCGTAGGAAAATCATTCTATTTCACTCAAGCTGAGTGTAATAAACAAATATGGTAGTCCTGGTCTCAGGCAAGCTTACAAAAATCTAGAATGATAGAATTATTTTACTTATATTCGAAACTTATCTGAACATACTGATAAATAAGGATACTTATATCAGGTGTTTGATATTTTCCAATAACTATTATGAATTATTGGTATTGTTGGGACGGTATGAGCAACCAAGTGTTATTGTGTAAAAGCGTGTCAGATGATTTCCATTCATAGGTAAGCCATTTTAACAAGTTAACTTTTTCATAAAACAGTTACTTGTCTTATAATAAAATGAAATTTAAGTCGTTTATTGCTGCTTTTCAAAGTGAATTGAGTTTTAGCCTGAACTTGCGTCATCTCTGAACATGTAATGCAATTACGTCAGAGCACCGTGAACTGATAATAGATTGTGTTTGACGACCACGGAACATAAAACACAAGAGGAAGGAACGTGTGGGCGTGGCGCACGTGCCAAAGTTAAGACTAGTGAGACTTCACTCGAGTCAGTCGCTCTCGTGATTACAACGCTTTGTGACGTCTTTTGCCGGTGTGTTCCATTACAAAAAAACCCATAAAATGACTCGATGTTCTGTTCTAGAGTGTAAAAACTATAGTGGTACTAAAACGTTAATACGATCAGGTGTTTCCTATCATCGGTAAGTCGCTATTTTCGTTTAATTTCATTTTTTATGTTTCGTTAATCGTTTTTGCCAATTAATTCGGAAAAAATATTAGTGTAAATGAAAAATGACATGTATTTCATTGAAATAAAATCTAAAATTGCATAACGCGTGGTCCATACGCGCCATCTAGCGTGGAGTAGCTTACACCAGAGGTAACGAACACTAGGGTTGGGACATCACTAGATTAGGACATATTCATGAACATAATCGATCGATTTATATCGATTTTTTGTTTTTTTATTGAGTTCGTGCATTTAAATTATTTCATAAAACCTGTAATTTTGTTTTAGTTTCCCTAAAGATCCTTTCATTAAAGAAAAATGGATTGCTGCGACTGGCAGGATCAACTGGATGCCTACAAAATCAAGTTGCATTTGTTCCAAACATTTTTCAGAAAATGAGATCCTAATTACAAAAAAGGGATACAGATATATAGATTCTAATGCAGTTCCTACGAAAAGGATTATGAACTATCAAGTAAGTATTTATCAGAAATTGAAAACTGTTCATCACTGGCAGGGCAGAGCAGTCACTACATAGTATAAAATAAAGTCGCTCTTCATCTTTGTCTGTGTGTCTGTCTGTTTATTTGCTTCCTTCTTTTAAACCATGCAACGGATTATGATGCAATAAAATATGAGTATGTATTTATCGTCTTCTTCTTATACAGGGTGACTTTTTATTTAGTGTCTAATTTTTTTCCAGGTATTAGGTATCATTAATACATTGAAGTCAATGGGTTTTTTTTGCGCGCGTCTATCGTACGGCGAGGCGACATCACAACGCTTTTTGTACCTACACGCTGCTGGTAAATCAGCTGGCACCGCGCCGTTCAACACTTTCGGGATAACTTTAGCATGCTTTATTTTTTTTTGTACTGAGCGGTATTAATTCGATTATTTTCCACAAGGAATATAATACATAAATTTGGACACTGATTAAAAAGACACCCGGTAGAATGGGGGGTTATGGCGATCTCTTCTGTGTTCATGAAACTGATTCGAAATTAACACATTACAGGATAATACAAACATTCAAAAGGAACCAGGATCTAGTACTGAGCCACCAACAAAGAAAACTTCCACCACTTTAAAAACAAACGTTTTAGAGAAACCAGAGTCTAGTTCTGAGCCTCCAACAAAGAAAGCTAACATTAGTATGGCCCATTTTCAAAAAGACCCTGTTAATATCATAAATATCCTATCATCTGATAGTAAGGAAGCATTTTCTGCAAATAAAAGTCCTAGTAGTTCCTTGTACTCATCTCCTAGAAAAAAGAAACTGGGTGGCATGCTACGTTTTGCGAGGAGTACTATAATTAAAAAGGATTTGAAAATAAAACGTTTGCAAGCTCGAAATCGTCGATTGAAACGAAGGTTTGAAAATATAGAACAGCTTCTAAAAACTTTGGAAGAAAAGTTTTGTGTTTCAAATGAAAATCTGACATGTCTAAAATATACAAACGTGGAGGTATGTAACAGTTACGATGCATTAATACCACTACCTACATTCATTCAAATGGTCTATTCGTTTTAATTGATATCATACTTTAATTATTTACAGGTCCAAGAACTAATAGCTCGCCAAGTGAGAAGTGAGGAATCGGGCTTCATATCAAAAATTTAATATTCACCTCAACTTAGATGTTTCGCTTTGACGTTGCATTTTTACTCGCCTAAAGCATATGACTACGTCCGAAAAACATTTAATACCTGTCTTCCGCACCCAAGAACTTTAAGAAAATGGTAAAATTTACAAAATATCTACACGCTGGCATATATCTAATATAAAAATGTATATTATGTCATTCAATTTATTGGTGTTTCACAGGTATTCAAAAGTAGGTGGAGAACCAGGCTTCACTAAAGAATCGTTTGCGGCTTTAAAACTCAAAGCAGAGTCCTGCAGTCAGCCAATAGTAGCTGCTTTGGCGATCGACGAGATGAGCATACACCGAAGAATAGAGTGGGATGGGCAAAGGCTACATGGTTATGTTGATATGGGCACTGGATTAAAAGGAGACCATCTGGCAGAAGCCAAAGAAGCTTTAGTTTTTTTAGTAACTGCTGTCAATAATAACTTCAAAGTGCCTATTGCTTTTTTCCTGGTGGACGGTGTATCAGGATTACAGCGCGCAGAACTTGTAAAACAGGGACTCGCGCTGATCCACGATACAGGAATCATAATTGTTGCCTTAACCTTCGATGGCTGTGCAGCAAATATTTCAATGGCGAATCATCTTGGTTGTAATTTTCAAACGAACGAAGTTAAATTTGTACATCCAGTTACAAACGATTCCGTGGTGGTCATATTAGATCCTTGTCATATGATCAAATTATTAAGAAATGCCTTTGAATTTTTTAAAGTATTTGTAGATAAGGACGGAAACAAAATTGAGTGGAATTATTTAGCTCAATTAAATCAACAACAACGAGATGAAACCTTCCACCTGGCAAATAAACTTAGAGACCGGCACATACATTTTAAAAATCAGAGGATGAAGGTAAAGCTGGCCACTCAGTTATTCAGCCAAAGTGTGGCAGAAGCAATAAAATTTTGCAGAACTGATTTAAAATTATATAAATTTCAAGACAGTGAGCCTACAGAAAACTTTTTGCTTATTATCAACAATCTTTTTGATATTTTTAACTCCAGAAATTTATATTTTTATGGGTTTAAAAAAGCTATTAATTCCAACAACGTAGAAAACATTTTTCAATATTTAAGTGTAGCAAAAGAATATATTTTAAATTTAAAACTCATGGATGGAGCGTTAGTGGTAGACAGTCAACGTAAAACTGGATATTTAGGATTTCTGGGCTGCATCGAGGCTATAAAATATTTGTATATGAGTTTGATAGAGAGCAAAGTTTTATTGTTTCTGCCATTTTATAAATTGAGCCAAGATCACCTGGAACTGTTATTTTGTAATGTCCAATCACATGGTGGGTCAAATAATAACCCTACAGCTCGACAATTCATAGCAGCTTATAAAAAAATACTGGTTCATGTCGAGCTACAAAATACAGACAAAGGAAATTGTACGGCTTTAGAAAAAAATTCTATTCTTAACTGCTCATCTGCAGTGGAAAGGATTAATAAAACTACTTCACGAGATGAAGAAAATGAACCAAATGATGATGACGACGACGTAGACGTCTTTTTAGAGTACGCAGAAATCGGAGATCATCTGAGCGAGTATAATAACCAAGCTATTGGCCACATAGGAGGTTATATAGTGCGGTCGTTAATGAAAAAAATAAAATGTAATATTTGTGTCAATGGACTTGTCACAAATAATTTATCCTATTTCCACAAGTTCATTGTGGCAAAAGACAAAGGTGGATTACTATACCCATCGCCAGATGTTTTTAAAATTTGCCAGACGTCAGAGTTATGTTTAAAGGCATGTTGGAAAAATAATATGTTAAAAAAAGATATCATTAATAACAAAATTCTGCGCCAATTAGTGGGATGTAACATATTTGATAGTATAAGCTACCACCAAATAGGAGAATTTCCTTCTTCAAATCATATTACTGATTTAATAAAAAGTGTAATAGAACGATATGTCAACATAAGGTTCCATCATTTATTAAAACTTTCAGTTCCTGTATCAAAAAGACAGTTGTTTAATAAACTAGTTTTATTTCAAGGACAATAAAATGTACGAAATATTTTGGAGTTTTATTCACTTACTGGATTTATGAGAAATCTGGTAAAATTTACATAATAAGTTTTTAAATACATTCAATCAATTACATGTTTTCATTAACTATTAAGGTACTGATACACGGCGACACCAGACACTAGACACTCAGTGTATACTTCAAGTGTCCGTGTGTGTCGTCTGCCGCGACACTTAGTTGTGACACTGCCGGCGCTCTAGCTCAGTGTTGGTGAAATAGAAAATTTTTAATCTGTCCCTGCCAGGATTCGAATCCAGGACCTCCCGCTTGTAATCCACCGCGCTCACCACTAGGGACGTCGTCAAAGCTTAGATCAAATATCACGTTTTATAATCGGTGTCAAAAACCATGTATGTATACTTCCGTATTTGTTTATTTCAATATTGATTAGTACTAATTGCAACGTAATTCGTATTTAATAATATCATTATATAGGCATATATTTTCATATCTTTGTATCATCGGTTAAATTTCAATCGATTTAACACCGATTTTGTAATCTATCGATTTTTTAACATCATTAAAATTCTTAGTAATCCCATCCCTATTAGCTAGTTAGGCATAGAATATTCTAGAAAAAGCAAATAAGCTAATTTGAATTTAAGCCTTAATTGCTTCGCAATAAGGTGTAATATTGTGTATATTTTTTTGATAGACATCTATCGTCGCAGAGCATAACTAAGTTGACAGAATCAACTAAAAGTATGCAGATAGAATTCTGACATAAATCACTAAGTGTTATTACTAACTTCTACTCTATTTCAAGTGTACTATAGTTGATATTCTTTTATTCGTAATAGTTCTTATGTCTTCTTGAATTCACCAAATTATGACCGCTCTAATTGGATATATTTCAGTGTGCGTAAAATGTAAATGTGTTAGTTTGGCGACAGCTATTCCTAATGAATTATTAAGCGATGCTCTTTCCTCTTGTGTTTTATGTTCCGTGTTGACGACATACTTACAAAAAGAGCAACATGAAATTTATTATAATTATAAATATATTACAAATAAGGCTTCTTAGTAAAGACAGCATAACGGACAAAAAATAATGGAGTTCTATGCATCGGAAACAAAAAAAGTGAAACTGAAACTGTTTTCATGTGTAGGAAAAATAAGTGACTTAAGATTATATTTTTCTAGATAAAAGTTTACATACCAAAGTCAATGTAAAGGAAGACGTATATGATGGACGCGATGTACACCAAGCACATTGTGTCTAGATAGAATCCAAAGGTGGACCCACCAGCCAGGTAGCCGTTCCAAGCTGAGGTGTGCAGGTCCTAAAGTGCAGAAATAATACATACATAACTTCACGCTTGTATCCCGTATGGGGTAGGCAGAACACCAGAGGTAATAAAACCATCTGATGTCACGTTTGACAAATTTGGAGGCATTGTAATAGTGAAGATAGACTATTGCAGTGATAGAGGGTCAGCCTATCGTCCACAAAAAAGATCCAATAACACCTCGGTCCCTTAACTGACTTTTACAGTATGCCCGGGAAGAGAAACAGCTGGCACATTCTATGTTTTTCTTTCGCTCCCAGTCTAGCATAGAAGCAATATAATATTATTATTAAAACTGTTTTGTAATAACAAACTATTGCAAGTGTTAGAATTCGATACAACTGCCTTGAAAAATGCTGAAAAGTTAAGGCTACAGTCCATTTTTACATCATTTTTACTTAGCTTTTTTTATTGGTAATTCATTCTGATAGCAATCTCACTAATAATAAGAGACAATGAGGTATAGTACTTGATTGCCTAATTAATAAATATAATAGTAGACTCCAGAAGATCACCAACTCGTTCATGGGTCAATGTGTAAGCTTTTATAATAAAATTCCAAAATAATTAAGACTATCCCTTCGATAGATTTAAGGATAAGTGTTATATAAAAAGTTTTACTTTAAGATATCCGGATGCAAGATGGGATTCCCTGGTTGTTAATTGTTATTGTTTATTTTTAAAAGATGATTGCTGTTGAGTTTCTTGCCACTTCTTCTCAACAGATTGACTTTCCGAAGTGGTGGTAGATTCAGTTCAATTTGTTAATTGTTTGACTCATTTCAAATGTATTTAAATACTTACGAAATAAAGATTCTTTTGGCTTTGACTTTGAGAGGTTAAGGATGGAACTGACTTTTCATTAAATAGTGGTAGAACTGACTAATGATTTTATATGATTTTATATGCAAAAACTACGCGTACTAAAGTATAAAATAAAAAATATTATAGACATAAATAAAATAGCTACTAAGCGAACTGAATATAAAAGATTAAACTGTAGTTGTGACGCACCTGATGATCGTCAAACTCTTGGATAAGACGATGCTGAGCGTCTGATGATCTGATTGTAGCTATCCCGAATAATGATGACGTCACCATTCCGAACACTGGACTCTTGGCTGTAGAAAAAAAATCTCTGTATTAAATACAATAAAAAAAATGTGAGTAACTGGTTAATTTGTTTGGACTGATAAAATTGTTCCAAAATTATAAAACGATATGTAAACATGTTGAAAGTACAGATTCATTCGTAAGTTATATTGAACTTTTGTAATCCCAAGTTATAGTAGCTGTTCAACTTTCAAATTGGTATAACAATAATGCTTTGTATTACGGGAGATACTTTCTAAGTATTCTTTTTATCATTTTGCAACTAAAAGTCATTGACAAAAAATACTACGTAGACGATTATAACGTCGGCCATCAAAGGAACAAGTACCTATTACATGATAAGTAATTTGATATAAACCTGATTGATACCATTTAGACTTTGTGAAAATGAAAATATTATCCATTAATAAGTATACTTACCAACACCTTCCAATCGTTTCACTCCTTGAGCCGTCTTCATGTATATCTTGACAAAGAACCCAAACAGAATTAACAGGACAGCTGACGGAATCAAGGTCCAGTACAAAGCCAAAGCGTTCAAAACCAGAATGGTCACCAAGACACTGTAGATTTGCAATACATCGAGACAAGTCCGTGGCAAAACTTCATCTAAAGCACCCATGTCTTTTGTAAATCTGTTCAAAATACGACCTGAAACCAATAAAGTACACGTTAATGATTTACCAGTTATGTTTCCAAGGATTGTAAGCTACAAATCCGTCGTGGGTCTATTTTTATGCAATGTGAAAATGCGTGAAGCGTTGGATAAGGATGAACTTATCGCCTCTTGATAAACATGTCAAAATAGTCACAAATCAAATAATAATCTCTTCATTATTACATTAATATAAAAAACAAAAACAATATCGGTACGAGAATATGTTTTATAGTACCTGGAGATCAAACCATCACCTTGCGTTATGAATTATAAAAACACAAGTTTCTTACCTGAAGAGCTGGTATCAAAAAACCTCATGATCCCTCTAATCATGACAGAGAACATGCTGTTATGTAAGTTCCTGGAAGCAGAGACGCACAGGCTGACGAAAGGAAGAGTCCTGATGTTCGTCAGGAAAATGCACACGCCGACTATGCATCCGTGGATGATGAGGTATTGCTGGGTAGTGAAAGGACCAACTTGCACGTCTAAGCCAGGATCTAAATTTTTAATAAAAAAATTGTTGAAGTTTTTAGACATGTTACTACGATTGTTACATTAGTTGAGTATCGAAAAACAGCAAAGGATACGTTTTGCTGGAATTATTTCTGTGAATTACTTTTATTCATAGTTTAGTAATGATGTTATAAAACAAATAATTGTACAATTACAATTATTTCCAATTTATAGTCATGATATAGAAACTCTGATTGCTTACCTAGTTCTGCGCCGTCTAATTCTGCTTCATGCGCTGCCATTTCGTTCGACCTGTAAGGGGTTGTCATTTTGTTTTAAATTATTGTTTTTACATAATTTTATCCTGATATTCCCATATAAATAAAACCGCATGAAACAACTAGTAAATAATATTATCACAATATTCGTATTATATTCTCATAAAAATTGAGCACCTAATTATTAAGTTACTAACCGGAAAAAAACGTCGTATCTAGAAACTTTTTAACTCTAAACGAATCTTTGCAATGAACTTGTTCAAAAAAAATCAACTCAACAATAATGATGTTAGTAGCAAAATTTTATACTTATAAGCTTTAAAAAGCATTTAAAATAACCCAGTTTAATATTAGTATTTTAATAAAACAACGTTGAAGCTGGACTTACCAAAAACTGACCCAATAATCAGCTCCAGCAGCTGACACAGCGGTTATAAAGATCATAAATATCATGAAGATGATGAAGAATATGTTTCCACCAGCCAAGAAGTAACCAGAAACCACCTCCCATTTGAGGTTTCCTGATTGCTTGTCTTCTGCAGCCATCTTCTGGGCTTCAAATTCGGGTGCCTCTTCAGCTTCACTTACAACCGATACTGAACGGTTGAAGTTCGGTTTATCTCCCTTGATCTGTATAAAAACATGTTACTCCATATCAAAAGATCAGCACGTTGCTTGCTCATTGAAAAACATAATCAACGAATGCAGAGCATTAAAAAAACCGACTTCACTTCAACACTTTGGCTGAGTTATAATATTATCCACGTAAACATTTTCCGAAATCATACATATTTTTTCAAATATTTGAAATTTTCAATGAAGTACTCAACCGATTTCGATGAATTTTATATGGGACCAACTATGAAGTATCTTCTCTTATATGAAACAAGAATTTTTAAAATAGATTCATAATTGTCCGAAATATAGTGTAACAAAGACACAAAAAAATTTTGATCCTCCTCCTTTTTCGGAAGTCGGTTGAAAAGGTTTGTGATTCCAAATTTAAAACGAAATATCTAATAAAATTAAAGTGGAATTTTAACGACACAAACGCATGAGTCTAACGCACGTGACAATCATGCAAATATAAGCTTTGAAAATGTTCATTCATTGGAAGCTATCAACCTGCAATATCAACACAGGAGACACTCTGCCCCGACTTCACTAAGTCTTTAAGGAATTTAAAACTGGAACAATTACTGTATGACGAAACAATATAGTTTGGTAGCTTACAGGGGATTTAATGCTGCCAGCATCGTTAGCCTTGTCTTCTTGTACACTGGAAAGGAGTGACGCCAATTCTTTGCCAGAGTTTGCAAGCTCATCCCAGGTTCCGATATTTGCAACTCGACCCTGTAAAATGACATGAAAATTAACAAAATAGGCTTCTTTTCCCACATAGTAAGTAAATATGCAAAGAACTCTCTCAATTGTGGTAATCAAATATTCGTAGATTAAGATTTAACAACCGAAAAGTTAAAAAAAAGTTAATTTGGTTTTGTTAATATTTTTATTAAAGTTTGTTTTTTTGTTAATGAAAGTACATCGTGATACAAACATTAAATAGAAGGCGTATGCCATGGGTATTTAATAAAGTACCTAGGTAATTGTTAAACCTAAGATTTACTGAGAGGTAAATAGAGATAAGTACCTATTAATGATTTTCCCTGTATTTTACTTCATTTAATTAACTTGGGAATATCAACAGGCTGTTCAATAACTTGACAGGCTTTTATAAAAATTAAATTATAAACTCTTGCAGGGAGAGGACAGGTTTAAATGCGTGGTTGATCCCTACAAAATCATGGCCAATCATCATTTCCAACACAGTAAACATCGAAAAACCATTTTTTGTCACAAAAGTACAATAAACTTACCTCATTCAAGACAACGATGACATCAGCTGCCTTCAGAAAGTGCACCTGATGAGTGACCAGCACCCTGGTCTTCCCGCGAAGGTAGCCGTTGATGCAGCCGTCAAACAGCTGTCGGCCTACGTTGGCGTCAACTGCTGATAGTGGGTCATCCAGCAGGTACACATCGGACTGTCAATAAAGAGCATACAAAAGTAACTAGGTATTTAGGTATATTTTTAACCCCTTGACATAACAAACTTTTTAGGTTTATGAACATGGATCTTCAGTTTTAACTAGGTAATGTATGTAAATTTAGATATAATTATAACTTTGTTCCATGCTGAAAAATTGTTACGCTATAATTCAGAGCATAATTAGTTTTGCTCTATTAACATACCTTGTTTCTATTGTTTCATTACACACATGCGTGACCAATGGGTCACTTAAGATACTGAATGAGGTTCGGATGAAATATAAATTATACTCGTAATTCAAAGAACTTTGTGATTTAATATTATATTATATAGCTACCACAATCTAACTCCTTCTTTAAATATTGCGCTTGATAGTCACTTTTCAGATTTCCGTAAAAACTTCAATATCGTTCATATTAACGCGCAGAGTATTCCAGCCCACTTTCCCGATATGCTGGCAGCTTTTGATAGCAAAGCTATACACGCTATCCTTGTTTCGGAAACTTGGTTCAAGCCATGTCTCTCTTCTGCTTCATATGCATTGCCGGGTTTTCGCCTAATCCGCAGCGACCGTCCAGAACGTTCTGGTGGAGGCGTGGCTATATATCTTAGAGCACATATTCCTTTTACCGTGGTCAACGATTCAACCACTGTACCGACTAGTGCAGTCGAGCACTTATTTTTGGAGATCACGTTGTGCCATACTAAAGTGCTTCTAGGAGTCATGTATAGCCCGCCAAATATAAATTATTTCTCTACTTTAGAGCATATCCTGGAGGAGCTGGTACCATCGTATGATCACACCATCTTAATGGGCGACTTCAACACCTGTTTGCTGAAAACAGACCTCAGATCTACTAAACTTCGGTCATTAATAAGGTCAACCAACCTCAATATTGTCCCATCTAACGCCACACATTATTATCCTCATAGTTCTCCTTCTCTTATTGACTTAGCTATTGTCTCCTCCTTAGATCATGTATCCCTTTTTGGTCAGTTAGACGCGGACGCGTTTTCTTATCACAACTTATTGTTTCTCTCATATAAAATTCGCCCACCCAAAGCAAAGCCGAGAATCCTTCTGCGGCGTAATTTTAATGGCATAAATTTAGAAAAGCTTCTAGACGACGCTAATCATATTGATTGGTCAGACGCTGTCAATAAGTTGTCGGTCAACGACCAAATTACGACCTTTAATACTCTTCTCACTAACCTGTATGACAGACACGCTCCGTTACGCCCTGTCAAGATTAAGCATCTTCCTGCTCCTTGGTTGACGGACGATATCAAACTATTGATGAACAAAAGAAACCGTGCCAAAGCCAAAATGAAATCAAATCCGTCTGAGGCTAACTCTTTGGTGTATAAAAATTTGAGGAATCGCTGCAACACGATGTGTAGGGATGCACAACGACGCCATATTCACAAATCAGTATCCAACGGCGATTCAGCTAAAGTTTGGAAATTTCTTAGAACTTTAGGTATCGGTAAATCGAAGAATGATAACTCTCTTAATAATGTTAACCTCAACTCATTAAATGATCATTTCACTTCTTCTAGCTCTATAGACGCTGCCACAAAAGTCCATACTCTGAATAGAATATCTAGTTTACCGATGCCAAATATTCCATCATTTTCAATAAGTCAATTTTCGGAATGCGGTGTTAAAGGAAAAATACTCTCTATTGCCTCCGATGCCACGGGCTCAGACTGAATTAGTCGTAAGATGCTCATCCCTATCCTTGACATTATCCTTCCTGTTATAACTTCTATCCTGAATAATTGTATTATTAATGGTGTCTTTCCAGATGCATGGAAGGATGCACACATCATACCTCTCCCTAAAAAAAACAATCCTTCTTCCTTTTCCGATTATCGTCCTATTGCCATCTTACCTTTCCTTTCCAAAGTGCTCGAAGGCTTGATTCATCAACAGCTCAGCATTTTCTTAAATGATCATAAATTACTGAATCCCTTCCAATCCGGCTTCCGATTTGGGCATAGTACGACCACTGCATTGCTTAATATTACTGAAGATATTCGTATGGGCATGGAGCAGAAGAAACTAACTGTTTTAACCTTGTTAGACTTCAGCAATGCCTTCAATACAGTAGACTTCGACATCCTTTTGCACATGCTGCGTTCTTTTAACATATCTCCATCGACTATTGACTGGTTTCATTGTTACTTGCACGGCCGCCGGCAGCGTATATCCACTGAGTCAGAATTCTCTGATTGGTGTGATGTTAAAGCTGGCGTGCCGCAAGGTGGCGTGTTGTCTCCTCTCCTGTTTGCTCTATTCATCAATACGATCACTCTCAATATATCTTCTTCCTACCATTTGTATGCAGACGATCTTCAAATTTATACACAAAACAGTCTCGAAAATCTGCCAAACACTATTTTTCAACACAACGCTGATTTAAAACTGATATCGGACTGGAGTTATAATCATGGTCTCACAGTCAACCCTCTCAAGACTCAATCTATCATAATTGGAAGTCACAAAATGATGTCACGAGTTGACTGGAGCTCAGTTCCTCAAGTAGTGTTCAATGGAATTAATATCCCATATAGCGAAACAGTAAGAAACTTGGGCATTATCTTCGATCGCACGTTGTCGTGGAAACCACAAATTACTGAGCTGAGCAGGAAAATGTTTGCCGCGGCGAATTCGCTCAAGCGTCTTCGTAATTTCCTCCCTGTTGCCACTAAAATTATGCTTGCACAATCTCTCCTACTTCCCATTCTCGACTATGCTGACGCCAGCTATCTAGACTTAACTGAAGAACTTCTCAACAAACTTGAGCGGCTCCAAAATGTCTGCATAAGGTTTGTATTTGGATTACGCAAATACGACCACATTTCTGAATTCCGCACTAATCTCAAGTGGCTTCCTATTCGCCTTCGCCGGAATACTCACATTCTTTCTCTAGTCTACCGTATTCTGTACGACAAAGCGATACCAGTGTATCTTAAAGACCGCTTAGCCTACCGGTGCAACAATAACGACCGTAACTTGCGCTCTTCATCTAATTTACTCCTTGCGACGCCATCGCATACCTCCACATTTTTAAATAAGTCGTTTTTTGTCCGATCAGTGTCGTTATGGAATGAATTGCCGATTGAAATCCGTCTAGCACGCACGCCACGAAGTTTTAAACGATTGCTTAAACGACATTACCAGGTGAAACACTGTTAATCTTAACTATCTATATATATATCTATATATTTATTTTATATCGGTTGTATTATATATGTATGTATGTATATATTTATTTATTAACATTTATGCTATCATTATTTATGTATGTAATTATTAGTAATTAGTTTATTTATTATAAGCCGTGTACCCCATCCACCTTAATTTCCCATAATTCGTAGGTTGCCTGGCAGAAATCGCTCACCAGCGATAAGGCCACCTTTGTACAATAGTTCTTTTGTAAAATTTAATTAAGTTTTCCTATGTAACCATGTTGGTGTACAATAAAGTGTTTATTATTATACGAGTATTTTAAATGTAACGCTTTTTATTGCATATGTGTGCTACATTTTAAACGAAACATCAAGTTGTTAATTTAATATCAGAAGAAGTATTTTTTATTTTGAAAACCCGCTTGAATAAACTCTTGTAGAACTAATTGAATGCAGACACACGCACTCAACCTCGAACTCAAAACCGCTGAAGGAGTCTTGTTTTTTTAATGAAATTTTAAGAATTTTGTAGTTGGAATATTCTTTTCTTTTTCTTTTTCCTAATAGACGAAAGTGTCTCTGTAAACACAACAATCGTAACGTAAATGCACCTCTGCAGTAATTCTCGGAAGCAGCAGATATTCAACAAAAAGCTCTTAATTAATGTAATTTGAAATAAGAATTTAGCATTTCATATAGCGATTTTAAAAGAGCTAACTAAAACCAAACGGGTCTCATGTTTTTCAAAGCAAGAATTTTGGGTACAGATTCCGGTGACCTCTTATCTGTGTTGTTAATTTTGAAACCGGAGCCTTGGAACGGAATACTAGACTAGGATATACGAGTCTAAAATGGAAGGGTTTTGGGAGTTTTATCAACAAAGTAAGAAAATAAAGCTAGGAATGCTCGAACTTTTATATCATTTTATTGCTCTAAAAATGTTGTAGACTTTCGGAAGTATTCCATACTTAAATGAAATTTGTAGAAAAATATTTTAGAGATTTTTTACGGTAATTTTTATCACTGAACTAACGACTGCCCTTGTTTCTTCAATCAAATTCAATCAGTCAATAAATTCAGTTGTTTTTGAGTTTTTGTAGAGTTATTGCGTTTTGGACTAATGTGGGTTAGTTAATTTATCTTTGTATCCACAAACTGGTCTGATTTGATCAAAACACTGCTTATATTTTAAGGAACACGTTTTCGTAGTATAATATTGAATAACTTTTATTTTTAAACTGATATAAAGTTATGTAGCCCAAAGCAAACTTTAATAAGCTTGAACTCTTCCATGCTGGACTGGGAGCGAAAGAAAAACATTGAATGTTCCAGCTGCTTTTCTTCCCGGGCATACTGTAAATGTCAGTTAAGGGACAAAGGTTTTATTGGCGTTTTGAGGGCGAAAGGCTGACCCTCTGTCACTGCAATAGCCTCTTTCCATCATTATAATACCTCCTTTGTCAAACGGGACATCAGATGGTCTTATAACCTCTGGTGTTCTGCCTACCCCATAAGGGATATAGGCGTAAAATTACGTAAGATCAAAAAACGGAATAGGCTAGTGCCCAGTTTACGGCCACGCCGCATTAAGTCTAAAAAATCAGGCTGAACACAGAGAACTCACATACCACGCAAACAACCACATAAACATTTCCTATTCCGTTATTTTTGAACAAGGAAATATCAAGTAAGAACAAATCGAATTTCGACCAAACACGATTCATATTTTAATAACGAAAATAGTAGTTTCTTGCTGGCTGGATCAAATATTTGTGGGAAAAACATGAAACCAATTACCTCTCTGTATACAGCGCGGGCGAGGTTGATCCGTGCGCGTTGCCCCCCTGAGAGGGACACCCCTCGCTCGCCCACTAGCGTCTGGTCTCCATAGGGAAACTGCTTGAAGTCTTTTTCCAAGGAACATGCTTTGGCAACCTGCGTAAGTAAACAACATACGATTAGGTTTTCTGGGAAAAATAAGATGAATTGGATCTTCGAACAATTGTTGGTTTGATCGAATGTTGACAATAATGTTCAATGTTTTGTTTTAGTTCGTCGTTGTTTTGATTAAATTGTTTTGTTGTCATGACAATTCGTAAAAACTTAGGTAGGAAAAAAGTAAAATACTTCAGTAGCTTTTTTTTCTGAACTTTGTATAGATCTAAATACATAAATATTGAATAAATACATATTTTTTATCAGAAAATAAACTTATATAAACATATAAACGTCCATGACTTGACGACTAATATATGTGTTCATCACACAAATATCCGTCGCCGCCGGGATTCGAACCCAGGACCTCTGGTACAATGTACGTTACCCCTACACCAGCCGGACGTCGGTCGTTATATCCTTTTGTGAATTATTGCAAGAGAAAAAATAAACCATGCTGCAAATTGGTCTGCAGTGTGATTGCATAAAGATCACGTAATAAATAAATAAATAAATAAATATTTCTGACGCTCACACAACATTATCAAGCCCAAATTAAGTTTCTCAAAGAACTTGTGTTATGGATACTAGTTAACTGATATACTTAAGAAATATATAAACATACATATTAAATACATATTTTTTATCACAAAATAAACTTAATATAAACGTCCATGACTTGACGACTAATATCTGTGTTCATCAGACAAATATCCGTCGCCGCCGGGATTCGAACCCAGGACCTTTGGTATAGAAGGCAATGTATGTTACCGCTACACCAGCCGGTCGTCGGTCGTTATATCCTTTTGTGAATTATTGCAAGAGAAAAAATAAACCATGCTGCAAATTGGTCTGCAGTGTGATTGCATAAAGATCACGTAATAAATAAATAAATAAATATTTCTGACACTCACACAACATTATCTAGCCCAAATTAAGTTTCTTAAGAACTTGTGTTTTGGATACTAGATAACTGATATGCTTAAGAAATATATAAACATACATATTGAATAAATACATATTTTTATTAGAATAAACTTAAATAAACATATAAACATCCATGACTTGACGAATAATATCTGTGTTCATCACACAAATATTCGTCGCCGCCGGGATTCGATCCCAGGACCTCTGGCATAGAAGGCAACGTATGTTACCGCTAGACCAGCCGGTCGTCGTAATTGCAAAAACATGCTCACCTGTTTGTATTTTTCTTGATGGTAGGGAAGTCCAAACAAGATGTTTTCTCTGACGGTGCTGGGGAAGAGCCACGCCTCTTGACTCGCGTAAGATATTTTTCCGTACACTGAAACAGTGCCTTTGGTAGCTGGTAGCTCTTTTAATAACACTTGCAGAATTGAAGACTGAAAAGAAAATATTGTATACATTTAGATAATATTTATGTGAACCTGGACTTTTAGCTTCAACTTTAAGTTTCTTAAGAATAAATGAAATGAAGAATAAATGTTCTAAGTGTATGCTAAATATTTTTTTAATTAATTTATTTTACTTTATTCAGGAAACAAACAGTCATTATAGGTACTTATAGTTAAAATACATTATATTTTCCATATTAATATGGAGATCAATGTATTTCTGTTAAGATTTGGGAAGTGAAAACTGAAGACCAATACACGGCTAACGCTACTTTGGGCTTCAGGGCTTGTAAATGTAAATGTATTATTGATATTTTTTGAAATAAATTATTATTATAATGGTTATATCCGAATTGCTTACATGAACATGAAAACTTAAGGCAACAGTATTCTAAATGTTTTTCCAGGCTATGCCAGTACAGTGAAAGAATAATCGGTTCCATCCGTCATTTATCGTGAAAGAGTGATAATTTTCACGATTGGTTTAATAACATATTTTTCAACACACTTGCTCGTAAAGTGAGCCTTATTCTATTGAATTTAGAACTATAAACTGGGCTATAAGTCACGCGTGCATAATATATTATACCCTAGTGCATAATATAATGAATCCTACAAAGTTGAATTGTACCTTTGTGCAAATTACATGCGAGTAAACAGAGCATATTTTATTGATCCGGGTTATACATTAAATATTTTCAGAAACAACAAAGAGGTTTTATACCATTTCAAATCCATATACATTTTTAAATGTTTGCGCCTTATATAAGTAAAACAGATATGTATATCAAACAAATTGTTCACAATTTACAATAATTTGTTATAAAACATTAAAATATTTGCGGTAAATGCAACTCCAAATTAAACATTTTCACGTAAAATAGGCTGTATATGCTATAGAGACATTGACACATTTGGCAGAAAAAAAAACCTACGCGCATGCGCGAGGTTCGGCGCCATATTTCAATCACAATTCACAGCTTTGTTATGAAGTGTGTTTGTTATTTTATGACCACGTATGTCTGTCTTTTACTCACAAGTGTGTTGAAAAACGTCGTATGTAACTCGTGAGCGTTGCTAATTACAGTCTCGGCTCTTTATTAAGAAATTATTAAGAAACAAATCACAGCCTCGACTGTAATTAGCAACTCCGCTCACTTGTTACATAATATACTATAGTCAATTTAAGATATTTAACCCAACTCAGCAAAAAATATATCACTTAGGGTTTGTACCTTTATAATACGTGTCGTCAGTAAAGTTGCGTCCGTCACAAAAAACAAAAATTGATAAATTAAATCAATCAAAAAAAACCTACTACAAATTCTTTGCACGTTCTCGGCCAATCAAGCTAAACGAAATATGATCCAAATGTGTCTTGATACATTTATGAATATAAATAAGTATACTTTCACAAGCTGTTTCTCGTGATGTAACTTACGTAAATAAGTACAGAACTTTTCTTTTACTTAGTAAAATCATTAGGTTTAGTTGGCACCTCTTGTTACTAAGTTGAAATAAGTTAGTTTATATGTAATTGTTTAAGAAATTGGATAAGCGGAAGAATTGTTTTACTGCTCTTCCACGCTGGGCTGGGAGCGAAAGAAAAACATAGAATGTGCCAGCTGCTTCTCTTCCCGGGCATACTGTAAAAGTCAGTTAAGGGACAGAGGTTGTCTTGGCATTTTTGCGGGCGATAGGCGGACACCCTGTCACTGCAATAGTCTCTCTCCATCATAATAATACCTCCAAATTTGTCAAACGTGACATCAGATGGTTAAATAGCTTCTGGTGTTCTGACTACCCCTTTAGGGATACATGCGTGAAGTTATGTATATATGTATGTATGTTATTTAACTAATGTACAATAAGAAAATCCTCAAAGTGTTTTGTGACCCATAATTATTGTTTTCTTGGTAACTTTTACTCAGAGGTTATTGTCGGAGGAGTCCGACTAGTTTCGGTATCTTTTGGAGTCCTTCTTCAGGCTGCGACTGTGACTCTTCGGACAACTCCGACAATAAGGTGTTTGTTTCTCAATCATGAGTCGAAAAAAACGCTTCGATAGTTCCTTTTTGGTACGGATTGCCAAGGTGTGGAACAATCTGCCTGCGTCTGTTTTTCCTGACCACTACAGTCCCGGAACTTTTAAGTGTCGAGTGAATAGGTTTCTCGTGGATAGACGTGTAATACCATAGTCTTCATGCGCACTTTCCATCAGGTGGCAGGGAAGACAAACGTCCTATCCTTAAAATATAAAAAAAAAAGAATGGCTCCATGGATTTGGATAAAATTTGGCATAGTGAGAGACTGGAATAGCACATAGGCTCTTTATCCCGAAATTCTCGCGTAATTCGAAATTGCAAGGATAAATCTGCGCGAAACAGCTCGTTAAAAATAAAGTTGAATTTCGCGTTTATGATCATAGTAGATCACAGTCCTTACGTAATTAATTAAAAGCTATCGATACTGACAGTTAAGTAAACTTCAGAGCAACTTTCAAACTAATAACAATGAATTCTTTCTTTGTTATTTGTTTATTAGTTTGAAAGGTTTTTTTTTAATTCTTTCCAATAAAAAAATAACAGGCCAATTTGTCATCTTAGAAACTTATGCTAGTTACCTTGGAAAATGAACAAACTTGATCATTTTATTTGCATAAAAAACTTATAAAAATATCTATTTATGGTTTCCTAGCAATTTCCATTCAATTTTAGTTGTTTTTAATGAAATGAAAATGAAAAATGTTTATTCATAATAAGACCATCGAATGGCGTTTAATGACGTCACAATTTTGTACTTCGGCTTTAACAAGGTGTTGATAGTTATTGAATAAGATATTACAGTAGACCAAGAGACAAAAAAAGCAGGCGGAAAAAACTCTTGGCACTCTTTTTTTTATAATGTTTGATTCAATTTTCATATTTTGTAATCTAGTTGCAGTTTTTCTATTGAAACTTGTTTGAACGAAATTGGGAATTGCACCATTTCATACTAGACGTGACTTTGAATCAGGGAAGCACGCACATTGTCACTTTTTTTCATCCTAAGTATGTGTTTGCAAGCCCATTCAAGCACTATTATCGTCTGTATGTTTTTTTTGTGTGTCTTTGTATATATTTTGGACAATTTGAATTGATTTTGAAAATTGTTATTTCATATGATAGAGGATACTTCATAGTTAGTCCAATTTAAATTTCATCGGAATCGGTTGAGTACTTCATTGAAAATTTCAAACTTTTGAAAAAATAATGTATGATTTCGAAGAATGTTTACGTGGATGACATTATAACTCAGCCAAAGTGTTGACGTGAAGTCGGATTTTTTAATGCTCTGCATTCGTTGATTGTTTTTGAGTGTATACAGACAGATATTATTCACTTATCTTTCTAACTAAAAATGATGTATTATATAATTACAGGCGCGTGGGGCTTCGCACGTTTTCGTTACATCGCAAGCTTTGCTCAAACCAGCGGATGGTTTCATAGTGAAGCATCAACATTCATCTCGTTTCAACCAAAGGTCTTAAATGCAATGTTACGACTTATAAAAGTATAGTACCCGGCAGGTACTTTTATAGACTAGTGTTTGATATTCCAGGAGATATCTGCAACTACTTGTGTTATTACCTGAGCAGACTAAGCTCGTCTTTCGTGCTTCCTCAAGAATGTAAAGTTGGAGTTTACTATCTAATGAAATACCTAACTAAATTTTTACTTCAATAGATTCCCATTTAATATACCCCCAGAATATAGTCTTACAGTGGCTATGAATACCAAAACTGGGCGTTATAGATATACTCTACAATATTTAAACTTTAGCACTTCAGCAGAATATCAAATATTTACTTATTTAATAAATAGCCATAGTGATGAACTAGCGATTTTAAAATGCTATAGCTTTTTTTAAAATGTTCACTGAAAGATATGTATTCTTATATTTTATTATACATAGGTATCGAAATTGCTTTCCTGTGTTATTTCGAAACGCGTCTTTTTGTACATAATTAACAATATTTTTTATGGATTTTATCCATTGCTTTAAAGCATTTAATATGTCAGAGAGGTAAAACAAAAAGTATTAGGTTTAACAAACCATTTCACTATCACTTCGCTAGTAGTCTATGGGATAGGGTATTCACTGCTGCGCGTTACATTGTTCACCGCCTTTACAGTAATACATTAAATAAAAAACATACATACATAACGTCATGCCTATGTCCCTTATGGGGTAGGCAGAACACCAGAGGTTACAAGCCCATCTGGTGTTATTATAAAGATGGAGAGAGACTATTGTAGTGACAGGGGGTCAGCCTATCGCCCGCAAAAACGCCTTTAAAACCTCTCTCCTCTAACTGACTTTTACAGTATGCCCGGAAGGAGAGCAGCTGGCACATTCTATGTTTTTTTTATAAACCAAGAAAGAAAATTAATATTAATCGTCATTCCAAGGTGCATTCACGTGACTATTGCAAAAATAGTCAAAGTTATTACCGCGGCTCTGCAATTAAATGTCACTGAACCATTCTTTGCACTTTGCGCCATTTTACGTTACGTTAACATCCTTCAACTCCGTCAGACAAGTTATCGCGTATAACAAACAAATCTGGAAAATTATTCTACAACAGCACTTAAATTTTACAAACCTTGCCAGACCCGACAGCTCCAATAATAGCGCAGAGTTTCCCCTGCCTGATCCTGAGCGATATGTTCCTGAGGGCCATGGCGTCGGTGTCACTGGTCCAGGTGGCACTGAGGTCCCGGATGTCGACAGCCACGTCGCCGGGATATGAGAGACTTCGACGCATTCTTCTTGGTGGCTCCAATGGCGCTGTACGAAAAGTGTTGTTTTGTATGAAATTAAATAACTTTCTTTACACTTTACTTCTTATGGGAGTAGTTCAGAAAGTTCAAATTAGATACCATTTTCGTAAAAACCACCGTCCAGCTCATTATCACAGCCAAATTTTATCAACCGACTTTTAAATGAATAGGTTTTAAGGTTTTAAATTCGCGTGTATGATTTTTTGTATCTTTGTTACGCAATTTTTTGAACAATTTTTTGAGCGGTACTATTTGGCGGCAGATTTTATTTGAAAAAGTCGGACACTCGGGGGACATACGTGTGACCACCAAACGGGGGTCACACGTATTAGTCGCCCTTTATTACACGCTTATCCAGGGGTGTTAGGGCTATTAACCTATAACCCTACAGCTTCAATAAGCATTTTTATAAGTTTTTTTTTAAATCCAATAAAAGTGAGTTTCGTCTTGGAAGCAAAATTTATTGAAAGAGAATGTAAGAATTGAGTATAAACTTTGAATTTTGAACCAGGAATACAGTTACTATCGAAATAAATCAACCTCTTTAGGTCAAAGTACTTGACTTTAGGACTTGAGGTTTAATGTCGCATTATACGGAGCAATTTATTACATAGCATTAGCAAGTTTCCGATTAATTTCGTGATTGAAAACTAATTATACAGTTTAGGAAACTCACATTATGATAATTGGGAAGATGTAGAGACGAAATGTGAATACAATTTTATGAAACAATTACAGTTAGGTACTTATCATTGGTAGTCCCTAACCTCTATTTTCAATATAAATAACTATGGCAGTTATTGAAAATAAGCATCACTTAAGTGTAACTTAACTTATTTAAGTTCTATATTTTATTTTTGTTCTCCATGATCATAATGCTTTAGTGGAAAATATAACAATAATAAAATTGCGGCAATTGTAAAAAGTAAAAAAAACTATTGAAACTAAGTATAATTTATCGGGAATTTAAGTACGATTCGGAGTGTTTTTGAGCTTTTTATAAAACAATGCAATAATAATGTATAATAATAGATTTGAGGATCTCTCAATTTAATTTTTTCTTAAACTAAATAAGTCTCACCTGCGGACACCATATCTGATTTATAGTGGAAGGAGATTGGCCGGACCTCCTGTTTTTTCGGCTCCTTGAAACTCCCAGACATATTCCGGAATAGGTTGGACCGCACAGGCGCCTGGACCGCTATCAAATCGGCCCGGTCTTCTACAAATGCCACAGATAAACAATGAAAGTCTTACAGTATAAGAGTAACAGTTGTTTGACTTTGGTAAAATTAAATGTGTTTATAACATGGTAATTAAAGAAAGGAATTGAAAATGGTGGCGCTTATCATGTTTTCTCGCTCGCACACTAGGGCCGTCTATACTTACTCTTGCGCGTACGGTCAGTAAAAAAATATTTCAGTTTAAGAAATTTTTATATTACTTATATTTTTAAATAATTTTATATATTTTTTTATTGATCATTATTTTATTGGATTTTCAGTATCGATGTACATCGTTGTTGCTCAACCAACATCCGTTGTTGACGTCGCTTTTTTCACCAACGATGTCGATACCACACATGATAATGTTAAATAAGTAATAAGTTAAAGAAGTAATAATAACGTTGTGTTGCATCATTGCATGGAATGAAGTCGATTGGTTATATAAAAAAGAGTCTTTATAAAAGTAAAAGATTGATATCAAAATTATAATTAATAATTGTTTTAGAAGATTTACTTTTTATTTATTTATTTTTATTTACGTTTGATAAACTTTAAAAATGACTATTAATATTTTTTCCCAATACTGAAAATAACTCAATAAAATATTATATTTAATTATAATATTTCAGATAGACAAATCAAATCAGAACATCTATAGTGTTCTTTAAATTTCGCTCTAAATACTGGACAAGAAATATAAACAGAAAAGAAGATATAGAGAATTTTAATATGAATTTAGGACCAGAAAGCAGTGATTCTGAAATAGATATATCGAGTAGTCATCTGACGATAATGAAAGCGAAGATTCTTGGAATGAAGAAATGTTGGGAAACCCTTATCCTTTGATGATCCCGGTAAAGGATTCTATTGAAATTTTGTTATTTACTTTGTCAGGTGCACAAAAACGGAAATAAGGTCTTTTGATAAAAAAATAGCGTTTTTTTCACAACTACACACTGCTACTTGAAGATCCAAAATGTTGATGCCGAATGGTATTCTATCATTTGTTTAACCAGAGTGTTAGAAAGAGTTCACCAAATACGACAAAAAGCCTCGTTCTCATACATTATGACAACGCTTCTTCGTTAATGCCAACACAACAATGTCATTTTTAGCTTGCAAAAAAGTAGAACTCGTCGCCCATCCTTCACATAGTTCCGACCTAGCACTCTATTTCTGTATTTTCTCCCAAATCAAAGATTTGATGAGAGGTTTCACTTTTACCAAATCCAAAGAGGCAGTGATAGCGATCCATCAGTACGTAGAAAACATGCATTCAGATCTGTAGTCCTCCTGTTTTAAGAAAGTATTTTGAAAAGCAAAAATCGTAATATTTTTATATAACATGTTGTTTTTTTAAGTTACGCAAAACTTTTAGTGTGATCTACGTATGTAAGCATTATATTAGCAAAGAATCACAAAATATACAGTTGAATATTATATTATGTCAGCTTGTCCCACCTGTCGCAACAAATTTTTATTAAAAGTATTATTTAAAAGCTCTTATAATCTTATGTGCTTGTTTTGTGCATTTTAGTTGAAACTTACTATATTCCGCAGTCAGGTTTTTTATTTTATTTAATTACTAATTCATTTTTATTTTAAAATTGAAAAAAAAAAATGATTTTTTTTTTGTTGACTGTAATATCTGTCAACGTAAGTACATGCCGCCATTTAAGATTCCTTTCTTTTATGAACCAAGTTATATCTAAAAAGATGAAATTTATGAAAATCTAAAATCATCTTTCAGTCCCCTGACATTAAACGAAATCTAAAAAAAATTTAATGCAACTGATCCATGAGCTGTATGAAGTGTCAATCAAAAGTGCATATTTTTAATAACACTGTGTTCAAAAACAATCTGTCTACCTACAGCTGTTTTTACTTCTACTAATTAGCCCTGGTTCTTATAGAGTTAGTTCAAGGTAGTCATGTACAGGCTGGTTACAACTTAATCTATATTATCATTAAGTATTTTGTATTTTGTATCGTGTAAGGGTGAAGATGAAAGTCCGTCCAAAAAAAATAAGAATCCTACCATTCAGTTTTCTTTTACACTTGCTTTAAGTTTTCTTTTACACTTAAACTATCATCAAGTTATTGGAAACAAAGTTAACGTATACATCAATAAACATGACACAATTTTTATAAACTCACATTATTTTAAACTCAAAAGCATTTTTTAATAACAGCTTTAGCTACTGAGCTTATGTACTCTGTATGCAATCAGCACTTGGCAGGCCATGCACGTCCCAGCAACGCCTGGCTACAACAACACAAGAATGAAATAGTACACGAAGCCAGAACGCGTCGCCGCAGAGAATATTTACCAAAACGTTGTTTTGCCCGCCAACGAACAAGACCTAGTTTCATTCAGGTCGAGCTCTTGGACTGTTAAGAGAGTATTTTTTATGTATAAGTAGATTAAAATTTTTAATGTTCTATTTGTGGGGTATTTGTGAGGCTTGTTGTTAAAAAACGTATCTTTATTCTTTTTATTTTCTATACAAGGTGTACCGTTTGATTTCTCATAACTCTAGGTAGGGTATTGATGGGACTATGTAATAGAATCAAAGAACATGTGAATATTTTTTAAATATTTAAATTCTCAGTATACGAAATAATTCAATTCAGTCAAAACATCTTCTGTAAAACAACTTTATGCCAAGTATGACAACGTGGCATTTTCTATCCCTTTTTTTATCGCTATGCACAGGTACAGTTCGCAACGTTATGCGTTGTACATTGTAAGCCACGTTCCTCAACGTTTAAAATGTTTTTGTTGTCAAAGAGATTTTGAAAGGGTGATATTTTATAAACTTATATTTAATATTGATGATATCTTGGAATGCATTCACTTTTGAACCACATATTCTTTAGCAAAAAGTATTGTTTTTTAACAAGGAACAAAATCTTAAAATTACGGGATATCAAAAAGAACACCTTGCATAGTGTTATTCCTGAATGTGCTCTGTTTATATTGTCTTTAGTTTTCGCGATTCATACTATTAAATAAAACACTTTTTAACCGGATTTATCGCGTTTAATTTATATTTTACATTTTAACTCGACGTTTCGGTGTCTTTGCATACCCCGTGGTCACGAGCGACTGAGTTGTCAGGCGTCTTGACAGTGGAAAAAGTTATACATCATCACCTCCATCTGGTTCTCAGTCTTCGAGCGTAGCGTTCTGGATCGGCACAAAATGAGCTGACAGTATCTTGAGTTTCAGGTCGTGCAGCTTGCTAGATGTTAGATTTCATGTTTTTCCCATGTCGGTCATAATTTCCAACCATCTTCTCGATTGAAATTAGGGTATTTTTTTATTTCAATGGCTTCTCTGATCATTCTAGGAATGTAATATTTCTCTCAATATAAAATTTTGACAGGGTCAAACCTTAAGTAGTGGTTGGGGTCATGCTCTATTTTTGTTCAAAATTTCAGCTCAATCCAACGTGCGTAATCAATGAATATCCACCCATTCTTGCCTTACCTTACGTTTGTCATATTAGTAGAATATTTAGCTACCGTAGATAAAATGGCATATGACCGTATGATATTTTACACTTCAACGCGACGATATGTAAATAATCTGGCTAAAAACGTATTTTTTTTTCAATATAAAAATTTTCTGAAATTAAAACAGTTTTACCGTTTTCCAAACATTTTGTTTATTGATGTCAAAACCCACGTTTGACCTCATTAAGTCGGAGACATTCAGAACAAAACTGGAGCTTTATTAAATATTACTAGACTACATCCTTGCCAGAGAGATAATATTTGTGTGCAAAATTTATTAGAGAGTTGTTCGATACACGGGCGAGGAAAATTTTAAACTAATACACACATACATACATAACTTCACGGCTATATCCTAGGAAATAAGGTAGGCAGAACACCAGAGGTTATAAAACCATCTGATGTAACATTTGACAAATTTTTATATATTATAATTATGGAGAGAGACTGTTGCAGTGACAGGGGGCCAGCCTATCGCCCACAAAACATGCCAATAAAACCTCTGACCCTTAACTGACTTTTACAGCATGCTCGGGAAGAGAAGCAGCTGGTACATGCTATGTTTTTCTTTCGCTACCAGTCCAGCATGGAAGTTATTTTAAACGAACTAATATAAATACTATATTCCGCCCACAATATATTCCAGAATCCCGGATGAAGGTGACACTGATATTCTATCCGCAGAACTTACCTAAAACTAAGAACTCTTGTACTCGGTTGAGTGAAACGATCAACTCCGCTGTGAAGGCCAGCACCAGTGGAAGAATGAGGGTGATGTTCAGCTGAGCTGCATTCATGAACTGCTGTAGTGGATATATCTGAAAACCAATCAAAAATCAATAAAGTTGTAAAAGGCTTTATGAGTATAAGCTATCTAGTCCTGTACTATATGACGCATAAAATACTTTTGTTTTGTGAATATATTCAATTGAATATCAAAAAAAAAAATATTAACATGGACAAATAGTAAACGATAGACGACCAAGAAAATCATTTATAAACATTGACACCATGGCCATCCTTGACATAAAAGAGTGATTTCTCTAGCCTTAAATTAAAGGATACACAAACACATCGTGACAACAAGCTAATAATTGCAGTTCGCTCTAAATTTTCATTGTTATTCTTGAGAAAACAATAAGTTGCTAACTTTTTTCTTAGTTACTTAATTAAATTAAACAAAATAAGTTCTATTGATTTACGACCTCCGCGGTGCAGTGGCGCAAGACGCGACTTCGCAGATGCTGAGGTTACACCTTCGATGTTCGAAAAAAATGTTCCGGATGTGGGAATTTATCTATACATGTATTTATATTACAACATAAACACATAACCTTACCTCACACTTACAAGGGAGTCAAGACAGACACTTTTACTTTTATTTTGTATATATACCCAATAGATAATTAATTTTACTTTGTTTTTATTTCTTGTGTTTTGTAAATTATTATTTCCTGTGTGTACTTATTGTTTGGCCACACCTTTGTTTATTTTTAGGTAAAGGTACTCTGTTTTTTTTATTATTATTGTGTGTCCCTTGTGTCAATCCTAAAAATTGTAAATCCATAATTGACTGTGATTATTGCTTGTTGTTTTTCTATACCTAAGAGCTGTGGATTTTGTAATAAATAAATAATAAATAAATAAAATAAATATTCCAGGTTCCCCTCTTGTTCGCTACATGGTATCCCATATCACAAGCTAGACTTACTTTGGGTCCATGTAGTTGGATTGCCTGGGGATTTCATTATTTATATATATTTTTTATTGATATTACTTTTATTGAAATAGCGATAGAAATAAAAATAGACTTTGTTTCATTATTACTTTCTGATACTCACAACATTGGCAGTCATTGTATTTCCGGACAATATTAAAGTCAGGATTGTGATAAAGAGCGCCGCCCTTTCCGTGAAGATCATAAATCCAAGGAAAATCGCCCTCAACATCGTAGCGTTCCGAACTTCTTTCATCTCCGAGTCTCTTTTCTCGCTCACGACCTTCTGAAACGGTATCTCCCACGCGTACATTTTTATTACCTGTGAACAAAAAGTAGTACAACCTTTGAACTCGCTCAAATACCTCTTGCTTTGAAGTGACAACATTATACAATACGAGTAACGCAGAATCTTTGATTGATCGGTTATACGTGTCTTTGAATTTTACGATGTAGTTATTCGAATCTGGTTATGACGAGTGTTCTCCTTCTATATTTTTGTTTAGTTTCTATATGTTTGTTGCCAGCAATATTACCCAGGAGTGTTTATATTGGGGGCAACATTGCCAGAAATATTGCTTGAAGTAGAAATATTGGGGATTGTCGCTTAATTAAATGTCAAAATAAGTACGGAAACTGCTGACATTACTTACTCGTAAAAAGTAAAAATAAGCTATAATGTTCACAATAAAGTGTTGTTTTGGGGAAAATTTCCAATGCTGTCAGCAATGAAAGAGAATATAAGAAAATTGAACCAAGGGTATTAATTCAAATCTTTTCTTTTAATTATGTTCCTATCTTTCGTTTCAAATCACATACTAAAAACATCGATTTTAAATCTATAAAATTGAAATAAAAAGGATTATTCTTTAAAAAAAAATTGCATGATGTTCTATCGAAAAATGTTCTGGTGTCTTTAAGGCTAAATTCACTTGCACTTTAATAACTAGGCAGTTCGGTCAATTTTGTAAACAAGATTTCGAGATCAAATCATGTATTTTTTTTCAAATAAAAAAATATAAAATAAACAAATCATTACATTTAAATGGTTTCACTGTTTAGTTACAATTTATTATTATAGTTTATTGTTATCGTAACAAACATATTTTCAAACGGAATGTTATGTTTAAAAAAGACATGATTTGATCTCGAAATCTTGTTTAACAAATAAGACAAGTAAAAAAATGTAGTATTACCCCCTTATTCATATGAAATATCAAATTAAAATAGTGTATAAAATGTTTTGTTTCTTAAATGTTTTGCAAGCACACCGATGATTTTAGATATGAGATCTATATTGTTTCATTGGCTGCAGAGAAAAGTAGGCGGAGCTTCGATCCAAAAGCCTTTCTAGGGAAAATTTTCTTAACTGAACAGCGGAACGGGAGGCGATTGTACTTCTTTACGATAGATATACTTCACAAATGAAACTTAAAAGATGATAAAATATATTAATATTTATTTGATAGGAACCAGGCAATATTGCCAATGTTGCCGGCAACTGGGAAAGCATCTAACATTGTCAAATGCGACCCCCGCTTAGTGGTCGGGATTCACCGGGCTTGCGAACACTTAAAGTCTGACGCCAAATATGATCGCTCCAGCGTTCGCGTGTTCCTGTATTTTTATAAAGAGCCATCTATTCCCTAAAACTTGCTCAACTTCATCTTCACTTATCATAAGATGAGATCCTGGTAAAACACAGGTTAGGCACCACTGAAAAATTAATTCAAATATGACGTATTTATAAAAACAAATTCACTGATGAACGACGAATACATTTTCATAATGTTCACAAACTGAATTATGTTTTTCTTCTCTTTTCGATTTAAAATAATAATCACTTACTTGTATTCCACTTATAACTTCGCTCATAACTTTAATTCTATCATCAGTTTTCTGCGCCGTTCGAAACCTGACTTTCTGGATCAACTGGCTCAAACCCCCTGTAAAATAAACTCAAAGTTAAACATAGGTACTCGGGTACGAACTCAAAAATAACAATACTCATTTTGGAAGTTTTCTATTTACACTGTGTAGTAGACTGCCAAGTTTATTTATGCAGAACACTGAGAAAATCAACTCAGAAACAAAAATAATAGGCGTCGCTCATTTTTCTTGCGTTGACAAAGGAAATAAATAATTTTACTCGGATAGTATTTATGTATGGCATAATTTTTCATCTAGCATTAAAATTGTAGGGGATGAAGAGTTTGTTCATCAATATCACTATAGTTTTATATCCCGCGTCCTCAATAATATATTTTGTTATGCAAGCATACCTTTTTTGATAAAGTACAGAAGACAGCAGATCAAACGTTACATTAGCTGTCAAATTTCCCCAACCAATTTTAACTTAATGTCGAGGGCATAGAGTTAAGATTCAAGTAATTTTTTTTGACAGATTTGTAACGCTTGATGTGACTCCTTCTGTACATAAAAATAGTTGTCGCCCGTTTTATAACGCTGTGGGAACGTTATCTCAATGCTCTTAAGTGAGTTATAATAAGCATTAGTGAATCATTATAATTATTATCTTAATACGCTTTTTAAAGAGGCTCTTTCATTGTTGTATATGCCACCGGAAAATAACAAATTCCGTAAATTTATAAAGGCAATGTTTCCAAATTGGAATATTTGATGAACGCTTGACCAAAACGTACCTAGCTTAAGTTATGCTGGTATCGATATCCCTTGGTATGATTCTAAACAGTTCGACCACAGAAGATTTTACGCTTTTTTTAAATATGAAATAATACACTACTCGCTGATTGTTCAAGAAGAGACACAATTACAAAATTTGGCTTGTCAACACTAACACTTTGTTTACGGCTTGGCTGTGTTTGTTCAGTTACTTTCTTGTCAACAGCAAGAACGTCATGCTCCCTCAGGCGGCATGGTTAGTGGCAGCGTCGGGTATCGGGTCACCCTCTTCCCTAAAATATGGTTGAGGAGGGTGATGGCTGGTGCTTGCGTTACACTCGTGAACGGGTGCTGCTAGCAGTGCCAGGTCGTTTTGCTGATGATACTATGACTATTTTATTCCATTCTTGTTTAAATACTCTGGTCCCAGTTTGTCATTTTCATGTTGTGCATCTATAGCTCAATGTGCCTACTATGTAAGCAATTTGATTGTGGCATGACTTTGGCTCTCACAATTAGCTGTCTTGTGTTAGTTTTTTTTTCATGTCATGATCAATTTGTACTGTATGTACCTATTTCTATTAATTCGTATAATCCTGACTGAAAAAGAGTGCCAAAAGTTTTTTTTCGCCGGCTTTTTTTGTCTCTTGGTCTACTGTAATATCTTATTCAATAACTATCAACACCTTGTTAAAGCCGAATTACAAAATTGTGACGTCATTAAGCGGCCACTCGATGGTCTTATGATGAATAAAAAAAAACATTTCATTTAACGGTTCTTGTTATTTTCCGGTGACTTTAATTTTCTGTATTCATGTGTTTAGATTACTTATATGCTTTAAAAAAGACAAATACTTATATATTTCTATATCTGAGACAACCAAAGCTACTCTTTTATTTTGGGGGATAGCTCAGCAGGTTCATACATCTCTAACATATTATTGCATATTATTGTTTCTATTGACTTCATGGGTAGTTTCTTTCTAAGTAATTTAAAGGGCATATTAAAATTCTAGTCCAACACCCACTTCGTCAATAAATATTTCGAGAGTAAAATTACAGAGCAGTGTTTTATTCAATCTATATACTTTCCAACACCTTCGATCCTTTTTGTTACTCTAGAAAGTAACGACGGTCGCGCATAATGGCCGCCTATCTCGACCGGAGACGGGCTGGTAACTCTTTTGTATTTCCATTTGGACTTTATTTAAAGAAATTGAAAAAAGCTATGAAAGTAAAACTAAATTCTGTTGTTGTGTTACGCCATTTTATCGTAAAACATATGCCTAAAATCATAAGGAAACTATCTTTTATTGTTAGGTATTATAAAAATATGCAAAGTTTTTTATATTTTACAAAGCGGCAATTAGCCGCTAATTAAATGAAGAACTAGATAACTTTTAGGCCCTGTAGGTTATACATATACAATGTTTCTAACTGGAGGAAATGTTCCTCATTCGGTTTAAATCAAAACCGCATAACGTCTCAGCTTTTGCTATTGTATGTAGTTCAATGCAATTGAATTCTAATTATAATCATCGTATTAATTAATCACAACTCTTTGTGATGAGCCCACTGCCGGGAGTCTCTCCCCTGGGTGACAAGGGGATATAGAATGTATATTATATATATTATGTATATAGTATATTCATGCTAAAATGTTAACTAAACACTAACATACAGGGTTGTTTTTTAGTCAGCAGCCAAATTTAAATGTTATTTTCTTTGATACGATATAAATATACCTGTATATTTATTTTTGTATCGCCTACTATAAAAATTAAGATATGACATCAAAAACGTTTTTATAAATAGTCTCTGTTAATGAACATAGCACTACAACGCGGAATTTCACTGATAATACTACGACGTAGTACTACAAGATTTTTGTAGCAACGCGTAGTCGTCTTTATTTTAATGGCATTCATTCGTGATTTAAAGTGACCATGCAATATGTTAGCGAGCATTTTAATTTCCTTTTAAAAAAAAATATACCTTTTTTAATAAAATGGTTTCTATAAATGATACTTATTACATCAAAAAAATTTGGGCGGTGACTACAAATCAACCCTGCATAGTGTTAAAAACTAACCTTGAATGGGTAAAGCAATGATTATCAGCGCCAAAAATCCTATAAGTGCCGCGTATCCCGCCTGCGTGTATCCCAGATATATCACAGCTGCCAGCTGGATCGGTATGATCCAGGCGTAGTGCATGAAGAGGAAAGCAAAGTCGAACCGCTGCAGGTCATTCGAGAGGATGTTCACGACCTTACCAGCCGTAGTTTCTCCTAACGAGCCATTGTTCATTCGCATTATCTGAAATTTCAAAACATACATTTATATAACTTCACACCTGTATCCCTTATGGGGTAGGCAGAACACCATTGCAGTGAAGGGGGTCCGTCTTTACCCGGTTATGTATGAGAGTTAAGAAAAAAGTTTCAATGTGATTATTATTAAATCTAAAATGGACGCCATGGCTCCTAAGAACATATTTCGCCATCTCTCATAGTTTCTGATTTCTTTATAAGTTATGACCCATTTGGATTGTAAATCATGTATAAACATGAAAGTTTTATAGATATACTAGCTTTTACCCGTGACTTCGTACGTGCATAAACACTTAATACAACCAGTCACTCATTGAAGAAACCTTATGCCAAGTATCACCACAGAATAAGTAATAGTTGGTACAGAAGAATTACTCCGCAAGAAGATCTAAATAAATTCGAGTCTTGCTACAACGCGATACGGTGGAATTCAGCTCGCACAGCATTACGTACCTGCAAATTTATATACCTAGAAGTTTTGTCTCTTTCTATCGCATGCCTCTTATCTTTTCTTACGCTGTTAGGGTTGCTGCCTAGTGAAGAATAATTAATCTCCTTATTTGTAATTAAGTATCTACCGATGTAGGTATTACTGTTATTCTACCTTTGTATAAAATATTGTTTCAACTAACCTAAAGTACAAAATGAAAAAAAAGTTACGACGAATAATTAGTAATACTACCTATGTTTTGTTTGCTAAATTGAACATAATCAAATCTAAACATAATCTAATTCAATATTTGTTTCTTTTTATGTCGATTTTTAAATACTATTTGCGACCTCGATCATAGAATTACTGTGAGTGCTATTAGGTAGGTAGGTATCTACAACGTCCCGACGGGCGCGCGCGTGATACACGACCCATTCGAAATGCGCCGGCGGAGCGCTTCGCTGTAGGTAAATAACGGTTGTACCGCGCGGAGTGAGCCAGGCCTGGTATCACATCACACAAGGAATAAGATTTTTCATTGAAACTAAAAAGTTCAATAATTTCCGTTCACATCCGAATCTGAACGAAAAAAGCATGGAAGAGTAACTAGTGCTTAAAAATGGCTCAACGAAAATGTTGTTTTATGTTGTTGATTCGGGTGTTTCCGTGTTTAGCTCGTAGTTGGCAGCATATGTCATGGACCGTATTTGTCAATTGTTAAAATATAAACAAAGCCCATTTGTTGCGGTATATGTTTTATAAATTGAACGCACCTGCATAATAAAAATGCAAGATTAAGTTATAACGTGTATATAGACCCGTAAGCCACCAAATTCAATTTTTTATAAGTAAAACTTGGGACAACTATTTCTACGGGGATGGTATTATGCCTGATGAACTAAGTAAATCGAATGTTTATAATTTGAAGTCTAAGGGCGGGTTGTATCAAACGGTTGGTTATCGTATCATACGTACGTAACTTTTTGACGATTACATCAGATGTTTAACGTACGTCAAATACAAAGCGTTGTTTCATCACAAAAAAAACTGTTCGTCAATGTCTTTTCTCTTCCTTTCCACAATTGAATCATCATCACTATCATTTAAAATATATGAAAATAAAACAGAATCCATAATGTTAAAAGCTTTCAACCAAAGATGTCCTGCCTGTCAACTCAGTTTTCACTAGAAAGTTACGTTAACCAGTGGGTGGATGGACGGTCAACGTAATCGTTAATTTTTGACGTCCGTTATAGGTGAAACAACCCGTTTTCTAGCTTGACAGTGGTTAACGCCATTTTTAACGTTGACAGACACGTAAAGTAGTTGTGATACAACCCGCCCTAACACATTGTGCGTTCTGTTTGCAAAATTATAGAAGGCTAATGTTGACTGCCTGTCAAATGTAGTAAAAAGTTTGGTGCACAAAAATACTTAAATTTATTCACTAAAAATGAGTACTTATAAACCAAAATTTGTCATCCTATTTTACAATATAACGTGACCCATATACGGTAAGTAACGTAGATCAAATAAAGAACCCAATATCACAAATCATATTGTTTTCTCGACAAAATTGCATTGCAGGGTTGATCATACACAATGTATAAGTACCATTATTCTGGATGTTGTCTATTTTCATTTTCTTAAATACCTATATAAATCTGACAGTAACTATTCACGCAAAGTTTCACTTAAATTAGTCATTGTATTTGCAAGATACGTTTTTTGCTTACAATAGTAAAAAACAATAAAATATGGACAAAAACGAACAACGTACGGTGATTGGGTACCTCTGCCAGAAAAAAATGTCCACGAAGATAATTTTTAGGCAGTAGGGGATCATGCTTTATCCTAATCAATGGTTGCTTACTGGGATGATGAATATAAATAAAAAAGTAGATTGTCCTATGAAGATAATCAGCGCACATTTATAACTTCCGTTACAGATGAAAATGTCAAAAAAGTTGAGGAAAATGGTTCCAGAAGATGACACATAACCGTAAAATCTTAAGCCAATACTTCATTTGGCATCGTTCTATAGATTTTAGAATTACATTAATTAAATGAATTGGTAAATTATAATAATCGAATGAATTAGTAAATTATAAAACACAAATTGATTAATAAATGTTTCTGATATTCACACAACATTATGTAGGTATCATAAATTGAGTTTCTTGAAGAATTTGTGTTTTGGATAATAAACACATATACCTATGTATAATCATCACACATATTTTTATATCAAAATAATATACTGAAACAGACATATAAACATCCTTGACTTGACGGCTAATATCTGTGTTCATCACTAAAATATCTATCGCCACCGGGATTCAAACCCAGTTCTGGCCTTGATGGAAACCTATGTTACCACTACACAAGCCGGTCGTCAAATTATAAATAATCTTTTTTCTAAATCATAAAAAAAAAATCAAAAATATGCCTAGTAAAAATATTCATAACTTTCATTGCTACCTTTTACATAAATCGTCCACTATGATGACTCTTTCAAGTTCATAAATGTTCGCAAATGTACGTTTCAACGGTTATGTTACTATGTGTTGTCTAGCCAATGAGCGACGTGCGTTGACAAATAAAACCAATCACATTATTATCATTTTCAAAGAAAACAACTAGGTGTTAAACAAAGGTCGTGTGCCGCTTTTCAAAGAGATTTTGTTTGAAGTTACCCCCCGTTCACACATGGTACGTTTTACTGTATACGTTTTACCGGATACGTTTTTTTTCATCGATGGCGCATGGAGTTGTATGGGCGACTTCACATATGGCACAGTATTCAGTATACGTATTTTCGATACAAAAAAGACATCCAGTAAAACGTATCATGTGTGAACGGGCTGTTACTCTTCATGACTGTGAATTATGTCAACTGGTATTAAAGTATTTGCACTGTACCTATCTACATTTTTAAATATTTGCAATTCCTTGTTATCATAGGAAAACTTTGACCGTATATTACGTATTTAATTATTACTTTATTGTGATGATTCGTGTTTTTTTAGAAGCCGTATTCATATGATTAGATTAAATGTACTTAAAATAAGAATTCGGTGATACAAAAGCTTCCTTCTGGATTTTTGACACACTATCTTAATGTCTCATTCCAAACCTTAAGACTTTCTGATGTTTTTCTTAAGCATTCGGGTAGGTAAAGCAGCGTCAACCCTGTCACCTTTAGTTAGGTTTATCCTTAAGCCTAGATATCATTCACCACCAGGCGGTGGTTTAAGTACTAAAAATATGTTTGATATCGTTTTTATTCATAGCTGGAACAAACAGGTAAAAATAAAAATCACTATAGATAAATATTATTGACCCTAGAAGCATGATTAAACAGAATGTGCATTTAAATTAAGTAATTTACCTATTATGCGTTTTACAGCTTTTTCTTTTACTTATTAATAAATCACTCAATAAAGAAAACCATATGTTTACATTAAACAGGGTTATATAATTAGACAATCCGAAAGTGAATCATTTTTATAATAAGTACTTGCGTTTTTCAATTTTTTTTTCTGAAAATTCGGTTTTTACTCCTTCAAACACTGTAAAATAAAAGAAGTACTTATAAAAACGATAAAACTGTAAATATCAGGTGACCCAGACAGATTAGATACCACAATTATCGATTGGCCGCTTGTACAGACGTATAATTTGACAAGATGGCCGCAAATACGGTGGCACTTTTTAAATATCATATCGAAATATAATGTCATCGCATTATTTAAAAATGCAAAGATCTAAGAATAAAATGACGTCTAACTATGATGATAGGGCCTTTTTTAGTATAGGTACACCTACTTAAACTCTATTGATCGACCCTTAGAGTGACTGGTGAACTAGCCATTTCCGTGGCGTATTTCTATACCGTGGGAGTATCAGGATGTACGTATTAAGACAAACCAGCGGCGCGAGCACAGAACTTTATTGACTCGTATGTTTACAAATGTTCGTATAGTATGGAGTCGGTTGCATGTTTTTAGTTACATTGTAATTTTTTATTATACAGTTATTTAAGAGTACAATATTTTTACAAACATTCAAAATTAACAAAGCACACATTTATTTAAGCTGGTTGTACAGCAATGGATAGACTTCAATTACTGCTTACAAACTGTCTCCATACTAGACGCACATTTGTAAACATACGAGTCGAGAAAGTTTTGCGCTCGCACTGCAGTAGTTTTTTATACTTAAAACGAAAGTCATTTGTATGTCTCTTAAAAAAAAGATCTGTGCTTTTAATAGTAAAACATAATTTATTATAACAAGTGTCCGATGTGTTTTTTTTAAGTTTTGTCTTATGTGACAACTGTAGCTCAATCCATTAATTTGTTGAGCCAACAAATACCAAATGATTTGACGACCTTACGTAGCACAGTTGTCTAAGACGCAAATTGTGAGGTCTCGGGTTCGATGGCCACACGGAATATAAATAATCTACGCAGAGCATTAAAAAAACACGTCCACGTAAACATTCTCCGAAATCAAACATATTGTTTCAAAAAATTTAAATTTTCAATGAAGTACACAACCGATTTCGATGAAATTAATATATGGGAGGGACCAACTATCATGTAACAGAATTTTCAAATCGATTCATAATTGTCCGAAATATCGTGTAACAAAGACACAAAAAAATATATAAAAAAAACATACAGACGAACTGAGACTCCTCCTTTTTTGAAGTCGGTTGAAAAGAAACATGTTCCGGGTCTGGGTGTTTATCTACATAATGTGTATTTATATTCTAAGTTCCCCCCTAGTTTGCTAAATGGTATCCTGTATCATAAGCTTCGCTTAGTTTGGGGCCATGTAGTTGTCTGGGGCTTATATTGTTATTTATAAATTCATAAAAAAAGGAAAATATTACAGTCCTTTATAGCCATATTTTTCTTAAAGATGAGTAATAAAAAATAACCTACCTTCCTAAACATCAACGAGCTTGTGGCGATCCTCAGCTTCATACCAAACTGCTGACAGTAGAGATTCCCGTGGTGGTTGAGGAACGCTGCCACCCAGTTGCCTCCGATCATGCCTGCTGCGAAGTAGGCCGCCCGGTCTCGGCTGATGGTGGAGTCGGGGGACCAGTAGCTCAGTAGCTCCGCAAATAGAAGTGGCGTTCCTGTTCTGAATTTTATACAATCTTATGATCATCATCATCACAAATCTGTGTATTGAGCCCACTGCAGGGCTATGAGTCTCTCCTCTGGGTGACGAAGAGGTTTAAGCCGTAATCCACTAAGCTGACCCATTACAATTTTCAGGGCGCCAAAATGATTTCTCACAAACCCTTACGATTACTATACAACGTGTAACATAATTAAGAGATAATACTTAAGGGGATTGTATGTTTGGTGATGTAGATTACAAGTAACAGTTACATATTTTTATCATCCTTACGGTTTGGCTGAAAATCAAGTTCAAAGTTTAGATCAAAATATCTAAGTTTCAACCCGAAAACTAGCTGTTAGCTTTTGATGAAATCTATTCGATAACAGATGGCGTAAAAATAAAGTGATGAGAAACTGGGAAAAATACAGATCACTAACTGCGGCCCAAGTTTTGTTTTAGCTTATTAAGTTGACTAGGGTTGTCAAAATATTTTGTTGTAAAATAATTAAATAAATTTGTATGAAAGTCCATACCAGCACTAATAATGTTAATTCTTCTACTGTATATTCTACGTATGGTTGTAGAAGCTAACCCTAAGTTTTATCTCTCCATTTTGTTACACGTTGTATACAAGTACTGTATACAATATTATAGGCCTAGTCAATGTGAGGGTGTAAAAGAGAGGTGTTAGAAGTTTAATGGCCAACACGGACATGGTTCTATACCAAAACAACCGCGTTGGAACACGCGACGAGGCATTTTTGTATGAAAGCACGACTGCATAATGCAGCTTTGGCCCTATCATGTATCATAGCTTTTAGATGAGAGAAGTAAATTGAGTGCGTTTTTTAATCTGTTGCGTCTGTTGAAATCATTCTTAGCTTTAATTGAAGTATAATATCTTAAAAAGGAATTCCTGTAAAATTAAGGACGACCAGGGATAAACAAAATAACTGATTGAAATCAGGTTAGCATCTAATTATTTTAGTGTAAAATCTACACAAAATTGTATATGAATGTTTTAAAAAATTAAACACAATCTTACCGTATAGAAACTGAAACAAATTGAAGCAAACCTCCAGGGATGTAGGACCAGAAGAAAGACTTAAACAGCACCTTTCTGATGGAGGGCGCCCGGCCTGCCGCTTTAGCAGCTGCATCTTCTTCCAGCCAATTCCTGGAAACATATAGTTTTATTGAGGCAATACTTAGGCTCGGGCGGTGTGAAGAACGAGTCTGAGTAAGACCTTACAGTTTGCTTAATATGTCTATCATGGTTTGTCAGTTTCCTATTTCCAATTTATGGCTAAATAGACAGCAAACCTATGCTTGAAACCTTTGAATATTAATTAACGTTTAACAAGGCTCTTTAATAATGTAAACTAAAGTCCGCTGCAAATTTCAGATCAAAGATTTTAAAAAAGAGCATTAAAAGAACCGACTTCACGTCAACACTTTTGCTCATAATCATACATATTGTTTCAAAAATTTTATATTTTCCATGTAGTACTCCACCGATTTTGATGAAATATATATGGGACCAACTCTTCAGTATCCTCTATCATATGAATTAAGAGTTTTTAAAATCGATTCATACTTGTTAAAAACATGTAATATATAAACAAAAAAAATAACAAAAAAAAACATACAGACGAATTGAGAACTCCTCCTTTTTTGAAGTCGGTTAAAAATCATTTTTTTTTTACTAAATCAACGGCTCTCGTACCTACGTTGATTAACAATGGCTGATAGTGATGTAGATTAAAATGTATAAATCATTAAATATGACGACATTGTTAAAAAAAATCACATAGGTAATTTGAAAATATCACAAAGATAATATGAAATTATGACTTTTATAAAGCTGAACGATTTGTTTATTTTTTGATTTGTTTAAATAAACCTTTTTTCGAACCGAAACGAATTTTTTTTTTGATACTCCTGCTATTGAGGAAGGTTGTTGGTCTGCTAGTATCATATAAAATTATTCCAACTTGGTGCTTTACTGGGGTATGCCTCTGAGACCAGTAAAGTTAAATGTTTTGTAAGTTATTTTACCATTTTCTGCAATGTGACAAGATTAGAACTGGTTTTCTTTAAAACAATTTGGATCATATCAGTTAATTTCTTTTATAGTCTGCAAGCTCGGATAAACTTCGCTTATTATAAATAAAAGTAACTATATAAAATAGATTTAATTATGAAATGAAATGGGTTGTCTATATTATATTAGATTTATATTGTATCTACATTTATTTCGATGAGTAAAAATATATTATTACCTACATGTCCAGCTCATGCAGGGATAAGAGCATTACAATAGTGTTTGTATAAAATTGATAACCATAATTAATCAATATAGCTTATTATTTGCATGACAGGTTTTAGTGAAATTTCGTGTTTAGCCTATTCATTTGTCACCATCAAAAACAACATAGCCGTGCTTATATTTTGAGTATAAATAATATATTACTTCTCGCAAGTTATCTCGATGACAGCAAACTTGCAAATCAAGCTCATATAGTCTGGCTAATGAAAGTAGAGACTGGAAAAACCTGGCGAATGAAAAGAAATCATGGTAGCATCGCATTATAGTACAAAATAAATGGATTAAACAAACTTGATACTTGTTTTTTTTTATATAAATTTAAACTAAAACCACCAACAACCGTTCGATTGACAACAGTGACACTAGAAAAACGACTTTGGCATTCATGCTAGTACTGTCATATAAAAAGATTGCAAAAACCCCCAGTGTCTTCTTTCCTTACCCAGACTCTATTAACATACTACAAGTAGTGTTTTATGGTTAGGGCTAAGCTGGAAGGTTCTTTGTAGGATTTAGTTAAAAATGAGAAGATTTCCAGCCTAACGGAAGGCTTGAATCACTCAAACTGATTTAGAAAGTGATAATGGACATGGCAAAAGTTTCAAAAAATGGCTAGCTGGGAAAGTAAAGCGAACACTCCACTTCATTATCCAGTGTCCACACAAATAAAGCGTGGACACTGGATAAGGCTCATACGATGACCGACAATCTGGTGAAGTTGGATATAATCATCCAAGTCCACGGGGAAGGCCATAGTTCAGCAGTGGGCATCCTTCTGATGATTTGATCTTGCGATTTGCACAAATAAAAGGGTAAACGGCATACTTTTGATTTACATGTTTTGATTATACTATCGATGATCATATCCCTATATTAATTACTAGGTTTTGGCCACGACTTTGTACGTGCATAAACATTGTTTTTATTTAACACGATCAGTCACTCATTGAAGAACCTTTATGCCAAGTATCATATTATCCGTGCACTCAAGGAATCAGATTTTTCATACAAACTTAAGAGTCCAATATTTCTTGTTCTCGAGGGAATGTCGGGAATTCCTTCTATAGCACAACCAGTCACTCTTTGAAAAACCTTTGTGCCAAGTATCATGTTCGTGCACTCAAGTAATAAGATTTTTCATACAAACTAAAAAGTCCAATAATTCCCGTTCCCGTGGGAATTTCGGGAATTCCTTCCTTAGTGCTCCCCCACAACCTCTAAGGATTGTACGTTCCAAATTTCAGCTCTCTGCGGCGAGTAGTTTTGGCTGTGCGTTTTCTGTCAGTCACTCAGTCAGTAACGGAAGAGCTTTATGTTTTAAGATTATTATTCCTGCTTCATATATTATTATTTATATTTACATGGTAATCGATTTTAATTAACTCTGCAGAAAAATCTTTTAGCAGTAAAAATTTAATTCAGGCACACCTACATAATATCCCAGATCATAATTCAATGGTTGGTAATTTATTGTACCCTAACGAAATCGAACTTTTTAGAGAAGGTACCGATACTATCTTCATTTTAATATTAAAAAGCAAAGCGGTTTAGTTTTAGTTTTCTTACAAACTAAATTGCTGGCACGAGCAATCGAATGAATACGTAACTTCACCCAATCTACGTGCCGTCTATAATTTCCAAAAACGTTTTCCGGAACGACGGAACAAATATTAAATTTTACGCCCAAAACAGTGTTCCGGATTGAAATTTAATGATAGGGTGGATCACTGCACAGATGGGTCGTGATCTGCTTTGATAATCACACTCCCATAATACATTTATTATTTTTCGCGTACTGGTTTGTTTTTTTGCGTTAACCTTTTATACTACGCATTATATCAATATCCTTTTTCAATTTCTTAACCAATTTCGATATTTATGTTGATTCATTGTCAGTGAATATAAAATCATTTTGTGCAATTGCAGGCAGTTTTTTTTTTATTATGTCCTTTGTATTAAATAACAAATCACTGAAGTATATACGTATATTACGCGTAAGTGAGGCAAAATACCCTGTTTATATTACCTTACCCTGCGCTATTTTACCATTACAGGTTGCTTGGATAAAATAGGCCGAGAGTTTTCTGAAGATATAAGGAATTTGACGAATATTATTCGACGTACTTAAAACCGTCAGAACATGAAAGGATGAAAGTATTGAAAAGTACAGAAACGCAACGGGAACCAAACTTGACTCACAAGAGTTAAAAATAATTACGTTTATTCTATGATTCATTATGTTAGAATCTACATTAAATCCGTTATCTGAAAAAGCTTTTAAAAACCGATAAAGCGCTCTAAATCTAAAGCATTTATAAACACAAACAAATATCTGAATCAACTTCAGCTTCTATCAAATTAAGATAATAAATAGTTCTAACTAATACAGCGATAATCGTGAATAACTCTCGTCAATGATCGATTAATGCGTGACAAACAATTTGAATTACGAACATAAAGGCCCGTACCAACACCTAAGCCACATGACTCATGTGCCTAAGCCGCTAGCCCGGAACCAGAAATATAACGGAATCAGTGAATACCGAAACTTTAAGGGTTTCAATCTTAAGGAATAGAGGTAGCCAAAACGTTACAGTATAGACAGAGAAATACCGGTAATTCGTAAACGACATGATCACCAGACTGGACAACATGAAACTCTATTTGCCGCCCTTTTGTATTACTTTTATGATCCATTTCATATTGCGCCTAGGTGAAATGTAAATGGAAAAACGACCTTGGCAATTTTTTTTTTCGAAATTAAATAATATTTCATTTCGGTTATTAAGTCACATAAAAACCATTATAACTGAAATGAACGATAACCGTTTCAAGTAGCTGGCCTTTTAAATGAGTTTTTAAACCCCTTAATTAAAGTTTAATCAACCCTAGCCGGAATCACCTTTACATAAGGAACTGAGTGAGTCAGCAAACATGAGGGGTCGGCCTATGGCTAGCAACACCGGTGCAATGTAGAACCCTTAACACACATATATCATCATACAGGGTGTCCCAGAAACGACACGTTTCCGTGACACTGGAGGTAGGTGGACCTAAGGCTTATCAGATAAATTCAAAATAAGTTTAGTAAAAGTTCTCTGGTTTCCGAGATTTTAATATAAATAAATTAATAAGATTAATTTATATTATAAATATATTTTTGATAAGTTTAGACTTCGCAAGAAATAAATATATTAATAATTAAATTAAACGTGAAAACTTGGAAAATGTTTTACCAATCTACTTTCCTATCTATGTTATTGTTTTAGCTGTAATTTTTTCTAAGATAATGAAAAAATTACAGCTAAAATTCACTACCTCACATTATACGGGAGTCTCAATCTATATCTATTTTTAAGAAAAAAGTAAGAGATCACTACCTTTCTCTATGCTAAAAGTATGTATTTTGTGTGTATTTTTATGTATGATATAATATGTAGGTATATATTATATATCTTATGTATGTATTTGTATTTAGAATTTGTTATGTAGGTTCTTAAATATATATTTTAATAGTATAAGTAATTTATTCGATTTATATTTATACGTACACACTATTATTGCATTTTAACCAAACTCTCCAGTCTCAGGTCTGCTGGAAGAAATTTCTTTAGAAATAAGCTGACCCTTGTAACTTTATTCTATGTTTATTTTCAATTGTCTTTTATCCTGTGTACAAAAATTGTTAAATAAATAAATAAATAAATATTTTTTTTTTAAATTTGCACTGACATTTCGACGTTTTGCGGTGAATAACCATGCCTATAGTACCTACTTGCGATCAGGAAGATACGAGGTGTTTAAATTATACTAACAAAAAACTGTAATTCATTCCTGTGACTAAACTATTGCTTACATTGATCTGATTTTTGTTGTGTAGCCTGATACTTACTTACATACTAACATAACTTCACGCTGTATCCCTTATAGAGGACATAAGACTATCTGATGTCACGTTTGACAAAGGAGGTATTATAATGATGGACAGAAGCTATTGCAGTGACAGGGGGTCAACCTATCGCCCACAAAAACGCCAATAAAACCTCTGTCCCTTAACTGACTCTTACAGTATGCCCGGCAAGAGAAGCAGCTGGTATATTCTATGGTTTCCTTTCGCTTCCAGCCCTGATAATGTAGCCTGATAATGATACCCAAATATGTGGTTTCATCAAATGTGTCAACGTTGTTTACGATATCAAATATGTATAGAAATCGCCATGTTCAAAGTCTAAAAAATTATATATGACGTCAATACCATTTGAAATGCATTGGATAATTAATTTGATACCTTATCACTTAATCTAGAAATTGTTTTGATAGCCACACGTGAAAGATAAGTAAATTTTTAAACTATTTAAGCCACAATCAATTCAACTAATCTTGATCATATTTTTATGAATGGATTTTGGTGTAAATCAGAAATTATGAAAATTTCAGTACAGAAAAACAAGAAAAGATGGGAGTAAAAATCTATTTTTGGGATTTCATCCAACTACGACCACTATCTATTCACGAATAAAGAAGAAAGTTACTTACTAGAATAGTACTTATCTTAAATACTGAAAAACTGCGCAGTTGAATATTTCTTGCTTCTTACATTAAGACAGATGTAGAGCAAGTGCTCGAATAATATACAAAGTGTTCTCACGAGTAACCTAACCTACGAGTGAAGCCGCAGAAACATTTATATTTATATTGTAGACACGAGCTTTTTCCCGCAACTTCGTACGCGCTAAACTAAACTCCTTGTGATAATTTCAGAAACTCCTACCATAACCAGACACCCATTAAAATAAAATTTATACCTAGGATCACATCCGTGCCCTCGAGCAATAAGATTTGTCATACAAACCAAAAAATGCCGTATTTCCCATTCATATGGGAATTTCATAATACAACCAGACACCTTTTTAAGAACCTTTATATTAGTCTCCTTATTAATCTTATTCTTCGAGTGCACGGAGATTTTTCGTACTAACTAAAAAGTCCTACATGTTAGTTTCTTTGACACGATATAATCGTACCTGCATATTTATTTTAGCGTCACTCAGTACAAAAAAGTAGAAATATGGAACCACAAACTTTTAAAAAAATAGTCGTTGTTGATGAAAGCTACAACGACGCGGCATTTCATTGATAATACTAGGACGTAGTACTACAAAATGTATGTACTAGCGCATAGTCATCTTTATTTTAATGGTAATTTAGAGTGACCATGCCTTGGTTAATATGTTAGCAGATAAATTAATTTCCTTGTAAAAAAAATCTTTTTATTTTTGCAAAAATGGTTTCTGTAAATGATACTTATTGTGTAAAAAAGCAAATTGAATTAAATATTACAGGCCAATGAGCTGGTCATTTTTATTTCAAATTACTTTCATGAGAATTAAATTATTTCAACATACATTTTGTTTTGTACTAGACTCAGTTACTGTGGCTAAATCTAAATCATCATAACATTTTTTTCATCAACTACTAAACCCACGTTTGATCTCAACCTCACCTCCAGGTAAATGAAGATGAGGTTTAAGATCGCACGGGCTTAGGAAGCAACTGTAAAACACATTAGGGCTCCGAATTTGCTCACGACTGTTAACAGGGTTCATTTTTAGTCACCAGCCAAATTTAAATGTTTATTTCTTTGACACAATATAAACGTACCTGCATACTTATTTTAGTGTTGCTCAGTACAAAAAAGTAGAAATATGGAACCACAAACATTTAAAAAAATAGTCGCTGTTGATGAACATAGCTACTACTACGCGGCATTTCCTTGAAAATACTACGACGTAATACTACAAGATGTTTTGTAGTAGCGCGTAGTCATCTTTATTTTAATGTTCATTTAGAGTGACCATGCCTTGGTTAATATGTTAGCGGATATATAAAATATTAAAGATTTGCAGCATCATAAACACCCCAGTGAAAAAAGCTAAAACGATTATCACAGCCTTGCTCCGAAATCTTGACTACGATCACACAGAGTCCTTTATTTATTCCAGTCAGCATGAAATTGAAAATATTAAAACTCTTATAAAAACCATCACCAACATAAACTCAAAATACTACATTGGTTGAAAAGTTCGCGGCCTGGCCATTAAAAAAAAAACTTTTGTTATTTTTTCTGCCGTCATTTTGAACTGTCATTATTCAATTGTCAGCCCGCGAATTTTCAATTTGATATCTTGTTTAAATAAAATTTTACGAACAGTATAAATACGTGTGTAGAACAAATTTTCACTAATGGAGAAATTTGAACAACGTGCTGTGATTTAATATTTGTTTAAAAAAAGATTAACACCAAAGGAGATAAATGATGACATGCAAACAACATTACGGGAATCTGCCCCGTCTTATACCACTGTGAAAAAATGGGTTGCAGAATTTAAACGTGGACGAGAGAACATCGAAGATGACCCTCGCTCCGGCAGGCCAATGACGTCTACGACCGAAGAAAACATCAATAAAGTGTGTGATCTCATATTGAAAGACCGTAGATTGACTATCAGAGAAATTGCAGATACTATAGGCATCTCATATGAACGAACGCAAAACATCATTGTCCATGAACTCGGCTTTTCTAAGGTTTCGGCTAGGTGGGTCCCCAGATTGCTTTCAGTAGAGCAAAAGCGAATTCGACTCACGATTTCTCGCGACTGTTTGGAGATGTTCGAGGCTGATCCACAAGGTTTTCTTGACAGATTTGTGACAATGGATGAAACCTGGGTTCACCACTATACCCCAGAATCAAAACAACAATCCAAACAATGGAAAAAATCAGGTGACCCAACTCCGAAAAAAGCAAAGGCAATTCTGTCGGCTGGCAAGGTGATGGCATCGGTTTTTTGGGATGCTAAGGGTGTCATTATGGTAGACTACCATCCAAAAGGCGAAACAATAAACTCTGCGTACTATAGCACCCTTCTGCGCCGTTTACGTGAAGAAATTAAACAGAAACGCCCAGGATTACTGAGAAAGAAAGTGTTGTTTCACCAGGACAACGCCCGAGTCCACACGTCTGTCGAGTCTATGGCTCAAATTCGTGATTGTGGTTTCGCATTGTTGCCACATCCAGCTTATTCTCCTGATTTGGCACCTTCGGACTTTCATCTGTTTCCAAACCTGAAAAAACACCTTGGTGGGCAGAAATTTTTAACGAATGAAGAGGTCGAAGCCGCTGTTAACCTGTATTTTGAAGACCTTGAGGAATCTTTTTTTAAAACAGGTATGGAAGCTCTGGAAAGCAGATGGAAGAAGTGCATAGAGCTAAATGGAGATTACGTCGAAAAATAAAAATATTTTTGTATGTACTTTATTCTGTTTTCTTGACTAGGCCGCGAACTTTTCAATCCACCCTCGTAACTTCCCTAAATATTAATTATATTTCCTCCTTACTCTAAATACCTACATAAACACATACCTAGATATAACTTCTATTTAGTAATTATTTTTGTATACATCCTCATACAGTTGTTAATATAAAACCACCTGCATTACTTGTTAATATACTTACCTGTAAACACTAGTTGTTAACATAATCTCATGTAAATATTACCTACTATTGGTTTCTCAAGTCACAGGCACCTTAAGCCTAGTTTGAGAACCCCTGGCAATTTCGTGAACAATTTGTATATTAAAACTTATTTGTAAATTATTATTATTATTTTCATATCCTATATCTAAATTGTGTGTATTTCTTGTGTACGAATGTGAAACTGTTTATTTTAAATAAAGATATTATTATATTATATTATGATTTCCTTGTAAAAAAAAATACTTTTTTTGCTAAAATTGTTTCTATAAATGATAGTTATTGTGTAAAAAAATTTTGGCCGGTGACTACAAACCAACCCTGTACATACCATAAGTATACAGCACATGAGTATACAGACCGACTGGATAACGGTCCCTCCAAATCACGGAAGTGCTCGAGATAAACGAATAGTCAGCGGGTCACCTGTCCTGGTACCGACCGGCCTAACCTTGCGTAAACTGCATAATCGAATGAGCCACACAGGCGCCACTACGTCAAACTTTGATACAAACAATACTACAAACTTTCCTTTTTGGGAAAAACCTGCATTTCTTTAGAAATAAAACGCTTTTTCACCGGATTCATCGGCTATAATTTAAAACAATCATGCATGTCACCAGTTGCTCGTGATTATGAGTTCTGCAGACACCGAAACGTCGAGTTTAAATGTCAAATATAAAATATACCTGACAATAAAAGTATTTTATTTTAGATTATGAATCTTTTGTAATATCTGTTATAATATATTGTTTTTTTTTAATACTTTTTACTACTTTCGGCACTCTTTTATCATCTCAATATTTTTTGCCTTTATAATTACTGATAGTAAATATTCATTGATGATCATTATTACGGTTTCAGATTTGTTTTCTAGATACTCCGAAATGAGTTACATTTCCCGAGTATTCAGTTCAAGTTATTCCATCCTTTATAAACCTTTTTAAATGTGTTATCAAAATATTCGATTGCCAAGATAATATTTATTTATCTATAAAAATAATATATTTAACTATGTACACTTAATAAACTATCAAGAACATACAAATAAGCACGTATAAAGTAAATTATTTAATAATAAAATCATATCAAAGTAATTTTCTAGTTTAGTCATCTAATCAGGTATTAAGATATAAAAAATTGAAGGTCATATTTTGCTTCTGATATTGTAAATAAATTGGTTCGATTCACTTGGGCACAAATTGTCATTTCTTCACCGATGTTAATGTTTTCTCAATCAATTATTAAAGTTACAGATTCATAGGTGGTCTTAAAATATGACGATCAACCCGATTCTTATTTATCATTGGCTTAAAACTTATAAAGCATTAAAATAAATAATAAAATAAAACCCCAGACAATCACGCCAACTACATGGCCCCAAAGTAAGCATAGCTTGTGTTATAGAATACCATACACATAGATACATAAATAGATAAACACCCAGACACGGAACATTTTTTTTCTTGTTCCGTGCGGGAATCGAACCCGCAACCACTGGCGTCTGAGGCAGACAGGTTTATCCCATAGCCAAAGTGGTCGTCAAAACAAGTTAAAAATTAAAAGGCATTAAAACATACCTACAAGCTAAAAAGTTAACCAATCAAATCATTTTCAAATGTTTGTGGTGTCTGTGATGTTCACTTTGGCATTTTTTTGTTGAATAGGGATAAGTTGATGAACTTCGGTACTTTTAGAACGGGATATTTAAGATTTTATATTCGACTAGCTGCTGCCCGCGACGTCGTCTGCGTGAACGCTATGCAGCACCAAACGCACCTACGATTATAACACTGCTAGCGTGATAATATGTAGCCTATATGTTGACCCGACTTCTTAACTATCTTCATGCCAAATTTGAAGTAAATCCATGCAGTACTTTTTGAGTTTATCCCGGAAAGACAAACAGAAAAACAGACAAACAGACAAACAGACAAAAATTCTAAAAACTATATTTTTTGTTTCTGTTTCGATTGTAGATCATACCCCAAGTATTCTTTTAAAAAAATATTCAATGTACAGTTTTGACTTTCCTACCATTTTATTATATGTATATAGATAATATTGAGATGTCAAAATAAATTTAAAACTTGGTAGTTTAATATCCCTTTTTAAAGTTAATTTAAATGTCAATGACATGAAATCATAAACTTTCCTTTGGCTTCGCTGATAACGGGAAAAAATGCAATTATGAACAAGTTGTTGGCAAATATTCTATTATCAGATCGTAATCAAATATTCTTGAGTATAAGTGGTTTGGTTTCTGTGCACTTAACTGTATTAATGTTTTAGTGTGTGATAATTTAGCACTTACCCAGTCTTTATCGTGACAATAAAGTTTATGATTATTAGGTAGCTAAGACTTGCAAATCATTGTGACTTAAAAAAAAAAATTAAAATTCCATGTACAATCATTACCATGCTGGACTGGGAGCGAAAGAAAAACATAGAATGTACCAGCTGCTTCTCGTCCCGGGCATACCGTAAAAGTCAATTAAGGGACGGAGATTTAATTGGCGTTTTTGTGGGCGATAGGCTGACCCCCTGTCACTGCAATAGTCTCTCTCCATCATTTTAATACCTCCAAATTTGTCAAACGTGACATCAGATGGTTTTATAACCTCTGGAGTTCTGCCGTCCCCATACGGGATACATACGGGATACAGGCGTGAAGTTATCTATGTATGTATCTAATCATTTTTACTTCAAGTTTAGACACTAATCACATTTTCAACCGACTCCCAAAAAGGAGGAGGTTCTCAATTCGACTGTATGTTTTTTTTTGTCTTTGTTACACGATATTTCGGACACTTATGAATTGATTTTGAATTGATTTTGAAAATTCATGTTTCATATGATAGAGGATACTTCATAGTTGGTCCCATATAAATTTTATCGAAATTGGTTGAGTACTTCATTAAAAACTTCAAATTTTTGAAAAAATATGTATGATTTCCTAGAATGTTTATGTTGATGATTTTATAACTCAGCTAAAGTTGAAGTCGGTTTTTTTAATGCTCTGCATTCGTTGATTATTGTCATCACAGTTTAGTTAGTATTTTTTTCAATTTATATGCTTTAATCGCAACTAGAATGTGGAACTCTCTACCTTCATATTTTCAATCTGCAAAAACATTAAATTCGTTTATCAAGCTATAAACGTCACCTTTAAGTAAAAAACGTTACTGTTATTCGTTTACTATCTGTAAATTAATGTTATTTCTGTAAAATTATTATACATTACTTTAACATTATTGTTATTATATTTTTATAGAGATAGCATGTATTATGTACATTAGCCAGATTTAACTTAAAGAGGTTTATTTAGTTTCTTATAAGATTTGCAAAGGCCCTAAGCCAACACTGCCCTTTTAATTTAAAAGCCCTTTTCCCCTACTAGGGATATTGAAATCATACACTTTATTTTCAAGTTCTGAATATTATGCTAGTGTTTTTTTGATAACAGTATATTTATTAAAAATAATAATAAATAAATATTTCTGACACTTACACATCATTATCTAGCCCAAATTAAGTTTCTTAAAGAACTTGTGTTATGGGTACTAGATAACTGATATACTTAAGAAATATATAAACATGATATAAACATACATATTGAATAAATACATATTTTTATTAGAATAAACTTAAATAAACGTATAAACATCCATGACTTGACGACTAATATCTGTGTTCATCACACAAATAATCGCCGCCGCCGGGATTCGAACCCAGGACCTCTGGCATAGAAGGCAATGTATGTTACCGCTACACCAGCCGGTCGTCAATCACATGTCTGTCATCATTTTGGAAATAAGGTCTTCGATCTCAATCCCACAAAGAGGGACAAGCCCTGGTCCTCAACCCGTCGTCGTTACTAGGCAAAGAAATCTGCCACATAACCTTTTATAGTGTGATGTAGGCATGCTATTATCGTCGTTGCTATGTATAATAGAAAGTCGACTTTATTTTTTCTCTTCACCTTAACGAAATTAAAATACACTGCCCAGTACAAATCAATAGTCTGAAGTGCCAGTAGGTACACTGCAATATGTCCGATATCCGTCGGAAAGGTTGATGACCAACCAAGTAGGTAAATATATAGTAGGTAGATACTGGAGTAATTGAGTACACTTATACTAGAATGAAGATCATTGAAACGTAGTAAATTTCCGCAGTGGTGCCAAATACACAATTCATTCTGTGATTTCTTTTAAATTTCAGATTATTGCATTCAGAAATATTTTTCATATCAAGATACTCTATCATTCATATTTCATTTATTTATTTAATTTTTTTTGACCCTAACAATGGTTTTATTCTATTACAATTCTTTAATTAACATAATCAAATTAAATATAATTTGGTGTGGTATTAATCTGTAACCCAAATAAATTTTGTGTCTTATCAGAATGCTCTTTGATAAGTTCCAAGGCCATAACCATTTACATATTGACATAGAACTACATTTAATGAAAGGCTACGCATGCCTAGAAATGCTACTTTGTATATCAAGTAAATTATTTAATACAGTTTATATTATAAACAAACGATGATATCAATATTATGAATATCAATGGGAGTCGTCCCGAAGCGGCTATTAAATGTATTTCTTTCAATGTAGCTGGAATTAACGCTCAGCATAATTGGAACCACGATCTCCGTGCTTTGAAGAGCACTTTCAGCTACCTACCAGTAGTGTTGTATACGGGTGTACAGTAAGCAACAAGTCCCTTAATCAGCGCTAGAGGCCTTGTGCTAGTTAATTCTGGTTTGATTCCTATCCTGATAGCAGAATCGTTTTCCTTTGCAATGGGCTCATTATAAAGGAGTTTGGCACATACCGATAAATTAAATATATAAATATTTCTGACATTCACACAACATTGTCTGGCTTAAAGTTTCTTAAAGAACTTGTGAATACTAGATTACGGATAACACTCTTAAGAAATATATAGATGAGCATACAGGGTGACTGGGCACAAATTTTAGAAATTGAAGGAGAGCACTCTGTACTCGATTCTGATAATAATTATTTAATAAAAGTAGGTACTTAAATTTTCATCCGAATTCCCTATAAATAAATAAAGAGACATTACATACTACACTTTTCCCGACGCGCTGCCTCAGTCAACTCGCAAACAGTAACAACCACACGCACACTACCACCCGCTAAGTATCTATTGTATAACGCTTATATAGGCATGCGTTACGTAGTGAATTCTTTTACTTTCGATTAAGTTAACTCAGTAAATAATTAATAGATCAGCCGGCTATATTACGTCCTCGAATTTCGAAAGTGACCCACCAGTCACCCTGTTAAAACATCCATGACTTCACGTCTAATATCTGTGTTCATCACACAAATATCTTCTACTACCCAGAACCTCTGGGAAAGAATTCAATGTATGTTAATACTAAATCAAAATATGAGTAAGTTAAATTGTTTAAGGTATATCCTAATCATCTGTGCTAGTAATTTTAGCAATGCAATAAAAAGAACTACATTTATACACATATTACTATTTAAAATATTATCCATTTATGGTATAATAATACAGGATTCTGTATGTATTCGCTCTTTACAACATTATATGTCCGAAAATCAGTAAGTTTGTGCAACCTGTTTGGACGGATTGTGCCTGGATTTTGCACACAAGACTGAAAATTACCATAGGGTACATATGTCTGAATATTTCCGCGGGATCAGAATACAGTTTTGGGTAGTCTTGGAAATCAGTTCATTGCAAATAGAGTTCTGACGTTCACGAGTTTTAAAATAAATTATAATGGCCTGTGAACCGAAAAGTTGCGGTGGATTCATGCAGTGTGTGAGAAAAACGCTTTTGAAACTTTAATTTGTTTTAAAGTCAAGTTATTTCAATTTAAGAAAGTGGTGCTGATTAGTTCTTAGGCAAACGCAGGCTTGTAGTCGAATAATTATATAACTGACTCATGCGTTTTTATATAAGATACTAGCTGACCCGGCAAACGTTGTTTTGCCATATAAAAAAAATAGGTGTTGGCCGATTCTCATAGATACCGGATAAGCACAAAAAATTTCATCAAAATCGGTCAAGCCGTTTCGGAGGAGTATGGCAACGAAAACTGTGACACGAGAATTTTATGTATTAGATTTTTGAACAAATCTATTCCGACTCAAATAATAAACGAAATATGCAACTAGACTTTTGATTCAATATCAGCCTGAAGGTATTTAAATAAGGAAATAAAAAATGGTTCCGCTTAGTAAAATACATGTATATTAATCTCGGAAGGCCCCTTGCAATTTTTTATGATACTTAATAGAACTGTTGAAAAATTCAAGCGTGATGGATACCTTAAGAATATTCTTAAAATATAGTCGCCTTCATCTTCATTTTCATCAAGTGAGTATAAGGAAAAATCATATTATCCACTATCTTATTTAAAAGGTCAAATATTTTTATTCCTATTTCGTGTATCAGATTACGTACGCGGTAAAGTAATATTGTACCTTGAGTTTTATAGTAATATTATGTTGAAAATTTCACAACGTAAAACGATTACACTGTGAAATTGTCGTGAATCAAATCAAGTAGCTATATTAGTCACAAAAAATATAAAAATAAATAAATTCATACTGAGTGTTATGAATATTCTTTTTATTTTCATATTTGAAGGAGCAAAGATAGTGGGGGTTGGTTTTACATGAATGACTTGTTAGCAGGACTTCTTAGCAGATCAAATCAAAACAGTTGATTGCACTTAAAGGTCATACATGTGGTACCTATATAAAATAAATTAGTAGGTACAATTTAAAAATGACAACTAAGGACCCCGTTGGGCGCTGCAAAAATAAGAAGACAGGAGGACTACTTTATTTTATCAGTTAAGTATTCTTTTACAGTGTTACTACACTACTACTACACTTAGATAGCAAAAAGATTTTAAGTTCCTTCATAAAAATTTTTCCTTACTAATGCTTTTAATATTATGTGGTAGTTTGTTGAAATTTTACTGACATAGCTTAAGGACTTGAGGAGTGTAAAGTTAGTTTCGAGTTAGGGAATTGAAGTTTATTTGGATGTCTTAATTCATAATTTGATATAATTTGTTTTCTAGTCTTATGAAGTTCTGGATTTTTAAGCACTGCTCTGCACACTTCCAAGATACCTACCTATACGGGCAGGGTAATGGCAAAATTTTATATTTTTTTAAATATACTTTGCAACTCTCTTGGATTTTTAAATTAGCTATTATTCTTGTAATCTTTTTTGTGAAATAAATAAAGTATCGAAATCTGTGCTATTTCCCCGGGTAACTCTACGTGTTACTTACAGCACGCCTTCTGATTCTGGGCAAAATTCTGGTAGGTATTTTAGCCGTCTTACATTACTTACTTTTCAAGCACATCTCCAACTTTCTTGGAGTCGTACATACTCCGCGCAGGCACGAGGTCATCATCTTCTAAGTCCCTCTTTGTTCCGCTGTAGAAGATCGGAAACATCCAACAGAAGAACATTCGCGAAATAAATCCCGGAACACTCTTAGATTTAACCGACGCCGGCCTAGGATCCGGTTTTTTATCACTTTTTACTTTTCCATTTTCTATATTACTACCCATTTTATTACATATATTATTAACTGTTCATAATAAATAAACGTGTATAGATAGGCCGCGCGGCAATTGCTCACTAAAGTTGGATAACAAAGAAGTTGAAAGATAAGTTAATAAATTAGTAGCAATTATCTGCTGGTTGATAGATCAATATAAAACCATGTATAGGTTTTTATCTAGCATGTATTACAATTTTTAAACACTTTTATACTCGCTTCATAAAAGATTCTAAATAAGTTATGAGGGCTGGTTTTTTGGGTATTAGATAACAAACATTATGTTAGCCCAACAAAATCGATCATTTTACAGAACATGAAAACTTTAGGTACTGCAATTAATAACGATACTTTCCGGAAATCATTCAAAGAGTTTTATTTAAATCATAGTCAAGCTGAACTTAACTTCTTCATAGTCAATAAAAATGGCATCAACTTTTATAGTAGGTATATAGTTACTCCCGTATCGTAAATTTAAAATATGGGAGATACAAGTACCTAGACGCAAGTAATACGCCCGCGGTTCCCGCGGTAGAACCGCGAGCGAAGGCAATTTGTCACTGTTTTTTTTTAAATCAGCCAGTATTCAAATCAAAACAAAAAACAATCCATACTTTTTTAACCAATGAGGTGCATTACCTTAATTTGAAATTTGTTTCTTTTTAATTGGCACTTATCACGAAGTCACCGGCTTCATACAAACGGAGTGCATTTCACGCTTGAAAATTTACACCGTTTCATTTTGTTGTTATGCGCATAGTTTGTAGCATAGACCGTTATAAAAAAATATATAATTAATGTAGTTTTCGTGGACATTTTTGAATATGATTTAATAAATGCACTGACGACTTTAAGGCGTGGATCCATCTCTACGGCACCGCGACGTGCCTTTTTACGGCGTACGGCACGCCGTGCACGGCACACTGCTCAGCGCTTCATATTAGCTCTTAAAATTATCTCCATCATGGTTCATTATAGATAAGCATTGATTTGCACCGTACGGCACTGCGCCGCGCCGTCTCACGGCGGTGGCGCCGTGAAATTATACGGCATACTTTTGTATAATGAACCATGATAAACATAATTTATGAGCTAATATGAAGCACTGCGCAGTGCGCTGAGGAGAGCGGCGCGCCATGCCACGGCACGGCGTGCCGTATGCTGTACCGTTTCACGGCGACACGACGGCGTGGAACGGCACAGCATACGACGCCGTACCATAGAGATGTATCCACGCCTTTACTCTGTTGTTGTGAGCTTGATTTTGCTCTTGAAAAACCCCCCGCGGCCGCTTACCTTATTTACTTTGACGTGTACAAAAATATCAAATCATATTAATATATTCTGAAGGTCTGATTTTTGTCTATAGTATTATTCATCAATTAGGTAGTTATAGAAGCGAGTAAATTCAACTTATTGGGTAATAACATTTAGCGACGCACCTAATACTCGTAGTTGCCAGACGATAAATTAGATTAACAAAATTATGATAACCCAATATCAGATTATAAAACATATAGATTATACAGGGTGACTGTTCGGTCACTTTCAAAATTCGAATGAAGAGAAAAAATTAAACAAAAAACAAATATAAATTATTTACTGAGTAAACTTAACCGAAAGTTAAAGAATTCGTTACGCAACGCATGGTTACATAAGCGTGATACAATAGATACTTAGTGGGTATCGATGTAGTGATGTGCGTGTGGCGGGAACACTGCTGTGTACGTGTTGAGTTTAACGGCATGTCGGGAAAAGTGTAGTAATGTCTCTTTATTTATTTATAGGAAATTCTGGTGAAAAGTTAAGTACCTACTTTTATTACATAATTATGATCAGAATTAAGCACAGAGTGCTCTCCTTCAATATGTATTTTAGTTATTTTCATAGTATAATGTCCTACGGCATCCTACTTTTGGGCAATGCCGCAGATATTGACACGATATTTACACTGCAGAAAAGGGCTAAGCATGGAATGTATAAACTTGGAGTTATAAATTTAAAACTATGAAAGATAATCATGATAAAAATTATTCCGTAAGGACAAGGAACGACCAAAAGTTAGCGTTTCCCAAATTAAGGCTGGCTAAAAACACCAAATCATTTGTGGTCAATACGTATTTATAAATAGCCACCGCGCGCGGTTTTACCCGCGTAACTTTTGATCCCGTAGGAATTTCGGTATAAAATATAGCCTATAACCTTCCTCAAAAGTTGGGCTATCAAATGCAAAAATAATTTTTCAAATCCCACTTGTAAAACAAACAAATAAACAAACAAAAAAACAAACTCGTCAGCTTTATATATTAGTATAGATAAAATACCAAAGTCAATTGACACCACAATGACGACCACTTTGGCGAAGGGGTAAACCTATCTGCCTCAGACGCCAGTGGTTGCGGGTTCAATTCCCGCTCGGAACAAGAAAAAAAAATGTTCCGGGTCTGGGTGTTTATCTATATATGTTTTTATATTCAAGGTTCACCTCTAGTTCGCTACATGGTATCTCATAACACAAGCTTCACTTACTTTGAGGCCACGTAGTTCGTGAGATTGTCTGGGGATTAAAAAAAAAAATTCAATCCCTAAGGTTTAATTAATTAAAAAGAACTATCAAAGAAACATTATGAAAAAAGGCTACTATAGACTCAAAGATTATTTAGATGATAAAAGAGCGTGGAATTGACGTCTCCAAAGGTTATTTCCAAATATTAAACTTTAATCACTATGTAAGCAGCTTGCCTGTGACATGATATTGGCAAGCACGAATAGCTGTCTTCTGTTTGTTTGTTGTACCTATAATGAGCACTTTTTACAAAAGAGTTCCGAGAGTTTTTCTTCCGCCGGCTTTTTTCCTCTCGGTCTACCTAGAGTTCTATTTTCATTTCGTTTTTTTAAAGCCGAAGAAGTAGTAGTAGACAACACCAAGACATTGGTGGATAATGGGCGATCATTATCTTCAGGAGCCGAGAGACGCACACTTCTGGATGGAGACCTCCCCCTGGATTCGTCATGTCGTCCGGACCCGGGCCGCCCACATCTAGTGTTTGAAGTTCGTAAAGTGTATAAGAATACCTACAACGAATAAAAAGTTTTCATATTCATGTTCTAAAATTTGTCACCAGTCAGTCACCCTGTATAAAAGTGTTATAAAATATTAGATAAAGTAAAAACCTTCAAATGAACACAAAAATTAGTGCAAGTCACGATGCCTGATTTACAATTCTACTAAAACTCTAGCTCAACAGCCTATCCTCAGTCACACTTTTTAACCGGATTTATCGCGTATATTTACATTTTTAATTTTGACTCGACGTTTCGGTGTCTTTGCAGACCCCGTGGTCACGAGCGACGTGATAATTATACGCGATAAATCCGGTTAAAAAGTGTTTTATTTAAAACCTTCTAAGGTTTTTAATGTTTTGTTCTACAACATTATCATACAATGTCAGATCTCCAGTACATCAGTACTATTGATTTTATTGATAACAACAAGTTTGTTGAATACGTAAAATAAAATGGTTCTTTGTTTGCCATTTCCTTGTCTCTGTTTGAAACTATAATATACCTACTTTCGGAGTAGCTGTCTGGGTCAAGCTGCAGTTTACAGTCCTGGTGGTCTTGATGAAATGAAATACTTTGACTTCAATTAAGGGGACTGTAATCTGATTTATAAGATGTTTAAAATATGGCCGTAGTTTTTTGCGGGTGTCCTCGTAGTTCCGTAACCAAGATGTAATGGCCGTTTTTATTACTTTTTAATGGAATCATTGGGATGCAAGGATAAACGCACTGCATTGCTCATTTTTTTTTAACAATTTTTTTATTGTGTTATATAAATCTTTAACCTATTTTGAGAGACTAATTTGAACAGTTTTGTTTTTAAGTCGGTCTATAAATTTATTTTGGTTTTATTAAATTAGATATGACTTTACGAAATTAGTACATAATGACGTCATCAGCGACATTAACTTTATGAACATGTGTCAGTCAGTAAAAAAACATTACCTGTGTCTGTGTTCTAAAGTCATGTAAACAAAAACATTTCAAAAATTGATTCAAATCAATACCTTAAGCGATTTGATGCCATCAAGGTTAAATAAAGGTCAAACGTATTTTGTTAAAAATCTTTAAAATCCCAATGTTTTTAAATGTTTTAAATAGACTAAAGTAATCAGAAACCTTATTTCTCGAAACGGTTTTTCATTTGAAGAAAATAAAAAAAATTAACAATGCCCCTTGCTGGACCAGTCAAAACCATTGTTACAATCACGTTATTGCGCAGAAATTTAAATTATAGATAGTCTGACTGACCGTTAGGTACAAAGATTTGATTTGATATAAATAAATATCAGTTCTTAGTGAAATATTAAAACCTGGAAAATGGCTCCAAATTTACCTATTCTTTTGCGGAGTTATTTTAAACTTATGTTATCGCCTAAAGCTTTGATTTAACTAAAGAGATGTGAAAGACAAATTTGTTTTAAATAACGCATTAATTTTGATTAAAGGATTATACGATTAAGGACTGTACTGATAAAACTCAATCGCTAATTTATTCATTACTTTCGAACGCATTTTATTACCGTAAAAACGGGAAGTTCTCAAAATTGAATATTTTTCCTTGTTTTTACATCATTTTCTGTTATTATTTCGATCCTTTTAGTCACTGCGTTATGTTATATAGCTTTTTTTCAATAAACAAACTATCCAACACAAAAAAAAAAAACAATTCGAAGCAATTCAATTGCACATAGCGCTTTCAACCAAATAAACAATCAATCTCTGCAGCTTTATAATATTAGTAGGTATAAATAGATGTTGCCCGCAAATTCATCCGTGTGAATATCGGCTATTTCAGTGAATTAATAAGATTACTATAACCTCCTTGAATTTCACGCTTACTCTATTCTAAATTTCTTCATAATCGATTCTGTAGTTTAGCCGTAAAAGCATTAAAAACTTATAGATAGACAGAATTTCTTTAAAAACTGTAATGACATAGCTGTTCTCCGCAGGTTCACTTGGGTTTTGTGGAGAAGACCTCATTAATCAGTAAAAATTTACTCAGTAAAAATTAAGTAGGAATACCTACGAAACACATAACCCTACCAACCCATGATAACCGTGGCAGGACCCCTTGAGGGTCGCCTGATTGAAATATCACCACTCCAGTGGTGATGAGTCCTGAAAACATTTTATGAAGAGCAAGTTCTATAATAAACCTGTTTGCTATTATCTTCTTACTAATATATCAATCTTTGCTATTATCTTACCATCAGGAGACATTGAGGTCCAACTCGGGCCTCAATGTCAAGTACTAGCTAGTATTTTATTTTTGGGATTCATTCGGATGCAAGGATAGAAGCACTGTTTCACCAGGTATTGCTAGACCAGTCAAATGAATTGAAAAAATCACAATGCATTGATGCAATTCGAAAAATAATCCTATTGGTTTATCATCACGAATTTCGTCCGACATACTTAACATAATGTTTACACAAAGGAACTGCAACATAGAGATTAGTGGTTGTGCAGAAGGCCGCAGGTCAATCTTTACAAATCTGTCACAAAAATTTAATTGAATCTGAACTCTACGCCCTCGACATTAAGTTAAAAGTTCGTTAAAGAGATTTGACAGGTGTGTTGATCTGCCACCTTCTGTACCTAGACGGTCCCGATCAACTTACACCACTAAACAAGCCCGGCTCTTGATAAAAGACAAAGCCTTAAGGCTCGATTGGATTTCAGAGTACATACATACATACATAACCTCACGCCTGTCTCCCTTTGGAGTAGGCAGAGATAAGGGAACACCAATTGTTTCGATCCAGACAGACATACCTCTTTCGCTTCCTCCACGTTCATTAATCTTTTGATACATGACCGCTGGTTACATGTACTTTTAACTAGGCCCTTTTTAAGAACGTCGCCAATTGGATTTCAGGGTGTAAAATATCATTATTACGTAATCTTTCTATTCAAAGGTAATTTTAATATCAAGTGAACATGACCTCACAAAAATACAGTAACTATTTAATAGCCCCGCAGACTTCACTCTACCGTCAAATAATTTTATGTTCACTTCATAATTCAAAGCATAACATTTTTCAATTTTTTATTACTTCTTTGCTAAGATTCTTAGTTGTGGCCCCATCTGGTTTCAGGTTTGGACAAAATTTTATATTTTTAAGATATTTGTAACAAAATTACATCTAACATCAACTCAAGTCACCTAGTTTAGTTTCCCACAGGCCTCATTTTCTCATTTTGACCTCATTTTACTATGTTGCTCATTTTGATATAAGGGTAGGATAGTATAAGAAAGAGGAGAGGGAACACTCTTTATGTATGAGGATCGGCAATGCGTCTTACCTGAGACCGATTGAATCGGAGAAACAAGTTTTTCCACACTGCCGACGCTCATATGCAGTGTCGCACCTAGGCGCTTACATGCGGGAGTGCAGATTTGCTTGTAAGTATGTTTATAGGAAAATCCGACATCCATGACTGCGTCTAACATCCGCCCGAAGATGATGCAAATTGTTGCATCAGTTCATCGGCAGATGGATATAGCCTTAGGTACTAGGTACTAATTTTTTTAAATTCTAATATTTAAAAAAATCAAGTCGAATTGATTTCATTTCATTGTTTTTTTTTCAAAAGCGAAAGCCATGAGCAATTTGTAAACAGTAAATTTGAAGTGTAAAGTTTCGATTGGACAATTTGATGAATTTTATAGCCGTAGGTATTCAAATTTTACCGTAAAGTTTGTACGTATGTAGGTACTGAAAATATTTTACGTTTGCATATAAATTTTTTAAAGGTGTATAAATTCTGCTGTTGGATTCAGTTATCTTTTTCATATTTTTTTATTGTATGATTATAAGGTAGTGGATCTCTAAATAAAGCATCCTTAAATAACCGAAAAAAATGTGATAAATAAAAATGTGACATTTTTTCAGTTATTTAAGAAGGAATCATAAAAAGTGTTTTATTTAATAGTATGAATCGCGAAAACTTAAGACAATATCTACTTATTATTTCAAGTAGGTATAAATTATAGATAGAATATTTCTCTATTCAAGCAGAAACACATTCTACAAAGTAAATTACTTTGATTTATTAACTTGGTATTGAACTAAGTAATTATTAGCCAATAATGATAGTTTAAGGTCAAATTTGATCAACAGATATATTAATTCACATCCGTAGTTTCAAGTTTTCTAGCTTAATCAATTAGACACTTGTCATTCTTTATGGATATGTTTTCCAATAAGTTTTGATAAATTAAGACTCAGGTTATCAATATAGGATAACAAAATGAACAGTCAGTGACTCTGTCGATCAACATGTCTGATTTCGAGCGACCAAGACAGAGGTTGAGAAGGAGCATTCGTCCCAGTATGACCCATTCAATTGCTAAAAGTATATTTGATACATCTTGTACTAATTTTACGTACGAACCAAATAACAATAAATCAAAACTTTGATTATAGTTTAATATTATCAAGACTCAACTAGAATTCTTTTCACTAGATGAGATTTAATATGAGGTAAACTACCTTTATTAGCTTTATAGATTATTTAAATGTCGTATTTAAGTAAACAATGACGGACCTACACCCTACCCTACACATATTTCCCTAAATCCCTAAGTATAAGCTCAATGTTTGCAAAACTAGAGATCTTGTCTCACATTTACTATTGAACGTGTTATGTGTGATGTAACTTAACTAAGTACAATGTTAAGTTCCTAATACTGAATTTAAACTATACGATGCGAGGTTCGGGTTACCTCTAAAAGAAACCTAACACTATCACCCGGTGTTGTGCCGTTGATTTGGCGTTCGGCCCCCACAGCAACCGAGAGGGTTGGGAGATAAGAGGGGCCTCAGGATTCCCTACTTATATTGTGTGAATAAATACATATATAGATAAAAAGGGACCACAGGAAGCAAATTACATTGGAGATAATCACTATCTAGACCCCGCAAAATGTCACCAATCATAGCACCCATGTCCCAAAAGAGCCACAACTTGGGGAACTCAAACGGATAAGTTTTAATAGGTACTTCGTTGTCACAGTTAGTTTCCATTCCTAAGGCCCCGGACTATGCCAATCCCTAATTCAAAGCAACAACAAAATGCTAAATTCATTCTGTTATGACATTTACATTTACTGTGGTTTGCATGTTCAATTTGAACTGAATGCTAAACCTTTACTAATCCAATAAACAAATAAATATTAGAAAACATATTAAAATATTAGACGTTACTCACTAACCAAAAATGTAGCTTGGGACCCTCTTGCTTTTAAAACGTCTAAGCCCAAACAATATTGAAATCTAATTCAATAAATGACGACGAGATAAAATTATGTAGCCTATACAAACTGCCCTCCCTGGTACTGAAAACCAACTCTCCTCAACGGTGCTGAAAATCCAACTGTCATCAATCCTGAATCCACCCTTATTTATACTAAACCTATCCTTCCGTTCGCCTCGGACGCCGCGGACGCCCGTTCGTTGCGTTCGCCGCAGTCGCCGCGGGCGCCTCGGACGTTGCGTGCGCCGCGGACACCACGTTCATCAAGCTCACCGCGTTCTCTTTCAAAGAAATTTTCTTAATACCAAATACTAGCTAATTTCATACAGGTCTCCTAGTACAGACACCAGTCTCTCGCATAGATATACCTTAAATTGCACTTAGATTTAATTTGGAACTGTTTAGCTCTTAGTTAAGATATCATTATAAGTTGCTATTTGTTATAACATTTTTTATTAATTTTAAGTTTAAATACTTTCTATGTGAGAGAAAATAATAAAACATTTTTTCATTTTTTTTTCATTTTCATTTTTCAATTTCCGCGACTAAGTATACTTGCAAACATTTAAATACTATAAATTTAAATACGATACTATCAAGCATTGATGGCTCCGCCTGTGGTCTAATGTATGAAACCATAACCTCCGTCCTATATAGATAAAACACACCTTTTATAGCGTATACCCATCCATTTCTTGGTCAAATTATTAACTATATTAATGCTGTTTTATAACCATTCCTGAAGATAAACTAAGTTTTAACTAGACATATTAAGCTAGTAATAAAGGAATAATGGTTCAGTCTTTAATTAATTTCTTATGATATTACATATATTTGTGATGCAACAATCAGCTTAAACGAAGTCTGTTTTGTTAGAGTATAATCTCGTTAAAATACAAGAAAGGAAATGAAATAATAACATTCATCTTTTATTCGCTAATAAATAGATTAAATATGAATGCTCACAGGCTAGAGCAAAAAAAATCTTTAATTTGTTCATAAAACGTGTATCGTCTTGACATGACCAAGCAAAATGTCATTTGTGTTAAAAATGGCAACGCGCAGTAATGAAACAAACTATAAAAATAATCGAAAGATTAAAAACATAAGTGTTAATTCATTTAATGAAAATTGCGTAAGTTTTGTTGTGTAATTGGTAAATCGAAATAAATAAATATTGTTTTGACTATGTAGGTATTCACCGCGACCAAAAATGAGCAAAATAAATAGTTGCGTTCGGATTCAGAACCATCATCATCATGTTGATATGAAATTAAAATAAACAAAAACGTTGTGAACAAGTAATAATAGTGCAAATATTAAACCATAAGTATAAAAAAGTAGTAAATCCAAATATTTTTAAGTGGATATATATATTTTCTATAATTTTTAAACATAACAGAATGCGTTCTTCACATAATCAACGACACAAGTCAATGCCAACTGTCAAACTGACAAATCAACTGATTAATAGCAGCAGCCGGCTGAAAGATTTTCATTCCTTTGTTACTGCTTTGTGATTACATGATGGTACTCTAATGTTACATGGTGGATAATTCCAACTTGTGTTTCTTAACACGTAATTAATAGTGACATTCAAAAATAGTAAGAGAATCAACTAAATATGGTGGGCATAAAAGCCAGGCAATGTATGGACACTGCGATGAACCCTTTCAAATGTTTCGGATAATCATATCAGTATTTCTTTTAAGAGCCGCGCCTACCCTTTGGCGACACTAACTTATAACTCCAGTTCATAGATGAATATAAGTACTATAGTATAGATAACCGTCTCGCGGTTTTTGCACTTTAGCGCCACACAGTATCCACTCTAGGAACCTTTTTGACCAAAACAACCCTAGAATGCAGCCCGGCCGTACCGCCACTTTCAAATTTTCAGAAATTCGTAGTACCAGTTATTACTATTGTGCAAACTGCGCAATACTAATAAGTTGAAATAAACTGCACAAAGCATGATGCTATGCAAGTTGGGGGTAAAAAAAATATGCATCTCAGACAATTATTTATTTTTTATTTATTATTTGTGTTTGATATAATAATTATAGGCCATAGATTTATTCGGGTCGTTTTCGTCAAACTCAATGCTTTTGCCACAGAAATTGTTCACCTCCTTGCACCAGTCATTCAAAATCAATGCAATTCCTTTTCTTAACTCACTATCTCACTAGAAAGTCAGCATCCTATGTAAAAATATCACTTCACAAAAGTAAAATCTTTGATTTGAGATCGTAAAAACGCGAGGGGTGAACACTCCACTCAACGTACTTTGTAGAAAACACTAACAAAAGAATTCAGCGACAAAAAACACACAGATAAATAAGCAAATGCAACGAGTGCAAAAATTTTATTGGTTGAATACTATACTATAAAAACGCTGCCTGGTACTATAGATATATCGATATCGGACGCAGAAAAAAATACAAAAAGTTCCAGTAGTGCCCGGTGCGTAGCGCTAGTAGTAATAGAAGTTTGGTATTTGTATGGAAGACAAACTAGCATGCTCCAGTTAAGGTTAAAACACTGAAGACTATAGTGCGGCCGGTGGGAGTTTGCGTTCCTGAAAGCTGTCAAAATCATAGCTTTTTACCCCTTCGATTCGGAAATAAACTTTATTCAGTTGACATAAGGAGCTGTCAGGAACGCATTCTCGCCGCGGCCACAATCTAGCTGAAGACAATACAATAAAGTAAATAAGAAAATTTTGTAATAAGTATTACTACTGTTTTTACAAAATAAAAGGCTTGTTACCGCGGTGTATAATAACCTTTCAAGTGGCAGACGCTATTTTGACCAATATGGCGCATGTGGCAAGAGGTCCCGCGCGGGTTCAGCCGTTTCGCTGCGTGTGAATGTAAACGTCAATTTCTCTGATTTTTTGTATGGGACTTAGTAAGTATTGTATATATTTGAAATAAGGATAAAATAACCTAAGTGATTATTAAATAATAAACTTGATTACTCACAAAACAGTCCTATCAGCTGACGTTGAAAATACGATAATATTTTTTTTGCCAGATTCTTGTATCAATACCCCAATAATTCAAAATGAAAACGAGATTCCTTCAATATTTTGATTTTATTTATTAAATGATAAACCTATTATTAATATGAGTATAGAAAACCACATACCAGAATACATTTTTTTTACACTACAAGTATTTGAAGAAATGGTACAAAAGCGGCCACTCAGATACACGACTAAATAGTGACCCATGTTTCACGCTTTCTTCTAAGAATATCGTGGCATAAATGGCATATTTAATAACTTTAGTACAAAGCTGAATTCATGAGCATAACAAAAAGAGAGACTCTGTTCAGTAAGTCTAGACATTTTTTCTATTACCAACGATTTAACAAAACACTTGCCAAGGAACTCAAACAGAGTGTATCACAGAAATCACACTCTAAAATAAATTCTGTATTAATTAAGATAAAAACAAGGACATATCTGTAAACTAGAATAATTTCTCTACAAATCTGTTATAGAAAAAATAAACGCAATCATACAAAAACATTTAGAAAACAAAGGTTCAAATTCACAATAATTTGGCTAAAATAGTACTAACCGTGCTAGATTAGTATGGATAAGACATTCAATGGTTCCGAAAATGTTAGTGTAAAAATTGTGTCTATGTGGGTCTTTTATTGCTGAACTACCTACTTTTATTGCAAACTTAGTCAAATACCCAAAAAAAAAACAACCGTTACGCACAAACTGTAAAATAATATTTTCCAAGCGAGTATACATTCGTGCAAAAGTATTATCCATACTTTGACATCGCCTTCAAAAACGGCCCCTCCATTGGCCATGACAACAAATTTCTGTGTGGCAGAACCGCCCGCTCCGGGCGGCCATGTTTCTTGTTTACAATTTTCGAAATTTTTAAAGAAAGTTGATGAATTTAAAGTAATTTAACACATTCGTAAGACATTACAATTATATTGACTATTGCAGAAACGAATACTCTAGTGAAATAGCACTATATTTTAAAGCAAATTTACCAAATGCTGACGAGTGTTCGCTTGCATTAGCAGAGTAGGGACAGATAATTTGGAAAAACTGTACGAAAACGATGTAAAAACTGCAAGCAATGTTTAAAAAAAGAAAAGTCGTTACCCAGGCATGGCATTTTATCCAAATCGTATCAAATAACACAATTAAATTATTATATTCAGTATTTTCGCAACCGTGGCAAACTTGATACGTCGTACTAGTTGATCACTTGACGCGCTTTGTTTTTTTATTCAAGCCTATCTATATTTAAAGGTAAAGTGGTGCTTCATATGCTTTCTCGTTCTTATATTTTAATTTAGTAAGTGTTAAAAGGTGATAGCAATAGTAAATCAATCAGAATTAAAGGTTAAAGTAGTTAGGTGTATAACGGCTGGCAGCGGGCGGCTTGCCACATGCGCAATTTTTGAGGTCAGCCTGCAGCGGGCGGCATGCCACACGAAGGGATAATAACATATTGCAGTACGATTAAAACCAATGTTTAAGAAAACTTTTTTTTAAGCTATTGCATAGCTTCTATCGCGGGCCTTGAGCGTGGGGACCAAATCCAGAAATTCCGTAACGAAAAAAACCTAACTCCGATCGGCACAACGGTGATACTTTGATTTCATAACTTTTCATGCGGGCTTTTATAAACAATCAGCGCCATCTACTAGGAACTTGTGGAACTTCATATTAGATCAAACATTACTGCATTAATAAAATAAATATGTAAATAATTGTAATTGCATAAGTTGATAAAAAATGCTATGCATAGCTTTACCGCGGCAGTCTCCGAGTGCCATACGTCTTTGTTTTTCAAATGAAACCATCTTCTTTAAGAGAATAAAACTCTACCAAATTTTCTTCTAGTCTAAAGCTTTCGTATTGGTAGGTATTTATTTTGTTTTTCTTGAGGTATTCACTATGTAAAACCAGAAAAAATATCCATCAAAGTATTGGTCTTGCAGAGTTAGGTACCTTTATTATAAATAAAACACTTTTTAACCGGATTTATCGCGTATATTTACATTTTAAATTTTGACTCGACGTTTCGGTCACGGGGTCTGCAAAGACACCGAAATATACGCGATTAATCCGGTTAAAAAGTGTTTTATTTAATAGTATGAATCGCGAAAACTTAAGACACCTTTATTATAGTTCTGAATTCAAATTGTGCAGTTTTGAAGATTTTCTTTTGTTTGATTTGTTCTTCGTTGACACGTAATGTTTCGTCGATAACTTGTAAAGCTGTCTGTTAAATTTATTAAAATGAACTGATAATATAAATCAATATCTATGTCTACCCACATACTGTTTTCATAATCTATATATTGTAATTTATGCACGGCTACGAGTTTCAAGCGAAGTTTTTGGCTTGAATATTACTGCAAAACCCACTCAAAAACAATGACAAGAACAAAGTCTGCAAGGCGTCTACTTTTTCAAACAAGCTTTTTGAGCACATTAGGTTTTTAAATAAAACACATCTTTAAATGAATCAATAATCTCTTACAATTCACTTGTTTCAGGATTTCTTAAGACCCTGTAACGTCGAGCTAATTTAAAATAATAGAAGGTTATGTATATATCGGCGGTGTCTAGCTAGAGCCTTATAGTTTATTTCGATTGTCTTCGGATGCCAGTACCTTCTTGATACTTGACAGAGTCTACGTCACGAGTTTGTCACCAGCAGAAAGAATAATAACAATACAGAAGATGGACACGAGGAAAGTGTTCTTCAAGCAATTATTCAAGACAACCTAATCTTCAAGAAATCATTAACAATGTAGTGACACGCCAGTGACGATGTAGAACTGTTTAGCAGCCAAGATCAATTCAGTTCAGCACCACAAGCATTGTCGACAGTAGAAAAACCGACTCGCCCTAAAGACGCCCACACAAAAGACTGTATTAGAGAATCATGATTGAAATCCCCAAGAATACCTGATGTTGGATAAAAGAGAGGAATCACCCCGATTCCGACATATACAACTTTTGCTATTACGCTTTCAGTTCTCAACATATTCAGAAGTCAAGGTATAAAAAAAAAGCCTTTTATACCTTACCGCAATGTTTTTCTTGACCTATTGATGTTGCGGATAAAGCGATGATAAGGCACGTTCGGCGTTCTATCGCAAATTGGCTTAAGATTCGAGTGCCTGTTAAAGTTAAGGTTGGAGATTAAATAGCTCTAGCCATTTGAATTTCTACGCTGAATTAAGTGCAAACAACTTCGATCCAAGTAATTTGTTCGAATACTTGTATCAGCAAAGGTGGGTATAATGCGGCATTTGATTTTCTACTTATTGATACACTTAATGACAAACACAAAAGACAAAAAAAAATACTTTAAAGAAACACAATGAAGGAATAGGCGCCCTTATCACTACTAAAGTATTGCCGTACTATCTAAAAGGCCGAAGTATTATTGTGAAAATTTTCATTGTAGTAATACTGCGCCCTGTTAAGATAAATATTTATTTATTTATTTACACTTTATTGTATGCCTTAAAGAATACAAAAAAAAAAATACATTAAAGAAATTGATAAACAATTGGCGGCCTTATCTCTGGGAAGCGATCTCTACCACTTCAATACAGGCATACTTTATACAATTAACTATATTTAAAACATTAATTACCTAGAATATATATTAATACCTAGACGATGCACTGAATTTAATGGTACGTGCGCTTTCTGGTGTAGCGGTAAAAAGATTGCATTCTACGCAAAAGATCCTCAGCTCTTATGGTGCGTACAGATTGCTTGTAATCGAACCTGTAATGTAATAACCAGCGCTCGATGCTGCGCTCGGTGTATTTGTACGTGTATTTCGCACGAACTGAACATACACTGCGAGCATCCTGAGACAAAATGTTTCCGTATTTCGTCGCGAGCACGGTCCGTCGACACGCATTTTTTTCTGTCCGCCAGACTTCAGAAAATTAATAGATCACACGAGACATGGATTGCGAAGACCAGTTAGTTGGTAGAGATCGGGCCAAACATTGCCCTCTGAAGTTGTTGCGGGGATTTTCGCGCGGTTTTTACAAAAAACCTTTTATAAGTTGTAGTAAGTACCTAGTACAAATATTCGCAAATTTCTAAAAAAAAAAACACAAAGAACATAAACTTCTAAATACTGAATACCTAAAGTTTGCGCTAATAGATGAATTTCTATTACTTAATAACAAACATATTCGAAATATAGATTTATAACAAATCATAATTCTTGTCAAATGAAACAATTCAATCGATTTAAATCCAAACGTAAAACAAGATAGGTACCTACTTATTAATTTTCTCTCAATAGGTAGGTATAAAGGTTAACTCTCACATTTATTTAGAGATACACTATTGGAATATTATAAATATGAAATAATCACAATACCTTTCTATCGTAATAACCTGCATAACAACTCGACACGATAAAACAATATCAAGTAGGAACCTACATACCTTCAATCAAAATAAGACATATAACCATCTATCTAATTGTTCCAAGAACAACGTAGGTAATAAGATTTTACCGCGTCGGCCATAAGATTTAACAAGAATATTCTAGATATATCAAACAATATTAAAAAGAACTCAGTTTACAGCTTTACAGCAACCACATTATAACTAAAAATATAGGTTCATACAACATTGGCTTCTCGAAATTTCTACTAGGTATCTCAAATTTCCGAAACAATTGTTGATTGAGCTTTACATTAATATGCGGATTTTTTATACTTTAAAATGTAACAATACATCTTTTCGTGCGTCTCAGTCGAGGCGCAAGTATTTTTCGGTCGCTAATTTATAAGACCAATTTGTTATTCAAACGTAAACATGATTTTTTGACACAAAACGTATTTTTGTTGAACACTTCCTATTCAATTTACAAAGTGTTTTATTTGTTTATATAAAAAAAGTATATTTGCAGTCATAAAATTAAATGGAAGTAAACACAAAGTAGGCAAATGTAATTTAAACGCTGAAGGCGGGCAGCCCTATCACATGTGAACGGACCGCGGCGCTCTGTAGGCATTTATTTCAATGATGCGGCCGAGTTGAATTACTGTAGATATCTGTACTGTGGTGTAAGTATGATATTGAACTATCACGTCCTCGCATTTGGAAAGTGATCTACCAGTTACCCTACATATATGAAGTTTCACCACAGCTAAAGTTTACGCGAGGATTTAAAAATGTTATTGAAGTCGATTTTTTAAATACATCAATATATAATGATAAATCATCAATTCATAAAAAAAGTGCTGAAGATCTAGACGTTGGTTGCGGCGCACCACATTTTATAAAAGGAGAAAAGGCAGAGAATTGCTTACAGTTGATAAAACAAAAACGTTACAAGTTCTGGTTTGTTTACATCTTTACCATAAAAATTAATTCTAATTTATCTCCTAAACGATTAAACTGATTAACATCATTCAAATGGATAAATTGGTTTTATGTCTAGAGCTTTCATTTGACATCATAATCATTAAGATAACTTAACAAACAAAATATCACACTTTGAAGTTGCTCTCGTAATTATCCAATATTTATGAAATGCAAAACAATAAAAAATAATTCAATATGAATTGCAATCCGCGTCCCTTTGATGTTGTCCAAAAAACCGACAATTCACGGATAGCGTAGAGCGCGCTTCGAGCGTCACTACACAGGAGCAAGTCTCACGCACACAGGCGCAATTCCTGTTCGCGACCGGTGCTCGCGCAATGTGAACGGGCGCGCGAACGCCCGTCCACATTGAGCATCGAGCATTTTTTGATGTTATTCAAAAAACAGAAAATGTACGGATAGCTTAGAGCAGGCCACGAGCGCGCTCTACTGCGGCTCAGTTCGCGCTCGAGAGGCGTACAAATCATGGGAACTTTTTTTGTAGATTACATTACAGGTTCCATTACAAGCAATGTGTACGCTCCATTATGGTGCGTACAGATTGCTTGTAATCGAACCTGTAATGTAATAACCAGCGCTCGATGCTGCGCTCGGTGTATTTGTACGTGTATTTCGCACGAACTGAACATACACTGCGAGCATCCTGAGACAAAATGTTTCCGTATTTCGTCGCGAGCACGGTCCGTCGACACGCGTTTTTTTCTGTCCGCCAGACTTCAGAAAATTAATAGATCACACGAGACATGGATTGCGAAGACCAGTTAGTAGGTAGAGATCGCGCCAAACATTGCCCTCTGAAGTTGTTGCAGGGATTTTCGCGCGGGTGTTTTACTTACAAAAAACCTTTTATAAGTTGTAGTAAGTACACTAATGGGGACCGTTAGGCGGCAATTCTGATAAGCAGATTTTATCTAATGGAAAAAACGGTTATTCCAATATCACTTTTTTATTTAATCAAATTGGTTCACTTTTTACATTAAGACCATGATTATTTATAGAGATGTGGCGGGGCAGTATCAGGGTCTCGGGACCCTTCTACTTTTCGAGATAAAAACAAACATAGGAGTAAATATTTTTCTGACGGACAACCCGCGTCATTTTTATTATTTTTACTTTTAATCTTTTCAAATGAAATTCTAACATCTGCCGTAAGGTTGGTGTGCGCTTATAAACTCTTTATTTACAAAAATGTAAGGCACAACCAAACCTTACGACCGCCCCCTTATATTAAATTTATTCAACTCGATGAAGTCGGTTGAATAAATTTCCCCTAGATACATAAATGTTCCTTAATAGTACGATTTCTACCTATAGCGGAAGTTTACAAAAATACGAGAGTGTTCATAGATGAACCCCCTACTGGTAGAGTTTCACGCATGACTACAACCCGAAACAATATCCAGTATATTACGCGGCGTAATATACTTGCTGCTTACTCAAAACTCTCTCAGTAGAGCCTTGCTCGCAAAAACCGTTAAAAGCGGCCAAGATCTCGTCTAATTAAACTCAAATACGATCATTGACTCCATATCGATCAACCGTGGCATATCATTCGACTTAGATCAACAACAAACAAAACAAATTTTTTTTTTAAAACTAAATCTCTTCCGAGAGATTCGTTATAACGCCCTGCTATATTTGATAAGTTCGGGCATACTTCGGTAAAGCCTCAACTCCACAGTAAGCGTGGATTAATAAAGCAATCATTAATTAACTCTAAAAAAAAACCAACATTACCACATTATTAACTCCAAACAGTTATCCCGACTTATAAGTCAATGAACGTCCTTAGGTTATCATCGTCGTTATATATTAAGTTGACGTTGACTCTAAAGTCCAAAATACAAAGAAAGTGACAAACACTAAAATAAAACTAGGCTAGGGATCGAACCTACACCCTCATAATTCAAATTTACAACAAATTAACACCTAGGCAGAATGTCAAGTTCTACCAGGCCAAAGTCAAGAATACATTTACTATGGGTTGTCATCTGTCGTGGGAGCTTGTCAAACCCACATAAATCAAAATAATAAAAATAAACAAACGGATGACGTCCCACAACGATAATATTATTTTCGTAAACTTTACTTTACTTATTTCTAAAGTTTACAATATACCTACCTAACCGAACTTTACCTTTACCTAAGTTCGCGGCGAGCCTACCTATAAGAAGAACACCAAACAGATTCAAGGATATTTTATGAAACATATTATTCCGCTGGGCAACAATGATACGCTATCGTAAAAACACATAAACCTTAACCGCATAGTCAAATCGACTATCACCCTCTCTCTTATGGAGATTTAATAGGTGTGGTTTTAGTAATATATGTATATACTCCAACGAGACATTGCTGTCCTAGTAAAATTTTCCGCGGGGTGTCGGTATTATAATTTTAAGGTTGCATGCAATATATGTCTACACATATTCAGCTGTAAACACGTAATGTTATGTTTACATATATTTAGCTGTAAATACGTAATGTTACGTATACCTGCCGCCCCTTTAGGAAAATTTTCCCACGGAATTAAAAATTCTTTGGGAAAAATCAATAAAACAACTTATTACTAAAGACAACTTAGAGATAATACAAACTTTTGGGAGCTTAAGTAGAGCATCTTCATCTGCAATCTCCGTCTAAAGCATCCCCCCTGGTGATGCCGACGGTTTTGCAGGATGAGTCGCTCCGGTGATACTCGTACATTTACATAAAAAAAAAGAATATTTATTAGCGTATTTGTTTTTCTCAATAGTCCAACGAAACTCTAATCGTTGCCTACAGACTAAATGGACGATATGAATTATTCTACTCAATAGTAATACTATCTATATACCTCTTTTATACATAGAATTGCACAAGCACCTATCACCTGTATTAAACAGTATTTTCCGAAACGTTTCCTAAACCTACGTTAGAACTATCTCATAGATCGTAGTCAATTTACAATTTTCTGAATAATCTATTTATATTAACAACAAAAATTATATTTTACTATTTTACAATACGACATGCTATGGACGAATTATATTATATTGTGATTTCATCCGATAACATATTTCATCTGATAACATATTTCATCTTATTTGAAATGGTTTTAACCTATTTACATGAACAATTAATTCTTGATTATTTTGTATTTTCTTTACAAGATAATTGTCACGTCCTATATATCTACAAACTCTATATAGACCCTTATATGGTCGACTAAGTTTTTTACTTTTACCAGATATCCTTTTAGGATAATGCAATAAAACAAATTGCCCTATACGCAATTTTACATTTGAAGCTTTTAAAGAACAGTTATATGTATAAAATTCAAAAGGTAAACTTCTACAAAAATCCTTATGGGTTAGCTCAACATACTTAGACAATGGACGTGAAATATTCTTAATCGACTTTACTACTTTACTTGAGGTTCGATGGTGCATGGCGGTAGGACTCATCGAAACTTCTTTATTATGTCTCTCGTTTGAAAACTTACACGGTGCATTACGCACCGGAATATCGTTTATTGTATCGGCAGTAACTTTAACTTCATCTTTAACTGAATCTTTCTCATTAAGTGCGAAAGATGGTCGATATCTACTCGACATTTCTAAAGAATCATCGTTTTCAGATTCCAATAAATTCGGGGACAAACAGAAATCATCTTTACTCTCATTGGCCGTCACCATGGGCCATTGTTCCATTTTATTCCTAACAAATAAATTAAAACTATTGAGGTATTCCTCCTTTCTTACCTCGGCCATATTCGAAGAATTATCTAAATTAAAATCATTATCAAAATTGCAATTAATTGGATTAGTGCTAAAACAACAAGTAACCCTCTCTAATCGAACACAGTCATCATTAAAATCTAAAACGGCGTGGGACTTTTGAAGAAAGTCCTGCCCGAGGATCAAACTCCTCTCGACGTTTGCGACCACGAGACATTCGTGAACAAACACTACATTTTCAATAAGAATGCATACTGTGGCTGTACCGGTGACAAACATTTCGGTTCCATTTACAGCTTTTACCTCCAATCCGGCAACGTTGTGTGTTGTTATGTTTAGTTTTTCACACAGTTGCTTGGAGATCACCGATACGGATGCGCCCGTGTCGAGTAACGCTTGAGTTTCACAATCACGCAATTTACATAATATAATAGGCACCGCACTAACCTTTCTTTTCTCATTCATTTTCTTTGAACTCTCCATCATATTTCCATTACATCTATCCATCATATACACATGCCGGTTGGCATTTGAGGGTACTGGAGCATCATTATTCTGTCGCCTGTTTCTGAAACTATATTGGGAACGATTAGCTATGTTTGGGGTGTATTTTACCCCCATGTCCCCTTCATTAGCTCCTGTCGGCGCACGGAAATGGTCACCCTTCCCTGGTGATGGTGCAGTTTGCCCCGTTACGGGCTGCGCGATATTCGCCGCCGTCGCCGTTGAGGAGATGTGAACCGGCAATTTGAGGTGCGTATCCAGCTGTTTTCCAAACATGTGACCCATTTGGACGATCGTCTCCTTGAGGGTCTTTTTGTCGTTGTACACTGTCGACGCCAGTCTGCACTTATTTGGGTACGTGCAGGTTTTTAAAAAATGTTTGATGAAGACGTTGTCTGTGATCACGGGTGCCGCCTTGGCTGCACATTCTTCCAACGCATAATAGAATGTCAGCAAATCTTCATCAGGATGCTGATTTCGTGCATAAAATGCGGCCACGTAGTCGACGTCTCGTGAGAATTCTGAAATAAATTTATTTTTTATGTCGTCGAACGTCTGGCACGAGTCGACGATTGCCCTGTAGAAATATAGCGGTGGGCCGTCCAGGTAAGCAGCAATCACCACCTTCTTCGCTTCATCATCGTAGCGGTTCACAGCGGCTATCAAATTAAATTGTCTTAGGAAATCACTTACATCGGTGTTGCCACTGAATTTATCCATTCTGGCGTTCTTAGATTTACCTTTTTTATATTTTACCTCTTCTTCTTTTATTTTGACTCGCTCAGCAATACGAGAGGTAATTTACTTTGTGATAAATTCTCTGCAACAAAAGGAAAGCCCTACACAACATACGCGGCTGCCTCCGCCAACTAATGGGGACCGTTAGGCGGCAATTCTGATAAGCAGATTTTATCTAATGGAAAAAACGGTTATTCCAATATCACTTTTTTATTTAATCAAATTGGTTCACTTTTTACATTAAGACCATGATTATTTATAGAGATGTGGCGGGGCAGTATCAGGGTCTCGGGACCCTTCTACTTTTCGAGATAAAAACAAACATAGGAGTAAATATTTTTCTGACGGACAACCCGCGTCATTTTTATTATTTTTACTTTTAATCTTTTCAAATGAAATTCTAACATCTGCCGTAAGGTTGGTGTGCGCTTATAAACTCTTTATTTACAAAAATGTAAGGCACAACCAAACCTTACGGTACCTAGTCCAAATATACGCAAATTTCTAAAAAAAAAACACAAAGAACATAAACTTCTAAATACTTAATACCTAAAGTTTGCGCTAAAAGATGAATTTCTATTACTTAATAACAAACATATTCGAAATACAGATTTATAACAAATCATAATTCTTGTCAAATGAAACAATTCAATCGATTTAAATGCAAACGTAAAACAAGATACCTACTTATTCATTTTCTCTCAATAGGTAGGTATAAAGGTTAACTCTCACATTTATTTAGAGATACACTATTGGAATATTATAAATATGAAATAATCACAATACCTTTCTATCGTAATAACCTGCATAACAACTCGACACGATAAAACAATATCAAGTAGGTACCTACATACCTTCAATCAAAATAAGACATATAACCATCTATCTACATCGGTAATTGTTCCAAGAACAACGTAGGTAATAAGATTTTACCGCGTCGGCCATAAGATTTAACAAGAATATTCTAGATATATCAAACAATATTAAAAAGAACTCAGTTTACAGCTTTACAGCTACCACATTATAACTAAAAATATAGGTTCATACAACATTGGCTTCTCGAAATTTCTACTAGGTATCTCAAATTTCCGAAACAATTGTTGATTGAGCTTTACATTAATATGCGGATTTTTTATACTTTAAAATGTAACAATACATATTTTCGTGCGTCTCAGTCGAGGCGCAAGTATTTTTCGGTCGCTAATTTATAAGACCAATTTGTTATTCAAACGTAAACATGATTTTTTGACACAAAACGTATTTTTGTTGAACACTTCCTATTCAATTTACAAAGTTTTTTATTTGTTTATATAAAAAAAGTATATTTGCAGTCATAAAATTAAATGGAAGTAAACACAAAGTAGGCAAATGTAATTTAAACGCTGAAGGCGGGCAGCCCTATCACATGTGAACGGACCGCGGCGCTCTGTAGGCATTTATTTCAATGATGCGGCCGAGTTGAATTACTGTAGATATCTGTACTGTGGTGTAAGTATGATATTGAACTATCACGTCCTCGCATTTGGAAAGTGATCTACCAGTTACCCTACATATATGAAGTTTCACCACAGCTAAAGTTTACACGAGGATTTAAAAATGTTATTGAAGTCGGTTTTTTAAATACATCAATATATAATGATAAATCATCAATTCATAAAAAAAATGCTGAAGATCTAGACGTTGGTTGCGGCGCACCACATTTTATAAAAGGAGAAAAGGCAGAGAATTGCTTACAGTTGATAAAACAAAAACTTTACAAGTTCTGGTTTGTTTACATCTTTACCATAAAAATTAATTCTAATTTATCTCCTAAACGATTAAACTGATTAACATCATTCAAATGGATAAATTGGTTTTATGCCTAGAGCTTTCATTTGACATCATAATACAAACAAAATATCACACTTTGAAGTTGCTCTCGTAATTATCCAATATTTATGAAATGCAAAACAATAAAAAATAATTCAATATGAATTGCAATCCGCGTCCCTTTGATGTTGTCCAAAAAACCGACAATTCACGGATAGCGTAGAGCGCGCTTCGAGCGTCACTACACAGGTGCAAGTCTCACGCACACAGGCGCAATTCCTGTTCGCGACCGGTGCTCGCGCAATGTGAACGGGCGCGCGAACGCCCGTCCACATTGAGCATCGAGCATTTTTTGATGTTATTCAAAAAACAGAAAATGTACGGATAGCTTAGAGCAGGCCACGAGCGCGCTCTACTGCGGCTCAGTTCGCGCTCGAGAGGCGTACAAATCATGGGAACTTTTTTTGCAGATTACATTACAGGTTCCATTACAAGCAATGTGTACGCTCCATTAGGGTGACACCACACCAGTCGATCTACAGAAGAATCGAACAGTCGAAGTCGATCGATAGTTTTTACTATGAAAATATGTATAATGTACACATACATACATACATAACCTCACGCCTGTCTCCCCTTGGGGTAGGCAGAGACAAGGGAACACCAATTGCTGCGATCCAAACATACCTCTTTCGCTTCTTCCACGTTCATGAATCTGGGGTATAATGTATAAATGGGGTATAAATAAATCAATGTATAATGTGTGATAAATAAAGACGGACATAAGACGTCATGTTATGGATTTAAAATTTTAAATTTTTCTCTACATTCTATAGAATAAATATATATATATTTTTTGTGTTTCTGGAGATTATAATTGTACCAAATATAAGTTAAATAATATGTACCCTTAATATTCAAATCGTTATTCAAAGGTGGAGATTTTTAAATGGCTATGGAATACTCATATATTTGTATAATATTATTATGTGTCTGTAAATCTTCCGAAAATAAATAAAATAAAATAAAATAAATAAATAAAAATAAAAATTTTACATGTTTTTTTTAAATAATAGTAATATATTTCATTTGTATGTTTAATCTATAATATATACAAGGTGATATTTTGATTTCCCATAACTCTAGGGTATTTATGGGACCATGAAATAGAATCAAATAACATGTGAATAATTTTTATTTTTAATTTTTCATACAAAATAATTCAAATAAGTCAAAACATCTTATGTAAAGCCCCTTCATGGCATTTTCTATCCCTTTTTTATCGCTTTGCACAGGTACAGTTCGCAACGCTTTGCGTTGTACATTGTATGCAATATTCAACGTTTAAAATGTTTTTGTATGGCTTAAGCCACACGCGTCTATTGAAATAATGTTAAAGAGATTCTACAAGGGTGATAAGTTACGAACTCATTATATTAAGATTGATTATATTCGGAAAGTATGCACTTTTGAACTACATATTCTTTGGCAAAAATTAATGTTTTTTATTAAGGAACAAAACCTTAAAGTTATGGGAAATCAACAGGAACACCTTGTATAAAAAAACATATTATGTGCCAGCTGCTTCTCTTCCCGGGCATACTGTAAAAGTCAGTTACGGTACAGAGGTTTCATTGGCGTGTTTTGTGGGCGATAGGCTGATCCCCTGTCACAGCCTGTCACAATAGTCTGTATCCATCATTTTAATACCTCCAAAGTCAAACGTGACAAGAGATGGTCATATAACCTCTGGTGTGCCTAACCCATAAGGGATACAGGCGTGAACTTATGTATGTATGTACTATAGCACAAGTATCATTAGAAACTTAAATGGGGCTAGATATTTATTATTACTGCGTTTCAATATCAGCTTCTTCTGTTTATTTTGCCTACGAACAATAGAATTCTTTCAAATAAAACATAAAAACATGAATTCAGTGAACACGTAAGATACGAAATATTGAATTTAAAAATGACTGTCATTCAGTGGAGTGACGTGTGAGACCACGGTGAGACCGCTCGTTAGTGCCAACGCTGCGTTACGCGTTCGAAAGCGCATACCGTACGTCTGTATCATACGCGTAACGCAGCGTTGCTAGTACAATTTTATAAGTGTGCTTGCACAGTCGTGTCAATGGAATACTTAATTTGGCGCATTTCGAACGAACGTTGCAGTTTTGTATGAAACGCGCATTCGAACGCGGGACGCAGCGTTGACACTTGTACGTATTTTCTCGATACCGAACGATACGTGGATCAATTATCAAAAATCAGCGAGCCTATTTCTATCTTAGAGTAATAATTATACTTTATTTTTTCTTTAAGAGTTCTATGATACAATGGTGATATAATGAATGAACGAATACATATACATACATAAATTACATTCATTGCATGCAAGAGGCATTTCCTTTTGCAATGACAGTTTCAATAATACCATCTATGACTTAAAAACGTCAATTGAAAAAGGTGAGATCGCACTGACCTCTATGATATGTTTGTTTCTTGTGTTTTTCCGTTTCGAATGCTTTCATAAATAACTACTTTATTATTATTTATTGGAATTATTGTATTCAGTCTACATGGCAAGAGCCTTGCTCAAAAGATTTCGCCTAGGAGTAACTCAGAATAAAGATCGCATGATATGTTTTACGTCAAAGTATTTCTTGATATCATCGCATGTTTTTCCGTTTCGTGTGCTCTCATAAATCAATAATATACTATTATATATTGGGATTATTGTATTCAGTCTAATGGCAAGAGCTTAGCTAAGAGATTTCGCCGAGGAGTAATACCGAATAATGATCGCAGGATATGTTTTACGTCAAAACTATTTCATGACATCATCGCATGGTTTTGAGATCCATAATAGGCCCACAGATCCCTAACACACAGTATAATAATAAAATATTTAGGTATTGATCATATTCCGAAAAAAAACTGGAAAAAACTTTCAATTATTAATTTCGTAAAGGCCTTGTTTGCTTTTAGTTCGCAGTTTCCCATTAAACTAATTCAACCCCGACATCGACACGCTGTAAAGCGATCCAGGAGCTCCAAGAAACCTCAACTCTTGTGTTAATATTAATTTACTCGTATTTATAGGTCTTCCAGGATTTTTACAGCGGTGTTTAGTATCTCAAGTGTGCTCTTTAAGGTTTTCGGACTATTTCATGAAGGTAAATTAAGAAATTTGCAATGTTTTGTGTCTATCTGGTGTAGAATTAAAGCTTTTAATCCTTTTATGATCGTGAGGTTGCGGGTTCCATCCCTGCACAAAGCAAGAATAAAGAAAGGCTTTGAGTTGGAGTGTTTATCTTTATACTTTACTAGCTGACCCGGCAAACGTTGTTTTGCCATATAAATAAAAAAAAATAGATGTTGGCCGATTCTCATAGATACCGGATAAGCAAAAAAAATGTCATCAAAATCGGTCAAGCCTCGGTCAAGTTTCGGAGGAGTATGGCAACGAAAACTGTGACACGAGAATTTTATATATTAGATATTCTATAGGTTTCCCAGTTTGCCCCAGTTCGATACGTGGTACTTGGATACGTTTCTTAATTTCGGGAGTTGGTGTGATTGTCAGGGGATTTTATTACCTACATGACAAAGTTTGTGAAGATGGTAAAGTGGATGTTTACTTTCGCTTGAAAAGATTGGGATTTACACAGATAAATTTGCGGAAAACCGGATTTATTATCGCTTATAGTTTAAATTTTATATTTTAACTCGACGTTTCAGTGTCTTTGCAGAAATATAAATTATACGCGATAAATCCCGTTAAAAAGTGTTCTAATTTATTTATTTATTTCACAACTTATGTACATACTTGTAATTATTAACATATAATATATAAACAATATGGATCGTTGAAACTTAAGACAAAATGACGCTAAATCTGACAGAACTTAGATATTAAAGTTCAATTAAATTTTATGTGTAAACTGGAACATTTTGGTTGGGTTTGATTTAATTTACCACAGCTATTAATGATTTAAAATACTTAAAATGAATGTGTATATCTGAAATACTAAGTTACGTTTTTAATAGTTGGTCAAAGAAACAATACATACGTCAAGTAAAATAATCTTTTGGTGATTCATTTTCGTATTTTTTTCATGAATATTTTACATTGTAGAGGCCCGTGTACATTATCATTTGCCTATTGACATATCAGCAATTTACTACTCTCTTTGATATGCTATCTAGTGATTACCTATATTAGAAAACGTTTACGTTTGTACTTCCTCCCTATATGTAAATATGTAAAGCTGTGAATACCTTAATCGTAATTTTTACAACATATTGTGAAACAATTCTTTTAAAAAAAGAATTCATTATTAAATAAAATCAGTTTTGTCTACATCTACGTTACAGCCCGTTCACACATGGTCCGTTTTACTGGATACGTTTTACCGGATACGTATTTATTTTATCGATGGCGCATGGAGTTGCATGAGCGACATCGCATATGGCATAGTATTCAGTATACGTATTTACGATACAAAAAAGGTATCCAGTAAAACGTATCTCGTAAAACGGATCATGTGTGAACGGGCTGTTACGGTGTACTTCCAGTTATCCCTCGTGTTCACTCGTTTCAGGCGTTTTCCTTCGGTATATTTTTGTATTTAATGGTTTAAATATATTATTTCACTATTTGTGTTTGACATAAAATATAGCTTTTAAGAATATTTTTAATGCACAAAACAGTGTTGAAATTACTAAATAGCTACTACTGTATAACTATGCCGTAGAGTGCAATTTATTTGAGTGAACCCACACGCCTTACTGGGGATACCTCCCAGTTCCGTGTATAGTATAGGGTCTTTTTTTATATTGTAAGGATAGGACGTTTGCCTTCCAATATTTTTTTCTTTCAATAAGGACGGGTCGATTTCAAAATGGAATAAAACAGGCTGTGTGCGAGATATTAACAAAATAATTATTTTATTTGAAAGACCTATTCATGCCATTTTGTTTTGATTATGACATCATTCAACTGCTCGCCTCGTCTTCGAGCAGTGGCACAAATCTAAGAGGTAAGAGGATTTTGAAATCAACCCGTCCTTATTGAAAGACCCTATGCTTATCCCACTGTCTTACTTCACGAATAATAGTAGGTATTGTAGTTTTTAAGTGTGAGTCGGGGTCATTTGGATATTTGACTGATATACATATGAGTTTTCCTCCCTATCATCTGAGGTTACGCGAAAATGAGGTCGAAGATGACATGGGCTTAGGAAGGAATTAGAGCTTCATAAAAATACAAGGTTATTTTATGGTCACTGGGCAAATTTTTTTTACCAAATATGTATTTTATTGTAATTTATAGAAATGATTCTTGTAAAAAAAAGGTATGTATATTTTTACAAGAAAATTAATATAGTCATTGACATATAAACCACGGCATGGTCACTTTCAAATGATTAGATACCATTAAAGTAAACATGACTACGCGCTACTACAAAACATCTTGCAGTAGTACGTCGTCGTAGTATTATGAACAAAATGCCGCGTCGCAGTGTTCATCAACAACGACAATTTGATGCCTTACCTTTAATTTTTTGTACTGAACGATTCTTAAATAAATATGCAGGTACGTTTATAGCAGCCCTTTATACAGGCTCGCCATATAATAGGCAAAAAAAATATTTTTTTCGAAATTCAGACCTCATTTACTCGTCATTGCTATTAAAATAATGTGCTATTAAAATATACTAAACTATTATTATATTTTAACTAGCTTTATCCCGCAACTTCGTATGCGCTCAACTACCCTTCTTAACTAATTTCAGAAACTATACAACCAGACATCCACTGAAAGAACCTTTATACCAAGTATCACACCCTGAGTGCATACTCAAGGAATAAGTTTTTTTCATACAAACCAAAAATCATATATTTCCCGTCCCGTGGGAATTTTAGGAATTTTTTTTAAAACTCTTTGAAAAACCCTTCATGCCGAGTATCACATCCGTACACTCAAGGAATAAAATTTTTCATACAAACTAAAAAATCCAACCCCTTCCCGTGGGAATTTCGGGAATTCCTTCCATAATACAAACAGACACTTATTGAAAAATCTTTACACCAAGTTTCACATCGGTGCACTCAAGGAATAAGATTTTTCATACAAACTAAAAAGTCCTCTAATTCCCGTTCCCGTGGGAATTTCGGTCTGTCAGTCACTCAGTCACTCAGTACCTCAGTCACTCAGTCAGTAACGGAACAGTTTTATATATATTGATACCTGTATTGCCAGAACATTTCGACGCCGTCGGAGCGATGATACTTGGGGGCAGATGTAATACCTATCACGGGGCGTCCAAGAGTACTCCGAGTAGTCGGCTTTTACGACAAGCTTTTAGGTGGTGGGGTGGTGGTAGGGCAATTCGTAACTGACCCTGTACGGCATACTTGTAACATATTTCAAAGCGTCACACAAGTAAAACCGGCACTGCAGTATTAATTAAAAACGTTGTGTCAGCTGGATCCAAACACCCACCTCATATTTGGAAGTCGGACATTTATACGCCCACAAAAAACATGTCGTAAGCAAAACAAACAGACTTTATGTTTTTCATTTTGTCCAAGCAGTGTTTTGTTTTGGCCACCGGTATATTCGGGAACAGAAATTAACTGCCGTAACGACGCGGATGCTCGGTGGGGCGTGGTTTCGAATAGGAATTTCGAATTTCAAATTTAAATGTTTTTTTTTGTGATTTTGTAAAAAGATTAGTTTAGTAATTGAAAATAGTTAATATTTAAACTGTTTTTATTTTCAAGTTTCTATGCTAGTGTAAAAAAAATATTGACTAGATATAAATCGAAATCTAAAAGTGAAAAACGTTTGATGTCTCATCATCATCATCATCAACCAGTAGACGTCCACAGCTGGACATATGCCTTCCCCATTTATTGATGTCTCATAAATACGAAAATTAAAAAAAATACCTACTTCAAACACAAACTTAGTCGCTTCAGTGTTTTATTTGAAGGATAAATTTAAAGTTTTTTTTAAGATAAACTACTTTTTTCCTGCATAGGTAGGCATTTGTACAAATTAATACATCGCAGTATCGTTTTAGAAAATAATTTTAAAGGTATGGAAAACAGAATAGAATTAATCATATTATCACTAAAAGAAGCTTTACTCAAATATTAAGGCAATCTCTTTTGATGGTATGACCCGTCTATGCTCCGTCTAACAGTGACCACCTCTGGCACCAAGTATTATTTCTCTTGCGAGTCTTATTTCCAGACCTATATGGTCCATATTCATTCTCATTTTCATATACCAATATTTATTTATTAACATATTTATTACATACATTAAAAATGGATAAAAAAAATAGAATACTAACACAAAATTAGGCAAGGTACAAAATGTTCTTCAAAATAAGAAATATTAAAAAATCTGCAACATTTATAATCGTGTCTTTGCGAAGAATAATGCTCCTCTCTTGTTATAAACAAGTTATTTGATACCTTTGTTCGAAAATAATACATATTCAAATACAAGAATGAGAAAAAATAGCTCCAGTTGTTTTTCTTTATATGATAGGTACAGAGCACTTTCAGAAAAAGACAAATAAAATGTAATAGTTTAATATATGGATCATTGTTGGAATAAGCTTTAAAATGGTGCCATAATAAGACGGTATAAAACTGACTTTTCTGTCGAATTATAGCATTTAACGTAGACAACAATTTAACCTACACTTTCAAAAAGCCTTTGTTAAACAACGTTAGTTACATCGGAGCACTATCTGAACAATTTAATTTCACCTTCAAAACAGAACAAAAGAATTACCATAAAGAAAGCTTTCATAAGCTATAAGTTCTCTTGACATAGATAAACAAAAGAAAAGCTCGAAACACAAAAAACAAAGGCACTTACACACGTTTAAACGTGACGGTACATGTTTACACGCACTGCAGTGAATTTGTGAACGAAACGATGCAGAGAAAATCCCTGCGTCATTAAATTATACATACCGCCCTGTTCTGCAAGATTCTCGTCAATTTCAACCCATACTTAAGTATCGGTTGACCTAATAAAAGTAAAAGGTGAAAACTAAATTCTATGTAGACCAAGGTCTGCTGTTAATAATAAATGATGGCGACTTTATACCTTGGCTTTTTCGAAGTCGATTTATACTTTTATACTACAAAATTACAAGCAAACACAATATAATTAAGTAGCTAAATATTTATTTAAATATTTTCTCGTATATTTTTTTAAGTAATCATAAGGTTTAAAGTTATAGTGATCATGTATGCGGAGGCAAGTGGCACATGGTTGGAAAGGCCTGCGCCTAGCGCTCCGTCGAGCACCGCAGTATGCGGCCCGCCCGCCCTTATAACCCACGCTCTGCACACGAAACCAAATGATTCAGTGACGTGATAAAACGGTGCCTTTCTTTATAATTAAAAATAAATAGAAACATAAACTGGATTATAATAACACTGATGTTTAAAAAAGTGGTGAAAGTGGAGTGTGAAATAATAAAACGGGATCGAACAATTAGTTAATGTATAGTTACTTACTTCGAGTTGTAGTTATGTTATTCTTTTATCAGTATTATTAATGTTATGATATTCGATAAAAGAAGAAAGGTTATGTACGTTAAATTTCCGTTTTATTTTTAATATATCAATAATATGTCGAAAACTTAGCAATATTCACTTGCAAGTACGTTCAAAATTAACATAAACTTTAGTTTTTACCTTCTTCTATCAATTTTAATTTAATTTATCTCCGTACGATTAAGTGATTGCTTCGTTCCAGTTTATATATCGACGAAACTTATTCTGGTCTTACAAAGTTTTGGAAAGATGTGGGTCAAATGACTTATTTATAATTAAAACTAAATAACCCGAAATTAATAACCCAGTAATAACATATTTCCAGTCATGGTTAGAATGAACTTAAATTTCAACATTCTATTTTATTTCAAAAGCTATATTTTATTTTATTTATTAAAAAATTGATAACACTGACAAAAAGTTACAAAAGAACAGCTTATTATGAAAAGACCCTAATAATTGTTAAAATAAAATCTTCCAGATATACAATTTAATAAATAAAAAAATTCAAAACTCTAATTCATTATTAGATGTATACTAAAACAGTATGCATTAAATGGTAGGTAATTTTTTTGTCAATAAAGAAGAAAGAACTGAATAAGTATTTATTAAAAACACGCCAACATGCATGTTGAAATAAAATTTTGTGTGTCAGATTTTAAATTACGAATTCGAGGAATGCACTCGTTGGTGTTATAGAAAAACAAACTAAGTCCGCAATTTCATAATATCACGGTAATACACGTAGATTTATCACGTGTGTTTGTCATGGTTGGTCCATGAAACCCTTGGAGCAAAACTATCATCTAATATTGAATACATTGGTACTATAATACCGGAATACCCCAGGACTGATAAATTATGCGGATAAGATAACCGTAATCCGTGTATGAAAATTATAAACAAGATAATTCGTATCTAATTGAAACTGCTATGTCGTGATAGTATCAACATTTTAATTGATTATTTAGAAATTTCGGATAACTATAATGCTAAATTTTCCGTTCATTTTAATTTGGGTTGTTATTTTAAATGTTTAATAGTTGATACGGTTTAGACAGAATGGTTATTTAAATATATCTACTGTTATTTCGTAAATACTCTGCTTAATACTCTCGTAAAATTTACATTATTTTTAGTAACAAAACTTTTTCACGACATTTTTTACCAGTATACATTTCGTCCCGAGACCCTCAGGAAAAAAGATGAAATAAATCATAAAATATTTAATACATAATAAAATTTAGAATATTTAAAAGTTGACTTTGTAATGAGTGGATAAAATAATCATTATTAAATTTATATTGTTATATTAGAATACATGATACAAAAGACTTCTTGTAAGCATAATTTGGGATGGAACAACTTGAACTGGATTTACATTGCTATTAATCATGGTAAATAAGTCAATTTTAATTCATTTAAGTAAATATTTCAAAAGATACCAATTCTAGAAGCACATGCCCGTTTCAATTCCAAAACTCAAAAATACATCGATATTTATAATATTACCTATTTGTACACTGTACAAGTTTTATTCAAATGCCAAAAAGGTTTCAAAATTTGTTTGTAATGATATCTTGAAATATATTGGGAGCATATTTTTGTAAGGTATGGGAGCATATTTTTCAAAATGTATGTACCTACGTTTAAAGGTGGCGATAAATCCTGAGGAAATTACAAAGCTAAATCTTTATAATAATTTGACCATATCTCTATTTACATTGTGTTTATGTGTGCTGAGTTTATACTTATATTATCGCGTGATTTTAATAAACTCATATATCAAAAGGATTCCTTATTGCCAAATTGTAAAAACCACCATTGCCAAGTAAAAAGGTATGCACGATTGGTATTTTGACTTCTTCTACTTCTATATATAACTTCTTGTTAATATTTGATCCGGCGCAGTGTTAATAAATTCATAAATAAATTCCGTTAACGTCAACCAAATGGACACTTTATTTAAATTAAGAGCCTTCAAATTAAGTTTCCCATTATGATAATGCCTTTATTAAAATTAAATTTATATGCATATAATTAGAATAATTTGACTTCATTTATAACGTTTATATCGTTAAAGATTCTATTTGCAACATAAAACAACAAGCACATCATTTTAGTATAAAAGTAATAGTTATACCTAACTTATAATTAAATCTTGTGCAACAACACATTTATAATCTGGATCTTAAAAACCCTTGAATATGCGAAGAAATAAAGCATGGATGTATTAAAACTGACCAAGTGATCACCTGCCCTTTGAGTTATTTATTGAAGACCTGAACTTAGAATTTATTCTTTTACAAAATGTATAATCAATAAACGTTAACGAATTATTCAATCAATATCCCCCAATTAAGCTCAATAATTATAATTTTGCAGTTTATTTGCTGCATTCATTAAAAATAAACAATGCTGGATATTATACAGCGCCATCCAGCCTTTCACGAAGCAAACTTAAGGATTTTTAAAAAGATTGGAGACTAAATAAGCACAGCTAGACTTATTGCTATTTAAATATTGTCGATGAAGAGTATCTTCAAATAAAGTGTGGATTTAAAATAAATGTGGACAAGCGGTAATCGCTGACTGAGGGACTGGTCATGGAAAACAAAAGTGCCTTAATTTATGGGACCAACAACAACAATGAAATCATTGAGGAAAAAGTGGTAAGTAGAGACGACAACATTGTGCCCGTAGGGTGATGTTAAACTGTAGGTTGTTTGGTCACATTTTAGAGTTATATTAGGTTCCTTTAGTTAAGATATAGAATGAAGACTTGAGAAATACAAGTCGTTCAATCCATTCTTTCAGTTTTAAACTTCGTAAGGGAACAATTGAGGGATTGAAAACGAAATCGACCGAATGAATAGTTACACAGCTATTAGAAGATACAGAAATAATGAGTAGAGCCTAGATGATTTAGTCATTAGCAGCTAGAAGCATGGTTTTGAAACAGACTGGTTGAACTTTACCTATTATTTGAATTAGGGCGTAGTCAATACATAGTGATAGTTTCGATCATTACACATCTTTAGAAGAGTGTGATTCATTGTGATTATTGAATTATTATCGAAGGAATAATCTGAAAGTTTCATGTACTTTCAACCAATCGAAAATATTCTATTTACACTTGGCGTGCATAATGATTTTCTGATACAAATAGAAGATCCAGAATCGTTTTTTGGCATATTATTGCCTAAAATCATTTAAATTTATGACAATCAGATTGAATCAGATTGAAAGACAGTGATGGCTTTTTAATTGAAATATCTCATAGACATAATGTCTGAAAAGGAACTGAAAGGTCACTTCAAAATGCATAATATAATTAATCGCGATGAAATTTAATTAAAAACGTCCTTATTTTAAGTTATTGCATTTTCGGATCAGAGGTGTAATATTTAATTATTTTCTGAGAAATTACAATTGTTATAAAGAAAAACGTGTGGTCTTCAGCATAATTCAGCATAATCATAGTGTAATATTTTTACATTGTTTTATGAGTATTGAGTTACCCACAGTTTCTATAAAAGAGATAAATATTTTAAAACCTTAAATTTTTTATGAACAAAAAATTAACCTAAATGAACAAAAAAATATAGGCTTATGTATGGTTCTTTATGTATTTTTAGGCAAAGCAATAATTATTATTCTTCTTTATTAGGTTTTTACTTTTCATATTTTGCATTGAAGAAAGTTTTTATTATTAGTTGCGCAACATTAACCGTAATAATTTTTTTACGTTCTTTAATTTTTATTTGAACATTGTTTAATTTTTTTACTTTAATGTTTTTTTTAACATTTATGAACGAGTTTTAACGAGTAAAAACGGCCAGTTATTGTAAGTATCATTCTGTATGTACTTACAAATCGATATACCTATAAATAATAAATATACCTACATAATTGTAGTAACAATTGCGATTTCTCACGCTCCGTGTTTCTTTTTCCTTATTTTACTTACATTTTTGCTTTTGAGTTTTTTTCTTTACTCATAATACTGACAATATTATTTCGATCCCTTATAAAAGTCACTGGCCACCTATTAACCTTTTCTCAGTGATTTAATGGTCGAAAAAAATGAACATGCAGCTTTCAAACTTAAGGTAGCGTATACAGTTATTTTTTCCAAACAAACTTCTTAGTTCTATTACTTCACTTTTTAATGCCAAAAACAAAAATAGATGTAGATATATGTCAATGTTTTGTCTTTTCCTAACGCTTATATAAATATGATCCCCGAATAGATAATCCATATTTCAACCTCAATTTAAATTCATCTTGCGGGATAAATAACTGAAATTAGTTACAGGAATAAATGTTTATATTACCGATAAGCAAAGCGCATTTAATAAGGGACATATTGAATATAAATTAAGTGATTTTTTCAAACGAATACACATTCCAAAATTTTTATAAACTGTATTTCGCACTGTATATACAACTTACTAGATTTTTTGCGAAGCTCAGCAACTTTGTTTTTTGTCAACAAAGTTGATTTCATATGATAAAACTTTTTAACCCTATTAAGACAAAAAAAAAAACAAAATAAAAATTTTGAAAAACCCACGACGCGACGGTAAAGAAGTAATTGAAAAAGAATAAAATAATTTAAAATCCCCCGACTAAAATGATTTATGTCACGAGAGGTAATTAACGTGAAAAGCTTTTTTAAAAGTTCACTTGATCTCACACAGAGTCGGCCATATTATGAAAAACATACTATTCGTTTTCATAGCACTTGCCTACGCTTACCTATTCGGTTCTCGAAGATGTAGATGTCGCAATAACATAGGTATTCAACTCCCTATGAACTTTATAAGAAGAGCAAGAAAATCCGTCTGGGTCTAATTACCTCTCGTGACATAAATCATTTCAGTCGGGCGATTTTAAATTATTTTATTCTTTTTCAATTACTTCTTTACCGTCGCGTCGTGGGTTTTTCAAAATTTTTATTTTGTTTTTATTTCAAACTTTTTAAAGAGCATAATATACCATACATTACATTACCCAACACCTCGTTCCTCATCAGCCCTCTAATGTCCCCACCACCGCTGGGAAACCAATGTAGTTTATTTAAATACATAGTGAAGTATTATAATAAGTATTTACTACTCAACTTTGCTGGTGGCTCAAATTTGCTGGGACTTTGTTGTAACGTAACTCGATATCATATAACATTATAACAATCAAATCCAAAGCGATAATTGAAAACGGCATTCAAATCGGACCAATGGTATGCAAACAAATATTTACTGCAGCGCCCCCTGGTGAGTCGTTACCGTAACACCTATCTCAGAACATGCGCTAATCAAATCCAAAGCGATTACTGAAAACCGCATTAAAATCGGACCAGTGGTTCTGGAGATAAATGGTAACATTGGTTTGTACACCCTCTCACCCCAAACGCATATACCGTCTCCGTTCCGTCGTGGGTAATAAATACCTACATGCACGTTACGTTGTAAAGAATGCAAATGAGAGAGTCGGAAAAGCCTAGGAGATATTGCCTATCGAGATAACCGTTTCCTGCGGTTAGGAAATGAGTAGTATTATTAAATTTAATTAGTTCTGAATCATTCAATAAACACTTCTAATAACGACTAATTAATTAAAAAGTAGGCAGCATATCACAAATAGAACAGGTTTAGGCTAAGTAGTTGTTTTTCATTGGATCTAACTGATTGGATTGGGTCTTATTTAATTCAACTGAACCTCAACCTGGAGGCAACTGTTTCTCAAGATTTATCAAATGCTAAAAAACTTCAAATCCGACTAATGAATTTATGCATAAGCGCGTCAAAATTAACTATTGGACTTTGTTATACTAATACATATCAAAATACCATTTAAAGTTACAATGAAAAATACTGAATTAAAAACAGCATCTTCACAAGGGTTGAATCCTGTAAGTATAGCATTTCTCTATAAAAATAATTTCAAATAATAAGAAATATGATGTTTGTTGTAAAAAGTCGAAGTGCGTTTTATGAAACTTTACTCCTTTCTAGTGTTTCGTTATGGAAGGCTAGAGCAAAGTGCAGTTGTTTACATGTTTATTGTGAGAATTTGAACAATTTACAGAAATTTTCGTCGTGGCGCCGTGGTTACTGTGCATATCAAACGATATCGCAGGTTAAGCGCGCTCGGTGCGGCCGGTATTAGGATGGGTGACCGTAAACCATTCATTTCTCACGACGATTTCCGTACTTCGGAGGGCACATAAAGCAATCGGTCCCGGGTGCTGTATACTTGTATGCAGTAATCATTAGGGTTTGCCGGAAGCCATTTCAACACCCTGAAATACTTATCTGATATCCACCAACCAGCACCGGGCCAGCTTGGTGGATTACGGCCTAAAACTCCACGTCACCCAGAGGAGAGACTCATAGCCTTGCAGTGGGCTCATTACACGGAGTTTGATGATGATGACAAAAATTTTTAGATGCTCAAGTTTGTCATGTTGCGGATGTGAGGTTTGGAATAACCAATTTTTGGAGAGACTCGCAGTGCCAAAACGGTTTTTTTGGCTTCTTTAATTGCTTTTATAAAATATGGAATATTCTTATACAGAGGTCAAAAAGATACAAATGCTAATGGTACGGTATTTAAAAGACAATTGGCAAAGAAAAATAAATGAGAACAAGATAATTAAGTAAAGAACTGTTTGATATATTTGCCTGCACGAAACGAAGTCAGGTAGACTTCAAAAATAAGGGGTTCTTAAGGACATGCGGACTTCGCTTATGAACAGGTTTTTACTGCACCGTGTATAAAAATACTAAGCCATTAATATAAAAAGTTAAACTTGAATATGTTATATTCCGCTAACTTCATGATAGAATTTCAAGAATGAAAAATGAAACTTAGTTGATCTTGTTAAATATGTTACAAAATATTCAGTTTCATGCAATATAAAACTTAATATAGACATAGTTTCTAAGAACCATGGCGAAATATTCCTTTTCAGAATATTTGTTGCAAACTATTCACAGAATACATGTTTGTTCATAAATCTTTATACAGCTTTATTTTGCTACTAAAAAGTATCTGAAAATATCAACCGAAAATCAATTTATAATTGGAAAAAATAATAGTTATTTAAAATATTATTAACATGACTAAATAATTAATAAATAGTACTGAGTCCTAGATGTATTTTCGGAGCGGGGCTTTGGAACGAGTGCCAGAGAGTGCACCGCACTGGTTATTGATTTCATCTTTGCAAGTTTGCCATGCTGTTCGACAGAACCTACGAAATAATTTATATTAAAACGAAGTTTGGATGGATGAATAAAATAAATAAATAAAATAAATCCCCAGACAATCACACCAATTACATGGCCCTAAACTAAGCAGAGCTTGTGGTATGGGATACCATGTAGCGAACTAGGGGGGAACCTATAATATAAATACATATATAGATATACGCCTAGACCAGGAACATTTTTTTTTCTTGTTCCGTACGGGAATCGCCACTTCACGTTAAAAAAATATACCGAGCTCCATATATTTTTGCTCATTCTCCTTTAACTTTCTAATTTTGAATGCGGAACAGGTTTAGTGCGGAGGTTCGCATAAGCATGATGAGTTTTCTTGGCACTCGAAGGGGTTCAGATACTCTGAATAAACGCAAAAATTACCAGACTTAAACACTCTTTCACCACTAGAAATGATGAAACTTGGAAAAAATATATACAGGGTGGTGAGTTACGCGGGTAACACCACAGAAAAGTGCTAGTAAGCCAGATTCGAAGGTACTGTATAAATTGATAAAAACATTATATGAGTATACTCGTTACACTTATTGAATAACCCCCGTGCTCATGATTGCGTCGTTTCTTCAATTGGCTCTGTCTTCCGTATAACTATAGGCCGTTGTCTTCATTTTTGTTTCACTTTCTGTTCTGCTGTTTTGCATATCTCATGCCTTTCGTCAACCCAAGCCGCATGAAACTTACAGTAAAATATATCTCAATGCATTTATAAATAAGTTATACCTACACAAGCAAATTTTATTAAGTTTGCAGCAGTGCAAGGTCTTCTTAAAGCCAATAAAGTATGATTGCAGTATTAAATCTCAATCATCGAACTTAGGTCAACAGCACTGCAATTTATTAAAAATTCCATGACTACCACAGCCAATATTTCAATTCAGTAGTAAAGAAATCAATCCGTATAAATTGACAGCGAAAGAAACGGACGGTTAACCTCCTTAAGCTTTAATCTGGGGTTAATTAAACCAGGCTTAGAGACCGAATCTGTAATTAAAACTGTGACATTAAAGGCTTTTATCGGGAAAATCTTTAGGTCTCGTTCTAAGTAAGCTGACGTGTAACGAGTTTACAGGGTTGCTTTTTTACTCACCAGCCAATTTTTTTTACACAATAAGTACTATTTATAGAAACGATTTTCGCAAACAAAGATATGTATTTTTACAAGAAAATTTATATATTCCCTAACATATTAAGCAAAGCATGGTCACTCTAAATTATAAATGAATACCATTAAAATAAAGACGACTATGCGTTACTGCAAAACATCTTGTATTACTACGTCGTAGTATGCCGCATCGTAGTAGCTGCGTTCATCATTACGAATATTTGTAAAAAAGTTTGTGGTGCCATATTTTTATTTTTTTGTTAACAAGTTTCAGTGAACTCATAAAAATACGATATATTAAATATTGAAATGGCTGTCATTCAGAGGGGGTAAGGGTTGCGACCACCCCTCTTATAGTATTTTGTCGATAAAATTTGGCGTACTATACGTGGGTGAAGTGACACTGTTAATTAAATTAGTTTATCGTTATCTTATACCCCATAGATGGCCCATTCCATTTAGATTCTTTAATTCCTAGTGTCTCTAGAGGCACAGATTTATTGCCTTTTTCGGCACGTTTATGCGGAGAAGGTATGTATACCTATTCCTTAACGACCTTACATGATTTGGCAGCCTCTTTAAAAATGTCTAACGATATACAAACATTTTTCAAAAAAGGAATTGAAGTTCTGAGTCTCGAAAAGTTCCATTTTTATTTTAACTTTTCATTATTTCGATTATTATCTGTGGTCTTGTCTAAACTATTTCTTCGTGTCCATTCGAAATTTCTAGGTTCTTTGTATGTATAGTCAGCGTGAAAGAAACAGTCTACGCATGAAGTAATAATGACGTTTCATTCAGCAATCTCACAATATATTGTCTTCAAATTAGGATCAAAAGCAGGTTTTAGTTATTTTCCATGTCGATGGTAATCCACATGTTATGTCATGACATGGTCAATTTCTTTAAAAACCTTATTTAAATTATGAATAGTGAACACTATGTGCATCAATTTAATTTGATTGGAGACAATATTTCGAACATCAAAAAACTTAAAATTTTGTTCATTTGTTTTTTTGAACTTGCTAATCTCTGAAACTAACAGTCGGATTCGATATCGATATACATATATTCGATATTGATATCCTTATTCTTAAGAAAAACTAAAAAATGTTTTTACCGAGCAATTCCGAGTAATTCCAAAGTCAATATTCAACGAAATTTACGTTGAAATAACAAGGTAGTTTTATACAACTTTAATGCTTATCCTGTTTTCTTATGGCTTCTGAGATGCATTGGTTGAGGTCGATTCCACCCATTCCAATTTCAAAGTTTTCTAAACTGTCTCCAGTCTAGGTGCATACTAATCCGCTCGATACCCTCCATAACAGAATCATATACATGGAAGCTTACTTTATGTACTATCTACTAAATAGATGGTTCAAACTATTTAGTACTTTATAGCAATACTAGCTGTTGCGCGCGGTTTTACCCGCGCAATTTTGATTCCCCCGGGAAGTTCGGAATAAAAAGTAACCATGTGCTATTCTACATTGTACTTTATCACTATGCCAAAGGACATGATTTTATCTTCATATATTTTGGCCCATATGTGTACCGTGAGGTACAAGGACACCAAATTGTAGGGCACGGACCGAGGATTGTAAAATATAGGATGTATTTACCTATGAATGATTAAATGGTATAAAATAAATAATTTAAAGTTGTAAAAGTAGCCATTTCGGAACATAAAATCATTATTTTTTGACATATGTCAGCAAATGTTACTCCGTTAGTCAATTAAGATGTCAGTTTGACAGTTATAGTAACATTTTTTTGGTAGTCAGTTTCATGGCATGGATAGCATATGGATAGTATCTTTTTACCGAATAGCGCAGAAATATAGCTTGTGTACAAAGCCTCGAGTAAGATTTTTTTTGTTAATACAGTTTGCTTAAGTGGAATCAAAGGTATTATAAACCGCTGAGTGTACCTCGGTACCTCAAATGGGCCACTTATACGGGGATCCTATAATTAAAATCCTTTTGGCCGTGATTGAGGAACAAACATCCATACATCGAAACATTCATATTTATAATATTAGTAAGATTTTCTCAAGTTTTTACGATTTATTATTTAAAATAAAACACTTCTTAACCGTGATTGTCACGTATATTTTGCAAACTGGTAGTTTTTTTCTGTTCTCAATACTTTACCCACATGAAATCTGACAACCTAATATTTCATATAATACATTGAAAACGACGTATACACTCATGCCACTACATACACTCATGCCACTACAAGACACTAGAACTGCTAACGACGCACTATGCCTGTTTAGAATATGAAGAAATGTAATAATTTGTCCAGAGCTTTTAGATCAGATACCTACTTATCCTTTAATGTGCCACAAAAAGAACCGGATGCACACATCTTTTTCTCTTGACTCACATAACTTAAATCAAGGCCATCGAGCACCACTCTAACTTTTTTTTTGTACTTGCAATAAAAATCTGGAGTCAGTGAACTTATTCAACGCAAAAAGAGTTTAATTAAACGTGAAACTTTTAAGATATTGGTTGGTCTGTGTAATGCGAATTTTTACTTCTCAATCGAACTTCTTTCCGTAAGTTATATTTTTATTGTATATATTTTTACTGTTTTTTCTACTAAATAAATAAAACCTGACAGCAGTATTATACTACAGTCTATCAGTGACGTAATTCTTATCGTAATTTATTTTTGATATCGTAGTCAACTTATAACGGTTACAGCTTTCGTTCAAAGCCCACTGGTATAATCTGTCCCGATGCCAGCATTCCCGCGCAAAATACCAACGTTGCCAACTTCTAGTTTCAATTTTTTTATTCCGTTTTTCAATTCGTTATGAAATCTTTTTCGTCCCTAACGTTTTATAGATGTGGCTTTCAGTATTGACGGCGTTTTAATGGGTTCCGGACATGGATTATAAAGGTTTGTGTTTTGAGCTTAAAAAAATCTTAGATGTAAACCGTACATAGTGAAGATAAACTCAAAATTAACATTTCTTATCCTAACGCCATATTTATGTCTACCTCGTATAAGGTTAACTTTTTGTTGAAAAAATCGGATCTGCTCTTCTGCCAATACTAACTTTATACTTATATTGTATACCTCAGATAATGAATGATAGTAATATTTGAAAACCGTCTCATAGGTTGAATGTTCGGCTGCGGCGTCAAAGGTCTCAAGTTCGAGTATCAGACGAGTGAGCTTAGGAACGGATTTAGAGGTTTTGGCGATGGTATAATAAAACGATTAAGTATTTCACTGAGTCTATTTGAAGTTCATAAATCACAATTGTTAACAAACATAAACTTGGTACAATTGGTCCTTATCAATACGTTATGTTAAGAGACCGTAGCCAGGCGGTGTTCTGCAGACGACCGCTCGAAACCCTTGTTGGGGGTTTTGCTGACTTTGCTTACAATGTATGACCAATACTCGGACTTTTTAAAACTGTATACAAATGTTTGAGTTTATACTAGGGATAGCCCCCTTTAAACAAAGGGACTATCCCTAGTTCCGTTGTAGTTCCGGTCACTTCACAAGCATATACAGGGTGACTGGCGACAAATTTTAGATATTGAAGGAGAGCACTCTGTTCTCGATTCTGATCATTATGTAATAAAAGTAGATACTTAAGTTTTCATCAAAATTCCCTATAAATAAATAAAGAGTTCACGAATGTTTCACGGCTCGACGACCGTTCGTGAAGCCATCTAGACCTGCATACCTGTTCTGTGTTGATAACGCCGTACGTACGTCCTTGCCAGTGTAACCATGCGTTGCGTAATGAATTCTTTAACTAATTAATAATTAATATTTATTTTTCTCTTTATGTATCTTTATGTCTCAAACTATCACGTCCTCAAATTTGAAAAGTGACCCCCCAGTCACACTATCACGTCCTCAAATTTCAAAAGTGACCCATCAGTCACCCTGCTGGGTCACTTTCGAATGAAGAAGCTAACAGTAGGTGCTTAATGTTGGTGTCTGTTTGGGATATTTATTTATCATCAATGAAACTACTTAATGATGTACAAAATTAAAACCAAGTGGCATATTACTCAACATTTATTATTGGACAGACCCAACTAGTTCCAGACTCATATACCTAGTGTGGGGTCCTCATCAAGGGTAATGAAATTTTCAGACGATAAGAATTCAGTAAAACGCTGCTTGATTTATTATTTCACATTTACATCTGCAGCTTCATTTCAAGAAAGTATACAGAGCCAACTTTAAAATATTCGCCAACTCTTATGAATAACTTCTACTATCATTACTGTCAACTTCTTTGATGAAACTTTTAATAATTTTATATTATTTACTTTGGGATGTTCTTGAGTTTTTTTTATTAATATTTTCTCTCAGCACAACAAATACGTCTTAGTTTTCTAGTTAAATTGAAATTAGCTCTACATTCTGTATATTTTCTCTATAGTCATGCAGATTTTCTTAAAAGTGGGGTATACAAAATTTGTTCCTATCATTTTTGTATACCCCACACATGCATAACCTTTTTACATATATAATTACAAATTTTAAGACTTAAATTAAATTAAATTAAATTAAAGACAAATATAATTATATGAATATTTTTATTTACCCTTTCTATTTTTACATTTTTTTTTGTTTTAACATGATTCTCATTCCACAATAATTTATAAATAGAAACTAAGAATTATGGTCTTTTTTTAGCATTGCGGTTAACTTAATAAATTAATTATTTTCATTAATACTCATATATTTTAGCTCTCTAACTGTAACAAATTATAAAAAGTAAATCCGTAATTAGACGTAAGCTACTCTTTAGAAGATTTGTTTGTTAAAATTTTAATTTTAAGGTCTGTGGATTTTGTGACTGATAAATAAATAAATAAATAAATCATGATATTTTCAAATGCGATGTTGGACAAGGGGATTACTATAGGTAATACCATCATCTAAAAGCTCTATTTCGCTATTAGTACCTATGCTGATGGAGTCATCGTGTCACAGTAGCCTTCATGCATATCATTCGATACATCATCATCATCACAACTCCGTGTAATGAGCCCACTGCAGGGCTATGAGTCTCTCCTCTGGGTAACGAGGAGGTTTAGGCCGTAATCCAGCAAGCTGACCCGGTGCTGGTTGGTGGATGTCAGATATTTCAGGGCGCCGAAATGGCTTCTGACAAACCCTAACGACTACTGTATACAAGTATACAGCACCCGGGACCGACTGCTTATCGTGCCTTCCGAAGCACGGAAGTCGTCGTGAGAAATGAATGGTCGGCGGTCACCCATCCTAATACAGGCCGCATCGAGCGCGCTTAACTTGCGATATCGTTTGATATGCACAGTAACCACGGCGCCACGACGACTTCGATACAGCTGCAGGTTAATCGACATTTGACTCGGTCAGTACACGGATGAGTGTCTATCCGCCGATTATTCATTTATCACGACGACTACCTTTGAAAGGCACGCCAAGCAGTCATTCCCGGGTGCTAGTTTTGCGTTGTAGTAACCCGATTACTAAAAGATTGACTTCGCTGAAATGTAACGTTCCGTATATCATCGAGTCCGGTCTTATTTTTATTAGGTATTCCAATTATAAAAGCTAAACCTTTGATTATTTCACAAATATTTCATAAATATTCCCAATTATGATTTTTTTGCTCAATGTACTCATGGACGGTCACTGTAGGTGATAAAAGGCATATTGAATATGAGGTAGCGACGCGTCACAATACTTTACTGTTGAAGAATGGCTGGCTATATAAGATTGGTTTTTTTTTTATATCCACAACAGGAAGATACTGTTCCTTTCACTGCAAAGCACGTTGATATAAAAAGAAACATACTTACTGGTTTAATTTGGTTCATTTACTCTTCTCAAAGACTCTTACGCTTATACGAACCTCACACACATTTACGTGCAACTGATTTCTTGACTTTCCTTTTTTGTATATAGAATATATTTTTAGCGAAATTCCTTCGATTGAAATTGGATGGCATTGTTTTTTCGATGCAATTGTCAAATTTTTAACGAAATTTACAGCAAAAGAGTTACAGGTTCAGTTAGAGTTAGACCCGCATGACGAGGGTCCCATACAAACTTATAGGTAAGGTAAACAAACTAACTCAAAAACTTAAAAAAAAATTTATCGCAGCCGTTTGATCCTGAGACACAAAGTTTGTAATAGTTAATTCGCCTTTTCTGTTAGTAAACTTTATGTGTAGGTACAATTTAAGATATCTCTTTATATCTGCTGTAAGAAACTTCTTGTTGTTAAATAAAAGTTCATAAGGTAATGGAGATTATGATTTCTCGTAAAATTCCCTAATGAATAAATGTGCTAAATAAACAGTAATATTTTCCTTTTTTATTTGACAAACAAGTTTACTTTTTGGACAATCGAAAAATATTTACTGTTAACCATTTGAAATAACATTTGGATATACCTACCTCTTTTCCTGAATAAATAAGTCGTGCCTGACAGACGGACACCATAAGGGTTCCTTTTTTGGGTTTGTTTGTTTGTTCTGACCTATGAAACTATGAAAAGTAATATCTTTAAATGCAAAATAAATCTTTCTGACATTCACACAACATTATCTAGTCCATAGATACTAAGTTTTTAAAGAACTTGTGTTAAGGACTTAAGAAATATGCATATAAGTATATATCTATACATATAATAAAATGGTAGGAAAGTCAAAACTGTACATTGAATATTTTTTTAAAAGAATACTTGGGGTATGATATACAATCGAAACAGAAACAAAAAATATAGTTTTTAGAATTTTTGTCTGTTTGTCTGTTTGTCTTTCCGGGATAAACTCAAAAAGTACTGCATGGATTTACTTCAAATTTGGCATGAAGATAGTTAAGAAGTCGGGTCAACATATAGGCTACATATTATCACGCTAGCAGTGTTATAATCGTAGGTGCGTTTGGTGCTGCATAGCGTTCACGCAGACGACGTCGCGGGCAGCAGCTAGTTTCTTATAATGAATGTATCTTTCAATGTTACTATGGAATATATTGTTTTTCATTTTTGTTCGAAATGAATGATAAATGTATGCTTAAATAAAAATATTGTCTTTCCATTAATTTGTGATGGATTCTGTCTGCTGCAAAAGGTGATGGAGTTCTTTATGACCTTTCAGTAAAAAATCAAATCATTTGTTTTCGCAGTTTACATAACATTTTTGTGGCTATTTTCAATACCAAATATACATTAAATAAAGCTATTAAAAAGTTCGTCATTTCACAAGCAGCTGACGTACTCCTATAAACTAGGAGTAGTAATCTAACTGCCACATTTCAGGAACTTGATGGTACATTGATTTAATTATCTTGATTAATAAAGTTGGCAGTTCCTTTTTGATACGGGTCGTCAAGTTTTAGACGTAACTCCCTGCGTCTATTATTCTTGAGCAGTGTGTGTTCATATTTTTTTGTTTTATTATTTTTCTTTACTTTATTATAATAAATAATGTATTACCTAAACTGGCCCACACGGAATTTGTGTAATGAAGGCCACACTGTAGACCAGAGGGAATCATATTATATACCCAAACCCGTTTTCAAAAGTTCGTTTCCCTAACTGACCGATCTGGGATTTAAACACAGGTCTCTCATTACGCAGGCAAACACTCGATCAATTCGTAAAGGGCATCATATATGCATTCCGATATAATCAACAATAAAGTCGTTGTAAGTAATACCAGATTCGTCAATTTGTCAAATCATAACAAGGAAAGTTTTGACGACCACTTTGGCGAGGGGGTAAACCTATCTGCCTCAGACACCAGTGGTAGCGGGTCCAATTCCCGCACGGAACATGAAAAAAAAATGTTCCGGGTCTGGGCTTTAATCTATATATGTATTTAAATTCTAGGTTCCCCCTAGTTCGCTACATGGCATCTCATTACACAAACTTCGCTTACTTTGAGGCCATGTAGTTGGTGTGATTGTCTGGTGTGATTGTCTCTTATTTAACGTGTGCACTGCACTGCAATCATATTTTTGAACATGATATAAAGACTATGACAGACACATATGGTAGATATACATATTGTAGTATGTATTTCCGTAATAAACAAACATATCATACATAACACCCATACCATTGAAAACAAACAAATATTAACAAAGTGTGGGGATCGAAGCCGCGACCACTGGCTTCTGAGGCCGGTAGTTATACCCCTTCGCCACAGTTTTATAACTATATTTGGAATTGAAGATTCAAGTAGTTATTCAATATATTTCTTATATTACTCAAACTTACTTAATACACAAGCAGTTCCCCTCTGCTTCCCCTACGTTAATCGGGTTTTGTGTGAATGTGCAGGATAAAATTAGTATTTTATGTATCTTTGTAGGATATATTATAGCGTCGTGGAAAATATCTATTCAATACGTTAAGACCTTTCATCAGTATATGTAGAGAAACAAACAACTATCGTCACAAAATTACAGGTTTTATAGTACCTAAGTATTAGATCATTTTCTAAGTTACCCTTATGTTACCTAGGTCGGTATGAAAACATTGATATTCAACAACTTTATATGCTTTGAATTTAGGTTCTTAGTTGAAATCGATGACTTCTATATTTAAAGGATGAGCTATCTTTGTATGATCAAGTATAAGTTTATCTGCGATAATCCGTAACTTCTACTACTAGCTCTAACATCCAGCACTGAGGCTGTATTTGCCATTGAAATCTGGTCAAATCGATATTTCACTGACGTTATTAGCAAGAACCGTGATACCTCGACTCATAGATGACTGACTTATGTTCCTTTGTCCCTTAGATGGGGCAGAGGGCTTCCACAGTGCTTCGCCATCCCGCTCGGTCTTGAGCTACGCGCTTCAGTTCACTCCAGGTCTTTCAAATTTTCTTTGTCTCTGCGATGATCGTCCGCCTCCAAATATTGCGACCAATTAACGATCTAGTTATCCTTGCTTATTTCAAGGCATCATCACTTTGACATATTTTGAAAATGCGTTATTATCGATGTTTTAGACACGCATGCCTAATGTTCACAATTTCGAGTAGCAGAAATGTCTAAAGTATTGACAAAGTAATCGTATCATAATCATCATCATCAACAGCTAGTAGATGTCCACTGCTGGACATAGGCCTCCACCAAGGTTCTCCACATCGCTCGGTCGAAATCGAAATAATTTATTAAACATGAAAATCATTTATCTGTAACTTATATACTTAACAAATCAAATAAACGATATTACATTATAATCAGTGATATAAGCCAAGTATGTTATGTAGCAATTATGACGTCATACCTATTATTTGTACTTAATCCAAGGACTTAATCAAGTGAGCTATGTAGGTCTAATTACAAATTGTTATTTTATGTGCAATTATGATCGCCGATAGTCATGCCAGAGCTTCCCAATGACTTTCTAGCAGCACAGCCTTTGTTGGGCTTTAGTTTTGTATAGCTTCTTGTCAAAGCAAGCTGCTCTCTCAGACAGTACGGAAAGAAAAACAACAAAAAGCTATGAAGCCTCAAATTAAATTAAAGTGACTTTGTTCCTCACCACGGAATAGAGTCTAAAATTATTTACTTGCTGGATGATACACAAATTGTTGGAAATTGGATTATGCCATAAATGTCAATTGAAAATAGCATCCCTGCATATTGTTAAATGTTCTAAATATTTAATTTAAATTGAGCGAGCCATAAATGGCATCCCTATTATTTAAATTGGATTTGGAACCATCCAGCATTTCCACTCAAATTGTTACAGATTCATGCTTTCTGTTATTAAACTTTATTCATATTATAGTGAGCTCTTTATTGAATTTCATAATGATAACCCAATTTATTTCAATTTTCAATTTTAAAAATATAGCATACTTAAAATTATAACTATAATAATCAAAGTGAAAAGTCTGAAAGTGATAAATTAAGTTGTTGATCTTTATAAGAATGTGGATTACTTATATGATGTGCTGTGACTAAGTGATAAAAACATAACTAAAATCTGTTTAAGTAAAAAGGTGCAGTCTGTAACAAGTGAAGTTCCTAATTACTGGACATGGAAGACATACTGAGTACTCCTATTAAAATTGGATTCGACATCAAAACTAATGAACTTTTAGAAGAAAGAGCTAAATTGGTACGTACTCCTTGAAATTTTTTAGCCAGCACTTTTTAGTTAATAAGACGTGAGCGCGAGAGACACAATTTTTAACATCGATTCGTGGAGTGTTTTCACCCGACTTCCAAAAGGAGGAGGTACTTGATTTGAGTGTATTTTTTTGTGTTTTTGTTACACGAGTTTTTGGACAATTATAATTTTGATATTTCAGAGGTGGTCCCATATACCTACATTTCATTCATATCAATTGAGTAGGTATACATTTCATTCATATCAATAGAGTACTTTAAGAACATATTTTTTTTTTTTTAAATATGTATGAATATGGTGAATATTTACATTGGTATTTCAGCCAAAGTTTTGACTGACAAGTACAAACTGACTGAAACAGTCCTGGTGGTAAGTATCACTCGTCCTCAAAAATATCCCTTATTATACATACGTATAGACACAGTAACATTTATAGATGCGTAGCCGACCCTAATCTGGAAAAACCTTCTTTCCTGACATTAAAGAAAACTGTTACACGTTTATTAAGGGTGAAACATAAGTCGTAAATGGAATATTTTTGTAACAGCAGTATTTTAAGACGAATTTATTGCATTGGCTCTAGAAGGAAACTTACTGATATTAACGAACTAGCTGTTACGCGCAGTTTTCCGGTATTGCTATTCCAAACTGTAAACTATCACTATGCCAAATTTCATCCAAATCCATTAAGCCGTTTTGACGTGATAGAGTAACAAACATCCAGACATGCATACATCCATCCATCCACACTTTCACATTTATAATATACAAAATTTTAGTTTGCTTTTATTCGATAGATGTCGCTGTACGTTGATTAAATCGCACAAGAAGAGTAATAAATGACTTAGCTATATTTACTTTGTAGACTACTATTATTCGTTCTCACTTTCATAATTATAATGTTAGTAGGATTATCTAATAATGTTTGCAAATTTTTTAGATGTTTGTTTGGAACCACTTGTTTAAACTAAAGTTGAACAGTAAAAACACATAAATCTATAATTTATGTATCATCCTGTATAATAAAGCTCTATTACCAACATTTTCAGTGTATATTACATCATGTAGGTACAGCAAGCCATAAGTATGCGACGATGCTACCATATAAACGGAAATTTCAATTAAAACTTGTAAACTAGTTAGTTCCTCGTCAGCTTTGTTCATAAGTTTTGTTTTAAAAGTATTCATAGTTAATTGATTTTTTGTTCTGATAATATTATTAAATAACTGAAAATGTTAAACACTTTACATCATTGGGGCTGTTAAAGTTGTGGTTCCTCGCGCTCACGATATTCGCTTAATTAGAGATTATTATAGGAAAATTATAACTAAAATACAGGAATATAGTTTCGTAACTATTACCACACACTGGTGGTAGAATTAAATAATTTTGTAAAGCATGCCCATCTGCATTATTTCCACCGCCAAATTATTTGACCGTGCTCCGGATATTCAATGTAATCAAGGGCATCGAGATTCTCACACTGCCGCCTCACTGACGTATTTATGCACCTTCGCGCGTACTTGCGGTATTGAATTACATGAAATTAGTCGAAACGCACTTCCATAAGTATGCACGTACGGGGTTGGCAGTGTGGGAATCGTCTTAGAGCCAAAACTGTGTTACATGGGTCTTTTCAAAAGTCCGTCCGTACCGACGGACGAACGGTACGAAGTACGCCAGCACGGAGCAACGTGCGGATGCATGCGCGTGCCTTCTAGCGGTATTACATAATGGCCTATTCCATGCCCACGTCTACCGATTTAATTTTTCAATTTATGTTTTAAATAATTTATAAATCCGATTATGGTATGTTTGTGAGATTTTCTATTGTTGTTATCATATCATATTTTCTTTAAATTTTTTGTATTTCCTGTTTTTCATTTTGTTATTTTATTATATATTTTGTTTGATCGTCACATGTAAGTTTATTCTGTGTGTATAATTACTGTATGCTGCCGTAAACAATATTCCACGGTTGCAACGGAAAACCAGCGCTAGTTTGTTAACTAGCAACATGCTGAGTTGCGACCTGTTTGGGACATGTTTTCATTTTTATGTGTAGGTAAATATTTTATTTTTGCTATGTGTAAATGTTTTATTCTGAAGCTTGTGACACAAATAAAGTCTTTTTCTTTTTTTCTTTCTTTACCCACTAGTCATGCTACGGAAACCCACGCATGTATCCGCTTCACGGAATTATGGCTCCTTCTTACCATCTAAGGCCCTAGTGTCAACAACGCATCAGCTGACTTGGCTGGAAGTATCCATGGCTATTTGTATTCAGGCACTTTTATAACATCAGGAAACCGACATAGTATCTTGCCCATTACTGTAACATTAAGAAGCTACAAAACATGAGTATTTTTTAGCATCCTCTGTTATGTAATTACGTGGTGTAATAGTCTTTAATATCGAATATTCAATTGTATTTCTCATAAATTACGTGAACTTAAAATTATTTGCTAGTGTAGGCTTTATGATATTAATTAATATATACCGTGTTTGCGGTTAAAGTTGTCAGACCTTTAATAATTATCCAATGCGATGAATTAGGTCTGCAAATAATCAGTTTCCTTTTTTATTGAAATGATGGCCATATTGATTTTATGAATATCAAGCATAGGCACGCAACAGATGAAGCCCTCCTGCACACAACGTTTAAAAGCTCCGACAGTGTGACAGATTCATGAAACATTAATGCTGGCCATACATGATCCTTTTTATGGTCTAATCGGTATGAACTGCAGATGGACGGTTGATCCAATCTGCAGTTCGTCCATATGCACCAGTAATAGAGGTAGGTCCCGCATTAAAAGAACAGTATAAGATATTATTTTTTTGTTTTATTTATTATAACACTTCTTTAGTGACGCAGACAGTTAAAGTGAAAAGCCTGTGATTGCAAAACCACATGTCTTGTACAAGTCCTAGTTAAGTTAAGTTCATCGCGTATAACGTTCTATTACAGAGTTACCTATATCTTAAGTTAAAATAATTGAATTTGAATTTCACAGCTAAGTAATTCAGTTTTCGTTTTTAATATTTAATAACAGATAACCGTTGGAGTGTTTTCTAAGAATTATCCCTTTTGGTAGCTGTGGCGGGTTCATTTGTTTTTCTCGCACATATTTTTATATATATTTTTCTCGTACATAGAACAATAAAGCGACGAAATCACATTAAGTTTAGCCTTTTATAAAAAAAATCATGATAAAGTACCTATTAGTGTGTTTTTTCCTTAACCTGCAAGACAAACAAATTCTCCAAGGACTTGCCTCATAAAGAAACAGTAATCAATATATATAAAACTGTTCCGTTACTGACTGAGTGACTGAGTGACTGAGGTACTGAGTGACTGAGTGACTGACAGACAACGTACAGCCGTAACTACTGGGCTTAGAGAGCTGAAATTTGGAACATACATTCTTTAGAAGATGTAGGGGTGCACTAAGGAAGGAATTCCCGAAATTCACGGAACGGGAACGGGAAATATAGGACTTTTTAGTTGGTATGAAAAATCTTATTCCTTGACTGCACCGATGTGAAACTTGGTGTAAAGGTTTTTCAATGTGTGTCTGGTTGTGTTATGAAAGGAATTCTTGAAATTCCCACGGGATAGGGAAAAATATGATGTTTTAGTTTGTATGAAAAAATCCCATCCCTTGAGTTCACGGATGTGATACTTGATATAAAGGTACCTCAATAAGTGTCAGTTTTTCTTCTATGCTGGACTGGGAGCGAAAGAAAAACATAGAATGTGCCAGCTGCTTCTCTTCCCGGGCATACTGTAAAAGTCAGTTAAGGGACCGAGGTGTTATGGAAGGCTTTTTTGTGGGCGATAGGCTGACCCCCTGTCACTGCAATAGTCTCTCTTCACTATTATAATGCCTCCAAGTTTGTCAAACGTGACATCAGATGGTTTTATTACCTCTGGTGTTCTGCCTACCCCATACGGGATACAGGCGTGAAGTTATGTTTGTATGTTTGTATTATGAAAGGAATTCCCGAAATTCCCACGGGAAGGGGTTGGGCTTTTTAGTTTGTATGAAAAATCTTATTCCTTGAGTGTACGGATGTGATACTTGGCATGAAGGTTCTTCAAAGAGTGACTGGTTGTGCTACGTAAAAAATTCCCAAAATTCCCACGGGCACGGGAAATATATGATTTTTAGTTTGTATGAAAAAAACTTATTCCTTGAGTGCATGGGCGTGGTACTTGGTATAAAGGTTCTTTCAGTGGGTGTCTGGTTGTATAGTTTCTGAAATTTCCACGAGAAGGGTAGTTAAGCGCATACGAAGTTGCGGGATAAAGCTAGTTGTCTATACAATTCTAGTTTTCTATGCTTTTTTTTTAACTTTACAAATTTATTCATCCGAAAAGATATTTCCTTATATTCAGTCAACGACGTTCGTTGTGGATGTAAACCCAGTATGGTGTTTGTACATTCCTCGCTACAGTTCTCGCACATAAAAAATATGAGGATTATTCACACAAAAACATACAAAATACCATTTGTATACATATTTATAAATTTGCTATGAAACATAAAGTTTCTGCTCACTGTGTCAGTTATTTTTGAATCAGCTGATGGTAAGGAAACATAAAATCGAAATACACGAGCTTAGAAACGAAACTGGATTCTAATAGAATACTATTCTAACACATCACCGTGGAAGCAATTACAATTTTCATACCTTTGTCGTTGAAAGCGACTCCTGATGATTAACTTCTCTACTCTACTATTCTTCAACAGTAGGGACCAAAACTAATCAACGATAACCAGTTGATCCAAAACCTCGCTAACTAATATTTAATATTACAAATGCGATTAAAATGTAGAGATAATGTGGAGCCCAACTATAAATGGGCTGTGTCGTAAGTCATACGCGTAGCCCTTCTTTAGGGCCATTAGATGTTATTTAGGCTGCTCTCACGTTGCGTCCTCAGTGGTTTTAAAAAGCCCGAAACATGCCTACGTGTTGACAAAAAACATACTCGTAGGACCATTTATTATCAACTTTATGAGCGGCCTTCTCTATTGTAGTTGTTGGTTAAACTACGTGTGGTTGATGGAAACCAAGTTCAGAAGTCTTAAAAAATTACTAATAGGTGTACACCTGAAAAAGTAAGACATAAAAGCTTATAGTCGATGATAGTTGGTAGTAAATCTCTTATTTTCAAACTGGCTAGAAAACACCCTTTACATCAAGTCTACACCTAAGTATCATATCTCCAAAAAAAATAGGTAAAGACTGAATAAAACATTCAACAGCGGAATAAGAATTAAATAGCGTTTGATTTTAAATGGCTTAATAGATACCTGGCTTGGCTTCATAGAATGTAATTAATTGGAAAAATAATATGATATCAATTTGGTTTTTTTAAGTTCAATATTGAATCAATTAAAAGCCTGGGAATGGTATCATAATCTTTTGACGAGTTCTCATTTCAGTCTCGCTAAATTGTCTATAGATTTTTATACAGGGTGTTTGTTTATTAGAGCATAATTCTATTTCCAACATTTTTACATTTTGATATTAAACTTGAAGATCCTTTAAGCTACCATTTTTTTTAGATTTGACCTCTTTTAATAGTTACGTATAGAAGCATATGAAAACTTTATTAAAGAACAATTTTATATTAGCTTCTATGCTGGACTGGGAGCGAAAGAAAACATAGAATGTGCCAGCTGCTTCTCTTCCCGGGCATACTGTAAAAGTCAGTTAAGGGACCGAGGTGTTATGGGAGGCTTTTTTGTGGGCGATAGGCTGACCCCCTGTCACTACAATAGTCTCTCTCCACTATTATAATGCCTCCAAATTTGTCAAACGTGACATCAGGTGGTTTTATGACCTCTGGTGTTCTGCCTACCCCATAAGGGATACAGGCGTGAAGTTATGTATGTATGTATGTTTATATTAAAAGTAGGCATTGCACCTAATTTTTTATACTTGTTTTGTGGGCCATTGCTTGTGTAATTTCTTTAGTCTAAATGCTGTGTTTAACTTGTCTAAATAGAGGTATTTTTAACACCATGTATAAGTGCGTATTGAGTAGCGTGAAATAAAATTTTATATTATTGTAGAAGTTATCATACTATTTATAACTTGGATTTGTAGCCTCGTAAGTTATTTCCAGAGAGGGTTATCCAGAAAGGGTGTTCTCCGATATCTACTAACATTTTAACCAGTACTAAGCTCACTTCACACTTAAATAATAAATCGTGGAAATATATAAAAGTGTATTTGACGATATATCTATAAAGTTGAATAATGTAGTATAGCCTAGATTTGCATTTGGCTATCATTTTTAACTTGAGCGGCTTTCACAGAATACACCGTTTATTATCTTAATATTAAAAACGCAGAAATACAACACCAATTAATCAGAACTTCAGTGATGGTGCTTAATGAAAACTAGATATTATAAAACAAAGATTGTCTGCCTGTCTGTCTGAAAGTGATTATCTCAAAAGGTGCGCTCTTTTGTCAGAAACGTCTGTTGGGCCACTTTTCATGCACCAAAGGTCCTTCAGACATTTCTCGTACCGGCTCTCGAACGAAAATCGCAGCATTGCAAAATTATTTTTCCTGGAACTCAGACATTCCGTACTAACAAAGTAATGTCAAGAACCTTTTATTTTTATGACGATTATAGACTCGAATTATTTGACAAGTAATCCCAGTAGCAATCCGCATTGAAAAATATATTAAGATAGGCCTAGAATTTCTTAAAGGAGTAGCAAAATGTCAAAAACTATCTGAAAAACCTGAACCCATACTTTTTCTCTAACTCTTTAAAAGAAATTAAAGGAATTGTAATTCCGTTATTTTTTTTTAATTTACCTTTAGATTTTTGAGAAATTAGAGTTTAGTACATGTCTATTTGAATTAAGTTTCTATGGGAATGAACTCGAATTTTCTCAATACTTCTCCGACATTCAAGTCAAGTTATTTGTGACCAATGGCGCGAAGACAGGCTTTCGTAAGAATCTATGATTTGACTTACCTTTTATAATTTAGTATAGAGACCTTTTTCTTTGAATTTCTTTATCTCATGTGTTATTTACCCAACATAAACGAAATAAAACTATTATGTTATTTCTTGTCTGGCACAGAAATGTAACACAAAAGTATGATTTCAATATCTTCCCGCTTGAATAAATAGAGTGGACAGCGGAGTTCTGTCTCATTAATTTATTACTTACAACAGAATGCGTCAAATAAAACAAATTGGCTGTACTTGTCACACAGGAATATTTAGCCCGTAACCAAGAGCTTTATTGAATTTTATCAAGTATTTCCTAACACTAAAGAATAATAATTCTTCACAACTAAGTTACTTGACTGATTCTTCGACTCTGAAACACACGTCGTGTTGCCGTATTTGCTGTTTCACTCAAAAAGGATATAATCACGTTTCACCCACCACCCTCCATCTCACCAAAAAACCAGCAATAAAACGAAAACCACAGATGACATATGTATACGATATTAATCCGCCGTACCAGAGACAATATCAAGACGTGTAACAACAGATAAGCCGTAAAAATCATGGTTTATCAGAAACCCTAATTATTCTTTGTAATATAATGCAAATTAAACCCAATAAATCCGGCTCTATTTAAACTTTTATTATTTAATTTAATAAATTTTGAAAACATACTTAACGTTTGCCATGTATTTGGGCTGGCAATAAAAAGTTTTGGATCAAGAACAACTTACGAAGATATTAGGAAAATTGCCGTCGATATAGCGTATACTGTGAGCGTACCATATGACGCAGTGTTAACTTAGCACAGTAGGTATAGCGTTGTCTAAACGCGGCTTAGTAAAAGGCCTTTCAGACGATCGGACCCAACCGCCAACAAGCGTGACCTTGGTTGGGTCTACCGAAATTTGTATTTGTTCTACACGGTCGGGTGGTTGACTCAACTTGTCACTTCTCTCCGGAATTCGTAGCGTAAGCACGTATCTAAATATGGCTCCGTGTGTTTCGAAGCAACAAAAGATCGGCTTGGCGTTAACTTTTTTATGTTTGAGTGAAGAAGAAAAACAAAGAAAAAAAGATAAAAAACTACAAGCTCCCATGCTTGTAGTTTTTTTATTTTTATCTTTATATGTTTCGGAACTAGAGTCCCAAAGACATGGTAAATCAATATACAGACATGTAAATTCAGTCAAAATCTCTCGTTCGCGGATTTCGTATTGCGAATCCATTGCAACCACAATGACGAGTGCCCGCGACGACCGAAAAGCGCACACTGAAGGGCTCGCGTTGGCCAACAGCGTTCCAGACGGTTGGCGCCAACCACGATCGCAGCCTGTCGGGACGGACGCGCTCCCAACCAAGGCCGTTGGCATCAACCAAATAATAGGTTGGACAACCGAGTTCTACACGATCCATTTTTACATCAACCCAACCAAGGTCACGCTTGTTGGCGGTTGGGTCCGATCGTCTGGAAGGCCTTTAAGGCCTAGCGGTAAATGCTAGGGACGCGACACGGTGCGATGCGATATACCTGCAGCATATCGATTAAACGTAATATAAGTTTAATCGATAACCTGCTTAGTCAATTGAGATAAATATGTACGGGGGCGTTTAGCATCGGTAATTGTGATAACAACGATAGTTTAGTAGGCTTTTAACTAGTTGTCCCAAAGCTAAGTTGTGTTATTGAGGTAATATTTTTGCACTGGGAAACATCCTTGTCGGGGTAACCAATTAATGTGTTTGTCTACAATAAAATCACTTACGAGACACAACGGATAATTCCACGAAATCAAATCCTACAGACTTAAAAAAGTATAAGAATTAAAGATAAAAATGTTATGGGATGCTATGATAATAGTTAATTACATGGCAATAGATTTTTTATTTTTTCAAACCCCTATTTTTTTGTAATCTAGAAGAGACCAAGTAACCGCCTCTAGGTTTCGTATTGGGCATACAAATATTACTATTTAATTTTTAAAACTAATAAATTTGATTGCAAATGTAGAGTCAATTCTCACTGTACTTCATCTACAAGAATGTAAAGGATAATATACATAAAAAATATTGTATTGTATACCTAATACCTAAACTAATGTTACCTATAAAAAAAATAAGATCTTTTCTCATTATCGTTATTATTATTATTTTTCTTTTGTCTATTTCTGTCAAATTCTGGCCGTAATTTTAAAATTATACAGTTGCTCATTAGTGGAAACTGCTAATTGGCCTTCTGTCGTTATTTAGTTATAATTATGCAATATACCTAGCTGTAAGTTTTCCTAAAATGTGTAAATAAATAAACAAATAAATAAATATACTATAAAATATTGTTTAAATTAAGATGGATATACTCTTAAACTTTTTGAAAAGATAAACATGTAAAAATTCATTTAATGTATGTTCTTATAGTCACTAATGACCATGGTAGTTCTAAAGCGACTATAATAAATAAATGAAAAAAAATCACTTACGACAGGATTTAAAACTGTACCTTTTTGACATAGAGCCTAATGCATTTACCGCTACATTTTATCGAGCGCTACAGACTGCACGCGGCGATACATTTGCGAGCAGAGTGAGCCCAACGAACTCACTTAATAACGACCATTAAAATGATACAAGAGTTGGCCTTAATGTATAACATAAAAGTTGTATACATATATACCAGAGACTAATATTTAGGTAGATGTGCCAACCATCTCAAAATGTATAAAACCCAACCTTGTCGCGTTTGATATTCCTACTGCGGTCTTGGTCTTGGACGCATTATTAGGTCGACAGCTCGGTCTACCTTATGTAGGTCAGTTGTCTGTACTATCTACGTAATCAACCTCATCTGCATAATCTTTTGTACCTTTGTACTTTTACAGGTATCTAGACGATAAAGTATTTACGAAATGAAATCAAATTACTGTAATATTAATTAAAAATCTGTTTTAAAATCAACTGCCAAATTGACATACAAGGTGTGTTCCGTTCACTAACCCGGTCTGGTTGAGCGTGTATAAATATAATTAAATCCAGATACTGCCTCACCTTGCTCGGTAGCATCCACGTAAGGCTAAAGTCGTACATTCTGGGGTAGTTGAGTCTGTAAAGGTTATCTAACGTGGTGCAATGACCCCACTACTACTTAAAAACGCAAGACAGTTCGATAAAAAGATGGCCGATAGAAACAGCTTTAGAAGTTCCACACCTTGAAGCGAAAGAATTTATACGTATTGAACCTTATGCGTATTTGAACCTTTGTTCAAATTGCATTTAAAGATTTCCATCAGCGGTTTTTCTCCACACATACTCATATAACCTCCAGGTTTGCGAGATAAAACTTAATCTTTTCTTAAAGCACAACATTGCCCACTTGACTCATTTAATATATAGGTATCCGTGATTGGTGATGATTTTTTAACATCAGGGAACGTACATATTCGTTTTTCTTTTACAGCATAGACTAATGAGTGATAGTTTGTTACAGAATACAGCTCTATCTTAGAGCAACAGCTACAAGACACGACACGACGACATTCAATAGTTTCTAGGAGTACTAGTTCGTTCTCCATTGATCTCTTGAATGCAATACATAATAGTTGCTAAAAGACAAAGTTGTTCCGAATTTGGCGAAATAGTATTTATCTCATTTTACGAGACTTTCAGTGGGATTCTTTATGTATGCCTTAAAACATAAAATAAAAACACTGATTTGTTTTTTTAATTAACTAATTCAAGCCCAACTCAGTAAGTAATGCAATCACAGTTTCAGTGCGTTGTGTAAATCCTAATCAATACGTCATTATCAACGAGGTCATAAGTGAAAGTTTTACGTAATGAACACCCACGCCTTGAGGGCCTTACTCTACAACTACCCGCAGCATATCCATACGTAACATTGTTAGGTTTAGTGGCAGCTAGGCTTATAATTATTCGGCCCAAGTAATGAATGTTAAAATCAAAACCTAATAAATCTGCTAACATACATGGTGTTTTTTCAAAAGGTAGCCAATTTTTTTTATAAGATTCTACGTGTAAGAAATATTATAATAAATATATCGAATATTAAAAATCTTATTTTGGGAAATGGCCAACTCCATGCCCTTAAACTTCCAACAGTAACTAAACCCTACGTTTGCTATTTGCATTCATACATCATGGGTATGTTTGGATTCTATGAAGCTCTCATCTACACATTTGCTAGAACCTCGTTTAAATCATGCATTTTTTTATTCATACTGTTGGATGGCGTGATGTGAGCTAATATAATAACTAGCAACAGGACTTGCCATCTTATCGTGGGACTCAGTCGAGTTACAAGTTTCGACGTTTTCAAGTTGTGGTTATTATTACGTAGTTTCATTTACGTGCTTCTTCCCCTATAAAAAATATGACAGTTTCATTTATACTTTTCATTTATACTTTTCCCCTATAAAAAATATAACAGTTTCATTAATAGTTGTACTTAATTACACAACTTCAACGCAGTAGATATTTGTTTTATATTACGTTTTCATGTTCACAAACCTCAGCGGTATATCTATGCACAGTCAATTTGTTTGTTTTAATATATTTTTTTAAATTGGTATTAAATGGAAAAAAAGTGGGCCGTGTAGGAAATGTGACGAGATGCAAATGTGTTGAGTTGGCAGAAGACTTTGGACTCCACGTAATCGGCGATGTTTCGTCAGCAGTAGGGGAACGCGCACGCAACAGTTCAAGGCCAACTTAATAGCCCACTGATATCTTTGATAAGAGAAACCGATCAATGAGGACGTGGACGAAGTTCACTTACAGCATGAAATTATTATAATTTGATTTAGTTACTCGTATTTATTTTGGTAGTTCGAAAATTTACAGTATAAAATACATTCTGAGAAGTCAGTTTAAAAAAAGATTCTAAAGTCATTTTAATGAATTTTATAATCAATAGAAATTTTAGGAAGTAAGTGAAGTACTCCTAGTGCACTCTACGAGAGTGACACGGTCAAATCATTGTAACATCTCAATAAAAAAAATAAAAAAGGAGTACTAATAGCAATTAAAACTAATCAAAAGCCAAATTTAAACATGTAAAACATTTCTGAAAGAAATCCCTCACTCATGGCCATTTGATGTTTATTTTATATTGCAGGGTATTTCTTTTATCATAAAAAGGTATGATATATGTATATTTTAACTCATCACCGGTTGTAGTTTCATAGGTATGTGCCTCCAAATAACCATTAAGTACAACTTTTTATTGCTAATTTTATGTGGTATTAGATATAATATTTTAAAGAAAATAATTGCGTCTTCCCGTAGTGCTCTGAAAACAATATGAATTCGTATTAAATAAATAGAACGTTATCAAAGATTAAAAGCGAACGAGTATCAGTCAATTTAAACGTTGAATAGATTTTGCAATCTTGTAAAATAAGAATGAATACCTATGTACTAACATTAAATTAATTTATGTACGAAAATTTTGTGTACCAATTGCAACAGCAAAGCGTAGTCTGAAAATCATGCCTACGATTTACCGTAGCACTCGCGTAGCACTGAGATATGCTACCGAAAACGTTATATGGTTTATTACGTCATTTTAGAGTTATTATAATTATAAAATACTCCTATCGTTATAAATAGACTAATACATAGGGTGCCGCGAGTTGTGCATATTTTTATACAGGCGAATGGGAAATTGCATAAAGGGAAAACCCACTTCGTAGACACCCCTGTTCATGTTGTCTGGCAAAGATTGAAGTAAAAATATTTTAGCCAATCGTCATTTTACCCGTGGTACATGGAGTTTTATGGAATTTAGTATGTCTAGAATTTACCATGTAGTTACAAAACTTTTAACTAAAGTTACATTTCATCTGACATCTGACCGTTTTACAAATTTTGATACAAAATTGATTGTTGATTGTATGTTTGAAGGCTTGTTGATATTGATATAAATTGATAAAACCTGATATAAAAATATTAAATCCGTAGTAAAATATTGCCTTTTAAAGTAAATCGGGACATTTGTGCTAGTATGACCTGCAGGCGGTGCACTTCGGCTGCAGTTTTGTCTTGACCTCGTTTATAGTTTGTTTTTTGCTTCTTAAGAATTTCCTGACGTATGCACCAAAACCATGTTCTACTTAATTTATTTTATTAAGAATATAACAAGCGATTATTTAACATAACGTAATGGAACCAGTCTTGGACACATTAAGAATTCTTTGAATGTTTTTTGTAAGTTTCTCGTAGGTTTTAAAAACTTTTTAGATTTTGATTAGTCATACGTTTAGTTCAGTGTTAGTTCAATGTACCTGCTATTAGAAAAAAGTTCAAAATGCATTAATCGTGAAATAATATATAAATTAAAAAACTACTTTTTTGCACCAGTAATGAAAGCCTAATGAAGTTATGGGCAGTAGGTACCTAATGTTAGACCTCCAATTATGTATTTGAGCAGACTTGTAAGTTATCAATAGAATCCTGAACATTATGGTTTAAAATAAAATAAAAGTATTTTTGGACTAATATTCTGTTTGAAAGTAAAATATGTGATCGAAATAAAAACTTATAACAGAACCTGTACACATTTAATGCAGAAATTAAATAAAAAAAAATCGCATTTGAATTAAAATTTTTAATTTCGACAATTGTATAAAAATAAAAATTGACATTAAAATAAGATTAAGTGTCCAAATTGAAGTAATCAATTTTAATTAAAAAAATATAACCTATCATGCCACAAAATCGTAAAATATGTCGGACTATTAACCAATATAATATAAAATGATATCAAATGACGCTAAGATTAATACAAAAATATTAAAAACTCAAATTAGTTAACTCACTTCCTTACGGAGTTTCTCAAAGCCGGAGCAACATAACACCTTTTAATTCCTTTTTCCAATCTGCTTTTGAGCCTCCATCAAATATGAACGTATCCACTCACAAAATAAATAATGATTGTTTAATAAATTCGATTAACATTGACAGCAAAATTGTTGAAAAATATCTAAAACAACTCGATGTCAACAAAGGAGTGGGCCCCGATGGTGTTCACCCAGTTTTCTTAAAACGTTGTTGCCAACAAATTGCTTATCCTCTAGCAATACTCTTTAATATTTCTTTAAAATCAGGTGTTATGCCCACAGCTTGGAAAAAATCAATTATTGTACCTATTTTTAAGGATGGTGATAAACACGATGTTTCTAACTACCGTGGTATTTCTAAGCTATCAGTTGTACCGAAGCTTTTCGAAAAGATAGTTTATGACTCTCTGTTTCCTATAATTAGACCAGTCATAATTTCTAATCAATATGGATTTATTAGTGGGAGATCAATTGAGTCTAATCTCTGTGAGTTCTTAGATTTAACTTTAGATGCCATGCAACAAGGGTACCAGGTAGACACCGTGTACACCGATTTTTCCAAAGCATTTGATAAAATTTCGCATAATATGTTAATATCAAAACTGGAAAACATCGGTGTGCACGGTGATCTTCTGAGATGGTTGTCCTCATATTTGCGAAATAGATCTCAGGCGGTAGCTGTAAAAGGTTATACATCTAGTTTTGTTCCTATCACCTCTGGTGTACCCCAGGGTTCTCATCTAGGTCCTCTTCTTTTTAACATTTTCATCAATGATATTATGAGCTGTTTTAATCATTCAAAAGCGTTGTTATATGCTGATGATACAAAAATATTTACTTTTGTAAAATCATTAGATCATTGTCAACAATTTCAAGACGAATTAAATACTTTTTATGAATATTGTGCACAAAACAGCCTAAAATTAAATATTGCCAAATGTCATCTCATAACATATTCTAGAAAAAAAAATCCAATTAAATATATTTATAAATTTTGTAACACGCCGATTGAAAGAGTGACTGGGGTGAGAGACTTGGGGGTTTACCTTGATAGTGAGCTAGACTTTGCTACTCATATAAATAATGTCACATCAAAAGCATATAAAATGTTAGGCTATGTCTTCCGCCAGTGCAAAGATTTTAAGAATATTAACACCTATATTATATTGTATAACTCCTTAGTAAGAAGCCATCTGGAATTTGCTTCTACGGTATGGAACCCTGCATATGCTACTTACGTTGATCAAATTGAAAGAATTCAGAACAAATTTATCAAAAGATTAGGTTATCGATTTAGAAATACTACCACTGAACTACAATCTTTATGTATACGTCGTGAACATAGGGATCAGATATATTTATATAAAATTCTTAATAATCATATCGATTCTCCTTTTCTGTTGAGTCGTATATCAATAAGATGTCCAAAATCAAGTATCCGCTCCAATGCAGTATTTTCACCTCCTATTTGTAGAACAAATTATTCCAAAAATAGATTTTTGGTCAGAGCTTGCACCATTCACAATCAGCATTACTGTAACATAGACGTATTTAATTGCAATCTTAAAGATTTCATTAAATCTATAAAAAAAATTGCAAAACATAATTAACATTGTTTTGTTTGATTAATTTGATTGTTTCTTTTTCTTTCTTATATAACACTGTTGATAAGTAATTATTTATAATTTTTATTTTTAAAATATATATTATCTTAAATTTGTATTGTATAAATATCTCGTTTTTTTTTCCGCAAATATGTATAGTTTACCAGTGGAAACTGTTGTGGCTTAGGTATTAACTAATGTTATTTAATTATAAGTATTATATAAGCTGTTTGTTTTCCATAGAATAAATAAAAATAAATAAATAAACACTATCTTACGCTATCTTTAAACAGAAAAGCTGAAAAAATGGCAACTTATGGATCAAATTTTTATTTTATAGTTGCCGAATAGCAAAGCAAGATTTTTGGTCTTTATTTTAATTTTCGTTATACCGTTTTATAACTTTAATTATGCAAAAATATTTTCAATGTATATATTATGCTGCTAGTATACCTAAAGATTAATTAAATTAGTAATAGTAACTCGCTAAAAACATTCCAAAGAAAATATATTTATTTACTCATTCGCATACCATCTCGTAGTTTTTATCCACCCACGTCCTACTAATACTATAAATGTGGAAACAGCTGATTGAGATGGATTTTCACTACCTTTGTCGACAAATTCCCAATTTTGCCCACAAGGGATTTGAGCACATAAAACCCGACACCGTATTGACACACTCGAAAGAAGAGCAAATTGCTGCATCTCCAGAACTCAAAGTGTACTAAAATAAAATATTTTTTTACCGGATTTATCGTTTGAAAAGAATACGTTTTTTTCATTTTAACTCGAACTTTCGGTTATTTTACAAACGTGGTCACGAGTGACTGTACTTCACAGGGTGTTAGGAAATTCTACTACGACTAGATTCCATGCAGTATAGTTTATAGGAAGTATAGTTTATTTTCCTATAGTTGAATTCTTTTCAAATGGTTTTTGTGACAGTTCAAAATTGTCAATCTTTGTGACGTTGCCGTAATGAAATTGTTCGATCTTCGATTCGGTGGCTTTGACGTATCGAATCAGTTGGTGAAAAAAATGTATACAAACTTCCGATTATAAGATGGCCGCTCATATTCATCGATGCAATGTCGATTCAGTGGTGTCAATCACTATCAACTGAACGTTCCGTTTCTTTGAATCTGTCTATTTAACATGAATATTTTTATGAAATTTACTTAATTTATTTACAGTTAATAATAACAATTACACTTTACTAATAGTTCAATTTATAACTTTAAAATATACAATTTTATTGACATACTTTTTATTTTCTTTTTTAATAAAATTTATATTTTATTAGTTGTAAATAGTTTGCGCGTAATGGAAAATGAGAACTGTCACGAAATCATTCAAAAACAATACAACTATAGAAATTTAGCGATGTCATGACATTTCTGAAATATTTGATGTTATGATTTATTTTTTTTTTGTTTTTCCGCCACAGAAAATTTTGGCACCCCCTAAAACAAGCTTTAACCAGTAAAGCAAGCTTTAGCGGGAGGAGGATGAATCCTATTACGGACGAATGGGCATTCTATAAGCTGTTAACCCCAGTGGCTAACGGAAAATAGAATGCCCAGACAGTGTGGTGACTCACTCAGTGAAGCCGAGCATACCCACTAAACATCCCCCTTTACTGACTCACCTTGATTGAGGCCATTAGTCTTCATCGGAGCGACAGCCAATTGGAGAGAGAGGCTGCGCAGTGAGCGGCATCCGGACGGCTGCCACCAAAAGGAACTGAAAGCGAGAATTTCAGAAGCTAAAACTAGCAGAAATGACAAAGCTGAAACTAAGAGATTATCTAGAGTGATCAGACTCACTCTGAGATAGGAATGCTGGAAAGAAGGACTACGTTTAGAAACGTTGAGCTTGCTGGAGTTTCCTAATAAGGGGAGCGAACTTGGTTAGGACCGGAAGAGCACCGTTGAAACCCTCTGGGCTGGCGTCGAGAGCAGCGCCGAAAGCCAGGATCGATAGGAGCGAGCTGGATCCAGAACGCCATGCGGTCTTGAGAACCTTTTGCGTTCTGGCACTGGGAAGCCGATTTGGCGGCCGGTTGCGATTGCGTCGCGACCCGGCTGCGCTGACCTGGAACGATAGAAGTAAAGGTCTTAGGGACCTTTGAACTGACTGGAGGGGCATCCGAGCTAGGCTGCGGTCGCTCTCTCCAGTTCTCGATGGGCTTCACGGTAGCCCTGGCAGCACGCGGTGCCTTGGGGCAACCGCGAAAGTTTGCTGTGTGGCCTGACTGGCCGCACAAGACGCAGGACGGAGCGGTGGGCGATTCGGGAGTGCGAGAGCACTCCTTAGTCCCATGCGGATCTAGGCATTTGACGCACCTAGGGAAAGCAAAACAGTTTGCCGCCGCATGACCATACAATTGGCAGCGGTGGCACTGACCTGGGAAACCACGCCTGTGTGGGGCTTCGACTCGGATGTTGGAGAGACCGCACACGGTGGGCTTGCCTCTGAAAATGGACTGCCCTTGCGGGCTCCTCCCTAGGATTACTAGCGCTAGTGGGAACTGCTTGCCTCGGCGGCTGTGCATTTTGTGCACAGATTCGACGGGGAAGCCTTGAGAAGACAAGTCCTCTTGGATTTGCTCGTTTGAGAGCTCGAACGGCACGTTCCTGAGGACGGCACGAATTTTACGCTCCTCAGGGAGGGCGTAAGTGTGGTACTCGAGCTTGTGATCAGCTAGAAGCCGAGTAAGATTCCTGAAATCGGAAATGGAATTGACAACGACCTTAATAGAGTTGATGTTATGAGCTATCCCTTGCCATTATAACCAAAGAATTGAATTGAATATGAACTATCCCACAAAAATACAGAGTGTATTTTTTTTTAAGTTTTCTGGTTATTTCTTGAACATAAAACAAAGAAAAGAAACTACATACCATATTTTCCACTACGTTTTAACCTTAATCTCGTAAATCTTAAATCTCGATTAACTTAGATATGACGTAGGTTTCAAACATGATATCACATGACTAAATTGGCGGCAAATTAGCTCTACTCTAACCCCTGCCAGGAAAGTATCCTTTTTCCTGACACCCTCTATAATTTAGACCAATTTTCTGCTCTCTCGTTACCTCATTAAATTTACCTTTAGTAGTAAACAATATAAACAGTGGGCAGGGTTAGTATTTACCGCCTAATGGACTTAAATTTTATTTAAAAGTAAAATTCGTTGTAAGCTCCTGATTCTAAAACAGTCATATTAACGATATTTATATTAAAATAATATGTTATAATGCTTCTTTAATATAATACAAAAAAATATATAATTGATGGTTTCACTGGTTTTACAACGCGCTAGTCGCTGAAAAACTACCGATTGGAATCTTTTGGTACTATAAGATTTAATCTATCAAATTTTCATTGTTTCAAAGATAAGCGTATTAAACAAACACACTCTTCAGTTGTATGTAGATCCTATCTATAGGCTATATTACTTAGCATAGATTTCATATTAGTTTTGAGCTAAAATGACGAGACCAACCCTTTTCGTGGAAAGAATGGGGACACCGCGTGTTGCGCAGCGCTCGCGTGAAAGTCAAAGTTTCGGAATGGAGTTATTGTGGAGGCTTAATGTCAGACAGTCACGTGACCGCCGCTGGAGGAAACCGGCCCACGGTGCGCTCCCAGTTGGCGGATAATTAGGACTTAGATTTAAGGAGCCCTTCCTGTCTTCCTGATTTAAGGAGTCTGAATGGAATTTGAAAATGATAAGGACTCGTTGAGGTTTATTGTTCAAGGAAATATGCATTAGATTCGTTTCATTAGACATTAAAGACAAGATGTTTAGAAAAAATTAACTTCGTTCAAAAATATGTTGTATGATGGCAATAATTGTTAAGAGATGAAGAGATTCAATTAAAAATAAAAGTACTCACAAAAGTTTTAGTATAAAAGAAAAATACTAAACCAAAAGCTTAAAAAAACACTCATATAAATTGAAAGCCCAAAAACTACTTGCAAAGTAATTTATTTAGTAAGAACCAATACATTATTCATAGATACTTTTTGTATTGCTTTAGAGTAGTGTCTACGATAAATAATAAAAAGTATCTATATGAAGAAAGATATATCGACCTGATCACACCCATGCAAGCTATAGATTTTGGCTTCATATCCAACATAACTTACGAAATCGGTCTTTTGGTAAACTAGAAAGTGTAAAGAGAACAGTCCGAAATTCGGGTGAATGCGGCGGCGAGGTCACGCCTGCGTTCGGGCGGCGCCGGCGGGGGTCGGGCGCACTCGGCTCCGCTGCGTCTGGCGACGCGCGCACCGGAGCCTGCGTGCGCCGCGGCGCCGAGCATCGAGCTCTTGCCGCGACCGCGCTGCTCGCAACCACACACTGCCATCGAATTCTTACCCGAAGTTCCTGGGCCCACAGGCTTTCAGTGAACTCCACTTTACATCGATTTAACGCGTTTTCGCGACTTTAAACTTAAACTCTAAACACAACCCGCGAACCGTGTATGAGCCGAGTCAAATCGATCGACTGCACTGAAAATAAAACTATTATTATCATTTCGCAAACGGCCTTTGCAGATTTTGTTGCGCTAATGCGAGCTTTCTGAGCTTTTCGCTCAGTGTTGTTCTTCTTATTGATAATAATATAAATAATAATTTTAAAACTGTTAAGTTAGTGCGGTGCCGTCCTGTGCTTAGTATAAAGTGAACTTGTTAGTGATATAATCTTAAAAAGGTGTTTCCTTATCGTTCCTTAAGTTGCAAGCTTTAGCATTTAATATATTTCAACGATAATTGAGCTTATTTTTTCAATATTGTGAAATCGCGATCCATGCTTGGAGTTATGACCACCATGGTATGGTTTTCTTTGTTCAGTAAACTACCTTTATTCCCTATTTAGTGAGTTTGTGTAGAGTACAGCTGATCATGATTTAGTGGAGCGATGGTAGAGTATCATTTCGTGGAATAGTGGCATTGCGTAAACATTCCCATTCATGTCACGTTGATTGATGCTGTTTGCCATAACATTGGCGTTATACAAGACTATAAATATTGACGGAATACAATATATTAACAACAATTTAACCATCAAAACAAAAGAGCGAGAAAGGTTTTTTATTGCTATCGAATTAAGGCGGTTTATCGCTGAAGGCGTTTTCGTTGAGAGAACCTTGTTGTGATCAATCTTGCCTGCGGTTTTATCTGCAATAACAATAGTATGGTGGTTTATCTAAGACGTACAAACTAATCGGAGATACTTATATTTTTATTTAGCTATTGTCAAAAAGACATATTAAGTATTTTGAAAATAAAAAAATAAGTTGCTTTAAAGAATTTCAATAAGCAAAAGAACGATTTTGAAATCTGTTATGGAGATTTTATGAAAACAACTAAATTAAATAGAAATGAATTGTGGAAGTAGCTCAAGTCTATAAATAGATAAACTATGACACAGCTCTCTCCACTTTCTACTATTGATTATTCAAATATATTCAGTTCTCGACTTATGTAAATAGTTAGAAAACTGCGTCTAACATTTCAATTTAAATACGTTAATTTCATGTAGATACTGATTTCATTGCATGCGCTGATATTTTTGTAATGATCAATATTTTGAATCGTTAATTTTATTTTACGACGGAAATGAAGGTTTCAGGTCCAGAAAAAGAAGTTCTTAGGGATTTTTTTTACATTATACATAAATTGTGACACCTATCAATCAACACCTTATCTTAGTTTAAGATAAGTGTCTAGCTTTTACTAGATTTCTTTGATATCTGCTTAATTTTCATTAATAGTCTGGTAACTACTGGTGTTTCGAATATTCGAGAACAAATGCACAGCAGCATGAAAACCTTATGTCACATATATATTTCAACTATTAAAAAATAAGGACAAAGCCCTACGAGTTTTTAAAGCACATAAATACAGTACATAATTCGCCAATTAGTTGTATAACCGCATTTAGAGAATCACGTTTGACTCAAACTGCACAAACATACATGAACCACGACACGAAAGCTTAGTTTTTTTAATTAAAACTTTAATTCCGTAAGTTCAAAGAAGCTTGTTAGTGGATGCAGCACGCCTGCATACCCCATTTTACATTTTTTCAGCCCTCCCGACCGACTTTCAAATGCTAGGTCTATATTAAACCAGCTACATAACTAAGTGTATGTTTAAAAATAGGTGAAAGATGATTTGGTGATACTCCGTGAGCGGTCGATACGTAGACGACCTACTTTTTGCATTCTATTGTTTAGTTTGAACCATTCAATCTATTGCTGCCGTGAATTTTAGTTGGCTTACATATTTTCAGTTTAATTAAACTAATCATTAACTTGTTTAGTTTTAAAGATTAACTGATAAGCATCATTTTCATATTGATTTATAATGATTGCAAACTGCAGCTGTAGTATGTACACCCAACTAAAAGGGATGTTTTAGAAAATGTATGGAAGCCATTCTTAAGAAACAATTTTATACTTTGTTAAACCTTGTATTTATTTAACGCGTAACATATTATCAAAGTCTAATCAATGCTATGATATCAATGATATCACCAATACATTCCGAATGCGACTAAAGTAAAGCAAAAGTCAAATGCAGTTATAAAGTGGATATATCTATCCCCTTTTTCTATCTTACTAATCCCATCAATAAGTGGCACTCATTAAAAACAGCCAACGCTTATAGAGCTTTAAAATTTAAACACAAAGTCGTCGCCATCACTTGTTGATTATTTGAGAGCTTTAAAAAGAACGCTACAGGTTAAATTTTTCACTGAAAGGAGGAAAGATGTAACTTTCGATCTACGACCAGATCTACTAGTTGGCCTGAAAATCGTGATAATGATTGCACGTAATGTTTTTTCGTCTGGGTTATTTATGTAGCTTTTCCGATAAGTTATCATAATACATGTATCTTGCTGAATAGCTTGCCTTGTTTGAAAATGTTCCTTGAACCAGCTTTTCCTTGTAAATCCAAGGAATCGAAATTCTTTTTATGAAACGTAAAGTACAAGTGATAGTTTAATAAAGGTATATAATATAGGTACATACATATGGAATATCATAGGGAAATTGAAAGAGTACGTCCAATGTCGAAATATTTTTAAGTATTTCTACTATTAATCATTGCACATATTGCAATAAAGCTTGTTATTGTATATTCACGGTACCCATAACTTTGTAAAAATCATTATTTTCTATGTTTTTTTTTTCAAATCACACATGGAATGTTCACACAAATATATGCACTAATGTGTGACCACGATGTGACTCTTTTGTAGCTGTCAGACTGTCTATAAAAGTGGCGTGGCCTATTTAATATCAAAGCTCATTCAGTTTAAGTTACCGTTCTATTTTTATCGCAAATCGTTAAACCTATGAATGTTAGAGAAGCCTAGAAGAGCTATGGACTCGAATTGTTATTTATACCTCAAGTTTATTGCATTTGAGTTCACTGTTTGATACTTACAAATTACCAGTATTTTGTCTACTTGCATTATCCACCTCCAAACTTACTTTGAATTTAACTATTAACGAGACAAAAACTACTTACTTTATTTTTACTCTTGCTCGACGGAATTATTTAAAGGATTGATCATGAAAAATCCTTTGGATGAAAAAGATTAATAAATATTCGAATGAACTCCTTTATTTGGATGGCTTTCTAAAAGTATAAAAGCTTTTTTAAATGTTCTTCCGACAACCTGAAAGAGCAACTGTATTGTAAATAAACAAAGGGAATATTCAAGAGATTATTGTTATGAGTGGCTCCTTGGAGTTGAGTCTAGGGCTGGCAAAGCAATTTCAACTTTATAAATCATCAATTCTGATTGCAATTTTGTTTACTTTGGAACAGTATAATAACTTTGTAGATCAAATACTCTGGGTAGGTATTTAAATTAAACGATAAATGCTTTTATTTATTGCAATAAACATAAGAGACAGTTTCTTCAGTTATCCGCAGTCCACTTGAGCCATATTTTACACAAGCCACGTTTATCATTCTTTGGTCTGAGCTGGACTTACTCATGAATAAGAAAGTCTAGTATTTTAGTCGTATGGACGATGTGCTTTAAAGCGACGCGACGACTACTTTAACGCTGGTTTTATATTCTGACGTTCTATATAAAATACAAGTAGCAAATAGACTATAAACTGTACCTATATAAATAAATATCGTTCTGTCATGCCACGCTCTGCTCAACGTATGAGGTAGCAAGTTCAAAGTATTGATACCATATACAAGTTTATTATTCCATACATTTTATAGCACAGGCAATATTCATTTACTTTGACAATATTGATACAGTGTGTTGGTTGCTTTTCAATCAGCTTGTACCACTTTTTTTATAAAATAAGAAGTATTTTGGTTTTACAAAATGACTTAAGAAATCCTTTCTGATATACATAAGTTTTACTAGAAATAGAGATATCAAAATGAAAACCAAATGTTGTATGTATGTTTTAGATAATATAAGTCATAAAATTGATAGTTTTTTTATTGTTTCGTTATAAAAAAGCAAAGGAAACAAAGAAATGGAAAACGGCAAAATGTCACCGTTTTCCTTTGTCAAATTACATGCTGAGTCCTACGGTTGAGTGTCCTTGTAAAATTCCGTAAATATTCTGAGGTGGTTCTCCAGACGTTACAAACAAAGAAATATTTACCGACGATCAAATGCCAGCGAACACCACAAACGATACGATAGTCTAGACATATAACTAAGCTGTATGCACAATATTGAAATATTGAAACACGTCTTGTAACTTTCAGAAGAGTTATTGAATGCAATTGAAATATGTTTCTGTAGAATGAGTTATTTTACATTTTCGTTTAAAACATTTGTGATATTTTCTTATGTTGTCTTGAAACAGCAGAGCAACTGCAGTTGCCATTAAGGTCGGCCACCACGTCATTTCGAAATGATACAGCTACTGGGAAGCGATTACAACTATGAATAGCTCTAAGCTTCATTGAAGTTGCGACGGCTTCAATGAGTGGCCTCGTTTGCCGCTTTCACCTGCAGTCGTCTATTTCAGCTGTCGCTCTTGTACTTAAAAGCTCCTTTAAAACGACCATATCATATCTATAAATGATCTCCAATTGTTATAGCTACAAAATTCTAAATCAACAAAAAAACCATACCATCGTATTACGTCTCATGTTACACTCAACTTTTGTATAATCAACTAACATTTTGAATGCTACATCAGCAACTAGGTACTCAAACAGGTACCGAAAGGCCATAAATCGTGACATTGTCGGTGAATATCAAATACGCATCTATGCAAAACACGGCGATCACGCTTCTGGAGTCGGCATCGGCTTACGAGAGAGAAGTGTTGGAATGTGAGGAGGGCGAGAGTTCGGAGCGTGGAGGGTTTCGGTGAGAGCGTTGGGGAAGCATGGAGGAGCGAGGCCCGCCCGACGTGCCGCTGATTGTGGCGGCGGGCGGCGGCGGCGCCGCGCTGACCACGTCGCGGCGCGCGGCCAGCGCGCGCGGCTCGCGCGACGACCCGCCCTCTACCTGGCGCTCCTCGGTGCGAGTCCACGACACCGGATTCCGCGGCTCCCGAAAAAGTGTCGTACGCCTTGAACCCCCCTGTAACGGCCTCAATGGACTACCAGCCATTGGCAAGGAGGTAAAGTCGCTTTAGATGTCTGTCGTTGTCGTTTTTAACCCCAAAGCTCGTCTGCTGGTATCGCTTACTGGCTAAATATTACCTTTTAATGAAACGTGCATAAATCTTTTAATATTACTTTTATGTTTGCCTATATTTTCAACCAGAAAGCTTTCTTGTCGTAAAGTCCCTGGAATCAGATTTATTGAAAGCAATCACCTATCACCTTGGTTAGCTTTTTAAAAAATGGAATATGAAAGATTAACATAGAACGTATCGCTGTCGTACCATTTTAATAACGCCGCTTAGAAAAAAACATTGTACACCCTAGTATTAGCTACCATGAACGTGACATTGAATATCTTTCCCTACATATTACTGTAAGAATGTACGTAAAAAAGCACCGCTTAACTAAAGAAGGAATTTAATTACAAGTCTTGTATGCGGCTGTGACCTCAACATTCTCCTGGCGAACTTGGGGACCGGCTGGCTTCCACTTCTAATCAAATGTTAAACGGAATCTCGGCTTAACTCACCCTACACAAGCTTTAGTGACTCATAAATATTTCATCTCCAGATTTAGCATTACATTATGGTAGTTTATTAGATGTTTAGTTTGTAATGTAATGAGGGCTATTCAAAATAACATTATTGGCAAGCTATATTTTTTGATTTATTAGAAAAAGAATGTTCGCAATCTGTTATAAACCTTTACTCTATCAAGAATCAATTAAGATTTCTATCTGGACGCAAGAATTAAGATATACAGTGTGAATGGTGACAAATTTTAGATATTGAATGAGAGCACTCTGTACTCGATTCTGATCATAATTTCAATATATAAAACTCTTCCGTTACTGACTAAGTGACTGACAGACAACGCATATCCACAACTACTGGTCGTATAGAGCTGAAATTTGGAACATACAATCCTTAGAGGTTGTGGGGGAGCACTAAGGAAGAAATTACTGAAATTCCCACGGGAACGGGAATTATTGGACTTTTTAGTTTGTATCAAAAATTTAATCCTTGAGTGCACGGATGTGATACTTAGCGTAAAGGTTCCTTAAAGATTGACTGGTTGTTTCGTTAAAGAAATTTCCAAAATTGCCACGGAAACGGAAAATATATGATTTTAAAGTTTGTATGAAAATTTTTTTCCTTAAGTGCACGGATGTGATACTTGGTATAAAGGTTCTTCAATCGGTGTCTAATTGTATTATGAAAGGAATTCCCGAAATTCTCACGGGGTCGGGAAAAATAAGACTTTTATGTTTATGCGCGTACGAAGTTGTAGGAAAAAGCTCGTTATGCAATAAAAGTGGGAACTTATTTTTTCACCAGAATTCCCAATTAATAAATAAAGAGACATAACTACACTCTTTCCAACGCGCAGCCTCAGTCAAAACTGACACAGCAGTGTTCCCGCCACACGCACACCACAAGGAGCTATTACATCTATAATAGAATTTAATATTTCAACAGATGTGCCCCACCGATCAGTTGTCTTCTTAATATCAATTGTCTTAAATATTTTAATAATATCCACGGTGTCTATGGGTTGGAACTTGAAAGACACCTTGCACTCACTCACATGATTTTTGAGCAATGATTCAGCTCCCACAGGTGATGAGTTTAGTGATTTAGTAGTTGAAACTGGAATTTCAGCAAAACGGTTCTCGAATGCCGTCGCAACATTTTCATCTAATTTAATGATTTTATTGTCAGTTACAAGTTTAAACTCCGTATTGCGATCCTTAACTTTTCCAGCTTCCTTATTAAATAAGTTCCAAGTTGTTTTAGTCTTATTAGAATTACTTTTAATCTTATTTCTTAGACAAAAAGAATTTCGCTGCGGCACAAACTCTTTTGAAATTTTGAGTAAATTCTAACATAGTTGCAAAAGCTTTCACTTTTGTTATATGATTTCTCATGATAGAGATCATATAGGTGCTTTCTACTAATATGTATACCTGCTGTAGCCCAATCACTGAAGGATTTACAATTGTTTGGAGAGACTTTTTTTGGAATAAATACACTCTTATTTTGTTTATTTATTAAACTAAGTACTTAAACTGTATTGTAAATTTACATTATTGGAGTGGGCTATTTGGGGCATATTGTTAATGATACCACATCTAAATCTCTCCAAACGCTTTTTATTGACTGGAACTGTATAATACTGGAACAACCATATATATTTTTTATTCTCAAATTTCTAAAGTGACCCACTACTCCCACCAGTCACCCTATATAGGTACAATTTAAACACTACTCAGTACTAAGCAAATAAAGTTGTGTTTGTTTTAATTTGAAAGGAGTAAAAATGCCACCATTTTGTGACAACTGAATTAAGAAAAGTGTGAAGGCTTGAATATTACGTTCTGAAAAGCACTCATTATCATCCTAGAAATTTGATTAGCCTAGCTAGTTATTGTATGCACGGTATATTTTTTTGAATGAACGAAATGCAGCTTGAGCATAAATAATTAATTAATAATTAAGTATTTCCCTTTTTTTGTAATAAATATTCCTTTAATTTGAAGTTAATATTATACTACAACCTCGGATGTCTGTATATGTCCTACTAGTTTATCCTACTAGTCCAAACAATTTTTGAGTCGGTCTTTTAATTATTTAATAAGTTCAATCAACAATAAACGTACAGTTTAGTGCATGGCATAAAATTCATATCAATCATAATCATTCATGTTAATTAATTAAATTAATTATTGTAATTTCCGATATTTTTAATGTTGTGCTATTTACGCTTTTGAAATACTTTCCACTTAATTGTAATTACTTTATTCATACTTTATCCAACTGCGGGTAATCCATTATATTTAAATTTTCAGTAGCTGCATGTTGTCGTCGGCTATAATTGTAATTGCATTTACATAAAGCTGTTTTTGTACAAAATCAATTGAATGTATAAATGTATATTATACCTACACTCAATCTGATAAATAAATAATTGAATATCAAAACATATTATGTCCAACATTTAACAGCAACAGATTTTTCAGTGCATAGAACGACATTGACGACCGGCTGTTGTAGCGGTAACATAAATTGCCTTCTATGCCAGAGGTCCTGGGTTCGAATCCCGGCGGCGGCGGATATTTGTGTGATGAACACAGATATTAGTCGTCAAGTCATGGATGTTTATATGTTTATTTAAGTTTATTCTAATAAAAAAATATGTATTTATTCAATATGTATGTTTATATATTTCTTAAGTATATCAGTTATCTAGTATCCATTTGGTATCCATAACACAAGTTCTTTAAGAAACTTAATTTGGGCTAGATAATGTTGTGTGAGTGTCAGAATTATTTATTTATTTTATTTATTTATAGAAGGACATTCCGAATTTTGGTAGTTCATATTAAAGAATGTTGAATACATCGACTTGGTTTCTTATTTCATTATTCTGTCGTGTTAATAAGCCTCATCGACTCACAAAAATACAATATTTTTCTATGAACATCGAAAAGATTTTCAATCCTATTCATACCGCGACTGCAGACATACTTAATATGCACATTAAACTTCGTAAATTATACATGAAACGTCATTTACGAGTACTTCATACATATAATTAAGATATAAACATGCTCATAGAACTAGAACTACATAGTTTAGGTACAGACAGTCAGAAAAACTGTGTAAAATATTTTCCAAAAGGGATTTTGTTCGTAGTAGCAACCGCAGCGCACAGACTACTTTGTCTAACTAACCAAATAAAACCAGATAAGAAATGAGTTTGTTCGTCTCAAATCCCTGCATTTTGTTTACGTAAGCTTTGTTTTTGTTCCTTTGTTCTGTTTTAATTAGGTTTTTTTAAACTTTACTGTGTTTGTTTTTAATTCTTTCGACAATAACTTTAGGTGGAGTTCCTAAATCCTTGCATCTAAAGGTTATCAATGCAACAAAGGTTATCCTATAAAAGTATTATATTAAAATTATGGAAAATATCGCTCGAAGCTAATGATGAAAATAATAGGAAAGAATCCTGAAATTTAATGAAAAAGCGAAAAGCGATAGATACAAATTTTACCATTTATTTAATTATGTACCTGTCTGTACAACGACTGCCTTTTTCAGTAGTAGATTTGATTAATCAATCTCAATTTCCATATTTTATAGAGTTGTCAATGTGAGGTTGAGGTTTCTGCTTTAATATTGAAATGTACCATAATCAACAAAAATAGGATCGAATTGAATTGTAAGTAGGACGAAGTGTAAATAACATAATGTAATTTTTGTAAGGTGAGCAAAAAAGTCCGCTCTTAAAATGAAGAGCTACATTGAAAACACAAAACATCACAATGTAAATCTTCATAATCTTAAATAAAACAGGACTTATTGCGTATACTTATATTTTACATTTTAACTCAAGTTTTGCAGGCCCCACAGAACGCCGGTCGGAGGTAAAAAGTGTTTTTTTAAGCTAATGAATCGCTAAAACATAAAACAATATTAAATTAACAATATTAAGACCTTCGTGTGACTTGATGATAGCAGACGTTGTTGCTTTGTAAAGTACTCACAGTACTCACACATATGCATTTTCGCTATACAGTATGTTCAAAAATAAATGATTTTGATTCAAAATGCGACTCTAGTTTAAGTGTTGACTAGAGTTAAGTTTTAGTAAGATGGGCGCGTTGTAGATAAATTAATGCAATTATACACATGTATTCGGTACTTGTTATAATTTATTATGGTTATTACATTATTTCTTTAATTTATTATGCAGGTGCGATCGATTTACAAACTATTTTATAGCGCTGTTATAAACTATTTCATTCATTGTTTATATTTTTATAAGTGACAAATACGGTCGATGACTGCTGCCAACGACAAAATAAACACGAAACCTAGTTACACTTCTAAGATTTTTGCGGTCACTGCAAATAAATAATCACACGCGATCACAAGATCACACTGATTTTATAAACAGTAGAAAAAGTAAAACCATATGTGTCCCTTTCACACTCATGAGCTAAACCGCGCGCGAGAGAAACGGGCAGACTTTTCATGATACGCATACAGTACGACGTCACGCCACGCGCTTATTCACAAAAAACACACAAGAGCAATGTGTAAATGTGTTGAACGCGCCAACTTTTGTTAATTTAGGTATACGATGTGATAAAAGGCACTTAATTCAGTGAATGAAAAGGAAGTGATTGCAGCGCCACCGCACCGCCGCCGTCGTGGTTATAGCCTAAAAGTAGGATTATTGAAAGAAGGAAAGTGACATAGATGCTGTTAGGAGGACTAGGCGTGCATGCATTTATCTTACTTACAGTTAATAGCAGTTCATTATTATTTCTTATAGAATTACTTATGTAGTATATTAACTGCAGAATACAGGGTGACTGGTGGATCACTTTTGAAATTCAAGGACGTGATAGTTTGAGATCATACATGCAGAGAAAAAATATAATAAATATTAATTATTTACTGAGTAAACTTAATCGGAAGTTAAAGAATTGATCACGCAACGCATAATCCGCGCGCCAGGTCACATGCCGCTATTGACTCAAGCCTAAACAAAGTACATTGTAACATAGTAGTATTTATTTATAGGGAATTCTAGTGAAAAATTGAGTACCTACTTTAATTACATAATTATGATCAGAATCGAGTACACAGTGCTCTCTTTCAGTATCTAAAATTTGTCACCAGTCACCCTGAATATAAAACCCTTGCGAATAAAGATTGTACCTAATGCAAATTAAGTCGTCATCGCGGTGCTTCAAAAGCTCATTTTTCTTAGCGTTTTTCTTAGTTCAACTTATTCCTTGTCTTTTTCGACATGTAATTAAGCGCTACGAAATATTAAAACTGGTCACCCTGATTCAAGGTATGTCTACTACATCTTTTTTGTTCACATTAGAATCATTGTGTAGTATACACATTATTACATAAGTATGACGGAAATCTATTACGAAATATAAAAAAGTCGGTCACAAAAATATTTTTCATCTTTTTTTTGTTTTTTGCTTACCTTACACGTCACTAACGAAGTTGTTGAGAAATTCGGAACAATATGGCGTCTTGACGTTTCTATTCTTAGTTAGCTCGTACACGGAGTTAATTCGGAGCTAACGCTGTCATGTTATGAAGTGTTATGTATTATAGATGATTAAACGAACTTCTAAGTGAAGTTCTATCGCTATTATATGAGTCGCTTCATTCGAAGATATTATATAACAGGTAGTCCTTTTTAGGTACTAGGTAACTTCGCATAATTTAAAGTATCATAAAAAAAACACTGTGGTGGGGCGCCGCGTAGCAAGAACCACCCGGTTCGCGCCAAGCCCTCATTCTTTAGAGACCCTAAACGAAACTTTTAAATGGGTTCTGGGGTGGGTGGGTACGTCATATCTTCGAATGAAGCGACTCATATAATAGCGATAGAACTTCACTTAGAAGTTCGTTTAATCATCTATTATATTTCGTCGCTTCATTCTTCAGATATTATATAACAGGTAGATTTTCAGAGATAGAAAGTTTTGTTTAGGTATATACTTGGAATTGAGATAAGTAAAGATATAAATATGTAATTACATATTTTATTATTATAGTACTTAATAATTAGTATTATTACATAATGAGCTTCAAATAATCTTACTTTATTTGAGTCGCTAGAAATTATAATCAGCTTAAATTAATGAAACTTAGTGATAGTCTATTTATAGACACATAATTTTTAATGTAGTAATTTACTTAATATCAAAATACGTAATATTCAATAACTATTTTTAATATTAGGTTAAGTATTGTTCATGTCTCGATTAAGTATCGACAAAGCAAAGTTATTTTGTTGATCATCTAAAGGCCGATGGTAAAACTTTGCGAACACCTGTGAGTTTTGTGTCCACCCGGCCGTTTTTCGAATGACATCGACACTGATACCGGCCGCGCGCGCGGCTTAGGTCGACGCGTGTCGTGTGCTGTGCGCACTAAAACGCTCATGTCAATGCCGCTCGTGGCGAGCGTTTGCTTAATCCATCGACTTAGCGTCTGACTTGATGCAGTTCTGTGGGGAGCTTTGAATGTTACAAAGAGATTCCCGGAGTTTGAACCTCAGATATTTTTTGTTATAAAAATATATTCTTTTAAAGTTGATACTGGGCATATGTTGATATTGCTTTGAAAGTTTGGGAGAGATAATAAGATCTGTTCACGATTTGGAGCGGAAGTCTTGATTATATCTGTTATAATAATATTTACTTTATCAGATTGAAAAACAATATTTTCTAATTTAAGTAAAGACAATGTCTGTACTCTTTGACCGGTACATAAAGCTAATAATGTAACGAGTTTTTTTGTAATATTTTCTAATGATAAATTAATATTTGGATACCAAGAAGACAGTTGATTTAGTACTAAATTTGGATCCCAAGTAAATGAATATTTAGGCTTAATATGTTTAGTTTTATAGGCTCCTATTAAGAGGCGTTTAACACAACTATTATCACTTATCTCTTCTCCTAATAAAAGAGATAATGCAGATCGATGTGTATTTAATGAACCGTAAGAACATCCCTTATTAAATTGCTCGTTTAAGAATCAAAGAAATAATGGAATGGATTTTTCGAAACTATTAATTCATAACCACACTTCTTGAAACCATAACTTCAATGAGACGTTGTACTGGCGAACAGTAGTAGTATCTGCGAGCGAGGCGAGCATCAACGTGAGAGCCTCTGGTGGGCAGCTGCGCCGGCTGAACGACGCCCGGAGAGCCTCGCGGCACCCAGGGTAAGGCTGGAGTGCAGTGGGTGCTGACTCCATGGCTGGGAAGGCCAGAAGGGGAATACAAGTACCCCTTCGGCTTTATCATCAATGATTTTTCGTATACATTTTAATACAAGAGAAAAGGGAGGAAATGCATAAAAATCCAAGTCAGCCCAGCTTATTGTAAATGCATCAACTGCGACTGCATCAGGTTCAGGCTTCCAGGTGACAAATAATTAACATTTGGCATTGACTCGACTTGAGAACAAGTCGATCTTAATGGGCCCGAAACTATTTACAATAAGTTGGAAAGCGCTATCCGAGAGGGCCCATTTCTGGACTCGAAATCTGCTCGATTTTCTTTGGTGTTAACATAAGAAGCAAATATCCATAAATTGCGTTTTTCACACCATTGCCAAATTTCTCTACTTAAAATATTCAAATGTGGGAACTGAATACCTCCCATCCTATTAATGTAGCTAATGGCGGTAGTATTGTCAATACGTAATAATATTGCACAATCTTTTCCTTCACTAGCTATACTTTTGAGACCTAACAAAACCGCGAGTAATTCTAAAAAGTTCATGTGATTTTCTTTTTCACTGTTCGTCCATGAACCACTATATTTATTATTTTTGCATACTGCTCCCCAGCCTGTCCTAGATGCGTCGCGTCGGTGTAAATTTCTGACTTATAATTTTGAGTAATGATTGGACAAGAAATAATATTAATATTATTTTTCCACTACCATAAATCTTTTAGTAATATCTTATTAAGATTCATTTTCACCTCATAGTTTCCTCCGAACTTATTTAAGGCTAAAAACTTTTGTCTCTCTAATATTTTTGTATATAAGAATCTATATTTTGTGGCTGGACAGGCTGCGATCAATACACCTATAAGTTTAGCGAAATTTCGCAATGAACAAGTTTTAAGATTAATGTACCTATTTATTAACTGTGCAATGTTATGCCGCTTATCGCCAGGTAACGTAATAGACATCTGTTCTGTGTTGAACATAAAACCTAAGAATTTGATTGACTTTTTGGTACAATGTGACATTTATCGAAATTTACAATAAAACCTAGACAATGTAATAACTTAAAAGTTTCTCTTACATTAATCATGCATTCTTCATATGTATCTCCAATAAGAAGATCGTCTTAATAGGTAGTAGAATTAAAACCTTGTTTTCTCAAATGACTCATTACTTCACGCATAATTTTTGTAAGTACCCACGGAGCTACCGATAATCCATACGGCATTGCTGTGAACTCGTAAGTGATCGGCTCAGACGAATGATTTTCTTGGAATTCGAATCGTAGGTACTTTCTGTCACTAACAAAAAACGGCATAAGTAGATATGATTCTTTCATATCTATGTTGGCTAAGTATCCATTACGAGGAATTAATTTCGAGGCTGTTTTATAAGATTCCATTTTAAAATGTACTTTTGTTACGAACTTGTTTAAAGATTTTAAATTTAGTACAAACCTTTTTTCTCCGTTAGGTTTCGGAGCTAAAAATATATTTGAAATAAATTGATCATTTGAAGGAGAACAAGGTTTTATAGCCCCTAAGTCTAATAATTTATTTATAGCTATTTTCATGTCTCTTTTTTCACATGATGACAAATTATTTTTAGGAATAGAATACTGACAAATTTGAGTATCAAATGGTATTCTAAATCCATAATTTATCCACTTCAATATAACTTCGTTTTTAGTTACTTTTGTCCAACAATCATAAAATAAATTACTTCGACCTGCATGTACCTTGATTAATGTTGGGTCGGAGCACGCGTCCTGGACTAAGTCTGCGGCTGGAACTTGGCGTTGAACGCAGAGTTCGATTGAGGGCGCCGCTGTGTTTGAGCTGCTATCGGTTTCCTCTGACCTCCCCGCCCCCCCCCTGAACGACGGGTAACGAGGAGGTCCTGTCCAGTTTCCCTGCTGAGACGACCGGTTGACCGTTGATATTTGAGAGGAGACTGTTTTGGCTGGGCCTTTTTTTAATTAGGGCTCCCTACTTTTCAATGGCTTTACTTGCCCTTATTTTTCCGGCAACGAACTTCCGAATAAAGTTTCGTCTCTTTCGGAGTCTTGTATAACATGTTTAAAGTTTGTATCCAAATTAGGTAAAATCAGTTTTACCCTATCTTTGGTGAACATAAAGTGGAGGTCTGATAATAGGCAGCATCCATCACTTACGTGACGGAAGGCCTTCATTTTGTTTTCTTCCTTCTCAGGGAGGACGTCCATCTCTCGATTTATGGTGGTAATACCGTACCCCAGCTGTTGCTGAAAGTTTTGGTTTTTTTTTTTTTTCACGTGCTCGTGCAATGTCAGTTATGGCTGCTGAGATTTCAGCATTTATTTCAGCTGTAATCGTATTGAAAACAAAAGGTGATCGATAAGATCAAATAAAATTTATTAAATTTTACATCATTACGATATTGAGCGGATAACGTGATATATCTATTATAGATTACACGCATTTTCTGCTCTGATTTTTTAAATAACCTTGGAGGCGACATGTTTATGTCTAATTCATATTAATATAACGCCCATAACGTATTACAGACAACGAGATAAATCTCCTTGAGATTACCCGCATTTTCTGTAATCGTATTGAAAACAAAAGGTGATCGATAAGATCAAATAAAATTTATTAAATTTTACATCATTACGATATTGAGCGGATAACGTGATATATCTATTATAGATTACACGCATTTTCTGCTCTGATTTTTTAAATAACCTTGGAGGCGACATGTTTATGTCTAATTCATATTAATATAACGCCCATAACGTATTACAGACAACGAGATAAATCTCCTTGAGATTACCCGCATTTTCTGTAATCGTATTGAAAACAAAAGGTGATCGATAAGATCAGATAAAATTTATTAAAGTTTACATCATTACGATATTGAGCGGATAACGTGATATATCTATTATAGATTACACGCATTTTCTGCTCTGATGTTTTAAATAACATTTTTAAACCGAATAAGTAGGTCTTACCTTGTAAGATTTCTTCTTCATCGGAAGAAATAATTCGCTGTTTCCGTTTTTTATTTATTTTTTGTTCCAACTTTTTTATCTTTATATTATAATGTTGAAGCTGTTCTTCTGCTGTACGTTTAGGCATTTTGTAAAAACTTAAGTAAATGATTAAAGTAAATGACGTATGCTTGTTACCACGCACGAAAAAAGAATGAGGGCTTGGCGCGAACCGGGTGGTTCTTGCCACGCGGCGCCCCACCACAGTGTTTTTTTTATGATACTTTAAATTATGCGAAGTTACCTAGTACCTAAAAAGGACTACCTGTTATATAATATCTGAAGAATGAAGCGACGAAATATAATTACTTCAACGTCTTTGTGAAGTTGTCAGATCGTAGCGTCCACAGACATTCCAAATGCATGTACTTCGCGTGTCCGAACCCCGACCAAGCGTCAAGGTTGGTCGCCAGTAGATTATGTCATAAGTATGTCTTTTAGAAAATCGATATCACAATATCGATATCGTTCTTAAGTATCGATTTCATCGGCGGCATCGGCGTCTTTGAATCGGTTTGTATTTCCCATCACTAAATATCAGCTATGACGTCACATTAAGTGTTAAAAAGTCGGCGTGCTTGGTTCTAATACAAACTGAAACACTTGTGTTATCTGTGGTAGCGTCTCTTGTCTACATGGTTCGATACAGCAAAGCAATAGTCCATTAATTCTCGACCACTTCTGTGCTTCAAGAAACTTTAAGCTATCCTCGGTTCCAGATGTTGCTTAAGAAAATTTAAAGCTCGTTAGGATTCCTGGTAAGCTATTTCAGCATCTTGGTGTTCTGTTAACATCCTTGTCTGACGCCGATCTTCAAGCAATCGCGGTTTTAAGTCGCGAATTGTAACGAATAGCAAGAATTTACTACCTGCAAGATGAATTTATGCTCTGCTTGTAAGCGCAATACTAAGGAAGGCGATCATTTGAAATGTACACGATGTGAAAACTATTACCATTTAAAATGCTTGAATATCTCAAAAGGTACATTAAACCAAGCTACGTTGGCATTGTGGTCATGTCCAATATGTATAAGCAAACAACCGAAAGGAGATAATACACACACAAAAGTGTGTCCGTCTACGCCCACCTTAGAAACTGAATTACATGATCAGGTCACCCGTCGAAAACCCTTCAATAAACATGACAAGGTAGTGCAAAGCCAGGACTCTAATGACTATGTGAGGCATTCAGAATTACGTCAAATACTACGAGAAGAAATATCCGATATTATAAAAGTAAATCTTAAGTCAATAAATGACGAAATCGTAAGTTTTAAGTCCGCTCTTGAGTTTATGAGCAATAGGTTCGACGAAATTTCGACCCAATTCAAGAAACAACAAAATGATATGCACTCAATAAAGACGGAAAACTTAACCTTACGTACTGAAATCGACTTTCTAAAAAACAGATTTACTCAATTGGATCAACTATCGCGAACTTCAAACGTAGAAATCCAGTGCGTTCCGGAGTACAAATCTGAAAATGTTTTCAACGACCTCGATGATGGAGATATAGGTTGTGATAGGTCATCTGATTTGATCACACGTATAGAAGTGACAAAAAGTATTGTACTTAGACTATTAAAATCACTAGATACTACTAAGGGTGCAGGTTGTGATGGTGTTCCATCAATATTTCTACGTAATTGTGCTGAAAGTCTTGCCTATCCTATATCACGATTATTCGCTCGGACGCTGTTAGATTCTGAATTCCCAGAAATATGGAAGAGGGCCCTTATTGTGCCTATACACAAGAAAGGTTCGAAAATAGTAGTTCAAAATTATCGTCCTATCTCAAAACTAAACATACCTAGTAAGCTTTTTGAACGACTTATCTACGAACAAATTTATAGTATTATCTCTAATCTAATAATAAAACACTTTATCGATCCAGACGGGGCATCAGAAAAAAACGTTAAAGAAAGCTTTGTACAATCATAAATATAACCGTATACAACACTCGGAAACAAAAGCCGCCAAAAAAATACACAACTTATGAAGCCCAGACGTCATTTTGATAAATTAATATCCGGTGTTCACCCAAGTAAGTACCGACCGGGCCGACGCGACGCTCCGTATTTCCTCCGTATTTTCTTGTTCTATTTGAAAAACAATATTTTTAGATACTTTTGAAAATATACCTTTGTAGCAAAAGCTAGTTAAACTAATGTTTCATTGTGATGTAGCTGTTGTATTAAAGTAACTTCTAGACTAGTCGAGACTCGATTTTAGAATATATCAGAAAAACCTAATGTGGTGCTTAATAAAAATCTATAAGCTATACGACGAAATGGAAATGGACATTTTTAAGCTGAAGATTTTTCCTAGTGCATAGACTTGCATCTTTTCATGCAAATATAGGTCAGACTTTCAGGTAATCGAAATTGACAGGAAGAGGAAAAGAAAAACAGGAAAAGCAAAGAGGCTACCAGGCACAGCTTTTTCTTGCAGAGTTTCCGGAGCTCGATTTTATAAATGCACAATTCTGAAAGGGAATCCACGATGCTTGTTTATTTTGTAACGTTGTGGACCATGTCATATAAATTGATTTAGTTATAAAATTTCAAGCCCGCTTATTAAATTATTAAATAAATAAATAAAATTATTTTTTCCTTCTTTTCGGCCTCTCGAGACTACGGGGTCTGTAAAGACACCGAAAGGTTGAGTTAAATGTTAAAATATAATTATGCACGATAAATCCCATTAAAAATAATTTACTTCAGATTATTGAATCGCTAAATAAAAAGACAACATTAAATTAACCAAATTAAAGCAATCATAGAAAAACTGAAATATTTTGATCACGGGCAATGTCAAAATCTTTATTTTGAGAGGCATGGTAAACTAGATGCTGTGTTGTTTTACTGTATTGTTACAAGGAGTAAACGAGTGTATCTGTTGCTTAGCAATTACTACCGTGCTACAACAAGATATATTGCTAGACATTAGACAGTAAATCTTGGCGTAACTAATTGCCGTCCCTTTTCTTCCCTTCTATTTGAAACCATGGGATCTGTTTGGGGGTTGAAAAAGTAAAAATCTTAAGTTATTATACAATATAAGTTGATGAAAAAAGTGGTGCATTAATAATATAAACTCTGGTCTCGTAAACAACGGAAGATATATCCATGATATATCGACAATTCGAGGATGGAAGCGCAATTTGCACCGAGCAAGTCGGATCGTCGGTCCTTTGTATGAGATGCCCCTTCTTTTTTTCTTTTTTTTTAGTAGCTATTGTTATAGCGGCTACAGAAATACAACACCTGTTAAAAAATAACTTTCTTACTATTACGGCTTATGAGACAAACCGAAAACGAAGTCTTAGGAATAGAGTCCCGTTTTATCCTATAGCTACGGTAACCTAGTAGAAGTACACGCTTATATACTAATTGTTGTCATATCATCATATCATATCATATGATTGTATACTAATCATACGAGGAAAAGAACAACAACGCACATTCAACCAACAACAGAATTAATAAATCGATTCGAGATTCGCTGTTCGTTTAAGAGGTCAAATCAAATCATTTTATTGCCAAAATATGGTATTTACAAAATATGTAGGTAGTTATTAATAAGTTAATGGTCACATATTTACTATTAGACAGCATGCAATAATTCAAAATTATGAAAAAAAAAATTAAATAATTTACATCACATATAAAAATAGCATAATATAATAATAAAGGTATATATAGTATAATTCTTAGTTTAATTTATAATATTATTCTTATCTTACTTATCTTAAATAAAGGTCTTGTCATGTATTTAAGTTTTAAGTTTTTTAAGCACCTTTTCAATCAAAAAACTCTTATTATTTATTAAATATTAAAGATTTTAGAAAATTAATTCCTTTATTTCGACGTTCCTAGCATTATAATTTACACATTCATATTTTATAAACTTTTCGGCAAACCATGGTAATCATACAATCTTCTGTCGACATCCAAAGTTTTCTACAAGAAGTACCGCTGAACACCCAGACACGCTTAACATTTTTCAATTCCAGCTATCCGACTTTGATTTATTCTATTTTCTTTGTATTTTTTCCTTTTTCCCGTCTGGTTGATATCAGGGATATATTTCATTGAAGGAACCAAATCAGCATCAACAAAACTCAATGGATAATTTTATTGCGGTTAGGAAATGTGACATTTCAATGTAATGATCGCATTATTGTGTTATGTGTGATTATTTAAAAAAATATCATACGGACTATTAATCTAAAGTGGATCATCGGCAATTGTTGTAGAATTAAACAGAGTTCTACTGAGCAATGAATGTTAACTACATGAAATTAATACTAGATGTTAATACTAGATGAAAATACTATAGTTGAATTCTTTTCAAATGATTTTCGTGACAGTTCCATTTCCTTTAAATTAACTGAAGGGATAAAAATTAAAAAGTATTTAAATAAAATTGTAGATTTAAATAGTATAAAGTAAACTATTTATCACATGTTATTATTTTTATTAATTCTTAATAAAATAAGTAAATGCTTAGAGTAAATGTAATAAAATAAATACATTTTTAAACTGTCAGATGCAAGGGATCGGAACGTCTGTCAATAGGGATTGACGCTTTTGAATCGACACCAAATTGGTGAATATGAGCAGCCACCTTGTAATCGATTCGTGAACACAGAAAATTGGAAAAAAGTAGTTAAAAAACTATATTTAAATGAAGATTGGAATAAATATATCCAGAGTTCACGATCAATTCATTTCACTCGCAGATGATACTGATACCGAAACAAGTTCTCTGTCGACAAACAGTGACTAATTAAATTAATGAATAGAAACCAATGGTCTTTATTCTATAATTTATTACAATTTTAGGTACCCCTTTTATAAGAAGAAAACTAAATTCTATATCTTTTTTTCTTATTTCTTTTACCAACTGAATCGGTATTTTGAAACAATCGATTTTAAAATCAAACAATTTCACTTTTACCTTCTCTATGATTAACGATTTTGACCTGTCACGAAAATCATTTGAAAAGAATTCAACTATAGATGAAAATACAAGATGAAAGTTAGATATTGCAAGTAAAGGCAGACTGCCTACAGTGAATTTAAACTTAATATCAAAATAACGTATAAAGTTTCAAGGGCGGTTTATCCCAAAGTTGACTACTGTACTAACTGTGGGATTGTATCTCAATTTAGCAACAGTGCAAACCCGAGAAACAACCGGACATTTGAGATTACACTGAACTTTTGTTTAATTTAGCAGTTTCAATGCTCCAATTTTGGCTGTGTTTTACTTTTTTATATAAAATTTAGCCTACAGAAACTTTACGATTACTAGCAAAATATATAAAATATAAAATGTTATAGTAATAATCTACATAACTTCATAAAAAATATTTTTAAAACCTAATAATATACTTACTAGGTAGGTATATCTTATTCTCAACTTTCGGTTTTTTCTTTTCGTACTCAACGTGTTTGACGAACTCCGGATGCGGATTCTTCACTTACCGACCAGCTGTTTATGCATTTATCCCTACCAAGTGGCAATAGCAGAATAAGTGCCAATGTTGCGTTACGCGTTCGAACGCGCATACCGTACGTCCGTATCTTCAAATAGGCACACCTACCCAAAGATTCATATAACACTTACTAAGAGAGATTCAAACATACAAACTTTCATAACACTTTCCGTACCAGTTTTGCAGTTGCAGTTTTGTATGAAACGCGCGTTCGAACGCGTGACGCAGCGTTGGCACTAACACAAAATTTCTTATCGCAAGATTAGCCCGACCAGCCTGTGAAGCTTAATTCATCCCTTCATTTCTTTTAATTATTAACAGTAATGCATTAATTGTCAGAAACAACAAAAAGTTTATATTAAAAGAATTAAAAATATCAAAAATCATAAAATTTTCTTCGGATCCTATAGTATCTTAGTCGAAAAAACAAAATACGATTGAAAAACACGAACATAGAAACAATACTGTGTGTTAGACACACACACAATACGTATTATATCGAGTTATCCTTAGCAACTAGTCCTCCATTGTTTATTGTAAACCTGTCTTAGTTGAAAATATTAATTTGCAAAGCAGTTGTCCTAATTTATCAACAACACAATAGTAACCAAAATATCTACATCTGCCATCTTCACAAGTTAAAACAACTATGTAGAGTTAGGAACTTTAGAACAGGCTCAGGAACTCGTAAATATACTTTATGTAGCCTATACATTTGGTTTGGAATAAATTTTATGTTTAGATTATTTATTTAGTCCTTTTTTTTTGTTTACATTAAAGACTTCACTAAGATAAGCAAACTGTTGTCCTAATTTAAGTGTTTCATAATTTTGAATACGTCTTACTTCTAATAAATCAATATTTCATACATAAATAGCGCAAATTAAGTTACCTCAGGAACACTATAGATACTTAATATAATAACATTCATATTTATAATAATAAAATAATAAAAACGTTTATTTTCAGACCAGTGATCCATAGTTTGTTAGGAAAACATTGTAGAAACTTAAAGACTAGTGTTAGTAGGAATAATAATGATAATAATATGCATTTATTTCGGATCCTCGATCCATAAATGGATAGTAAACAATTAATAGTTATAAATTAATGTTAGTAAATACAATTTTATTTTTATATTACTTTCCACTGCTGATGCCAACTGTTCCAATTTCTTAATATTGAGCTATTTAACTTAACCTTTAATACTTGTTAAACACTGTCAGGGCTGTCGCAGGTCTGACCCATCAGTGAGGCGACCGTTTTTCTAACTATGACAAAAAAATCATCCACACCTCCGCGAACATAATTGCCGCGCTACAGTACCGCGGTAGCCAAAACGATATTCGGAATTCATTGTTATACTGAACACGTAGAGCTGAGTAACATTTCTTTTTAAAACTGACCCAAAGGCTGCACGTATAAAAAGTATGACAATAAGCCTTTAACAAAGTTATCTTTACTAACGGCGTGAATTGTGCCTTCGAGTCGGCATATTGGTACGTACAGCTAGAGCTTTACGCGCTCTCTGTCAATGTCATCATCATCCGTTAAGGAAGAATTAATAACATGTCCAAGATATTAATACTTATAGGTCCGCTTCAATTCAACATTGCTGAGTGTGAGTCTAGGAATAATAATGCCGGTTTCTTTCTCTCTTGTCCTGATACCCGACCGACTGGTCCGATTGTCGGGTCTTTTCCGCCGAAAGGCGAGTAGTTATAAGTATGCGTAATAATAATAATAAAACTCTTTATTGTACACCAACATGGTTACATAGTTTAAACGAAACAATAATTATAAGTTACATACAAAGGGCGGCCTACGTTATTTCTACTAGGCAACCCAGAATATTAGTAGGTACTCTACTATTCGCGCCAAATACTATAAGCTCACACTTTTTAACAATACAAAGTAGTCCATGTCTGGCAGCATAACTCTCACACACTTTTATCAGCCTGCTCAAAGCATGAATCGATGAGCTCTGCAACACCATGTCACCAGCGTAACTTATGTTGTTTATTATATTTCCATCGATTTATTAAAACAAACTATACATTTTAAACATGCAACACTTAAATGGCTCATATCTGTGCTTATCTCACATACCTATACCCATTCCAACCAGGATTTGAGCTCAAGAAAAGAAAAACTTTTCTAAGGTGCTATCATGATTACAATAAGTTTTTTAAATTAGTGATTGCGATGGACCTAAATTCCAGTTAATGTGAAATAAGCTTAGGAAGGAACTTGCTACATCATACAATATTGCCGGAAAACATCACACGAGCTGAGATATTTTGGGGCAGATAATATAATATGAAGGGCGGTAGATTGTCAGGCGGGTTCCTACCATTCATATGTAAATCACGAGATCCGCGTCCGTTGTGCTACGCCTGCAAAAACTTCAACTTTTCTTCAATGACTTGGGTTTTTTATGTCGATAATACATTTAATAATACATTTCACATACGCATTACGATATAGAATTTATTTAGGTCCGAATTTTCAATTATCAATCAATCAATATATATAAAACTGTTCCGTTACTCACTGAGTGACTGACAGACAACGTACAGCCGTAACTACTGGGCGTAGTGAGCTGAAATTTGGAACATACATTTTTTAGGGGATGTAGGTGTGCACTAAGGAAGGAATTCCCGAAATTCCCACGGAACGGGAATTATCGAACATTTTAGTTTGTATGAAAAATCTTATTCCTTGAGTGTAAGGATACGATACTTGGCATAAAGGTTTTTCAAAAAGTGACTGGTTGTTTTATGAAATAAATTCCCGAAATTCCCACGGGAACGGTAAATATATGATGTTTTAGTTTGTATGAAAAAGCCTTATTCCTTGAGTGCACGGATGTGATACTTGGTATAAAAGTACCTTAATAAGTGTCTGTATTATGGAAGGAATTCCCGAAATTCCCACGGGAACGGAAAATATAGGACTTTTGAGTTTATGCGTGTACGAAGTCGCGGGCAAACGCTCGTCGGATATAAGTTAAGTTTTTTAATGAATAAGATATTACTCGACAGCTTCAAGCTCGTCTGAAGTTTATTGTCATTCTATGTCATTGTCATACAATTATAAAAAATGTAAGACAACATTATTGCAAAGATTAATACTTTATTTGTCAGATAACTATTATAAGATGATTTAAACTCAGCCCTTAATCAAATATGCTATTTTGCTGAGAATATTAATCATACTATACTGCCTTTATGGTTTTATGATTCGTACTAAATCAATTTCAGTGACTTTAAAAACACCGTAGTCACGACAATCAAATCGTAGTCACGACAATACGCGACACGCAACAGTCTACAATAACAGTCGAAATCGTTGAAAGTGATAATACCGATAATTCATAAAGTGATATCCTTCCCTATTTCATTGTGTTGGTTTTCCGCTGTGCATATTAAGGTGATAATAATTCCCACATTTTCCCGCGTATAGCTGACCTGCCTCGATTTATGTGACGGCAATATGGCCGAACTTGGGGCGATTTGTTCTCGTACACTGCGCTCCCGAGATACAACGCCGTAATGGTGACATGAAGATTTATATTACTTTATAGAAACAGCGCTTTAAAAATACTTTAATAGACTTTTTAAAGCGCTTAGTGGGAACTAAATTGATGCCTCAGTACAAAATAGAGCATTTATGGAATTTGTTTTGCTTGCTTTTTCTTTTTGGTGTAAGCCGCAACGTTAAAAAAAAGTATTTGAAATGGCAGCTGGCATTGATGACAGTACTGGTCGGAATAGTTTTTTTTTTTTTTTTTTTCACCGTCAATTACTATTGTGTTATGAAAACTGAAATTTCAAAATACGTACTATTTTACTATTCAAAAGTTTATTTTTATGCAATAAAAATATAGGTAGGTTTTTTTTATAAAGTATGGATGGGACGTTTGTCTTCCATGACACGTGAACATGAAGACTAAGGTGGTACACGTTCATCCACGAGAAACCTATTCACTCGACGCTTAAAAGTACTAGGACTATACTGGTCAGGAAAAATAGACATACCATTTTCATCATATTGATTTTAAACTATACTCTGGCAAATAATTCAATTCAGTAAAATGACACTTCCAGTGTGCCTACTTTAGGGAAGAAAGAAAATACTGATCCAGTTTAAGTGAACGAATTTTTTTTTTTAATTAATAATATCGTAAAATTGAGATTTGGGGATGTTTCACTTCACTTACTTTTTCGTTGACTTCAAAACATTGCAAAAAACTGATTTAACTTCTTACTGTAACCGTTAAAGCACTAGAAATGTTTGGTGATTAATTGTTTTCATCAAAGTCACCGTCAAGATAACGTACACACCTCAAATTCACGTATTTATACATTGTATGCGAAACGAATGAAAAATTACCATTAAATTTCAATCATCCTCATTCAGTACCTTACACTAGGAAGATTTTAACTGGTATCATTTTTTCTCGTTTCGACATTTCGGACTGTCAGTTTACTGCATTGAATTATTTGCCAAGGTATATAACGTGTTTTATAACCGAGGGATGTTATCAGCTTTATATGTGACATCGTAGCTCCCAAAGGGCTGTACCGATTTGAAAGTTTCAACATATGTTTAGTTTTAGTAACATTTTTTTACTAATAAATTGCGGTAAGCTATATCATCATCATCATCTCAGCCCGCGCTAGTCCACTGCTGGATAAGCTATATACTAACTTTAAATAAAGCAAGATGTTAGTCTTAGAAGCGAAATATATTTGGAGCTAGTAATACTGGGATGTTTTTCAGTAATTCTGAGTTTTGAGAACTGTTGCAAGTGCCATGATCACAACGAGTACCGTTTCTAAATTAAATTCAAAGGAAATGTTACTATAAAAACATTTAATTTTTACTAAATTTACAAATGGTAACTTAATTATCAATATCCAATATTATTGATCATACATACATACATACATAACTTCACGCCTGTATCCCTTATGGGGTAGGCAGAACACCAGAGGTTACAAGACCATCTGATGTCACGTTTGACAAATTTGGAGGTATTATAAAGATGGAGAGAGAGTATTGTAGTGACAGGGGGTCACCCTATCGCCCACAAAAACGCCTTTAAAACCTCTGTCCCTCAACTCACTTTTACAGTATGCCGGGGAAGAGAAGCAGCTGGCACATTCTATGTTTTTCTTTCGCTCCCAGTCCAGCATGGAAGCACTATTATTGATCAAGAGACTTTTATTTAAAATTCCCAGTAATTAACATAATATTTTCATAATAACGTCGGTTCTAGAGCGTTAGGTAAGTAGGTACTTGATCTGCGTCGGCAGGACTTGACTCTTAATCTTCTTCGGTTGGTCTATACAGGGATGCTTTGTTTTTTATTCATTCTTTTATATCTGTTTTTTAAATTTCCTAACGGTTTCGAAAATTTTAATCTCTATTTACGTTTTCTAATGTTTGTTTTATTTATTATTTTTTTGGACATAACAGCCAGACAGGAAAACAAAAGCAAATTTATAGTAAAATAACTTCAAGTAGGTATCTTATTTCTTACTTACAAACTAAGACTAATATCTCAGTTTATTTCTGACTATGAAGCTGAAGATTTCACAGCGGGGAAAATCCAGAACACCTTTACAATTTACTCCAGTTAAAATAAGTCGCTCGTCGGTAGCAAACTAAGATTTTTTCGCAGGTACCTATACTAATTTTCGCTTTAAGCATTGTAATTAAAGCATTGTTTTGTTTACCTGCAGGTACTGTCCCTGGGAGCGACCGTCGGACACAAAGGTACCACGCAGCCGTCGCACCCCTGCACTATCCTCCACCATTCTCCTTACAAGGTGAGTACTGTTAAACACCCTTTACATAAAAAACTCCCAAGACAATCACACCAACTACAAGGCCCCAAAGTAAGCATAGCTTGTGATATGGGATACCATGTAGCGAACAAGGGGTGCAGTCAAAGTCAAAATTAAAAAAAAAATCTCTCGTAGGTACATAAGTACACTTGATATAACCAAATAATTTACAAATTGATGACCACTTTGGCGATGGGGTAAACCTGTCTGCCTCAGACGCCAGTGGTCGCGGGTTCGATTCCCGCACGGAACAAGAAAAAAAAATGTTCCGTGTCTGGGTGTTTATCTATTTATGTATTTTTATTCAAGGTTCCCCCTAGTTTGCTACATGGTATCCCATAATACAAGCTATGCTTACTTTGGGGCCATGTAGTTGGTGTGATTGTCTGGGGATTTTATTATTATTTATAATTGAACTGAATCTACCAACACTTCGGAAAGTCGATCTGTTGAGGAGAAGTGGCAAGAAAGTCAAGTAGTGACTATACTACTGTACCAAGGAAACTGTCCACGACTATACCACATATACTACTTTGCATATCTAGTTTAAGAGATGGGGTTGTTGTGGCGAATCTTACAAACTAAGAAAGAAACAGCAACAACGAATAAACAAAAGCTTGCTTGTTCAGCGTTTTTTGCGCTTTTATAATCGTTCATATACCCAGTAATGTTATACTACATGTTGTGTCTGAAAAAAATATTCACAAAAATTAACCATATAACCAACCGCTGTGTAAAAATAGAAACATGATTTATGAAAATTGGCTCGATAAAAAAAGTCACAAACAACACTAATTTACCATTCTAAACAGATATTGCTACGAAACGCCATAATAGATTCATATAAAACTGACATAAAAACATGAAACGGACTTCTCTTGACCGATGTGTAAAGGAAAATTGTTAAATAGTTATAATTTTTTGAAAATAAACCCGTTAAACGTATTTTCGTCGGCGACATTCGCTTGCCATATCTGGGCGGGAAGTATGGAATAACGCACCGCGCTAAAAGAAGCCCTCAACAGCTTACTACAGGATACATTTTAGAGAGTGCGCGAGTGCTCTGTTTGAATACATTGAAGCCGGCGTGGTTTACCATCGGACTATAAGATGCAGACAGTACCTTCATTTTTATATGGTAGATAAACCAAAAAGTCGAACTGAGGACTTTGAGAGTTCCTTTTTGATTCGGGTCGCCACTATAGTCCTCGTATGTTTAGGCGTCCAGTGTACAGTGAAGTCTAATAAAATGTATACTTAGTAACTTATTCGGTTGTCTTAAAGTTCAAAGTTCAATGAAAATGTTAACATATTAATAGACGTGATTGTACCACTTTGGTCTTCTTGATTATTTTGGTATCATGGAAGACGAACGTCTGTTTTTTTTTGTCTTTGTTACACGATATTTCAGACAATTATGAATCGATCTTAAAAATTCTTAATTCATTTGATAGAAGATACTTCATTGTTGGTCCCATATAAATTTCATCGAAATCGGTTGGGTACCTACTACATTGAAAATTTCAAATTTTTGAAACAATATGTATGATTTCGGAGAATGTTTACGTGGATGACATTTAGTCGGCCAAAGTGTTGACATGAAGTCGGTTTTTTATTGCTCTGCATTCGTTGATTGATTACATAAAACGATTGTGTAAGGAATCGTGAACTCTGTTATTGAATGAATAGAATATATGTTCTGTAAATGTGACTGGAATTCAATTAATACATTTTCCTTAAGTATCACTTTTAAGCATAAAAAATGTAATACCTAATTTCAAAATAAAGCTTTTGTATGAGTAGTTCATTGATCTTTATAAAGATATGCCGTTGACCCTTTGTAGTATCTATACAATATGAAAACTTTAATCTAGTACTCCGATAGTAAAAGGATGAAGATTCAACTTGTTCAAAAAAATATTAGCGCACTCTCCATAAATGCTCCATAATGTATTTGTGATATAAAATCAACTTGTCGATGCTGGCTCCCGCTACATACTTTTATGCAGTAAAGTTAGCAAACACCTGAAAATACTACTTCTGCTGTGAAATATATTTAATTGTATTCGGTACCTCTATACATCTTTATTTAATAAATACTAAACTGAATCTTACTGGCTTTAAAATTGGCGCTAGATTACTGTCTCTACAACTTGTAATTCATTCCAATGAGCTTTCTAATGTCTTCTTTGAAAGTTTGGAACTGTCAGATATTTATAGCAGTCCGGTACTAAATCTAAGTTTAAAATTGCTTAAGTTCATAATAGCTGAGTTAATCCTTTCAAACATTTTAGCGGCTAGCTATAAACCAATAACTTTCATTCGAGATTTGTTCATACGGCATTGGATACAAATAGGCGTTATCGTTTTTTATACAGAGTTGCTTTATAGTCACCAGCCTAAATCCTACTTTCTTTGATACGATATAAACGTACATGCATATTTATTTTAGTATCGCTCAGTACGAAAAAAAATAAAAATATGGCACCACAAACTTACAAAATAGTCGCTCTTGATGAAGATATCTATCTACTACGAAGCGGCATTTTAATACTACGACGTAGCACTACGAGATGCTTTGCAGTAGCGCGTAGTCGTCTTTATTTTAATGGTATTTATTCATTATTTAGAGTGACTATGATTTGCTTAATATGTTAGAGAATATATTGCCAAAAAAACCTCTGTCCTTTAACTGACTGAAGAAGACGGGAAGAGAAGCAGGCGATACATTCTATGTTTTTCTTTTGCTCCTAGTCCAGCATGGAAGTAAAATACAACTTTCATATCATAAATGTACAACTTTAACTTATTATTTTTTAATAATTTGAAAACACTTCGATGAGTGTCTTGTGATGACTACTGCCTTAATCAAGTGCAACGTAGTAGTGCTTATTTATTAGTTTTAAGTTATTTTTTTTTTGAATTTGCTGAACCTACTGGTTTTATGATTTTGGTTGATAGACCTCGGAACCCAGCTTTAATCAATGCATTTGGTTTATATGTCGGATTTCTTTCAAAAGATATAATCACATTGATTGAAATTATGTTACCCCTAACTGGCCTCAGAAGCGCAACAGTTTCAATACTTTTATCGTTTTATCGTTGCGCGGGTTTCGCCTCGCATTTCATACTTCATATACGATATAAAAATATTTAAAATATACAGGGTGACTGGTGACAAGGTTCCGTTGCATTCCTGGCCGTAACTTGTGCCAAATTTTAGGATCGTGGAAATTATTCACAAATCAAACGAAAATACTACAATTAAAGTGGAATCAGTAATTTAGCTGTACAAACGACAAAACAAAACGACGGAATTGCCATAAATCTCCACAGTTAGGTATCCAAAATGGCCGGAAGTACTTACTATATGTACGTACTCAATCTATAAATAAAATGTGTTCCAAACTTATAGAGATTTGTCTTTTATTCTTAGAATGTATAAAAAAATAATAAAAACTGAAAAAATATATTATTACTTCGAAGCATGTGACTTTTAAAACAAAAAGTTAGAAAAGGGTTAATGAGAGATGATCTTGAAAGGTCAATATACTTAATGTACGGAAGTGTCATTTCACCACTGCTAATAGAAATATTTTTTTCTAAAAAATCTGTAAAAGCGATCTACAGACTATAATAACAAAAAATGCCAACATATTCTTTACATAAATACCTGCAATCACTATTGATTTAAATTTTAAAACACGCGTTGAAAGTAACCTCCATATATGCTGAGTAAATGCAGCCTTAGTTAGGTATCTCAAGCAGCGATCTAAAGTCTATAACAACAAAAAACACCAACATATTCTTTAAGAAATCGAAACCTTTCAGCTCGCGCCCTCAACTCCGTGACCTGTGGAAACGGGACGAGGTCATAAAAAATATTCTACGAAGCCTGCCAAATCGGAGTGGCAGTGGAAACTCGGACAGCCTTGGCGCTAATTTAAGAGGCGTTTCACGTCAACCCACGATATATAGCTGCACTGCAGTGCCTACTTAATGTAATTGATACTCTTTTACTTTTATCGTGGGCGGCGCAGGAACATCTGCTCTGGCTTGTCTATAATCTTCATAGGTTGACTTTATTGTCAGTTCTTACATTTAGTACTAATTATAAAGAAAATGAATGGAATACTTAATTTCAGTATTCAATTCATTCATGCAGTATTGACATTTTGCTGCCCAAGGTATCAGCATGGTCAGAAGCAAAAGCAACTTACTGTTACAAATTCGCAGGGTATTTTTTTGTATCTTCTTATTTTTATTGAGGGATTTATATCTAACTGGTTAAGTCAATCCTTTTTAACTTAACAATAAACAAACAAAGTTTTATCCATGTCCAAGATAAATAAAAAAGTACCCGCCTGGACGCCCTGTGGATCAAGGCCCAGCCAGAAACGACTTTACCTATAAAAAAATTAACTTAAAAAATATAGACAAATACCAATCTTTTCACTTTTTCCATGGCTTCGTCAGTAATCTGATCTGTGGGCAAGACGCGAGAGTTAATGTACTACTGATTTTGATTCAAAGTAAATGTTTCCCAGCCCTTTTTAACAAGCTATGGGAAATATAAATTATGATTATATTGTAGCGTTGTGAAGATAATTAAAAATGCTACTTAGATCTTTTTTTTTGCTCCTCGGATCGGTTTATAAGTTCAGAGATTTTACGGTTTATACAACTAACTAGTAGAATAATTGTTACTCTTTACATTTAGAGAGTTAACTGGATTTTATCTCTTTTTCATCTTAGATATAAATGATAAACGTCATCTTGATATTCCTTCAAAGGAACGCATATTATGGTCTTACAAGCATATTCTTGTCTAAACTCTGAACTTCAATCAAAACTTTGTTCAAAACATGCGATTCCTAAAAAAATCTTAATAAGTTATTGTGCGGATTTCAATATTTAACAGACTGTCGTGAGAAAAACCTACGACCGACGAATAGTAAATAGCATTTAACAATCCCTGACAACTAAAAACACTCCAACAAGATATTTACTCATGGAAATTGAAATACCAAAGAGGACATTTTCCATACAGAATTTTTAAGTAGTCGTTTATATGAAAATAAGCTAATTCGAATGTTCGTAAGCAAAACAAAAACTTTTCTTTACATTGAAACGCGGCATAAGCCATTAAGTAAAGTAAAATATATAGGTAAACTTTTTAAAATTCCTGGAAATAAGAAATTTAAAAGCTTTGTAGCCATTTTGGAAAAAACAATAGCATGGCATTATCAAAAGTCGCTGAGTTACTTTGGTCTCTTTATCAGTGCGTAGTACATGCTTTTTTTGAAAATAAATTACGTACTTGGTGACTTGGCTTGTATCCTTGACTCTTGAACTTTGAACAGGCTGTTTATCTTTGTTTACGATATTTGCTTGCTATAATCATATGTTGTGGGTTAAGAGAAGGAGAAGAAAACGCACGACGTGACGCAAGTCTACGACTGCCGTAGACTACCGTAGGTAGACTGTGTGTTCAATGTTAACGTAGAGGATGAGATAATAAGATTTACAAGAGATCCAACCACTTCCATGCTATAGAAAAAGGCGATTCAAATCTTATTTACATAATAAACTCATTTTTTGACATTAAACTCTCAAATTTTTGTCTCATCATCATCATCATCACAACTCTTTGTAATGAGCCCACTGCAGGGCATGAGTCTCTCCCTTGGGTGAAGAGGAGGTATAGGCCATAATCCACCAAGCTGGGCCAGTGCTGGGTGGTGGATGCCAGAATTTTTAGGGCGCCTAGATGGCTTCTGACAAACCCTAACGACTACTGTATACAAGTATACAGCACCCGGGACCGACTGCTTAACGTGCCCTCCGAAGCACGGAAGTCGTCGTGCGATATGAATGGTCGGCGGTCACCCATCTAAGTACCGACCACGCCGAACGTTGCTTAACCTGTGATATCGTATGATACACACAGTAACCACGGCGCCACGACGACTTCTGTTTTTGTCTATCAAATTTTAATCTTAGAGACATATAAATTAATTTTTATTAGTAACTATTGAGTTTGAATTCCCCTTATATGACATTAGAGAGACCTATAATTAATGAGTGTTATATCAAATGTTTTATTTAACTTTAGACAAGAATAAAGCTTGTAAGTCCTTAACATGCGTTCCTGCGAAGTTAATTTAGGTTATTTGGTTTTATATTATGAACTTATTTAATATATACATAAACACGCCAAAAGAAGGCAGAGGAAATTTAGATTGGTTTATACTGTAGAATTCTAGAAAGTGAAATTACTCAATGAGTTCTATCACACAAATAGTTTTTATCGACCCGCTCGATAACCCTGTATATGAAAAGCTAATTCGAAAATATTTAATTTAGAATTGACTTCATTTGTAAACAAATTTAAAAAAAAATAAGAAAACCAAAGTACTTCCTTAAGCTGCCGGTTGATTTTCGGACTTTGCGGGAATAACGCAAATGCGAGGGAACTTACTCTTGTTTGATCCTAACGAAGAACAGGCGAATACGGGTTGATTTGTCCCGATATACACCGCTGATTCTCTGTTGATTAGGCAACGTAATAAATGGTCGGCTGCCTTATCACGTAACATTGCGCAAGATTTGCTAAAAAATAACTAATTCGTATTACGTTACAGCAAAAACAAAGCCATAGCAATCCGACGACTGTGCTGCCTCTATAGTACAATCGATGTACTAAAAGTGCATATAATCCCTTTCACTTTCATACTTTGCGTGTGTACTTTTCTGCGAAATCTTAAAAGCAAACATCTGTTTCACATTTTATTAGTTTCTTTTTTAGCTACCAAATTGATTTTCGCGCTAGTATCGTAGCAATAAATGCATTCTGCGATCAACGAACGATTGAACAGCTATCGCTTACATAATACGATGTAAAGCAATGGATCGCGCGTCCATGGCGTGATGACTGCGCCGTTATAGCTGATCGCTAATATTTACGTGATAAGGCAGCGGGTATTCATAAGTCAACAATTAAGAGCTCTCCAAATTCCTTCAAAACTCTACCGAAGCTAGCCTTTAATCATTTGTGACCGGGCTTAACGTCAATCTCACCTGATGGTTAGTGACCAAATGACCATGAAACTGAACATGCAGGTTCAAGAAAAACGAATTCTCCATAAAACATCACCGAATAATATCACATAGAAAACAAGCGGCGGCATGTCTTCAGCATTTCATTTGCCAATTTACCGTGCAGTAACTAAACTGCAGTAATTGCGCTTTACAAGAGCCAAGTTCCATTGTTCGTATTACAAAGTTATTTGGCAAAATTACAAAACTAAAGCTTAAATTTCGGGACACTTTATTTTTATTCAAATCTTTGCTTTAATCCCGAGGCACTGCGACGCCACCGCAAACCTCTTTAGAAATATTTAACGTCTAGGCGTGTTTTGTTTTTGGCAGCATCTGTGGTGCAGTGGTGAATAGACGACCGAGACGCAAGAGGAAGCGGGCTCGATTCCCGCTGCATGATAAACGTGTGTAAGATCTGTAAACTTTTTTTATGGGTCTTTGTGTTTATTTATGTGTAGTATAAACAAAATATTTCTTAAAATATTTGCTTTATTAAGCCGTATTGTAATTTATGGCGGCATTTCATGTTTTTAGATTTGTTTTAAGCATTTATTATTTATTAACAGAATACATTATTTTCTTACAATTTCCTTTAAGTACTACTTTTATAATACATTAAATTATTTAACTATAAGTTGTATCACAAAATTAAGTTGCCATCTGGATAAAATATTTGTTTACCGCACCGAAACCTACGTGAGATTTCGTCAGAATCGATAAAGTAGCTAGTGGCGCCATTGGGTTGGGACATTTCAATAACTGAAAAGGCTTAAATCCATTATGTTTGAGCCGTCTGCCGATGATGTTTCAGCATATAATACCATCATGATTATTATTACTAGATAGTCATGAACCATGTTTAAGAGGTTATTGAAGTAACTTTTTTTGTTTTTGGTAGGTAGTTTAATTAAACAATAAAGTCAAAGGTTAATCTTACGTAGCACAACACTAGTCACATGTTCAAAATCTTGATTAGAAAATAGCAATAATACACATTGTTTTGAGAATCCGAGTCCGTGGGGTTGCTAGGGTCTTGTGAGGCAGCAGAATCGAAGTCCATGATGCGAAAAAAGTCAAAAATAAAAGTGAAACCGAAAGAGCATTTACTTGTTGCAAAATAACAGAGTGAATATTTGAATGACGTATTTGACTTTTGATCTTTGGTGTTAGGGATCCCGAACTAAAATAAAACAAAACTCACAAAAAGTTACAGTTGCAATCGAAATAATGCATTGCAAGATTACACAATTAACATATTTATGTTTGTAATATGCTTTTTATTTTATTTATTTTGTTACTTTATATGTTTACTTTACTGTTTATGAAAAGCTTTATGTATTTATCTTTAAAATAAACCACCAGTAAAACTTCTTTTGACTTGAATCAGTTACCCCAACGTTACGCAGCTATTGTACGGAGACTCCTTACGTTTAGTTTCTTATTAATTGAAAATATTTTTATTGGGAAATATATTAGTTATGATACTTTTTTTAATAATAATTTACATAAATCATACAAATTATCGTGCATTCAGTTTGTCCATTAAGTGCTGGAACATAAAGCTTACTGACAGTCTGAAATGGACTTAGGCATTTATCAGTTATCCAACGTTAAATGACTGGTTTCACGTTACCAGCTAGACTATACTTATGATGCATCTATTCGCTATATTACGTAAATCAAATTAAATGTATGCGAATTCATCATGTGTTTTTGTTTTAGTTAACATAAGATTTATAAGCAAAGTTATCAGGTCACTTTGCTTATAAATCTTATATCGTCTATAAGTTTCTTATATGTATCATAAGTTATCAACTTTTTCACAGCATTAATTGCAGTGTTCGATCTCGCATCAAACTCATCATGTGCATAAGTGATGACAGGGAAATAGATGATGCAAATCACGAGTACCAGAAAATTTACTAAAATTATATTACTTCTATGCTGGACTGGGAGCGAAAGAAAAACGTAGAATATGCCAGCTGCTTCTCTTCCCGGGCATACTGTAAAAGTCAGTTAAGAGACCGAGGTGTAATGGGAGGCTTTTTTGTGGGCGATAAGCTGACCTCCTGTCACTTCAATAGTCCCTCTCCACTATTATAATGCCTCCAAGTTTGTCAAACGTGACATCAGGTGGTTTTATTACCTCTGGTATTCTGCCTACCCCATAGGGGATACAGGCGTGAAGTTATGTATTTATGTATGTATTACATAGGTAGTTGATTTACGTATAATTTCGTAAGTTTTTAACATTATAGAACGCCCATAAACAAGATTTGTTACCAACCTTGGCAAATTTGATGTTAAAGCTCGTATAACGAAAACTTACTCAAATAAAACTCTGGACAGTCTCTATGGAGATTTCACGGTGAATTTATGCTTAATTTAATATTAACGCTAGAGAAAACTTACATAATACACGTCAAAGTCTCAGTGGCATCACTTATACTACTTATACCATCCTACTTTATCACAAAGTAATACAAATATATCACTTAGAGGAACATGCTAGTAAAAACCATAAAAAATTGGAATGAGAAGGAACTAATTTCATTTCTTAATATTTAGGATTATGGATTGTAAGTCGTCGTGGCGCCGTGGTTACTGTGTGTATCATACATACGATATCACAGGTTAAGTAACGTTCGGCGCGGTCGGTACTTGGATGGGTGACCGCCGACCATTCATATCTCACGACGACTTCCGTGCTTCGGAGGGCACGTTAAGCAGTCGGTCCCGGGTGCTGTATGCTTGTATACAGTAGTCGTGAGGGCTTGTCAGAAGCCATCTAGGCGCTCTAAAAATTCTGGCATCCACCACCCAGCACTGGGCCAGCTTGGTGGATTATGGCCTATACCTCCTCTTCACCCAGGGGAGAGACTCATGCCCTGCAGTGGGCTCATTACAAAGTTTATAGTTTATAAAATGAATTTGCTACATCTACAATCTAAGCATCAACGCATACAAAAAAGCCCGGGCGACATTGTATAAAACCGTCCTTCGCGCCCGCGTAGCGCAGCGTTGCCCCTAACCCGTGAGCTTTCTGTCGGAAGCAAAAGGCTATTGACACAGATTTATCTTCTGTTTTGCTCAAAACGAATCCTCGAGACGTCATTCAAAAGAATTTAGGTTAGGGTAGGCCCTTAGCGCGAGCCATGGAGGTCTCTTAAAAAGATTAAGGGCGTCTTTCGACTTTCGACCAATTGCGTCGTAGTTACCGTTATTTATTGTAAACACTTTTGGACGGTTTCATTTACGTAGCTTTTCAACTGACTTCCAGCAGGAGGAGGTTTTCAATTCGTGTGTTTGTGTTTTTTATAAATATTACTAGCTGACCCGGCAAACGTTGTTTTGCTATGTAAATAAAAAAAAATAGATGTTGGCCGATTCTCATAGATACCGGATAAGCACAAAAAATTTCATCAAAATCGGTCAAGCCGTTTCGGAGGAGTATGGCAACGAAAACTGTGACACGAGAATTTTATATATTAGATTTTGTATCTTTGTTACATGGTTTTTGGACTGTTATGAATCGATTTTACATATACTTCAGAGGTGGTCCCATATGAATTTCATTGAAATGGATTGAGTACTTCAAGAAAATTTTGAAACATTCGAAAAATACGAGTATGTATAAATACGGTGAATATTTACAGTAATGACCTTATACTAGAGCCAAAGTTTTGACAAGATTTTAAAATGATCTGAACGTTTTTTTAAATGCTCTGCAATAATTGAAAATGATTCTACAAGATCTCTTAGATTAAACAATAAGTTTCTTTTTTTGATAGCTTTACGCAAAAAAAAATATCTGATCCTATACAAATAAACCATTTATTTATTTATTTACACTTCAGTTTACAGTACAGACAGTAAATGAGAAAAGAAAAACAGTGTGTTGAGTAAGTACTAATTGTAAAATTGTCATTCTATCCATTGAGTAAATCATTGGATAGAATGACAATGAGCTCCATTTGATATTACATTATCTTATTTTAGGTCTCTCGTATTTAAAATTAGAGGACTTCAAAATCTACAGTTGCTAACAAAAACTGATTTTTAAGCCTTTTCTATTACGGTCCATTGTCAACAAATCTATACATTGCGTTCCAAGTCTTTAGGCCATGACAGGAAAATTCAGAACTACTAATATTTAAAAATCAAGCAAAGGCTTCTTTCAGCAAAAATCTACGAAAAAGGTACTTCTCCTTAATGTTCAATAGCCTTAGAAAGCCCTGTATAGAGCCTTGTCAAATTAGTAACTATGGATAAATTTTCTGGTGGGTATACATAGTGATTTTCGAGGGTGTACAAGCAAATTGAATTCGTTGCTGGGCGAGGCTCTTGGCTATTTATTCCGTTTCATTAAATAACATCTAGCCCTAAGATATTGTGCCCTATTTGATATTTTTAGAGAATACATAAGTTCTTCAACGATTTTTCATCTTTTAGAGCGAGCAATGCATGACTTGTGTTCATGATTTTTCTTATTCTTCATTGCTAGAAGTTTGTGAACTATCTACCTTGAGGGCCAGTTGGCTGGGAAAAGTTTGTTGTGTTCTTGTTTCGTTGTTAGCTCTTTCGGCTACTTTGAAAATGAAAATGAAAAATGAAAAAATATTTATTAACCAGGAACACAATTTACAAGAAATACTTAATACCTAGTGGTTGCTTCACTAGGCCATAGCCTGTATCGAAGCAACCATTTGCGGTTTAGCAACTTTACGCAACTTTACATTTCCATTTGGTGATTTATTATTTTTGGTGGCAGGTATATTATACAGATAGTTGAATGTAAACCCCATTATAACCAACTTCATTTGTCCTGGTTCCTTGAACTGAGGAACAGTCTGTTGTTTTATATTGACATTTAAAAGCGACAGGAGATGTAGATGATCCCCTTTTACTCCTCTCTTGTTTTTAATTATATTCTCTTTCAATCATTCTTCAAATATGTTATTTTTCCTTTCTTTCTTTCTCCAGCAAACTATACTTGAATTTTCTTTTATGGTTTCAGATAGCAATTTTGTTTTTTTTTCTTAACTTGGGTACATAAAGTTTTTAAATAAATAAAAATACAAAACCGACTTCAAAATTGTACGTAACTAACTAACATATGTATGTTTAAATATAATAGATGATTAAACGAACTTCTAAGTGAAGTTCTATCGCTATTATATGAGTCGCTTCATTCGAAGATATTATATAACAGGTAGTCCTTTTTAGGTACTAGGTAACTTCGCACAATTTAAAGTATCATAAAAAAAACACTGTGGTGGGGCGCCGCGTCGCATGATCCACCCGGTTCGCGCCAAGCCCTCATTCTTTAGAGACCCTAAACGAAACTTTTAAATGGGTTCTGGGGTGGGTGGGTACGTCATATCTTCGAATGAAGCGACTCATATAATAGCGATAGAACTTCACTTAGAAGTTCGTTTAATCATCTATTATATTTCGTCGCTTCATTCTTCAGATATTATATAACAGGTAGATTTTCAGAGATAGAAAGTTTTGTTTAGGTATATACTTGAAATTAAAATAAGTACTTAATGATATAAATATGTTATTACATATTTTATTATTATAGTACTTAATAATTAGTATTATTACATAATGAGCTTCAAATAATCTTACTTTATTTGAGTTGCTAGAAATTATAATCAGCTTAAATTAATGAAACTTAGTGATAGTCTATTTATAGACACATAATTTTTAATGTAGTAATTTACTTAATATCAAAATACGTAATATTCAATAACTATTTTTAATATTAGGTTAAGTATTGTTCATGTCTCGATTAAGTATCGACAAAGCAAAGTTATTTTGTTGATCATCTAAAGGCCGATGGTAAAACTTTGCGAACACCTGTGAGTTTTGTGTCCACCCGGCCGTTTTTCGAATGACATCGACACTGAGACCGGCCGCGCGCGCGGCTGAGTTTGACGCGTGTCGTGTGCTGTGCGCATCAAAAACGCTCATGTCAATGCCGCTCGTGGCAAGCGTTTGCTTAATCCATCGACTTAGCGTCTGACTTGATGCAGTTCTGTGGGGAGCTTTGAATGTTACGAAGAGATTCCCGGAGTTTGAACCTCAGATATTTTTTGTAATAAAAATATATTCTTTTAAAGTTGATACTGGGCATATGTTGATATTGCTTTGAAAGTTTGGGAGAGATAATAAGGGCTGTTCACGATTTGGAGCGGAAGTCTTGATTATATCTGTTATAATAATATTTACTTTATCAGATTGAAAAACAATATTTTCTAATTTAATTAAAGACAATGTCTGTACTCTTTGACCGGTACATAAAGCTAATAATGCAACGAGTTTTTTTTTTTTTTTGTAATATTTTCTAATGATAAATTTATATTTGGATACCAAGAAGACAGTTGTTTTAGTACTAAATTTGGATCCCAAGTAAATGAATATTTAGGCTAAATAGGTTTAGTTTTATAGGCTCCTTTTAAGAGGCGTTTAACACAACTATTATCACTTATCTCTTCTCCTAATAAAAGAGATAATGCAGATCGATGTGTATTTAATGAACCGTAAGAACATCCTTTATTAAATTGCTCGTTTAAGAATCAAAGAACTAATGGAATGGATTTTTCGAAACTATTAATGCATAACCACACTTCTTGAAACCATAACTTCAATGAGACGTTGTACTGGCGAACAGTAGTGTCTGCGAGCGAGGCGAGCATCAACGTGAGAGCCTCTGGTGGGCAGCCGCGCCGGCTGAACGACGACGCCCGGAGAGCCTTGCAGCACCCAGGGTAAGGCTGGAGTGCAGTGGGTGCTGACTCTATTGCTGGGAAGGCCAGAAGGGGAATACAAGTACCCCTTCGGCTTTATCATCAATGATTTTTCGTATACATTTTAATACAAGAGAAAAAGGAGGAAATGCATAAAAATCCAAGTCAGCCCAGCTTATTGTAAATGCATCAACTGCGACTTCATCAGGTTCAGGCTTCCAGGTGACAAATAATTAACATTTGGCATTGGCTCGACTTGAGAACAAGTCGATCTTAATGGGCCCGAAACTATTTACAATAAGTTGGAAAGCGCTATCCGAGAGGGCCCATTTCTGGACTCGAAATCTGCTCGATTTTCTTTGGTGTTAACATAAGAAGCAAATATCTATAAATTGCGTTTTTCACACCATTGCCAAATTTCTCTACTTAAAATATTCAAATGTGGGAACTGAATACCTCCCATCCTGTTAATGTAGCTAATGGCGGTAGTACTGTCAATATGTAATAATATTGCACAATCTTTTCCTTCACTAGCTATACTTTTGAGACCTAACAAAACCGCGAGTAATTCTAAAAAGTTCATGTGATTTTCTTTTTCACTGTTCGTCCATGAACCACTATATTTATTATTTTTGCATACTGCTCCCCAGCCTGTCCTAGATGCGTCGGTGTAAATTTCTAACTTTTAATTTTGAGTAATGATTGGACAAGAAATAATATTAATATTATTTTTCCACCACCATAAATCTTTTAGTAATATCTTATTAAGATTCATTTTCGCCTCATAGTTAGTTTCCTCCGAACTTATTTAAGGCTAAAAACTTTTGTCTCTCTAATATTTTTGTATATAAGAATCTTTATTTTGTGGCTGGACAGGCTGCGATCAATACACCTATAAGTTTAGCGAAATTTCGTAATGAACAAGTTTTAAGATTAATGTACCTATTTATTAACTGTGCAATGTTATGCCGCTTATCGCCAGGTAACGTAATAGACATATGTTCTGTGTTGAACATAAAACCTAAGAATTTGATTGACTTTTTTGGTACAATGTGACTTTTATCGAAATTTACAATAAAACCTAGACAATGTAATAACTTCAAAGTTTCTCTCACATTAATCATGCATTCTTCATATGTATCTCCTAAGTAGGTAGTAGACTTAAAAACCTTGTTTTCTCAAATGACTCATTACTTCACGCATAATTTTTGTAAATACCCACGGAGCTACCGATAATCCATACGGCATTGCTGTGAACTCGTAAGTGATCGGCTCAGACGAATCATTTTCTTGGAATTCGAATCGTAGGTACTTTCTGTCACTAACAAAAAACGGTATAAGTAGATATGATTCTTTCATATCTATGTTGGCTAAGTATCCATTACGAGGAATTAATTTCGAGGCTGTTTTATAAGATTCCATTTTAAAATGTAAGTACTTTTGTTACGAACTTGTTTAAAGATTTTAAATTTAGTATAAACCTTTTTTCTCCGTTACGTTTCGGAGCTAAAAATATATTTGAAATAAATTGATCATTTGAAGGAGAACAAGGTTTTATAGCCCCTAAGTCTAATAATTTATTTATAGCTATTTTCATGTCTCTTTTTTCACATGATGACAAATTATTTTTAGGAATAGAATACTGACAAATTTGAGTATCAAATGGTATTCTAAATTCATAATTTATCCACTTCAATATGACTTCGTTTTTAGTTACTTTTTTCCAACAATCATAAAATAAATTAATTTGACCTGCATGTACCTTGATTAATGTTGGGTCGGAGCACGCGTCCTGGACGAAGTCTGCGGCTGGAACTTGGCGTTGAACGCAGAGTTCGATTGAGGGCGCCGCTGTGTTTGAGCTGCTATCGGTTTCCTCTGACCTCACCGCGCCCCCCTGAACAACGGGTAACGAGGAGGTCCTGTCCAGTTTCCCTGCTGAGACGACCGGTTGACCGTTGATATTTGAGAGGAGACTGTTTTGGCTGGGCCTTTTTTAATTAGGGCTCCCTGCTTTTCAATGGCTTTACTTGCCTTTATTTTTTCCGGCAACGAACTTCCGAATAAAGTTTCGTCTCTTTCGGAGTTTCCTATCTTTGATGAACATAAAGTGGAGGTCTGATAATAGGCAGCATCCATCACTTACGTGACGCAGGGCCTTCATTTTGTTTTCTTCCTTCTCAAGGAGGACGTCCATCCCTCGATTTATGGCGGTAATACCGTACCCCAGCTGTTGCTGAAAGTTTTGGTTTTTTTTTTTTTTTGTCACGTGCTCGTGCTAGGTCTGTTATGGCTGCTGAGATTTCAGCATTTGATTTTGGGGCTTGCAAGTTTTTGCAGTTTTCGGGTACCGTATTTTCTATGGTTAATTTATCTTTGTCTTCTTTGGACAGTCCTTTTCTTAGTAAAGGTGTCCATAAATTTGAGAGCGCATCGTGTATTTTATAGCGCCAAATTAGGGTGTATCGGAATTTGCAGCTCCAAGTGCAGTAAGCAGCTCTGGATCCAGATCGGGATTAGGTTCTCCCGATATGCCTGGTGCGTCTTGTGATATTGACGGCTCCGGATTAGGGAGCGTCTCTGCAGATAGCTCTTGGGCCACAGTGAATGACGCGGCAGTCTTCTGGCTATCCAGGTTTACATCATCCAGTGGTAGCGGTAACTCATACCTTGGAGGCGACATGTTTATGTTTTAACAAACATATAATTCATATTAATATAACGCCCATAACGTATTACAGACAACGAGATAGATCTCTTTGAGATTACCCGCATTTTCTGTAATCGTATTGAAAACAAAAGGTGATCGATAAGATCAGATAAAATTTATTAAAGTTTACATCATTACGATATTGAGCAGTTAACGTGATATATCTATTATAGATTACACGCATTTTCTGCTCTGATTTTTTAAATAAGATTTTTAAACTGAATAAGTAGGTCGTACCTTGGAAGATTTCTTCTTTGGAAGAAATAATTCGCTGTTTCCGTTTTTTATTTATTTTTTGTTCCAACTTTTTTATCTTTTTATTATAATGTTGAAGCTGTTCTTCTGCTGTACGTTTAGGCATTTTGTAAAAACTTAAGTAAATGATTAAAGTAAATGACGTATGCTTGTTACCACGCACGAAAAAAGAATGAGGGCTTGGCGCGAACCGGGTGGATCATGCGACGCGGCGCCCCACCACAGTGTTTTTTTTATGATACTTTAAATTGTGCGAAGTTACCTAGTACCTAAAAAGGACTACCTGTTATATAATATCTGAAGAATGAAGCGACGAAATATAATATGACAGACTAAAAAATAAAAACGCTTACTTCTGTCTTAAATAAACTCACTTTTAATAAACCCAACTAAGTATTTTTCAAATCGGTGCCTACATATTTTACTTTTTAATGCCAAACATAAACTTTTTCGCCAGTATCGGAGACGAAAAGGTCGAGAACAAAAAGGGACTCAAGTTGGCGATACCTTTTCAAAATGCCTGCTCCTATCTTTTTAATGGCATCGAAACGATAGGGGATTTTTAAGGGCATTTAACAAAACCCCTCTTAGAAGCTTTATAAATCAATTATCTGCAAATAGAATTTGTTATAAAATCAAAGGGTATTTGAAATAGTAAATCGATGATGTTTAATGTATGGACAATTGTCAATCAAAAATAGGACCAATACAAACTACTTAGTCAGTCATGTCATGGGCAACTTTGTTCAACGTAGCATTGCAGCCTCCTATTTGATTGATTTATCGAGGTGAATTTCGAAATTTGATTGCTTTCGTAAACATGAATTAATATGTGACAACGCTAGATTTCTGAATATCATACAGATGAACACAACATTATCACAGAGACACCTAGCCCGATCAAGCAGAGTTTGTAATGAAGAATCAGATATTAGATGAAATATTTAAGCCTTCTCTTTTCTTCAAATATATCTATGATGCATAGTCAAATAATATATACCGTGAAGGTTTTAAATAAAACACTGTTTAACCGGATTCATCGCGTATATTTACATTTTAAATGAAAATATACGCGATGAATCCGGTTAAACAGTGTTTTATTTAATAGTATGAATTGCGAAAACTTAAGACAATATTCCGTTAAGGTTTGACATACATAAGCCACCGTTGGGTTAACCGAAATAATCGACCGTGTTCGATTTGTTTATTTATTTTTATTTATTTACACTTCAGCTTATAGCAAAGACAGTAAATGAAAAAAAAACAGTGTGTTTAGTAAGTGTACCTACTTAACGGTCTTATCGCTGAAGAGCTATTTCTTACAAACATTCCGAGATCGAAGAGATAGAGCCGCGAATTGTTGTTTTGTCTTAAGCTTTAACCCGACGGTCTTATCGCTGAAGAGCGATTTCTTACAAACATTCCGAGATCGTAGAGATAGAGCCGCGAATTGTTGTTTTTATCTTAAGCTTTAACCCGATTTCTTAACGCCCTGCCAAAGTGTCTTTTACTAAATTTCTTGTCTTAATCTAGATTTAAATTATGCCACAGTGTTGTTACTTAGAACTTAACTTATACTTAGGTACGGTTTAAGTTAACTTTAGTACGGTGTTAAGTAATTTCGAGACGTACCGCCAGGCCCAAGTAGCTCAGTGGGAGAGCACTCGTCCGGCAAACGAGAGGTCCCAGGTTCGTGTCCTGGTCGGGTGATTTTTATTTAATGCATTTTTTCATTTATTTAGTGTATCACAGTTATTTCTTTACTTACCAAATTTTATGGGCGTTATTTCATATTAAGTTTTTCGTACGATTAGAGCGAATCTTTTTAAAATGAACTGCACGCTCAATATCCGTTAAAATTATATTGTGCGTCAAAAAAATACAAGTTTTTTTAAATATTCATCTTATTCAACCAATAACTCAGCGAAAGAAATAGAGTCTGGCTAACGAAAGTAGACAATGGGCGTTTTTTGCAAACTTTTTATATGGCAACTTATTCTGGTGTCACTGATGTCAATCGAACGGTTGTTGGTGGTTTTGGTAATTGAGATTTTGGAATTTTCACATTTGAAAATGAATAAGAAAATCAGAAATTTGATATTTTCATATCCAATGTAGAACAGCGATACATTCGATACAGAAATCATTCAGATTTTGATTACAATGAGTAAAAATAATTGTTGTATTTTATTACTTTATTTTTAAGCCTGATTAATACTAGTTGCCTATCATTTTATTATATACTTCTCATCAAAAAGTAGGACAGTACCAATATTGTTATTTTTTACGATAATTTTGTAAAAAAAATTAATCAAGTATCATGTTTGTTTAATCCATATGTGTCGTACTATAGTCGGGGTTACCATGATGTTTTTTTTTTTTAATTCACCAGATTTTTTTAATTCTCTACTTTCATTAGCCAGACTATAGAAATAACCACGGAGGAAATATCTGCTTTGTGGAAATAACAATAAAACTAGAAAGCTGGCATAGACTAGAAAGAGACCTTAAGTTTGAAACACCTTCGGAAACGCGCCATTATGTAGATGAAGAAAAAGTGAGCTCTTTATCTATTGTAGCATTGTAGTGCGGTGGCTTACTGAAGAAAAAGTCCATTTTGGATTAATTTTTCCGTTTTCCTTTTTTTCAAACAGCTTTAAAAAAGCAAAAAGGTCTTATAAGACCATCTGTTTTGCTTTTTTAGGCTATTTCTTTTGGCTATAGCCAAATAGCGATGTTTTCCAGAAAATACAAAAAGCAGATATTTTAAAATACATACACTACACATCAAAATCGTACACTAAATATTCATACACCCACAAAAAACTGTGAAAACAAAAAGAGAAAACCATTATAAATTCCCAACTGGTTTATCCCTCATAAAAAGTATTTTAGTGTTTCTTACTAGCGGTCATTTATGTCTTTACTGATCTCTATTCCAGTTAATACACTAGAGTGTTAATAGACGTGGAGTAAATGAGGTGAAAGAATAAGTACTCGCCATCTGTGCCATCAAAGCAATAAGTGTTGCACGTGATTGTACTCGGAAGTACTGTGAGAGAGATATCTATACTATAATTAAGCTGGAGATTATCTGGGAAACTATCTGTCGAGCTTGGAAAATCTATTCTTTCTATTTTAAAAAGCTAAAGGAGTTTATTTGTTGTTTCAAATTGTACTAGTCTCGGAATCACCGGTAAGATTTAATGTAATGAGTCTATGAGTGTAATGAGTCTATGAGTCTCTCCTCTGGGTGAGGTTTAGGTTTAGGCCGTAATCCACCAAGCTGGCCCAGTGCTGGTTGGTGGATGTCAGATATTTCAGGGTTCTGACAAACCCTAACGACTACTGTATACAAGTATACAGCACCCGGGACCGACTGCTTAACGTACCCTCCGAAGCACGGAAGTCGTCGTGAGAAATGAATGGTCGGCGGTCACACATCATAATACCGGCCGCACCGAGCGCGTTTAACCTGGGATATCGTTTGATGTGCACAGTGACCACGGCGCCACGACGACTTCTAAAAGAACTTGCTCTTCATAAAATATTGCCATAACTGTCGGAGCAGTAATACTTGGCGGCAGATTGTATATGAAGGGAGGTTGCTAGCCAGTCGCTAGCCTGAAGGTCATTTGAATTAGTCACCTTTTACGACAGGCTTATCCTATGGGGTAGGGCTGTTCTAAGCCGACAAGTGTTTGAAACACGGACAACTCTTGGTCTTCTCCTTGTAGTATCTCCCCGACCAGCGAAGGTTGGCTGTCAGCATTCCTGTCTCTAGCGAGGCGCAACAGTTTGACAGTATTTTATTTTATTTTACACTTTTAGGAAAACTTACAGCTATTATAGTACACTAGTGAAGACAGATGGATTGTTTATGGCTATTTACAAGTTTCCACTTTTAAAACAATTACGTTAGATACAAAAAAAAAGTCACATCCCGCCGTCAAAATCATGCAGTTACTCAATAAATTCAACAGATTCGCTAGTTAGGCGACAAACAAGAAAGGTTTATATATGCATGTAATGTACAGAGAAGCAGATAATTCAAAACTTACTACGGCGGCGGGTCGCTAGAATTATATGATTTGACTAAATATAATGTGACAAGATATATATAATTAAAAAAGAAAAAAAGGAAAAAAATAACAATAATATAGTAGGACATATTGTTAAAAAATAATCGAGTGATTACTACTCGAGCGCAAGGAATGCTGGTATGGAATAAGTATTAGCTATTCCTGCCCATTTTCTTATATAACGTAAAAAAGGTTTTCTTTCTTGGACTAACTCTTGATGAAGCCCCATTTTATCAAGATGTTGCTACGGATTAAAAGCTAAAACCGCACGAGACTGTTAGTGTGGTGTGTTTGGGTAATCGTCTGTCACGCTGGAAGTTCTAGGTTTAATTTATAAACAGTTTCAATGACGTACTTTTTTATAATTTGGGTCTGCTTAAGCTAGGATACCTTTATTCACAAGCTTATTTATGCACAAAGAAAAAACGCGATAAAAATCGTGTCACGGCGGTCTCGGTGGTTCATTAGTCAAGTATGCGCTTGCGCCGTGCGAAGTCCTGGATCAGAGTCCAATCGGGGCTACTGTTTTAGTATTATAAAACTATATAGGATACTCTTTCATTTATCAACTTTAATGACTATAATCGGTGAATTTTTAAAAGATGTTTGCTGTTGATTTTCTTGCCACTTCTTCTCAACAGATCGAGTTCCCGAAGTGGTGGCAGAATCAGTTCAATTTGTAAATAGTTAATTTGAATTATTTATGTGCCTCCAAAATACAGTTCCTATTCCGTGTTTGATACATGTTTTTTGCATATTTTATTCAACTTCAAATCTTCATACCTACGTGATGGTTTTCACACGTAAATATTTAACCGACTTAATCAAACCGACTGCAATATTGCTCACTTCTGACTTCTGCGGATAGTAAAAATAAATAATTTGATGCACTCAAGGCTTTCTCTTAATTAAATTCCATATTGTTTGTATAAATTCATAATATGCTTCCATGCTGGACCGGGAGCGAAATAAAAACATAGAATGTACCAGCTGCTTCTCTTCCCGGGCATACTGTAAAAGTCAGTTAAGGGACAGAGGTTTTATTGGCATTTTTGTGAGCGATAAGCCCTGTCACTGCAATAGCCTCTGTCCATCATTATAATACCTTATTTGTCAAACGTGACATCAGATGGTCTTGTAACCTCGTGTTTTGCCTACCCCATAAGGAATACAGGGGTGAAGTTATGTATGTAAAGTCATAATAAACCAATTTCAGCTACTTGTAATCGAACAAAAGTTTAAAAATATTATTTCATGGTTGAGCTTAAAGTCTAAACTAATAAAAGTTATTAAACTGGCATGGTCATTTACATTTAAATTAACTTTAAAAACGGTTAATTTACCATGTTCTTTATTTAATTTGAGTTCACGATATTTTGACACTGTTGCATGCAAGCGCCATGTACCGTCGTGATCATGGTACCTACTGATTTAAGGAATAATATAGCTGACTTAGCATCAAGTGTACAAAGTATAGTATAAAGGAATAGCGAAGGCTGGTTTGTTTATTAAAACGCACTTTTCACACGGATTCAAAATTTTCTTTTTGCGCAGATTTTATTAAAAGTACATATTTTAGATCCAACGGAAATCCAACGGGATTTACAAAGCTATTATTAACTTACTTGAGACTTGTAATTTTGTGAACCAGACAAAGTTTGCTCTACTTTGTCATCGACACCGCTACTTTCACGTAGTCGATCCAGCCTTTTATAAATTATTGATTTCCCGTCACTTTGAGCAGTAAAACGTTTATGAAATTTACAAATATGTGAAATACATAGGGTGTCGCAGTGGCCTTGCTGAGCTGCGACACGCCAAAATGTGTTATAATGAACAAGTCACACGCTATTTTGTTACTTTTTCAGTTAGTGATTTAACTTTAGTGGACTTTTTTCACAAATAAGGCGTTTTTATCTGCGATATAATACAATGCAACTGTACCTCAGTGACCTCAGTGCAATTATACGGACAGTAACAAATCTTGACAATATGCTTTAATGTTCAAAATTTTCTTTTCGTTTGAAATCTCTTTATATCATATAATATTTATTATGTTGCTGGCACGTTTATCCATACTTATATTATAAATGCGAAAGTTTATCTTTTAGGCTCTGGGCGTGGATCCATCTCCACGGTACGGCGCCATATGCCGTGTAACGGCACGGCACCGTTGCCGTTTCACGGCGTAATGCACGGCGCACCGCTCAGCGCTTCATATTAGCTTTTAAAATGATCTCCATCATAGTTCATTATAGAAAAGTATTGTTTTGCACCGTTCGGCACGGCGCCGTGACACGGCACGCTTTGTGCGGCATACTTTTCTATAATGATCCATGATGGAGATACATTTAAGAGCTAATATGAAGCGGTGGGCCGTGCACGACGCCGCGGAAAGTTGCCGTTTCACAGCAACGGCGCTGTGGAACGGCACAGCATACGGCGCCGTACCGTAGACATGGATCCACGCACTTTCGCGGCTAACCCTTACTGATTATATGACATTTGAAATGAAAATATGATAAAGATCCAGCTTCAAACATAGGCTTCTTTCAAAAATCGACCCTTAAAGGGTTGAAATAGGGGATGAATGTCTATTTGAAAATCTAAACCGCTTGATCAACTTCAATGAATTTTGATACAAACAAAGTTGATAACCATACTTTTGTTTCAAATATCAACCTCTAAAGGAATAAAAGTTTTTATGCGGAACCTTAACCGGTTAACCGTGTTTAAAAGTATCAACCCTTAAGTGATTAAAAGGGATGAAAGTTTTAATAAACATTACCCTACTAGACAATTCGATTGGCATCATCCAAAGTTTAAAAGTTTCAATATTAAACTTTGCGCTATTTTAATAGCCTGTTCTAACAAATATAGACTCACCTACTTTTCAAGAAAACTGTTTGAGCCTTAACTTAAATATTTTTAACCCTGTACCCTAAATTGAAATTTGCGATTGTTTCAGGCCGCTTGGGATTGGTTGATCCTGATCCTAGTGATTTACACTGCGATATTCACCCCGTACGTCGCCGCCTTCCAACTCAATGAACCCCACTTCGATAAAAGGTCCAGGGGCTTTGGAGAAGACCCCATCGTAGTTATTGATATGATTGGTAAGAAACGATTTTTTTTGTATGTCTAATTACTATTGATTTTAAAGGAATCTTGGCAGTGATAAAAGTAGCTATTTGTACATAAAAAATATCAATAAATGTGGTTTTGTACATTGTTTTCAACTTGACTATGTTCTCATGTTATAATGGTTTCTATGGGCATAAATTATTAAATAAATAAAAATTTTAGTTACGTATAACATTATGAAGTTAAGTATCTATGTAAAATATAAATCAAAACAAGGCCACCATCTGCTCTTGTAACCAATTAGAACCAAATACAGTATGTAGTTATAAACATTGAACATGTTTTGACATGATCAAAGTTTGACTTCTACGATGTTCGTATTTTAAATAGCTCAACAATCAAAATATTTTAAAGCTGCGTTTTGAAACAATTTAACAATAAAGAATCAGATCCATATCCAGAATTCAATCTATACCAAAAAACTAAGTATTACGATAGTTTCTCTAAAGAAAAATACTTAGCTTTGAAGATTCCACTTAACAAATGATACGAAACCTGTGAGAAGTTTATATCAACAATATGATTGCTATGATTGCTTGGTGGTAGGATCCCTTCTGGGTCCGCCTGGCTAGCGACCACCCTTTATATAAAGTCTGCCGCCAAATGTTACCGCTCCGGCGGTAATGTGTTCCGGCAATATTGTATAAAGAGCCAGTTCCTTCCTAAACCCGCGTGCTTTCATCTTCGACCTCATCGTCACTTACCATCAGGTGAGATTGAGGTCAAACGCGGGTTTAGTCACTTATAAAAAAAAAAAAAAAAGTTTAATTATAAGTTTATTAATACTTCTATACTAATAATTTCCTCTTCTTCTTTTCCAGTGGATGTAACTTTTATAATTGACATCCTCATAAACTTCCGAACAACTTACGTAAACTTAGCGGACGAAGTTGAGTCTGACCCTGCGAAGATTGCCATGCACTACCTGAGAGGCTGGTTCCTCATTGACCTCGTGGCTGCCATTCCCTTCGACCTCCTCCTCTTCGGAACCGACACCGACGAAGTGAGCTAATTTCCCTCACAATACTCACTCAACATCCTTAATATCATCACATCACACTATTCTAGAATTAGAAAAGAAACAATGCCTGATTAGAAACATACCAGACGGTCAATTGTCCGTAGTGAAATTTACAATTTTGCAAGTAGCAAATGTGAACGTTTTTACTAATATTAGATGTAGTACAAATACTGAATAGTAGAAAATAGGTCGGTACAAACTAGGTCAAGTAGGGTTGCGAGATGGTTATCATTTTTCAGAAGAAAACAATGAAGGTTTCTTTTACGTAAGCATCTGCACAGTCTTCAACTAGTACGGACTACCTCTCTTAAAAACAACTATTAGAATGTCTGACGAGTTTATGTATTTCACTACTGGACAAATGAAGATCTGGATTTTTCTACAAAATCACGTAAATAGTGGAATGTGAATAATTTCACTCTTGAATAGAAACCACAATCTAGAAACTCCGTAAACACTCCCAAGGTAAACAAAAAGATTGGCTTATTAACTAAATCTGTTTTCAAAATGTTGAACTTCTTTAAATCTGATCTTGGAGATTTTCTTCACAAATTATCTATTTTTTGTTTTATATTATTTGTAATTATGTGTATTTACTTTGTTAAAATTGAATTTTATACTCTTAATTTCTGACTTGTTATTATTTAGGAAATTTTGGGTAGTTTCGTTGTGAGGAGCCCGAGGTGGGTGCGTATTGAACTTGTAATAATATTTCTTGTTACAGCAGGGGCTGGAAAGTGATGAGGTATACCATTCTTTGTGAACTATTTTTAAGTTGCTGCCACTCAATTTTTACTTATAATTTAGTTTACATAATATTTATTTTATATCATTAACTTCCACTAGCCATAATGTAATCACTAAGTGAATGCGATAATGGAAGATTTGGACGCTTCCTATGTTTTGCAAAAGTAATGAAATGGTTTTATTAATTTTCACTGAGCTGAAATATTTAAAGCTCACCGCTTATCACGAGCTTGACCCAGTGGTCTCATCATGACCAAGGGATGAAATCTGCTTGTAAAATATAGATTCTATTGCCTGCATTATAAGAATGTTACAAAACATAGCTAACGATAAAATTGTCAACAGTAGCAAAAAAGTTAAACATACAAACGCTACTTCCACTGAACCTAGAGGAACAAAATCATAGTAAAGAGATTATAGGGCAAAGTAATTTCTACCTTTACATTTTTGACAAAAGGGCCACAAATATAAACAAAATAAAACTTATCAAACACGTAACTAAATATGGCAAGTGACTAAATTATTAGAACAAAACATACTCATGGGCTTATTAAGTGCAAAAATTATGCACTAATGCACTGAGCTTGGTCGTAATATGCTCACACTTCCCAGACGATATATTTTTGTACAAAGCAGTTTATTAAGCGCCTGCTCACGATCAAATGAAGCACTTCTCTCAGTTTTAAATCAATAGAAAGTACGTATGACATAACGAAGCACCCACCTTACATTGAACATCAAATGAAATACGAAATGACCAGTTCATTTCACAATAAGAAATATGACAACGTTCTAAATAAATCTTTTTTTATTTGAGTTCAATGTTTTGTTGCGACTTAGTTTCATGCTTGGCATATTCCTTTTTTAAAACCATACCATTTATTGTTTTATTTTCTTGTTATGGGAATGCAGGTATTTTAATATTAAAGTACTTACATTTTGTATGTCTTTTATTTTATTTTATTATGTTAATAAATATGGTATTTTACGTGAATGTTTTTTTCTTTATACCTACTACCTGATATATTTTACTGTTCTTTGTTTTGTTTCTAAAGATCTTTAACCAGTGCATCATTTCCTTTCTGTACAGAATTTAACAAATGATTAGCAAATAGATTTGAATAAAAAAAAAACAAAATAGTGTTAATAGAGACCAAAATATGTAGAATTCAAATAAAAATATGTAATCAAAATTAGTTTCTTAAAACCGTATAATGTTAGTCAAGGATTCCTAAATAGAATAAAGATGGAGTGTAGTAGAATGCAGAAGAAATTTATTGGTAAGAAAATATATGAATAATTTAATTGGCACCAAATCATCTATTGTACTTAATACCACATGACTTTTTATTCTACAAGCTATTATTTTCAACCTAATTTCACAAAGAATCACAAAGAAAGAAAGAACATTAATACCTAATTTAGATATTTCAACTCTCAGCATCAGACAAAGTACCAATTTGTTTATCGCACCGCATTAACGAAGCTAGTTTTGTTACTATAGTTTGAAGCTTTTACTTCTGCAAAACTTACAGTTTGGTTGAGCTCAAGACCGCGTAGAGAGATAGCTCTACTGCTTGGTTAGTTGACAAGCCTGTTGATGCTAACTTAGAAAGTAAGCGAACGGTTGTCAGCTTGCGTTAAGATTTGCTTGGGGGGTGTGGAGTGCAATATTCTTACATTGTGGTGTTTTCAGACCACGACCCTGATCGGTCTGTTGAAGACAGCGCGCCTCCTGCGCTTAGTTCGAGTCGCCCGCAAAATAGACCGCTACTCGGAATATGGCACTGCTGTCCTACTACTCCTAATGGCCACTTTTGTCCTCATTGCCCATTGGCTGGCATGTTTGTGGTGAGAATCTACAGCTAGACCTAGTTTAGAATGCATGACCCGAATATTTTTGACTATATGCTAAAATTTAGCAATCTTTTGTCATTTTAGAAGTAGGTATGGAATTAGAAATTTGGTGATTAGACATAGTCGTGCGATGACAAGTTTCCTTTTAAAATAATTCTCCGATGACATAAATTAATTTGAAATTCCCTTAAATTCCTAATAGAACTTTGAAACAATAATGCACTTTATGAATCAAGAGACTAGGGATATTTTTAATCGAGTTAATGAGCATATTCACTTTACTCCCACAACATTGACATTTCGTGCACACGCACTGCTCTGCTTGTGGTCATCGAGTGTCCTACACGCAGGTACGCCATAGGGAGTTGGGAGCGACCTCAGTTGCAGGCCCCCATCGGCTGGCTGGACGCCCTCGCCAACGACGTTCAAGCTTCATATGATAACTCCACTGGACCTTCGCTGAGGTGAGCTAATTATATCACAACAAATATGTCTATTGAAATAAAAGCTTACATTTTTACAGTTGGAACGAAATGTTTGAATAACAACATGCTAAAAAATTCCTTGTTTAAAAACGAATTTAGCCTGAAGCTTCATTCAAACAAAATAACGAAGTATCCAATTAGTAATTAGAGAAAACAGGGACTGTATATTTTGTTCAACGCTAACAAAAAAAAAACATAACAAAAACATTTCAATTTGGTTATTTTTATACCTAGTAGTTAAATGAATGGCAATATTTAAATTTGGGATAGAGTATTATTATTTGACATTGTAAAAAAGTAGAAAAAACTAAAGGCATAATTTAGTGCTATCGTTGATATTTCACGCTTTATATGTCGTGTCTTTTCATATTCTTGCTGCTCTATGAATTGCCTAAAACTAAGCTTTAAGACCTTTAGTTATCCAAGCAGAAGTAAGATAGCCCGTACCGTATTATTCACCGATATAAAATTCTCGGTATAATTACTCCTCACTCTAATAAGCTTTCGCGAAAATTAACTTTTGGGCAATCTTCTTTGCGGTAACGACTTTTTACCAAATTAAGCTTATAATAAGTTAAAAAAATAAGAAATGCTTTCTTTATTTTTAGATTTAGGTACTTTTTTGAAACTTGACAAAAGTATTTACATTTTGGTTTGTGGAACACTGTTTTAATCTTTTCTCCATTTCAGATCGCGGTACATTACAGCCTTATACTTTACATGCACCTCTCTCACGAGTGTCGGGTTTGGTAACGTGGCACCTAACACCGACATGGAGAAAGGATTTACCATATTCGTCATGCTTGTTGGATGTAAGTGCAGCAAAATCAATATAGCTATGAATATTTAACATAATGGCTGTTCTGAGAATATCAAAGAAATTTTAAGGTAGTGGACAAATCGATATGAAAAGTAAGAAAATTTTCGTATTAATGTCTTTTATTCAAGTTTTAAAATACGGTGAACGTAGCCATATACCAGCTGTGGATGCTTTTGACATTTGTTAATAATTACGATGATTGGACAGCAAAGTATAGCGACTTATTACCACACTACTAGTATATTCGTAATATTTTATTAAGTTCTGATACTGATATCCTATTTCTCCTCGCAGCTCTAATGTACGCCAGTATCTTCGGTAACGTATCAGCAATTATCCAGCGGCTGTACTCTGGGACAGCCAGGTATCATACGCAAATCTTGAGGGTTCGAGAATTCATCAGATTTCATCAGGTATATTACATGTATTAATTTACTCAATGACATAACATTAAATAAATTTCGAGCACCTATAAAAAAATAAATAAACGTATTTTGATGTTTTGGAAAGGAAACAAAATCCAACTTTAAGTTAAAAGCAAGTTAATATTATATACAAGACCTTATAGCCAGCAATCAATTATTTTTTTATAACTTCCGGCTAGGAATGGAACGCATCACATGATACCATGTTCTTAAATTTAATGCTGGCTGGCTAGCTTCCCCTTTTTATAATCTGTTTGAATATACATTGCCCAAAAACATCAAGTTCCCCAGTTATACACCTATTTTCATAGATTCCTAAAGACATATATCATATTTAATTATTCCAGATCGCAAACCCACTCAGGCAAAGGCTGGAAGAATATTTCCAGCATGCATGGAGCTACACGAATGGTATCGACACTTCGAGTTTGTTAAAAGGTTTCCCAGAATGTTTGCAAGCAGATATTTGCCTTCATCTCAACCGAAATCTGCTGGCGAACTGTTCTGCCTTTGAAGGTGCTAGTCCTGGATGCCTTCGGTGAGTTTAATTACTTTATTATAATATGAACTTACATCCCCTTGAACAATATATCTCTCTCTCTCTCTCTTCATAGCACTTGCTATACCCGTCTGATGGTGGGGTCTGCCTTTTTTATGTTCTGCTTCCACTTCGACCTATTTGAAGTGTCATCCTTGAACAATATACTGGAATAATATTTATTTCATGGTTTTTATAGAACGCAAAGACATAATCGATAGCGGTTAAGATCACGATGGTTAGAATGAATTATCAAATTATTAGATGTATGTTACTTCTTGTTTCAAAGTTTTAGCAATTTTTATCTCAAGCTATATCAAATAGCTTGTTTCAATTCTTTACGCTTTTACAATTTATTTCGATATTAAGGTGCAAACTTATAATGAAACTATTTCAGAGCGCTTTCCTTGAGATTCAAAACGACGCACGCGCCCCCTGGTGAGACACTGGTTCACCGTGGTGATGTTCTAACTTCTATCTACTTCATCTCAAGAGGCTCTATAGAAATCTTGAAGGACGACATAGTTATGGCAATTTTAGGTAAGAAAGAACAATTTTATTGATAATTTACACCATGATATTGATAAAAGGTAGAAAAAAGATCTTTTTCCATTACGGCCGTGATAAGTTCATAGTTTTTGTCAGTGAAATGAGAGGTCTCAGCTAGTTCTAGCTGGGTCAGTTGGGAAAGCAATTCAATCTAAATTAGCTCGAGTTTGGGTGTACACGTGTATACCTCCCAGTTCTGTTGTCTAGTTTTCAAAACACCAGCAAATTTAAACTTTCTATGGTTTCTATAGTTACAGTGACAATTTAGATTTTTTTTTAAATTAAGTAACATGGTGTACTTTTTACTTTTAAATCAGAGTCTTGCATAATAGTATGATCTGATTTTATTCTTTACTATTTCCCTCACTTCTAGGCAAAGACGACATCTTCGGCGAAAACCCGTGCGTCTACGCGACAGTGGGACGCGCGAACTGCCGCGTGCGCGCGCTCACCTACTGCGACCTGCACCGCGTGCACCGCGACGACTTGCTCGACGTGCTGGACTTCTACCCGGAGTTCAGACAGTCTTTTGTTAATAATCTAGAGATCACCTACAATATGAGAGATGTGAGTACGATGACCAATTTTGTTAAAACATAGACAAAAATTCGTCTCTTTGATGATGTTAGTATTTCTGTCGTGGATTTGTCACAGACTCAATGATAACGATACACATTTTCGAAAATTCAGCGGCAGTGAAGACAAAAAAATCATTGACATACTTTTTTACTCTGTGTAAATAGAATCTATGCGTAGGCCACGATGGACTTTTAGTCTGCAGAAACGGGCGTCTGCACTACACATAAAGTAATAGCTGCAAAACTCTGTGCGTCAATCTTGTTGAAGAAGCGCGTCAAAGATGTTGTAACAATACACGATGAAGAGAGATGCTTCATCAATTGACATTTTCATTCTACTACTAGTCGCAATAAGTTTGTTTCACCAAACGAGGATTATAATCAGTTAAAGCTTCCCGCGCTTTCTTGACAGCTACAACACTCCTCATAAGATTTATTATTCGGACTTTTGTGCCTAAAATCTCGTACACCAACAATTTAACTTCAAAATGTTAGTCGCCAACAATACAATCCATATTTATATATTTCACCAGGAGGAGCTAGGCGGAATCGAACCCCGACGACGCATGCGCTACGAGAACCCGTCCGAGGCGCGACTACTGCGGGAGGCGTACGCGCGAACCACGCGACGACCGCACACTGAGACCTTCGCTGATAAAGTGGTAGGTTTTCCCTTGGGGAATGAATATTACTTTCCACTAAACTTAAGGGACAAAACTCCATACAAAAGCATCCCGGGCTCCCATCACCACATCGGTCGTCGACGTGGTCTTTCCCCATATTGGGAAGACGCGATACTGAAGTGGCCGTGACCTCCTTCTGCAAGGACATAAGAAGGAGGCGTCGTTGGAGCAGTACCGGGATACCACTGAACCTGCTGAGTGTACAATTTAGTCAATATAAAATGCTAAAAAAACTGATTTTGACTGAGATATACTCATTCGAGCTTCAACCATTCCATCTTCAGGACTCACAGGCAAGCGATGACGACACCGAATCTCCAGCGAGCCGCGGCATTCTAGAATTTTCCACGGAGAAGGCCGGTCAGGACGTGACGCCTGTGAACCTGAACTTCGGTAAGCAGCGGTCCACCACGCTCAACTCCATCACGGGTAAGATACTGCGAGAAATCTTAGTGAATGATAGGTATCTACATTTATTACAGGTGTTATAGAGATTTGTGCTGAGAATAAACAAAAGTTTGACAAGAAGTTCAGTTTCCAAGATTTATCACATACTAAATGGTCACTCACGTGGCCATTTATGATAATTACACATTTCTAAACATTTGCTCACGAAGTATCATGTCACTGAAACCTTATTTGTAGCTCGAAAAAATAAGATGGCGTTGGGTAAAGAAAGCTCGAAGTCTTGGTTATATCCCTATTTTCTTTAGGGGAAAGTAATTGAAAAAAATTACTTAGTGTTTGAAACTAGATATTGTTCCAATAACAAAATCCATCTTAATTTGTAGTAAGGTAATGCATCATTAGTATCTTGAGAGCAAGAGATAACTGATATATTAATGATTATATGATGAATGTTCTATAATATAACATAAAATTGAATGTAAGGGAAAAAATAAACAATAAATTTAAAACGGAAGTATTGAAACGTTTTTCATTACTACGGAAAGTAGCTACTCAACGTTCTTTCTTCTTAGGTACTCATCTTACTAAATCCTTACATTCAGCCCTAAAGGTCCTAGATTAAGCCACTGTATTAACTAGTGATAACTTTTTTTATATGTAAATATTATTTTACTTTTACTCATCCATTAATTATAGTAAAACAATATTTTACAAAAATATTTAAAAGTAAGTTATCACAAATCTCTATGGCACTAAATACTTAAATATTTAATAGAATAAATAGATTGAATGAGTATCTTACTAATGAGTTACTTTAATATCTTTAATTCCTTTTAACTAATACTCCTTTCAAGTTAATCTCAAGCATATGATTTTTGGAATGGATTATTTTAAAAAGTGACATTTAAATGTGCAGTCCGCTGAGGAATGAGTCACGAATAAAAAGCCCCCTTTATTTTGTTTCTATCCAAGCTGCATGCCTCTAAGCTTAGTTATTTGAGTAAGGTAGGTGAATTTAGAATTTAAAAAAAAACACAACTTGGAGGTTCGCTATCTTACGTCCGATTGACCACAGACTGCTTTATCCCTAAGTTTCTCAATGATCCTGGCAACTAGCAAAATTAAAAACTTATTAGTAAGTCAACCTCCTTGTTTCCCCCGCTCTGAGCGCGCCCTTGTGTGCAGGCATGCTAACGCAGCTCAAACGGAGTTTCCCAGACCTCTACCACCATAAAACACACCAGCCGCTGCACAACAAATACTGTAAGTATACATTCGTACCCATCTTATGCATGTTCACTACGAATGCAACCTATTCAGATTAGATCATTTTGACTCAGAATCATATTTAAATTTAAGTTCAAAAATTCACAAAGTAATAAAATTACATGCTATGTAAATTGAACAAAAAAATTTAATTAGCAATTTTTCATTAAAATGGCTTAAATTATTTTCAATTAAACTATAATAAGTTCTGCAATACCTGAACCTCAGATAACGAATGACAACAACAGAAAGTGGTCATTCAAAAGCTCAGTAAATATTTTTCTTAAATCTTTAAAATTGTTAAATAAAAAAATACGATCGAAGTTTAAAAAGAAAGACAACACAAATTCAACAATCCACAGCTCAATCAACGCCTCAAACGTACCGGAGTCGTGCGGGCGTGCGACGGCAGTCATCCGTTGGGCCTCTTCACGACACATCACCGCTGACTGGCGGGCAGGCGGCGGGCGAACCAGGAGCTTCAACACCGGCTCACAGCGCTACACTACCAGTATCCAGTCTTAGTACCAACCCCAGCTCGTACTACACGAATGCGTCACCAAGCCCGCCTGTTCATGCGTCGTGTGATGACATCCTCGCGCCCGCCGCCGCCGCTCGGCCGCCCGCCAGCCGCTCCGCCCCGCACTCCGCCGTCAACCTGGCCTCGACAAGACCAACTGCGCTTGCCTTTTCTAGTGAGAGGATGCAGAACGCCAGCGCTGCTCAGGTTGCTTTTCGTTTTGAACTCTTATTAACAAAAACTTTTCTAATCAGACTAACAGGAAAATTCTGGTAAGAGAGGGTAGACTCTATTTGAAGTTTTTCCTTAAAAATTATTAATACAGAATACCAAAAATTGTAAACAAAGCTTCGAATAAACGATAAAGAAGTTTAAAACAAATCCTAAATACATCCTTCAATACTTTGTCCAGTCGACCTTTAACTATCACAATGATTTTAGTATTCTTCTTTTTATATAATTCTTCCTTTTGAATCAAAACACTAAAACTCCAACAGGAAACCCAATCACCGCAATACCAGAACATCAACACAACCGCCTCCGGGGCATCAGTAGCCACCGTGATCTCAAGGATAGACGAGCTGAGCAGAAGGGTGGCCGTGTTAGAGAACAGCCTCAGTAACGACGTGCGGCGGATCCTGTCGCTGCTGCAGGCGCGCGAGCCGCTGCACCACAGCGTGCAGCCGGGCCACACGCCCGCGCAGCCGCTGCCTAAAGCCTCGCTGTCCGTGCCGCAGTCTACTGACGTAAGCCTTCAATTAAAATTAAAATTTGTTGAAAGAGGCAACTAAGCCGACGATCACTTTATTGGGTTTTGGAATAAGTATAGTGACCTCTAAAGACACTCCATAGGAACAGCAAATGTCGGCAAGACACGAGCCTCGATCGCGCTATGACAATATATTGTTACTAGCATAAATACGACTTCCCGACAGTAATCGTCGTTCCGCGGCTTGCTATCCATTTTCTTGGGGACAGCGAACGAACGCCTCATTCCGGCTTATTCAGCTGGATAGAAGTCTTTGAAATCGCTCTTTATCGTCCATTTTCCAAAAAACACATAATTTCGAAATCAATCTAACAAAACCAGTCAAAATATTTCCATAAAGATCCGATTATTCAGTAATACGTCGTATTACGGTAATCCTATAGTTACATTAATTACTCTCTAATAGTTGTCATGCACTTGTCAATACTAAATAAATTTGGAAAAATACTGTATCATTGTCTCTCTCCAGCGTTATAATACCTCCAAATTCGTCGAACGTGGCATCAGATGGTTTTATAGCCTCTGGTGTTCTGCCTACCCCATAAGGGATACAGGCGTGAAGTTATGTATGTATGATGTATCAATTTTTTTATAATTGATATCTATGTCCTCACAGCAGAGTCAGTGGGAGTGGAGCTGGTCGGAGCGCGCGCGCGGGCCGCGGTCGGAGCGCGGCGAGCGCGCGCCCGGCGTGCAGCGCTCCGCGTCCGAGCCGCACGCGCCGCTGCCGCCCACCCTGCCGCCGCCGCCACATTCGCATTCTTTCTACAGGTATGCTCTACGCAGTTCCAAATATATGTATTTTTTCCTAAAATCAGTGGCTTAGCAAACAATCCAGTGAGGCAGTGAGTTCAATAAAGAGTAGAAAATAATAGCACGAGCTCGGCGTGCAGCGCGCCGCGTCCGAGCCGCACGCGCCGCTGCCGCCGCCATATTCGCATTCTTTGTACAGATAAGTTGCTCTACACAGTTCGATATACACGGCACGTAAATCTAAGTTCAACAAAGAGTAGAAAGTCATAGTGCACGCACGGCGTGCGGCGCTCCGCATCCATGCCGCCGCGACCACATTTCTCTGTAATAAGCCCACTGCAGGGTGATGAGTTTCTCTCCTGGGTGACGAGGAGGTTTTAGGCCACACCAAGCTGACCGAGCGCTGTTTGATGGACGCCAGAATATTTTGGGCACCGAAATCGCTTTTGACAAACCTTTACGACTACTTTATATAAGTATACAGCATCCGGGACGGACTGCTTAACACGCCTTCCGAAGCCCGGAAGTACATTAATCTACACAGGCATCTGTTCCAAAAGATCAACAAACAGTTCAAAGTCATAGACCGAAGGGTTGCAAATTCAAAGAAGTAATGAACACACCGATATAGCTTGAAGACGAGGCGGCCGTTGTACGGACCTTGTACCGTGACCTCTGAAATCCCGGATGAATTCATGTGAAGGATAGTTGCTAGCCAGTCGAACCCTGTAGAAGGAGCGCTTAGATTAGTCACCTCTTTCGACACGTTTACCCAAGAGCTATTCAAAGCCGATAATAAGCTGCTGTCTAATATTTGCATGTTTCACATTGGCAGGTAGTGTGAGGCAGGCGAGTGGAGTGCTCCCCGCTCCCGGCCGTCGACGCGCTCGCTCGCCGAGTCCGCCTCGTGCGGCTCGCTGGGCTCGGAGGGCGCGCCCGCCCCCGCCGCCCCCGACGCCCCTCCCCGCACGCGCCCTCGCGCCTTCCACTTCTGCCGCCGCGTTACGCGCCCCGGCCCTGACGACGAACGGACCTGGCTATAAATCCTTACCCTAATTAGTGCGGGAAACCTTCGTACCTATTGACGTCTGTGTTTCCTTTTTAATTCAATATACTTAGGTCCCGACATGAATAGTGAACGCTGAGTAGGAGCAAGGTTCGGTTTGGCATGCCGGTATAATAGCGAACAAAATTACTGATGTAAAAATATCCGAAGAACGATTTTTATAAGTACATTATTTTGCAAAAAGGAGTACGGAAAACTATATCACGTGACACGAAAAAATTCAGAATGCCAACCAATCGTACACACGTAAAAGGCTCGTGCAGCATAGACAATTTACTTACTGCGCAGGGTTGTACTCGGTGCTCACGACTCGTGACAGGATCATTAAGTGCGTATAGACGCCTCGTTAGCTTTGATGCTGTTCGTGGCTATTGATGACTACATTCATACTGGCTATAGTTAGTAAATTGAGGCATCTATGATCTCTGCCATGAATGTGAACTATAATATAATTAACCCAGTTGTTGATGATTGATAAAATAAACTATTGCATACAAAATGTGCGCGAAAGACATCGCTGGTATCAATATTATGCTCTGTTAGCTAATTTTATTAGCTATCATTTTTAATTCTCTCTTCTTTCTGTATCGAGCATTTTCAAATTAATATAAAACTTTTTATGATGTAACAAGGCAGCATATAAGAGTAAGGGTTTAGAAGACTGATTGACGTAACCAAACATTATGAAAAGAGAGTTAAAGTGTAACACTATCTACCCGTCCTTATCTCCTAGCCTTTACAGTAGATCTAGGAAATCTTCCCTTTTATTTAATTAGATACCTCATTATTTAAAACCTTCACTGTTAAAACTCATATAAAAGATATACCGACAGCTAGAAAAATATGTCAATAAGTTTTGCATTATAAAAAAATTTAACTATAAACCTCACTCACCTTACTAATCTAATGTGTGTATAAACATGCTTACTTACAATCTTAATTCACACGCTACTGTGAAAAGGAATATCTGTTAAGTTTATTTGAATGTAAAATGTTTCAAGCCAGGTGACTATCAAAACTCTTATAAAATTTTCGCTACGAACCATATTGTCTTCAAATAAATTGTGTAAGAAATAAATATATGTAAGAGGAACTATACACAATAATTTAAATCCAAAGGATAAGATGACTTATACTGTGTTATAAAAGTTTTAATGTTAAACATCATATATTTCAGAAACACAAAACGGACACACCACTGTGTAATGTAGTGTTATATCCTCATTGGGGACACATTCCATCAGATAAGTGACCAAAAGTTGTTTATTTCACTTAATTAAGTGAAAATATACTTAGGTTATAGTTTATGCTTATTTATGTAAAAAGAGCTCAAATTCGTAAGTTATTTTACAATGTAAGTATTTCGCCATAATATCAAAACTAAGCAATAATTAAAACAGTCTTTTAGTTTATAGGTTACATGTATATTGAAAAAGAGGTTATGACAAATTTGAAAGATTGTATAAAACTATCATTTGTTTTTAAGTGTACTTAGTATAAATTTATTTATCTATCACGTAGAACGATAAATATTACTGATCCACCTATTTATGTTACGTTTTACTAATGTTACCATGGAATGATAGTAGAATCGACCACAGTATGGAATGCCTAGACACTAGACGCTGGCATTTTATTAATATCGAGCACGCATTGGTCGCATTATAATGACCTCGAATTATTGAATATAGGTATATTGAAACTTAAGGCCAGCCAGATTTTATTATAGTGCTCACTGACAAATCCGCTGAACTGCCTATTATAGAAACTAATTGATCGGGAAATACATTTTTGACATAATCGTATTTTTCCAGAGATCAAAATTAAACCATGATATGATATGATGTCAAATCAACAGAGATTAGTAAATTGAATACTAACTAGGTGGTACTGCTATGTTGGCCGATTCAAACTACTGACGATGTGCTAAGCGTTATAAAATTCTACCTATGTAATTTTTCCCATTTGTAAATAATCATTTTTATGTATATTTTGTAAATATTACATGTTGTCAATTCCTTATTATCAAATTTCAGCTATACATTTGCAGTTTAGACTAGATAATGTTTGCTTCAAGTAAATACGTACTTTTTTGCAAACTACGATTTCCTAGCTTAGAAGACTTTAGGACAAAATGGCTTGACGAAGTTCCATTTTTAGAATGGGCGTACACAAAGTCTATACTGAAAATAAACGAACAATCGAAAACTGCCAAAACAATTACCTACTAACTAAAAATAGAACAACTTTTTTGAGTCAACAAAATGAGAATACCCATTCCAAATACGCCCCAGTGTTACTTCAGTTGAGCAAAAGTAGAAAGTTCCCAATTGTCGATAATCTTTAAAGTAAATAACTTAGAAGACGTGTAAATCTTATTTTAAACTAACGTACCAAATAAAATTGTAGGTAAATAATCGGTTCATGGTTAACAAAAAAAGTAATTAATAAAACCTACTTAGATAGAATGTTTCAGCTTTTTTCTTTAGTTAATTAAATCTTTAAATAATCAAAAAAATTAACAGAAATCAGTCTCTGGTACAGGCCTTCTATAGAAAGCTATTTAAAACAGTAAAGATTTTACATGGCTTTAAACTTTTTAAATAAACAGTTATATCAAGGTAAAGAATGCAACTAGTCCTTTAAATATTTCTGGAAATAAACATTAAACTAGACAACACTGATTTGCGATTAATAGATAACATGAAAAACGTGTCGAAATCCGTGCTTTTACTGACTAGTCAGATTTATGCGATCTAATAAAAAGTAATATACGAAGCTTATTGCTTCTTTTGCGATAAATATCTCACCATACTTTTTAAGGTTATCTCCTGTGTGTGGACTTGTGAGCACGCACATGAACTAAACCTCCTTGACATATTTTATCATGAGCTTTATACAGTGCACCGCTGCCTTCTCAAAATAAACAACAGAATAAAAAAGCCGCACATGAGAACCAAAAAAATTTGCAACAGACGCTCCAAAAAGTGCTTCAAAAATCTGCTAAATACTCAACACTTTACGGCCCGTGTCGATTCCCTATTAAAGGGCTTTTGCATTGCCCAATTAACGATATCATCACACAATGTGTCACACGCATTTTGTACCTTCGACCGCAGTCTGTTTTTTTAAGCTATTGCATAGCTTCTATGGCGGACCTTGAGCGTGGGGACCGAATCCAGAAATTCCGTAACGAAAAAAACCTAACACCCCCACTCCGACCGGCACAGCGCAGTGATACTTTGATTAAATAACTTTACATGCGGGCTTTAATAAACAATCCGCGCCATCTACTAGGAACTTGTGGAACTTCATATTAGATCAAACATTACTACATTAATAAAATAAATAAATAATTATAATTGCATAAGTTGATAAAAAATGCTATGCAATAGCTTTTCCGCGGCAGTCTCCGAGTGCCACACGTCTTTTTTTATATTTCTGTCACATTTGACAAGGGATTAATCAAACTTTTTAAATACTTTTTACCCTTTCACACTTCAATACTTCCTAATACGCCTTTTACACCTATAGGCGATAAGCAGGTTCAAGTAAGATATATCTGATGACTAGTGTTTTATCGCACACTTACCCCTCTTAAGCGTTTGTTTTGCGAAACTAGAAAAAATAAAATACGTTTTTTCTTCTCTAAATAATTCTCGATAACCTATGGTTACGAATCTTTAAAGTAATTGAGGCGGTGCAATGTATAAAATCATGCAGTTTCCATTCTAAAATATAAAAAAAAATGGTAAAATTACCAAATACCTAAATTCAGTTTCTTATGACTATGAAATTTAATTTTCAATAGGTTTAGCTTTGTGGTTAAGCTCACAAGATGTTTAACAGTATCAATGACGAGAGATTTCCCTAACAGAGATAAGGAATATTGCGCTTATCTTAAATATAACCTAACATAAGTTTTAAGTATCTATAAGTCGCGAACATGCGAGTATGTATAGATAAATCGCTTAATCATTTAAAGATTGTTGCCTTGATATATTTTAGTCTCATAAACTGGTTGTTTCAGCATTGAGTAATCTCACGATCAAATCTTATTATGAATTTAAGAGTATTGTAAACGTTAAGTATTTTGTAAAGCGCAAAATGAACGCGTGCGTCGCAAAGTGTAATTTGTCTGTGATCGAAATTTTATATTGTTAAGCTGGTTGGTTACGTACCTTGTTTTGATGCTTCGGCAGGCTGAAATCATGCAGGATTTATTTGTACATTCTGTCTTACATTTATCACTTGAAAGAGGACATATGCAATTAATTTTTTTTCACCTCAAATAATTTATGTTTTACTGCATGTTACATTAGACACCACTATCGTGTATTAAGCTATAGCTATTAAAAAATCCGTAAACAGAACCTTATATACTACGATTATTAACTGCACTTATATTTTTGACAAATTCTGTACCTCTCAAAGTATTTGCTACAACGTACATTTTACACAGAAACTATAATAATTCACAAATTAAGAATGACGACAATAATAATATTATCTTTTCGCAAACCAATTGCATATAAGTAATACTAAAAGTTTTTGAAAAATTCTTCATAGACTGTGTAAACACGGTTATGTTACTAAAGATTAAAGTACTCAACGCCATTTTAATATAAATGATGTTTGGTTTTCCTATCTCTTAGTCAGCATTGTGTAATATTCAGTAGCATAGTAAAATAGTACTAAGCTATAAGATAAATATAACTTTTGCGCACATACCTACACTCTACATAAGCAGGAGACTTCTTTTTCAATTTTCCTTCTAAAAATATTCGTAATTTTCGCACAAAAAGAAACTTATATTTTTTAAATTATAACTCTATCTAAAATTGTTAAGTATTTATTTGGCCTTTATTGATAAGTACAATTTTTATTTTTTATTTTTCCCTGAATTGGCGTTCGGTAACACTTTATTTAATTATCTCTGAAGCGTTAATTTTCTTTTCTTTTACCTACGTACATTTATTTCGTGTTTATTTTGTGCATGTGCCTCTGAAACAGAATGTATGAATAACGACGACTTATAAAACTAACTTCTTACTATAAAATTGTTAATGAATCTTACTTAAACTAAATCTCTAATTAAAAATAAATGTTTTGTTATGAATTAATTGTAAATAATGATGCATGTTGCGTATTGCAATAAATATTTGTTATTCATGAAACAAATTCGGTCTTACCACAATAATCTCATAGGACACTTGGTATGTTTTTCCATTACCATGATTATAATTTGCATTGGTACTACAATAAGTTGTAACTATTATAAAATTTTTAATATGTTAACTAAAATAAGGCACAATTTTGTTTTCATTTTTCATTATTTTCTACATTGGTTAGAGTGTTAATTGAGGAATAAGTTATTTTGTGGCAAGACTGTAAGTATTCAAGTAATAAACTGTTTGATTCTAACTATCTCTCACACTATTTAAATCATATTTAATTAGTAATTAAAAGAATAATTAGTATGTTATTTGCATTGAAAGTTATTTTCCTTGGAGTATAATGAGAGTGCGCGTTGTCTTGACTTAAAATTATTTATTTTTTTAATTGCAATCTTTCTTTCTTTTCTATTTTTGCAACTGGCTGCTAATTCAGAATTTATGCTTAACCCCCTTCCCATCTAGTTATTATCTAAGCGTGCTCTAATACCACCGTATACTCTAAGGTAGTTTTATGTGTAAACGTAACAATGTCATATCGTTACACCACATGTATTGGAAGTTAAGCACACAGTTCAATCAATGCTTTATACTTTTTATACGAGGGGAGATTAATTTGTGTATTTTAACCGAGTGCTTAAGGTGCATTGCAAGTAGGAACAGTTGCGCCATCATTACTTGTATCACATTATTTTATCAATTTAAAAGTTACATGGTAAAAAATGGGCTTTGGTGCTTGAAATTATGAATACTAAACAAAAAATAAAATGTAAGGTTGATAATTGGCCGAGTGTTATTTGTTTGAGAAAATAAATTACTTAGGTACCTACGTACCTCTTAGCACACGTAGATTTATAGCAAGGAAAGCTTTTTTCGCCCGCGCCACAGATTGCCTAAAGTTACTGAATACTGATTTAAAATTAGAATCATGAAGTTTTTTTATTTCTGGCTTAATTTTTGGCCAGCGTTTTCGAGTTATTAAGTTTGTCTATGCTGATTTGACAGTTTGAAAATTATGATTTGAATAAGTGATCCTTTTACAGTTGGCGCAGCTGAATCAGTTTAGGTTACAAAGCACATAAATAGTCACGTTGAACATTGCAATTATTGAGAAGCGCAAATTTTGTGAAATATTTACATTAAGTGAGTCCAGTGAAATAAAATATCACGCACATGCGAATTAATCTTGTGGTTTTATTTTTATACTTAGATAATCCTTGTTAAGGGGAATCCTTGCTAGGGTAGATTGTATACCTATACTAATTTTAAAGTACTAGTTGCTCACAAGTAAGTACCATCGAATCAATTGAATCACGCACGAGTCACGATCACGTCACGACCCATTTTGCTGAAAATTCGTTTGAAACTGTCAAACTTGTATATAAGGTCAATTGCGTATAATGCACTTGACTATTTAAATATTGTTCGAATTCTGTACCAATCAAATGTCAGTGTCGAATGTAATGATAACAAGTTCGTCACCAAAAAAACCTATCTTCAAGCGAATTTCGACCTACTAGCATTTAAGCGATTGCCAAAATGAGCTTGTTGTGGGTCGTGATTCAGTTGGTTCGATAATACTAACATAGTTTACAAGTCGTCGTGGTGCAGTGGTTGTAAATATTATTACAGGTTAAGCAACGTTCGGCCGGGTCGGTACAAGGTTTGGTGACCGCTGGCCGTTCATCTCACGGCGACTTTCGTGATGCGGAGGGCACGTTAAGCAGTCGGCCTCGGTTGCTATCTACTTGTATACAGTAGCTGTTAGGGCAGGTGTGTCGGAAGCCATTTTCGGCACCCTGAATATTCTGACATCCACCGACCAGCACTGGGCCAACTTGGTGGTTGGCGGCCTAAGTCTCCTCTTGACCCAGGGGATAGCCCTACAGTGGGTTCATTACAAAGAGATCTGATAATGAAGTAGTGAAGTAGTTAAAAGGCAGATTATTTTACGACTTTTCGACCCATAGGTTTCAAAAATAAAATATCGAATCGTTTCGTTGAACTTTTTGCGAAATGTGTAGATTATTCTTTGTAAACAACAAGAAAGGCACTTTAAACAACTGCATTTTGCATAAAATGTTATAGGTACTAATCTACTTAGAAATAAATATTCATATGCCATAAAAAATATCATAGATAGTTGTAGGTAGGTATTATTACCTACTACTTTGTTAGTGTAATAAAAGATGCGGCTTATAATATAAAAACGACAAGTTTTAAATAAGGAAACTGAAGTAAAATAAAATTTCTACTTAGGTAAGACATATTAAATTTATGGGCGCGGTTAAAGTTAAAATTCTCGATATTTATCGGTGTAATAAAAACTGTTATTAGTGTAATTTTACTCTGTAGATAATGTTCTTTCAATATACAATATACACTTGCAGGCAGAAAAATCGACCCACCCCGTACGCTTTCGCTCAGCAGACGATAGCTGAAAATCTAAATGTAATCAATGTATACTTTACAGACTGACTGTTAAATACCATTCTAAGATTACAATAGACCAGTTTTTACTGTAACAGGCTTTGTTTTATTGATTTTACAGACTGAAATACAGAAACAGTTAGAATAGCAAAGTTTTTTAATGAATAATTTTGAAAGAAAAGCTTTGTTCAGTCGCTTGTATTTCCCCACGTGCTGTTACTGCTGCCTCCATCCTGTTTTCATTGACCTTATTAATGATATTATGAATTCTTGGGACATACCGTTCCTGGAAGGTTTCTGGGGCTGATTTCTGGCCCTGACCCTACTCTTTAGTTTATCCCATAGATGTTCAATAGGATTAAGGTCAGAGCTCCTCGCTGGCGACTTGCTGGCGACTTCGTTCGTTCCACAGCGACGCAGCTGAAACCGTAAAAGATTTATTATAATATTCGGTGTCATGTACAAGTGTGTACATGAAACCGCATAATAGCATAAAGACATCGGTTGATCGAAGCTATCTGTCGTGCGTGATGCGTGTGGCGATGTGAAATCTTATATTTTATATTTCAACCAACACCGGACCAGATTAATGCTTTTTGGTCTAAATCACACAGGAGAAAGACATTCTTGTTATCAGGAGGGTTGTGATAATGATAAATTAAAAAAATGCAATATCGAGTTGTTTCTTTTTTAGAGCACTTTTAGGTGGCGCTGCGACAGTCTGCGACAATTTTTCTTTTTGCCCGACTACGGCTAATGAAATGAAATGAAATGAAATGAAATGAAAACTTTTTTATTCGTAGTAGGTAATTTTATACACTTTACGAACGTCAAATGCTGGATGAGGGCGGCGCGGGTCCGGACGACATGAAGAATCCAGGGGAAGGCCTCCGTCGAGAAGTGTGCGTCTCTCAGCTTATAAAGATAATGATCGCCCATTATCCACCAATGTCTTGGTGATGTCTACTACTACTTCTTCTTCGGCTTTAAAAAACGAAATGAAAGTAGAACCCTAGGTAGACCGAGAGGAAAAAAGCCGGCGGAAAAAATACTCTCGGCACTCTTTTGTAAAAAGTGCTTATTATAGGTACAATTTGGCAGAAATACAGCTCTGCTATGACATGAACAAACAAACAGAAGACAGCTATTCGTGCTTGCCAATATCATGTCGCAGCCAAGCTGCTTACATAGTGATTAATGTTTAATATTTGGAAATAACCTGTGGAGACATCAATCCCACGCTCTTTTGTCATCTAAATAATCTTGGAGTTTATAGTAGCCTTTTTTGCATAATGTTTCTTTGATAGTTCTTTTAAATTTATTAAACGTTAGAGATTGAATTGACTGTGGTATTTTATTATAAATACGTATTGACATTCCCATAAATGATTTGGTGCTTTTAGCCAGCCTTAATTTGGGAAACGCTAATTTATGGTCGTTCCTTGTCATTACAGAATAATTTTTATCATGCTTATCTTTCATGGTTTTAAATTTACTACTATTCTTATAAATATACATAATGTTTTCATATATATATTGTGATGCAAAGGTCAAGATACCAATCTCTTTAAACTTTTCTCTTAGAGATTCTCTACTTCCAAGTTTATACATTCCACGAATAGCCCTTTTCTGCAGTGTAAAGTGCAGTGTCCTTGCTAGGCAAGGAGGGTTATGATCTGGACTTAGGAAGGTAGACTTATCAATTCCTCTTTGTGCACCTGGGTGATATCACCCAGGTGATTTATATCCGAGGTGATTAAGGTAGACTAATCCATTCCTCTTTGTGCACCTGGGTCATATCACCCAAGTGATTTATTTCCGAGGTAATTAAGGTAGACTAATTCATTCCTCTTTGTGCACCCAGGTGATATCACCCAGGTGATCAAGGTGGAATAAACCGTATGAGTATGGCTGTTCATCTATTCCTTAATAACATCTAGACTAGTTATCATAAATAGAAAAATGAGATGTCGTTGGAAGCCTCGTGATTGTCTGCTGGTTCTAAGTTACATGACGTCACGTTAAATTAACTCTAGTAATTAAGAACTGAATAAAAATGTTTCTTGTCGGTTTCGCGTATCGAATGTTAGCACAGTTCAATTATTTTAAGACTATTATTACTCCAAAATAAGTAAAAAAAAATTAAAAAAGTGTAAAAACTAAAACCAGACTACTAAAAACTCCACTGAAACATTTATGTATACGGTTATTAAGCGTATATTATTTTATTATTAAAAGATAGCCGTGGTCGTATACCACCTATTATTATAGTATACTATAATATAAATAAATATAAATCCCCAGACAATCACACCAACTACATGACCCCAAAGTAAGCATAGCTTGTGATATGGGATACCATATAGCGAACTAGGGGGGAACCTAGAATATAAATACATAAATAGATAAACACCCAGACACGGAACATTTTTTTTTTATGGTTCCGTGCGGGGTTCGAACCCGCAACCACTGGCGTCTGAGGCAGATAAGTTTACCCCAACGCCAAAGTGGTCGTCAAATAAAAAAATAAAATCAAAGTGTACATATAAGTGGTAAGACAATTGACTTAGTGTTCAGAAATGAAGTGTTCTCGGACTCTTTTGCTAAAATGTTCTATATTCGCGAATATCTTGAGGATCCACAATCTATCTGCATGGACAGAAAATGATGCCAAGTATTCGTAATTAGTCTTATGGATAGGCATTTTCAAGGAAGCACCTACGCTTATGATTTTATTTCGAGATGAGAGAAAGAAAATCAGCTACAAAGATGGTTACTGGAATAATTATGTCATATTGCATCTTGCAGCAAAGGAAAAATATAGAATATTTTTTTGCGGGTGATAGGCTGCCCCAATATCACTGCAATAGTCTCTTTATACCATTTTAATACCTCCAAGTTTGGTCAAACGTGACATAAGATGTTTTTATAGCCCCAGGTGATCTGCCTAACCCATTAGGGATGCAGGTGTGAAATTATGTATGTATTTATTGCATCTTCTACAATGGTTCACCTGACACCACCTCCATACAAAGGCCTGGCCATAGCGGCCTAAAAATTAAACAATTTTGTTTTTGTGTATTTTAGATTTCATATTTTTTTTAACTTCGCGAAAATTAAGATTTCTAAAAAAAAAGTAATACTTTCCGATATTCTAAGGGGCACGTTTGGTGCACCATACGTCAAAGGGTTGAATGTGGCATTATAAATAAATAATAAATAAATACCTATTTCTGAATTCGAACCCAAGACCTCTGGCATAGAAGCCAATTTTCGTTACCGCTACACCAGCCGGTCGTCAAAACGTCGTTAAAAGTTTAGGACATATATAACAGATTTAAAAACAGTTACCACAAACCGAGAATTACACATGAGTTACAAACGATAGTTTTCTGTTTTTCATACTAATGAATCTGTTTTATCACTTTTTTCTGGTTTAGTATAGCTCAAATCTGCGCTAATAGTTATTGCAGCTCTTCACTAAAAGGTTACGATGGCATTATAAAACTCACAAAATAAGTAGATATTCCCTTACACGTATAGTTTATTGCATTCTATTATCTCTCTACAGTAGCCGCTACGCTACCTTGTGATGGAATTTATCTACCCTAAAGGCGGTAGATAATATGTGTAAATAATGTACATATAATGGTCAATATTTGCAATCTTATTGCTGACGTAAGTTTAACCTACTTTCAATCAAAAAACTCACTCGTATTTCCTTTCATGCACTTCCGTTTATTCCGTTCTATCGTTCGTTCTATCTTTGTCGATCGCCCGCCTTCTTGCGTGTAAGCGTGGGTTTGCGTCATTAAATTTAGTTTAAGGTAAAGAACAGTGAATTTCTTTTAATAAGAGTATTTGTTGGTTAACTGCGTAATAAGCCAATATTAGGCAACAAAAACTTTAGTTTCTCCTATAGCGTCTTAAGGCGTCTGAGATACACTTAAATATAATGGACGGAGGCCCACCAGGACCGGGCGGCCCGCCGGGCCCAGGAGGACCACCAAACCGTGGATTCAGAGGTGGCGGTAGAGGAGGACCACCTGGCCTACGAGGGCGAGGCGGTTTTGACATGAGAGGACGGTAATTAACATTTTTCTTTTTACTTATCTTGTCTCAGAAAATAATTTAGGTTAGATTAACATGACGTTCTGGCGTGGTTATTTGAATGTTCTCTCATAATTTTCGAAGTTGTATCCTCAATCAGCGAATCGAAACTTATTTCAAGTTTGTGCTAACTTCTTGTTACTGATTGCAATCTTTTCAACTGTAAGCATGCCAAACATTAATAGGAAGAGACATCTAAAATAATCTGTGTTATGAGTGGCATTTAACCATAGCATATTGATTACTGTTAAACCTGTGAGAAGGCGCGCCCTAACTAGTTACACGAGTAGTCGCATGTGAGCAAAATGCTCACCGTCTTTCAAGTGACTTTATATTAAAATCAGAAAGGTATTATAATATTTTTTGCTATTATATTAAAAAATATAAGAAAGTCTCGGTTTAATGAAATGAATACAAAATGAATGAGTTTTATTAACAGTTAATAACAAAAAACCAAACTTATGAACCAACTAAGAATCACTTAAACTTTGGCTCTTACTTTTGGCTAATGATAATAAAGAAAAAATAATGATAAAAATGACAAAAACCGAAAGTTTTATCCCCTTATGTAATCTTGGAATATGTATGTATCATGCTATATACAACACATGAATTTCACATGCTTGGTGCAGAGTAATTTCTTTCAAAATGCATGCTTCATTGGCGCCTACTTTTCCTCCTGGAACAAAGTTCTTACCTATCTTCCAACCTCTTAATTCATGTAAATTGTTTTGTTCTTTATCATCCGAAGACTGTTAGTGTCGATTTCGTGGAGGTTGTGAATGACCAACGCACGAGTTTATGGGGGATGGGGTGAATTGTTAGGAAGGTACTGTGAAGATTTGTACTTCTAGCGTGCTTAAAATTGAAACAAAACCACAAAAAAAATGTGTGATTAAAATGCTCATAGTACGTCTTCTCACGGGTTAAATAGTCTCTGTTTCCAAAGGAGCATATCCTTGTCAAGTCTCCTGTTGCATTTTATCCTTTTAAATAATTTTGTCTGCTTCAAAACAAGTTACTGACAGTAAGAGTTGATAAAGACCACTTCACAATGAAGCTGATACATTCTTATTTACAACTAAAACAGACAGTCCTGCTTGAACTTTGCAACAGGGAATTAGTGTGATCATTAGCACTCAACCATTCATAAATTTTGATAGTCAGAATAACTGTCTATTCTCTTCATAGCATCACACATGTCTCACCATATGATACTGGCAGTAATAGAATGTTGCTTAGTATCAACAACTGGTTGCCATTATCACCAAATTTATACTGTGTTTTTCAACTTACCTAATTTAGAGAAATCCAGATTAAAGTAACTTTAAAATTTACAACCAATTTAAATATTTTTAAGTTTAAAGTTAACTGGCTGCTTCTCTTCCCGGGCATACTGTAAAAGTCAGTTAAGGGACCGAGGCTTGTTTTGTGGGCGAAAGGCTGACACCCTGTAACTACAATAGTTTCTCTCCACCATTATAATGCCTCCAATTTTGTCAAAAGTGATATCAGATGATTATAACCTCTGGTGTTCTGCCTACCTCATAAAGGATACAGATATGCAGTTAGGTAAAATTTAATTATTGATACTAATATATTAGAATTAAAGGAATGTCCTATTACCTATTTATGTCCATGTTATCTAAAAATAAATAGACATATTCACAGGTTAACCCATGTGCTTTCATCTTCAACCTCACTATGATTCACCATCAGTAGAGATAAAGATCAAATATTTATGCGAAGATGTATTTTGCGATTCTAATGAGAATTCAATGAATCTGTCCAAATACACTTGAAAATTTATGTCTGACAACATTTTTGTATAAAATAGTGTTAATGGAGAAGGGCGTTGTTACCCTGGATACAATATTTACTAATTTGGTAACATCGCTATGATAATTATTATGTACTCAATGTTTATGTTCCAATAAAGATTAATTGTCTGTATGTTTTTTTTTTTGTGTCTTTGTTACACAATATTTCGGACAATTACGAATCGATTTTGAAAATTCTTGTTTCATATACCAATTTAATATAAATTTAACAATAAAAATCGCTTGAGTACTTCATTGAAAAATTCAAATTTTTGAAACAATATGTATGATTTCGGAGAATGTTTACGTTGATGACATTCTAAATCGGCCGAAGTTTTGAAGTCGGTTTTTTTATGCTCTGCATTCGATATTTCATTCAATATATTTCAAGATAAAAATTCCACTTATGATTCAGTATGAATAAGTAAAAATATTGAACAAATATTAATTACATGTTCGTTATTTTGAACAGTGGCGGCCCCGGCATGCGCGGGCGCGGCGGGCCTGGGCGCGGGGGCCCGGGGCGCGGCGGGCCGCGCGGCATGCGAGGCGGGCCCGGCATGCGCGGCGGCGGCGACCGCGGCGCGCGCAGCTTCGCGCCCGGCCCGCACCCCGCCGGGCCCGGCCCGCATCCCGTGCCCACTATTGAAACCCGTGGCGCGCCGCCGATAAGTAAGTTGCTATGTTGAACTGGTCAACGCAATCACTGGCTAATTTAATATCATTTTACCTGAGCACCGCAATAGATGGCTATCTTAATATTATTTTACAAAAATGAAATAGAGATTTTTTCTTCAAGGGTTTCTTTAAAAGGGGATTGAAAAAATACATTTTAAAATAAACAAGTTTCATGCATCTAAGCTTTAGTTTTAGGTTGAATTGCATGCGTCTATAAAACACTATACTCTGGCGAATAATTCAATGCAGTAAACTGACAGTTCGAAATGTCATATAGAAATATAATTATACCAGTTAAAAATTTCGTATTGTAAGTAGGTACTGGTTGAAAATACACAAGTCTTTGTTTTGCATAAAATTTTGAAGCAATTTATAATTAATTGAATTTGAGGTGTGTACTCGATTTTCAATATAAATTTAATGAAAATTGCCTAGTGCCTTAAAACTGTGACAGTAAAGTAAAATTATACCTAGTGCCTTAAAACGGTGACAGTAAAGTAAAATTGACTTAATAACTTCTTTATTTCTTAAACACGTCCTAAAAAAAGAAATATTTTGTGTGCCAAAATATTTGTTTTCCATACATTACGATAAAAATAAGTACCTATGTTAATTCACTTAAACCGCGTTACTATTTTTTTCTTCCAATTAGGCATGCTGGAACTGTCATTTTACTGCATTGAATTATTTGCCAGAGTATACTTCATAACTCTAATATGATGAACCTAAGAATATGATAGGAATGTGCCGTCTGATACAAACATGCAGATTTATTCATCTCTGATAATTTTCCAACATAACCTCAACTCATTTAGTTTACTTCTCTTTTAATAACTGTAGCAGATAATTTCCCAGGCGGCGGGTTCAACAACCGCGGCGGGCCGGGCGGGCCCCGCGGGCGCGGCGGCCGCGGCCGCGGAGACTTCCAGCGGAACGACAGAGGACGCGGGGGCATGCCCATGAGAGGAGGTCAGTACACAACAGAGGAATATCTAATACTGTGAACAATTCATTCAACAAGAAATGTTCTATGAGCAAAATAAAAAAAATATATATATTCATTTAGATAGCTATTTACTAAGTTTTCTGCAGTTTCACAGGATTTATTTTTATTGCTTCAAAAAAAGCTGGTACCCAATTCATATGAATACCAAAAATGTACTTTTATCGGAATGACACACTATCGCCATGTTATTGCCAAACATATTATTGTAGCTGTAAGAAAAAAAAAATGTTATCCCTTGTCACATTTTAACATTATTTGCAATGATTTGAAACTGTTTATTTTACATAGTCGGAAATGTTGAGATTTGTCATATGTCTTTATCTCATAACGTTTTTATCTTATAGCCCCATGGTCTCCGGGCCGCGGCGGCGGCGGCGGCGCGGGCGGCCCCGCGTCCAACGGCGCGCCGCGCGGGCCCCCGCCGGCCGTGTCCGGGTTCAAGCGCGGCGGACCCCCCATGCACGGCGGCCCGCCCGGAGGACCCCCCAAGCGAGGACGGTAAGCCACGCATACAAGTCAAAGTAGAATAGCATTAACCCTCTTTTAAAGAACTGAAAAAGCCCTCGTCTAGGCTGCAAACTCGACGACAGCGAGCGCGATCGCTGTTCATACAAAGTTGAGCATCGCACGAGCCGCTTGAATGGGCTGCCTGCGTCGTGGTCGTCCGGTTTGCAGCCTTATGGGTGTCTAATAAGCCGTCTAAGGAGCATTATAGCAGCCCATCTTAGAGCCCCCAAGTCTAGAGAATGGACAGCATCACTTTTCTGACTAATGCAAATATTGAGATATCCTGCCTGCCAATCTTAAAAATAACAGGAAATTCCCACAGTGATTCAATCAGTGATCTTCAAGAAGGCAGCCAAAAAACATTAATGTTGTCCATTATTGGATGTTTATTGAAGACTGACTGTTGTAGGAGTAACGTACATTGCCTTCTATGCCAGAGGTCCTGGGTTCGAATCCCGGCGGCGACGGATATTTGTGTGATGAACATTAGGATATTAGTCGTCAAGTCATGGACTTATAAAAAATATGTATTTATTCAGTATGTGTGTTTATATATTTCTTAAGTATATCAGTTAACTAGTATCCATAACACAAGTTCTTTAAGAAACTTAATTTGGGCTAGATAATGTTGTGTGCGTGTCAGAAATATTTAGTTATTTAATGTTGTCCATTATTGGATGTTTATTGACTAGTACTACATTGTCTCTAAAGTAAAATGTTTAGATTTCTAATCTACTTTACGAAAATTCCAGTTTTTCTAACCATAAGATGAGTATGACTTTAATTATGCATGACAATGTTTGCGCACAGCTTCGACGGGCCGCGCGGCGGCGGGCGGCCGCCCGGCGGGTACCAGCAGGGCGCGCCGCCGGCTGCCGGCGCCAATGGGTATGGACCTCCTTCGTAAGTTTATTATACACTTTTGGTAGGAACTTGATGGACCTATAACTAACATTATAGAGTCAAGATTGATTAAAAAACATGGCAAGTGTAGACCAAATTTCTAACTAAAGTAGAAAGATCGGAATTACCAATCTTACAATGATGATCCAGTACACGATAGGAATGTGCCGTCTTATACAAATATGACGAATTTCAAATATCTGATTTTATACTAGTAAATTGAAATCCTTTACTTTTGAATATATATTTTTTTAACACAATTGAACTTTCGCAGACACACGGGTTATCAGCCTTACGAAGCGCCGCCGCCAGATCCCTATCAGCAACCAGCTTATAATGCGCAAAGGTAAGTCAAACCTATTCTTGACTCTTTCATTCATTCATGTAAATATTTGTCACCATGACTGGTGTGGAAAAAAGTCAGTGTTTTAAAGGAGATGCACTTGCACAACTTAAAAATAGAGAAGAGAAAGAAACAAAAATTTAACACTGTTCTGTTCCGAAGAAAACATTTCTGTAATAAATGCTTCAGTTGTGGCAAAATTAGTGAGCTCTTTTTTTATATCCAATGCCTGAAAGAAATTTAAATGATGATCCCAATGCAGATAGGAATTGCCGTCTTATACACAACTGCAGACACTTGTTCATATCTGATTCTTCTTATCATTTTATAATTTTGTCTTTCTAACCACACATAAATACTAAAAAGAAATGTATATTTTGTTAACAGTTCCTACCAAAGCGGAGGAAACTACGCGTCACCCTCGTCAGGACAGCCCGCCCAGTACTCTAGTTACGGAGCGGCCGGGAACACAGGATATGGCTACTCAACAGGTCAAGGCTATGAAGGTGACAGTTACAGGTAAGTTTGATTGAGAGTAGTTTTATATGAATGAAAGTAATATCTTAGTAATCAAAGTGAGGAGTGTATTTTCAAGTTCATAACTTCTAAATTTTATCAATAACTAATCAATACATAAAAAAATCTCAAGTTTTTCAGTCCTAACACGAAGATGTTAATATAAAGAATTGTGTTATGATGTATACATACTTCCTAAAAGTACTACATCCCTATTAGCTATAGTATTAAGCTGAGGTGACATGTTTGAAACAGGATACTATCAGGATGCTATATTTACTTTAACTTCTGCATAAGTTTTTAAAACCGGCCGCAAGTAACCAAGCCCAGAGCGTCAACTTCCTGTTATGGTTACTTTTGCAATTCAACTACAATTTTTTGCAAGCCAAGCCACGATAGAATAGCGTTTTGAAAAATCCTTCTAACTTGAGCTCGGTTCCCAGCGGCGGTGGCGGCGGTGGCGCGGGCGACGCGGGCTACGGCGCCGCGGAGCCGGCCTACGGCGCGCCCAGCTACGACAACTACGCGCAGCCCGCCTACAGCTACCAGCAGCCGCAGCAACAGTACCAAGGCAACTACGGCGGTGAGTACTCTATTTAAGGCTTTTGTACTGTTAAAACACTGAAACAGAACCGCAAGGCTCTCTGCCCGAACGACGGAAAGACGTCGGCAGCGAACTATTAGATGATGATAGGCTTCAAGGCGGATCACACACTATGCAGATGCAGTCAGATAAGATATCTGTCAATATCGTTTTGTATGTCACCGGAAAATAATAAATTCCGTAAATTTATAAACTTCCGTAGGATTCTAAACGCGAGACAAAATGTATTATATTCCGCCCATATTTTCGCAAATTGATCAACTTACCGAACTCACTCGTAAAATAATAAGTAAGCTCTGAGTGGTTGAATAAGTCACGTGTTCTAATTTCAAAAAACGGAACGGTTAGCTGCGACGACGAGCGCAGCGAGGATGAGCAGTTAGGTTGCATATAGTTACATACGTGCGCGAGACGAGCGAGCGGTGCCGCGGCAGCGGCCGGCGAAGCGCCATAAACCGTTAATGTAGATAAGAAAAACTTGGTTATTGTTAGTCTTCTTGACCAATCAGCGAGCAGTGTATTGTTTTCCATATTTTCAAAAACCGTAAATCTAAAAGCTCTTCTGTGATTGTGAACGAACCGTTTAGAATCTTACGAATGAATATCCGTAGTTTATAAAGGAGGACGCAAATTTTTGTATCAAGCCTGGTACCATCCTCAATGGGGTTGTGTGATACATATATTTTCTTTTTTCTATCTAATAATATATAACTCATCGCTATTAAGCCGGGTACCAAAATTTGCGTCCTCCTTTACCACGAAACGTCTTGATTGATAAATTTGCGAAAATGTGAGTGTAAAATAATACAATTTATCTTTCGTTTAGAATCTTACGAAAGTTTATAAATTTCCCCTTAAATTTATGAACTTACGGTTCTTATTATTTTCCGGTAACATATAATTTCGTATGAACTAACATTTTCTGCTGATACCTGCGGATACCGACATAATATATGAACAGGTATGTGCTGATCACATCTGCATATATAAGGATATCTGCAGATAACATCTGCTGGTACACAAATATAAAACAACTAAGGCTGAAAGATTCTCAGAGATTGTATGGTCTTGTATGTTATTTGTGAGCTGTGTTTAGATAAGTTTTAAGATAGATAAAACATTGTTGTATCTGCTTAGTCTGTGATCCGCTTTATAATTAGAAAGAGAACTGTGCTAACTACCTTAGTTTTAAATAGCATGGACAAACTAGTAGATTGGGTACGAAATTCTATAAGATTTAAGCAGTAGTTTGTATAAAAAAAACTCTTCAGCAGTTGAAAGTAAAAAACGACTATGGACTCAATTAGTTCCACCTCCACCAGGGGATCAGATATACACTGGTTAGCAAATTAAGTTTTAGTTCTACAATCCAATCACTGAATGGATTTAGATTTAATGAACCATAAAGATAGGTGAAAACACGGAACATAAAACACAAGAGGAAAGGGCATCGCTTAATAATTCATTAGGAATAGCTGTCGCCAAACTAACACATTTACATTTTACGCACACTGAAATATATCCAATTAGAGTGGTCATAATTTGGTGAAATCAAGAAGGCATAAGGACTATTACGAATAAAAGAATATCAACTATAGTACACTTGAAATAGAGTAGAAGTTAGTAATAACACTTAGTGATTTATGTCAGAATTCTATCTGCATGCTTTTAATTGATTCTGTCAACTTAGTTATGCTCTTCGACAATAGATGTCATATGGACCACGCGTTATGCAGTTTTAGATTTTATTTCAATGAAATACATGTCATTTTTCATTTACACTAATATTTTTTCCGAATTAATTGGCAAGAACGATTAACTAAACATAAAAAATGAAATTAAACGAAAATAGCGACTTACCGATGATAGGAAACACCTGATCGTATTAACGTTTTAGTACCGCTATAGTTTTTACACTCTAGAACAGAACATCGAGTCATTTTATGGGTTTTTTTGTAATGGAACACACCGGCAAAAGACGTCACAAAGCGTTGTAATCACGAGAGCGACTGACTCGAGTTAAGTCTCACTAGTCTTAACTTTGGCACGTGCGCCACGCCCACACGTCCCTTCCTCTTGTGTTTTATGTCACGTGGGTGAAAATACAAAACCACTTGGTGTGTTGGTATAACATAGGACTTTAAACTATATAATTCTAAGAATTGAAATAATACCGAAGAACAATTCTGATATTATATGATGGTATAAACAAAAATACTCATATATTAGGAAAAGCCAAACAATAGTTGAAATAGTCAAAAGTTAGCACCTAAGAATAAAAAAGTGCTCTATGGCAGTATAGTCAACTATGTATATTTATCACTAGGGCTCTAGTTATTAAGTTACATGCATTTATTACCTAGTGTAACAATTTTTTTTAGAGTAAAAAACAGGCAATATAATAATAAATAATAAACCACATTTATTATGTATGTAAGGGACACTATAACTTAAAAATAGAAGCTTTAACATACAGATCCTAAGTATTTCATGATACTGAAAAAAATGCCAGTAATATGATAATTTGGGCAGTAATATTTCTTCACTCAAAATAGTATGTATTTAAGTTATACTAAATTTAGTTCCGTTTGAAACAAACAATATTATCAAATATTGAAAAATAATATAAGCAGCAGTTTTTTTTACCTAGGTAAATATAATTTTAAGGAAATATAATGAGATTAAATAATTCTAAGTATTTTTGTTCTTGTTTCCATTACAGGCAGTTGGTGAACAATTCTAAAACTGAAAGTTTTATAAACCACACTCACAAAATTAACCGGAACACTGAAGTATTGATACAAAAAGTGATGAACTAATGACATACTTATTTGTATAAAATTGAATTCTCTATATAGAATGAAGATAAAATAGCATTTAGGTTGACAATTAATTTATTATAGTTTGATTGACTTTTTAATAATTGGTTTGACCAGTTTTAAGCTTCTATTGAAACATTTTTACTTGTATAAGATGTAGGGTACTTCAATTATTAGTTTTATTTGTGATAGTATGACATCTCAACGCAGATCTATTTATAAGAATTTGTCAAATACACATATTCTGTGTATTACTTTTATTACCTGATAGGAACAATGTTTGTGTCTAGATCTTAAGTCTCCCAGAAATCTATAACAATAAACAAAATATATAAACATATGTGTATGATTTATTTGAACCATTTTGAGGCATTTTGTCCCTCTTTGGTTAATCCTAATGACAAGGCGATGAAATATAGCAGTTTATGTACACAATTAATTAAAGATTAGGTTAGTTTTATAACACACAAATACATTTAAAACACAAATCTAAAAGTTTTCATGAATAAAACAATAAATTCGATAAGACACGAAAATAAGTGCCATTTAATAGAACACTTGATAAACAGCAGTCTAAGTTCATCTTGTAAGTCTAATTTCTGATTATGAAATGATTAAAATTGAGATATTCTCACCACTACAATTCAGTGGATAACACGAGATAGGTCGATCTATAATACTATTTGTATTACATTGCTAAAAAAAATACAGAGGCTTGCCCCTCGTATTTATACATATTAAGATCATCTCAGGACTATTTGGTTATATAGGTATTATGAAGTTAATTGTAATAAGTAGATTTGATAAGACCAAAACAATAATACAGGAATAAGGTTAGTATAAAGTTAGTTCTGTGAAGCTATTGACTTACAATAGAATATTTTTCTATAATCATGAAATACGCAAATTGACCCAGCCAAGCAATAAAAAAATGGTTCCAGTGTACTGATATAATATTAATGTAAGTTATAAATTTTTATTTCACTGCTAATTTCGCAAAAGTCAATTCATAAATTTCCAGGATTACTTTTTTACTATACTTCGTAATATAAAAAACTTCATATAATAATGTGGTTTCAAGCTGAGCTCAAAAATGCTCATTTAATTTCGTAAATTTGCTAAAAGATGAAAAATTTAATACAGGATAAATGCATGCATTAAGGATGTAGAATCAAATGTCGGAAACGCAAAAAAGTTTATATACGTATTAAAAGTTTTAAAGCTTCTTTATTTCATTGTTTTCATCTTTTAGCAATGACTTATATGAAATAAAACATATGAGTAAAAATACAAAATTCCATTATCAATTTCAATCTGAATGCTTCATTAAAGAGCAGATGGGTAGTTAGTAGTTTTAATATTTAAAAGGCCCATCAAAGTATAAAACAATTAAAAAGCTTTTTTACAGCAAACATACCGCCAGGATTTACAGAATTGGATTAATATCTAATTAAAGAACAAAATCGCAGGTAAAAAAGTAATATTTTAGATAAAAATGAAGGGAACCTTCAAAATGTTTTTTACTGATATTTTGAAATAGAATTGCTAAATATTACCACACTTACATAAGTTATTAACATTATGGCTTCATAAAATACTTCTGGTGTATGTGTAGTTAATTTCCTAAGACCATTGTGAAGTACTCAAAATACTACTACGTACATATTGAAACTATTGAATATATTAGTTATTGCCTCATTATTTCTGGCTAAAAGCACCATAGCCTGATCCTTATTATTTTCAATAATAAATTCCCGAAATAATGAATTATAAGTTTTATTTACAGGGCGCATAATATAACACAGAAAGTTGTCTACAGGCATAACAAATGTAAATAGGCTGCTATTGTTGCTTATAGTTTTGGTATAAAAAAAATTGGGTTGTCCACTTAAAGTAATAATTGTTCGTTATAAGTAAAAACAGCATGCCTGTGGAATCAGAAATATATTGGTATGAAGAAATAATGCAGAAATATGTATTTTAGTATAGTTGTCAGAAATGCATTATTAGTTTTCTAAATATCTGCATAGTAATAAATTTTTGATAAAATTCAAATTTATAATAGATCAAAATAAAACATCACTTGTGTGCAAGAATCAAAGATGAGAACGTTAAAATAGTATAAGTTTATTATACCTGTAATGCAAGAAATTACACAAAAATTTATGAAAAGTTACAAATCTCATCTTAAAATGTAATTGATGAAATATAAGCATTATGCAATGTGAAGGCTCAAAAAACAACAATTTTAGTACCATTAGTAACCATTTAGTTAGGATGTTATTACCTAAAGCTTAAGAGAGGTTGATGAAATAACTTAGGATGGTTAAAGAAACCATGGATTCGTTTTAACTTTTTGAAGTAGCAATTACAAACAAAGGTATTAACAGTTTTGGACAACCCTATCTAGGATAAAGAAATAAAAAGCCTTTTAGAATGCTTGCAGCCATCATAATACCTCCAGGAATATAAAATTGGATTAAAATCTAATTTAAGAACAAAATAAAAGGTAACATTTACTTCATTCAATATTATTCTTAAGATAAATGTAAGATATGAGAAACCTTAGTATGAAACAGTTAAATGTATCATTATTCTGCATTGCACAGTTGTAAAGTATAAGAATACAATATTAACACTTCAAACTGCTGAAATATGAATTATGAGATAAATGATGTTCACTGGCCAATAGTTCCTTTAAGGATATTGATAGGTATCAAGATACTTGCTAATTATCAAAAATGTATCATGATAATGCTTGAAAAAATTAACGGACATTGATTATGAACAGTCCATTAATAACATGAAAATTGTACACATGGATGATACAATATTTTATTTCTTGACACTGAAAAAATATGTAGGATGTGTAAAGATGGATGGTGTATATGTAGGTACAATTTCTAACAGTGGATTTCAATATTCATCTGAATCCTCAATTAGATTTAAAGCACTTTGATGTATGAGTGAAACTATGACCAAAATCCAAGAATAAAACAAATTTTCGAAAGATTAAGTAGATATCAAAAAGAGTCTATATAGGTTTAGTTATTAAAATTCAAACCTAACAAAAACATAGGAGCACAAACCTACATATACTTTAGATAATAAATTGCATTTTTTTACCATCTTCATTTGTTTCAAGTAATATATTTTGACTATCATGTGTTCGCAGGAAGTGGATGAAACACTAAGTTTGTGAAAATGGTGAACAAACATTGAAAAGAAACCATAGAATCAACCCTCATTGGACGAAGGGAAAATCAAGTTACTGATGAAGAGGTAAGTTATATCAAGAAAACATGTGTTTTACTTTATTAAATCTGTTATTGGTGACCCTTGAATAACCTCAATCGCACCTGATATTGAAGATGACAAAACACGGGTTTAGGAACGACCTGGCTCTTCATAAAATTTTGCAGGAACACATTACCGCAGGTGTGGATTATTTGCCCTTTAACACACGGTTATCCAGGACAGTAAATGGAACAAGAGATTTGAAGAAACAAATTGTAAACTTTTGCTATGATATAAAGTTTTAACTATCTAAACTTTATCCTAAAATACGAAAATAAGATATTATTTATGGGAAAATTCATATGATAAACCAATTAATTAAAAAAATGGCATTACGACGTATTCGGCTTACTGATCTTAATTAATTTTTTTCCTTTAAACTTAATTAACTCTTTTACAGGATGCATTAAGGCGTTGAGGGCGAGGCGTTGAAACTGAACAAACCAAGGCAGAAAATAGAACCTTGATCTATTGTATTATACTTCTTACTGTTTTCCTTTTATTAAGAGAAATTTTATTAGTATTTCTACTTGGGTTATGTACAATTATTTTTGTAAATAAATATTTTACTCAAATTTTGTTTTTATCTTTTAGTGTGTTAAGTCATCAATATCTTTCTTAACTCGTCTACGTTTAATCTTCAGCCTCATTGTGTGTCCGTATCGACCGCGCGGCCACGGCGTTTTTTCTTACATCTAACCATGCCAAGATTATGTAAAAATTTGTAAAAGTCGATTCCTAAAAACATAAATTTGTAAAAGGTATAGTTAAAAAGTTATAAGGGTTTGAACGTGGCCGCGCCATTGAAACAATGCGAACCGCGCGGCCACGTAGATCTTTAAAACTAAACATTGCAGAGACCTGAAGTTTAGGTAAAGCACGGATTGAATATGTAAAAAAATTGTAAAAATATAGAAAAAAATCCTGGATTTACATTTTAGAAGCTGTAAGCTTATAACACCATGGCCGCGCCATTGACCGGTATAAAATTACGTTATCGTCGATATCTCGCTGGAAAAGCATAGCAGAGGTCTGAAGATTTTTGTAAAACCTGGATTCGAATTTGTAAAAACTAGTAAAAATATAATAAAAAATCATAGGTATACATAATAGGAGCTGTAAGACCAAAAACCCATGGCCGCGCCATCGAAACGTTAGAAAAGTACTTTACCGTCGATATCTTGCTGAAAAAGCATCGCAAAAGTCTGAAGTATTTTGTAAAACCAAGATTTAAAATTGTAGAAACGGTTAAAGATGCACAAAAAACTCCTAGGGTCATATTTAAGGAACTGTAGCACTGAATCTTTAGTACGGCTTGAATACGTCGATAGGGTGACCATGGCTTATTGATAATAGAAAACTTTCCACCCATTTAATAGAAATTATATCACAAATCCATATTTATTTCGCATAATAAATTTAATTTAATTTTAGAGCTCATCTGACCTATTACCTGTTACCATGAACAAGAAACAGACATAGTTACATTCGCGCTGAAAACATAACCCTCCTTTGCGTGCAGTAGTCGGGTAAAAATAATTAGGAAACAGTTCATTTTAAAACGTTCCTTAACAATAAGTTTGCTATAGATTACCACTTTATCTCAGCGACACTTTGATGTAATTTTAAAATAATAATATACTATGGTGCGTGTTTTGGTCGATGTCATAAAACTTTAGGAACAAGTAAACAAAAGCAAGACTATATTTCTACGAATAACATTGTTTGATAACTGGCCGGCAAGCCTTTGAGTGAGCGGCATGGACTTTCAAACAAAAAACACAAAGATAAGGGTTGTACACCTGGTTTTTCCTGTTTCTTTTATTCCATTAGCAGGAGGGGGTGTGTTAGAGATGCCATAGCTAATTTCAATCACTCTGCTGTTCGCTTGCGATTAGTACAGTGCTCCCGGTGTGTTATTTAAGTGCGATATTTCTTTTGACCTTAAGCTATCTAATCGGAGGACTGGAAGATGCCGTCATTATCGATGACGATTCAAAGAAGAATGCGGGATGGTGTATCGCCTGTTTAAGTCAACGTTTTGGCACCAAACTTACACTATTGAATAAGAAGATTTTTATCTTCATTTTTCAGCAATTAGATCATTTTTAAAAGTCCGGAGAAAAGAAAAATCGCAATTTGAATAGTTTTTGTTTTTCATACACAAATTCAATAACGAAACGTAAATGTAGACAATAAACTAAACGAAAACTTTTACTGTGTCAAATCTGACAACTCAAATGTGATATTACGTCACCCACCTTCATCTTCATTCAATCAAAATCAATCAATAGCGTTTTGGAGTTCGTCTGTATAAAAACTTTTCGTACGTGTTTTTATAAACCTCGTCGAAGCATTTTACAGTAGTACAACCATTTTACAGTAGTACAACCATTTTACAGTAGAACAATTTACTTTCATTTCAACAAAAACAGTAACAGCCATTTTAGTTATATATACTATTGTGACATCTAGCTATGACATTGACAAACGATTTTTATCACAAGCTCACGTTTACGTTCAAAAATTGTGTTCAGGATTTCTAACAATACGATGCCAATATTTTAAATGCAAATAACTTTTATATCCCAACTTCTAAAAATCTGAAAACTTTTGTCATGATTAACCATATGTAATATTTATAAAATATACATGTTTGAAATAAAATTGTTAAGTTCCAGAAAGCGATACAGAATTCTCATACACGCCTGCCATACTTCTTTAAAGAAATGTTTGATTTGTAACAACGAAACCAAGAGGTATATATACGAATTAAATAATATTATTTTATTTGATCTTAATGGCATAGATAAAATCAAACTCGAAGAAATACCCCATTTTATCAAATTAAAACAAAAAAATATAGACTGATAGGTGCTGTAGAATATGTTCCCACGGTTGTAGGACTCATTGGGCATTACAAGTATCATTGCTTATTAAATACCTCTGAAATGATTTGTTACGACCATAATAAATTCGGAACACACGCAAGTTCATTACAACCTATGACAATCCATAATTTGACATATGGTCTAATAGACGAAGACTAAAATTATCTGTGTTTTTAAAGAAATAAACATATTTTTTTTACTTTATCGATTCATTTTATTCAATTTACAATCCTTTAGATATAATTTATAATATTGTCTTAAGTTTTCACGATTTATAATTTAAATACAACTAACTTTTTAACCGGATTAATCGCGTATAATTTATTTGATCTCGTGACCAAGGGGTCTGCAAAGACACCGAAACGTCGAGTTGAAATGTAAAATATAAATTATACGCGATTAATCCGGTTAAAAAGTAGTTTTATATCATTTATATTATAAAGGACATTTCTGTCATCAACAAACCATGGTCACCCTATCGACGTATTCAAGCCGTACTAAAGATTCAGTGCTACAGTTCCTTAAATATGACCCTAGGAGTTTTTTGTGCATCTTTAATCGTTTCTACAAATTTAAATCTTGGTTTTACAAAATACTTCAGACTTTTGCGATGCTTTTTCAGCAAGATATCGACGGTAAAGTACTTTTCTAACGTTTCGATGGCGCGGCCATGGGTTTTTGGTCTTACAGCTCCTATTATGTATACCTATGATTTTTTATTATATTTACTAGTTTTTACAAATTCGAATCCAGGTTTTACAAAAATCTTCAGACCTCTGCTATGCTTTTCCAGCGAGATATCGACGATAACGTAATTTTATACCGGTCAATGGCGCGGCCATGGTGTTATAAGCTTACAGCTTCTAAAATGTAAATCCAGGATTTTTTTCTATATTTTTACAAATTTTTTACATATTCAATCCGTGTTTTACCTAAACTTCAGGTCTCTGCAATGTTTAGTTTTAAAGATCTACGTCATAGATGAATATAAGTACTAAAGTATAGATGACCGTCTCGCGGTTTTTGCACTTTAGCGCCATACAGTAGCCACTCTAGGAACCTTTTTGACCAAAGCAACCCTAGAATGCAGCCCGGTCGTACCGCGCCACTTTCAAATTTTCAGAAATTCGTAGTACAAGTTATTACTATTGCGCAATTATAATTTGATTCGAGTAACGAGTCAAATTTAAACTGCGCAATACTAATAAGTTGAAATAAACTGCACAAAGCATGATGCTATGGGAATTGGGAGTAATAAAAAATATGCATCTCAGACAATTATTTATTTCTTCTTAATTTTTTATTTTTATTTTTATATTTGTGTTTGATATAATAATTGTAGGCCATAGATTTGTTCGGGCCGTCTTCGTCAAACTCAATGCTTTTGCTACACAAATTGTTCACCTCCTTGCACCAGTCATTAAAAATCATTGCAATTCCTTTTCTTATCTCACTAGAAAGTCAGTATCCTACGTTAAAATATCACTTCACAAAAGTAAAATCTTCAATTCGAGATCGTAAGAACGCGAGGAGTGAACACTACTCAACGTACTTTGTAGAAAACACTAACAAAAGAATTAAGCGACTAAAAACACACAGAAAAATAAGCAAATGCAACGATCGCAAACACTTGATTGGTTGAATACCATACTATAGATACGCTCCTTGGTACTATAGATATATCGATATCGAACGCAGCAAAAAAAAACAAAAAGTTCCAGTAGTGCCCGGCACGTAGCGCTAGTAGTAATAGAATTTTGGTATTTGTAGGGAAGACAAACTAGCATGATCTACGTGGCCGCGCGGTTCGCATTGTTTCAATGGCGCGGCCACGTTCAAACCCTTATAACTTTTTAACTACCTATACCTTTTACAAATTTATGTTTTTAGGAATCGACTTTTACAAAATTTTACATAATCTTGGCATGGTTAGATGTAAGAAAAAACGCCGTGGCCGCGCGGTCGATACGGACACCCTCATTGTTACTACTGGCGATCAGTGTGGCTAGCATGCGACCATCGACATCGATAAATCGGGCCTTTATATCAATATTTTCTTAGAATATATCACTTACAGTAAGACTACCAAAGAAGGAGGAGGTTCTCAATTCGTCAGTTTTTTTTTGTGTCTTTGTTACACGATATTTCGGAATGAATTGATTTTGAAAATTATTGTTTCATATGATAGAGGATACCTTATAGTTGTTCCCATTTAAATTTCATCGAAATAAATTGAGTACTTCATTGAACATTTCAAACTTTTGAAAAAATATGTATGATTTCGGAGAATGTTTACGTTGATGACATTCAACATGTTAGCTTACATGTGCACCATAATAGATAGTATTACTCAATTCGATGCAATAATTAACCCCACAGAACCAAAGATGCCATATTCTTTAAAATATCGATATAACGGCCCGTTTATCGTTGTCGATGTGGGCATGCTAGCTTTACTGGTAAGATTGATTCATTTACTTAAGATTTTAAAAAGGCGACAGAAACTAAATCAAGAAACAGAACTGAATGGCGCAAATGCGGAAAACGCCGACGAGAGACCTTCTTTACTGAACTAAGATTTCAGCATATTTTCTCAAATTATAATAAAGGACTGAAGGGACTTTGCCCAAACAGATGAGTCTATCTCCCACTCGTGGTGAAGACTGGCGGTGGGTGCTGTTCATCATCTTTAGGCTACATTTAGCTGTGGCAAGTGCTCACGGCTCAGGTGCAGGCAGACGGCACATTAAGGACTAAACGGACCAGCTTCAATTCTGTAGAACAATCACTCGATCTTGCCTAAAGTCTGATCAATATCGAAGGTAAAACCATCAAATCATGGTTTGGATATTTTCTCAAGAGGTGGCCAAATTTCATAAAAAAAAGTATGACTGCTTCGATTGCTCGGACAAGTTGACCAATCCAGAAATGACCTGCACCAAATTTTCCCCGAAATTAGTCAAAATCGAAGAGTGCAAATAAAAAATTTGTTAAAGCAAAAATAGTAAAGTTATTCTAGTTTAATCGGCGTGCGTTACCCAGGCCAGACTTTTCCGAAAATCGTCTTTTGAATGCAATACAAGATTAGAAATACAGCTGTAAATGGTATGGTAATTATTGAAACTCATGATTTGTGAGTTATTCGAAAAAATCGAATCCTACTGCAGTAACGTTACCCTAGCTAGAACTGTTTCTTACTAATGGATGTTTTGAAATTAATGTTATCCATACAATTCAAAATCGGTTTGGTATAAATGGTATGACAAAAATTGTAGGTATCTTATCTGCTTTAGTTGCGAAGATATTCAAAATCCTGCTGGAGTAACGTTTCCGGGATTGCTGTATCTAGAAAATAATGTGGATAAATACGATTTTTGCTCAGCACACTTGGCTTATTAGGTATAATAAATAGTAAAGAGATATATAACGCTTTTATTGGTCCTGTCACTTACAATAAGCTCTCTATGTACAAACTTGAAACGTTATTAAATCTACCTATTTTGTTTTTAAGTTTTGTTTTTTAGACAAATCTTGAGTAATTCACTCTTCCTTTAACAAAAAAGACTAGATCTCTAGCTATCGTAGTTATCGAGATCTCCATGGCCGCGCCATTCTCGTCGTTTCGATTGCGCGGCCATACTCAAACACGAATAACTTCACTATTTTTGCTTCGACTCTTTTTCGCCGATGCGATGGTGCAATTTATTTCTGAATTTTTTAACTTGTCCGAGCTATCGAAACGACCATATTAAAAAGTTATTTATAAAAATTAACAAAAATCAACCATGGTCGTGCTGTGAGCTTATTCAGTGAGTGCGTGTCAGGGGGCGTCGACATTGTATGGAGATGGTGCAGACTACATACTGGAGACAGAGTGAAAAAGACAGAACACAATAAGAGGAAAAGAGCAAGAATGACACCACTGTACTGTAGCCCATGAAAAAAAATATTCAATCGATTGTTCGAATACATCGCAGTATTTTTTTGAGTTTACACTCATTCATATTTTTCTTCAAGAAATCTTCGCTTTTATTAGAAATAACATTAAACGAAAACTTTACATGACTTCTCCGTAATTTTTAAATAATTTAACAAATATTTAAAGGGACCGTATTACATAATCGAATGAATTAGCGAATCGATATTATTTGAATATAGCAACACAGACATAAAAAGAAATGTCAAAAATTAACGTCTACTTCACAATGTGAAAATATTTTTTCGCGATTGCGGTTTTGCGATATTTTTTATTATGTGTTTGTGTTTTAAGTTTTCTTGTGATTTAATCGACTTTTCTCCCCCTGATTGCTTGAAGAAACTCGCGTCAGTGTGAATTTGTATTTTTAAGAAAGAGTGTCAATTTATCCACACTTTTTGTTGTATTACTTTAAACAAAATAAAAGTATCAAAAACTTATTTATTGTTTTACTTATTGTTCATCAAGTTAACCTTATATTTAGCCAGTCGCAATAAAAATAAGCAAAACTTTCAGAACTGATGGTATGGTATTTCACCTAACAAGTTTGTAAGTATTTGCTTATTTTTATTCAGACCAGAGCAAGTTGAAATCTCGAAGTCGTTTGAACTGTTTGAAATTCCCGCCATATTAGCAATGTGGACCGTTTTCAGATGGCGTCTAGTCTTAACTTTTAATGTATGAAGTTGTACTTCTTCTCTTGAGTATATGTGTTCTATGGTGCGTGTGGTGTGGGCCACTGGGTTTAAAACTCTTTAATAATTGCTTAATTAGGATTTAGTGAAAGTCTAAAACAATTGTTGAACTTAGAGTGTTATACTTCGTGGCCACGCCACGCAAGCAATTCGTACGAGATTTGTCACAACAAATGTCTATTAAATGTCGGTAATTGTCGTAAAAGGAAAAATAAATTCGGTCAAAGGATTAAGAGAATTCGAAGAAAATTTGTGGCGTGGCCAGGCAGTGTCCTTTGCAGCCACGCCACCTCACAAATACCATAAAAATGATAGATTAATACTAATATTTATCTGCAAAAAGAAATACATATCTGATAATTGTCGGTTCTATTAATATAAAAAATAGTGCCAAAATCGCAACGTAATAAGTACTAAAATCTTGAAAAACACAATTTCATAAAATCGGTCAAGCCGTTTCGGAGGAGTATGGCAACGAAAACTGTGACACGGGAATTTTATATATTAGATAAATCTATGATTTTCAATCGTATTTGTGACGTCGCATGGCCGCAAGACACTGCATGGCTACGCCACAAGTTTTCTTCAATTTCTTTTAATCCTTTGAACGACATTTTTTGCCTTTACAACTACAGACATTAAATAGAACTTTTGTTCTGATAAATCTTGTACAATATCATTGTTACCCGTTTTAAAGCATACCCGGACTCAACTCCACGAAATGGTATTTCTTTTTTTTATTTATAAATAAATTAATAAAATCCGCAGACAATCACACCGACTACATGGCCTGAAAGTAAGCGAAGCTTGTGTTATGAGATACCATGTAGCGAACTAGGGGAGAACCTAGAATATAAATATATACCTACATAGATAAACACCCAGACCCGGAACATTTTTTTTTTTCCTTGTTCCGGGCGGGAATCGAACCCGCAACCCCTGACGTCTGAGGCAGATAGGTTTGTTTACCCCTTCGCCAAACTGGTAACAATCTAGTATTACCTTGTGGTTTTGGCACTATTTTTTATATTAATAGAACCGGCAAATTGTCAGACATTTCTTTAAGGATAAATATTAGTATCAATCTATCATTTTTAATGGTATTTATTTGTGAGGTGGCGTAGCTTCAAAGGACACACTGCCTGGCTACACCGCAAATTTTCTTCGATTTCTCTTAATCTTTTGACAGACATTCTTTTTCCTTTTACGTTATAGGTATATCCTTTTATAGACATTTGTTCTGATAAATCTCTCGTACGAATTGCGTACGTGGCAATTATATGACACAACTTAGACTCAGATTTTGTGACAATCAATAATTGAGTTAGACAGAATAAGTTGGGCTCTCTATCAATTCATGATCAATTCCCACCTGTACCAGGCAACTTTATATGAGGAGTAACAGATCAAAGTGTATCAACTCCGTCAGTGTAAGTTTCGAGATAAAGGCAAAATTCATAATTTCTTAAAGAAAGGACACAAACAAATGTATGGGATTTAATACCGTTTGAAATGATGTCTATTTTTGGTTCTTTTTTATTATAAAAAGTAATACAGTTTGATGCGTCATAATTTGACATGAGGTTAAAGGTTTTTAATAGATAAAAAATCCGTTCTATACTATTTTTTTTCGGTGGGTGGAGTTGATATATTCTTTATTGCACTTTAAAAAAAAAACAAAACCAATACACTTAAATAAACTATAGTTTGCAAAGGTGAACTTATCTCTAAAAGAGATCTCTTCCAGCCAACCCATGACTGTGTGATATTTTGTGAGAAGTAGGGAAGCAGGTGCACGGATAAAACATAGTAAAATATAATTAAATGTGTATATCAGGTTGACGGGTGTACGTCATTAAACAGTGATTCTATACACATGAAAGCAATGTTCTAGCAATGTGACGAATGTGCGTAAAAATTGAAGCAATGTGCTTTTATAAAACCAGAGTTATTTCCGAAAGTTAGTGAGCCGCCAGCCTGATATCAGAATGACGGGTGAATGTTTAATACGAGCAAATTATTTACTATCTAGAGATAAAAACATTACCATAGCAATGTGCCAGCAATGTGCTCGAACGTACCAAAAACAGAATCAGATGCGGTGAAAGGTTTTTACGTTATTTTGAAAATTAAAATTAAAATGTTAACGCCTGCCGATTTCATACAGGCAATCCGACGATTAGCGTAAAGGAACATTTAAACTACAGGGTTTCAATCATTCATTTATGATAAACCTATAATATAATAATTAACACAATCACAGTTTACCTACATTAGAAATTATACACTAAATAAGGTAAATTTAATATTACCACCACAATCGTAATACATACACAAGAAATTAAATTATTTGACATAACATAAAAATATTGTATCAATTATTTTAATGTGACATTTACTGAAATATGAAAAAATAAATTATTTTTGTCCATACACAAGGCAATGCGGTATCATACTTTTCTGACTTCTCCTTGTTTTATTGCATAAGTCATCAAAACATATCCATTTGTTTTGTCTATAACAATGTGCTCTGTAGTGACCAATACTGTTAAGGTCATCTTTTGGACCCGAAGGCAAATATTCGATAATTCCTATTATATCATATTCCTTTGATTCTAACTTAATTGTTAGTGGAATATCATCTAAACATTTCGCAAAGTATTATACAAGTACCCACATTTCATAAAAGAGAAAATTAAAAGTCACATCCGAAGAACGTCCGTATGAATTTTTATTTTAGTTCTATGATATATCAAATATGTTTTATGATTCATCTTGTTATACATACAATTAAAAGTATTTAATAAGGAAAATGAGGAAATTGTTATCTCATTTGTGTTGCACTGCAGAAAACACCTGCGGCATAAATTACCCTTGACTCTAATTGTCGGATTGCCTGTATGAAATCGGCAGGCGTTAACATATTCATTTTTATTTTTAAAATAACGTAAAAACCTTTCACCGCATCTGATTCTGTTTTTGGTACGTTCGAGCACATTGCTATGGTAATGTTTTTATCTCTAGATAGTAAATAATTTGCTCGTATTAAACATTCACCCGTCATTCTGATATCAGGCTGGCGGCTCACTAACTTTCGGAAATAACTCTGGTTTTATAAAAGCACATTGCTTCAATTTTTACGCACATTCGTCACATTGCTAGAACATTGCTTTCATGTGTATAGAATCACTGTTTAATGACGTACACCCGTCAACCTGATATACACAATTAAATAGATATTTATAATATTATAATTAATAAAAATACAAATACCTATGCAAAAATATACAATACATACTTTATGAAAATATAACTTGCATCATAAATAATATATAATAAATAAATAACTTTGTGCACTGAAAGCAAGTTTTTTACAATGTGTAAGTCGATCACTAGCTTTCTCTATGCCTTCCAGGGGTATTGCTAGAGGGGGCTACCGGGACACACCAGTCATGGTAAATACCTTCGTTTTTCTTTTAAAGAGAAATAAATTTACTTATACTGGAGAAAGTATTTCTCTAAAATGACCGTCAATATTATAATGGGTATTACATTATGATAAATAAAAGAGATAAATTGTCCTTAAAATTTATTTTATCTAAGCATTTGCCTCAGGCAGAGTCGTGATAATGTCTGAATCTCCGGGATCTGTGATTGCTAGTGTGCACACCCTGTAGTACTTTCCGCAGGCAGTTCCCAGTTCAATGTTGTTTCCACTGTAATGGTGCACTCCGGTCTTGGCTAATAGAGCATAGTACTCAATTTCAGATTTCCTGCAAATAAAATAATATTATTAAAACTTTCAATGTTGTCTTGTATGGTGTCTATTCAAAATAACATTTGACTGAAATATTGGATAAATTGTTAATAATATCTATAAGTAATAATGTTTAATCACTATTGAGGACCAGACACTGGCCACTGACTATGCGATAAAGGTGACAAGTTTCTGGGCGGGAAAAATATAACAATACAATAATCATCGACACAATAAAAATAAGAAGAATATTTAAGCACACCAATCTGAAACTATCATATACAGAAAAATATTTTTGCAGTTGACAGCTGGAAGAGTTGTAATGAAAAGTAAATGAATTAAAATTCTGACATACTGATGTAGGTAGTGCCTATATTGATAGAAAGAAAGTTGATGTTTCCATAAGGCTTGCAGATTTGATTATTTTACATAAAAAGTTATGATAGAAAATAATGATCAACAGGTTTAAAATACAAATGTTTTTCGCTGATAAATGAGATGCTGTAATACTGTTAAAATAGGTAATTGAAAGCTGTTTTCACCTACCTACAACTATTCTTGGAACACTTGGACAGTTGTTACATATGGATAAAGTTGTTTTACAAATAATCTGCATTGCTTACCTATCAAATTCCAGCACATGAGTATAGACTACTCCATAGGTTTCCCATCAGCAATCAGAATGAAAGGTATATGGAGTTTAGGCTAATGTATTAATTTAAGGTTGTCTGAAATTCCTCACAACACCTTTAATTCTGATCATTTCTAGGGAATCCATACTTCTTTGTCTAAGACTCCATATGCTTCCCTTATTTATTTAAAACACATGGGAAATCTACTTCTTAGTAGTCTCACCTTAGAGGAGGCGCATTCTTGGCAATGATGACCAGCTTAGCTTTGCCTTGACGTAAAGTCTTCAAAGTCTGTTTGTATCCAAGGCAGTATTTGCCTGATTTCATAACAAGCGCTAAGCGCGAATTGATTGACTCGATGGTCTTTTTCTGAAATCAAAGGAAAGACAATTAAAATCACTGTAAAAATTAAGAAGTTCAAAATTCTAACCTAAAATTAAATGAATGTACAAAGTTATCTCAACCCCGCAAATCATGGAACATGCGAGCCTATCGAACTCCCATTTAATATAGGACCTTTTTTTGGAAATATTACATAGATCGTTCGTGAAATATTATGCCAAAGGTCCAAATATACATCCACTAAGAACATACACGTGTGTAGTGAAACTAACCTGTTTCTTAGCCGCAACCATTGTGGATATCGCAACGAATGCTGAAAATAACAAAATAATAAGTATTTTATTGAACTTAACTAAAAACAGGTAAATGAACGGTTTATATTAGAAAATTAACAACGCTCAAAAGCTAGCTCACAAAAACTAACCTTGTTCACGAACGCACCGTACAAAAGAGAAAGATTAGGGAAGGATAAAAATTTGGAAGTCTGTCAGCGGCGAGCGAATGGATTGATTGAATAAACTTATTAGACAAGCGTAAGCGAGATTATTCTGATTGATAGTGTATTTTCATAGTTTTTTAGACACTGCTTACTCCGTGCTGAAAAAAACCTTATAATAAGGGTAAATAAGTATTTTAATATAATCTAAGAGAGTTATGATTATAGGTATATAAAATCAAACCGAGATCTAATTTTGACATCCTTCCAATCTCTACGGGACGTAGCTTAGCCGACAAGTTTTGGCGTACACAAAATATCGTTATCAGACCGTCGTTGTCGCTATTAACCTTTTCGAAGCCAACAACTTCTATAGAATTTCAAGATTTCCGTGCGCTCCACGCCATGACCTATAATAAGTTTAAGATGTGTAAGACTCTTAGTTAATTTGTTGCACTTTACTGTCGCATTAGGTCTCCTGTAATGATAGATATAAGTGTTTTGATGTAATAATAAATAAATAAATGACTTCTACAGAAGTTATTTAATGTATGTACTTTCTTTAATAAAATACATTTACATTACATAGAACATTTATCTTCATTAATAAATAAATAAACTTTTAGATTTTAGTCAGTTCGATTTCTGGGTGAAGCAAGCAAATTTTCGAAAAATCTTTGTAGGTATACAGTTTTATTTTATGGCATGGTCGTGCTTTTTTGGCAACACGACCATCGTATTTTCAAAACCGAGTAACTAGGTAGAAAATTGCAAAATAGCTGTAATAAATCCAATTATTATCCAATCGATTTTTATATAAAACTCTAAGATAAAACTTAAACATAAACTTAACAAAGCCCCAGCCAGACTGTTGAAAACACGTTGAAAACAAATGCTTCCAACCAAGGTTAAAGAAGGTTAAGTTGATGACAACCAATTCCTAGTCATCCACACTTTTAGAAACGGTGATTGCAAACAAGGAGACAAACAAGAACACACGCCAAGGTCACGATAGGCCACGTCCCAAATCGTCAGTGCGCTTTGATTGATCTCTCGCGTTGGCAGCATCTTCGCGATGGCAGTTTTGCATGCAATTCAGGATATAAAGAAGGAAAGATTGAAACGCAGGCTAAAAAGATAGGTACAAAACTCGAGTCATTTATAGTAATAGTTACATAATAAAATATACAATAACAAGCGTACACACTATCCTAAACACAGACATACATCGTATTTCCCACTAATAAATATCAACTGTGACGTCACAATAGGTCTTTAAAAGTTGGCACGCTTGGTTCCAATACAAATCGTGGCACTTGCGTAGATGTATGTATTTCTAAACACCACCGTTTACAACCCGCCAAGGTTATGCGTAATTTGGTTGTCAAGAGCTCTCTTCACTGTTGTAAACTAGCCAGGTCACCTTGGTTTGATGTTTTGTTTCCAACAGTCTAGCTGGGGCTTAATACATAAAAACCAATCATTGTCGTGCAGGATAGCACCACACGCATTACGCTGACTAGCAACAAACTTAAATATCGTCAAGATTAACGATAAATATTAGATTACAAGATTAACGATAGGTGCTTATGTTTTGGAGCCAATAATGATACTATGAGGCTCCTATGTTTGTATGGAAAAAAAATACGAAATGAGAAATCTTAAGGACTATCAGTGCGATTTTGTGTCTATAACATTTGTGTCTGTAATATTTCGGACAATCGTAAATCGATTTTGAAATTTCTTTCATATGATAGAGGATACTTTATAGTTAGTCCCATATAAATTTCATCGAAATCCGTTAAAAAAATCTTTGAAAATTTCAATTAAAAAAAAATATATGTATGGTTCTTCTTCTTCTTCTTTAAGTTTAATGGCAACCAGCAGTCGGTCGATACTTGGCGACGTACTATTACTGCCAGTATCGCGTGATGAGATAGACACGGCATTGGAAGTGAAGTATAAAATCAATTTAACATGACAGGTTGGGCGCGACGTAGGCCGGACATTGAGGAGATACCTACAAAAATTAGATAACACAGTTATTACCATCACCAACAAACACTATTAATATACAATTAGTAACATTTACATATAAAACAACAATTCACTAACTACATATTTACAGAGAGATATTAAAATCTCGGATATATTTACAAAGGATTTTAAAGAAAAGGGGATGGCTAGAGGACCTTCATGCTGGTAGGTCTGGGGAACTGGGGGGGGGGGAAATGATATCATATGTCCCAGGTTTCAGCCCGCAATCACAAATTGGGGAGTCACGGTCACCAATTCTATTCAAAAATACTGGGGACCAAACATGCCCCAACCGTAGCCTGCTGATAATAGAGGTGACTTTTTTACTTAATTGTTTAAAAGTACAGAACCATGGTTTTCATGGAATTGTAGGCCTAATAGGAAGGGGTTTCCTTTGAGAGGTTTCGGAGAATGTTTTCATATTTCATATTTATTTATTGCTTTCCATAATAATACAGATGGTAAAAAAATACAATTTGTACAGTTTATGTTACATGTAAAATTATGAACCTAGTTTAGGCATGGCAATGAGAGAGGAGGATTCCTTTGGTATTTATTTAATTTCATTAAATAAACAATCAAAATTTTAAATGAGCAAATGAAACAAATGTACACACAAAAGCAAACTGAGAATTTTTGTTGAATAGATATTGTAGTTTAATCCTAATATGTATTATATTTATTGATATTGTTGTTAAGTAATATTATATATAATATAAGTAATTGTATATTTGTACTCATGTATTTATTTTTTATTGTATATAAATAATTATTGAATTTTCACAATTAACATTTAATTAAACTTCAATTTGATAAATTCATAATGTTATTATTATTCATTGTTGGATATTAAAATTGAAATTGAAAATTAAAATACTATTTATATAGACTTATAGACTATATAGACTTTATAACCTAGTCAAAGTTTTGACGTGAAGTCGGTTTTTTTGTGCTCTGCATTCGTTGATTATTCTAACTATAGACTAAGCCTGCGTTTGACCTTTGACCTCATTCTAGGCAGGTATAGTCCGACAAGGATCTTTTGGCGCGTGGCGAAAATTGGAACTAACCACCGTCTTGGGAAATGTCACTTCATAACTTGAAACTTGAAGAAGTTGTTTTCAGAAAGAAAAACAAGTTATCGTCTCAATACATCTTTTTTTAAGAGTAAAGAAGTAAGTTGCCTCTGCAATGTTTACAAATTGCCATACTTTGAAAAATACACTTTAGAACATTATTTATTTCATTTTTTAATTCTCAATAAAAATTACGATTTTTATAATATATTACAAACTTGAAAAATAACTAAACCTTTATGCATTCATATTTTTCCCTGCGAATTGTGAAATTGTACTTAATGGTAACCCTTATTTCACCCTCACGCCCCTGTGACGTCATCATCCAATCCAAAAAAGCCAAAAAAGCCTTGTCGGACTGTACGTCAAGATAAGGTCGAAGATGAAAGCACACGGGCCTAGGAAAGAACTGGATAGTGAATCTGAAATTTAAACTTAAATAGATTTCTTTAACTATAACTGAATTAATATCAAATAATTTTTACATCACATGAAATTGAATATTTTTTTACTACGGAATAAATAACCTAAAGTCTAGTTCCCAATTTAAGAAGATTTTGTTCAAAGGCAGCAACAATGGTAAGCACCTTAATAAGATGGCACCTAGGCACGTCTACAATGTAGGTACTGAACAAAGGTGAAATAAAGAAATAGACATATCTACCTAACAAACTATAAGAGGAACAGGAAAGTAATAAAGTTATACATACACATGCATTATGTGTGACTGAAGTAACAATTATGCGTTGTCTGCACCATAACGCAGATATGTCTGCACTATCTTCGTGGTTTATGACTGAGGAACTATAGTGAGTTGATGTTTTTTTTTAAATTCCAATGTATTATATAAAAGCATGCGATTTTTTTCTATTTTAATCTTTTCAGCCAGTTTATTTTATTTTCATCGGAATAGGTCCCATCTGCCCTGGTGATGGTCCCGCCCCGGTAACGCGGTAGTTGGGATACATTGCGTAGGCCCCGGTCGTCGGCAGCTGGGCAATTTCAAAATCTAACAAGGGACAATTTTTTGTTTGTTGCCCGTGGTCCTATCGCGTAGTCAATAGAACCAGGGGCAAATCAAATTATCCATTACCTATAAGTAGTAAAAACTGATGTTTTTTTTAAACGTAAAGTACTTTTATGCGGCGATAACCAATATTATGAAATTCGTCAGTGTGGCGTTGTTCTAATTATAAGAATAATAAATGGTTATTAATTCTAAAAAAAGGTCGCCTTTGGCTAAAAACGACGATTTTATAACTCAAATACTGATGGAATTGTTAAATTCAGAAATAAGTATTGGACTGCACTTTATAAGTTGCGCTGATATTATATGTAGTTATAGGTCCTACATAAGTAAAAGTGTATTAATATTTTTTTATAAATGTCAATAAATTTTATTCATTTATACAATTGTTTATATACTAGGTTATTGAACTTGTCGTTGGGGCTTGCGTTTTTCAACCGACTTCCAAAAAAGGAGGAGGTTCTCAATTCGTCTGTAGGTTTTTTTTGTATCTTTGTTACACGATATTTCGGACAATTATGAATCTATTTTGAAAATTCTTGTTTCATATGATAGACGATACTGCATAGTTAGTCCCATATCATCAAAACCGGTTGAGTACTTCGTTGAAAATTTCAGATATTTGAAAAAATATGTATGATTTCAGAGAATGTTTACGTGGATGACATTAGGTATAACTCAGCCAAAGTGTTGACGTGAAGTCGGTTTTATCAATGCCCTGCATTTTTTGATTATATTTATAAAACTATCGATAGGTACGCAAGTTTGTGGAACATCGTTTTGTATAAAAAATAATAATCTAAACGTTGTCTTTAATGTTAATGTGATTTAACCCATAAATGTCGGCAATATTGATGCAAAATAATGTAGAACAGGCTTATTAAAAAAAGCGTGTCTTAAATCCGGTGTAAGTCAGTTATGCAAGAATCATCATATATTCGACCCAATGTTAAATAATATGTATGGCTTGCACGGTTGTATTGGCGTTGTTGTCCAGGCACGGTCGCAGACTGAAATTTGGGCGGCAGGGGCGGTCAAAACTGAATTTTGGGGGTGTCACAAGTTCACAACTTAATTTTTAATCACAAATATCTTTTTCTAGTTTCAACTCTTTTAAAGGGTTCATCTTTTCATGATTTTGGGGGGGGTCATGTACCCTGTTACCCCCCCTGGGACCGGGCCTGGTAGTATCAGGCCTGGCTCACTCCGCGCGGTACATCCGTTATTTACCTACAGCGAAGCGCTCTGCCGGCGTATTTCGAATGGGTCGTGTGTCACGCGCGCGCCCGTCGGGACCTTGTAGATACCTACCTACCTAATAGCACTCACAGTAATTCTATGATCGAGGTCGCAAATAGTATTTAAAAATGGACATAAAAAGAAACAAATATTCAATTAGATTATGTTTAGATTTGATTATGTTCAATTTAGCAAACAAAACATAGGTAGTATTACTAATTATTCGTCGTAACTTTTTTTTCATTTTGTACTTTAGGTTAGTTGAAACAATATTTTTTACAAATTAGAATAACAGTAATACCTGCATCGGTAGATACTTAATTACAAATAAGGAGATTAATTATTCTTCTCTAGGCAGCAACCCTAACAGCGTAAGAAAAGATAAGAGGCATGCGATAGAAAGAGACAAAACTTCTAGGTATATAAATTTGCAGGTACGTAATGCTGTGCGAGCTGAATTCCACCGTATCGCGTCGTAGCAAGACTCGAATTTATTTAGATCTTCTTGCGGAGTAATTCTTCTGTACCAACTATTACTTATTCTGTGGTAGTATCTTGTATTATCTTAATACTACAAGATGCATTAAGATAATACAAGATATACCTACTCTTTGAATTCTAAGTTTTCTTCAGCTGAATATTAATTTCTCACCGGTCCCAGTATCTAGTAGTCAATAAAATTTATAAAAAAATACTGTTCATATGAGAGTCAGACTCGCGTCCCCTCTGAAGTTATTGCGAGGCGTTTAGAACAGGTGTATTCTAACAAAAAACCTCCGCCATCGTCTCGATACCAGTTTCAGCTCGATAACTCACTGCTTTCCTGAGTAAGACGATTTTTGGCACTTGAGACACAGAATCGTAAAAATAGATAGCTATCCTTAAACTGAATTGGTATAAATTCAATCGCACCCGATAGTAAGTGAGGATTAGGTCGAAGATATCAGCACACAAACTTAGTGCCATCGCTGCGTTATGTACAGACGTACGGTACGCGCATTCGAACGCGGAACGCAGTGTTGCTTTGCTAGTACAATGGGGAGTTTTCTGACAGCTCATAAAAATTCTTTCAAAAAACCTCTATAGATGGCACTTTTAAAAAGCCGAAGGCGTTAAGTCTGTATACTATAAAGTAGGTAAGTGGTACAAGTGGTATCTACCATCTATGGTTATTTATACGTTCAAGTTCTGGTACAGACATCAATTAATTTATTTTACTTTTGACAACGCAGTGTGGAATAAATGGCTATCTATATGACAGACAAGACTTCGCCTTTTGTAAAGCGCCATCTATCGAAGCCTTTTGTACCAATTTTGTACAGTTTTGTTTTTTTAGTCAGAAAACCTCTCATTTCATAAAAGTGTGCTTGTACAGTACGACTCAATGGAATATAATTTCTTAGTATTTGGCTAAACGTCGTTTAATAATCAACGAATGCAGAGCATTATCAAAACCGACTTCCCGTCAAAACTTTGGCTGAGTTATAATTTCATCAATGTAAACCGAAATCAAACATACTTTTTCAAAAATTTGAAATTTTCTATGAAGTACGAAACCGATTTCGATGAAATTTATATGGGACCCAAGTGATTGTATGCTTTTTGATGGGACCAACTATGAAGTATACTATCATATGAAAAAATAAATTCAAAATCGATTCATAACTGTCCGAAATATCGTGTAACAAAGACACAAAAAAACATACAGACGAATTGAGAACCTCCTCCTTTTTGGAAGTCGGTTGAAAATTCAAAAAGACATCGAGTAGTCCGTTTGTGGAATCGAGGTTGATGTGCGGGGAATTCGATTGTATTATTAATTATTTTGATATAAAATTCAGTCACTCTGTATCAAAACTCATTTTCAAACGCGCGTGTGACACGTTCTACGGAGCGCTGCCGACTGCATAGACGATACAGTTAATATGAGATAGATGGGAAACTTGATTTTATTGGCAAAATAAAATAATTCTTCAAATCATAGATGGCGCTAGTAACTAAATTTAATTTAAAAAATGACCGCTACACGGCCTTAGTAGATAAGTCTCCATTATAAAAAAAAATTAAGGTAAAAATATCTTATCCTGTTTATCACATTTAATGAATTAGAGAATTTTATTATGATAACTGCTTTAAAAAAATACAGAATAAGGTATTTATAGTAACTAAGTGGTCAACAATAAAATAAAAAACGAAAATCTTTATTTTTTAAGGTTATTTATTGTTTTTGTTTTCTTTTCGTGGAATATTCAAAAGCCTCTCTCTTCGCTCCATCCTCCTCATCAAATTTTGTCAATTGTCCATTTATTTTTCGGTTCTCCCCATTACAGCAACTGTGAATCAACATTTTCATTGACATTTTTTTTATGAAATCGACCAAACTAACCTTACGACTTACAGCAAATCATACTTAAATCACATGCACAATCACTGTATGTTTACACAATATTTTACACAATTTTTACACTGTTTTCGCTTTCCCGCACTTTTGTTGCTGAAGTCTTTTAAGTTGTTAGTAAGTCACACAAGTAACTTCACGGCCAAATTCACAGCGAATTTGTTAAAATAATCTAAGTCTTAAATAAAATGGCGGAGAAAACACAAAACGCAACAGACGCACACGCACACGATCATTCATAGACTATTATACTACGGCCACACTACCTTACCGTCTACCGGGCTGTTACCGCAATAATTATGGCATTAAATTACCGTGATATGTCAATAAATTTGGCGGAAAATATCACTTTTTCAAGATGGAGGTCGAAGCTGCAGCGATGTTGTGTTTTATGAGTGCCATTTATTTTTACATGAATCTTTTAAATTTCACAAAGCTAAAAGAAGAAAAAAAGGGTATCCCAAAGAGACGGTTCGGATTGGAATATTTCTAAAAACTTGAGCGCTTTTTCATTTGACCACTTCATGTCGGTCGATACGTGCGTCGCCGGTGAGCTCATATTGCACACTGGACAAACGGTAGTGTGGCCACAAACGCTATAATTACTGCGGTAATCTTCTTTGATGTGCGAAAAAAGACCGCCGCCGGAGCTATTGCCTACCGCCATTTGCCATATTGATTGGCATTGTAAAATTATGGCCGTAAATCGTGGTTACACCTAGGTGTTGTTTAAGTTATGGCAATAATTACTGGCATATCACGGTAGTGTAGCCGAAGCATTATAATAGTCTGTTGACTAGTCTGTCAAAGTCAACATCTTTTCCCGTTCCTGACGAGATATTAATAACTGTAATCCCAGCGCTACCTAGTTAATAACAGGAGAAACAACTTACCGAAAAGTTGTAGTACATCATATGCTAGATGGTGCAGAATTCAATTTCTTTGACACTAGAGTTGCATAGGCCTGGCCGACTGAATAGGCATGGGCGTTTGGAGCGCGCGCGGTCACGTGCATGCTAGTTTGTCTTCCATACAATTGGGAAATTCTGATATAAACTAACGCCACCATACCCTTGGGCTCGGAACTATTACGAGTAGAAAAAATGCGTTCAAATAGCGTTCATAATAGAGCTGCCACTCAAAAAAAGTAACAATTAATAGTAGATTTAATAACACACTATTAAGCTATTCACTTTAATTCAAATAAACCTATTGTAGCTTGCCTAATGAAAAACACGTATTATTACTCACCCAATTATTGAGTAGGTAATATTTGTTTTACTAAAATCTTGAATTAGCATATCTATAGCTACAATTTTACAGATCAACATGATCTGAGTTGTCCCTTAGTGTTTTTTCATTTTTTTTTCATCAACTTTGGTGTTTTTTCATATGTTTCCTGTAACAACTTTTTGTGAGCAAATAAAAAAAAAACTACTAAACTGAATGAGCTGGGAGGAATATTTTTTTAATCCTGGCAACACAAATTTTGTGTTGTACGTACTATGCGATTCAAAGACGATGTATCACTGAGAATCCGTTGGTTTTCAGTGAAATACGTTTGCGTTTTCAACTTTTTAGCAATTTAGACTTTTTGTTGTTCGAGGATAAATTTATTCTTAAGTTCGAGGATTATTTCCATTTAGGCTGAAGTTCTGCAAGTAGTTCTAAAACTTTCTTCAATATTTTAGATGAAGCATCTCCCGCCCGCACCCTTTCCCCTCTTTTAGTTCCGGTCCCGGGGCCTAGTTGGCGCCCTAGTGCAAAATCGGCGAGACGGCCATCTATACTTTAGTACTTATTTTCATCTATGGTCACGTCCGTACCGAACGCGCGTATCGAACGTGCGTATGGTATGGACGTTTCAGTTTTGTATGAAACGCGCGTTCGAACGCGTGACGCAGCGTTGGCACTTATGGTGCGTAGGTACAGATTGCTAGTAATGTAACATTCCGCGCACGTTGTGTATTTGGACGCGTGGTGCGCAGAATGTTGCATTACAAGTTCCATTACAGCAATCTGTACGCACCATTAGGAATTATCAATGAAAGTCATCATGCAACATCTTTCATGATGGTAGTAAAAACAATATTCAGAGCTTGTATGGTTTATTTAAACTTCTTCACTTACAAGGTAGGTGAAAATTATTGCGGTAACATTCTTCATTGGCAATTAGGCATTTAATTTCTATTAAACGACTCCAGAAACTGGAAACTAGAATAGATATTGGTGTTGATGATGTTAATGACGTCTTGCACAGTTGATTGGATGTTGTTCTCGACGACCTTGATGATTACATTGTCAAATATCCGAACGAAGGTAGCGACGACGGGGTTGATGAGCCAGTCCAAGAGGATATTGCCGGTCAGACGGGCACGCAGGCGACTGAAACAATGAAGATTTGATTAAAATTGAGCTTTACTTAATGAAATGTTTGAATAAAGGTGAAAATAAGAGTAATGAGAAAAAAATGTCTACAAAAGGGTGCATAATAGTATATTGTGTAACAAGTGAGCTAAGTTGCTAATTACAGTCGAGGCTGTGATTTGTTCACAGCTCACGCGTTACATACGACGTTTTTCAAAACACTTGTAAGTAAATAAAAGACAGACATACGTGGTCATAAAATCTCTTTGTTGTTTCTGAAAATATTTTACACCACTAATGAAACCACTCATACGTATGTATATGTATTATAGGAAACCACTTTCTTTATTTGAGAACAATTTAACAACCTTAAAACAAGTAGGTATACATAATTTTATTTATTTCAGTTTATGCGCTATTTAAAATGTATGTCTCGTGGATGTACGTGTACTATCTCCCTCCGTATCAGAAGGACAATTTAGTAAAATGTCTTTAAAGGCCGAACGACACAAAAGCAAAACAACCTACTAGTAAAACGTCTGAAATTTAAAATAGTCATACTAGTAGAACGTCTGAAATGGAAAATGTCATGTTAGGCAAAAGGACTGGTACACTGATAAACAAAATAAATCAAAGATAAATTTAAAATATTATATATTTTTCTAAATAACAAAAATGTTTTCCTTTACCTAGTAACATTTATAAATGTTATAGATTAAAAAATAAATCTCGTGCTTCGAGAAAACCGATTTGAACATGCGCGCCGGTCTGCGTCTTGTACTTGTAGAAACGGAATAAGGTAGATATTTAATTAGCACTTGTTTACAAACTGCTCACGCAATTTGTAGCTTAGCAATCGTCTCCGAAAAGAATGCGCTTTACATGAGACACGCGTTTTAAGAAATTATAGGGGGAAATTTCATTTTCTTCCAATTTTTTTACTTCCCTTTTGTATTTTTCATCAAAAATACGGTCATTCTTCCTCCGTTTCTGCCCCTCAAATATTGTGCGTTTATATTTAAATTCTTGCCATTTGGCTTCTTTACGCAGTGCGTGAATATATAACGGTAAACCCTTTTTTTGTCCCACCCTAGCATTATAACGCCTGTTCCATCCCTCTAATGCATTATTGGTCCTGTGTCTTTGTTTAAAACAGGTGATATTCTTCGGATTGGTTTTAACAATCCACTGTTTATTAAAATACCCAATAAATTCAGAAATACAATCAGATTCTATTTGTACTGCTTCCTCAGCAATTTTAGCCCAAACTTCATGAATAAATGTTGATGGAAGCAGTGGAAGGTTGGCAGACAATCGTGTTATCTCTCTTCCCTGTTTCGTATTAGTTACAGTTAATTTATGAGATTTGCGCCATACCGCCTTGTTAAAATGATAGTAGCACCCTGTTAGTTCTGAATCGGGGAATACTATTTGAAAAGCATTGATCTGTGCAACCTCATAGTCACATTTGAAATGTTTTATGGTAATTCCGAAACGATACTTGATTATGGAAAACATTCGTTCGTAAGTTGATTGTGTTTTATTTGGTAACAACACAAAAACTATAGGTACAACATTGGTGGTCTCCTTACAACTGTCTATATCAACGTGAAATGAATATAATTGGTAGAATGGTATCGGAACCTTAAAAGTACCGTCTCCAAAATACCATACATCACCATTATTTAAATTCGCCATTGTTTGTTGAATAAATTTTGTAACAAAAACAAATATTTTGTCATTTTCCGTCCCATCCACACAATAAAGAAAGTCATTGGCTAATAATTCTGGTATTTCCACTTCACTTACATTTGAAAAATCAGTTTTTTGCACTTGCAAAAATTTTCGACGAGCTCGATATAATGTATCTTTTTTGGAGTCACTGCATGGCAAGATGTCGAGATTAGATTTTGCAAATTGATGTTCAAATATTTTCGTAATAGGAGTAAATTTGCGGCAACATTCCGTTTTACATTTATCCATTACATAATCGAATTCATTCTTTTCTTTTTGCCTTTTGCATGAATGTAAGCTTTCCCGGATGATTTCTGTTTTATGCGCGTTCAACGTCAATGAAGCACTGCACTCTTCTCTCTTTGAGCATCTCCAAAAACTCGTCCCATTCTTATTTTTAACACTATGGTTGTATCTATAACCATCTCGGAGTAAAACATTTTTGCCCTTTTGACTGGTTATAAAAATAAACTGATCCTTATTTTCTTCCATTTTATTTGCAAAAACGTTAATCAATTCTCCATATAACAATATATTGAAATTGTGAATTTGATAGACATGATTCGATTGTCATATTATTACATCTAAAACTGGCCAGTACTAGTTGATCTAGTACTGGCCAGTCCCATTTATAATAAGGAAAACAAAGGAGTATTTAATCTGGAGTAGAATACTTCAATAAATTCATACAATAATAATAAAATTTGTTATTTAGAAAAATATATAATATTTTAAATTTATCTTTGATTTATTTTGTTTATCAGTGTACCAGTCCTTTTGCCTAACATGACATTTTCCATTTCAGACGTTCTACTAGTATGACTATTTTAAATTTCAGACGTTTTACTAGTAGGTTGTTTTGCTTTTGTGTCGTTCGGCCTTTAAAGACATTTTACTAAATTGTCCTTCTGATACGGAGGGTACTATCTCATGTTCACTTTGAATAGAAGACAAACATCCCATCCTTTTTTTATGTAAAAAAAGATCCTAAATTCTATAAATCAAAGATTTGACGCATTGCCACATAAGACTTGAGCTAGGAAAACGTTTCTGTAATTTCACTGACTGGCGTATTTATTATAGCGTTTATTAAGTGTGTGATGCAAAGTAGGGAAATGAAGTAATATTTACAAAAGTAAGCATTTAAGTTTACTTTAAATGAAGCCTAGCTCTTACAATGTTAGAAAGAACAGACCACGTCTTTAGATCATCGTTTGTCATATTATGTACTAGTAGGTAGGTACCCTAAGGTGAGTCTGTTATGTGGTAGCAACGGCTGGCTAACTAACTACCCTAAGGTACCCCGGTTGAAGTATTCTCAGGGCAAGAAGTTATTAAAATATAGAGAAGGACATTATAATTAGATAAGTAATGGACGTCTACTGGCTGATGATAATGATGATGAAGTAATTGTTTACTGCAATAGTAATACTTCTATACTTTGAAATATTGCTTACGTAGATGATCTACGTACCTATTTAAAAAACCATATCTTATTAATGAGTTAGATTTGTTTATCTTACGACCGTTATGTTTTTAGGACTTATCTAATACAATAGTGGTCGTGGTCACGATCAATCAAATTTATCAAGTAATTATCTACAAAGCTCAGTAGCTGTTATTGTTATTTATCATTTAATTATCTATAATATTATAAATACCTAACTTAAATATTTTTAAGGTAAAGTAGAACTAAGGATATCATACAATTTATCATAGGATAATTAATGATAAAATCCCTTAAAATTCATCTAAGTAGTTGCCTTATCTGGGTCTGCTACTCAATATTTTTGCTAGGCGTTGATGCCTTTCGCGGTACTTTTAACAACCGTCGTCGCCGCGCCGCGCCCCTGCCCTAAAGACGACATCTTTGAGAGAATTTATAGCTCTGAATCGATGAGAGATTTTTTTCTTGAAAGATTTGTCCCATCCACATGGTTCTTAGCTCTTTTTGGTCGGTACCAAAGTAGTTGTCTCCAAGATGTTGTGATGTGCTTTCGGTGGAACTTATAACAAAATCTCGGGCAATCATAGAGCTATGAGCTCAAAATTTTGGTTATTTGTTTAGCTTTTTGAGGATTTTCTATACCACTTAACAAGTTGGGAGTTTTGTATTTTTAAAATCTATACACAGACCTATAGCTAATCATAAATTTGTGTTACAATTATAGATAAAAAACGTAAAACTGATTGTCCCTGTACAAATGATTAACCATCTTTTAGCGCTGCGGCTTACATAGTTCCACTGTGAATTAGTTATCAAAAATCCTCATTAATTTAATAATATTTAAAAAGATTCGTTCATCGCAAGCCAAAAGCGACCGAAGATCTTGGTTACTGTTTTCGAAATTCAACTTTCCTGCCAAATGATAATAGACCTATTTTTACTTACAGCAATTCTTAATCTATAATACTATATCTTACCCAACATCGGTGAGTTGGAACTGCTGCAGATGAACTTCATCGTTGTTGAAGTCTACCAGCACGTCCACGACGACCACGAAGCGGTCAAGTGTGGCCCTAATGCCTCCCGAGGGCCCGATGTTCATCACCTGCACCAGGTACCTGTAGACGATCTGAAACAAATATATAAATTCTATCAATATCTGGCGGTTCTTTTTTGATATAATTAATCCCAAGACAATCACACCAACTACATGGCCCCAAACTAAGCACAGCTTGTGATATGGGATACCTACCATGTAGCGAACTAGGGGGGAACCTAGAATATAAATACATAAACGCCCAGACACGGAACATTTTTTTTTCTTGTTCCGTGCGGGAATTAACCCGCGACCACTGGCGTCTGAGAAAGACAGTGTCACCCCATCGTCAAAGTGGTCGTCAAATATACCTATAATATAATAAATACACCTATTTATTAGTAATTTCTTTCTGAGAATCCATCAATACAAGATTATATGCTTGTGATGATGAAGATGATGATGTTCACCCAGACGTATCCGTCGAAGGCGACACCCTGTCAGTTTCTCGGATTCTGTCTTCGCTCAATTGTGCCCAAACGTGATACTAACCAACTAAGGTCCACCAAAAATTGTAATAAGAATAAAAATATAACTCAGTATTAAGTACTTAAAAGTTCTTGCCTTATTTTATTTTTATAACCTTACCTAAAATATGCTTCATACATTTTAAATAAACTTTTAGTTGTTCTTTATTACAACTGATACTGAGTACCTACGCATAGTAGGTAGTTGGTAGTTACTCCTAATGTTATGTTTAAAAAGCAGTTGAGCGTACAACTAATGCAAATTATCTCCTGAAATCTTTTTCGATCCTAAGATTTAGGTAATCCCAAAATTCGAAGAGACTTAGAAATTATACAATCAATAAACTTCTAACGGTCTCTCACCGCGGTAACATAATGTCCAGCCTATGCCCAGCAGCGGACACGTCTACCAGCTGATGCTAATTATGATTACTTCCATGCTGGACTGAGAGCGCAAGAAAAACATAGAATGTACCAGCTACTACTTTTCTTTCCTGGCATACTGTCAAAGTAAGTTAAGAGACAGGGGTTTTATTGGCGTTTTTGTGGGCGATAGGCTGACCCCCCACCACTGCAATAGCCTCTCTCTATCATTATAATACACTAGATGGTTTTATAGCCCCTGGTGTTCTGCCTACCCGTTATGTATATGTCGCAGTCATCTGGTTGAATTAGCCACTCAATTGGACGCCTAAGCTGAATCAATGGCCTAGGCCGATAGTTGATTGAACATGAAACACTCAATGTTTAACAACTTGGCCTGTTGAAAGTTAGCCCTTTGAAGATGGCTGACCAAAATTCAGCCAAGTGTTTTTCTAAATTAAAAATTAAAATAAAATCCATTGTGGCGCATCGCCGTGTGCTGCAGCACCACGCTCGCTTCGCTCGCTCGGCTTGCGCGTAAATATAAATAGCATAAATATAATAAAATAAGTTTCGTTTTAATGTTTTAATATTTAAAAAAATATAAATTGGTTTTTATATAAAAACTATTAAGTATCTTCTTTTATGGACGACTATTCAATACAATCACAACACCCTAACCAAACATGATAAATTTAACAAAATCCAATTTAACTAAATGGCTGAACAACGTTTAGCCAACTGGTTAAACGTTGCGATCAACGACTTGAATAATTGTCCTTAAGCCAGTTGAAACGGCCTAGGCGTCCAATTGAGTGGCTACTTTAACCAGTTGGCTACGACATATTTATATTGAGACATAATGTGATTTCGGTATTTTCAAGAATTTGAACCGATCCTATGTATTCCTACAACCCTCTTTAACATAGACTGACAGGCTTCTTGAGATATTCATTTCAGACAATTTTTGTGGAAAAATTATTCGTTGGGTAGATGATTTATCAGCATGAAAATTTATAAAAACAGAATCATAAGATAGATATAAGCATTAAGAATATAAGTAAATAACAGAGTTATAAAAACTGATTGAGATAATATCAAATAGATTATTTTGTATGTAATCGGTTACATACGCAAACGGCACAAGTGTTTTCTTAATCTTTTTAATCGTTTACAATCAGATGTCTCATTGTTTTTCTATTGTATTAATGTTTATAATTTAATTGTTATCTACAATACCTATATCTCAATTTAAATCACAGAGTCTGAAATCACAAAATTCAGAGTTTTTAAAAAGGCGAGTAGTTTACGTAGCCAGTTACAAAACAATCGAAATAGAGCTAAAAACTTTGAAGTTAATACCAGTTAAATAATGCGTTTTATAAAGTTTACTCTTCTGCGTAGTATCAACGGTTTCTTTGCATCGCCACAGACATACATCTATAAGACAACGCGTGTGTCACGATTTGTATTGAAAACAAGCGTGCCGACTTTTTAACACCTTTTGTGACGTCACAGCTGATACTTATTGCTGAGAAATACAAACCAATTCAAAGACATCGGTGCCACCGATTGGAATCAATTATTAAGAACGATATCGATATTGTGAAATCGATTATCTAACAGGTGGTTATTTGCTTGGTGGTAGGATCCCTTCTGGGTCCGCCTGGCTAGCGACCACCCTTTGTATAAAGTCTGCCGCCAAATGTTACCGCTCCGGCGGTAATGTGTTCCGGCAATATTGTATAAAGAGCCAGTTCCTTCCTAAACCCGTGTGCTGTCATCTTCGACCTCATCGTCACTTACCATCAGGTGAGATTGAGGTCAAACGCGGGTTTAGTCACTTATAAAAAAAAAAAAAAGACATACTACGCGGGGACTGAATCTAGCGGCGACCAACCTTGACGCCTGGTCGGGGTTCGGACACCGAAGTACATGCATTTGCGTTGTCTGTGGCTTTAACTCAATTTCAAATAGCAGGGCAGGAATCAGGATTAGCAGTTATTTACTAACACCGGAACTTACCTTCTAATTACCCAGATATAACAATGCATTTTCGCCATGGGCGGTGGTGATAACTTAGCATCAGGCAGATACAAAAACAGCGTAGCCAAAACATATCCGGTGATTTCTGACACCAGGCCCAATCAGGTAACAATATTAACTCAACCAATGAAACCACAGAAGTCTTTACGTAACTCAACAAAAACTCTACAACGTAAACCAACCTCAAGATCAGTGAACTGCAGTTCGAGTCGCACGCGCAGCATCTTGGCGAAGTAGCTGACAGATTGATCCCCGCTGCGGCCGATGTTCACCAGCCCGGTCATGTAGCCGTTGTTGATCTTCAACCAGGCGCTGTACGTGACGAGGATGGGGCGCTGAAATAGAATATATTAGTTTAGTAAAGTAAATAACATTGTCGCCGTAGCTGGAACTGCATGGACGAGACAGGCACTAGACCGTGCTTACAGGATAAGAATAGAGGAGGCCTACATCCAGAAATGGACACCCCAAGAAAAATAATAAGAATGTTAATAACTTCTAAATCCAATCTATATTAATGTTAAGTTTGAAATGTAATTAATTCAAAAAGGGAAATAAAGGCTATTTATATTTTTATTTATTTTAATAAAGTAAATAATGAAATCGAGTCAATCTCTACAAAAAATAACAGAGAATGTCTGTCTCTCTGTATGTTTGGGTTAATTTTCGGTACTGCAGCGCAGATTTTTTTATATAGTTTGCACTAATCTAAGGATAGTGGTCGATGCTGACTACTAGCTATTAAACATCAGTTTATACAGGTACAAGAAAAAGAAAAAAGAACAGTTACATTATTACAGACATTAAAACTTGGCGGTCTCATCGCTGAGGAGCGATTTCTACAAGACAACCATGTTTTATGTAGGTAATAATAGTAAAAAAAAATAAACTTTAACAAAAAAAACATAAAATGCCAATTATTATACTAAATTGGCTCATCTCTTTAAGCGGCTTTTACCGAACGACCTTAAATTAAAAATTTTGAAATACATAGCAAATACAGTGCTGTAGACTGTAGGTACTGCAGTGTTATCACACAACTTTATCGATTCATATGTTTTCGATTTTGCGCCTAGTTTAATCCGTTGCAAGTTGCAAGCAACATAGTAATGAATTTACTTTACAACTATTGAACAATATAACATATTCACAAACATTCAAAATTCAAGGCACACATTTATTGTACAATTTTCGTAGATTTGATGATTTGGGTACCTAGATTTTTTTTAATTCAAAGGATAAAACGTTTGTCTTTTATACCACCTGATGGAATGTGCGCATAAATACCGTGGTACACTTCCATCCACGTCGATTGAAATTATAACCGGCTTAAAACTTACAACGGATGGACTCTATACTAAAACATAAAAATCGATAAAGTTCTGTAATCGCACTGCTGTATATTTACCAGGACAATTAGAATTAGATAAGTACTCACTACTGAGAATCCTTCTTCCACTTCAGGGAGGGGCATGGGGTCCAAGCCATGGTTTTGAATGAAGGGGACCAGCAGGGAAATTGTGTCATCTACATACTGATTAATGTCAGCCCTGGTTCCGAGACCGTCCCATCTGGTTCTAAGAAAGAAATATACTTTTACAACAAGGTGGTAAATAAAATATTATTGGTACTGTTATTTGGACGAAAAATTTGATTATAAGGCTGCAAACTGGACAGCGAGAGCGACAGCGGCGCGGGTAGCGACGCGGCTAAATCTGGGCCGTTCTCGACACAAGCGGGCGGACATATATTTCTATCTAGTTATTGAAAAACACTGGTGAAACAAACAGTTTCCTAGTCGTCTACAAAACTCTTTTTGTTGCCATCAAAGACTTGTGCTTCTTTGTGACGGTTATTCAAGCAGTCTGGCCTTAATTTCATCTGATTAGTGTACTAATCATCTGCTAAATGAGGAAGATGAAATATCTTAGGACGGCGTCGATTGACGGACGAATGGAACAGCCGAGGTCGATCCGATCGCCGTCGGATCGTCGTCGATCGATTGTTGCGGTCGATAAAGAAAACTGTCTACATTGAATGATAAAAAAAGTTTCTAACTAATGGTAAGAGGTAACCTCTTATTTTTCCCTAATTTATTACAAAACAGTGAAACGACTTACTGAGGTTCGGACAGCTGTGGAAGAAGCTGTTGAATCTGGTCAACTTTAGCCACTTCGGCGGCTGCCACCGAAAAAATCAAACACAAAGCTGCTAGTTTTTCAAACATTTTGACGAAGGTGATAATGAATTCAATTAAGTCATATTTTTTTTTCTATTTATACAAATGCATATCTCTTGATAAAGATTAATTATCATAATCTTGTTTTTAAATCAATGCTAAAGCAATTTAACAATGCTTCTCATCTAATCTTGGTGTGGTTCCTTGACATTACGAGTAAACAACGCAATAATAGAATTTTAGCTTATAATCTAAAGCATATAAGTATATCCATCACGAGTCTAACTTAGTTATAACTGTTTCAGACGTGCAATTTCAAATCATCGCAATAAAAAGTCAACGACTTTAAACTATCAAACTATATACGAGGGTGGATTGAAAAGTTCGCGGCCTAGTCAAGAAAACAGAATAAAGTACATACAAAAATATTTTTATTTTTCGACGTAATCTCCATTTGCTTGGTGGTAGGATCCCTTCTGGGTCCGCCTGGCTAGCGACCACCCTTTATTCAAAATTCAAAAATTCAAAATTCATTTATTGCATCAAATATGGTACATTGGGTTGTTAGAGGAGTTTATAGTGCCACATATTTCACTGTCATACAGCATGCATATTATAACTTAATCAAATCAGATAATATTAACATAATACATATACTTATATTAATTTTTTTTAATTAATTAACAATACAATTCTAATGTCAGTTTTTTTTTACAGTTTAATTCCTACGTCTGATAATGTACACACACTTAGAACCATATTACAATTACATAATGAAAAGAAATAACAATTAAAAACTTTAGTGATGAAATACATTTATCTTTTCAACCTCAGAAATTCGTCAACGGAGTAGAAACATTTTTCTATTAGCCAGTTGCGTAAGACAGATTTAAATTTATTCACTGGTAGACATTTTATTTCTTCAAGTAATTTATTATATAATTTAATCGACATTGTGGGGTTATACTACATATATCAGTTTTTATGTTTGGTAGACATAGTTTATCGGGGAATCTTGTATACTTTAATAGGTCTTTTTTTGTTGTATAATATTGTGGATTTAATTTTACAAATAGACAGATTTCAAATATATAAAGGCTTGGGACCGTTAATATCCTCATATTTATAAATAAGGGCTTGCAAGTGGTCCACGATGAAACATCTGCAATGGCTCTTATGCATTGTTTTTGTGTTATAAAAACTTTATTTATTTTTGTTGAGTTACCCCAAAGGAGGATTCCATACCTCAATATTGAGGCTACATACCCGTGATAGGCTTTCAAAGCGGTTTCTTTGTTTGACATTTTTGCCAGTCGCCAGAGAGCATAAATAAATTTATTTATTTTCGTGAAAATTTTATCAATATGCGCATGCCATGTACTACACTCATCAAATACAATACCTAAGAAGGTGTAGGTGTCAGTTTCAGTAATGGATAAGTTATTGTATGTCAGATTTAAATTGTGTTTTTTAGCTCCTTTATTAATAAATTGGACATATTTCGTTTTATCTATATTTATATTTAAATTGTTTTGGTTAAGCCAATTAATTATGTCCGATATAGTATTATTTATGATTGAATTATAGTTGTTAGTATTATTAGTGATGTCAGGAATTAAAATTGTAATGTCATCCGCGTATAATGTCATATGAAAATTTGTAATATGTGGCAAGTCATTAATGTATAAGAGGAAGAGAAGGGGTCCTAATAAACTTCCTTGCGGCACTCCTACATTATTCTCACGTGTAGAAGATTTGTATACATTTTCATGACCAGATGAGTCCGTTGACTTAATTTCAACATATTGTCGTCTACCATGTAAATAGCTTCGAAGCCAATCAAGAGAAATACCTCGTATACCATATCGTTCACATTTTTCCAAAAGTATTGGGTGCGAAACAAAGTCAAATGCTTTGCTCATGTCAAAAAATATTGTAACCGTTTTGATCCTATCATTAGTATGTTTTATAATTTCACTAACTAAGTTAAAAGCAGCTAGAGCTGTAGATTTTCCTTTTCGAAAACCAAACTGATTTGAGTGTAGAATGTTGAATTTGTTTGTAAAGTTTGATAAACGAATACACATACACTTTTCGAAAAGTTTAGAAAATATAGTTATGTGGGCTATTGGTCTATAATTCGAGGGTTCGTCTCTTTCACCTTTTTTGTAAATAGGTTTTATAACCGTTAATTTCATTTTATCAGGATAGATTCCCTGTTTTAACGATAAGTTTATAATGTAAGCTAGAACTGGGGCTATAAGGTGTCTACATTGTTTGATTATTTTTGTAGGCACACCGTCATGTCCCGTAGAAGTTGTGTCATTTAAAGAAAATATTATGCTGGATACTTCGTTAGCATCTGTAGGGAATAAATACATACTAGCAATATTATTTTTAAATATATTATAAGAGTCAGTTTTTTTATTAGTGTTAGTATTATTAAAATTAAAAAAGTCATTAAATACATTACATATGTCTTCGGTTCTATAGTATGTGGAGTTGTTGGTTTTCAGTTCTTTAACTTCGTGATTGATAGTTTGTGGCGTAATGTTGTTTTTTATTAATTTCCAAGTCGCCCGTGCTAGATTAGGTGCATTCTTCATGTAAGCGATATTAAAATTTTTGTTTGCTGTTATTATGCATTTTCGGAATAGTTTATTGTAATCATTATATTTTGTTTTGTCAATGTGATTTTTTGATTTATAGTATTTGAACCTGAGCTTCCTTTTGGTTTCCGATGATATTCTTAAACCTCTAGTAATCCAATATATTTTTTTGCGCCTTAACGTTTTTTTAAAACTATATTCCGGAAAACACTGGTGGAATAAAACCATAAACGAATCATAAAAAATATTAAAAGCTAAGTTTGTGTCCGTTTCGTTATAGACGTCATGCCAAGATAAAGAAGCTAAGTAGTCGTGAAATTTTAATATATTTTCGTCGCTGAAATCACGCTTTTTAATATAGATTGTTTGGTGAGGCTGTTTTTTATTATTTATTGGTATAGTAAGATACTGAGCTGTGTCGTGATCGGATAGTTGTAAGGGAAGAGTCCCGCCGACAGATTCCGAGCAATTGCTTATAATTTGATCAAGACAAGCATTGAGCCTGGTGGTCTGTTTTATATGGACATTGTTATTAAAACTCTGAATAAGTCTGTTATATTCTTGGGTAATATCTGTACTCTTAAGAATATCTATGTTAAAATCTCCTGTAATTATTATGCGGCGTTTTCTTTTTTTACGTAAGATTTCAAAAAGTTTTTCTAATTGTCTCAAAAACTTGGATTACTCTTAGGTATGCGATATATACAAATAATTATTAATTTATACTCTGGGATATCTATTCCACATGTTTCAAAAACGTAGTCACATGTCAATTCATTTAAAAAAGTCAGTTTATTATATTCTATGTCATCCTTGCAAAATATACAAGTACCACCCCGACTTATTTTTTTTCTGGAGTACCAGTTCGCTAATGTGAATCCATTTATCGGGATAGTAGATTCATTTCCTAAACGTATAAATGTTTCTGAGAAACACAGAAAGTCAAATACCAATTTTTTATCACGTAGCTTAGAAAGTTCAATTTCTAAAGTTTCTTTTTTGTTAACTAAACCAGCTATATTTTGTTGGAAGAGAGTAACGTTATCCGTGCTTTTATTGACGAAAAAATATATCGTTTATTTGGGGGCTGACAGTTTTGGAAATATTTTGTTGGTTCAGTGATTTAGTCAAAGTAGCTTTTTTTCGACGTATGGCCTCAAATAAGTAAGGTATGGTAACCTGTTTTGGGGTTTTATATTTTAAGTTTACAACTTGCGAGCCCTTAACTTTTTCCATGAACGCTTGAATAAAATTTTATTCAAAATAAGCTGTCTATAGTAAAGTTGATTTTTGTACACAAATTAAATAAGTTAGTTAATCGTTTTCTGTTCTGATGATTATATACATAGGGGCATTCAATAAAATATGAGTTTTGAAATTGTTTACAAACAAGATTAATTTCTTTGTTCAGCATAGTTTCGTTAAGGTAGTCGTTATTTAAAATATTTAAAATTAATACGGTATTATTTTTCAAAGACTTTAAAGTAGAGTAAAGTTCCGAAATTATTGTTAATGGATTTTTGTCATTTTCACCGACGCAAATAATAAATACGTCTGAGGCCTGTACGTCGACCTCAATATTCTTCAGTATTTCAGCCGCAGGTGCGTCTGGTTTAGTTATAGATGAAATCTGGTAATCCTCGTATTTGGAGCGTAGCCTGGACCGAAGCAGACTTACAGCTAGGCCTGCGCATTGCTGTGATCCGTAAATTTTTATATTTTTTTCCTTATTTCCAATTATTGAGCTGTCAGCCTGTTTGTTTTTGTTTTCACATGTGTAAGTAGTAATTTCATTTACATTTTTAGCTGATGAAGTTATTTCCTTGAGGGGATCGTTTTGTGATTTATTTTGTATCCTATTTTCTCTTGTTTTTGATAATGGACTTTGATAGCAAATTTGTTTTAAATTATTGATTATTGTTTCCTTTTCAGTTAATATTTTTTGTAGAGCCAACTTCTCGAGGGCTAAGTTTTCGATCTCTTTATCGGCTATCTCTAGTTTACATTTTAATTCAATATTAGACTTTTTTAAATCATCAATGTCCTCTTCATAGCGCGTAGATAGATCCGGTAAACTACGCCTTAGTGTAGAGGTAGATGCAGTTGTAGAGTTAATCGGTATTATATTTGAGTCATTAAGGTCGTTAAGGTAAGATTATATAAAGTCTGCCGCCAAATGTTACCGCTCCGGCGGTAATGTGTTCCGGCAATATTGTATAAAGAGCCAGTTCCTTCCTAAACCCGTGTGCTTTCATCTTCGGCCTCATCGTCACTTACCATCAGGTGAGATTGAGGTCAAACGCGTGTTTAGTCACTAATAAAAAAAAAAAAAAAAAATTTAGCTCTATGCACTTCTTCCATCTGCTTTCCAGAGCTTCCATACCTGTTTTAAAAAAAGATTCCTCAAGGTCTTCAAAATACAGGTTAACAGCGGCTTCGACCTCTTCATTCGTTAAAAATTTCTGCCCACCAAGGTGTTTTTTCAGGTTTGGAAACAGATGAAAGTCCGCAGGTGCCAAATCAGGAGAATAAGCTGGATGTGGCAACAATTCGAAACCACAATCACGAATTTGAGCCATAGACTCGACAGACGTGTGGACTCGGGCGTTGTCCTGGTGAAACAACACTTTCTTTCTCAGTAATCCTGGGCGTTTCTGTTTAATTTCTTCACGTAAACGGCGCAGAAGGGTGCTATAGTACGCAGAGTTTATTGTTTCGCCTTTTGGAAGGTAGTCCACCATAATGACACCCTTAGCATCCCAAAAAACCGATGCCATCACCTTGCCAGCCGACAGAATTGCCTTTGCTTTTTTCGGAGTTGGTTCACCTGATTTTTTCCATTGTTTGGATTGTTGTTTTGATTCTGGGGTATAGTGGTGAACCCAGGTTTCATCCATTGTCACAAATCTGTCAAGAAAACCTTGTGGATCAGCCTCGAACATCTCGTCGAAGAAATCGTGAGTCGAATTCGCTTTTGCTCTACTGAAAGCAATCTGGGGACCCACCTAGCCGAAACCTTAGAAGAGCCGAGTTCATGGACAATGATGTTTTGCGTTCGTTCATATGAGATGCCTATAGTGTCTGCAATTTCTCTGATAGTCAATCTACGGTCTTTCAATATGAGATCACACACTTTATTGATGTTTTCTTCGGTCGTAGACGTCATTGGCCTGCCGGAGCGAGGGTCATCTTCGATGTTCTCTCGTCCACGTTTAAATTCTGCAACCCATTTTTTCACAGTGGTATAAGACGGGGCAGATTCCCCTAATGTTGTTTGCATGTCATCATGGATCTCCTTTGGTGTTAATCTTTTTTTAAACAAATATTTAATCACAGCACGTTGTTCAAATTTCTCCATTAGTGAAAATTTGTTCTACACACGTATTTATATTGTTCGTAAAATTTTATTTAAACAAGATATCAAATTGAAAATTCGCGGGCTGACAATTGAATAATGACAGTTCAAAATGACGACGGCAGAAAAAATTACAAAAGTTTTTTTTTAATGGCCAGGCCGCGAACTTTTCAACCAATGTAGTACTAGCCAAATTTAATCCAAACCCGTTGATCCGTTCTGCCGTGCTTGAGGAATTAACATCCATCTGTCCATTCAAACTTTCGCATTTATAAGATATAAGATGAGATAACCGTAAAGAAAACTTTGGGCAAACGCTGTACCCGACAAATTAAGCAACCTCACAGACCCAAATTATGTCTTACAGTACCTACTTAAAAAGTAGGTATATAAATTTATTAATTAATCTCTATAATTTACGCTTTTATAATTTAATCTTGAATTATCTTGTTGGATAGCAATATACTAAGGTATATATTTGGTAGTCATTAAGTAGCTGAAATTTTGATTCACTTGTAGGTGTTAAACAAAAGACGCTTCGGACGGCCACACGCACACTACCTTGTGAATTGTAAAGCAGACTGCAGAGTAGTGAATTTAATTAATTTAATAATAATAAATAAATTAGTTAAGTGAACATTTTTGATTATTTTGAGTTAACTTATTAATTAATTTAGAACATTTATTAATTATTTGGATATACTTAAAATTATTATTTGTGGACTAAATCAGTGCTTTATAATGACTGCAACAACACAAGGAGTACTAAATTTATTAGAAGAAAAGGCCAATCTACTTAGAAAAACACAAGTGAATTTAAAAAAATGCCCAAAGGTCCGCTTTACAAACCCCAAAACATTTTCAAAAAAGAATTCTAAATCTTAATATTTATTTCCTCTTACGCCCTAAGGGTGAAAAGTAGAGTCAACAAAATTTTGTATTCGAAAATAATTAAGAAGAACTGTCTCGCCCTCAACCAATCAGTGGATGGTTTCTTATCTTGCATTTGACCGTTTCCTGAATGCGCTTTTGATATTGTTTTGTAAAATAATTATCCGACCCCGCATTAGAAGTAGTTACCTGCTGTGACAATATGTGCTGTCAAACGTTGTTTATTTTATCGCCAGTGTTCCAGCAGCATCCAAGGCATAGTGGTGGACAACCCTCTCATAAAGCGCGGAGGATTATCAATTCTGCCCAACCAAAGAGAAAAAAATGACATGCTTCCAAGTAGGTAGTCTAATAGTTATTTATACTAACTTACCACAAATTGATGTCTTTTTTATTCCAAAAATACAAATAAATACAAATATAAATAAAATACAAATATACAACTCCACGCCTCTTCCTTCGGGCGGAAAGGACCGGACCATCTGACCAGTTGGTCATTATTAACTAGAAAATTTACTAAATTTACTGAGTATGCATAAATCTGAGAATGACGAACCCGAGGCCTTTCTGTGGTGTCTTAACCCACGTTGGCCCCAATGTCACCCGCGGGGCTAGCATGCTACCATCGACAACGATAAATCGGGCCTTTTATCGATATTTTCTTAGAATATAGTAGGTATTTAGTGTATGTAATTTATTAAGATTATGACATACCTATTTGGTTCTAAGGTCTTAATCATGATATCAAATTGAGTAATCTATCTATCTATTATGGTGCGCATATCAGCTTACATAATAGTATAAAATAACAAAATAATATTTATCTTGACGATCCGACTATTTATCGATGGTTGCATGCTAGCCCTGCTGATGTTAAGTGGAGGTGAGGTCAAAAGTGGCAGCACAAGGCCGTAGTAAGGAACTGGCTCTTCATAAAATATTACCTGAACATTACCTGAATGACAGTCGGCTGATATACATATTTGGCGGCAGATTTTAAATGAACGGTGGGCGCTCCAACCAAGCGGGGCCACTTGGATTAGTCGTCTTTTTGACACGCTTATCCAGGGGCAATTGTTTACAGAATATACGTGTAGTTTTCTGTAATAGTGATAATCTGATTTATACTTTTTTACAAATAAGTTCACTGTAAAGCAATTCATATCGGAGTCTGTAATTAAGTCCACTTTATTACTTAACTTTGTTTATTTAAACTTTAGGGATGATTCTCATTAGAACGTGCAGTGTCCGGGACGTGCCGTGTACGTGGCTCGGACGTGGCACGGATGTGAGAGGTTACATATATTTAGTATGAAGCAATTTATATTACACAGTGCATGATCCGTGTCCCGTCCGCGTATTTACAAAAGCTATACCATTAGAGTGAAAGTGCAAACTGAACTGGCTTAGCTTTTGTATGACAAAAACTTGCCCAAACCCTAATCCATTCTAGTACAGAAATTGACCGAAGTCGTGTAGACTTTGTGAGATAATTTCAATTGAACATTGCAGCAACAAAAGCTATCCCATTTGATATCGATATTTACCGATCGTTGGCTTCAATTTGATACTTAAATGGCAATTGTTCTGATTTTCAAAGATAGAAATAAAATTTGCATGCATTATGACCATCGTTATTTTGATGACTTAACGTTTGACTTTTGACCATGTCGGGATTGTCCAGGGTTGACTATAATAGCTGACCAGGTTTATGGCGCTTCGCCGGCCGCTGCCGCGGCATCGCTCGCTTCGCTCGCTCGGCTCGCGCACGTGTATAACTATATGCAACCTAACAGGCTCCTCCTCGCTGCGCTCGTCGTCGCACCTAACCGTACTGATTCCGCCTTCCGGTGCGGGAGCCCTTCTCGTAGCTTATCTCTTTCATCGCAATGTATATCAAACAAAGATATACCTACTTTTCATCTTGACAAAAGCTTATCTATTTGAGTGAATATGTATTATACAGTACTAGGTTTTGTCATTGCATTTCTTTGAAAATTACAAGAGCAAAAGCTAATTCAGTCAATTTTTTTACTGAGTTCGATTAGGTATTGTCAAGTAATATGCATAAACAAAAGCTCCTCTATTAGAGTCTGACTCGTGACTCAAATAGTATAGCCTTTGTATATTCGCGTCCCGTCCGGGCCCGCTTGACACTCGTTTAATGCACGGCCTCGCCCCATCCCCTGCCACGTCCCGTCGTAATGCGAACACTCTTCCGTGCTGCGTACGGGCAGTGAGCGACGAATCTTTAGTGAGGTACCATTTTAGCTAGCTTCTATCGGTGTCTTAAACCTCTAGAAGCTAGCTAAAGTGGTACCTAAGTCTGTTGTCTTCTAAGGACGGGCTGTAGCTCATTTAGTAAAATTTCAAAGTTTTCTTTGGACTTTCTAAAATATACAAAGAATTTTTCTTCATCGTCTGGTAAATATCTGCACAGAGAGTTAAATTCTCCGTACAAATTTCGTGTTTTCCAAAGAGGATGCACACCCCATTTTCGTTCAACCCTTCTCTGCCTTCTACTTGTTTCTGCTTCCTCTTCATCAAGAGCTATTGCAATAGCAGCCAGCTCCAGAGTGGAAAAATCCATTTTTATTATATTAAATAATTGGGAATATTCACATCACTATGCAACCGCGGTGGCTTAAAGCCCGTTTAACACTCGGTGTAATATAAATTGTATTTCACGGAGAGGCCCCGGCCCGCCCCCGCCACGTATATGGCACGTCCCGGACACTGCACGTTATAATGAGAATCATCCCTTACTGTATGTCATAAATAAATACAAAAAAGGAAATACATACCTAATCACAATTGGCGGTCTTATCGTTGGGAAGCGATCTCTAGCAGACAACCATGGATGTAGATCATTAGTTTAAGTAGGTAGCTTGGGGTTAAAGGCATACCTTTTATATAAAATATACACTACATAAAAATATACAATATACATTACAGAGATATTTATGAACATAAAATACGCACATACATATAATAAATATGTTAATAAATATGCATAAATATATATTTAAGTAAGTACCTACATATATTAGGATCAGATTATATCACAAGCTGAGAAATAGTGCAATTTTAGCAGTTTTTTAAAGGATAGGAGTGATTTTGCGAATTTTATATTTACAGGAAGTTCATCCCACAAACATAGATACTGCTCGAACCATAAATGACTTGTGCAGGTAGCCAGTAGAGTGAAGAGGTGTGCTTAGCAAGAGGTTGTCTGTCGATCCTAAATTACGCTCATGTTGGGAGTGTCGAAATTTAAAATACTTATGAAAATAACGCTGTGTGGTAGGTTTGAACAGTAGACGCTACAGTAGACAGAGAACATGGATATTCCGGCGAAATCGAATGGGAAGCCACTTGAGCGCAGTGCGGTATTGAGACACATGATCATATTTGCGTAATCCAAATATAAATCTTATACAGAGGTTTTGGAGGCGCTCATGCTTAATAAGTTGGTCTTCGGTAACATCCAGATAGCATTAGTCTGCGTAGTCAAGAATAGGTAAAATGAGAGCGTGTTCAATCGATATCTTGGTGGAAAAAGGAAGGAGATTGCGAAGGCGCTTCAGCGAGTAGGTGGCTGCAAACATCTTTCTACTCAACTCATCCATTTGAGGCTTCCAGGATAAGGTACAGTCTAAAATCAAACCAAGGTTTGTAACATGTTTACTATAAGCAATAACCTCCCCATTAAGTTAAATTTAAAGGCATCGTAACCATCCCATACAGTTTATGAGTATCTAGCTGGCAATGATTATCGCCTGGGTCTTCGACGGATTTACAACAAGTCCATGAACAGTACTCCACGAAAGTATTTTTGAAAGGTCTTGATTTAACGCATCGATACTAGCTGGCAAGTCCTCTAGGCTAGTCTGTAGACACATCGTCTGCATATACAGGGTGTAGAGTTGTGATAAATAAGAACACATTGTTTGATTTATACAGGGTGTCAGTATGAAAGCGCGCCATATTGTACAGGATGTTACAGTATCGATATGGGAACACAAAAAAAATGATTTTAATTTTTTTGATAATTTTTTTAATTTTTTTAAATTTTTTTTAGCCCGTAATTTGTGCTGTATTTCATTACTAAACCATAACTTGTCACGTTTTGAATTAAATCTGATTAAAAAAATGCAATATCAACGCTTCTGTAATAATAGGAAAGTATTGAACAGCTGACGCACGGCGGGGTGAGTGACCGGCGCGCTATCACCGCGGCTGCGCGCGGCCGCTCCGCGCTCCGCGCACAGCCTCCGCTCGGCGCGCGAGTTTACTTCTAGTACCTAGGAGTACAAGTAAAAGAATACGTGTGTCATACCTAGGTTGAAATACTTAGGATATCTACAAGTAATGAAATACAGCTTTGGAGGTGTTTCACTGTCGACTATCATGACCTTAATAATCGTGTACCTACGCGTCGTGAAATCGCGTAGACTTTATTAGATAAATTCATTCTAACATGCAGCAACAAAAAAGGCTATTCAATTTCAAATCGATATTAACCGATCTTTAGCTTCAATAATTAATAGGTTGATATACAATACATTAATTACATGGCATCAGTTTTACTTTAATATTTAAAAAAAATCACTTGTTTCTATTTTGTATTCGACTGTCAAAAAAAGAAAAACGAGTTAACACATGAACTTTTATGAGGCAAGAAACACAGGGACACACTTGTTGCGAGAACAAATAATAATTATAAAATCCCCATACAATCACACAAACTACATGCCCCCCATCATGGTATGGTAAGTAAGTTATGATTGTGTTATTTAACGAACTAGTTGGGAACATAGAATAAACATGCATTGATAAATACATGCCCAGAACCGGATTTTTTTAATGCTCCGTTAGGGATTCGAACCCGCGACCTCATGATCCGCAATGACTAAAGTCTTACACTTTAAGCCGTAATGGCCACAGAGGCCGTCCATATGAAACAACAATAAACAACTCGTAAGTAAATTCATTGCTTATGGTGGAAAGGCAGCTTTAAAATAGAGTAACACAGTTACGTATACGTTTGATAACGTATGGCTAGTATCGGGAGACAGAGAACCATGGCACAGATAAACCTAATCCTAAATAATGTTTAAGTTACGTTAATATGTAAAAATTCAAACCCCCACGAGTTGCACTTCTCCTTATTGTTTAGTTTTTATATTAAATATTTTGCGGTTCAGTACAGCCTGAATTATGTGTTAGGTAAAATACACACAATCACCTAAGACTCGCATTATATATAGGCTGTATGTATTTATTTTCCTCCCTTGCCTTTTTTAGTTATGGGATTTTTATAGTTGCAAGTTGGCAACACTAACTTTTAGCTTGTCAAGTGAGACGAACTCATGGCGGTTGTGTCGACCTGTTGTTAATTTCATTTATTATCTTGTGCGCGCCTATAATTAATACTTATCCTCATCCCGGGAAGAAAGACAATTACCTACGTGTGTTTTTATGTTTTTTATTGAAGTGCAAGTGTAAGACGTGAGGTGACGCGGACATTCAGGTGGGTGCCTAGGATATACGTATTTTATTATTTATTGAGTATATACTGTACAGGTCCTACTCTTCATACGCTTAATTTCGATGATAGCGGAAATTAGGTATTTTCCCCTACTGCAATCACTTTATTTTGGGGGCCGGCCCAGCGCGTGAGCGTATCGAAGGAACCAACATCTCCACTACCGCTGTGCTGGCACTGCTGGCTTTCCGCTGCTCTTTTCGCGATATTCCAGTGAATATTGCACATCGCCCTCTTCGAGCCGGATTAATAATCGTTTTGGATTGAAAATTGCAGTACTGGAAATTTCCAAAATCATCGAAATTAATTTTACACTTTTTTTTTTTCTCATTGGAGGTAGTCTTCAATCTGTATAAGAGCATAAATTATTCTAGAATCTTCGTTAAGTATTGATTAATTACATTAACACTGCACTTTTTTACACTCACAAGTATTATATCTATCTATATAATTGCCCTCCCAAGTCTTTTATTGTAATTTATTATCACACCACACAATAGGTACTCACACATTCCTACGTAATTCGGGCTGTATTGTATTTCATTAGAAATCAGAGTAAATATTAGCGAGGAAGTAACTATTAGCTTACTTTATTTTACATACTTATTTAGGCATTTCGTGTGTTTATTGATTATTTTGATTTCATTCAATTTCATGTTTGGTTATTGTGTGTAATGTGCAAGTAGACTTGGCGCCATTATAGTCAGCTGAAGCTGCACATGGTGAAGTTAGGCGCGAATTAATTTCGTTTGGGTTTATTAGAATTATTTACTTGCTCGATTGGAACTTTCTGGTCGGTGTTCGTGTTCACACGCAGAGGTCCCGAGTTCGATTCCTGGGATATAACTTTATTTTTGAATTTAATTCAGACTTTAATTCTTTTTGCACTATTTTGGTATTGGAATAATTATTCTGGATTTCTTACGGTTTAATATCTCGTAGAATATTATTATCTCTTGTTTGCGGGGTGCATTAAGAAGTAAAGGAATTTATTTGTTGTTATACTTTCGGTATGGGTGCGGGCGCGCACTATTAGGTTTATTTTAATAAGTAATTGGTTATTCTTACTTATTTGCGGAACTTGTTTTGTCGGCTCGGTATATAGGTACATAGACTATAGGTACCTACCGATATTGTGAAGTTACTTTCATTAATTTGTATTGAATTGATAACTCGAGTTATTGCCTTGTTTGTCTGGGGACTATAATGAATATCGGTTGACGGGAGCACACTTGCGCCACCTAGTGGTTGGTGACGTGAAGCTCATTTATTGTTTTTTATTTACTGTAGTATTTTCGCTCGGCATTTTAACTTGTGTTAGCTTATCTATTGTTTGCGGGTTTGGTTTTTTATACTATTTTGTTTTACTTTGCGGTTTTATATATACAAGCGTTTTTTTACTTGATATTTACAATGGCGGCGACGCGTAAGCAAAAGTTACGTGATTTAACGTATGATGCGGTCGTACAAAGGTTTGAAATTATTTACGATCTCAGTAGAAAGGATTATGCAGTTTTAGGAGAAGCTAGCTTGGCGGAGTTTAAGGCACGGTTCGCAGATCTCGAGAATGTATATAAGGAATTAATCTCCTTGCATTTTGAGATACAATTAGACCAGGGTGATGATTTAGACACTTCAGCACATAAGGAAAAATATTTATCGTATGATAAGATGTACTATGAGATTAAAAGTCGTTATTCGGAGTGTTTTGCGGATAATCATACTGATACTAAACCACCCGTGTCACCTTGCGGGGGTTCTAAACCCAATGTTGCTTTACCACGGTTACATTTACCTACGTTTTCGGGAAAGATTGAAGAATTTATTTCATTTATTGAGTTGTTTGAGTCGATTGTGGGTCGCGACCGTAGCTTGAGCGCTACTGAGAAATTATATTATTTGTTGGGGTCAGTTACCGGCGAGGCTAAGTCGTTAATACAACATTTAAGTATTACCGAAAGGAATTATTCAGTTGCAATTGATCTTTTGAATTCGCGGTATAGAAATAAAAGAGTATTAGTGGATAGATTGATGCATAACTTATTTAACTTCGGTCAGATACATAAAACATTAAATTCTTTAAAACCATATTTAAATTCATTATTAGAAAATACAAAGGCACTTGAAAAACTTGAACTACCTGTATCTGAGTGGTCTTATATATTGTGTTATTTAAATTTACAAAAGTTAGATCCATCGCTACGGAAACATTTTGAAGAGCGGTTTGTAGACCGAGAGCTGCCGACATTTGAGGACTTTATAAAATTTTTGGAGACCGAGGTTCGGATATTGGAGACAAGCTCGAGCGTACCCAGCGCGAGCGGCCCGCGAGCTGCGCCGACGCGTGCTCATGCTTCGGTAACTAAGGTGCGCGACGGTTGTTGTCCTGTTTGTAACGGTACTTCTACTCACTCCTTATTGAAGTGTAAGACCTTCTTATCGTGGTCGCCTCATGTTCGTAAAAATTATATAGCGGATAACGGGTTTTGTTTTAGATGTTTTGGTAAACATCGAATTATTAATTGTAGCTCTCAATATAAATGTTCGAAATGTGGCTCTTCTAAGCATAGTGTGTTTTTGCACTTCGATGGAGCACGGGATGCGAGCGGTCGTGAAGGGATGAGGACTTCACCACCCCCTCCACGAAACCGGGAGCTGTCAGCGATGGCCGGGCTTCCCCCGGGACCCCCCAGTAGGTGTCTTGAACCCGGGGCCGGACCGCAGACGCAGATTGCATCTCATACTTCGCAGTTGACGCGCGAAAGGGAGCGCGTAGTTCTGTTATCTACGGCTAATGTTCGGGTCCGTGATAACAGCGGCTCCTACCGTTGTGTGCGCGCGCTGCTGGATGGCGGCAGTCAGAGTACATTTATAACGGACGGTTGTGTGCGTAGGTTAGGTTTACGGCGGTTTCGATATGATATCGATATTTTAGGACTTAGCGGGGCCTCGGTTGGTAACTGTAAGGGTGCAGTCACACTTAATATTGTACCTTGTAATGCGGACGGTCCAGAGTTGTGGACGCGTGCGGTAATTTTAACTAAAATTACACATAATTTACCGTCATTTGAATTGCCTTCGAATTTAGCGGATCGGTTTAATGGTTTAACACTAGCGGATAATCAATTTTATAAATCCCGAGACGTCGATCTTCTTATCGGTGCGGATCTGCTCGGTGATGTTATGTTGGGTGGTGGGTTTAAGATCAGCGATGACTTACCTACCATATTTAATTCTATTTTCGGTCATGTACTCATGGGGCCCGTTACTTGTCCTTCCGCGGGAAGTAGCGTGTGTAATTTTGCTAACTGTTTTTTGAATACTGACCAGATTTTGGAAAAATTCTGGCAAGTGGAAGATCTTCCAGATAACGTTGCGGATACTAAGGATCTCGAATGCGAGACTCATTTTGCGGAAACTCATGTGCGGCATGAGTCAGGTAGTTACATCGTGCGTCTACCATTGTCATCGATTCGTCCAGAGTTGGGCGACTCGGCTCCAATAGCCATGAAGCGGTTCTTGGCTTTGGAGAAGCGGTTACTCTCTAATAATGCGTTGCGGGAGAAATATGTTTCTTTTATGAGAGAATATGAGGACATGGGCCATATGGTACCCATGGAAACTTCAGTTGCGGACCTAGAAAAGGATAAGCATTTTATTATTCCACATCATGGAATTTTTAAGGCGGGCTCGGATAAGATTCGAGTGGTATTTGACGGAAGCTGTCGAACTTCATCGGGTTTTTCTATTAATGATTGCTTGCATGCGGGACCAAAGTTACAACGGGATATTATGGAGATAATTTGTAGATTTCGGTTATTTCCTGTGGTTTTTACAACTGATATTAAAATGATGTTCAGATTTATTTTCGTCCATAACCAAGACACCATGTATCAATTAATATTTTGGCGGGAATCACCTAATGAGCCTATTAAGATCTTTCGTTTGAATCGTGTCACTTACGGTTTTAAGAGTAGTCCATTCTTGGCGATCCGAGTTCTACGGCAGTTAGCGGACGATGAGGAGGAGCGGTTTCCTGTCGCCGCCAACCTGCTGAGGCAATCAGTCTTTATGGATGATATTCTGGGCGGTGCACACAATGTTGCGGATGCTGTGCGTTTACGAGAAGAGCTGGTTGGATTGCTTCGTTCGGGTGGCTTTGAGCTGAGTAAATGGACTTCAAACCACAGGGAAGTTTTAGCTGAAATACCGATGGCGGATCATGAGAAGCCTCGGGTTTTTGATAATGCGGATGGACCCGAATATTATAAAACTCTTGGGGTACAGTGGGATTCAAAATTAGATTGTTTTAGTTATAATTTAAAACTTGGGGATATTGCGGGCTGCACAAAACGCAGCATTCTTTCTACTTTGGTTAGAACATTTGACCCTTTAGGTTGGATTTCACCAGTCATATTGCAAGGCAAAATTATCATGCAACGTTTGTGGTTGCTGAAATTATCGTGGGATGATGAACCACCAGTGGAGGTATTTTCAGAGTGGAAATCTATCGTAGCGGATCTGCCCTGCCTAAGCGATGTTAGGTTAGATCGGTTTGCCTTGACAGATACAAAAAGTTGCTCACTTCACGGATTTTCCGATGCCTCCGATCGCGCTTATTCGGCTTCAGTATATTTACGAGCTGTTGATCGGGACGGAAACGTTAAGATCACGCTGATTATGTCGAAATCACGCGTAGCGCCGGTGAAAACTAAGTTAACAACTCCCAAACTCGAATTATGCGGTGCGACTTTATTAGTGCGGGTATTAAAGTATGTAAAAGAAGCCATTGAAGTCGTGGTACATGTACAGGATATAGTGTGCTGGACGGATAGCACGATAGTTTTATCATGGTTGCGTTTGCCACCTCACACTCTGCAACCATTTGAAGTTGCGTTTCGCAGATAGGTAGTTGCGGTTTATCTTTAGTATGGCGTCACGTGCCGTCTAAACTGAATCCTGCGGACGTAGGCAGTAGGGGTTGCAGAGCTTCGGATCTTGTAGCGCATCCTCTCTGGTGGGGACCAGATTGGCTTAAGGACGTTGAAGAAACATGGCCGCCCAATATTGTCGATAAGGTTCCGGAGTTGCCTGGCTTGCGGAAGGCAATTGCCAATGTTTTGTTATCGGGGGCGGAAAATCTCAATCCTATATTTACACGGTTCAGCTCATTGGATAAGTTACAAACAGTTGTAGCTTATTGTTTTAGATTTGTTTTTAATTGTAGACACAAGGATCCATCCCAACGGTTGAGTGGAGTTTTAACTACAGCGGAACGTAAAGCGGCCTTAAATCAACTTGTGCGCATGGCGCAAGTTGATGTGTTTTTTAAAGATATTGACCTTCTACGGAAGAAATTACCGGTTTCAAACCTTGTGCGGAGGCTTATGCCATTTTTAGATGATGAAGGTCTGTTGCGGGTTGGAGGACGTTTAGACCATGCGGTTGGTTTATCTGCGGATGCAAGGCACCCCTTGTTGTTACCAAAAGGACACCCTCTAACGATCTTAATTATAGATCATTTTCATGTTGTTCATTGTCATGTAGGCCCTACAGCTCTGCAAGCAATTTTACAACAGCGGTTCTGGATTATGTCGGCCCGACAAAGTATTCGGAGTCGTATATTTAAATGTGTGTTTTGTTTTAGGGCCAAGGCTAAACCTTCGGACCCCATTATGTCTTCTTTGCCTAAGGATAGAGTTAACCCTAACGGAGTTTTTCATACCGTGCAAACGGATTTTGCCGGTCCATTTTTGACTAGGGAGTCTCGCTTGCGAAAGTCACGACAAGTTAAGAGCTATTTGTGTGTCTTTGTGTGCTCTGCCACTAAGGCAGTGCATTTGGAGGTCGTAGGTGACCTTTCCACGGAGGCCTTCCTTGCAGCATTGTCACGTTTCACAGCTCGTCGTGGGTTGCCTAATGTTATACGTTCTGACTGCGGCTCTAACTATGTTGGGACGAGCAGACACTTAGATGATGTTCAAAGGTATTTATCAAACAAGGATATTCAGGGGAACTTATCGGATGTCGCTTCCAAGCGTAGTATTAATTGGTTGTTTAATGTCCCTGGCGGACCTCATTTCGGTGGCTTGTTTGAGGCGGCGGTCAAGTCGGCAAAGACTTTATTAAGGCGAGTGGTAGGCGATCAGGTTCTTACCTTTGAGGAGCTGTCTACTGTGTTCACGAGAGTCGAAGCGGTTCTTAACTCTCGACCACTCTGCCCTTTATCTCAAGACCCTCGTGAATTTGACGCTTTGACCCCGGCCCATTTTTTAATCGGTAGACCCCTATTATCGGTCCCTGAATATGATTTTTCGGATACGACGGACAATCGTTTGAGCCGTTATCAATTGGTACAGGCCATGGCTCAACGATTTTGGCGGAAGTGGAGTGAACAATACCTCCATACTTTACAAATGCGGTACAAATGGACTTCTCCTAGCGATCCACCTAAAATTGGTGATCTAGTCCTAATCAAAGAGGACAACGTAGGCCCCTTAAAATGGCGGCTAGGTAGGGTCCGGGAGCTAGTGCCAGGAAAGGACGGAGTTGTGAGAGTAGTCAAACTCGGTACCTCTGCAGGTATACTTTTACGTCCAGTCGTTAAAATATGTAGACTGCCAATTGACTAGGTTGGTATAGGTCTACTTGCATGTTAGATATTAGGGTTTTAGTTGTTAGTTAGGCTGTAAGCTAATGGTTTTGCGGTTTATTTTATTGGTTTACAGTGGCTTCCCAGCCATCTTCCGGGCGGGAGGATGTTTAGTTTTTATATTAAATATTTTGCGGTTCAGTACAGCCTGAATTATGTGTTAGGTAAAATACACACAATCACCTAAGACTCGCATTATATATAGGCTGTATGTATTTATTTTCCTCCCTTGCCTTTTTTAGTTATGGGATTTTTATAGTTGCAAGTTGGCAACACTAACTTTTAGCTTGTCAAGTGAGACGAACTCATGGCGGTTGTGTCGACCTGTTGTTAATTTCATTTATTATCTTGTTAATTAATACTTATCCTCATCCCGGGAAGAAAGACAATTACCTACGTGTGTTTTTATGTTTTTTATTGAAGTGCAAGTGTAAGACGTGAGGTGACGCGGACATTCAGGTGGGTGCCTAGGATATACGTATTTTATTATTTATTGAGTATATACTGTACAGGTCCTACTCTTCATACGCTTAATTTCGATGATAGCGGAAATTAGGTATTTTCCCCTACTGCAATCACTTTATTTTGGGGGCCGGCCCAGCGCGTGAGCGTATCGAAGGAACCAACATCTCCACTACCGCTGTGCTGGCTTTCCGCTGCTCTTTTCGCGATATTCCAGTGAATATTGCACACTTATACCTACAGTATCTTCAGGTTGACTGGTAGAAAATTCGTTAAGGCATTAAGTCCGCCTTTTTTACATAGTTTTAGTGCAATAAAGTTTTAAATAAATATTTTTTCACAGTAGTAAATGAATGAACAAGTCGGCGCCGTCCAATTGCGTCCGCGATAAGTAATCGTGTACCTAGATTACACTTAATAATTAAACCATAAACAATACGCTATGTAGCATCAAATAAAATGTGTTTTGTATTAAACTTGAAGAGTTATCATAGAACGTTTACCTACCATGAGAATGAGACTGAGACGCGAGAGCGAAGCGGGTGAGACGGATGACCCGCGCTGCGCTATTAGATAACTATCACAGATATGGAGGTGTTCGACGCGCGAGTTTTGTTTTGTACCTACTCATCGATATTTCAACATTTAATTTTCAAAAATAATTATCAATTCCTTAATTGAAAAGTAAAAAAATACTCACCAGTTTGTGGAACTATGACTGCTTTCTGTACATTTGGTTTTCTCACAACACAATCACGGAAACAAGATTTATGAAAATTGTTCAAAATGTCGACCATTTTGTGCTATGCACGCATTTGCACGTTTTATTATTTCATTATTTAAATTTAATTCCAATGTTTTCAATTTCACGACTTCAAAGGCACTAATAATTTAATTTTTCAAGTCCGACACACTTCTTGCTTCCTCAGTATAAACTAGTCTTTTGACCTTACCCCACAAATAAAAGTCCAATGGGGTGAGATCTGGTGATCTTGCAGGCCACGGAACTGGACCACCACGTCCAATCCATCTGTCTCCAAACTCAGCATCCAGGTGGTCCCGTACGCGTATTTGGTAGTGCGCCGGAGCACCGTCGTGCTGGTAGTACAACCCACTTATGTAATTAAGTGGTACATCGTCCACCAAGTCAGAAATAGCGTTTTGTAACATAAACAAATAAATTTGGCCCGTTAAACGGCCTTCAATAAAATAAGGTCCGATAACGTAGTTGTTCAGTATTCCCGCCCAACAATTTACACTAAATCTGATGCGCATGCTGCTTGATTACGTGTGGATTTCTGTACGCCCACCAATGCTAATTATGGACGTTGTACAGGCCCACCCTGGTGAACATAGCCTCATCCGTCCATAAAATGTTTCTTTGCCTATTTTCAAGAAACCACTGGCAGAATGTCAGACGGCCGGCGGCGTCTTGTTCATGCAATGCTTGAACTTTTTGAAAGTGGTATGCATGCTGTCCTTCTCTTTTGAGAAGGCTCCAAATGGTGGTATGACTGACACCAAAGTGTCTTCCAGCTTCTCTTGTACTGTGCCGTGGGTTGAGACGAAAGTACTCCAGTATTTCTTCCTCTATAATTGAGGACTGATCGATGGCCGACCACGTGCTTGAAAGCCGCAGGGTATAGGAAACTCCTGGTAATCGCGCCAGTTGTACACTGCCCTCATAATCGTTGATCTGTTAGGTACAGCTGGATTTTCAACATCTCGCCTTCGCAAACTTTCAATGCTACGTTCCTCATAGATTCTCACCGCCGCTCTGAGGCTCGAATTTGCTTCGTCGTAGTAAACACGAACCATCTCATGGTACTCAATTTCACTGAAACGACGAGACATCTTTACCTACTTAAACTGCACAAATCGATATCACTAAAAACGCACTAAAACCGATAAAGCCGAGAATTAAGAAACAATGGAGAGATGTGACATTGACCGTGACCTAATTTCGACTAATTACTAATAGCAAAAATCGCAAAGTCGTCCTTCAATTACTTTCTTTTCGTCACTCGCGCGCCGCCGCCGGTGAGTGAACAAGGATGGCGCTATGTAGGCCATCCCACAATAAAAAGAGATAGCTGTTGGTTCTGTCATACTACGGCCACACTACCTTACCATCTACCGGGCTGTTACCGCCATAATTATGGCATTAAATTACCGTTTAAATTACTGCATGAACTGGTGTGGCCACACTACCTTACCGTCTACCGGCAATAATTATGGCATTAAATTTGGCGGTAAATATGACTTTTTCAAGATGGAGGTCGAAGCTGCAGCGGCGTTGTGTTTTATGAGTGCCAATTATTTCTACATGAATCTTTTAAATTTCAACAAAGCTAAAAGAAGACAAAACAGGGTATCCCAAAGAGACGGTTCGGATTGGAATAATTCTAAAAACTCGAGCGCTTTTTCATTTGACCACTCCATGTCGGTCGATACGTGCGTCGCCGGTGAGCTCATATTGCACACTGGACAAACGGTAGTGTGGCCCCAAACGTAATAATTACTGCGGTAATCTTCTTTGATGTGCGAAAAAAGACCGCCTCCGGAGCTATTGCCTACCGCCATTTGCCATATTGATTGGCATTGTAAAATAATGGCCGTAAATCGTGGTTACACCTAGGTGTTGTTTAAGTTATGGCAATAATTACTGGCATATCACGGTAGTGTAGCCGTAGTATCACGAGTCGGCGTTGTCGCGAGTCTGCTAAGTATAGGTACCTAACTCCTCCTTACCTATCTCATATCTTTCTGATTATGGAAACTAACTCAAGTTGAATACAAAACGCAAAAAAATAAGTAAGATTGTTCTGTTTATTACCTATGCAACATAATACCTATAGTTTTTGTGGTTTAATTATTAAGTAAGTCTTATAAAGTCTTTTGACCGCCTCCGTGGCGCATGAGCTAAGGCGTCAAACCTCGAGTAGTTCGTGAGGTCGTGGGTTCGATTCCAGTGCAGACCATTTAAAAAGAAAATGTGTTCTGGGTCTGGGTGTTTATCTATTTATGTATGTATAGGTATTCTAGGTTCCCCCTAGTTCGCTACATGGTAATCCATAACACAAGCTTTGGCTTAGCTTGGTGCCATGTAGTTGGTGTGATTGTCTCTGGATTTTATTTACTTATTTTATTTAATAGGTAAGTATACTATCATGGGTTTTAAGAAATCCTCGTAGGTTTGGTAGGTACCGAATTATCTCATTTCTTTCTGATTATGAAAACTTTTACTCAAGTTGAATACAAAATGCAACTTATGTAAGATTATTCTGATTATTACCTATGCAGCATAGCATCGTTTTTGCGGTTTAATTATTAAGTCTTATAGGTAATAAGGTAAGTATATCATCATGGGCTTTAAGAAATCCTCATGGGTGCTCATTTGACAACTCGATAAAGTGGTGAAGTTTTAGAAAAATAATGCACACTGGTCGTCGACAAATAAAATGAATGCCCTATCTACATTTGTGTTGGTGTGGGAATCGAACTCGCGACCCTTGCGTCTCAACCGGCGTCGGGAAATGAAAAAATATTCTCAGGGATGTCTTCTGTATGGACAGTCGACAATGAAATACCTCCAAATCCGTATTTCATTACTTGTTGATGTAGGTAGATAGTGATACAAAATAGAAACAAGTAAGTATTATTTTTTTTAATATTAAAGTAAAACTATTGCCATGTAATTAATGTATGGTATATCAACCTATTACTTATTGAAGCTAAAGATCGGTTAATATCGATTTGAAATTGAATAGCCTTTTTTGTTGCTGCATGTTAGAATGAATTTATCTAATAAAGTCTACGCGATTTCACGACGCGTAGGTACACGATTATTAAGGTCATGATAGTCGACAGTGAAACACCTCCAAAGGTGTATTTCATGACTTGTAGATATCCTAAGTATTTCAACCTAGGTATGACACACGTATTCTTTTACTTGTACTCCTAGGTACTAGAAGTAAACTCGCGCGCCGAGCGGAGGCTGTGCGGGGATCGCGGAGCGGCCGCGCGCAGCCGCGGTGATAGCGTGCCGGTCACTCACCCCGCCGTGCGTCAGCTGTTCAATACTTTCGTATTATTACAGAAGCGTTGATATTGCATTTTTTTAATCAGATTTAATTCAAAACGTAACAAGTTATGGTTTAGTAATGAAATACAGCACAAATTACGGGCTAAAAAAAAAATTAAAAAAATTATCAAAAAAAAATAAAATCATTTTTTTTGTGTTCCCATATCGATACTGTAACACCCTGTACAATATGGCGCGCTTTCATACTGACACCCTGTATATTTTAATTCGGAACGCACACTAAACTGTGGCGCGTTAGTTGGTTATCTGTCAATGTCATTATGACCACCTGCTTGAATGTGTCCGCATGTATGTATGTAATACGATTTGTTAAAATGGTTAATTAAAAGTTTAAGATTAAATTCGTTTATTATTCGTGACGGCACCCGACACAGGGTTACTTTTTATTGGACCTGCATCTGTTGAAGGGTTATAGAGTAGGTCAAAAAGAACAATTTTTACTATGGAAAAAATTACCTCTAAAATTAACCGTTTTTAAGTTACTTATTTAAATTTTTAGGATTTTACTGTACCTAAACACCCATTTTTCATAAGTTTTTGAAGGAAATAAAAAAATCTTCGGTATCTAATTGCTTTTTTGACGTTGTCATGTAATTGGTTAATGCTTTAATGAGATGAAGAAAAAAACTCTTAAATAAGGTCAAAGGCGCACATGTTATGGTCTTTCAAGTACTTCTTAAGTTAAACCAAAACATCGCACTTAAAATGCGTCTCCTGTAAAAAAATCCTAGTCATTTACTTTGCAGATTATATCATAATAAAGAACATTGCTTAAGCTATCCAACAAGGCCTAATACATAGGTAGACTTTTTAAAATTCCTAGGTAAAATAAATTTAAGGTAATGCAACCATTATGTAAAATTGAACGTATGATTACGTACGCGTTTGATATGAAAATGGAAAAAACGATTGTTCAGTTGTTCTCACGTGAAGTGCCCAGCTATATTAAATTTCATCACAACTCTTTGTAATGAGCCCACAACTGGGCATAATCCACCAAGCTGGCCCAGTGCTGGTTGATGGATGTCGGAATTTTCGGGGCCTCGAAAATGGCTTCTGACAAACAATAACGATTTCCGCATATAGGTATGTAAGTGCCTATTATACACCGATCCTTGTACCATTTCAAAATAAGCATCTATTTGTTTTTCTTATCTGACGTAATACCATAAAACTTTTGAAATTCTCAACCTCCAACATACAGACAGCCTAACTTACAGGCAAAAACACTACAGTACGAATATTATTCATAGTATGTAAGGTGAGCGTAATTGTACGTTAAGTAACTCGTTAATAAATAAGTCTATCCAACATATTTTTCCTGTTCAGTTCTTCCTAAACCTGTTGCATTGATTTTCTCGATAAAATTCACAAAGATTCTATATGCTCAAAATAACTACTTAGGCATGTTGAATTTTATGTGGTTGTATGCTGTATTTAATATTTAATCTAGATTTTAAGATTTTATAGTTTTATTTATGTTATTTCATAGAGAAATAATCATATTACAGCATGTATTTTAGAGACAGATAGGGTGGACGTCAGTCATTATTAAGACTTTGTCAGCTTGTCGCTGTCAGTATGACAGCGGACAGTAGCATACAGAACAGACTGTTGGTTGGTTGGTTGTCTGTCTGTCAGTTAGTTGTGTGATGTTGTGATATACGTGTTGAAAGTTAGAAACAAAAAGTAAACTATTATTGACACGGTTTAATAAAATCTGTATTAATAACATTTTAAACTATGGCAGAAAAATCAGTAAAAAAGTCAAAAGAGCCTTCGACATTGGGAAAATTTTATCTCGTAGCATACAATGCAATTCAAACTTTGGGGTAAGATTTACAACCCAAAACAGTAGAAGTTATTTAATTAATTTTTTTTAATTCAAAGTGGTATTTTTTTCTAGTCATCGTAATTTTTTTGCGTTATGTTAACTTTTATAAAATAAATCTAGATCATTTTTTTAATTTAAAAATTAATCTTTCATATACTTTCCTTTATTTTGCTTTGCAGATGGACTTATTTATTAGTTCAAAGTTTGATTCATTTCCTTAACCGTGGAACACTTGACACCTTCTGGAATGAAATTAAATGGACAGTAATTATTTTTCAAAATGCAGCTGTTTTAGAGGTATGTTTAACTAAACTTAATAATTTGCCTTTTTCATTAAGTTTTCTTCATAACAAAAACAGAACAACAGTACATGTTCTGTTTTCTAGATAGAAAAAAGGTGTCTTCTTTTAACAAGTTTGCGTTAGTCATTAAGACAAGTTTTTAATTTCTATAATTACTTATGATAACCAGTTATTGATATTTAACCATCTCTAAACAAGTAATAATTACATACATACATACATAACTTCATGCCTGTATCCCGTATGGGGTAGACAGAACACCAGAGGTAATAAAACCATCTGATGTCACGTTTGACAAATTTGGAGGCATTATAATAGTGGAGAGAGACTATTGCAGTGACAGGGGGTCAGCCTATCGCCCACAAAAAAGCCTCCCATAACACCTCGGTCCCTGAACTGACTTTTACAGTATGCCTGGGAAGAGAAGCAGCTGGCACATTCTATGTTTTTCTTTCGCTCCCAGTCCAGCATAGAAGTAATAATTAGTTAATTAATAAAGTATTTTACACTAGCATACACTTTTATGTGGCTATAGAGTAAACTTAAAATTTGTTTTGTGTAATGACCTGTTAAAAAAGACACACTAAAGAATAATAACAATCTTTTAATTTTTGTTAACCAAGTGATTTGCAAGCACTCGGAACCATAAAAACAAGTAAAGATTTTCTCAGTTTAAACATAAAAATGTATTTTAAAATTGTACTCATCATCACAACTCCTTGTAATGAGCCCACTGCAGGGCTATGGGTCTCTCCCCTGGGTGACGAGAAGGTTTAGGCCATAATCCACAAATTGGTCTAGTGCTGGTTGATGGATGTTAGAATTTTCAGTGCGCTGAAATGGCTTCTGACAAACCCTAACAACTACTGTATACCAGTATATGGCACTCACCGCTCAGCAAGTACTGACCGTGCTGAATGTTTCTTGAACCTACAATATTGTATGATACACATAGTAACCACGGCGCCAAAATGACTTCAAATTGTATTATTGAAACAAAATTAGAAGAAGAGTTATTTTGGCTGGTTGATTTTTAACTTATTTTTAATAATGGCCTTTGCTCTAAGCTGGAACAGAGATATGTCTTATCTGTTTATTGAAGTGTTAATAATGAATGTCAGACATACAACACTTACAAAATTCACTTGCAATAATTGCATATTAGCTATATTTTTTACAATACTTTTTTTTTACAATACGATACATATTGTTTTGTTGATACTGGAACCAAAAGCTTCTATCTTTGTCATGAGATTATAAATAAATCTCCTTATATAGCATTCCTATATAGTTTCCTTAGTGGACAGACTTGTCATTCAAATTTTGAGATTATAACAGAACCATTATTAATTTTTATTCAATGATGTTTTTGTATTTTAAGGTTTTCCTACATAACCTGAAATAAGATCATTACTTTGGAAACAGTACTTATATAATTTTGTAAGTTACATACTTAATGTGGTTTACTATAAATTCCACTTTACTCATCTTTAACACTTAACAACACAGCATTATACAGAAACCACTGTTACCTGAGTAATGTCAAAGGTCATTATTTTGATTAAAACTGTATGTAAAGGTTTATGAGCATTGTATTTAAAACAGTCTTTTTGGAATTACTTATTCATTCAATATTTTAATGAAGTAGGTAGTAGGTGAGTAACAATGTTCCTCTTTCCAAGGTTTCCAAACTTATATTGTTAGGCACTGAAGTTTTTGACTCAGAGAACGTTTCTATTAAGTATATTTATATTTTTTGTAAAATAGGAACTGAGGTGACTAAGCTTCATAGTTTTAAGTACTGTAGTTATAAAAAATAAATAGGTTGATTAGGTATATACCAAAGTTAAGGTTTATTAATAACACATTGTGTAGAAAGAAATATAATAATAAATTTCTTATTTCAGATAATAGATTACACAGATATGAGATTAAAAACAAGTTTCTAAAATTAAACTACACAATGTTTACTGAGTGCACTTGGCGGGTTTCAATATTCAACTGACTACTATGCGTAACCGGTACAGGTACAAAATTGGTAGGAAAAAAGTAGCGTTTCACAATATCTACTAGCTACGGGCTGTAAGTTCTCAAATTTGGCATGGGCCCTCCTTGCGTGACGTTCTTCCAAGAAAATAGGTGATATGTGATTTATAGAATATCACGCATTCGCAAATTATTTGTATGATATTTGAACTAAAGAAATATATAAACTTATTCAATTTATGTTTGCTATGTTTTAGTATTCGATAAATATATTATAGTATGTTTTTAGAGCTTTTTATTAATAATTGCGTTTAACTGCTTACGTAAAACGAAACGCCAAACCTTCGACAAATTTTGCCATTGGTTGAATCACATTTTTATGACGTCAAAGTAAATATTTAAAAGAAAAATTATGTCATTCAATAATATTCGTCCCTTTTTTCAAAAACAGTTATAGATAAGTTAGAAAGAGAAAACTGGATTATTGATATGTTGACAGATATTTGATAGGATATTTCGTTAAATGAATAAATTGTTACGTCGTTGGCTGGATAAAATGACCTATTCTTTAATTGGTCATACGTAATGAAAAAATTACTCTTATTGGCCGCAGAAGACTGCCATGCTACCTTTACCTCATTGGTTTAAATTAATAACTTGTTACGTCGTCGTTGGCTAGATATAATGACTTATTTTGTAAATGGTCAAATGTAACCTAGCAACCCATTACAGTCAAACAGTTCGTAAGCAGTGGTTTAGATGTCAAGATTTTGAATATAGAAAGGCATTTTGATAGTGATTTCTATTGTTCGTAGGCAAAACGAACAGTTTTCATAATATTGAAACCCGCCATAAATGTTCAACTGTAATAGGCTGCCCAAAAACAGCACTTTTAGATATTTTTTTGGTTTTCTGTATATCTATATCTTTTTTTTTTATACTTAGATATATAAAAATATATCTAAGAATCACTTAACTCATTCTTAAATATATTTTTATAAAATTTATCTTGCAAAAGTTTAACATTCCTCCAACCCCAATTTTAAAGATGAGAAATAAATGGGCATACTCAAAAAATTTACTCAAAGATATCATTAAAAACAACTATTTACTGCTAGTAACTTATACTGGTAAGAAGAAATGTCTCAGATTAAGATATGAAGGGGGATACAGATTAGATTATAAGTAGATTATGTTGAAAATGAACTGGACATTATGTAATTTATACCAGTAGCTTTAGACAATATTGCTCTGGTTAAGCAAAACTTGGTCAAACATTGGGTGTTAGATGTGTTAAAGTTATATAAATAAATAAATCATAGTACAGTTGCGATTTCAAGGCAAACTATCCGTGATTCCTCTTAAAACATCCGTCTTATTTAGCAGTAGGTAGTGTTGAACGCGCCAAGTAACAGGTGTGCGGTCACTCTTAGAGGTCGCTGACCTGTGGTCGCCGCAAGAAAGTCAAGAAACGTAAACTCGTGTCTATCGATGGTAATATTTAACTAGACGCGGCGGCGCTGTGAGCTAATAGCCCGCTCGGATGTAATGGTGCGTACAGATTGCTGTAATGGAAATTGTAATGTTGTCTGCGCACTACACGTCCATATCAAAACGTGCGCAGAATGTTACATTACAAGTTGCATTACTAGCAATCTGTACGCACCATAAGAGTGCGGGTTTGATTGAAACCCGCGATGTTTTTGCTATTTTAAGTGTCTACGGCTTGTATTAGTAAATCCCTTAAAACTCCAAGAGCGGTCTTAAGTACCGCTTAACGTATGAAATACGCGTTTAAAATATTAAAGTGTTCTAACTTCTATCCGTTCTCGAGTTTTCATTTACTTTGTTAGTTAGTATTTGAACAAAAACATGTCATGAAGCATGTACCTACTTATGTACTTAGTTATTTTACTAAAGTGAAATCGATTTTATGCCTTCCCATGTTAACATGTAAAAAGTAAATATACAAATGTTAGGTGATAGCTATGCTCCGTAGAGCCCGAAAATATATTCAGGTATCGCCGACAACAACATGGGACGGAAAGCCGCGTAGGTACATACATACATACATAACTTCACGCCTGTATCCCTTATAGGGTAGGCAGAACATCAGAGGTTATAAGACCAACTGATGTCACGTTTGACTAATGAGGTATTATAATGATTGCGAGAGGCTATTGCAGTGACAGGGGGTCAGCCTATCACCCACAAAAATGCCAATAAAACCTCTGTCCCTTAACCGACTTTTACAGTATGCCCGGGAAGAGAAGCAGCTGGCACATTCTATGTTTTTCTTTCACTCCCAGTCCAGCATGGAAGTAGGTAGTTAATCATAATGTAAAAGTAAGTAGGAATTTTTGTATTAAATATGCTCTTCACTTCAATAAAAAAGTCTGAATTCTTCGGCTAAATAAATAAAATACTTCAAATAGAAAACGGGTTCCTTTTCGAATTGTTTATGGTCCTTACACAAATGCGAGGGCAAAGAAACCATTTTTTTATAACAGCAGTATTTTCGCCTTGGAATGTTTAGTTAAACCTCCTTGAGCCCACGCGCGCTGTATAAGAACCGTTATCATCAAAACGAAACATGTTACGCACTCTCAATCAAATCATAACGTCTATCAAAATCGTTGTTTCGACCAACATTTTTATCGAATAACTTTATTGCCTTGTTCGAGATTTTTTTTTGGCCATTATCAAGGCATCCTCGGAGTTGGTAAATGGACTTCCACCTTTAATTTAGGATAATCAACGTATAACCGCAGCCTTTGGCGGGCCATTGACCTCTCGTATGATGTATGTCTAGAATGACTTTTTCGTATTAATTTTTTGTTTTTTAAACTTAGTAGAGTATGATTTAAACTATTCACACAAACCTTTAAAAAGGGTTCCATATTTAAAAAGAGCTTTTTTCATTTAAGTTTGCCAACAACCATTTTTTTTAATGACTTGCGTATAAATTATACTCTTTAAGCCTGTAATACAGAAATTTTATTTATCTATATAATTAATGCTGAAGAGGACAGTTTAAAAGACATCTTTTTCAGGTCAATCTTTAAGCATTTTCCTTAATAACAGAGCTAAATGTCTTTCACAGTAGAAATAACAACCAAAGCTAGGTATACTGTGCTGGCCCAAAGCAAATCTAGGGTTTTTCCTAGAAACACCTCAACCTCAGGCACCTTAGAAATGTTTTTAAACTACGCATTCTTGCCACATTCTTGAGACTCGAATTCAGAGATACTTACTCTTTTGCCGCAGACAAACATTTAAAGTCCCTTATGGATACATTGTTTAAAAAAAAAGAAAAAACAAGTTTTGCTATACGTAAGAAAATTACGTAAAATACGTAAAACATCTAACAGGTTAATTATTTAATAATCAGCAAAAAACCCTGTATAACATACATGGACGAGAACCAATTAAATTACCTTTTATCTAGTGCGCCACAAAGAACAATCTCGTATACCGCGACAAATGAGTATTATTACATCAAAGCATGATTAGATTAGGTATGTTATCGACACGTAAGGTTCGTACCCAAGTTCACAAAAACGCAGTAAAGTCACTGTATAAAAATACAGAAATCGTTTCATCGAAACATCGTTTTTGCTAAACTATTAACCCATTATATTAGTCAAGATATTTTCGAGTACCGTAAATAAATAAAATCCCCAGACAATCACACCAAGTACATGGCCCCAAATTAAGCATAGCTTGTGCTATGGGATACCATGCAGCGAACTAGGGGGAACTTAGAATATAAATACATAAATAGATAAACACCCAGACGCGGAACATTTTTTTTCTTTTTCCATGCGGGAATCGAACCCACTGCCACTGACGTCTGAGGCAGACAGGTTTACCCCATCGCATTTTCATTTTCTCATTAACTTAATTCATTCGCACTTGACTGGTATATTTTTGACTCAGTAGCTAATGAGTTAAGATATCGATACCGCAAATAACAGAAAAAATATGCTAAATAACATCATCACCTGACCAGGACTCGAACCTGGGACCTCTCGTTTGCCGGACGAGTGCTCTTCCACTGAGCTAGCGGGGTCTCCGTACCTCGATCGTGAAATTTTGTGCTAAGTGAAGAAATGAAGAATGGTACTGGTTCTCTGTAGGACCTTAAACTATGGAAAACAAAGACATCAGTCACAGTTGCGTTTTTTTCGAATTATTTTGATTGCGGAAGTTCACCTTGCTAAAAAAATAACTATTGAGATACTTGCCTCTTTTTTTTTTCTGATAGTTATTTCGTTCTGAATGGAATGCGTTAATAATGTGACTATCTATTTCAAGTATATTTATCTAAGTATTTATCAATGATTGAATTGACTTTGAAAACCAACAGTATAATAATTAAGTCATTAAAATCACTTAACCTAGAAGCGTAAATCTAATAATTATTAGATTCCATTTTCTGTAATAATATTATGAAGAGGAAAACTTTAAGATTAGAATCGTTAAAGCTTTGGTCCATGTTAAACAAAACATCATTGTGCTAGATTGTGCACAAATACACAATATTATAAATTTTAACAATAGTAGTGTAATTAGAAAAAAGTATTTCATGAAGTTCACATAGAATTTATTTTCTCAAGTTCTGATTAAAGGCAGTCGCGAAACAGCGGTGCGAGCACAGAACTTTGTCGACTCGTATGTTTGCTAATGATCGTATAGTATGGAGTCAGTTGCATTTTTTAGTAACATTGTAATTTTTTATTTCACAGTTATTTAAGAATATTACAAACATTCAAAATAAACAAGGCACACATTTATTTAAGCTGGCCGTGCGGCATTGGATAGATTTCAATTATTGCTAAAAAACCGTCTCCATACTATACAAATATTCGTAAAAATACGAATCGGGAAAGTTCTGTGCTCGCACTGCAGAGTAAAAAGCACAAAACAACGCAACAAAACAACAATAAGCGTTTAGAGCAGCTATTTATTGAACAGTTGTGTTATGCTTAGTCACTCGGATTTATTGAACAGTTGTGTTATGCTTAGTCACTCGGATTTATTGAACAGTTGTGTTATGCTTAGTCACTCGGATTAGTCGCCTTTTACGATCCAGAAGCGGCCCGAAGCTATATCAAACCTTTATTTTCTGAAATGCTTCCTCTTACAGGGCTGTCAACTTGGATTGTTCATCTTCCTCATCTCACAACAAATACAACTAGAAACAATACCTTCCTATATATATATTTATAGATCACCAACACAATAATGTTAACATCACATACTTAAAACAGATTATTACTTTAGTTTAACATCATTGTATTTAAAGGTGACGACAACGTGCTCAAAACAATAAAAACATTGACACAAACATTAAATACTTTAAAATAAATTACAAATTAAAATTAACAAATTAAATTCTACTGGGTGACCGATGATGTAACAAATTTTAGATACAAGGAGAGCACTCTGTGTTCGATTCTTATCATAATTATTAAATAAAAAATAGGCACTTAATTTTTCACTTGAATTCCCCATAAATAAATAATACTATGTATGTTACTGTTTACATACAACTGAGTCGATCGCGACGCGTGACCTGGCACGCGGATTGCTGCCAACGCTAGTGTAACTATGCGTTGCGTGATCAATTCTTTAACTTTCGGTTAATTTTACTCAGTAAATGATTAATATTAATTTTTTATTATATTTTTTGCTGATCTCAAATTATCACGTCCCCTTATAAGGAAAAAATATATGTTCAATCAATTAAATTAAGTCAAAGAAAGCAATCAAAAATGAAAGGAAATAAAATTAAAATGTCAAATTATTAATAAATTATAAAAAGAAAATATACCTACATTATATACCTAGTTAAGGTCAATGGGGGCATTTCCGACTAAGGGGTAATTCCAACCAAACTCAATAACTTTTATTCTATAACAGTTGATCAAAAGCCCCATCTACGTCCATGTAGGAGAAAACCCAAGTTTTACGAAATTGCATAAATGGCGCAGCTAAATCGAGATGCTGCTTTCCCACCATGTTTTTATATACAGACGCCATTTTAACCAGTGTTTGTCGGAAAGAGCTGTTACAGATTTTTATTTGTTTTAAATAAATTGTGGCTTATTTTCTTCCAATTTCACGGTGAGTGTTGACCTTGTTTACCATAAATTGTTTTTTTCTTATTGGTTTTTGCTTACGATACGTTTTAAGAGGAATATTTACACAGTTTTAAATGCCCCACAAAAATGTAACACGAGGTAATTACGACTAAAATTGGTAGTCGGAATTGCCACAGACAATTAATATGAAAATGCAAAAAACTAGTGATGTCAACGTATCGACACTTCCCATGTAGGTAATTTAAATTATTGCTTAAATTACGTACACTATGAGATACCAAAAATTATAAGAGTTACTTATTTCATAGAAGATTACTTTGTTGATTATTTAACACAAGTTACTCCAGGTTGATTTGTGAATCTAAGTGCATTTTTTAGTTTTCTTATCCTTTCATTCATCGACTACTTTAATCGATTTTTGAGTCCCATCACTATTGTCTATAGAGAACAGTCGAAATTGCCCCTTCAAAATATTTATGATAGTGTTTTGGTAAATTGAAACGTTGTGCATTGAATTTAAAGTATTTATTTGCTTTTACAAAGCATCGACTTGGTTTTTCTCTCACTTTTGTGTTCTTTGCTCTTATCTAAACCCTAATATATTCAATAGTCGGAATTGCCTCACAGAGGGGTAAAACCAACTATTTCTGACTTTTTTGCTAAATTAATCTTTTTTGTACCTATATAATAAGTATTTTAACTGAAGAATACATCAAGATCAATCTCAGTCAATGGTTTTATAAAATGAATTATTCAGATGTGCAGTAATTTAGTAACATATGAATGTACAAATAGTTAAACTTTATGTTTGCATTTTTTTAGTCGGAAATGCCCCTATTGACCTTATATAAAACAAAACTGAATAGCACACAATAAAGTAAACATGACATTACAATATTAGAATTGTCATCTCTTTTGTTCAGATCGTGCACGCAGCCATCGGACTCGTTCCATCCGGAGTAATCGTGGTGCTGATGCAAGTGTACTCGCGCGTGTTCCTCGTGTGCGGCTCGCTGCTGGCCACTCACGGCGCGACGGTCAGCCCCGGCTTGCCATTGGCCATCCTCGCTTGGTCTGTTACCGAGATCATTCGGTACTCCTACTATGCGCTCAACTTGTTCAAGGCTGTGCCGGAGGTGTTGACTTTCTTGAGGTGAGTTGGTAGAGAAATTAAATTGAAATTTGTTGTTGCAGGTTATCTACTTGTAAGGGAATCAACGAATGGAGAGCATTAAGAAAACCGACTTCACGTCAACACTTTAAATAAAAAAAATAATAAATAAATATTTCTGACACTCACACAACATTATCTAGCCCAAATTAAGTTTCTTAAGGAACTTGTGTTATGGATACTAGATAACTGATAAACTTAAGAAATATATAAACATACATATTGAATAAATACATAGTTTTTATTAAATAAACTGTTCATCACACAAATATCCGCCGCCGCCGGGATTTGAACCCAGGACCTCTGTCATGGAAGGCAATGTATGTTACTGCTACACCAGCCGATCGTCAAACACTTTAGTTGAATTATAATGTCGTCAATGTAAACATTCTCCGAATTCATACTTTTTTTTTTTTATTTGAAATTATCCATGAAGTACTCAATCGATTGCGATGAAAATTATATAGACCAACTCTTAAGTATCATATGAAACAAGAATTTCCAAAATCGATTCATAATTGTCCGAAATATTGTGTAACAAAGACACAAAAACATACATACACACGGGTTGAGAACCTCCTCCTTTTTTGGAAGTCGGTTGGAAAGATGAGGTTAAAGATGACAGCTCGCAGGTTGAGAAAGGAACAGGTTTTTCGTAAAACATAGCCGGAACTTATCACTGCCAGAGCGAACATACTATATAGGGTTGATTTTTCGTCACCAGCCAAATTTAAATGTTTCTTTCTTTGATACGATATAAACGTACCTGCATATTTATTTTAGCGTCGCTCAGTACAAAAAAGTAGAAATATAGAACTACAAACTTTTTAAAAAATAGTCGCTGTTGATGAACATAGCTACTGCGACGCGGCATTTCCTTGTTAATACTACGACGTAGTACTACAAAATGTGTGTAGTAGCGCGTAGTCATCTTTATTTACAGTGACCATGCCTTGATTAATATGTGAGCGAATAAATCAATTTCCTTGTAAAAAAAAAAACTTTTTTTTGCAAAAATTGTTTCACTAAATGATATTTATAGTGTAAAAAAATTTGTCCGGTGACTACAAATCAACCCTGTATGAAGATATTTAGCTGCATATTTATCACCGCTTAGATTAAACGCCTTGTAGGTACATGTTTATTTATGGGTAGAGCTTTTCTAAGCCGACCCATAAAGCCTAAAAAGCCAAAAAGCCTTCGATGTTCCGTTTGACCTTGTATGTAACTAGTGGGTTGATGAAAATCCTGAATTTTTTGGTGTCAAGTACTACCTGCAGCGAATCGTTCTTCTTACTATACTTATCGATGAGTATTCTCCCGTTTAAGTAACTGAAGAAGTGGCCTACCTTGTGACGTCATTAAGCGGCCATTCGATGGTCTTATGATGAATAAAAATTTTTCATTTTCATTTTCATCTAAGTATTTATACAGGGTGTCCAGGCTGTCCCATTGTCACGCTAACCCTTTATTTATACCTTCACAGAGGTAATCTAGTAAGTACCCATAAGGATTGCAGAAAAAAAATCGCAACTTATTTTTAAATTTTTGTATGAAAGAAAAAGTAGAAATTTATTGCTTTCATACAAAAATTTAAAAATAAATTATGTTACTGAATTAAAAAAAAGGAGGTTCTCAGTTTGACCTGTAAGTATGTATGTATGTATGTTTGTCCACAATTTTCTCGCGTTTGGCTGAACCGATTTGGATGCGGTTTTCAGAAAAAGATTTTTCATGTTTAGAAAAAGGTTTTAGTATATTAACCAACTTTAAAAAAAATAAGGTTCTCAATTTTTTTTTCTGTAATCCTTATGGGTACTAGAATACCTCCGTGAAGGTATATAGGGTTAGCAGGACTCCCTGTATGTTGTGGATTTTTAAATAAGAACCTCGTCAGTGCGGCTGTCTAGTGAATACTCTGAATATAAAGTCTGATTCTCTGACTTTGTTGTGTGACTGCGCATATAGAGCTACATAGTTCTCTGCTGAAATCGTGTTTTCCATTATAGACCATAAAGTCGCCTGGGTGTGAGTTCAAATACAAGTTATCATCAATTGGCTGGTGCAGTGGCAACATACATTGCCTTCTATGCCAGAGGTCCTGGGTTCGAATCCCGGCGGCGGCGGATATTTGTGTGATGAACACAGATATTAGCCGTCAAGTCATGGATGTTTATATGTTTATTTAAGTTTATTCTAATAAAAAATATGTATTTATTCAATATGTATGTTTATATATTTCTTAAGTAGGTATATAAGTTATCTAGTATCCATAACACAAGTTCTTTAAGAAACTTAATTTGGGCTAGATAATGTTGTGTGAGTGTCAGAAATATTTATTTATTTATTTTATTAATATGAAAAACAAACAGACTAAATAGTTTTTCTGGACCATTTGAAAATGGAACGAGGATAACCTTATCATAGTAATTTAACGCACGCGCGATTTATTTAATGACATAAGTTTACCTACTCTAGTTTATCTTGGGATGTAATTATTAATAATAATACATACATAGGTATATAACTTCACGCCTGTATCCGTTATGTGGTAGGCAGAATTATGTATGTGATATTTTTTCATACAAAGTTGTGTATGAAACAAAAAAGGAAATACAAATTAAAAGTACAATTTATCGATTTAAGCGATTTCTTCTAGGCATTTTTTCCTGAAGATACCTACGATACTATTTAACTGGTTCGATGTCAGTTGACCTTTTTGAGTTAGTCTGATTTTTATTAATTTTATAATACCTAGTACTTGTACATGTAAGTAGAGATAACTTAAAATGAGGTGACTAGACTGATGCGATCCTCAAAAGCTATGGCAGCAGTAAAACATGAAACGGTTTGTTATTGGTCTATTAAAACGAATTATACATCAGAATTTTAAAGACGTGTGAAGGGAAATTCCATTAACGTCTATTTTGACGATACATACATGCGTTAACCTTTGATCGGCGCCTTTATGGCGTTGGTGAAACAACTAGTTAACCTTTTAGTATGTAATATAATGTGAGACGACAGTTCCTCAGGATGTAGGTACTTATTTTCGGTAGTATATTTCGTTAAAACGGATATAGCTGTAATTTCTCTCACTGGTGTTTTTAAAAGCTAGCTGCGATATAACGAATAGGAAATTTATATATATTGTACGCAGCCTCTGACTCCAATTGGCTGTCGTTCAGATGATGGTTAAAGCCTAACTCGGGATTTACCAGCAAAGGGGGTGTTTAGTGGGTAGCGCTGGGTTCGGTGAGTCCCGCACTGTAAGGGATTGGCTGGCGGGGTAGTCCCCCAAAGGTCTCCTCTCGTGCATCAAGCATTCACCTCCTCTCCTTCTGAGACTCCATTAGGGGTGTCTAGTAGGTAGTCCAAAGGGAAATTTATTTAATTTTATTGTCTGTGAAAAAAGAACCTACACTCTGGCAAATAATTCAATGCAGTAAACTGACAGTTCGAAACGTCAAATACAAAAATAATGATACCAGTTAAAATCTTCGTCGTGTAAGTACTGAATGAGAATGATTGAAAACGAACCAGTTTTTGTCATTCGTTTTGCATGAAAGTTTAAAGAAATTTATAAATACATAATTGATTTGAGGTGTGTAGGTACTTTATCTTTAAAGTAACTTTAATGAAAATAATTAAGGACCAAAGCTACCTAGTGTTTTAAAACGGTTAAAGTAGAAGTAAAATCGACTAGAGAACTTATTTTTAAACTGGTTTCATCGTAAAAAAATAAATTTCAAGAATAGCTTCCCTTTGCCAACAGAACCATAAAAAAAGAAATATGTTGTCAGCGAAAATATATTTTTTTATTGAAAAAGTAATTACATTCATTCACTTAAACCACATCACTATATTTTTTTCTTCCCTAAAGTAGGACACTGGAACTGTCATTATACTGCATTTAATTATTTGCCAGGGTATACTATATAGTAACGCATTGACGCGCAAGTCATGCACACATAAAGCCCCCCAAAAGAATCATTAGCAATCCCGAGACTGCGCCGCCATACACAAAATTATTTATTTCTTCCTCTTTTTTTTGTACTTCAATTATCAAATAATGCATCTCGTGTAGGTACGTTCTACCTACAGTTCTGCCGACTGAATTTTTGGAGATGAGCGAAATTTTTGCACGTTATGCAGACTTTATATGCGCCGCAAATTCGATCGCACAATTAGTGTTTCGTCTGCAGCAGATGAAGCCTTTACCAAACTACGGTAATTTTATCAATACAGTATTGCAAATTCATACAGACGGACAAAACGCGAGCTATACATACATAGACGCGACTGCCTGCAAGCCGAAACAATTGAGACGAAAATTAACCTTTTAAAAAAATTCTCGCTGGTTTCTTCTTGCCAATGTGTTTAATTTCACGAGTCGAACCTAGCACGAAAATTTGCGAAACTTAACCAATTTTTAATTAAACCAATATACAGGGTGTCCTGCCATCCCAGTTTTTGTATGAAAGAAAAAGTCGAAATTTATTGATTTCATACAAAAATTTAAAAGTAAATTTCGTTTTTTTTTATTTTTTCTGTATTCCTTATGGGTACCCACTAGTATAGGTACCTCCGTGAAGGTATTCTATTTTACTGTCACAAACATTTAGCTGTAATTTCGGTGCCCTTTTAGAATGCCCTACTCACTAAAGACTCAAGGTATACTTATAGTTTATTAATTATAATAAATCTTGAAAATGAATGCATTGCGCGCGCTAGGACAAACGCACGACCACTAGCGTCGCAATGGTCATTTCATTACATTCATAGGTTGTCATTGCCATAGATGTTTCCTGCTATAAAATTCTTATGATATTCATAAAATAAGTTAATAATATTCTATGGTGTGAATATTTTATTAGCTTAAGGTTCTAGCTGTATTTGTATTGCTATCGTTGATTCTATCTATCCCAAATTAGGTTTTCTTAATAACTTGTTGTAGAAAAAAGATAACGGAGATGTAAGAACGTCACGCGTCGGTAATAACGCGCGGGTAATTTGTAGCTAATTTTATTTAGTAACTGGCCACCGCGTGCGGTTTTACCCGCGTAATTTCGATTCCCGCGGGAGTTTCGGGATACGGATTCGGAAGAATCCCTCTAAGTAATGGTAAAAGAAATTTTGAAATCGGTCCAGTAGTTTTTGAGCCTATTCAATACAAAAATACAAAGATTTCCTCTTTATAATATTAGTATAGACTAGCCACCGCGCGCGGTTTTACCCGCGTAACTTTTGATCCCGTGGGAATTTCGGGACAAAATATAGCCTATAACCTTCATCAAGAGTTGGGTTGGTGGGTGTCACTTGTAGTTTCTGAGATTAGCGCGTTCAAACAAACAAACTCTTCAGCTTTATACCTAGTCGGGTCATAAGTTCTGTCAAAAACTTTTAATGTTATTACTGATACACCTTTTGACAATTACTTAAAAATTATATATGAAATGAAAGGTTATTTAATGTACAATATAATTTTAATTACATTATTCGAAATGCCCTCCCCCATTTTGGACACATGTCCTTAATCTACGCGGCCAGTCATCGATCGCTGCACGCACCACATTCTTATCTATTTCTGCCGCTGCTTTAACCAGGGATGCTCGCAGAGATTCCAAATTTTGGTGAGGTTTAGCACAGACTTTCTCCTCCCAATATTGCCATATCTTGTAGTCCAGTGGGTTTAAGTCTGGACTAGAAGAGGGCCAGTCTTCATGCCGGATAAAGTCAATTCCGCGGGCGGTCAACCAGTCTTGCGTGCTTCGTGCCTTATGAGCCGGTGCAGAGTCCTGTTGGAATGTCCAATGTCTGTTCTTGAACATTGTTTGAGAAAGAGGTTCCACTGTGTTTGTCAGGACAGTATTTTGATAAACCACGGCACTGGTTCTCACACCTTTTTCACAGAAAAACACCTCAGTTAAGCCTGAATATGAGACTCCAAGCCAAACCATGAATGAGGAAGGGTAATGCCCGCACTGGACCCTCGGAATACGCGCGCTCGCTTCTTCACTACTGTGGGCATACACCTTATCGTTTTGTTTGTTATAACTTTCTTCAATGTTAAAATTTTTTTCATCTGAAAAAAGAATTTCGCGGTATTTTTTTCCCGCGTACCGTCGCCGTACGTAACAAAGCGCGGGATCTTTCTAGCCTAATTTTTTTTAAACGCTCGTTTAAGAAATGTCCAGTCTTTTTACGATAAGCTCGTAGTCCTAGGTCTTCATTTAGCACTCTTTTGACCGTGGTTCTGCTTAGCCCCATCTGGTGAGCTAGGATTTTTTGTTTACGCACGGGATTTCTTTCGATTCGCGCCTTCACTGCTTTGATGACCGCTGGTGTCCTAACTGTGCGAGGTCGGCCGCTTCTTTTACGATCTTCGAAGCTTGATTCTTCAGTGAATCGCTTAATATATAGTACGATAAACGAACCGTGACGTTATTTCAAATTTTTATAGAATATTGAAAATCTCTTTTGGCGCGTAACCACAGCGATGCAACGCGATAACCGCGATTCTATCTTCTTTGCTCGACCACTCCATATTTGAAAATGAATAAAATATAATTTCTTTTTTATTTGCAACAATCGCAACCGTTCTATTTTTAAAATTAGTAAACGTATTTCTGGCCAGTATTCGAAAATTAAAAATATGAGGTTTTGACAGAACTTATGACCCGACTAGGTATATTAGTATGGATTAGTATAGATTACAGGTGTTTTAATTCAAAAGAGGTTTAAGACTTTTGATAATTGATATGACTAGCTTATATATAGTAATAAAAAACCTCTGCAAAAATCCAACTATAGATATATTGTGACGAGGAGGTAGATTTGTCATAATCATAATACTTTAGTAAACATCGAAATGTGAAAATAAAGTAAATAAATACTTATAACTTTATTCATAAAAACTCCGATTCGGTCTCACGTTCACTACTGAACCCGTGTTCAATTTAGATCTAAAATCTGGTGAGATTTCATGATCACCTATAAAATTTCAAAAATTGTTTGTATTCTTCTTAAGATTATAAGTACTTAATAACTTACTGAAGTGGTGATAGGTTCAAAAGGACCAACGAGTAAATAACCAATTGACTTTAAAAAAATGCTACACTTATAATTGTTTTTGTAAATTGTGACTTATTTCAAATGTATTTAAATACTTACGAAATAAAGATTCTTTTGACTTTGACTTTGACTTTGTGTAAATCATAATAAGCGTTCGGCCGTGAGTACACTCAATCAATGAAGAGTCAAAGCGACCTTATTAAAAACCTGTTCCTTAAGTATTACGTATTTTATTTACTGTACAAGTTAGCCCGCGCATACTTCGATACTTATAAATAATACATGAACGAAGATATGAGTACTTCGCAACTTCAGTTAAAATCTTTATGTATGACGCAAATCACTGTTTTTGACGTAACAGTAGCCGGTAAAAAACATAGATCCGGCCGTCTTGAATTATTTAATTACAAAATTATGAAACGATTTCTTGATAAAATACGTTCTAAAACTTCGGCAAAAGTAAAACTATTGATCAAATCGTAGAGTCGAAAGATATACATATAAAATCGATTAGTATCGAAATCGGCAGTTTCAGGAAGTAGCGCATTCAAACAAATAATACGAAATCTTCAGGTTTATAATCTTACTAATATTACCTATAAATGTGAAAGTTTGTATGTATGGATGTTTGTTCCTCAACCACGGCAGAACGGCTCAATGGATTTGGATGAAATTTGGCATAGTGATAGTATACAGTCTGAAAAAGCACATAGGCTTTATCCCAAAATTCCCGCGGGACTTGAAATTGCGCGGGTAAAACCGCGGAAACAGCTAATATTAGTATAAATTATGCATAGTTACATAAAATATTATAATTTGAAACAAAAAAAGAATAAAATTTACCATTTTCCTATTTACAAAATCAATCAAAATCTTACTTACCAAACCAAACATTAGCAAATTACATTATGTTGAATCAAATTCCTGTGACTTTAGTATTAAAGACAAAATTATGGCCTATTAAAAAATACAATTATAAGTCGTTTTACTCGACAGCATGTGTAGCGGTAAAAAACGTTTTATGAAACAGTTTCTGAGTTCGAATCGTGGTGGAGGTAGAGATGCATTTGTGTGACCAATTTGGTTTTCTAAACATGAAATGTATTTATATATTTCTTAAATACATACTAGCTACATAACGTCACGCCTGTATCCCTGGCAGGCAGAACACCAGAAGCTATAAACCATCTGATGTCACATTTGACACATTTGAAAGTATTATAATGATGGAGAGAGACTTGCAGTGATAAGGGGTCAGCCTATCACCCACAAAAACATCAAAGAGGCCTCTTAACTAACTTTTACAGCATGCCCGGGAAGAGAAGCAGTTGGCACATTCTATGTTTTTCTTTTGCTCCCAAACCAGCATGGAAGAAATATTTCCTTAATGTATTTATCTATTATCCATCACACAAATTCTTTCGGCTCTGATAATTTGGTTCTAATGTTAGAATACTTTATTTTATTTTATTATTATTTATGAAGTAGTTGGCCTCTGGTTTAGTATATATCATTTGTTTAAGGTACAGTTTTCTCTAGGGTTTGTCACAGAACATTACAACGTCCTATTAATTTGACATACTAGCATCGTATGTTTGCCCTAAACATCTTCGACCGGGCAAAGACCCATAGCCATACGGAGCTTATAAAAAAATGGTTGCAATGGTGAATAGGAGCTATTATTATACCACCATATTGAAATTGAAGATAAAAAATAACATGTGCTTCTCTTTAATTCCAGGTACTCCACATTCTTATTCCTGTATCCCTTGGGAATTACAGGAGAGCTGCTCTGCATGTACTCCTCCTTGGAGGAAATTGAGGAGAAGAAACTCTTCACTGTTTCTATGCCCAACTCCTGGAACTTCGCATTCAACTACTACTACTTCCTCATCTTCTACATGCTTCTATACATCCCTCTATTCCCGGTCCTGTTCGGCCATATGCTTACTCTAAGAAAGAAAATGCTATTTTCCGACACGAAGAAAGTTAAATAAATTGAATTTTATCATGAATCTCACTTTTGCATTTAACTGTACTTTTTTATAAGTGTTATCAATATTTATTTATTTTCTAGCATTGTAATAGTTTTCTTTAAATAAGACATAAAATACCTTTTCAAATACAAAAATCGCATTTACACTATTATAGTAATTATAATGTGTTAAGTTTTTATCATATTAATGTTTTGTTGTTTGTTATTTAAATATTTAATACGACGAATATAATAAAGTGGAAAGTTATGTTGAAATCAAAGATGACCAGCATGGGACTCATAAATCAAAATGACTATTAAACGTTAAAACCGGTTTGCAAGTTTTTTTTTTAAATTATGATAGATACCTAATCCTATGAAATAACAAACTATTTTGAATTACAGTTCCAAAACTTCTTTAACTGTATTCGTTCAAAACGAGTTCTTTTTTTAAACACAGAAATAAAGCTATTTCACCTAACGCAGGGCAGAGGTCACATAATGTCATTGTCAATATTTTATATCAATATGCCGTACTCATTGAACATCGCTTGAAATTATAATTCCTCCACGTTTTAAATCTTGTTTTAAATATGCACTAAGTACACAAGTTTTACTAGTTTTTAAGTGAAACAGTGTATTTAGTAATGAGTAATTGAGTTAGTGGATCGTTAACTCAATTTTTTTAATGTAAAACTGTTGCGAAATATTTTAGGTAGGTACTTGCTTATTTAAACTCGTTTTTATTTTATAACTTTGCTGACTGTAGCGTTTGAAAAATCTGAAATTGGAATGTTTATTTATTTATTTATGGAAAACCAACAGCAAAAAAAAATACTATATAAACAAATTTAGAGAACAAATAAGCCATAACCGGTTTTCGCATGTAGAAATAGTTCATAAAAAAAAAAGTTTACACTATTCACACTTTCAGTCAAAAAATATACATAATTAAGAAAATTAAAAAACATAAACAAAATAATATCTTAAATATAAAAGCAAAGTACCTACTTGAAAATAGCTTTTTACGAAATTATATGTTAAAACAAAATTATAATAAAAAGACAAGAAAAAGTTGTAGCAAGCTAAACATTTAGATTAAACAATTGATAAGGTGCCGTTTGAACATTAAAATATTACAATTGAATACATCAACATCAAGCTCACACCCATCCAACACACTATTTAAAGTTATACTGGCTCTAGTCAAGAGACTATTTTGCCTATAGTTGGTTGATGCCATCGGAACTGCTATGGGTCGATATCGCCTCATGGACCTTGTTGGATGTTATCAACTTTTGACTTGGACAAACGAGCAACAGCTCTAGATTATTTACTTAATTATTTTTAGGATACCTTACCTCTTTTTCCTATAGTTGACGCTAGATTGCCGATTATCTAAAAAAGTAGATCTTTTTTTTTTTTTTTTGTGAGTTGAGCTTAGCATGGAAATTTTTATTTTGGGAGCATTGTATAAATTATTGGGTTTAGAAACATTGGATGAATTGCAATTTATTTTTGTAATGAAATTATTTTCTTATTAAATTAATTGTAATAACAATAATTTAAAATAAAGTAATATTTACTTATACCTAATGTTTTTAATTTTCTATTTTAACCTCATGCAATCTATTAGTAGGTATTAAAATAATAAATAATCTTTATTTGCCAGTACCTACATGCGTAGTCAAGAGTTACAATAGTATATTATGCAACTAGTGAATAAAGAACGGATTTAAAGCGAGGGCCGTAGATGAGTCACGAGCAAGTGAAGGATTCTAACGATTTAATCACGAGCGTAGCGAGTGATTTAAGATGATTTAATCACGAGCGCAGCGAGTGATTCAACTGTTAGAATCCTGAGCGAGGCGAGTGATTCATGGCCCTCGATATAAATTCGTACTTTATTCAGGAGTTGCATACTATACTTTATACCATGACTACGAGAAAAAAACATAATTTAAGCGAAAATAGAAATTTAATCACGAAATAAGAAATGTTACACTAATTGAAATTGACATTAAAATTAGAGCAATGACACTTAATTTTCCTATAATTATCATTATCAAACACCAAAACCAGTGAATAAAAACAAAACAGTGAATAAAAGGCCTTTTTATTCACTGTTTTGCGCGAATACACCAAAACAGTGAATAAAAACAAAACAGTGAATAAAAGGCCTTTTTATTCACTGTTTTGCGTGAATAAAATAAGCTTTTTAGCGTAGGTATGGTATAAAATAAATATATAATAGTGCGTTCACATACTGCTGTCATTTCAGCGTGCAAATTTAGAGGAAGTAGTACATCTTCATTTTTATAAATTTAAAATATTATTACTTACTACTTATGTCATTCAACCAAAAAAAAATTTAAAAAAAATCGACCGTTTCGCACAAATTCGTCAAATGGAATTATGATTGAAAACCTAAATCTAAGTAAGACCTAATGTTCCATGTTTTTAATTAATATCTATGTTTTTCAAAAAGATGAAATCTTTTACACAGATTTATATCCTGTTTCAAATACTAATCGACGACGGTAACAAGCGAACCTGCTGTAACCTACAAAATGCAAAATGCTTAAAAGAGCCCAAAAACTTTTCGAAAAAATAACATATTTCTTAATAGTATAGGGTAAACTACTAGTCATTGGACACTACCAGTCATTGGACAGTTAACAAAAATTAACGTGTAATTAAGGTTGTTTTAAAAACGAGAACCTCACAGTCGATATTCAATTAAACTCTGTATTATAACAGTACCAAAATATTTGAAAAAATCCAATAAATCGAAGCATAAGTTTTAATAATACATTTTTGCGGGGCGTCCTTGAAGTTCAGTCGTCTTTCAAGTGAAAAATTAAGAAATAGGTAAGTTCAACAATAATAGTTAATAGCAATTATTTTTTTTACGTTCATCATATTATGTTTTGTTGTAAACACCATAAAGTGTTGTAGTATTTTGCATAGAATTTAATAGGAATTGGAACCCTATAATATAATTTATATGTTTTAACGGACTGTCCAATAACTAGTTTTTATTTTTAGTGAAATCTAATTAATGGACAGGTGTTCAGTAACTGTATTTTCGAAGAAAGAAGAACAAGGATGTTAAAGAGTTATTCAGAATACACCTAGTTTTTGTATACCGTACCAGTGAAGATGTAAATGCACTCGGTAAGTTTGTTTCGCATTAAAAGGCGATCGTTTTCTAAAATTCAAGACTACTGATCACAAAACAACTTGTTACATATTTTCAATGAACCACTTTGTTGTTAAAGTGGTGATGATAGTTGAATTAAATTATGCCTGAAAATTGGTAAAGTTGCAGCTAATAATGATCACGAAATTCATCAAGGTAGCAAAGACTCCAAAACAGTTATGTTCAATTTTTCTCCTGATGGTAACGCGTGTCAACCTATGGTTGCCTCCAACTAAAACAAAATACCACTGAAATTTGCAGACGGAATTCCTAGAGAATGAACAATTGGTAGCAGTAAAAATAGATGGATGGCGGTTTTTTCGGATACATAACAAACATACTTCACTCTCATTTACCAAAGGCGCATAATATCCCGTCACACATTATTAGATAGTCATAAAACCCATCTCACTTATATTGTAAGTATTGCAAAGAGCTGGGCATCGAAATAATAGCTTTCTACCAGAATGCTACCAGAATCCTACAACTGGCGTAGCAGTCACCTAGAATGACGCTGTAAGGTTGTGATATTTATTAAAAGCAATGGCCAGCTTATTACAAATATTGGATCAGCTCTGAAAGTATCACAAGAAAAGTCTATAAAACCAGGCACTTTAACTTATAAAAAGCGTCGCAGCGATTAGGTTTTAAAATGAATATTAAAGTCTAAGTTTGGTTTTATTTTATATGCAATGTATGCTACAAAGTAGGTACGACGACCATCTTTATCTAATCTTTAAAAAGAATAGCTTTAAACTAAACTACTAAAGAATAGTGGTAAACTTAAAAGAACGAAAAACTTGAAGGGCACTTGAAAAATACTTGAAAGAACAGGATGATCTGAAAATATTTCAAAATAAATCATCATTAGCCTGTAGACGTCCACAGCTGGACATAGGCCTCCCCAAAGTTTTCCACGTCGCTCGGTCACGCGCCGCCCTCATTCAGCGTTTGCTGGCGAATTTGACCAGGTCGTCGAACTTCATAGTCAGAACTTTTCTGCCCCAACGGCCATCTATTCTGCGAGATATGTGCCCTACCCATTACCACTTCAGTATTGCAATCCCTCTGGCTATGTCGGTGAGTTTGGTTCGCTTGCGAATCTCCTCATTCCTGATTCGACCCCGCAGGGAAACTCCGAGCATAGCCCTTTCCAAAATAAATAAAATCCTCAGACAATCACGACAACTACATGGCCACAGAGTGAGCGAAGAAAGAGTTTGTCTTTGTGTTATGACCATGTAGCAAACTAGGGGGAACCTAGGATATAATAAATACATAGAAACGTAATACGTAGAAACAACGCCCAGACCCGGATTTATTTTTTCTTGTCACGATAATGTGTTGATTGTACAAATGCGACTGATTAATATTTTATCACCTTAAATTTAAAAATATGTAAATTGTTTTTTTTTTCTAAGTTTTTAAATTTAATTATTTCATAATATTTTCTTAAATTTTCACGATTCGTTATCGAATATAAGAGATGCAGGAGATCTAGGTTCGAGTCCCAGCCAGGATTGATTTTATTTGGAGATTTTATCTATAAAATAAAAATATTTTTACCCGGATTTACCGCTTCACGAGGTCTGAAAGACACTGAAACTTCAAGTTAAAATGTAAAATATAATAATACGCGATAGATGAGGTAAAAAACTGTTTTATTTTAAATATTTAATTTAATTTCACGATCAACTTAATCATATAGAAAATCCCAATGTCAAAATATATTCGCTAAGACTGAATAATAGTTGTGACACTAAACTTAAAAAGTAAGTTCTAATATATTTTATTGCATTATCGTATTAATAATTTCCTAATAAAGATACCGAACTATTTAATTAGATCAAAAGGAAATAAATAAAAATATGTTAATTTAATTTATTTCCTTTTAAAACATATATAAAATGTTCATTAAAACTGTCCATTAACTAGTATGAGCTGTCCAACCACTGAAATTCTGTCCATTGACTGTATATTTTGCAACTTTTTTTTTAACGTTATTTATTCGCGAATTTTTCTGTCGATTATAGTTTTAAAGATTGTAGTATACAAAATTAGATATTAATCTACAAAAATAATAAGATTTTTAGTTCACAGCTTTTTAATTGTTTTCGTGAACCAAGAAATGCCTTCATAAGAACCTTAAGTGTCCAATGACTCGACGTTTACGATATTATGTAACAAGTGAGCGAAGTTGCTAATTACAGTCGAGGCTGTGATTTGAGCCCGAGCCGCAGGCGAGGGCTTAATAATGAGCCGAGACTGTAATTAGCAACGCTCACGAGTTACATACGACGTTTTTCAACACACTTGTGAGTAAAAGACAGACATACGTGGTCATAAAATAACAAACACATTTGATAACAAAGCTGTGAATTGTGATTGAAAAATGGCGCCGAACCTCGCGCATGCGCGTAGGTTTTTTTTTCCGCCAAATGTGTCAATGTCTGTATAGCATATACAGCCTATTTTAAGTGAAAATTTTTAATTTGGAGTGGTAAATGCAAATATTTTAATATTTTATAACAAATTATTGTAAATTGTGAATAATTTGTTTGATATACAAATTTGTTTTACTAATATAAGGCGCAAACATTTAAAAATGTATATGGATTTGAAGTGGTATTAAAACCTCTTTGTTGTTTCTGAAAATATTTAATGTATAACCCGGACCAATAAAATATGCTCTGTTTACTCGCATGTAATTTGCACAAAGGTACAATTCAACTTTGTAGGATTCATTATATTATGCACTAGGGTATAATATATTATGCACGCGTGACCTATAGCCCAGTTTATAGTTCTAAATTCAATAGAATAACGCTCACTTTACGAGCAAGTGTGTTGAAAATATTGAAGGGTTTGGTTGAAGGGTTTCAGAGATATTTTTTTTCTCGGAAATTCATAGAGATTTTGGGTTTTTTAAGCATTTTGTGGGTTGGAGCAAGTTCGTTTTTTACCGTCGTTATACATTATTATTACTTAATACTTATTAATTTACTTATTTTTTATTGTATACATATGGAACAAATGGATAAAGAGTATTTTTATAACAATTTTATACACACAGAGGGTTACCATATCCTGGATAATCAGATTTGTCCTGAGATCTCAGGAATTTTGAACTCTGCTCAGGATTGCGGCCGGATTTTACAAATCTCAGGATTTTTAGGATTTCGAATAAAATAATATTGTTTGTTTAAATTTTAATACCTAATCCCTTTCTTAAAAGGTTAACATAAAAATATAATCTTCCTTTGATAATAATTTCACAGTTAATATCAGTATTGTAAAGTCGGTGATGATAGACTCCGGTATGTATGACCGGAGCCGGGCGGACGAACTAGGGCGACCGCTGTGCGACGAACACGCTGCCCGTGCCGAAGTACGTAGTGCTACGCTCCAGACGTCCGCTTCCCCGAAGACAGTTGCGCCAGCTGGATGGATGCTTCCCACCAGTAGACTGCCCACGAACCCGAAGTACCGCAGACAGGGAGAGCAAAGTAGATTTCTTAAATGAAACCGCCGTGTACTCCAATAGGCATATACAATACTGGGTATAGTCATATGAATTAGTAGTATAGTCTTATGAATTAAGCCTAATTACACTGATCTAGAAGACACGATTGTGATTTAATAAAATATGGAGTACAGTCTTCTTTCTTGCTGACTTCTTCTTGCTTGATCTTCACTTTTCGCCGAGTGGACACGAACTGAGCTCCGTAGCGAGCCTCCCGCTATTTATTCAAAACCCGGCCAAAATAATTCCGGCATTCCGATTGGCTGGCGGATTCACACGTTCGAGCCGAATTACGCGTTGATTTTTACTATTAGTAAGATTTTGTTCTAGATTCTATTACAAACCATTTAACTTCTATTCAAGAATAATATATCAAATGAAAGGATTAAATCTACTCTAACTGGATATAGAAGTCATTGTTACAAATATCCTAATACATAAAACTTCCTAGAACAAAAACTTCTGATTATTATCGTTTACGCTTACAAGTGGTTAAGAACATAAGACATCATATCTAAGGCAAAACGGTTCCTAATGAAAACTAAACTATTTCTAATAATTTTCAACATAGGTATATAATCAGAATTCAATTACGGCAAATCATAATTCTTATCAGATTATAAAATTCAAACAATTTAAAACCAAACGTAAAATAAGACCGTAATTTCTCTCAATATAAACTTAATATCAAACTTGTCTTACAAATAACTATCATACTTTAGATGTACACTATTCGAACATAACTAACATGAAATAAACACAAGATTTATCGTAATTACGTAATAATCTAACAGTATAAAACCATACCAAACTTTGTTTATTAATACCTAAATAAGACATTTAACCATATTGTTTTATACATAAACACGTTCCTAACATTCAAATATATCAATACAGACATCAATTTACCATAGAATTACATAAAATAGTCGAAAACCAGATTATCAATATATCATATACCTACATACATCGTAAATTATTTCGAGAACATACAAGACAGTTTCTAATTCGATACCTACTTCTATGATTGTCATACTAGAAAGCTCTAGATTCACAAAACACTATTCAAAAGAACGTAAATTACCGCCAAAACATCATAACTTAAAATATACCTATGCCTGTACGCTCATACAACATTACATTCCAGAAATTTCTACTATCTCGAGCGTCTCTACTGTTATAAGAACATTCTAGTTTACCTACAAGCTATAGATTTATCTAACGTAATGTTCTCGCAGTTTTTTTCATATGCTACTCAACGAAACAGAAATATGTTCTCTCTCGCTCACACGGCGCGGCGTCAGAGCGCAACTAGTACCTACCACATGCAATCAATCCTTCCTGGAATAAGAAAGGGAAGAACCTTCTCTCTCGCTCTCGCGCGGCTTTAGTACGCAACTAATCCTACTGGCGAGAGGATTCAAATTCACAATCAAATTACATAGTAATCTTATTGGAAATATGATAGGTAACCTATGTTCTATGAAACCTTAAATTATGTTGCGTCGCTGACAGTCTCCCCCGCAGTGCGTAGCACTCCCTCTTGCGGTAGCGACGCTGTAGCAGGAACCAGGATGATGACCCGTCGTGTTTGTCTTCTCAGTATTCCCCTTAGTGTCTGCATGTCCAGAACTCGAACCCTTCCATCTGGTCCTGGGTAAACTTGGTGGACCTGTCCTCGTGGCCAAGTGTTTCTTGGTAGCGTGGATTCTACTACCATGGCTGGGTCCCCAATGCGCGGATCTTCTGTTGCCGCTCTGCGTTCTAGTGTCAGGCGACTTCCCTCGGTTTTTCATCTTCCTCCCAACGGTGACTGACGTGGGCCCGTAGTCTACAGCAGCGCAGCTTAACGGCGGCTGATGGTGCCGTAGGCGCTTGACGGGCAAGTCTCCAAGCGGAGGGACTTGGGGTGTGACTTCGTGGTTCCCCAGTCTTCTCAATGGACTGACTCGAACACGCAATTTCATTTTCGACTTTCTCTTCAGGGGTTTCCATGACTTTCCTTCGTTTTCAATCTGCCGTATCAGCCCGGACTCATACTTCCCGGTAGGCAGTCTTTTCTTCACAGTTCGCAGATCATCTGACGCTCGTTTATCTGCGTCACTGCTTGGGTGGCGAGGCTGGTCTTCTATGGCCGCAATTTCAAAATGGTGCCGCACCAAGGCTTCGGTTTCTTCTTTGATGAGTCTGCTGTGGTTCACGAAACCAACTGTAGGTTTCTTCCGGGCATTGCACCCGTGAAGGACCCATCCCAAACTTGTAAGTGAAGCAACTGGGTCTGTCGTCTTGCCTTTCTTCAGTTTTCTGGTTACAATGAGACCCCAGTTGTCTTGCCCGATGAGAAGTCGTGGTACTTCTTCTTCATATATGAGCTGCTCTTCAATATTTCGTAAGTGCGCGTATCTTCGCACGACGTTACGATCGACAGCTTGTTTCGAGAGCTTCAGACCGTCGATTGTTCTGACTTCAATTGCGCGCTTCTCTTTTCGATGCGCTCCCTTAATCTTCACATTGGTCTTCTGCGAGTCGCACCTTCGGATGTCATTTCCTCCAACCGTCTCAATGGTGATCGCATCTGGTTTGCCCTCAGCCCCAATCTGCTTGGCTACGGCGGCGTCCAACAATGTCACCGTAGACCCCTCATCCAATAGGGCTAAGACTCTCGTAGAGCCCTTGGGTCCATACAGGTCTACTGGGATCATCTTCAAAAACACCTGTCGGTCGTTGGAGCCGTGTATGGACGTGACTACTTCTCTGTGATAGTCTTCGACACGTATTATTTCTTCGTGATTCTCTTCCGATGCTGGTGGACCGCTCTCGTGGTGAAGGCTAGTGTGGTGCCATCTTGTACATTTCTTGCAGCCCATTGCTTCACAAGATGATCTCGAGTGCTGATAGTGTAGGCACTTAAAACATATCTTCGCCTTCTTTGCCATTTCCCATTTGGCGCTAGTGTCGGCTTCTCTGTACTGCTGACATTCATAAATCCAGTGCTCTTCGTTACACACTGGACACGCTTTTCTCATAGTCTTCGGATGAGTCTCTTCATATTGTCTTATCGTATGGACCATCCTCTTCAGTGGGCTCCCGCCCTGCTCCCATGTCTTCGTGGGATGTTCATGATGCTGACGGGTCTTCTTCATCTCCCAAGATACTTCAGGTGGAGCGAAATCCCCACACATGTCAGCTTCCATTTCTAAAAATTCGCTGATGAGTTCTAATTCTTGTATGTCTTCATCATGGTGACTTCGGTGAAAGATGAACCACCTGTATTTCATTGAAGGTGGCATCTTCTCAATGAGGCTCTTCATGGTTTCCGGTGAGCTCAGGTACTGCTTCTTCCCCAATGCCTTGATAGTAGCCACGCAGTTGCGCACATGACTGAAGAATGTGCATACGTCGTTAGGGTTCTCGGTGACTCTTGGAAGGTTCTTCATCTTCTCCAGCTCTGCGAGTGCCAGAGCTCCTGGTCTTCCAAATCGCGTCTGCAGCCCTTTCATAACTTCATCAGGATGTTCCGCCGTGAACAAGAGGCTCTTCACTGCCTCTCGCGCCTTACCCTGGAGTGCTCTTCGTAGCCTGGCGAGGTTCTGCACGTGACTGAAGTGGAGCGCCGTGTCTTCATATGATCTTCGAAACGCCAACCATTCTTCAGCGGCGCCGTCGAAGTATGGCAACTCTATGATGGTCGTTGCTTCCAGTGGTGCACTTCTCGATAACCTCGTAATCGCTTCAGTCAACTCTTCAATTTCTGACTTCCTTCCAGGTGGCGGTAGTGGTTCTGGTGGCGGCAACATCGGCTGTGATGATGGTGCCAGTCGCGGAGGTGTGGACGGCAGAGGAACTTCTGTGGGTTCCGCCTGCTCGTACCATGCTTCGATGTCATGCTGCCGTACATCTTCCTCGAAGTCATCTTCATCTTCGCTCTCGGACTGCACTTGAATCAGTTCCAATTCTGCCTGAGCTACCCTTGACCTTGCTTTAGCAACTTCCAATTCGCGCCTCGCAAGCTCCATCTTTGCTTCAGCCTCTTTTCTCTTCGAAGATCTTGATGACCTTGAAAATGAACCCGGCCTCTTGTGTCCGACCATTGTACTGGAGCGCTTCATTAATACCCCATCCATAAAAACCGGTACGGTGCCGCCCTCGACAAGGCGTGATGCTCCTCCGGCGGGGTTTGGTGCTGGTGACGCTTCATACTCGACTGGCCTGTCTTCATTCGTTGCACCGTTCTTGCGCTCCCTCGTAACCCCTTCCATAGCTGGCGGTACGGTGCGACCCTCAGCAAGGCGTGCTGAAGGTGCTCCTCCTGCGGGGTGAGTTGGTGTCCTCGGAGTCAGCGTCAGCCTTGTTGTGGACGGTCCCATATCAACCGTCGTCTCTGTCAGCGTTCTTGCTCTTCTATCCACGACGGCCGTAGGTCTTCTGTCTGTAGATCTGGTGATCGGCATCTTTTTCTCCAAATCCGGCTCGAAGGACCAAATGTAAAGTCGGTGATGATAGACTCCGGTATGTATGACCGGAGCCGGGCGGACGAACTAGGGCGACCGCTGTGCGACGAACACGCTGCCCGTGCCGAAGTACGTAGTGCTACGCTCCAGACGTCCGCTTCCCCGAAGACAGTTGCGCCAGCTGGATGGATGCTTCCCACCAGTAGACTGCCCACGAACCCGAAGTACCGCAGACAGGGAGAGCAAAGTAGATTTCTTAAATGAAACCGCCGTGTACTCCAATAGGCATATACAATACTGGGTATAGTCATATGAATTAGTAGTATAGTCTTATGAATTAAGCCTAATTACACTGATCTAGAAGACACGATTGTGATTTAATAAAATATGGAGTACAGTCTTCTTTCTTGCTGACTTCTTCTTGCTTGATCTTCACTTTTCGCCGAGTGGACACGAACTGAGCTCCGTAGCGAGCCTCCCGCTATTTATTCAAAACCCGGCCAAAATAATTCCGGCATTCCGATTGGCTGGCGGATTCACACGTTCGAGCCGAATTACGCGTTGATTTTTACTATTAGTAAGATTTTGTTCTAGATTCTATTACAAACCATTTAACTTCTATTCAAGAATAATATATCAAATGAAAGGATTAAATCTACTCTAACTGGATATAGAAGTCATTGTTACAAATATCCTAATACATAAAACTTCCTAGAACAAAAACTTCTGATTATTATCGTTTACGCTTACAAGTGGTTAAGAACATAAGACATCATATCTAAGGCAAAACGGTTCCTAATGAAAACTAAACTATTTCTAATAATTTTCAACATAGGTATATAATCAGAATTCAATTACGGCAAATCATAATTCTTATCAGATTATAAAATTCAAACAATTTAAAACCAAACGTAAAATAAGACCGTAATTTCTCTCAATATAAACTTAATATCAAACTTGTCTTACAAATAACTATCATACTTTAGATGTACACTATTCGAACATAACTAACATGAAATAAACACAAGATTTATCGTAATTACGTAATAATCTAACAGTATAAAACCATACCAAACTTTGTTTATTAATACCTAAATAAGACATTTAACCATATTGTTTTATACATAAACACGTTCCTAACATTCAAATATATCAATACAGACATCAATTTACCATAGAATTACATAAAATAGTCGAAAACCAGATTATCAATATATCATATACCTACATACATCGTAAATTATTTCGAGAACATACAAGACAGTTTCTAATTCGATACCTACTTCTATGATTGTCATACTAGAAAGCTCTAGATTCACAAAACACTATTCAAAAGAACGTAAATTACCGCCAAAACATCATAACTTAAAATATACCTATGCCTGTACGCTCATACAACATTACATTCCAGAAATTTCTACTATCTCGAGCGTCTCTACTGTTATAAGAACATTCTAGTTTACCTACAAGCTATAGATTTATCTAACGTAATGTTCTCGCAGTTTTTTTCATATGCTACTCAACGAAACAGAAATATGTTCTCTCTCGCTCACACGGCGCGGCGTCAGAGCGCAACTAGTACCTACCACATGCAATCAATCCTTCCTGGAATAAGAAAGGGAAGAACCTTCTCTCTCGCTCTCGCGCGGCTTTAGTACGCAACTAATCCTACTGGCGAGAGGATTCAAATTCACAATCAAATTACATAGTAATCTTATTGGAAATATGATAGGTAACCTATGTTCTATGAAACCTTAAATTATGTTGCGTCGCTGACAAGTATATCCAAATATATAAATAGGCTTAATTAGTTTTATTATAGGTACTTACTTTATTTTTGAAGATACCTTTTTAAGTTAGGTGTTTACGTATACAATACAAACGGTAATTATACGATTTTATAATGTTGATTAGTACGTTAGACAGAAAATTCTAAAACTAAAAAATCTCAGGATCTTTCATTGGAAATCAGGACTTTTCTCCGGACTTTTATTTTTTTCATCTGGTAACTCTGCACAGAGCACAATAGGTGGCCTTTTCATCGTGTATGATTTACATCTTAAGCCTAAATAATAATGTTTGGTTTATACTTAACGTGTTACAATATCAAGTGGCGACCCCTGGATTATGACAAAGAAAAGCTGCAAAAATGAAAGAGCTCCCGTAGAAACCTGTTCACAAAGTTCTCAATTTGTTTCAAATTTGGCCAGTGTATCAACTACACGTTGATTTTTTGACAGGTGGTCGCTAGCCAAATGGACTCATTTTATTATTTATTATAATGAGTTAGGTACGAGAATATGCAGTCATCAAAATCTTACTTCTTACCTACGTATTTTCTTATCTTACCTCTTACTAATATTATAAATGAGATAGTCTGGATGTAGGTACTATGCGATTCAACTGAGAATAGGAACGACAAAGACCTCTACCTGTCAAAAGTCACTTGAAATTAAGGTCTGCAAAAAAAATTGTTTCAATGAAAATAGTAACTATTTATTTTATTTTGTTAACAGAGTATTACTTATATGCAGGTAATAGAAATAAAAACTTTATACTATTATTTTTGTTTTACTACCTACCTATTTAATGAGTTTTTAAACCATATTTACGCGCGAAAGTAAAGATGATGCTTGGTGAGAAAGCTCAGAAGCCATGCCAACATTAGGTATACGACGACGATGACTATTCAGAAAATAAATTTTCATTAAGTGGAATGGAAAAAAATTCAAGGTTTCTTTTCAAGGACCAGTGTGGCTGGGGTTATTATTATTACGTATGCTTAAGGTACCGATACACAGTGACACTGACACCGACACTAGTGTCGACACAAGTGTCAGACGCGTCCACACGGTGAGCAATTTTTAGTGTCGACACTAGTTCTGAGATCGAGTGTCGCGGTCGAAGTGTATGGGCCGTCTACACGGAGCGATGCGCAATTCAGTGTCAGACATTCCATCGCCATGAATCGATATTTACGGACTTAGTTAAAATTAAGAAATGAATATCTACTATTAATTTTACATAACCGTGAATCGAACCTGGTCAAAATATCGTTATCGTATTTATGAAAAGGCACATTTTATTTAAAATATGACATTATTTGCAAAAAATGTATTCCATTTTCAAATTTCAAATGAAATGGCACGCACGCTGATTAAATGCGTTCTAATTAACCGACTTTTAAAAAGGAGGTTCTCAATTGAACCCGTAGGTATCTGTCCCTATGTATGCTTAGATCTTTAAAATTAGGCAACGGATTTTGATGCGGTTTTTTGTAATGGATAGACTGATTCTTAAGGAAGGTTATTATGTATAATACATGCATAATATAGTAGAGAAACACTGATATTAGATGTTTCTAATGTGATGTCGTAAATAAGCACGTTCTTTTGCGCTTATATTGCAAACGCTGGCTGAACCCTACGAGATAGACCAAAATGATGTACTACAGTATTGTTCACCTTAAAAAGTTCAACGAAAAAGTTCGCGTTGGTATATGTCTATCTCTTAGGGATAACCCACCATAGCCATTTTTATCCTTTACTAAAAAATGGTTATTTACGAAGTGATTTTAAGCAATACAGTATTCATTCTTATCCAATTAAGTACCTTTAATAAATTGTGCATTTATTATAGATCAATATGCTTTTTACAGCATGTAATTTAAGTGAATATTTCCGAAGATATTACAAATTTAATATGCACGCGCGTGCCGCCGCCATGCTGCTCTAGCTAAAAGTTTCGCGCACGACCGAAAACCGCGACACTGGTCTCGGACACTGCGCACGTCGCGTCTACACGGCAGCTAGAGCGACACCAAGCTAGAGCGCTCCTAGAGCTGCAACTGAGTCTCGCGGCACATGACACGCACGGACACTCGGTGTATACACTGAGTGTCAGGTGTCGTCGTGTATCCGTAGCTTTACAGCTACACGCCTTTCGGCGGGATTATTTTTATTATTACTTACCTAACTACAGTCGTTAATAACTATACCTACCTATTCCATTTCTTTAAATACTTAGTAATGGATTAGACGATTGTACTCCAACTTCCCTGTTGGAAAGTTACCAAAAGGACTTAACTTTAAAAAACACTATGTATAGCCATCCTCTTGAACGAACAGAAACTAGTCAAAAATAGAAAATAGCAGATGTTGGCAGTCAATCCCAAAAGTTTGATTCAATTCCCTAGTACCTAGGTATTTCTACCTTGAACCAATATACCTTGCCTTGCAAGCAGGTTGCACGATAATCTTGATGATAATAAGGACCCTCGGACCAATCAGATCGTTAAGAGCCGTCGTCGCACACTCTTCCAAATGTATTCTGTAACACATGCAACTTTGCGACGATATCCTGTAAGATTGTGAGATATTCGCTATTCATATGTCAATGACCCCTTTGGTGAATAGATTGATTTTTTTTAACTGATAGGGAGCATTACCAAGTTAATTTTAAAGGGGTCTGCAAATACTGCCCTTCCTAATTCTTACAAGATCTAATAAGCTGTTCACAGCAGAACTGGACCTACAAGATGATTTTTAGCTACAAGCAATTTGAAGATGTCGTGACATACTTACATTCGATGTAGGCACACCTACATCGAAGCAGTTTAGCACAGTCGGTAAAACGGTAATAGGATATGTACCGTTAGGGTATTTATGCCATTTCAGCCCCCTGAATATTTTAACATCCACCAAACAGCACTGGGCATCTTTATGGTAGGTGTTCCATATAGTAGGTTGCTATCAGTATCAAAGTACTACGTACGTAACATTCCAAATTTGCCTCTCCTCAGTCCACGCTTACGATATAAAGGCAATTCTACCGTCAACTGTATAGCTACATGACAAACATCTGTATTTTAATTGCCGACAAAATAAGTAAGTATCTTACTTTTTTCCTCGTCTTGTCAGTCAACTACCACTATGCGATGTATTACGCACTATGCGATTCAAAGACGTTGTATCACTGAGAATCCGTTGGTTTTCAGTGAAATACGTTTGCGTTTTCAACTTTTTACCAATTTAGACTTTTTGTTGTTCGAGGATAATTCGAGGATTATTTCCATATAGGCTGAAGTTCTGCAAGTAGTTCTAAAACTTTCTTTAATATTTTAGATGAAGCATCCCCCGCCCGCACCCTTTCCCCGCTTTTTAGTTCCGGTCCCGGGGCCTAGTTGGCGCCCTAGTGCAAAAACGGCGAGACGGCCATCTATACTTTAGTACTTATTTTCATCTATGTCAACTACTCACCTCTAAAATCACTGACCTCTATATTTACCACTGGACTGGCGGCTGTCAAAGTGCTTTTGTGCCCGTTTGATAATCGCCATTTTGGCGCTGTCGGACGTAGCGAGCAGTAGCGAGTGTCCGTGGTACTAAAACTAGTCGCTTACACATATGTCACATGTCCTCATTCTTGATAACTTTTATATAATGCTTATAACAATAACAACATAAAATTCGAATTAATATTTAAAAAATATAAAATCACTTAACAATAAGCACGCACTTCTCTGGCGGCCACTTGCAATATACGTCAAAATTTGTTCTGCGGACACTCGCTACTCGCTAGTGGCGCTTCAAATAGGCACAAAAAAATAGCTGTCAAACTTACGGAACAGCCAGTCCAGTGGTAAATATAGAGGTCAGTGTCTAAAATACTCGAAACAAAAATAATACAAGTTGAATTGAAATTTTGTTCTCCTTTGGATAGCAAAAAAGTTTCAACTCCAATGTCTTTGCCAGTAAGAAGAACGTTTCGTCAGATATTACACCAAGGATGGAATGAATACCCTGAAGTTGTGGGGAGTAGTTTAATGGGAATAGTTGGAATTGGTCTAGCAGTAGCTGGCTGCTACAATTATGTGAAGAATGACGGTGATAATAGAAGATATAAATCAACTTATGTGGTCATGAGGCCCGATGACCCACGAGCAAACCTAATAAGAAAAGATTGAACGCTTTAGTATCCCTATGTAGAAAATAAATAAAATCAGTTATGTAATATAATCTTCACATTTATTGTTTTGATTTTTTATAATCCTCATTTATTTACTAAAAATTCATAACCTAATTTTAATTAATTAATTCTACATTTTAATCCTATCCAATGTAAAGCTTAGTTATATTTTATTGCCCATTTTTAGTGAGGATCAATGTTTGGTATATTTATAAATGGGAAGAATTCAATTGAATTGGGAACTGATAATATTTTATAAAAATATATGTAAATTTTAACAAAGACAAGTTTTATTCAAAATAAAGGTAGGATCTCAAATTATAATGCTTGTGTTGTACTGGCAGAGAAAGCTCATCTTGTTTTGAGTTTTACAGAAGTTAGTACTTTGTAAAACTCACTAGTACTTTGTGTGTGATAAGTAAACATTTGTGCATCCAACTGTTGAGAAGGTTTTCATCAAAAACAGTTTCTGCAGGGACAACCTTGTCCTGAAAGAGCATTTTTTAACCAATAGATGTAGAGAAAAAATTTTTGGCTATATTTTTGTATAATTAGTTTATGACGAGGGGTACTGTGTGCAGGGACCGGAACCGCTTACCCTTAAAGAGGTTTTTGATTGGGTTTTTCATAGACTTGTTTTAAAAAACCCTATCAATTTGGTAACCGTATCGAAGACTTACCCTAATTTAAGGCTTACCATATCAATAGAGTTAGCTTCATGTAAGCAGTAAGCCTATCGAAAACCCTATTGAAGGTTACCGATTCAATAGGGTTTTAAAACCTGCAGGCAAATTTAATCTCTAAGAATATCAAATTATCAAAAATATCACCATCTATTCAATCTCGCACTTCGAATTATACTTCCGAATTCAACAGCATGCGCGGAAAGAGATAGAAATAGGCTAACCCTATCACTGGGTAAGCGCATCCGAAAGTAGTTAACTTTATTCAAAGTGTTACCACGTCGATAGGCTTACCATATCAATAGGGTTACACTTCCATATGGTAAGATTTTGATGGGGTTACCCTATCAATAGGCTTAATCAAATAAAGGGGTTTTCCGGTCCCTGACTGTGTGTCACTAATTGATATTTGTGCAACATGAATCTGCAAAGATATTCAAGTTTCTGTTGGGACATTGTTTGGCAATTTGCTGAATTTAATATATATTAGAGATCTGTAGATTTTTCCATGTGTTATTTTGAATTTGTGTGTAATGTTTGTTAACACAGGTTTTGGAATAAACAAAAAACATACCATTCAGGAGAGAAAAATATGTTAAATACAGTTTTTTCGTCCAAGCTCTAAAATGATGTACTTCATGGTTGATATAAGAATATTCCTGCCACCATTTAATAAGCATAAGCAAGTTAATAAAATTAAAAATAAGCAACAAGAAAGATCATGATGAGCCTTGGCCCCTCTCAGAACACATTTCTCCGTTCATTATTCCTTACTAGTAGGCAGTGTAATGTCATAAATATAGAACATGATTTTTAACTGAATATAATGCAATGGCTTTTATACCATGTTATATTTAAATCATAAAGTATTGATTAAAAGAATCAGAATAATTTCATTTAATTCAATTTAATAAAAATGTAAGACTCTACAAGAGGCTTGAAAGTTGCAGAGTAGTAATATAAAATAATACTATTATATTTTTTTATATACTTACCTTTGTACGAAAATATTTGACCCATGTATTAGTAGGTTTTGCATAAACAAAAAATAATATTGTTTGACCTAAGGTTTGAAGTAGACAGTGATTTTTTTTAAGTAAAGAATTATGCAGTAAAGAAACACCAGTTAATTTGAACTTTTTTAATGTGATAATTGTAACAGTCTTAACATAAAAGAAAGATTTTTTTTATTGTAAACCAAGGCCAGCCTTGATACATGATGTTACAAGCATTGCTACAACTTAACAACAGTGGTTAAAAACAAGAAGTTTTAAAGGTAGGTAAGTACAGAAACAAAGTATTTATCACAAATAATCTTAATGAGCTACTTATTTTAGGTGTAAAAACAATGATGAGGTACTTAGGCACAACTGTTAGGTATTTGTTAAGTAAAATAATTTAACAACTGGTAATTTAAAACCAGGTTAATGCTTAAAATAAAACTTAAGATTTCGTTTATTCAATACATTAATTTTATTAATACAACTTGAAGGATTTAAAATAACAACAAAACAAAACATGTTTTTTAACAATTATCACAAGATTTTATGATCATAGCGTGATGATTCCAGTAGATAAAAATATTCTGTTTAACATGATTCATACAGTAACCAAACATGACATTCTTGTGTGATTATTTGAAATTATTTCTTTTTGCCCTTCCCTTTACTTGAACCTGGCTTTTCTTTGCTGGAGCTAGGTTTCTCTTTGCTTGAACTGGCTTTTTCTTTACTTGAACTGGGCTTTTCTGCAACCTTGGTCTTCTTTTTCTGATAAGAATAATCAAATCATTATTTAAATGTCTTTAATAACAGCTGTTACTTATAAATACTGTTTACGTTTATACAGGGTGATTGGTGGGTCACTTTTGAAATTCAAGAACGTGATAGTTTAAGATCATACATGAAGAGAAAAACATAAAAAATAATATTAATTATTTACTGACTAAACTTAACCGAAAGTTAAAGAATTGATTACGCAACGCATGTTACGCTACGTGGTTACGCTAGTGTTGGCAGCGATCCGCTTGCCAGGGTCACGTGCCGCGATCGACTCAGTGGTATGTAAAGTAAATAGTAACATAGTACTATTTATTTATAGGGAATTCTAGTGAAAAATTAAGTACCTGATTTTATTACATAATTATGATCGGAATCGAGTACAGAGTGCTCTCCTTCATTATGTAAAATTTGTCACCAGTCACCCTGTATATCTTTTTTACAATGGTAAAGTAATATTTAGTATATTTTCTGATCTTTAATAATTATTGAGCATTATTAAATGCAAAAAAAAACCTTAATTAAAAATGCAAAGATTCACTTTAAATGTGATTTACAACTTCTGTAATGTAACGAAGTTGATCTCAGGTGGTTAGCAGCAAAGCAAACCGCTAGATAGAGTTATGTTAGCAATATAAAATAAAAATATAGGTATGAAGTAATTTCGATGGCATCTGCGAGTATCTACATCTTGCTTGATTGTTACTTACAAACAGTTATACTGAGTTCTGCATTCAAAGACAGGATACACTGGATACAGCAATGAATCTTGTACATAGGTAATGGTGATTATCTCACATTAGGTAACCCAGAACTTTGTCTGCTTGTTATATTTTATATTGAATAGATAGAAAAAACTAAAAATTTAATAACTAATAGTGGGAGAGGTTCCGGGGTCAAATTCCATAGGCTCTATTTAGGAAATTAAATTTCATAACCCGTACGAGCTTGTATTTTGGTGTCCAAAATCTTATTTAGCCAACTTTATGGCTACAAATTTGACGAATCTAATTGGGTACGTAGTTTGCAATTTGTTCATTACCTTTATCATCGCATCATTCTCGGGATCACTGTCTTGTTCATCGTCCTCATTTTCTTCTTCATTATTATCATCAATGAATTCCTCTGCATCTTGAGATTTGACTTTCTTAATAGATACTGATGCGTATGGCAGTGCAACTGCTCTTTTATTGTATGTTCGGGTCATTGCTGCTTTTACCTATAAAAGAAGTTGTTTTATATAATGTAATACCTTACAAGTAGTGCTAAGAACTAATGGAATTGTGTAGGGTAATACCATAGTAATTAATTATGAATATAAAAAAAAATACAAAATAGATCACCGATCTTTTACTTTCATTATTTTTTATTATAGGCTTGTTTGAACTCAATTTCTCTCGATGACAGTAAGTGAAGATGAGGTCGGAGATGACAGCACACGGGCCTAGGAAAGAACTGGCTCTTCATAAAATATTGCCGGAACACATCACCGGAATTATTTAGCAACAGAGTTTATATAAAGGCTGGTCGCTAGCAAGTTAGACCCTGGAATCCTACCACCAAGTTCTTGAAAATCTTCAACATATCATAGTGAAAATTTACATCTCGAATACAAAGTATTCATTTATTTACAAATTTTTCTTATAATGTAAGCTTGTTAAGAAATACAAATGTGTAATCTACCTGCACATATAGAGAAAAAAAACCGATATGTCTACTTACTGTTTGAAGTCCAACACATTATTCAACTGTATGTAAGTTTACCTACTCAACTCAAAACGCTTTCTAGTACCTACTTTATTATAGGTTTGCAAATAAAAATCTTAAAATCAATATCTACCTTCGCATCAACTAAAACCATAGGATTCCTCTGCCCCGGCCACAAGGAAAGTTCCACCAGCGAGTCCAAGTCTTCTCTCAACAGATGATACGACTCCAGTATTTCCAGAGATTTGTCTACTCCATCAGAATGGTCCTTTATGAGGGGATTCAAGATGGCGTCACGTAGGTGCGGCGCGTAGTCTAAATAGATGGATGATTTTGAGCCTGATGTACTGAAAACAAAAAAGAAATTTGAAAAATAATTGAATTGTTTTCGAATGATTTTCGTGACATTTCTCTTTTTCTATTGTTCTCATTTTCCATTACGCGCAAACTATTTACAACTAATAAAATATAAATTGGCGCGTTAAGAAAATAAAAACTATGTCAATAAAGTTGTTTATTTTAAAATTATAAATTGAACTATTAATAAAGTGTAAATTTATGAACTGTAAATAAATTAAGTAAATGTCATAAAAATATTCTTCTTAAATGGAAAGATTCAAAGAAACGGAACGTTCAGTTGATAGTAATTGTAATTGACACTATTGAATCAACATTGAATCGATGAATATGAGCGGCCCTTGTAATCGGAAGTTTAATGGAATGGAAGATCGAATAATTTCATTACGGCAACGTCACAAAGATTGTCAATTTTGAACTGTCACAAAAACCACTTGAAAAGAATTCTACTATAATTCCTGTAGGATCCGGCTACCCCAAGGTAGATATACCTGTTTAATAGTAGATAACTTAAAAAAAACTTACCTCAGTCTAGTATGAGCGTGTATCTCCTGACAAAGCCGATGCATCTTGTTAGCGCGCGAGTTCTTGCCGAGCCAGCCCGGGAACTGAATAGCTTTGGTCATCTGACCGGACATCATGTGACCGGGTATCACCGAACTGAACATCGCCTGTGGAAATTTGAAATTGATTATTTTAATGAAAACGTACAAAAAATTACGACGCACTGATGTAGTAAAATTTAGGTAGGTATATTTCAATTTAATTTGTAAACATAATATGGGGTAAGTATTATGAATTGAACAAAGCATGTTTTCAGTTATAAAAACAATATGGTTCACTATAGGGTCACTACATATTAATAGCTTTACAAACATTTTTCTAAACAAGTTATTAAGTTTATTTGAAATGTATCCTAGTCAAGATCCTTATGATACTTAAATTGTTCAATAAAACACTTTTTAACTTGATTTCGGATTCGTGACCAATATGTCTAAAGACACTAAAACATCGATCTAAAATGTGTAGTATAATAGTTAGTGGCGATCACATTTCGTTAAAAACATATTTCACGTCGTAATATGATACATGTAGAATTAAAAAAATACTTGATTTGGCCTGGAAATCCGAAGCAATCACTGAGCGATGCACAAGTAAAATCAGTCGGCGTGTTAGATGTTAGATGTCATGAGGATATGTAGACGCTATTTTGGCGTATTGAAATTTTGATATCTTACAGCCCGTTAACACATGATACGTTTTACTGGATACCTTTATTGTATCGAAAATACGTATACTGATTACTGCGCCATATATGAAGTCGATCATAAAACTCCATGCGCCATCGATGAAAAAAAAACGTATCCGGTAAAACGTATCCAGTAAAACGTACCATGTGTGAACGGGGGGTAATAAAATATGGCTTATTTAATTACAACTAGTAACTAAATAAGCCATATTTTAACGCGTGGTTTTACCCGCGCAATTTCGAATCCCGCGGGAATATCGGGATAAAATATATCCTGTGTGCTATTCCAGACTGTAAACTACTCAAATTTATACTATCACTATCTCAAATTTCATCCAAATCCATTGATCATTTCTGTCGTAATTGAGGAACAAACATCCATACACCCATCCACCCAAACTTTAACATTTATTATATAAGTAAGATTGATAAGTTCAATCATAATGATAATACTTCCATGCTGGAGCGAAAGAAAAACATAGAATGTGCCAGCTACTTCTCTTCTCGGGCATACTGTAAAAGTCAGTTAAGGGACAGAGGTTTTATTGGCGTTTTTGCGGGCGATAGGCTGACTCCCTGTCACTGCAATAGTCTCTCACCATCATATAATACCTCCAAATTTGTCAAATGTGACATCAGATGGTTTTAAAGCCTTTGGGTTCCTGCCTACCCCATAAGGGATACCAGGCTTGAAGTTATGTATGTATGATAAGTTTAATTTATCCTGGTCACTTATCAAGGTCACCAAATCATTTGAAACGTACCTGTACTTATGTATTAAATTGTATTTTTTTTTATTTTTCTAAACCTAAATAAAGAGATAAGTAATTACCTGTGTGGGCAGCAAGCCCCAGGCCTGGCTCTTCCTGATCCTGGCTTCGATCAGGTCGCCCGTGCTGATGCTGTCAGCTGCCTTGCTGAGGCGGTCCAGAATCTCGTTCCTGAGTCCAATTTATTTATACTTTATTACACAAAAATATAAAGAGTAGAGTTGGAGTAAAAATATAAAACAAAACTTTTAAAAAGGCAAAAAAGAGGTCTTATTTTTACAGTTACATATTATATTAAATTTTATTTAACATACGAGGGTCATTTGAAAAGTTCCTAGCCTAACGTACTTAATGAAACCACATGATTTTGATTATATTTTTATTTTTCAACATACTCTCCCCCGAGCTCAATACACTTTTTCCATCGACCCGGTAAGGCTTCGATACCCATTTAAAAAAAATCTTCGTCTAACTCCTCAAAATAAGCGTCTACGGCGGCTATGACCTCTTCATTTGTAAAAAAATGTTTACCACCTAAAAATTTTTTCAGCTTTGGGAACAGGTAGAAGTCTGACGGTGCTAAATCCGGTGAATATGGGGGATGAGGTAACAATTCAAAGCCACACCGATGGATTTCTGCCATGGATTGCACAGAAGTGTGAACGCGTGCATTGTCCTGATGAAACAAGACCTTCTTCCTCAATAAACCTGGACGTTTTTCTTTGATTTTTTCTCTCAAAAGCCGCAACAGGTTGCAGTAGTAATCAGAATTTATTGTTTCACCCTTTTTTAAATAATCCACCAGAATTATACCCTTTGCATCCCAAAAAACTGATGCCATGACTTTGCCAGCCGATAAAACCACTTTTGCCTTCTTTGGGGTGGGTGATCCTGCCCTTTTCCATTGTTTCGACTGTTCTTTTGTCTCAGGTGTATTGTGGTGAACCCAGGTTTCATCCATGGTTATAAATCTTTCAATAAATTCCTGTGGATCAGCTTCATATAACTCTAAACAGTCGCGGGAAGTTGTGAGTCGGTTGCGTTTTTGTTCCACTGAAAGCAGCCGCGGTACCCACCGCGCAGACACCTTAGAGAATCCAAGTTCAGAAGTAATTATATGATGTGTTCGCTCAGAAGAGATGCCTACAGTCTTAGCTATTTCCTCGACTGTCAATCTTCGGTCAGATAAAATTAAATCACAGATTTTTTCTTTGTTTTCATCAGTGGAAGCCGTCGAGGGCCGGCCACTACGGGGCTCATCATGAATGGACTTACGACCACGTTTAAACTCTGCCACCCAATTTTTAACAGTCGCATACGAAGGAGCGGACTCTCCTAAAGTGGCAGACATGTCTTCATGTATAGCTTTTGGAGTTAAACCTTTCAAATACAAGTATTTTATCACTGCACGATGTTCAATTTTATCCATTTTAAAAAATTGCTCTGACTTGACTTACGGTATCACGTGTAAACGAACAATTAATTATTGCAAATAAACTAAACTGTGCATACTTGTTGCTAAATAATGTAGCTATAAAATGAGGGTAGTTATAAAATATACCGACGAGTCTAACAATGTTAGGCTAAGAACTTTTCAAATGACCCTCGTACATACATACTTCACGCCTGTAGCCCTTATGGAGTAGGCAGAACACCAGAGGTTATAAGACCATCTGATGTCACTTTTGACAAATGAGGTATTATAATGATGGAGAGAGGCTATTGCAGTGACAGGGGGGGGGGTTATTTAACATTAAAGTAATAAGTTAAGTTAATTGAGTAGAAGATAATTGTAATTTTGGTTGGACGGGCTTCTAGTGAGATACTTGATGTTAAATTTTGAATTACAACCAATAGGTTTTTCTATAAAAATCGACCCTGTAGACTCAAAAGCGACCATTCCCGCTGGCCATCACCGGATTGGCCACCACTGGTGGACAGCGAAACAACTTTTAACAAATGTTATCGCTGGCCGCCATTGCCAGTAGGCATGTTTTAAACCTATCCGCGTTGGCCACCAATGTTGGACAACGACGTCGATTGTAAAAAATGCCTGCTGGCCGCCACTGGTGGTGGTTTTCTTTTCCATTAGCTGAATTTAATTTATAGTGCCAACCTTCAACTGCGTTGGTCGTTCTGTGTCTTTCCCCGAACTGATATTAAGACCAGTGAGCTTCTACATATCGCTGGAATTTTAAAACATCAGGATGTATATTAAATACGCGAATTATTTTGTATTTTTTTTTATAAAAGACTAGCTGTTGCTCGCGGTTTTACCCGCGCAATTTCGATTCCCGCGGGATTTTCGGGATAAAAAGTAGCCTATACGGATTCGCAAGAATCCCTCTAAGTAATGGTAAAAGAAATTTTGAAATCGGTCCAGTAGTTTTTGAGCCTATTCAATACAAACATACAAAAATACAAAGGTTTCCTCTTTATAATATAAGTATAGATGATATACATAGTCTTTGACATATTTCTTACATTACCCACTAAAAACACATTGGTAATTATATTAAACTATCCCATTCTGTTTTCTCAAAGAATTTTATAATTTAAATAATTTTAAGTGGTGGCCAATCAAGGAAACCATACAGCAGATCTAAATGTGGTATACATTCAGACCTAAACTAGTATTTTCAAACTTAGAATTGCACCTAGGAATTGCTCGAGGTGAGTTTTTTGTTTATGCGAATCCTGATACACTGGTCAAATATTTTCGGTACCTACTTGCATCCTAGGATCGGGTACGATACGCGTGCGAGTGAGTGTACATTATTTAAGGATCTGCAGAGATTCATACTCATCATCACAACTCCGTGTAATGAGCAGGGCTATGAGTCTCTCCTCTGGGTGACGAGGAGGTTTAGGCTGTAATCCACCAAGCTGGCCCAGTGCTGGTTGGTAGATCTCAGAATTTTCAGGGCGCCGAAATGGCTTGTGACAAACCCTAACGTCTACTGTATACAAGTATACAGCACCCGGGACCGACTGCTTAACATGCCCTCCGAAGCACGGAAGTCCTCGTGAGAAATGAATGGTCGGCGGTCACCCATCCTAATAACACGACCACTGCAGAGATTATTAAGTTAAAATATAACATGTTATAAAAACAGCTATTGCAATCGATTCTGTTACCGATTCTGAATAAACTGTTTCAGGTTTCGTATAAACAAGTTGTAAATGGCATTGCTTTTAAATTATATCATAATAGTTTCACATTGTTACCAATATTAGCACCCTAAAAATTCATGGATTCTGGGCCAAAATTCTCTACACACAAGAGAGAGACCGATAAAAGAATTCAACTCTTTCAAGTTGAAATACACGATGCTCCATCACAGTTTTGGTAGACGATTCAAAAAGAATTTACATTATAAAACGGTAATATCATTTTTTTTAAGGTATTGCCGAACACATTATCGGCAAGGCAGATTTAATATGTAGGATGGTCGCTGGCCAGTCGGGTTCTATGACGGGATCTGATCACCAAGTCCTATCCTATCATCACTCGGATTGGCCTATTACGGCTCTTTCATGACATGACATGATAAACAAGATTTCTATGATACAATGAGCAAAAATTATGACATAATGAATAAACGAATTCCCTACACATTTGCATGCAAGAGGCATTGCATTACCTTTTGCAATGACAGTTTCAATGATCATCTATGACTTAAAAACGTCAATTGAAAAAGGTGAGATCGCACCCACCTCTATGATATGTTTGTTTCTTGATTTCATTTGTGTTTTTCCATTTGGTTTGCTTTCATAAATAAATACTTTATTATTATATGTTATATATCAATATAATTATCTGCATACATAGAATATAAAGCCTTGAGATCAATATGTTTTCATCACAATTTATCTTTATTTGTTAGTAAATAAAACATATTAGCCATTAATTTTTATCTTCCTGGACCATTTTCAATACTAACAATAAAAAAAATAAACAAAAGCTCTTAAAAATCTATTACGAGTTACTTCAAAACTCTCTCTCCTCTCTAAAGGAGAAACGCGGGTGAAACTGCGGACACAAGCTGTCTGTCAATGCAAGCTGCCTGTCCTGTCAATGCGGTAGACCTTTGACCCTACGCGGGCAAAAAGAACTTACTTTGGACAATTCGGCGTGACTTGCAGATAGTTCTCCTGTACAAACAACGGCGCTATGCTGTAGTCGTAGAAGAACAAGTCGCTCTTGTCGTGGATACTCATCGTCTTGTGTTCCTCGGCTGAGAACACCTTGCGTACCGCTTCCCAGGGACCCTGGATATAAAAAAAAACATAAAATGATTTAAAAATACTTATATTGTCTTAAGCTTTCACGTTTCATAAACTTAAATAAAAAAAATCGCGTGTGTACTATCGAACCAACTGAATCATGACCCATTTCGCTGATAATTTGTTTTGTCAAACTTGTAAGGTCTATCGCGTATACAAGAAGAAGAAACAAGCTTCAAAATAAAATATTTACACATAAAAATGTAGACTCAAAAAGTAAAAGAAAGAAAGAAAAAATGTCACAAACAGGTCGCAACTCAGCATGTTGCTAGTTAACAAACTAGAGCTGGTCTTCCGCTGCAACCGTGAAGTATCATTTACGGCAGCATAAAGTAATTATACATACAGAATAAACTTACATGTAACAATCAAACAAAATATGTAATAAAATACAAATAAAATAACAAAATGAAAAACAGGAAATACAAAAAATTAAAAGAAAATATTAATATGATAACAACAATAGAAAATCTCACAAACATATCATAATCACTTTTATAAATTATTTAAAACATAAATTGAAAAATTAAATCGCGCTCGTATCGTGCTGTAGGGTTCCTTGTTTAATTTGATGTTCAAGTAATTTTTGTTTAATTTTAATTTTAAAATTTATAAAGCTCTTAACGTTCCTTAGTGGGGGTGGGATGTTATTCCAGCATTTGGCTGCTGCGTACCTAAAACTACCCCTAAAAGCAGTAGATCTATGTCGATGCGTGGAAAGTTGATTCGCGCATGGCCGAACTTAAGACTATAATGAACTTAGGACACTTTAGATATTGTACGAATTCTGTACTCAGTAAATGTCAGTGTCGAATGAAATGAAAACAAGTTCGTCACCAAGGAAACCTATCTTCTAGCGAATTTCGACTTTCTAGCATTTAGACGATTTGCCAAAATGAGCTCATGGTGGGTCATGATTTATTTGGTTCGATAGTAACATGACGTTCCTTCGTCTTCACGGAACCCTAGGATCACTCAGTTTTTAAACTAATGAAAGTCGTCGTAGCGCCGTGGCTCCTTTGTATTCGATACGATATCGCAGGTTAACTAACGTTCCGCGCGGTCGGTATTAGGATGGATGACCATTCATTGCTCTCGACGGCTTCCCTGCTTCGGAGGACACGTTAAGCAGTCGGTCCCGGGCCATTTTGGCTCCCTGAATTCTGACTTCCAACAAAGAACTGGGCCAGCTTGGTGGATTCCTAAAATGCTTCGGGAGAGACTCAATGCCCTGGAGTGGGCGCATTGCAAAGAGTTGTGATGATTACTATTTGAATGGCAGAAATATTTATTATTTAAAATGCTAAAAATGTTCATTATTTGTATTTTTTTAAACAAATAATTTTAATCACCATCTTGAAAATTTTTTTTTTTTGACATAACAATCCTAATTGACATTCCTTTTTATTGTTTTTAAATCTACCGCTTTTCACATTATTCTGATGAACATTATCTTAAATTTGTATGTAGGTAATTGTATTATATTTTGTTTTCGTTTTGACATTTGACATTCTTTTTAAATTAAATCCTTTTTGACATAATATTATTCAATTTTCATGTGTATTTTTTGTTTTTGTTAATAATTTAATATAGCCGAGTAATGTGTGTGTTTTAATAATGAATGATGTATACGCCTATAATTGATATGTGTACCAGATTTAAGAAAAATTGTAATATGACATTTGTATGCATATTGTTGGCGTATCTTGCTTAAATAAATAAATACTTTTTATTTATCATTAACGCTGAATTCTACAGTTTCCAAACTTACCAACTTAATATCCTTCCTGACAACCTTAGCGTCTTTATTCAGCCGCTCGCTATCCGCCAGTTGGGGGTCCACCGCCCACATCGACAGCAAGTTGAGTGTTTGCCGCACGTCCTGGTTCGCGGCGACGATCAGCTGGGTTATCGCATCCGGGGGTATCTTGATACCCTCTTTGAAACATATGGACAGCATCGCTGACTGGAAATTAATGATTTTTATTAGTAAGAAACACTTTAATTAATTAAACTAAAAATAATAGCCGGGATTTTCGTTCATTGATCAAGAATATCCTGGTCCAGCGGGGCTATTATGCTACCGTCGACAACGATAAATCGGGCCTTTTATCGATATTTTCTTAGAATATGGTATTTAGTGTATGTAATTTTTTAAGATTATGACATATTTGGTTCTGTGGTCTTAATAATGGTATCAAATCGAGTAATTCTATCTATTATGGTGCGCATATTAGCTTACATAATAGGATAAAATAACAAAATAATATTTATCTTGTCGATTCGACTATTTATCTATGGTTGCATGCTAGCCTTGCTAGGTACTTAAGTTTGATTTCCAGTCCAGACAGTTTGGGAAATTAATTTCCGTTGTGTGATCTGTCCAACATAAGCTAATATAAGATATGGCTACATTTTTTTATAATAAGAGAAGCAGAACTTGTGAAAGTATGTGTCAAATTTGATAAATTCTCCTAGCATTCGATTGTCAACATTTGAGATGGGCCTACATTTTATCAAGATTGTAAAGTAATCAAAGGTTGCTCAGGTAAAACCGTGCAAAGCGACTAGACATTAACAATATATTTATAAATCTAGCTGCAGAAGATTCACTAAATAATTTTATTATATAGGATCCGTCAATAATATTTTAAAAGCCGATTAAGAATGATAAGTGGGCTTAAATTACGAAAGAACAATTTTTTTTTTGAATATTTTCATTAATTAAAATTACGATTTTTTTCTAAGTAGGTACTTAATCAAAATTTAATTTGAATCTGTTCTTTATGACTACACAGCAAGTAATAATTGTTTCCATCTAATTGTATGTACCTAGTCATAAAATGTAGATAAATTTTAAATTTTACGCAAAAGGAAGAATTTTGAAATTTTATTTTACGAAATTTTTTTTTTTTCGAAGTTCAGATCCACTCGTCATTCTTAATTGCTATTAAAATATAATTGACTATTATAGACGGACGAAATGAATATGAAGTTAACAGATAGAATATACCTTAATCTGGTCTACCCTTGGCCTAGTGAATCGCAGATCGTAGCAGTAGTTGACGAGAGATCTCATTTTCTGGCTATTCCTGTCGTTGCATGTGCAGATGATGGGCACTGATGACGACTTGATCAGCAATATTAACTCTTGAAGTCCACCTGAAAAACACAAATTTAAAGAAGTCAAAAGATGTATGGATTCAAAATGAAATAAATCCAGCTTAATGAAGAGTGATTCGTATTTTTTATGGTTTTTTTATTAGCCACTGGATCCACACTTGACTTAAATAAAACAAAAATCCCCAGACCATCACACCAACTACATGGCCCCAAAGTAAGCATAGCTTGTGTTATGGGATACCATGTAGCGATCTAGAGGGAACCTAGAATATGAATAGATAAAGACCCAAATTTTTTTCTTGTTCCCTGCGAGCATCAAACCCGCAACCACTGACGTCTGAGGCAGACAGGTTTAACCCATCGCTAAAGTGGAAATCTCACTTGATAGTAAATAAATACGGAGCTTCGACTTCAGATGGAGAAGTTTAGAATAGACGAAATAGACAACATAATCATAAATTCAAAAATGGTGTCTTTCTCTTCTCATCATCATCAACAACAGCCAGTAGACGTCCACTGCTAGAGATAGGTCTCCCGCAAGGTTCCCTACTATGCTCGGTCCCGCGCCGCCCTGATCCAGCGTTTACTGGCGTCTTTGATCAAGGCCCATTTTCATAAAACTCAAATGGGCTGACAATTTTCGGTCAACAATTCATTGTAAAATTACAAAAATGCGTCACAATTTTGTACTTCGGCTTTAACAAGGTGTTGATAGTTATAGCATAAGATATTACAGAAGACCAAGAGACAAAAAAAGCCGGCGGAAAAAAACTCTTGGCACTCTTTTTCAGTCAGGATTATACGAATTAATACAAATTGAAAATGACATAGAAAAGAATTAACTTAGTAATTTTACACATGTAAGAATTGTAGAACTGTCGTTACAACCCGACAAGCAAGCAAGGACTTGTCAACGACTTACAAAAAGGGTGAAAAATCAAAATAATGAATAAAAAACATTCTTCACAAAATTTAATTGCATTGAATAAGCATTTAGCAAACGGACACTTGTATTTCGCCTGTAGAATTGTCATTTTATGAAACAAGTCATGTGAAAGTCAGTTTACCACGAATTGTAGCTTTATGAAATAGGGCCCAGACAGGCAAGCGAGGACTTGTCAACGACTAACAATTGCAAAAAAGGAAACAAATAAAAAAAAAATGGTGGCCATCCTACACAAAGTTTAATTATTCTACCCGAAATGTAATTTAATTGAATGAGTATTTAGCAAACTTTGACCTTTTTCGTTTGTTCCATATAAATGAAGGTAATAGCGGCATGGAAGGACAGTCCTTTAACTGAACATTGTATGTCAGTACATGTGCAGTCCAATGAACATTTTAAATTTTACTAACATACTTGTTTAAGTTGTGTTTTTTACTAATATTAAGTGTAAATGTATGGATAATCTTTGTCTGAAATAAACTTTTTTCATTTCATTTCATTTCATAAATAAGAATCCTTTATGCAATTTTGTTCACCAAAACTTTAACTGGTCGAAGAAGTGTAATTTTTTGATTCGCGGCCCTTTGAATTTGATGTAAGGATGACGATGAGTAGGTACCTACATGTGTGACAGAAACGCTTTACTATTTACGTGTCGTTTTCAACAAAATTGAGTGAAATGAGGTATCATGAGATGTTTTTTTTACATCTAGTAACACTATTAAACCTTTACAATATTGGTGACACCTGTAGAATTGTCGTTATATGAAAGGAAAGTCATGTGAAAATCGCTAACAATTGTCAGTTTACCACGAATTGTAGCTTTATGAAATAGACCCCAGATCGTCGGTCCATCTTGCGGGGGGCCTGCTACGCTGCGTCTACTAGTTAGTGGCCGACACTCGAAAACTTTTATGCCCCTTTCTTTCTCCTCTACTATTGCAAATATCTCACTGCAGATGCGAAAAATAAATGTGTGAAAAAAGCGGTAAAGCGATGCACATGGCAATTTCTCTCGCACTTAAGTTATGGTGAATGGAAATGGCTGATGTTGAGACAGAATATTAATAACATAGTCTATGGATTTTCCTGGGTAGAGACCACGATACAAATAAAGTCCCGTTGGCAGAGATGTGTTCCGGCAATGTTTTATTGAGAGCCAAGACCTGTCGTCTTCAACCTCACCTTATCTTACAGTCACACGAGATTGGCATAGAAACTGGGTTTTATCCAGGGATGTAGTTTTATTCATTTAAATATAATGAGTCTCACCTCTATCTTCGTTGCCTGCCATGCCATCTACTTCGTCCATCACTAAAACGTGTTTCTTGGTGACTGCTTGTTTACCGGTTTGACCTGTAAATGGTTTGGATTTAGCTCTTAATAAATAATAATAAATAAATATTTCTGACACTCACACAACATTATCTAGCCCAAATTAAGTTTTTAAAGAACTTGTGTTATGGATACTAGATAACTGATATACTTAAGAAATATATAAACATACATATTGAATAAATACATATTTTTTATTAGAATAAACTTAAATAAACATATAAACATCCATGACTTGACGACTAATATCTGTGTTCATCACACAAATATCTGCCGCCGCCGGAATTCGAACCACAGGACCTCTGGCATAGAAGGCAATGTATGTTACCGCTACACCAGCCGGTCGTCAAATTGTACTAGCAATTTATATTTATATTGCAAGTATGTGAGAGCTAACAATAAGCTCGTGAAATCGAGAAGTTCATACGACTTGATGGCAGCGGAAGTTATGATACTATAGAGGGCGATCTATGCAATTAATGACAGTTTGACATTCGATTGCAGCGCCGCCGCGGTGATGAATGTTTAGTACAATTCTGAAAATTGACTCCGTAAATGTTAAAAGTATATATCTTTCCAACATATACGAAACTAGCCAACGCGCGCGGTTTTACCCGCGTAACTTTTGATCCCGAGGGAATTTGGGGATAAAATATAGCCTATAACCTTCCTCAAGAGTTGGGCTATCAAATGCACAAAGAATTTTTCAAATCCCACTTGTAGTTTCTGAGATTAGCGCGTTCAAACAAACAAATAAACAAACTCTTCAGCTTTATATGTTAGTATAGATTACATTCCGTTACTACCTCTTATTTATTATAATTTAATGAATTTACGGGATTCTCAACACGATTTCCGATCGCGATTTACCGCAGTCCGCGATCATAGTATTTGTAACAGCATTGAAATATCAGACGCGCGCAATAAAAATCGAAATTCGTAGTAAGAGTCCCATAAATTCATTGAATTATAGTGAAAATAACCGCGATAGTTTAAAACAATTATTATCTTATTTATTCTTAAGAAGAGGCCACCAAGTTACAATGCGTAGTGCCAACAAAACAAATAAATAAATAAAATAAAATCCCCAGACAATCACACCAACTACATGGCCCCAAACCGAGCAGAGCTTGTGATATGGGATACCATGTATCGAACTAGGGGGAACCTAGAATATAAATTACATAATACAAACGCCCAGACCCGGAACATTTTTTTTCTTGTTCCGTGCGCGTATCGAACCCGCAAACACTGGCGTCTGAGGCAGACAGTGTTACATGACCCCATCCTTACCTTTTGCATATCCGGACAAGGAGGTGGTCGTGAGCAGTTCTCCGATCTGTTCCTTCATGAGTGACTTATTGCGTGTGTCGGAGGCATTGAACTCTACCACGTCGAAACCCAGCTCCTTGCACACTAGCGACACCGTCGTTGTCTTACCTGTACATAAAATAAGGTAAATGAAATAAAATCCCCAGACAATCACATAATTACGTGGCCCTAAATTAAGCAAAGTTTGTGATGACATGTAGGGAACACCCAGAGACGGATTGTTTTTCTTGTTCCAAGCGGGAATCGAACCCGCTATCTCACGTTTTGAGTAGTAGCATTTTAGACCACGGAGGCTGCCGAAAGTATGTACTAAATTTGTATTTAGTTCCCCAATTACCGTGAATGCACGACTTTTGGGTCTGATACCTGAGTTTCCTTTTTTGTTTTATACAGGGTGACTGGGACAAGTTTTTGATACTGAAGGGGAGCACTCTGTACTTTATTCAGGTTATAATTAAGTAATAAAAGTAGGTACTTAATTTTTTACTAGAATTCCTTATAAATAAATAAAGTTTTGTTACTATTTACTTTACTTACACCTGAATCAATCGCGGCACGTGGCACGCGGATCGCTGCCAACGCTAGTATAACCATGCGTTGAGCAATCAATTCTTTAACTTTCGGATAAGTTTACTAAGTAAATAACAAATATTATTTTTTTATTATATTTTTTCTTTTCATGCATGATCTCAAACTATCACGTCCTCGAATTTCACAAGTGACCCACCAGCCACCCTGTATAAATTTGTTTATTTTCCCGTTTATTAAGTAATTTGCGACAACATTGAAATTGTGTTAAATAATTTTTTCACTGTTCATTATCCAATGAAAATAAAATAAAATAAATAAAAATAAGTAAAGTTCTATGAGGTGCATTTAATGTGTGGATAGTTCAGTTGTATGGTTCTTTCTTTTATGGGTCATCAAACCTTGGTTCAACTCGATGTCAACGATGTGGAAAAATCATTGAAAATTTACAACACTAAAATTTTCACCAGATCTAAATTTTAAGTCAAATAAAAGTTTCTATTAAGTATGTATATTCTAGAAATAAAATAGTATTCTACTTTAACAAAGTTACCTTGCTAATTCCGCGACTTGTACTTGCAATAGTGAAGCAGTATTTTCGTGCGTTGGTTCACCGCCCTCCCTCCCTCAAACAAAAGGCAAGAAAAGCAATGAACACGCACTTGGAATACTTGGTTCACCGCCCTCCCTCCCTCAAACAAAAAGCAAGAAAAGCAATGAACACGCACTTGGAATACTGTAACCCACGCCACTAGCTATCACCTACACGTGTTTCGCTTTAACCAGAAGCATCTTCAGGGTACAACGACCACCACCGAACTAAATTAGGTGATAGTAATCCTGCATCACTAGTGCAAGTACAAGTCGCGGAATTAGCAAGGTAACTTTGTTAAAGTAGTTGTCATGGAAAGTAACGCCCGATTCAATCAATTATAAAATAGTATTCACCAACACCGGGTGGTCCCGATAGCAGAGCAGCTTTATAATAGCCACCATCGTCATTCTTAGACCATGGACTCGGTTTGGGTAGCTTGGCTTTACGGTTCACATACCACTTGGTAAGCCAGTTTGATAATCTGAAATTAAAATTATTGTTTAAAAACTAAAGTGTAGTTGTACGGTCGTAGTATAAAACTACGACCGGCTGGTGTAGTGGTAACATACATTGCCTTCTATGCCAGAGGTCCTGGGTTCGAACCCCGGCGGCGGCAGATATTTGTGTGATGAACACAGATATTAGCCATCAAGTCATGGAATATGTAAGTATATGGAGAAATATATAAACATCTCTTAAGTATATCAGTTATCTAGTATCCATAACACAAGTTCTTTAAGAAACTTAATTTGGGCTAGATAACATTGTGTGAGTGTCAAAAAAAATTCTAAGTTGTTAAATAAATAATAACTTGAATTTTGAAATTTAGTCATGTATTTGTTTTTTTAGTTGAAAAGGAAATACTTCTTAAAACTAATTGACTTACTTCTTAACATTACTTGCATCTCCGTGTTGGCCGATTATTTGTTTCACAGTATTAGGCTTATACTTGTCTACCCACATCAACGCTTGCTGTACTGACGGTATATTTGCTGTAAAAGTGACCAAAGTGATATTAAGAATATTGAAAAAAAAAACATACACGCCTTGTAAGTGACAATAGGTCAAAAAAAGATCATATGAGGTTTGGAAAGATCTGTCTTGTCATAAAATAATACCAGAACATGTCTTCCTGTGGTGTTGATAACTGGAGGCAGACTTCATATAAGTAAAGTCACCAAACAATAAAGTATAGTATAGATAGCTAAGAGGAATGTATAAAAAAAATATCTCACATTATGAACAAAATGGAATATAGATTTTTGTCTAATATGTTTTTCAAATCAGTTAGCAAATAGTCTTATGTGAAATCATTATTGTTATCTCAGAAAATTTATTGAGGTTAAATTAACCATTTGTATCAATAACTTTATTTGTATGGAATCTACATTTGATGATATTTATTAAAACACTGGAGTTTAGAACTGACAGTATTTACTCTGAATCCTTAAAAAAACATAACTTTCTGTCTCTAGAAGATCGCCGCGATTGCATCGACTCCGTTATGTTGTATAAATTAGTAAATAACTATATAGATGCCTCACTATTCAATAAAATATTGTTTAGAGTACCTCGTAGACGTGAGCGCCATTGCCGTGATAAGAAATTGTTTTTTATTCCACTCAGTAAGACCCTTTATGAAGCTAATTCTTTTGTTAAGCGTGCATGCAAAATTTTTAATGAAAGTAAAAAAATAACTAATGTGGAACACCAAATGTAAATTTAAAAAAAATATATATGTATCTTCTAATTGTTCTATAACTTTATTTTAACATATCGTTTTATGTATTGTATATTGTGTAAATCTGTAAGTACATGTATGCTGTGAATACTAACGTAAGTAAACTATTTGAACTGTAAATTAAAATTTTCCTTGTTTGTTAGACAGTAAGCGTTTAGAATTACTTTGTATTTTTAAGGAAACTGTAGGTCTATTTTAAGAAAATGTTTGATATTAATTACTGTGAAAGACCGTTTGTTTCTATTATAAATAAATAATAAACTGCAATTATTATCTATTATTATTAGAATCTATACTAACCACTACTACTCTGTCTATCTATGTCCATCTTGCTGACTTTCTCCACTTCAGATTCAACTTTAGGCTTCTGTTCGGTGGGTTCAAATTTAATTTTAACAGGGCTCTTGGATTTAGCTCTTTCTTTCTTTTCTTCACGTTCAACTTTTAACTTATCATTTGACCGATTAAATTCTTTTTTGACCTTCTTTTCATCACTTTCAATATTTAACTTATCATTTGATCGATTAGATTCTTTTTTGACCTTCTTTTCATCACTTTCAACTTTTAACTTTTCATTTGATCGATTAGATTCTTTTTTGACCTTTGCAGGAGATTCATCTACTCCATTCCGTTTGCTCTTTTCATCTGCAATTCTTTTAGATTGCTTGGTGGGACTCTTGTCTTTTTTAATGTCTTTTTTGCCTGAGGTTTTATCACTGGAATTCGTTGATGAGTCTTTGATTAGCTGAAGGAACTCATCTTCATTTAAAATCTTGATGCCTAACTCTTGTGCTTTAGCCATTTTGGCAGGGCCTGCATCATCGCCGGCTAAGACATGTGTCACCTGTAACAGAAATAAAAAGTTTCAGAAAAGCATATGGAATAGTCATTTTTAGTTTCAGTCAATTTAAGGTGACTTATAAAGATATTTCGCCCAGCAGGGCTGGGATGGACTATTTATAAATTTTTGGATGAATACATGATTTTATTTTAAAAGTATTAAAGATAAAACAGTAAAGTAATCAAAAAGAGAGTGCACCACAAATTCCAAATCCTAGTAATCTAAGTAAATCTTGAAAATGTCTAATCACACTATCTTGCAATAGCTGTGCTGTGTTTTTTCTTGGACTATAATTTAATAGCGTATGAATTAATATTAAACCATTTAATTGATACACCAATATTGATAGCACCTATTTACTTCCGTACCGAAGACACCCTTATAAATTATTAATATTAATATTATTAATTAGGGTAGCACTCTTTATTTACTAGGCAACTGTTGGATTCCACTCTCAGATAGCTTCTTTTCAACATGTAACAGAGTGACTGAATTAAGTGATCCACAATTTTACTTTTACTGATACTTGTTGGAGTATAAGTTCCTTTGTTTTACAAACTCTTAACTCTGACTCAATTATCAGCAGGTTCTCAATCAAATAGATATTTACATTCTATTCTTTGTTGTATATTCAATGATGAAAAATGACATACCTTTTTACTTATAGCATTCTTAATAACCCCTCCATATTTGGAGATAGCCTCTGCAATTTCTTCTCTTTCAAATGAATCCAAAACACCAGTTAACAAAAAAGCACAATTACTCAAACAGTTTGGTGCTCCCTGAAATTATTAAATAAATACCTTTTAGTAATGCAACTAAATAAGTCTTAAAGTAAATATTTTCTTTTGTATTTATTTGCCGGACTCTCATATGGTTTATTTATTCTGAATAAAACTGAACAGCCAAAAAACACACTAGGGGACCTGAAGTAACATGCATGAAGCAACAAGTTTTTCTAACATAATCACACGTCATGAAATTCAAAAAGGCGCGCGTATAGCTAGTGACGTATGGATAACGACGCAGAAATTGGAACTACTTTTATTTGAAGTTATTTTAAATCTAATTCTGATTAAAAAAATGGCTGATACTATTATAGTGAATTAGTGTAGTTTTAATTTATTTTATGTATTTTAGGTTAAGGTATATATTTTCTATGAGCCTTAGATATAGTATTTAACTAGTATAGCATTTATTTGTAATAAATGAATTATTATATATTATTGTTCTTAAGCATGACACCAAAAGCACAATCTATTAGGTTCTGTATCATGCTATGCCATCGCTAAATACCTACAGTGGAAGTATGGATAAAATAAATTTGTGTATGTGAATAGCAAAATAAATGCATAATACATTGTATGAATGTAGAAATACCTTAAGATGATTAAAAAAAAAGTTAGGGTAGGTTAATAGCCATTCTGCCCCTAGATACTCTTCAACCCTTCAAGACTACAATGAATAACCTTTCAAATCAGGGGAAAGCAACCACCCTTATATAAAGTCTTTTGTAAAATATCACCACATATTGGTGATGTTTAAACCTGTGTTCATTCACCTTAAAGCCATGCACTATACATCATCAGGAGAGATTCAATGAATGCAGATTTGATAAGTAATAAAAGAAAAAGGACACAAACTATTGACAAATTTGGAGGTATTACACTGATGAAGAGTGACTATAACCCACAAAAATGCCAAAAAAAACCTCTGTTCCTTGACTGACTTTTACAGTTGGTAAATTCTATGATTTTCTTTAGCTCCCAGTCCAGCATGGAAGCGTCAGATAGCATATTTTATAATTTTTGCAAGGCATTTTATATAATTCATATATTTTATTCTACTTATCAAGTGTATATTTTAGATCAAAATGAGCTGTGAATGAGTCTAAAATCACTTTTTGGAGTTCGCACTGTTTTCACTCATTAAAAATCACAAAAAAGAAACTTGAGTAATAAAATAAAAATAAAATCTCCAGACAATCACACAAACTACATGGCCCCAAACTAAGCAGAGCTTGTGATATGGGATACCATGTAGTGAACTAGGTGGGAACCTAGAATATAAATTCATTTCTTTTGTTCCGTGCGGGAATCAAACCCGCAACCATTGGCACCTGAGGCAGACAGTGTTGCCCCATCGCCAAAGTGGTTGTATACCTTTATAAATAAATACATACCTTTGGAATTTCTTTACTTCCTAAATTTTTTGGCCCTGATCTGTTTAAATACTTTTGGTATAGCTGGCAGGAGTACATTTTTCTTTCATGTCTTTCTTCATCTGTTAAAACTAAAAAAACACGAGTTCTTAATATTTCCATCTAGTCTTACATAATTTTATTATAAAATAGTTACAAAACGTAACACATTGTTTATACAAACAGAATATGTGTTAGTTTTAATAAATTATTTGTTGGCTTTAGTATGATAAAATATTCAATAGTTAAATGTTGCACTGCATGCAGCAAGTAATATAATATCTGTTAACATTATTATAGTCATTAATAAAATACTTAAGTGCCAATTGTCACCTTTTTTATAAGCTATAAAAATAATATTTAGTATAGTAACATCTACTTACCAGAATCATTTAGGCTTGTATTCACTTTACGCTTTGAATTTGAAGGTTTCTCTTTAACAGGTGTCTTGTCATCTTCCAAGAACTCACTGAAGTCTTTTTTACTAGTTTCCATTTTATTGCTGCTGGTTTCTATTTGTGATGTATCATTGTTAGAATTTAAAAGTTCTTTTTTAAGTGCGAGTTTAGATTTTTTCGGAGAAGATTTTGTATTGGTTTTATGTGATTTTGAACAACTATTTAGATCTTTAGATTTATTACTTTCATTCCCATTTGGTAACTTTATTAGATCTGTAGATTTAACAGCTTTTTCTTTGTCAGATTCTGTTTTATTTTGGTCTGTTTTTATAGTGGCGGCAGTAGTTTCTAAAGAAGTTGCTTCTACTTCATCAAGTGCTAAGAGACTCTGGTCAAACTCATCATCTGAATGAATACCAGTTTCAGTTTTTCGTTTTAGACTTTTTTTAATCAATGGTTCTGTACGTTGCACTTTGGAAGACCCAAATATATCAACCGCCTTGACCTCTTTAAGTTTTGGTTTTTGAGGAGACTTTTTATGTTTTGATACTGTGTCGGATTGCAGTTTCTCTACTTTCTTTTTTTTGGTATTAGTAGAAACCTCATCATCGGAATCATCACTTAATATTCTTTTCTTACGTGATTCTTTCTTCTGAAAATATTTATTTATTTAACTTTTTATGTACACACTACAAATACTAATAGAAAACAGAAATATAATTAAATGGTACAAAGGTACTGCTTATTCCTAAAATAACATGTTTTATTATTATAGTGTTTTTTTAATTGAGGTTAGAGATCATAATAATCAAATAGTACCTTAACTCTGATTTGTACTTCGGGAGATTCGGGAATAACATCATCGTCATCGGTAATAACAGTCTTCGGAACCTTTTTTGGCTGAAAAAATGATCTGATATCCTATGAAAAGAAATAAATAAAAAATATTAATTCAATTTCCACTCTATCCATTTAAGTTCCAACACAATTTCACGATCTAGAGTTTTCTCACACTATGTTTATTAGTTATTCAAACATGTATGTACCATAATAACACGAAAATAAATTATCGCACACAAAAAAATCGCAAGCTGCTGGTCTCAGTATTATAAAATAATATGTAGGTAAGTATCAAGAAAAGCAAAAGCATTTGTAAGGTATCAAAAAGTTCATAATTTCACGTACCCGCGACATTATAAATCTAAATATTTCTCCGACAAGAAGTTGTACAAACTTTTTAACGTCTTTCTTTCTTGCCTAAAATAAAAACAAACAAACACTCGCTCGGCCAGCGGGTACCTAGCGAGCGATTACGAACTACGATGAGCGAGCGAGTCCGATTGATTGATTCGATTGTAAAAAAAACACTTCTATGGTTTTTCCAACCGTCTCGAAGAAAGGAAAGGTTTATTGTTTTATGAAACACAAGTTAAAAGCAATTATTTTTACAAATTGAATACAAAGTTAGTAAAAAGGTACAGCTTATTTCTAAAGAAATGTCATACAACAGACCCGAGACCTAGGAATATTACTCTAAATGTTAAAGTAGGTACCTACAGTTTATTATATTTGCGCTGTAGCATTGTGCGGTTGGGGTGATTGTCTCAGTAACGTATCATTTCACTTCTGAACAATGCGGCGTTTGCAAATTATTATTTAGCTTTTTTCAGCTGTAAAAAATCATAATTTATTAATTCTTATCTGAAAACCAGTTTCTTTAAGCATTGATTAAACCCAACCAGAATGTTCTAGTACTTCTTTCTAGTGTACAAATAAAATCCAATGAGAAGTTTTCTAATTGATTTTAAAAAGAAAAAAAAGACGTGTGGCACTCGGAGATTGCCGCGGTAAAGCTATTGCATAGCATTTTTTATCAACTTATGCAATTATAATTATTTATTTATTTTATTAATGCAGTAATTTTGGATCTAATATGAAGTTCCACAAGTTCCCAGTAGATGGCGCTGTTTGTTTATTAAAGCCCGCATGTAAAGTTATGAAATCAAAGTATCACCGCTGTGCCGGTCGGAGTGGGAGGTGTTAGGTTTTTTTCGTTACGGAATTTCTGGATTTGGTCCCCACGCACCAGGCCCGCGATAGAAGCTATGCAATGGCTTAAAACTTTTTTAAATTTGATGACCTAAAGCGCCCTACTCAAAGCAAAATCGTATTGTGTGTAGGTATGCATGCAGGGCCGATAGTATAATTGTTTCTTGCTAGCCACCATAGTCAGCTTATTTGGCCCTGGCACCATACAAAACCAAACGTACTCTTGTATAGTCAGTCATACAGGTAAGTATAGGTATATTCTCCATCTTGAACACATTGCCACTGCAATGATGATACGGAAGCATTTTGAATATTTCAGCGGAAAACTATTTGAAATAATCACTGGTGCCTGGGAGAGGTCGGAGGATGCCCTAGGTGTATTTTGTGACCTATCTAAGGCATTTGACTGTGTTCAGCATGACACTCTCATCAGGAAACTCCACCACTACGGCATCAAAGGCACTGACCTCAAACTTTTGAATTCATATCTAAGTGATAAAATTCAGAAGGTTGAGGTTATCCGGAAAAGGTCGGCTGGGTCGGTTGTGAGAATGGGAGTGCCTCAAGGATCAATTCTGGGCCCATTTTTGTTTCTAGTCTATATAAATGATCTAACCTATATGGTAGGCAATAATCATGAGATTGTATTGTTTGCTGACGACACATCATTAATTTTTAAAATGATAAGACAGAAAATAAACTACGACGATGTAAACAATGCTCTCGCAAATGTTGTTCAGTGGTTCAATATAAATAATCTAGCGTTCAATGATAAAAAAACTAAATGTATAAAATTCTCTGCACCAAATGTAAAACAAGTTGAGTCTGATCTGCGGCTTAATGGGAACAGATTGAATCTAGTAGATAACTCTGTTTTTCTTGGAATTACCTTAGATTCTAAATTGCAATGGGGCGCCCATATCTCACAACTAGCGAGTAGACTAAGTTCTGCAGCGTTCGCGGTAAAGAAAATTCGCTCATTGACTGATGTTAATACAGCGAAGCTGGTATATTTTAGTTATTTTCATAGTATAATGTCCTATGGCATCCTACTTTGGGGCAATGCCGCAGATATTGACACGATATTTACACTGCAGAAAAGGGCTATTCGTGGAATGTATAAACTTGGAAACAGAGAATCTCTTCGAGAAAAGTTTAAAGAGATTGGTATCTTGACCCTTGCATCACAATATATTTATGAAAACATTATGTATATTTATAAGAATAGTAATAAATTTAAAACTAGGAAAGATAATCATGATACAAATTACTCTGTAAGGACTAGGAACGACCATAAGTTAGCGTTTCCTAAATTAAGGCTGGCTAAAAGCAGCAAATCATTTATTGGAATGTCAATACGTATATATAACAAAATTCCGAAGTCAATTCAATCCCTGCCATTCAATAAATTTAAATCAATCATTAAAAACACTCTATCTCGAAAAGCTTATTATAAAACTAAAGAATACTTAGATGATAAAAAGGCATGGGATTAAGCACAACAGGATATTTCTAAAAGTTTCTAATTACTTAATAATTTTGTTTACGGCTTGGCTGTGCAGTACATGTATGACATACTGGTGACTGTCCCACTCACTTATTTTCTTGTCAAGACATCAGCAAGAACATCATGCTCCCTCAGGTGGCATGGCTAGTGGTAGCGTCGGGTATCGGGTCACCCTCTTCCCTAAAATATGGTTGAGGAGGGTGATGGCTGGTGCTTGCGTTAACTCGTGAACAGGTGCTGCTAGCGGTGCCAGGTCGTTTTGCTAATGATACTATGACTATTTTATTCCATTCTTGTTCAAATACTCTGGTCCCAGTTTGTCATGTTCGTATTGTGCATCCATATCTAATTGCATCTGCTATGTAAGCAATTTGGTTGTGGCATGACATTGGCTCTCACAATTAGCTGTCTTGTGTTTGTTTTTTTTCATGTCACGGTCAATTTGTACTGTACCTATTTGTATTAATTTGATAATTCTGACTGAAAAATAGTGCCAAGAGTTTTTTTCCACCGGCTTTTTTTGTCTCTTGGTCTACTGTAATATCTTATTTAACAACTAGGATCAACAACTAGTTAAAGCCGAAGTATTTGATGACTGACTTCATCAAGTGTTTTGTGAAATTCCTAAGATGAATAAGTAAAACTTTTTTGAATTTTTTGAAAACTCTGAACCAGGCGAATCGCTGGCGGCACTAGAATAAGAATTGCATGAAGAAGTTGTACAAACTTTTTAACGTCTTTCTTTCTTGCCTAAAATAAAAACAAACAATCTCTCGGCCAGCGGGTAGCGAGCGATTACGAACTACGATGAGCGAGCGAGTCCGATTGATTGATTCGATTGTAAAAAAACACTTCTATGGTTTTTCCAACCGTCTCAAAGAAAGGAAAGGTTTATTGTTTTATGAAACACAAGTTAAAAACAATTATTTTTACAAATTGAATACAAAGTTAGTAAAAAGGTACAGCTTTTTTCTAAAGAAATGTCATACAATCAATCAATCAATCATTTATTTATTTGTTCACAAATAGGAAACAATTATAACTTATGGCTAAACACAGACCCGAGACCAAAGAACATTAGGTACTCTAAATGTTAAAGTAGGTACCTACAGTTTATTATATTTGACATAGAGAAAGATAAATATACCAAAAGGAATAGAGAACCTACTCAACGCCTCAACTTATCACCCCAATTGACGCGTCGCCATTTTGCTAAGCGCACCTGCTGCCATCTAAATGTCGGTCCAATAATTAATACTATTACGTGGCTGATATTATAAATATTTCCTAATATTGTAAACACTACATTATCTCGCCCAGATAAAGTTGCATTACCGGGATTCGAACCCGGAACCTCAGCTTGCCGCGCATAAATCACCAGAAAACACCACAAGATAACAAGGAGATCACAAAATACTACATCAACATATGCACATGCAAGGAGAAGCAGCCATTTTGTGACTGGCTGGACGGTCCTGTCGCAAGTCACAACTGTCCGCAGACCTTTTGTTTGATTGGTGTATTACAACTATAGACATCTATCGCATATCGTGGTAAAATGATAACATGACCGGTCCATTTTGTTGCATGTGATAAAAATTAGCTGACAAATTGAACTATTGTCCGTTCATCGTAAGATGTCCCCTGCCGTTATGTTGGCACTATTGCTTGTCAAGCTGTTTTCGTTATCTGGGATAGTGAATTAATCCTTTTTATTGATTACTTGCCAAAAGGGCAAACGATAACTGGATCCTATTATGCAAACTTAATCCCGAATTTACGTGAAGCGATTAAAGAAAAACGTCGTGGGAAATTGTCATTGGGCGTGTTGTTTCTCCAGGATAACGCTCCACCTCATCGTTCGGAAGTTGCGCTCACCGCAATCCGCAGTGCTGGCTTCGAAGTCCTTGATCACGCACCATATTCTCCTGACTTAGCCCCGAATGATATTCTCTTATTTCCAAAATTAAAGGAGCATATTCGTGGAACTAAATTTGACGATGATGACGCGGTTATGACTGCCGCAGAGGAGTTTTTTAATAGTCGAGAAAATGATATTTTTGCGGAAGGAATAAGAAAGTTGGAGATGCGGTATTCTAAGTGTATTAGATTAGAAGGAGATTACGTAGAAAAATAAAATATTCTTGTTTAATTTTTTTTTTTTTGTATTCATTCTAAGAATTTTTGATTTGCCCTCGTATAATATAAATTGTGTCGTCATTCAAAACCTTCCTAGTCTTATAGTTGTTTATTATTTACAAATCAGAAAATTAAACATATATTTATTCGTGGTAGGTATAAACAAAGTTAGATTACGGGGTTAAAAAAATGGACACATATTAGTGGTAACACTGCTGCCACAATGCTGCCAACATCAGCAGGCAGGGGACATCTTATAGTGAACTTTACTTTAAGAGTACTTTAAGAGTGATACCCCTGATATTTGCGCTGTAGCATTGAGCGGTTGGGGTGATTGTCTCAGTAACGTATCATTTCACTCCTGAATAATGCCGCGATTTGCAAATTAGTATTTAGCTTTACAGCTTTACAGCCAAAAACGGAATTTCTGGATTCGGTCCCCACGCTCAAGGCAGCTATGCAATAGCTTAAAAATCATATCTTTTTCTCTCAAAAGATGGCGTTGGTAAAAAGCTTGATTATTATACCTATAATTACCTGTATGACTATACAAGAGTACGTTTGGTTTTGTATGGTGCCAGGGCCAAATAAGCTGACTATGGTGGCTAGCAAGAAACAATTATACCTACTATCGGCCCTGTATGCATACCTACACACAATACGATAGTGCTTTGAGTAGGGCGCTTTAGGCCATCAAATTTAAAAAAGTTCTAAGCTATTGCATAGCTTCTATCGCCGGCCTTGAGCGTTGGGACAGAATCCAGAAATTCCGTAACGAAAAAAACCTAACACCCCCCACTCCGACCGGCACAGCGGTGATACTTTGATTTCATAACTTTACATGCGGGCTTTAATAAACAAACAGCGCCATCTACTAGGAACTTGTGGAACTTCATATTAGATCAAACATTACTGCATTAATAAAATAAATAAATAATTATAATTGCATAAGTTGATAAAAATGCTATGCAAGAGCTTTACCGCGGCAGTCTCCAAGTGCCACACGTCTTTTTTTCTTTTTAAAATCTCGTTACTGGGATTAGCGCGTTCAACCAAACACACTTTTCAGCTTTACTATATTGGTAGGTATAGATATCTGTAATATATATATCTATGTATAATAGCACTATGTACCTATGTTATATGTTATGAGTAGGTAGAGTTTTATCATTGTAATTTAATTATTTGACATGGACATTCAGGGTAATTATTGAATTACCTATTATTAGGGTTATTTGTTAGTATACCTAAGGTATTTTATTTTACCTAATCTATTTTAATGTTATTGACATATTCTGAGACGCTATATTGAGTATTTTATTAGATATTCATTGAATTTACTTAATTGTATTTTTATTGGTTAATAATTTGGTATTTTTTCTATGTGTATTAGTTTAGTTTGAATTATTTTGTAATAAATAAATGTACTACGTATATATATTTTTTTTATTATTTATTATTTGAATAGAAAAAAAATTACATATCTGAAATGCTTGCCATCTAAAAACCTCGAGGGTTTGTCTAGATGGAGCATAGTTAGGTCTAGTTTACAATGGATTTTATTAAATTATACATATTTAGAAAACAATAGGTACACAGTTAAATTGAGAACAACAGTTATCTAAATCAGTTGCATTTTAGGTTACAGAGAATATTGAATTTCTATCATTTATTTAAATATCAGTTTTCACGATTCATTACCGAAAATAAAACCCCGTGGTCACGAGTGACTTACCAAGGGGTCTGCAAAGGCACTGAAACGAGTTAAAATGCAGAATAGGCGTAGCGTGTAGAATATTATAGGAAGTTATGCGATTTGTTAGTGTCTGTTGTCCTGGGGGAAAAAGTTTGAATTTCTTATATTGAGGTTTACAGGTTTTTGTCGATTCATTTCGAAGTTATTCACCAAAAAGAGTCCGTTGGGACAACATTGTCGTGGCGGAATATTTTTTTGCCCGTAGACTTAGAGAAAAATTAACGATAATTATCGAAATACTTACATTTAAAATACTGACAAAAAACGCAACAAAAAAGCGGCCGACTAATGTCATGTCATCCACGTAAACATTCTCCGAAATCATACATATTGTTTCAAAAAATTTGAAATTTTCAATGACGTAGGTACCTACTCAACCGATTTCGATGAAATTTATATGGGACCAACTATGAAGTATCCTCTATAATATGAATTAATTTTTAAAATCGATTCATAATTGTCTGAAATGTCGTGTAACAAAGACACAAAAAAAACATAGAGACGAATTGAGAACCTCCTCCTTTTTTGGAAGTCGGTTGAAAATCTATTTCTAGCTAAGCAATGTTGGGCTCGGTCCCGTACAATGATGGGTGTCCATTTCTTACAGCGACTTCTGTGCTTCGTAGGGAAAGTGAAACAATAAGGGAAAGTCGATCTTACTAATATAAATGTGAAAATTTAGATGTATGGATGTTTGTTCCTAAATCACGGGACAACGATTCAACGGATTCGGATGAAATTTTGCACACTGAATCAGTGTGCAGTCTGGAATAGCACATAGGCTACTTTTTATCCCGAGATTCGAAATTGCACGGGTAAAACCGCGTGCAACAGCTAGTCTAATCTAATATTTGTCATTTTATATCATCTGCTCTTGACAGAGCCTCGCAAGTCGATGTTTTATATTTTACACTATAACAAGACTCTCGATAGATTAAATAACGACTTACTGCTCAGTAAATATTAGTTGGTATTGGCTTTGCACCTCGACTCTTAACAGATTATTTACGCAATCGTCAGCAATGTGTCAAACTTGGCTTACACGAGTCAAATCCATATCACACGAGATCGGGAGTTAGTCAGGGCTCCATACTAGGACCTCTTTTATTTCTTTAGATAGTAAATGACCTTCCCTCGATCCTCGTACACTCGCAGTGCTAACTCTATGCCGATGTTTTTAAGTTTTTCATTGAGGTTAGGTCTGAGGCTGACTGTAAGGCACTGCAAAGTGATCTTGCTACGGTACTCAAGTGAGTGCAGAGAATCGTATGGAGTTCAATGTTGTCAAATGTTACGCTATGACATTCAGTCGAATGAAGAATCCAATTTCCTACATTTATAACTACGACCTTGAAATTACTCGCACAACCGCAATGAAAGACCTAGGAGTCCTATTTGACCAAAAATTAACCTTTCACGATCACATCACTTCTTTGGCGGAGGAATCTTTCGAGCGCCTGGGCTTACCTAATCTTAAGAAATGTAAAAAATCTCAGTAATCTATACCTACGTCTGTTATTCCAACTCATTAGTACGAGATCGCAATGGGCTTATGGAACCTGCATGAAAGCCAGTAACTATACGCTCATGTTGGAGAAAGTACAAAAGGCTTTGCTTAGATATGTATACAAGCATAGTAATGGATACTATCCCTACTTGTACCCAATGAAGTTCCTTCTGTGCTCACTGGTTACAATTCGTTAGAGGTCAGACGGGCGTTTAGCCAGCTAAAGATCTCGAGAAAGATTATTTGTGGGTACATTGACGTGAGGAGTTCCTCTCCACTACCTCGAACTATGGCCGCGAGTAATGCTCTTCTGGACGCAATACCTACTCTGGATTTATTTGCTGATAATTGGAGTCGTTTCATAACAGAATGATTGAAATTTTGTGAGATTTATTTACTGCCTATATTTTTTTTTATAAATATATTTGTAGCGACATCTAGCGACGCGCCATAGAACGATGACGACACGACGAAGTTCCTACATCGCACTATCAAAGTTTATACAGCAGCGAACACATATATACGACATCATGACATCAACCGTAGGGCCGTGGGTCGTGGCCAATCAGCCTCTTCCGGTGTATGGGAACGAACACCTTGTTCCCACAGTGGTATCTTTGAAAGTTTGCATTGTTATTGTTTTGAATTATTTGTCTTTTCTTTGTATTTTTTGAATGATTTGATTTTCTATTTGTATTTATTCTATTTGATATTGTTAATTTTGTAATGTTCCTTGATTATGTTAGTCGGTATTCATTACCATGTAACAATTTTGGGCGCACCATATACCTTTTTTCAACGGAAAACTTTACTAGCATTTTTTCTGCAGTGCTGCTAAGAGAAGGTATCTACTTTATCCATATACCTACTTAATCTTTTTAATAATTTGATAAACTATTATCTTTCTGGAGAGTGATCAACTGCAGACATTTTTTTTTCATATCCATCGGGTAGTTTCTGAGGTTTAACAAACAACTTCAGCAGCTTTATTATAGTTTCTAAAGCATTTCTAAATAAATAAATCATCATGCTAATGGATCACAAGATGTTGGTGTTGTTTCCCATCCTCTGGTTCACTGTTTCTTATTTGACTCTTACAACACCCTTGTACAAATTGGCTGATGCTTTTCGAAAGTCTATCATACTTGTACAGATGAGCCGTTGTTTGACTTGAATCATATTTCATGAGTATTGCTGCATTAATATGACTATCTTCCTTTTTCATTTTGTCAACACAAGTCTCGCTTATCAAAGAAGGCTTTTCAGTGAAAACATGTATTTATTTATTTATTATGTATTTGTTGTAACAATTGAATGTAGGCAATTAATACATCAATTTCAAGTTTTGTACATTATTCTAAGTACCAAAAACTTTGAATCAGTATATTTAATATCCTAGATGTGAATTAGTTTTTTAAAAACTCAGCAAAAATAAAATTTAAACAAACATACACTGCAAAAACTATAAACAAACTATGATTAAATATAAGCAATTATTTATTTTAGATTAAATTCAACATCATGAGTAGTATCTGAAAATATATTATGTATTGTTTTTAACGGGGAACATAAATAAGTTACCAAATTCAAAATATGATACATTGTGGTTAAATTTTAACATTTCAACAGAATTGCACAGTTTTTATTTTGCTATTTGAAATTAAAACAAAATCTCCAGTGGCACTGCATTAATTCATAGATGACATCATTTTTATTAGCCACATCGATTTGGATGTGATTTCCAATTTAATTAAAAAAAAGCTAAAATTAAAAATAAAATATCATTAATATGTATATACATATTTACATCTTAAATTTTAGTGAATTCTAGCATTAACAATATCTTGTTGAAAAGATCAGAAAATATTTTAAATATCTTTTAGATAAAGTTAAAACATCCCTATATTTAGTGTACCACAACATTTAATCTAATAGAATAGGAGAATAGGATCAACAAGAAAGATTCTACATAAGTATTATATACCTAACGGACAGTTTACTAGCTGACACAGTTGAGAGATTGTCAAGTTATTCATAAACTTGTTACTGTGGCACGGACATTACCTATGCTGCAACAGCTTATTATGCACACTTCACAATTTGATCAACTACACAGTTCAAACACTATGAGAAAGGCAAGCCACTCTACTGGATACAGCTCAAAGCTGTACAGCAGGAAACGAGAAATCATCAAGAATATATATGTTTTTATATCCATGAAGTGTGGCTCTTGTGTGGAGAATGAGGGGATATGGTCTCTATCTCTGCTTAGCTTCACTTGACGCTGTACGCAGAGGTATAGTTCCGGCTAGCCAGAGGCAGGCTCTATAGCTTTATCTGCTGTAAGCCCTTGCTTCTGACACCATTCTACAAAGTCATCAATCAATACTGGCCATGCTCCCTCAGAATCATAGTTGCTCATTTGATCATCTATTTGTGTAGCAAAATCAAGAAGAAGATTCCATGTATCTTTTGGTATAGATCTTTTATGATGTTCCTGCAAATAAATCACTTTATTACTAACACATTTTAATAGGATCATTAAAATTTATCAATAGCATTTGTAGATTGTAATTTTATAACAATATCAGATGAAAGTTTGTTTTATTTAAAGAAATTAAATACGTACTGTTAAAAATTTACACCAGGCATCTAAGAATTTAAACCGCCCGCGTAGGACTATGTTCCAATATGCTATGGCCATATCCAATTCTAAACCTTTCTGACCAGCATTTTTTGCATAGTTAAAAGTGAAATGATAGAAATCTTTAAACTTTAAAGGATCTTTTATTTCTGTTTCTAAAGTAGGTAGTTTAGCTTTTAATTTTTCTATACTGTCTGATCCTAAATCTACCAAACCAGTAATAAATTCTTCCTTTGTGAATTCACATTGAACTGCAGCTTTACATTTCCATGCAATAATAAGTACTAAAATTGATTCAGGACTAAGGTTAAGGTCTTCTAAAAATTTCATGACACCATCAACCGTAATTTTATCATTTTCTTGTTGATCTTTGTACTTATTAAACAGCTGTTCCAGCTTCTTTCTGTCCACACTGGTTTTTGCAGCATCTTTATAGTAGGCATCAGGATTTTGGAAGTAATTATCGCTGGCAAGATCAAGTTTCCAATCGTTCTGAGACAAACAGTAAATAGCGGTATTCTCGCTCGTTTGAGTGAATGCAACAAATTTTTTGACTTTATCCCTCTGTGATGATTTTAATTTATTCTGCAAGAAAATCCAAAAAAAAACGTCATAACCTCCGTTAGCTACTTACGATACTTAGCTCCATCACCTAAATATAACTCATCTATTTATTTATTTTTGGATACCAAGTGAATGGTTCCAAACATTTCCAAATATCTATTTACTTACCATTTTCGATAAAATGTTTTAAAAATATGATGACTTTCACTGTTGTCTCAACATCGGATTGTCGTGAAATAACAACCATAGAGTTTTTTTGTGTCTTTCTCTATTGTTAGATGATTGAATGTCAGTCAATATTTATTTGTTTACATTATACGTTCAAAAACTTTGTTTATTTTGCACCTAAATTGTTATGGCGGTCTAGAGTCCTTTGAAAATGCTGTTTTACATTACCTACACCATTCTACAATTTATTTATCTTATGTATGGTTGGCAAAAAAATCTAAATTTTAATGAATTTTATTTGAAGAATATAGAATTCTACTTTTGAATTTGAACATTTGTTACTGATTAATTTTTTGAACACATTGTGATTTTTTGTTAAGTATGTATGTAACTATGCATACATACATACATAGCTTCACGCCTGTATCCCTTGGGGTAGGCAGAACAACAGAGGATACAAAACTATCTGATGTCACATTTGACAAAGGAAGCAACAGGGTGTCAGCCTACCATCCACAAAGATCCTTAAAATAAAACTTCTGTCCCTTAACTGACTTACACTATTGACGGGAAGGGTAGCAGCTGGCACATTTAGGTTTTTCCTTTGCTCCCAGTTCAGCATGCAAGTACCTGTACAACTACCGTTAGAATATGACAATATTCTTATGAACCACGACTTCTAACGTGGTCGCACTGCGTTGGGACGAGGGACAAACAATTATTGACGTAAAGGATGAAAATCAGCCTTTATATTTCAAACTACGTAACTTGGATATAGGGCATCATTGTTTTTTTTGAATAGTCATTTCATGGTCTACAATCCCCTTTCGTTTAATCGTTGCGTTCTGTCCTGTCACACCCTTTGGGGACACCCTGTATTAAGTGACATTTTATTTAAGCCATGCGTTTTTTTCCTACAGAAGGGCACTCACAAAGACCTTTTACAGAAAGCTGTTATATATTATTATAGAAATTATAAATACATTCCTTAGGGGCTTTAGTTAGACACTCATCTATCGTAAAAATGTTCTGTACATCTATCGCATCACGTCAAAGTCATTCATTATCAAAAACAGCTGATTATGATAAGTTAGGTTATGTTTTTGATAACATTGAAACATAGTAATAAATTAAGTAATAGTTTTGGTCGTTATTTATAAGCATGATAGTAAAAGTGAGTGTTTAAAATGTGGTGGAAAAAAGCATCGTTTGTTGGTTATTATTATAAATTAAATCTCAATAGAACTTTATCTACAAACGTAAGGGTACGGTTTGCTCCTAGTCCTACCGGATATTTACATTTAGGCGGCCTACGGACAGCTATTTACAATTATTTATTTGCAAAATCAAAAGGGGGTGATTTTATTTTACGCATAGAAGATACGGACCAGTCACGTATTATAGAAGGGTCTATAGATGCTTTGGTTAAAGATTTAAACTGGTCCGGAATTAAATGCAATGAAGGCCCAACAGAGGGAGGAAAATACGGTCCTTACATTCAGAGTCATAGGCTGGACATTTATCAGTAAGTAAGATTATTTAATGAAGCATTGTCATTAATTTTTTTGATATCTGAATAAGGTGAATATCATCAAGAATGTGTGTTGTTAATCCTGTATAATATATAAAATTTTTGACCCCTGACAAAAATGGATGTTATAACTTTGGGGTTGGGTTTTGAATTACACATCTGGAAAATTGGATTGAATTGGGTTTATTTATGTAGGGGAGGGTTTCCACTTTCGATTAATACCCCTCTTGTTTTGCGGAGATGCATAGTTTTTAAAATTATACGTGTTTGAAATTTCCTATACTGAAACGATATTTTACATACAAAAATGCAATTTATATGATTGCTTGGTAAAACGAAATGTATATCCAGACAATCCATTTGTGGCAGAAGATGGATAAATAATAAAAAAATTATTGTTGTTTTATTAATATGGGTACTAGTGAAATGTTCAATTATTAACATACAAAACAAAAGGTATGTTGTTCGCCCTTATTAACGATAAGAGTCCAGTATTAACTTAATAATTGTAACTTTTACAATTTGTGTCACAGACCGACATGGACCGGTTAGGTTAGGAGGTTAATGCAAGGAGCGAAGCAAAGCGGAGCTCCTTGCATTAACCTCCGAGGTTAGTTTTTTTTAATAAACGCACAAAACCGAATCTAACCCCGAAATTTTATCTTCGATTTTCTCACTTACTACAAGGATCACCAACCACCTCCCCTCCCCCCTTTCACCCTCACCCCCCCTAAATTCGACGGTCCATATAGGTACTGTAGTTTTACCAAAATCACCACTAATCAGTGATTAATAACTCTATTTTTGAGGTTATAAATAGCAAACTTCAAAATTCATAAAAAAAAAAACTAGCCATCTCCGCAACTCCGCATCGTGGTGGGGAGACCCCCTTTCGCCCCCCCTTCCCGTCCCCTCCCCCCCAAACCTAAATTCCAGATGTGTAATTCAAAACCAATCCCGTTGAGATAGTTTTCAGCTTAACTTGGTGATAATGCTCAGTGAAAACCTTTAGAAGTGTCTTTCCAGATTTAGCAAGTGCAATCTCAGTGTTGTCATTAATCTGGTCCCTCTCTGTAATAAACATTATTTTTTATATTATTAGAAAAATCACAATTAGAGTATGACACAGACATATCTTTTACATGCATAATCCATAAATCCCTCTTTATTAAAGGTCTTGTTTCTCTGGGTATGAGATATCTTCTAAACCTATTTTGTAGGTTTTTGTTGTTTCTATATTTACAAATTATTTAATAAATAAATATGTAAGTATAATAAATAAAAAAGGAATATGTTTTTTTAGAGTTTTTATTTATTGATGAGTAAGCCTGTGTTCGATCTCACTCTCACATCAGATTATTCTGGAACTGTCACATCAGACTATGACCATTCCAGCATGTGAAAATTCAACAGGAACATTACCTACCTGTCTGAATTACTGCCATTACTGTCTAGTACTTGATTGCCTAATGTATAAATATAATAGTACACTCCAGAAGATCACCAACTTGTTCATGGGTCAATGTGTACGCTTTTATAATAAAATTCCAAAATATTTAAGATTAACCCTTCGATAGATTTAAGGATAAGTATAAAGTTTTATTATAAGATATCCGGATGCAAGAAGATTGTAAATTGTTATTGTTATTGTGTATTTTTAAAAGATGATTGCTGTTGAGTTTCTTGCATGGAACAATATACTCTCTTACGAGAGAAGAACGATTACTTCATACTTCGTAAATGCATACATACAGCTCACTAGCGCTTCAGTTAATGCCATCCGCAACTTTTCAGTGTATTAATAGATCCACTTTACACAGTAGTAATCTATGCAGTCTATTACTCTAAGATAGGAACTTAGTGTATAGTCTGTCAAGCGAGTCTAGTTCCATGAAAAAGGCGGCAAATTCAAAAATCTTTTAGGTGTCAACACTGATGTAACACACTAAAAATTCTTGATACTTGAAATTCTAATAAAAAAAAATGTTAAGGATAAATAAAAGAAAAAGCATTTCAATGTAGGTATTTATTTGTCACTATGTAGCAAAAAACTTACTTCAAAGGCCCTTGCTTGGATGGAAGTGGAAAACGATGAAAGGTTAAGCTCGGGGCATCCTTTGAATTTATACCACATTTGGCACACTTCACAGTCCCTTTTCCAACCATTATCTTAAAACTACTGCACAATAGCGTCAATTTCGCAAATAAACAAACAAACAATTACAAAGTATTTAGTGTCACTATCACAATATAAAGTGTCAATTTCGCACTGAACAAATAGCACTTCCGTAAAAACACACAGCTTACAGATTTTCAAATCAAAAATTTTACAGGTTTTCAAATTAAAATTGGGTTGCTGAAATTACGCAGCGCAGTTAACGCAATGAACCGTTTTTACAAATGGCGTCAGTCAGTCATTGGCGATGGATGATTGTTTGTCTTTGATTGACACTTTTGAGAAGATTGACATATAGACTTACGTCAAAGCAAAGTACTTTAAAGCTTTCTCATTCATACGTATAGATTTGTCCCACTTTGGCTCCGGCTGCCATCGACAGCATTGGCTAATAAATTAGTAAACTCCCCCTGGTTTCTTGCCACTTCTTCTGAACAGTACGACTTTCCGAAGTGGTGGTAGATTCAGTTCAATTTGTAAATTGTGACTTATTTCAAATGTATTTAAATACTTACGAAATAAAGATTCTTTTGACTTTGACTTTGACCGTGACACTCTCTTCAACCGTAAATTTATTAATTGTAAGTTGGATTGTTAGATTTGTGAATAGTTTGTGGTACTTACTTCCACCAGCTGTTTTCCGAACCCATACAACAATCAGGCCAAAAGTTTTACATCTTCCCTAAATATCAGATCCTCAAGCTTCTCTAGAGATGGAGGTGTGGAGATAACTTATCATCCGGTTCCTGCTCCTTTGTCCAGTTTTATACAAAAAAAACTGGTCCCTTACAAAAGCTGGTTCTTGCATTAGAAACATCAGGATTAATTAATGCCGCAACTGCAAGAATTCTTTATTTTGTTGTAGCTTCGTGCAGTTTAACCCGTGTAGGTTTTCATAACTTAGGAATTTCTGAATATAAGCCTTTCGATTGAGATAAGCACATTCAAACAATCCAAGCTGATCTTCACCTTTAAAGGATAAATTATCTTGCAATTACTGATGGTTGTCGCAAAATGTTGCAGCCGATCGATCACTAATCCAATTCTATTTTTGTTTCATGAACTATTTTTGTTTCATGAATAAACCTGCGTTTGAGTTCAGTCTCAAGTAATAATAAGTGACAATGAGGTTGTTTAAGACAAAGTTTTAGAAAGAACTGGTTCTTGATATAACTTCTCATCTCCGTACCCTATGGAACGGTGGTAATTGGTCCCGGACTTTATGAGAGACGGTCGCTAGCCAAGAGGATCCCGATCTCACCCTAAAGCTGGCGTCACTCTAATAGGTCGCTTTTCAACCGACTTCCAAAAGGAGTTAATATACAATATTCTGTTTCTTTTTGTGACTTTGTTAACGATATCTCGGACAATTGTGAATCGATTTTGATAATTCTTGTTTCATATGATAGAGAACAGTTCATAGTTCCATATAAATTTCATCGAAATCGGTTGAGTACTTTGTTGAAAATTTCAAATTTTTGAAAAAATAGTATTGTTTCGGAGAATTTTTACCTTGACGACATTATAACTCAGCCAAAGTTTTGACGTGAAGTCGGTTTTTTTTATGATCTGCATTCGTTGATTAGCCAGTTGCAAGTCATATATTACTTTCTGGATATCTATGGAAACTACAGTACCTACCTACCTACCAAAAATCATCAGTTTAAGTACAGATAGATAGTTTCAGTATTGCTCGTTAGTTAAGAGCTAGTTTTTGACAACATTTTTGTCTCCCATTTTATTAGAATTGTTAGTAAATACGGACATACACGTCTTAACCATGAAACTGCGATTTTTAGTTGATCCATTTAGAATGGGTTTGCCATGTTTGAGAAAAAATAAGGTTTTTATTTTTATAAAATTTGGATGGGACGTTTGTCTTGCATGACACCTGATGTTAAGTGAACATGAAGATTAAGGTGGTACACATCCATCCACGAAGAAATCTATACACTCGACGCTTAAAAGTACTAGGACTATACTGGTCAGGGAAAATAGACGCAGGCAGTTCATTCCAAAACTTGGCGACCCGTATTAAAAAGGAACTGTCAAAGCGTTTCGTTCAACTTTTCGAAATATCTACCACATACAGATAGAAGTTCTGTCTGCGTCTAGTAGTCAGATGGTAAAAAGATGAGGGTTCAATTTGTTCAAACAGAGCACTCGCGCACTCACCAAAATGTATCCTGTAGTACACGGTTAAGCAAGTAACCTTACGATGCTCTAGGGTCTGCAGTTTTTTTGGTTGTAAGTTCAACGTCGTTAATTAGTTTACGGGCTCTTCGGTCAACGGAGTTCAGCGCTTCTAGTTGATATTTGGCTGAACCGTCCCAAAGGTGACTGCAGTATTCCATGCATCATCGCACTTGAGCTCTGTATAAGTTAAGAAGCTGTGCAGGGCCGAAGTAACGCCGTACCTTCGAGATGATTCCCAACTTTTTCGAAGCTACTTAAGCCACGGACACAATTTGTTGACCGAAGTTTAAACTGGATGTTACAGTTACGCCTAAAAGCCCTAGATGGTCAGTGATGGGGACATATACATTTTGGAAAGTGGGCGTTAATGGTGAAGGATGAATAGACACCCCTGAGTTTTGGACGCGTTGAATTTGACCAAATTCGACTCACCCCAATCGGATTCTTTCCGTAAGGTCAAATCAACGCGCTCAATCATTGACTTTCTTAAACTCCGTATTTCACGGGGGCTCGCTCGCGCATTGGATACGTATTTCTCTACAACAGTGCTGTCATCAGCATAACCAATAATGCCCGGTCTTAAAAGGTCATTAACGTGCAGCAAGAATAATCTTGCAGAGAGAACAGATCCCGGAGGTACCCCGGCATTAATTGCTATTTGCTTGGATGAGTAGCCATCTAAGACTACTCGAATTGACCGTTCCCTCAGAAAGTCAGATATCCAGTCGCAGAGCCCAATCTGTATGCCATATGGTGGAAGCTTACTTAATAGACCATCATGCCAGACCCTGTCAAAGGCCTTGGAAATGTCTAAGGATACAGCTATTGCTTCACCATGACCCTCCAAGGCCTCGCTCCATAAGTGAGTGGCATACACGAGAAGGTCGCCGGTCGAGCGTCCGTTGCGGAAACCATATTGGCTATCGCTTAAGAGCTCGTTGGTCTCGAGGTATGCCAGTAGTCGATTGTTCAATACACGTTCCATGACTTTGAAAAGTATGGATTGGTGATTGAAACTTGTCGATAGTTGTCAGGATCGGCACGGCTTCCCTTCTTCGGTACTGGCTGTACGTCAGCAAGCTTCCAGGACTTGGGGCCCTTACCGGATTACAATGAAAGTCGATAGAGACGCGTCAAAACGGGAGACAACTCAGCTGCGCAGCGTTTTAGGACCACTACAGGAATACCTTTTGGACCACTAGCTTTGTTCTCGTCTAGGTGCAGCAAGCATTTAAGAACCTCCTTTTGGCGAATGTGAACAGTACCCATTGTTGGTCCGAACTGAGGTAATTGGGGTGGGATTTTTCCTTGGCAATCTAGACGAGAATTTTCCGCGAAGATAATAGCAAATAAATCTGCTTTCTTCTTAGCAGTGTGCGCCAGAGAACCAGAGGGTTTCCTCAGTGGTGGCAGTGTTCGTTTCGACCGACTTGGCAAGGGACCAGAAAGCTTTAAGTACTGCCCGAAGGGTGGGTATGTTGCTATTCTGTCTCCGATACGGCCTATGTGGGCAAAACGAGCTCTTTTGATCAAAAAATAAGTTTGACGCTATGCAATGGCAAAATACCGTACGTTGTGTGTTGGAAAAGATATTAGGATTAATACAACCAAACTTATGTTAGTAAAAGACAAAAATTAACATACTATTGTTACACTATTACACCTTACACTATTTTTTTTCAACTAAGCACCTTTTTCCCAGAGATCACATAAAGACACTCTTAGAAAATGGTTCAGCTTACAAATGTTTCTGTACTGAAAGAAGGTTGAATATACTCCGGCGAGACGCTGTGAGGTCACAGACAATTCCAAAGTATGATAACAGATGTCGAGATCTCACAGAAACTGAAATAAAGGAGAAAATGGATAGTGGGATTCCTTACTGTATAAGATTCAAGGTGAGTTGTAGCTTTGTATACCTGCTTGTCTATTTGTACAGTAATCGAACTAAGAATCTTTATTTGATAATATAATGTAATTTATTTATTTATTTATTTATTTATTACATAGCCCACAGCTCTTGAACAAAAATGTTGACATTTTATATTTACACTGACAGCCAATTAAGGGCTAACAAATTGATAAGTTAATCTGACAGTAAGCATTTTAAAGATAAAAACAAAGGAAAAAAAAATATATAAGTATTCATCACAAAGTTACAAAATTAAATTGGTATGACACATATATCAGGATGAAAAAGAGTAAACATTTACTTATTTGTGATAAGAAAAACAAAATTTGCATATCTGTATATTGTTTATAGTATTTTGCCAACTTACATTTGTATAATTTATGGGTAGTGTGTGTGAGTATGTGTATGTGTGCAAAGGGGGAAGTGAGAAAGGGAAATAAACTTGTTTTATTTTATAAATTATTTGTCAATTAGTATTTTTATTATCTTACGCCTAAAGTTTTCTTTACTATCATGGAATATATCCAAGCTCAAAATATGTGAGAAGTTTTTATTAAATGTACTGTGTAATCTATTGATTATTGAATTTTGAGTATAGTTGGTTTTTGATTGGTGTGTGTGAAATAACTTGGTATTTCGGGTTCTTTTGGAGGGTGTGTTAAAACTTAAAATAAGGTGTGTTAAATCAGGGCAGTCGATAAGGCCATTGCATAATTTATATAAAAAGAGCATATCCAAAAGGCAACGTCTGTCTTCCAAAGTTAAAAAGTGATGGATTTTGCAGGCTTCTGGGTAATGGGCATGAGTATGTTGTCTATAGTTTAATTGCTTTAGGAATTTTTTTTGAGTCGATTCAATGGTTTGTCTATAAACAATATACTGAGTATTCCATATTGAACTACAATACTCTAGTGTACTGCGAACAAAAGAGTAGTACAGAATTTTCAGGCAAATTGCATCCGAGAAAGGCGCAGTAGTTCTCAAGATAAAACCTAAGTTTTTATAGGACTTCGTGGTTATAGATGCAATGTGTTCTCCAAAGTTTAGCTTTGAGTCAAGCAGTACACCCAAATCCCTAACGAGAGAAGATTTTGCTATTTCAACACCGTTAAAAGAATAACTTGTCGACAAAGGTTTAGTTTTACGAGTAAACGCTACAAGTTTACACTTATTAATATTAATAGAAAGACGGTTATTGAGATAATAGTTAAACAATCTGTTCAAGTCATCTTGCAAATTATGGCTATCTAAAGAATTTCTTACTTTCATATAAATTTTAGTGTCGTCCGCGTACATAACAAACTTTGCGTTGTGGATATGTTGTCCTATGTCATATATATACACGCAGTACAGTAAAGGCCCTAAAATGGAGCCCTGAGGGACTCCAGATGGTATGGAAACATAATCAGAGCGAAAACCACCCAACTGAACAGCCTGACGACGATTGCGGAGGTATGACTCATTCCATCGCAACAAGTCTCCACAAATCCCTACTTCTTGAAGCTTGCGGAGCAGGATGACATGATCGACACGATCGAAAGCTTTTTCGAAGTCAGTGTAGACCACATCAACCTGCCCCCCACCTTCCATGTCATGGAGAATATCATTCGTGAAAATGGCAAGATTGGTACTGGTGGAGCGATTTCTCATGAAGCCATGTTGTTGAGTAGGGATCATCTTACTAACAATGGGATATATGTGATTGTAAACAACTCTTTCTGCAACCTTACTCAAAACATTCAATTTAGAGATTGGGCGATAATTTTCAATCGATGTTTTAGGCCCTTTTTTGTGCACAGGTGTGACTAGTGCTGTTTTCCAAAGCACTGGAAAGTAACCTTCTGCAAAACATCGATTCAAGATATAAGCCACAGGAATTGACAGAGCTGCTGCGCATTTAGCGAACAAAATAGGTGGTAAACCATCACTGCCCGGTCCCTTATTATTGTTCAATCTCTTAAACAAAGCTTCACAGTATTTCGCGGTAATTGTGATAGTGCCTAAAGTTTCTGTGTTCAAGGATAATGGCAAAGATTGAGCTTCGTTATAAACGTGAAGTGGGTTACTGAAGTTATTATAGAAAAAGTCATTAAATGCACTACAGATTTCCGAACCGCCACTGACAGTCAAAACACCATAGTCCATATATCCCGGGTAAGCTGAGTTATTTTTCTTCTTCGACTTTACGTACTTCCAGAAAAAATCTGAAGATTGTTTTATTATATTTTGAGACCAGGCAATATAATTATTATAACACTTTGTTTGCAATTGCTTTTGACGGGTTCTCAAAATCGAGAAAGAAATATAATCATTTGGATTATTGTATCGCTTCCAAAGTGAGTGATACTTAGCTTTCTCCTTTGTGATACGAATGAGCGCTTTGCTGTACCAAACGGGATAAACATATGTACCAGATACTTGAGACTGAGGGACGTATCTGTCGACCAAATTGTATAAAATGTCATAAAACTTTTTTATCAATGTATCAATGTCAATATCATTAAACAAAGAAAGCCAGTTAATTTTTGATATTTCAATACTTATGGCTTCAAAGTTAGCTTTTCTGAAAATATACCTTTTATGAGACTTGAGCTTTAAAGATGGTACCATAATATCCGAGACATAGAATTCAATGGAAGGGTGGTAGTTATCTTCAGACACTAAAGGGCTTTGGGAGCGCGAGATACTTATTTCAAAGTTTGAAAACAATAAATCCAAGGTGTTTTGACTACAATTTAAAAGTTTGTTCGATTGTTTTAAACCATGAAAATACAAAGTATTTATTAATTCTTTGGCGACGTTTTGTATTTCTACAGAACCCTTATGAAGAAATATAGGGTCCGAGGTACTCCATTTTAGACATGGTAAATTAAAGTCACCAGCGATTAAAAAGTTGTCATTCGAAAATTCATTAAAAATTTCGTTAAATAAACTTATAAATGATAATATACGTTCAACCATACTTCGATTTGGCGGAATATAAACTACTGCTACATGTAAATCCGGTTGCGAGGCGGCCGGGGCGAGCGGGCGCGGGGCGAGACAGCTCGCCCCGCGCCCGCTCGCCCCGGCAAAACAATAGCTTTAAAATTATTTTTTCATTCTTTGCTTTTTAAGTGAGAACAAGAGAAACCACTGACTGACTGATTATTGAATATTCGAGCATTTTAAAAACGATTACGAATATAAGATAATTATTATTTATTAACCTGTCTTTCAAATAGTAGGTACCAAAAACAGTAGGTAAAAAAAGGATAAATTGTTTTTATGTTACGATAACTTAACTCATTGATAATTGAACCTATAATACTGAAGAGCTTGTCAGATGTCAATACGGCGGCGTGCCGTGGCAGCCGGAAAATTTCGCAAGCCACTATCTAAAATTTAGAAATTCATGTTAACAAAATGTACCTATTTTATCTACCTATATCTTCCCATTATCACTGCTAACAGCAGCTACCATTTCGTCTCTATTTGCAGCTGACTTCAGACTGTCAATATTTCGACGATCTCATATTTGGTAGCATCGCGTACGATGTGACCTTGAACGAAGGTGACCCTGTGCTGATCAAGTCCGACGGGTACCCGACCTACCACTTCGCCAATGTCGTCGATGACCATCTTATGGCAATAACACACGTTCTGAGGGGAGTCGAGTGGCAGATTTCTACTACCAAACATTTGTTGCTTTATAGGTAAGAAGTACTTTCATTTTATGAAATAATTTCTGATTTCTTGAAAATAAATAAATAGACGTATAAAATTAAGAGACCTCATATCCTAGTATACACCCCGACCCCAATCAGCTTCGAAAAGGTTTGGCTGGGACTCGAACATCAATGCTGCAGGCGGACACTCGACCACGATTCGATTCGATAAAGCACACTGTGCAAACAATGGCAACCCCTGGCAAATAATTCAATGCAGTAAAATGACAGTTCCAGTGTGCAGTGCCGTCTTAAGCCTATTCGGCGCCGGGAGCGGGGCTCAGCCTGCGCCCTCGCTTCTAACTGTTTTTTTTGACGTTATAATAAAATCCCCAGACAATCACACCAACTACATGGCCCCAAAGTAAGCAGAGCTTGTGATATGGATACCATGCAGCGAACTAGGGGGGAACCTAGAATATAAATACATAAACGCCCAGACACGGAACATTTTTTTCTTTTTTCGTGCGATAATCGAACCCGCGACCACTGGCGTCTGAGGCAGACAGTATTACCCCATCGCCATAGTGGTCATATGAAGCAAAAAGGTCCTAAAATAATGTCAAAGGAGCGATTGTTATGGTCCTTCAAGCACTCTTCTTAAGTTAAACCAAAACATTTAATTTTTTTTTCAAATTTTTCAACAAGGTAATAGTACCCGAGTAGGCTTTATAGAATTTATAGAATAGTAAATTACCACAGTATTTGTATCGCGGAACGAGTCTAGCCTAGAATCGGGTATTTTTTGAAAAGTAAGTTACACATAATCAGTGTGATTTTGGCATTCGTGCATTTTTTTACCGACTACGGCGAAGCAAAAAGGAGGGATATGATTTTGATCTGTACGTATGTATGTAGGTATGAATTCATCTGTTCTCTTTTTCAGTTTTTATAAAGTAAAGAACTAAAAAGAAATTCCCTTACAGTTTCGTGTAGGGTATTAAATAAAAGAGCTTTATTAAAACAGTTCAATCATTATGTAAATACTTACTCCGAAGTGATTGGAAAAAAAGTTTAAAAACTAAAACCCGACGACTAAAAACATGCTCTAAAAGTGCGAAACAAAAAATTTGTTTCCGCTGAAATATTTATGTATTTTTATACGTCATACTGATGAAGATATGTGTAAAGGATATGCCACCTACTATAGCAAATGAAATAAATAAAATCCAAGTGGCATACGATCAAGGCTATCCTTTAAACATATCTCTATCAGTATGACGTATAAAAATACATAAAAATTTCAGCGGAGACTATTTTCTTGTTTCATACTTTTTAGAGCGTGATTTTAGTAGTCGGGTTTAAGTTTTTAAACTTTTTTTCAAATAAAGTCCGCAAAATAGCAACTGGGGTTGTATTCTGGCCTCATGGTTTACTTGAACCTGTGACCTGACTATGTTAGTTTCTTTACGATATTTGCTTGTAATTTTGATCTTATTTGCTTTGGCTGCCTATTTTAACGAAGATACTCCTGGGCAGCACGTCAAGAACATGCGCGACGTTATCCACGCCGCCGACTGCCCGATGCGTTGGTATCCCATAATATCGACTGGTGGCTAAGATACAGTGGTTGTATCCAGAGAGGAAAATCAGACGAAAGTAGGCCACGCGTTTAGTAAGTGGACGAAGAGGATGAGACCCAACCCAACTAATGTGACTTCTTACGCAGTTACGAGATGCCTTGGAATATCAGTATTGAAAGTTGTGCATACCATGCACTATACAAGTCTATTCTTCTATTATTACACGCCATTTATGCCATAGGAGAATGCGATCCTGACTCTAAACCTTATTTTCATAACAAACTCGTTTTCTCCAAGACTGACCCTAAAATTTTTAAACCAACATTTTCCCTCACGATAGTTAGTTCATATCTAAGTTTAGCTTATACCTTGTTAGATAGCTTAAACAAAGTGCTTTATTATTATATAATCTGCACAGTAAGTTACTAGGATTTTTTGCAAGAGAGCCATTTAAAGTGCGTTGTTTTGGTTTAACTTAAAATGAGAATAGTACTTGAAAGACTATCACATGCGCTCCTTTGACGTTATTTTAGTTATTTTTACTTCATATTATGAACTCATTAATTTTTTACATGATAACGTCAAAAAAAGCAGTTCGATATTGAAGAACTTTTTTATTTCTCACAAAAACTAGTGAAAAATGGGTGTTAACGGTAAAATCCTAAAAAGTGAAACAACTCAAAAACGGTAAATTTTAGGAGGGGTGGTTTCATAGTAAGAATGTTTTGTTTTGATCTACTCTATAACCCCTCAATAGATGCGGTTAGAGTCCTCTAGGATGCCCTCAATATTGACAACAATTCTAATTCATCACATAAATCCTTCCCGTCAATATCAAATCTATTTTCAAATGTTAGTTTTTTTTGAAGCCGAGAACATTGAGATGATGATTTTCATGCATCTCTAATTTCCTCCAGCACTCAATATTTTGGAATAGTGAAAGGGCTGAATTGTGTTCGGTCAGCAAAATGAATCTCGCATTTAATTTCGACACAGCAGTGTCCAGCAGAAAAAAATAGAAACATACTTTAAAGTTGGTTGGGTCTACAACGGGCTCACCTGCAGCCTCGTAATTAAAATGTCATTTTAAATAAATAAATAATAAATAAAATCCCCAGACCATCACACCAACTACATGGCCCCAAAGTAAGCATAGCTTGTGTTATGGGATACCATGTAGCGAACTAGGGGGGAACCTAAAGTATTAATATATAAATAGATAAATACCCTGACACGGAACTTTTGTTTCTTCGTGTTCCGTACGGGAATCGAACGCGCAACCACTGGCGTCTGAGGCAGATAGGTTTACCCCATCGCCAAAGTGGTCGTCAAGGGGACGTGGAAGTTTCTTTAATTCTTTAAATTCCGTTTCGCATTTTAATTCTTCAGCAATTAATTTTGGATCAGATAACAACTGTTCAAACTATCGGTGAGGTATTGCTCCAAATCTGTTTTAACCAGATTAATCATTTTGGTAGCCTAAGTAAAAAGTCTGGTAATAAGAGTCATTTGAGCTTGCACATCATGAGTGGTATGACAAGCACCGAAAGCGTCATCACCTATTACCTAATCTGTGGTAAAACAATGATTATAGTTGAAGACTACTTTTAATAACCCGACTGCGGCACGCAAAGGAGGGTTATTAATATTTAATTTTGCGCATACGCATTTGTCGTATCAAGTATATTAAACTGTGCAATGGCGTTAGGTTCAATGAAATATCTAAATATTCAGCGCTTGGATGGCGCCCCCTTGCACCCCCGGGTAAAGACGTCCCTGCCAGTGTGCCCACTTTAGGGAAGAAAAATAATAAAGATGCGGTTTAAGTGAACGAATGAATTATTATTTTAATATCGTCATTAAAAAAGAATTAAAAAAAAATATTGTAAAAAAAATATTTACACTCACAAAATATTTTATGCTTTCATCTTCTTATTTCTAGAGTGGTGATCCTAAACGTCACTTAATTTTTCGTTGTCTTTAAAAAAATACAAAAATCAAATTTTTCTTCTACTGTCACAAATGTACTCAGTACTATCAGCGGTGGTAAATGGGGTGTTCATCCACTTCATATGAGACGACTGTATATAACTTTAGTTAGATCTAGACTAGATTATGGAAGTGTACTGTATGGTAATGCAAGCCCGAACCTACTTACTAAATTAGATATAGTTCAAAATCGAAGTCTTCGTTTGTGCGGGGGATTCATAAGAACTACCCCTATATATATAATGGAAAGCGAACTTTGTATCACACCCCTATATTTAAGAAGAATTTTTTTGAGCGATAAATACTTTTTGAAACTTTCAGCAAGGTCTTCTGACAGTCTATGGAATAAAATAAAAATATTAAATGACTCACTAAACATGAGGAACAACTATTGGCGTAAAAATCAACTACCGTTGCTTACTGAAAGTTTTAGAAGGTACGTCGAACTACCCATGTACCGATTTGAAATTTGGCCACAATTTGAGTTACCCTTTCACATTACAACGTTATATTGGGATTTAATAATATCTACGGAGATTAAAGCCATTCAAAAATGTAAAGATCGATTATCCATAGGTGAGCTCAAAAACGCTAGTGATCATATGATTAGTCAGCTATACTCAGAATTTAAAAGTATTTACACAGATGGATCAAAAACCTCAGATGTTTCAAGCTGTGCTTTCTTTGATTCAGACTCCGGAATTGTGGCCAAGTTTCAAATCAAAAACTCGCATATTCCAATTATGGGAATAGAACTTATTGCTTTACACGAGGCCCTAAAGTATCTAGAGTCAACCAACTATGCAAAAGTTGTAATATTTACGGACTCTAAAAGTTCTTTAATGCACCTTTTAAGCTGTGTTACGGGCAATCTGGGAAGAAAAGAAGCTTACCTCATTATTAAATGTATCTCCAGATTGATACGTAATGGGGTTGAAGTACGCATCCAATGGATACCTTCTCACGTTGGCATCTTTGGCAACGAAATGGCCGACCTACTAGCATCAGAGGCTCGGCGCAACGGAGCCACTATTAACGTAGACCCCTCTTTTTCAGATTACTTACCTTCTGTTAAAAGAAATATACATCTTAAATGGAAAACTTACTTTAACGAGAACTCACAAACCAAAGGCATATGGTATAAAACTCTAGTGAGTGAACCACCTCGCACACCTTGGTTTTCATCTTTGAAACTTAATAGGAGAGAGCTAGTGCTTTGTTTTAGGATGAGATCGTACCATATTCCACTTAATAAATTCTACTACTTAATGCGCAAAACAGATAGCCCTAATTGCGTAGCCTGCCAACGTGAGGAGGATTTACTCCATTTAATTCTAGAATGCAAAATTAACGAACAAATAAGAATATCATTTATGGAGGATACTCAGTGCTCTATGAAGGACCTTCTTTTTACTGTCCATAATATACTTAGTTCCAACTTTACATATAAACACAGCGATAGACTACTGAGTTTCGTCATACAATCTTTAACTGTAAGATTGAATTTCATCCAAGTTCTTAACGATTGAAAGTTAACGAACATCTCTAATGTATTTTTTCTTTGTATGTAATTATTGTTGTTTACGTAGCTGCTAATGTGTAATTTCTAAGCCGGCTTAATCTTATGATTGTATGGCTTGTTAAAAATAAGAATAAAATAAAATAAAAAAATAACGGATTTAAAGCACTAGGTAGGTTTGCTAAACGAATTAAAAAGTACCAATCAGTACCTTACACTACGAAGATACCTATAGGTAATATTTATACATAGTTAGGTAAGGGTAAGTCTACGTAGATCCGTTAAGGGCGTGTAGTACCTACCCGTATTTTCTAACTTATTTCACTATGAAACATCCTAACTTAAACCAAACCGTTTTCGAGATAATCAACTTTTTTTTAATAATAATTGCCGAATGTTATATTGATTTTTTGCCATTCAATATCATATTTTGAAATTTGTGCGGTTTTTTATTATATTTTTTTTGACATGCAGATTAAAATGTTCTATGATCTTAGTAACCTAAATCCTACGTAAGATTCCTAAATACATAGTTCTGACCGATTGAAATTTAAAAAAATCTGTATTTTTTCTTTTGAGAATATCTAAATAGTTATTATGGCAGAAGTTCGGTGGATGTGCTGAAAAACATCAAAGTTTTGTCAGCTACCCAACAAGGTACAATCTAGGCATTTATTTAAATTCTTAGGAAAAATCTTAGTTACATAGGCAATAGTGGACGTAAAAAATAATTACGCCAAAGAAACTATGATTTTTCCTAAGAATTTAATTAAAAGCCTAAATCCAGGTTGACTTCCCCAGTAACCCTGTAAGAGTAACCCCTAAGAGTTCCTTACAGTTCAATTTTAAGTGCAGTATAACATCTTTACGTTCCTACTATAGCCATATTTTATTTGAATATAAGTTTTTTTTTTTGCCATCTACTCTGGCATTAAATCTTTATGTCAGAAAAGCTAAGGTATGGCAATACGGTACTATAAGCCCGTATTTCGAAAAGTTAAATGCAAAAAAAAACTTATATTCAACTAAAATATGGCTATAGTAGGAACGTAAAGATGTTATATCGCTAAATAGTTTAAACGCCGTTAACAATCATGGAATAAAACTATACAGAAGTAACAAGCTATTAATAATTCCAGTTTTAATCTTCTTGAATAGTATGATATTTATTATTAGAAAAAACAATGAAAGTCTATGACCATTTTCCCAGGGCATTTGGTTGGACTCCGCCAAAGTTTGGACATCTGCCTCTGATCGTGAACTCCGATGGAACGAAGCTGAGCAAAAGACAGAATGACGTTCGAGTAGAAGACTACAGAAACAAAGGTATCATTTGTACAAAAAAAAATAGCTAAACGCATTACGGTAGGTACATACATACAAGGGCTTGCGGGTAATGCCAATGGCGGTACCGTGAGCTCCATCTATGGCGGATGAGGTACACCTTGAGGTTTTTAAGGTCTGGCCTTCTGCCGTATCATCCCCACTTACCCCCGTCGCTCTCCGTGGGTGGTCGTGGACGTGATAGCACGTTTTCCTCAAGTAAAAAAAAAGGTACAAAAATAACTATAAAATTAACTTTTACTCTGACAATTGTTATGGGTCAAGCGTAAGCAGCGTCTAGTGGAATAAGTAGGCAGTTTTTTACCTCATTAGTCATTCCTTGCAGTTAGCGCCCTCTATAACGTTTTAACTTACGCTACCGTCAAGCCGTACAAACATCTTAATATCGCTAGTCTATTGCTAGCTCTGGCAAAAAATATCTGATCGAGGATACGACGACCGGCTGGTGTAGCGGTAACATACATTGCCTTCTATGCCAGAGGTCCTGGGTTTGAATCCCAGCGGCGGCGGATATTTGTGTGATGAACACAGATATTAGTCGTCAAGTCATGGATGTTTATATGTTTATTTAAGTTTATTCTAATAAAAAAGATGTATTTATTCAATATGTGTATGTGTATATATTTCTAAAGTATATCAGTTATCTAGTATCCTTAACACAAGTTCTTTAAGAAACTTAATTTTGGCTAGAATATTGTGTGAGTGTCAGAAATATTTATTTATTTATATGGCAAAATTTTAATAACTCCTACAGAATAATTAAATTCTTTCGTCATTCCATAGAAATCTTTAGATAGACATATGACAAAAAGTTGCTAGCAAAAACTTATATTGAAGCTTCTTATGTCATAGAGGTAAAATTACTTAAAATAAGAGAGTGGCATTATGTTTAGTATTCTTTCATGCATTACTCACTAATCTCGTTACATGTTTTAAGACCGAAATGTTTTCCGTAACGCCTGCCAACTTTATTTGAGAACTATTGACAGTTTTTGGCAAAATATGGCAAAATTTTAATAACTCCTACAGAATAATTAAATTCTTTCGTCATTCCATAGAAATCTTTAGATAGACATATGACAAAAAGTTGCTAGCAAAAACTTATATTGAAGCTTCTTATGTCATAGAGGTAAAATTACTTAAAATAAGAGAGTGGCATTATGTTTAGTATTCTTTCATGCATTACTTACTCACTAATCTCGTTACATGTTTTAAGACCGAAATGTTTTCCGTAACGCCTGCCAACTTTATTTGAGAACTATTGACAGTTTTTGGCGGTTGTCCAAAGAAAATGTTCTTCAGACGACGTTAGTTAAATTTGCAAAGTTCAATGTTCCATAACAATGCTTGGCGTATTACAAAGATGACTTCTTACTTCTTTTAAAAAATTCAAAATTCAAAAAGTTTTTTTCATCTTAGGAATTTCACAAAACACTTGATAAAGTCAGTCATCACATACTTCGGCTTTAACTAGTTGTTGATAGTTGTTATTGTTAAATAAGATATTACAGTAGACCAAGAAACAAAAAAAGCCGGCGGAAAAAAACTCTTGGCACTCTTTTTCAGTCAGAATTATCAAATTAATTCAAACAGGTACAGTACAAATTGACCGTGACATGAAAAAACAACAAACACAAGATTGCTAATTGTGAGAGCCAATGTCATGCCACAACCAAATTACTTACATAGTAGGTGCAATGAGCTATGGATGCACAATACGAACATGACAAACTGGGACCACAGTATTTGAACAAGAATGGAATAAAATAGTCATAGTATCATTAGCAATGTTTCTAAAAAATAAAAAATATCTTGCATTTGACTATGTTTCCGCTTAGAGACGGGCGAGTAGAATGTGGTGAAAGGAATGTGTTTGTCTTTAAACAATAGAAGCGTGTCGTAAAAGGCGACCAATCCGACGAAGTCGTCGTGGCGCCGTGGTTACTGCGTGTATCATACGATATTGCAGGTTAAGCAACGTTCGGCGCAGTCGGTACTTGGATGGGTGACCGCCAACCATTCATTTCTCACGACGACTTCCGTGCTTCGGAGGGCACGTTAAGCAGTCGGTCCCGGGTGCTGTATATTTGTATACAGTAGTCGTTAGGGTTTGTCAGAAGCCATTTCGGTGCCCCGAAAATTTTGATATCCATCACCCAGCTCTGGGTTACCTTGGTGGATTATGGCCTATACCTCCTCGTCACCCAGGGGAGAGACTTATGCCCTGCTGTGGGCTCATTACAGAGAGTTGTGATAAATGAGACTGACCCCTCCTTGCTGGTAGGACCTCTGCAAGGTTCATCTGGCTAAGGACCATCCCTCGTATACAGTCTGCCGTCAAATATTACCACTAAGACAGTGATGAGTTCCGGCCACAGACATACATCTACATAGACAACGCTAATGCATGTACTTTGCATGACCGATCCCCGACCAAGCGTCAAGGTTGGTCGCCGCTAGATTCAGCCCCCGCGTAAGTATGTCTGTTAGAATCGATGTAACAATGTCGATATCATTCTTAATAATCGATTTCATCGGCGGCATCACTATATTTGAATCGGTTTGTATTTCCCAGCAATAAATATCAGCTGTGTCACAAAAGGTGTTAAAAAGTCGTTCGTTTCAATACAAATCGTGACACTTGCGTTTAGGGTTGCAAACTTTTTTTCTGGAAATAAAGTATATTTGAGTTTGAAAAGAACATCAAACAGTATATTGGAAAAATAAACAGTACCTATTCAATTTATTTAATTACACAAATTATTAATTAAATATAAAGTGTTTAAATTTTTATGCTGATAACAGTATTTTGTATTTTTCAACAGTAAACAGTATAATGTAGTGAAAAACAGTATGGTTTGCAACCCTACTTGCTTTGTCTATGTAGATGTATGTCTGTGGTTCCGGAAATATTTTATAAAGAGTCAGTTCATTCCTTCACACGACTACTTAAAAAAATTAACCTTATCTACACTGCAGTGCGAGCACAGAACTTTATCGACTCGTATTGTTACGAATGTTCGTATAGTATGGAGACGGTTTGTTAGATATAATTGAAATCTATCCATTGGCGCACGGCCAGCTTACATAAATGTGGGCCTTGTTAATTTTGAATGTTTGTAAACATGTTGTACTCTTAAATAACTGTTAAATAAAAAATTGCAATGCTACTAAAAACTTGTAACCGACTCTACTATCCGATACTATACGAACATTCGTTAACATACGATTCTATAAAGTTCTGTGCTCGCACCGCTGACCAGCAGGCGAGATTTAGGTCAAACGCGAGTCACCAACAGAAACTGGAAACAGCTCAGGGGAGCGCGGTTTTTATACATAATACTACATACAATACATACATACAATACTTACAAAGCGAGAAAGGATAATAAATAATTAATATTTCTGACACTCACACAACATTATCTAACCCAAATTAAGTTTCTTAAAGAACTTGTGTTATGGATACTAGATAACTGATATACTTAAGAAATATATAAACATCCATGACTTGGCGACTAATATCTGTGTTCATCACACAAATATCCGCCGCCGCCGGAATTCGAAACCAGGACCTCTGGCATAGTAGGCAATGTATGTTACCGCTACACCAGCCGGTCGTCAAAGGATGTGTGTAAGGAATGAGATGCGAGAAACGTTGCGTTTTACTTAACTAAGTTACTAGACATTATTTACTATACCCTGGACAATAAATCAATGCAGTAAACTGACAGTTCGAAATGTCAAATAGAAAAATAAAACCAGTTAAAAACTTCGTAGTGGAAGTACTGAATGAGAATGATTGAACGAGTCTTTGTCATTCGTTTTGCATAAAATTTTAAAACAATTTATAAATAATTGAATTTGTGGTATTTACTTTATCTTCAAAGTAACTTTAATGAAAATAATTAATTATCAAATAGGTATAGTTACCCAGTGCTTTAAAACGGTTACAGTTAACTTCTTAAAACTCCTTTTGTCGCTAAAAATGAATTTTTAAGAAGAGTTGCCCTTTGCTAACAGGACCATAGAAAATAAATAATTTGTAGGCCAAAATATATTTTATCCATACATTGAATTAACATTATAATTACAAATAATAATATGAATTCACTTAAACCCACAATTCACAATCACAATTTTTTTCTTCCCGAAAGTGGGCACACTGGAACTGTCAATTTACTGCATTGAATTATTTGCCAGAGTATAGAACATTTCAAGTTGAAACGCAGCTAGAATGCTAGAATAAAGCTAGAATGCGTGTATTCCAGGTATATACCCACTTGCCCTTGTCAACTTCATCACATTGGCGGGCGGAGGTTTCGAGCATGTTTCTGGATCGGGGGTTCAACTACAGACAATGGATGAATTGGCACAAAAGGTATTAACTATACTCTATCTGACTATTGTTTATTATGCAGCTTTTACTCACTTCTTCTTCAAAGAGTGACTGGTTGTGCTACGAAAAAAATTCCCAAAATTCCCACGGGCACGGGAAATATATGATTTTTAGTTTTTATGAAAAAAACTTATTCCTTGAGTGCATGGGTGTGATACTTGGTATAAAGGTTCTTTCAGTTGGTGTCTGGTTGTATTGTTTCTGAAATTTCCAAGAGAAGGGTAGTTCAGCGCATACGAAGTTGCGGGATAAAGCTAGTAAGTTCTATAAATTTAATCGACGGCTTTGAAAAAAAAGGCCTAAAAGTATTTTTTTTCTAGTTCCAGATAGACCAAGTATCTTCCCATCCTAGTCGTCTCAATAAAGACTTGCTGGAAGAATGCAACAGACTCGACATCAAACGGCAACTAAATGACGAGCAACAATTACAACAGCTTGCCAACGAGCTGCAAGCACTTATTAAAAAGAAATACTCCAATCACGTCTTAAATATATCACCGGAGCATATAAAAACTGTCCTAAGTTGGGCAGTTTCTCGAATATCCAGAATAGAAGAATTATCCACAGACAAATTTGGTTTCCTCTGGATTCTACCCGCGACAGAAAACTTAAAAGTTGACAAGGAGCTATTAACAGATTTAGTTATACATTTAGAGTCGTTAGTTAAGTTTGATCAAAGTGCAATCAAGAGTAATTTAAAAGAGTTCAGTGAGAAGAAGAAGGTGAAGTTTCCACAGTTGATGAAGGTGTTAAGGTCAGTGCTGAGCGGGTTGAAGGAGGGGCCTAGCGTCGCGGAAATGATGGACTTGCTGGGCAAAGAACAGACGCTATTAAGAATAAAAGCTGTCTTACGTTATTAATTTGTATTATTTCTCTATTAGGCTGTTAGTAAAGAAAGAAAGAAAGAAAATTATTTTATTATCACAAATAACTTAAAAATAAAAAAGAATACAAATCAACACAATTTAAAGAACGACGGTTGTATATGATTTTGAACTTAGGTTCATAATCAAGGTAAATATGGTATTACACATAACATAAGTATACATTTTGAGATAATAGGCTTGACCTCAGCATTATGCTGCTTAAACATTATATTTTAGCAGCGCTGGTTTTCAGGCCCAGCCTTGTATATAAACTTGGAATTTAATTAATATAGGTAAGTAGTCGAAGGTTCAATTTACAGCATTCGTTTTAATACTCAAGTAAAATATTTATGTTATAATTATGGCTATAGTAATGGTAAAAAAATACAACAATAAATATGACAAACATTTAAATAATTAAAAAAGTTAAATACAGTTTACAAAGCAAACATATTACAAAAAAAAAGATCAAAAATCACTCATAAAAATATCAAGGTTATACGTAATAATATTAATTTAATAAAAGTAATGCTCGATATTTACAACTTCTAATTTCTAGCATATACAAGAAATGTATGACAAAACAAACATACATACATAACTGCAGACCTGTTTCCCTTTAGGGTAGGCAGAGACTAGCGAACGCCTGTTGCTACGATCCAGACATACCTCTTTCGCTTCCTCTACGTAGGTACATAAATCTTACAGCGTTGTTCTAATAATAAAAACAATAAATGGGTATTAATTCCACAAAAAGATCGCTAAATTTGGCTAAAAACGAAGATTTTATAATTCAAATAGTGATGGAATTGCTAAATACAGAAATAAGTAAAAAAAAAGTGCTGCACTTGCTAAGCTGCTCTGATATTATGCAGTTATAAGTACCTATGTAGAAGTGCATTTTTGTTATGAGTTTTATTTTTTATATTTCAAAAAGTTTTGTTATTATAGATAATAAGAATGGAAACAAATATTTGTCTTGGTCCTACTCAACCAGTAGAACCACAACCACTTGGTTCTACTCATGCCACCACCAATAAAAAATAATATTAATATTACAAATGTCCTACTGATCTGACCACCGTGCAAAAAAAAATTTATCGTAGACCTACTTAGGACTACGCAGTAGGATCACGGGCAACAAACGCTAGTGTCAACGAAGCAATTTTAGCACTATGGTAATTTCAGCAATATAGGCCGAAAAAGCATTAACTATTCATACGGGTTACCAATATGGAAAAATGAAAAATCTACGAAAGTGGAAAATAATATATTATTTATTCGCAGCCAGTTATGTACCAATAAGAGAAAAATAATCTTCTTTCGTAATTGGTTACGAATGCTTAGTTGCGAACATGGACGAAGGCGGTATTTCCTTAGATTAGATGGGTACCTACCTACCCATGCGTTATTAAATTGTCGTAGTCTTCATTGAAATGAATTTGAATTGCTATAAATTAGTAATATTTTAAAGATTTTGCATTTAAAATGCCTAATTAATCTTCAATAAATAAAAAAATGTGTTAAATAAAAAAAACACCCGACCAGGACTCGAACCTGGGACCTCTCGTTTTTGCAGCTAAGACCATTAGACAGAGCTACCTACGTTAGCAATATAACGTAAAAACAAAAATGTGTTAAGTAATTTCGAGGCGTACCGCCAGGCCCCGGTAACTCAGTGGGAGAGCACTTGTCCGGCAAACGAGAGGTCTCAGGTTCGAGTCCTGGTCGGGTGATTTTTTATTTATTTAAGTGCTATTAAGTAGCTTCCTATATAGGTACCTACCGAAAGCCAGCACGATGTCTGACCTCAATCCCATTGAGCATCTATGGGACTTTCTAAAACGACGTGTTAGTGCTCTATAAGTACCTATTAGGTACCTATGTAAGCACCAGGGAAGCAGAAAAATGTGAGAACCATAAATAAAATTGCCTTCGTCCATGTTCGTAACTAATCTTTGGTAACCAGCTACCAAAAAAGTATTTTTTTTCGCTTTTTCGTAACTGGTTGCGAAAGAAGAAGGATTTTTCCACTTTCGTAACTTGTTCTTAGTTACGAATGTGGAAACTCTTTGTAAGTTGCTGGCCAGATATAATAAAAAAAATAATGAAGATTTAAGGGAGTATAACTTCTTCTTCCTCGCCTTCTATCGAAGCGTCTTCGAGTTACAACCTTGCAAATACAATAATCTAACAGTTCTCTCACATTTATGGCTCTCACCAAATTATAACCAAATGCGACGTTAAGAAAAAAAAGTGTCTGTCAGGATGGCGTGAGACATGTCTGAATAGTCCCAAAATTTGCACCAAACAACTCTACCTAAACTGTACTAAACTGTACCTATGTGAAAAAAAACTGTACCTCAAGCAATTCAATAATAAATAAATAGTGACATAGACACGCCGTTCTGACGTCAGCTTGGCGCGCATACTCGCGTATCGCTCAAACGCGTGGGAATTGTGTTCTGAAACATATATCAATAAACTGTACCTAAACTGTACCTCATAAAACTGCCAATAAAAATAATATTTCACACGTTATACCTGTCAAATCAACATAAAATTTCCCTCAGTTCAAACATTAATTTTTCAATATAACCATTAGGTTTAGGTTTTATATCTTGTTTTACGTTCAAGTTTTGAGAGCGTTTACTATAATAAATATGATATTTGATATAAGTTTGACTAATCTTTATAATGAATACATTATTATAAAAAAAAAATGGGCAGTAAAAATTTTTTTTATGGATTTAAAAGATATCACCGTATGAAATATATTTTTATTTTATTTTATTTTATTTTTTATTTTATTAAAATTCAGGAGATCACAAACAGTAATGTACTAAGATGTTTACAATTATAGTAATTTAAATATGTTTTTATACATCCCAACAACATGATCCACAATTAAATTACAAAACTTACAAGTTTACGGTTGTCACTTATGTAATTAAATTTGTTCATAAGGGACTAAGTAAATATATAAGTACATTCATACACGTACATATACATACATACATATATACAAACATACATTTAATATATAAATACATATAGCTATAATTAAATAAAAAATAAAAAATGTAAGGCTCACCGTTGTTTACTTCTAATTATACATCTATATTTTTCAAGATATTAATAATTTCTTTTCTATATTTATTTATGTGTGTGTGAAATAAGTCTAGGTCCGCGAACAGCTCATTATATCTATCGCACATTCTGGTAATAGATGATCGTTTACCAGCATTAGTTCGGCAAAATTTTGTTGAGAATAAACGTTTTGATCTTAGGTTTTTGTTTGAAACGCGGAAATCAAGACTGCTAATGAGCTCAGAACAATCAAATTTATTATTAACAATCTTGTACAATGTGACTTGCTCCAGTTGGATTCTGCGTTGTTCAAGAGAGAGTAAATTAAACTTTTTGAGCAACTCATTATAATTACCGTATTGGTTAAAGCATCTATAGCTTGTCATTTTAAGATATTTTTTTTGAATACGCTCTATACTGATTTTGTATTTTTTATAGTAAGGGTCCCATATGACGGTGGCATATTCCAGTATAGGTCGTATGAGAGTGTTATAGAGATACAAATAGGTGGAAGGTTTTTTAAATAAAGTACTTAATCTAGCAATGAATCCGAACATTTTGAATGCTCGACCAACAATGTTATTAATTTGATCGTCGAAAATAAGTTTTGAGTCCAGTATAATACCCAGATCTCTGATGTTATTTACTCTTACAAGAGTATGATTATTAATTACATATTTATATTGTATGGGTTTTCTTTTTCTTGAAAAGTAAATATATTTGCATTTAGAAAAACTTAAATAAATATTATTTATAGAACAGTAGTTTTCAAGAGATTGTAAATCTAATTGAAGAAGAGTACAGTCCTGAATATTTTTTACTATTTTGTATATTTTTAAGTCGTCTGCATATATTACAAAATTCGAATGTGTTATATAGTTCTTGATATCATTAATATACAAAATGAATAAAAAGGGTCCTAGGGTCGATCCTTGAATTACCCCGGATGTTGCTGTAAATGTTTCAGATTCATACCCATTGACAACAATTTTTTGCTTACGATTATGAATATATGAGGAAAACCATCTCAATAAAGATCCCTTTATTCCATTAAATATTAGCTTCTCCATAAGAATTAAGTGGTCCACTTTATCGAAAGCCTTCTTAAAATCAGTATATATACAATCTACTTGTTCTCCCTTGTCCATAGATTCAAATAACATGGAAGTATACAACATGAGGTTACTAATTGTAGATTTATTTTTTACAAAACCGTGCTGGTTAGGTATAATTTGATTGGAAAGTAATGGATATAAAATCTTATGAACTAACTTTTCAGAGACCTTCGATAAAGTAGATAATATACATATAGGCCGAAAGTTTTCAATATTGTCTTTTGGTCCGTTCTTATGTACAGGAGTTATATTGGCCACTTTCCATCGATCAGGGAATATGCCTTCTTTGAGACTCTTGTTTAAGATTATGTACAGCGGTAATGCTATCGAGGTGGCAGTTTGCTTTAGAAAGTATGGTGGGATTCCGTCTGGACCAGCGCCTTTAGTAGCATCAAGCGATAGTAGCTCATTCCTAATGGTATCTAGAGAAAGATAAATGTTAGATATACATATACTATCCATCGAAGGTTCTGATACTGGTATCCATGTGTCGGGATCAAATTGAGAAGGCTCATAAACTGATTGAAAATACTTGGCAAACATAGAGCAGATCTTTTCAGGGTCATTTGATGTTTCATTATATAAATTCATTTGATAAAAATTATTGGCAGTTTTATTAGGTACAGTTTAGGTACAGTTTTTTGATATACGTTTCAGAACATAATTCCCACGCGTTTGAGCGATACGCGACTATGCGCGCCAAGCTGACGTCAGAACAGCGTGTCTATGTCACTATTTATTTATTATTGAATTGCTTGAGGTACAGTTTTTTTACACATAGGTACAGTTTAGTACAGTTTAGGTACAGTTGTTTGGTGCAAATTTTGGGACTATTCAGACATCTCTCACGCCATCCTGACAGACACAAAAAAAAGTGTCTGTCAGGATGGCGTGAGAGATGTCTGAATAGTCCCAAAATTTGCACCAAACAACTGTACCTAAACTGTACTAAACTGTACCTATGTGTAAAAAAACTGTACCTCAAGCAATTCAATAATAAATAAATAGTGACATAGACACGCCGTTCTGACGTCAGCTTGGCGCGCATAGTCGCGTATCGCTCAAACGCGTGGGAATTATGTTCTGAAACGTATATCAATAAACTGTACCTAAACTGTACCTAATAAAACTGCCAATAAAAATATATTTCATACGGTGATATCTGTTAAATCCATAAAAAAATTTTTTACTCCCCTTTTTTTTATAATAATGTATTCATTTTAAAGATTAGTCAAACTTATATCAAATATCATATTTATTATAGTAAACGCTCTCAAAACTTGAACGTAAAACAAGATATAAAACCTAAACCTAATGGTTATATTGAAAAATTAATGTTTGAACTGAGGGAAATTTTATGTTGATTTGACAGGTATAACGTGTGAAATATTATTTTTATTGGCAGGTTTATGAGGTACAGTTTAGGTACAGTTTATTGATATATGTTTCAGAACACAATTCCCACGCGTTTGAGCGATACGCGACTATGCGCGCCAAGCTGACGTCAGAACGGCGTGTCTATGTCACTATTTATTTATTATTGAATAGCTTGAGGTACAGTTTTTTTACACATAGGTACAGTTTAGTACAGTTTAGGTACAGTTGTTTGGTGCAAATTTTGGGACTATTCAGACATCTCTCACGCCATCCTGACAGACACCGCCTTTGACCTGATAAGGGAAGATGAAAGCACACGGGCTTAGGAAAGAACTTCTCTTCATAAAATATTACCCGAACACATCACCGTGCCGCGCATTCCGCCGGTGAAAAATCAAAATCAAAGTTCTTTGCTGGCATTACAATAATATGAGCGATGCAACCTGCGCAGCACGCCATAGACGGTGCCGTAGCACGAAACGACGCCGTGCTTTCTGCCGGTGGCGGTTCATGACACGGTGCCGGGCCAGTGCCATACCATGACACGGCAAACGGCGCCGCGCCGTAGACAAGGAGTCCCGCCCTACCATCAAGCTAGGGCTATTCGGATTACGAATGTGGAAAAATTATTATTTTTTCGCAACTAGTTACCAAAAGGCGAAAAAAAAATCTTTTTTGGTAACTGGTTACCAAAGATTAGTTACGAACATGGACGAAGGCGGAAAAATACCTATGATATCTTTGCAGCAATTATTTATAATAATTCTTGGAAGGTAGGGCGTGGATCCATCTCTACAGCGCCGCGCTGTGCCACGGCAACGGTGCAATGTGCAACGGTGCCGCGGTGCCGTGCAGTGTCACTGCATAGGTACAGCACGCCGTGCACGGCGCACAGCTCAGCGCTTTATATTAGCTCTTAAATTTATCTCGTTTAATTACAGAAAAGCATCCACGCCCTATCATTGCGAGTGGCAATGATAGGGCGTGGATGTGCAAGTGGCTAGGAGGATACGAAAAGAAATTAAAACGAATTTATAGATTTTTATTTAATCGTCACGATAAAATAAAAATCAGTTACACCTAACACTAAACATTGACAAACACAAAAAAGGACAATACATTGGACAGGACAAACACTTATTCTTCTTCCACTTCTTCATCATACTCTGCCTCGTCGTCAGCTGTGGCATCCTGGTACTGTTGGTACTCGGACACTAGATCGTTCATATTGCTTTCAGCCTCCGTGAACTCCATCTCGTCCATACCTTCCCCAGTGTACCAATGAAGGAAAGCCTTTCTTCTAAACATAGCCGTAAACTGTTCAGATATTCTTTTGAACAACTCTTGAATAGCAGTTGTATTACCAATGAAGGTGGCAGACATCTTCAAACCTCTCGGCGGAATATCGCACACAGCTGTCTTAACGTTGTTGGGTATCCATTCGACAAAGTAGCTGCTATTCTTATTTTGAATGTTCAGCATCTGTTCATCCACCTCCTTCATAGACATTCTTCCGCGGAAAACGGCGGCCACAGTCAGGTAACGCCCGTGACGAGGATCGCACGCCGCCATCATGTTTTTAGCATCAAACATTTGCTGCGTTAGCTCTGGCACTGACAACGCTCTGTACTGTTGCGAGCCTCGAGAAGTAAGCGGGGCAAACCCTGGCATGAAGAAATGCAGCCGAGGGAACGGAACCATATTGACAGCCAATTTACGCAGATCCGCATTCAATTGCCCCGGGAATCGCAAACACGTAGTCACGCCCGACATGGTCGCAGACACCAAATGATTCAAGTCTCCGTATGTAGGCGTCGACAACTTCAGCGTACGGAAACAAATATCGTACAAAGCTTCATTATCTATACAGTAGGTCTCATCTGTGTTTTCCACCAATTGGTGAACAGACAACGTCGCATTGTACGGTTCAACCACAGTATCAGAAACTTTCGGGCTTGGAACAACTGAGAAAGTGTTCATAATGCGGTCAGGATACTCTTCTCTGATTTTAGAAATGAGCAGTGTTCCCATACCCGAGCCAGTTCCTCCTCCCAGAGAGTGGGTAAGTTGAAATCCTTGTAAACAATCGCAGCCTTCTGCCTCTTTGCGCACTACGTCTAAGACAGAATCTACGAGTTCAGCTCCTTCCGTGTAATGGCCCTTAGCCCAGTTGTTGCCAGCGCCCGACTGTCCGAAGACGAAATTGTCGGGACGGAATATTTGTCCGAACGGTCCGGAGCGAACTGAGTCCATGGTGCCGGGCTCGAGGTCCACGAGGACAGCGCGCGGCACGTACTTTCCACCTGAAGCCTCATTGTAGTAAACATTGATGCGCTCCAGTTGCAGGTCGGAATCGCCCTGATACGCACCAGTCGGGTCAATGCCATGCTCATCAGAGATTACCTCCCAGAACTGAAAAGACAAGAAAAAATTAGTCAAAGCGATAAAACAGTATCGAAGATGCAGTAGCATCGTTTTAAGAGAATTCAATTTCTGCCACGCTATAATTTCGGTATTCGTCATTTAAAATTTGGTGAGATGACGGCTTATAAAAAATTACAGTCGAGCCGTTCAAACAAACAAATATAAAAGGAAGAAAAGGACAATTTGGGCAGCCTTATATATTCAAGCGATGTCTTTCCACCAGGCAATCTTCAGGATTTCAGAAATATTTCATAAAACATTAGTTACGGACGAACGCGAGAATCTAAGATTGGCTCACACTCGATTTTGAATAATAGGATCTTTAGCCGATTTTATCTTTATCGATTTTGATCAATAGTCGGACCATTCTAAATAAATAACCTATCAGCCCAAACAAAGTATATCCAATTCACCAAAGAAATTACACTTTTTCCGACAATTGCTTGTAGCTCTACAATAGGTTACACTCAAATATTACAACTCAGGCATTGATACAACATGGGTACTGAAAAAATAATGATTGAATAAGGTGACATGCCGCGACTCACCTTGGCCCCGATCTGATTTCCGCATTGTCCGGCCTGGATGTGGACGATTTCCCTCATCGTTGTTGGTTACGAAAATTTGGCGCCTAAAAACTAGATTGTTAAAATTTTACTTCAAAATATGCATAAAAAATATAAAAAAAAATTGATGTAGATGCAAATTACTGCATGTGCATCATACACAAAATTTGTAAGAATACTGAAATGCCAAAGTAGCGATTTGGCATACACGAAAATTTTTGTTTCTAATTTCAAAATATACTTTTTTAATGTACATTTTGTCAGATGTAAATAGAACACTTAAAATGAGGTTCAATTTTTGTTATAATGCCATAAAGCTGAACACACACATAAATATAAAGCACTATTAAGGCGACAATTTAGGGGTCCTTAAACGCATTTAACCATCACAAATAGCGTCTTGGGTAACAAAAACCAAGCAATAAGGAAATTTTAAATACAAGATGATTACAATCTTCGAATACCTAATATTATTAGGTATAGAGCGCGCGTATTGCATTTTCTGCTTAATGCTTAGCGTAGGCAGATGAATATAGTCTTGCTGTAGTCTGGCTCATGAAAGTAGAGACTGGAAAAATCTGTAAGTAGAATTTACAAAAGTACCATCATGGTAACCCCTACATTAGTACGAAATACATGGATTAAACAAAGTTGATACTTTATAATTTTTTTTATAAAAGTAGGTATTGAAAATATAACGAAATAGCACTGTCCTACTTTTTGAGTAGAAGAATATTATTAAAACGACAGGCAACTATTATTTATTATCTTAAGTTTCCACGATTCATGAATAAAACAACTTTTTAACCGCATTTATCGCGTACCTATAATTTATGGTTTACATTTTAACTCGACGTTTCGGTGTCTGCAGACCCCGTCGATCGAAACAAAGGCCAAAGCATAGTAGAAAGAGGGAGGAAGTAGGTTATCTTCATACAAACGCACCGCGCGCGGCGAGTATGTGCGCGCCATAGTATCTATGCACCGCCGCACGCACACATACACAAAATCTCGCGGTGATATCGAAGCCAGGGTTGCCAACTCTACGTCTTTTTACGTAGATCTACGTATTTTAAGCCTTTCTTACAAACCTACGAACTTTAGTCCCAGAATCTACGTATTTTCTATCAAAATTGTTCAAACTTGCAAAATAGACTGAAAGAGCATAATTTCCTTTACTTTCGCGAAGTTAATAAACGTTCCGTTTCATACAAACGCACTCTCGCCTCGCCACTCAACACGTCACGCCATTCATTTTAAAAACAGGGCGCCATTCGTCTGTGGTCTGTGACTCATGTCACATGGGATAAGTGACGTGACTGTGTAAAACGAAACGTCTTGCCGTCAAAGTGAATCTTAATTCCTAACCAAAAAAAAATTTTTCGAACTAAGATTTCGAAGGAGTTATCAGTGCAAATGTCGAGCGTCTGTTTTCTGCGATCAATTTGATGAAAACTAATATAAGAAACAGGCTTCACACTGACACGCTAACAGGCTTACTTTTTACGAAGAGTGGCTTAAAAAAACCGTGAACCTTCGCAGGAACACCTTAAAATTTTTAATAAATATATGTACAAAAAATTGTCTGAAAGTGATAATAAAATTTAATAATTTAAATAAATTGATGATGACTGAAAGTACCAAACTTTTTTAAATTATATACAAGTGGTAATTCATAGATTTTTTTGTTTGCTAACAGTAATTTTTTTTAATTTATTGTTTGTCTGCTGTCTACTACTTTTTGGGTAATATAAATTGTCGTTTTATTCACTTTTACCTTACCTACTCTCTTCATTTTACTCAGAAAAAAAGTACGTAGATCTACGTATTTTCTATATGGAAATTTTACCATTTCTACGTTATTTTCTAATCTGACCTACGCCTTTTTAAAAATCCGAGTTGGCAACACTGATCGAAGCGCCCGCCAGTCGGGGCTAACTCCGCACGAGGTTCACGCGCGCGTCACGGCTTTTCGACACCGCGATGACTGATAATCGCAAGAGAAAGTACTTTGTAGAAAATATTAAGAGGATGGAGCAGATGTTCCAAAAAGCATTTAAAAATGATCACATTAACTGTAAAATTGGTATGTCTATTTATGAACAAATAAAAGATTTACATTTTTCACTGCCCTGCCCATGCTTTCCAAAATTATATTTGCAAAAGTTGTTTATAAGGATGCGGATATATTACACATTGAAGTTTAATAACAAAGCGTTTCGCAATAGTCGAAACCGAAGAAAGTATTTTTCTGTAGCTAATTTGTAATTTTGTTATGATAATGAATAAATGTGTGATTTGATTCAATAGATATGTTTGTATTATTTATGTTTGTAATTATTAAAAATAAAAACAAATACTTATTGTCTTTTATGTGTACAAACACTCATAAAAAAACTGACTAGTATATAACTAATCAAATAATTTAAACACAAGCTCTTAGTCTATAAATATTTATTAGCCGTTTGGATTGGACGACAACCGAAGCCGACGAAACATCGGTTTATTTTATCCCTTTTTCATAAATAATACTGCTCTGAATCTTTACAAAAATTCTGCAGGAAAACCATTGTTGAACTTGATTGACTAATGATCACTGAATCAGTTATACAGACATGAGTTGTTGTATTTGGCAAGGGCCGGGCTTTAAACTAATGATCGTGCTCATCACCGCCCCGCGCCGCTGCCATCCGTCTGTTGGCCCGTCGCCCTATTTTTGATCGTAAAAAGTTTCATCATCGTTTAGATAAAACCACAATAAAACTGACCTTACAAACCCAATACCCAGATAATACAAGTAAAAAACACAACTTTCCGACCCTTGCCAATTTATAGACATTGATTGAATTAAAATTTAGCTAAAAGTGACAACCCTGAGACAGTAGGCAATTATATCGCGGATTGGGCCGGAGTTAACCTACTTCCTCCCTCTTTCTACTATGGCCAAAGGATTGGATTGTGCCACTAAAACAGTGAGATTGTTCCATTTCCTATCATTTTTATTATCACTCATAATTTCATATTCATAAATTCATCCATCATCCTAATTCATCTTCATAGCTCACATCCAGTACCAAAATTAAGTCATTTCATTGGAAATACCGTCGAGATTTTAAATAGTTTTGTCGAAAAAAAAAATACAAATTGTAGTCTCAAAATTATTACTTAAAAATATTAACGGTTAATCATCATTAGAGTCATATTCATGGCTCAATTCATTCAATTTTTTTTCTGCATTTCTTAATGTTCAGGTAAATTCATATTTTATTGCTTTTCATTTTTATATAAAGGGCCCCATACACGGTACGATTCGTCTGTACGATCCATCGCTTCAGGCCGATCGAAACGACGAATCGATAGTGTATGTCAAAGTCGTTAACGATTTACTTCATCGAAGACGATTTCGGAAATCGCAACAAAAACCCATGCAATCATGAATATCGTTACGATGAATCGACAGTGTATGGCTCTTTACGATCAACGATTCGATTTTGTCTCACTCTGACGCCGGTCGCTGCACGCATCGCACGTTTTACGTACTCGTACCTACCTACACTCGATGAACGAAATAAACGAAATGGCTACATGGAGTAATGATGTTTTGATTGAATTTATTGAATTATTCAGAGAGTAAGAGCCTTTATGGAAAACAAAACATAAAGATTATCGTAACAACGTAAAAAGGATGGCGTGTTATAAAGTACTTTTGGAAAAAAATTGAAATATAGACAATACTGCAGATTTAAATATACTAAAAAAGAAGATTAACAACTTAAGAACAGTCTTTCGGAAAGAATTGAATAAACAGATTGACCCTCTGTCTGGTGTCCGGAAGCAGCGCCGCCGAGAGTTATACACCTAAACTAAGTTATTTCTTTATCATATAGAACACGTCATTATCCTTCAGTTTCAAACAAGTAAATGATCGATCGTTACGACCAATCGTTTCGTGTATGGGCGTCATTTTTGATGCGATCTATCGTCACGATTTTCATCAGATGGATCGTACAGACGAATCGTACCGTGTATGGGGCCCTTAATGTCATTGCAATAGTTACTTGTTTTTTATACAAGATATTTGAAATTATTAGACCATATTTATATTTTTAGCTTAACATAACGCAACATTATTTGTAAGACCCGCCATTACCATTGGGGGTGAGAAGAGTCTTCAGGACATCATCACCCTGCTCAAGGAGACCGATCCCAACGGTGTCCCGGATTTCGTCGCCAAGGAGCTGCATAAGCTACCGCCGGTGGGATTCGACCACGTCGACGTCAACAGGCTACTTAACCTGTTTCTCCTCTTCTTTTGAAAATTGATATCCTGGTGTAACCTGGAGAAACTTAACAGAAAATTTCCTTAAAGGGAGCCTGGCCGAGGTGATGTTCAAATTGGAGGCTTCAGAAAAGACAATCAGCGAGCTGCGTAATGAAGTTTCATCATTTTGTAGCGTTAGTACGCTAAGTAGGTCACTCGTGAGTTTCAAAATTCCAATACTCATCGTGGCGCACATAATGCATCGGTTGGCAGTTTCGAATCGGCGGAATTTGCTGGACCGATCCCGTCACCGACGAAGACGTCGGCGCTGCAGCGAGTGCACGTCAACGCACCCTGCACCCCCCTCCCCGCTCTCCGCGTCCCTTGCTCCACCCGCCCCGCAGCCCGTGCCCGCCGCCGTGCCGCTACTGCCGCTCCCCATGCAGAGAAGCCGCCCCGCGGTACGGGTCCTGTTTCTCCACGAGGTTACGCTGAAGTAGCGGCAGTGCAGCCTGTCAGGCTTAGCCACACAGCACCGAAGATCAAATCTTTAAAGGTCCAGGAAGACAGAGGAGGTTTCACTACGGTCGAACGGAAGAAGAAGCCCTCCTAACGGATAGGTCCCAACCACGCAAGCTATACGTGTCTCGCGTGCATCACGGCGCAGGATGTAGTGGAGTATCTGCATGCGAAGACAGCACTCAAAATGAGAGTCGAGCGGTTGAAGTCCCGCCACGGACTGAGTTTCAAGTCCTATGTGGTGAGAATGCCGACCGAACATCTGTCGACCTAAGGAAGAGTTTTGGCCGTAAGGTGTCGTGTTCCGTCGCTTCCGAGGACGGATACTTGACCCAAGGATGTCGCGTCCCCCGTCGCAGCCCATGCGTGTTAATCAGTGAAGTGAAGTTTTAAATATATTGTACGTATATTAGGTTAAGGTATTTATTTTCTACGGGCCTTAGATTTAGTATTTAAAATCCTGTACTATTCTTAAGTTGCCTGATATAGTGATTACTTGCTCAGTGGTTGCCTGAATTAAATGATTTAGCTATTAATACCCCTTTAGCTTTTCAATAGCAAAGCTTACTACACAAACCTATTCTCGTCTTATAAAAACAGTTGGGATTGATGTGGAGAGGGTGCCTGCAAGAGGTGATGCGCTAATTAAAATTAACCCTGTAGGTACCAGATGAACAAATCCTGCCTCGAAGGAACATAAATGTGAACGACTAACGGCTTGAACAAACTATACTATTAAATAGCCACTAGGTTCACGGCAGGGTTTTATTCGCTTCTATACAGTTCAGTTTTTGTACAGGATTTTCGTCAGGAATTTTCATCAGGATTTTCGCCAGGAATTTTCACCAGGAATTATTGCAGGGATTTGTTCAGGAATCTTGATTAAAAACACTTTCTTCTATTTTCAGGACACTTGTTGTTTCGGGAGGTCGGAGTGCCATACTGCGGTTTCGCAGACTATATATTTAATTTGGGCGGCCCGCAACTAGTGTAGGCTTGCGGGCGAGCAACTATGCGTGTTTCTACCTATCACGCTCTTATGGTATGTACTCTTTACTCCGTCTGCGTACTGTCTCTTTCTTTATTAAATTCAAAATAAACTTATCCTATACAAATTAAGTAGACTGTATTTTTTTATTAAATTCCTATACGATACGAACATAAACTATTATAACAACAACTATACATTTCTTATAAGCTATAAAATCAATTCAAAGTTATCTTTATTTACATAATATTAAGAATTATACGAATTTCAAATTAAAACTATCTTCAGTCGTGTACAAACCCTGTATATCTTATTACTAGCAAACTTGATGAGGTAACAAACTCCAAATGGGGAGAGTATAAAAATACACTAGGTAGGAAACCCATGTTAGGTGACAAAATCTAATTTCTGAGTAATAAAGCAAACTTATTACAAGAAGAGGAATCTTCTAAGTCGTATTTATCGCAAACCTCCTTTAGTTTAAAAAACAGTAAGTTGCTTAGTTACTCTAAACCTAAGAATCCAATCGTTGCCAATGACGATTTACGTAAAGGTCCTCTATGTCACATTCACATGTGCCAACAGGATCATTTTATGTTTCAGTGCACTAAGTTGAGGAGTCTTCCGGTACAAGCACGTATTCAATTCAATTAAATTCTTGACAATTTGGCAAACAGCCGTCGATATGAGGCGACAAGCTATTACTGCCAGTATCATGTAATGGGATAGACACGGTATTAAGAGTAAAGGTCAAAATGGAATTAACACTACAAGTGGTGCACGACGCAGACCGGACGTTGAGTTACCTAAAACAATAAGACCTCACAGTTAGAACAAGCACGTATTAAAAAAAAGCACAAAGATCTGACATCTGTCCTAACTGCCTGTTAAAACTGTTATAAGATATAATATAAATAAAACTTAAAATAAAACCCAAAAACGAAAAAACATTATAACTTATTTAATTTTTTGTTTTACATTTATACTGCAATATTTAAATAAAAAATAAAATAAAAAAATATACTCGACTATATAAAAATAAAAATAATTACTCTTCCTCCTGCACCTGCTCCTCATCGAACTCTTCTTCAGGAGAAGCGTCCTGGTACTGCTGGTACTCCGAGACCAGATCGCTTAAGTTGCTGTCGGCGTCAGTAAAGTCCGCCTCATCCATTCCTTCGCCAGTGTACCAGTGGATGAACGCTTTTCTCCTGAACATCGAGCCGAACTGCTCAGCTATCCGCTTCAACAACTCTTGAATGGCCGTCGTATTCCCGATAAATGTCGAGGACATCTTCAAACCTCGCGGCGGAATATCGCAGACGGCTATCTTTACATTACTTGGTATCCACTCCACAAAGAAGGCCTTGTTCTTATTTTGAATATTTAACATCTGTTCGTCAACTTCTTTCATCGACATTCGGCCGCGGAACACAGCTGCGACCGTCAAGTAGCGGCCCTGCCTGGGGTCACAAGCAGCCATCATGTTCTTCGCGTCAAACATTTGTTGTGTCAATTCTGGTACAGTCAAGGCTCTGTATTGCTGTGAGCCCCGCGACGTTAAAGGAGCGAACCCAGGCATGAAGAAGTGTAATCTCGGGAAGGGAACCATGTTTACGGAGAGCTTTCTCAAATCTGCATTCAGCTGTCCTGGAAATCTGAGACAAGTTGTGATTCCAGACATAGTTGCTGACACCAAATGATTTAAGTCTCCATAAGTTGGTGTTGGCAGCTTAAGTGTCCTGAAGCATATATCATAAAGAGCCTCATTGTCTATACAGTAAGTTTGGTCGCAATTGTCTATTAACTGATTTAAAGCTAAAGTGGCATTATAGGGTTCGACGACTGTGTCTGAAACTTTGGGACTTGGAACTACAGAGAATGTGACGACCACTCTATCGGGATACTCTTCCCGCAGGTTTGTGAGCAAAAGCGTACCTAACCCAGAACCAGTGCCTCCTCCAATAGAGTGCACTACTTGGAATCCTTGCAAACAGTCACATCCTTCGGCTTCCCTTCTAATAACATCCAGGCAGGGTTCAAGCAAATCCGCTCCCTCGGTGAAAAATCCCTTGGCCCAATTGTTTCCTGCGCCTGAAAGACCGTAGATCATGTTATCTGGGCGAAACAGTTGTCCGTGTGTATCGCCTCGTATAGAGTCCATTATACTTGGCTCTAGGTCAACAAGCACAGCTCGAGGAACATACTTTGAGCAAGATCCTTCGTTGAAGTAGACATTGGCCCTTTCGAGTTGGAGGTCAGAATCACCCTCGTAGCATCCACTGGGATTAATGCCGTGCTCGTCGGATATCACTTCCCAGAACTGTGGAAAGAAAATAACGTTGATAAGCTAAATAACTCATATTTATCTCAGCTTAAGTTTTTTTGGAAACATAAACTGAGTATTTAAAATGATAGTTTAGTTCATAATTATTATGGAAATGAAGGTAATCACTTTAAAAAGTAATTTATACGACTCCTTAAAAATACAGAATCCGTGTTTTTTTACAGGTCAACAAATCTCATGTAGCGGTTGCGGTGTATAGATATTACAGAGGAATTAAAATCTATAACACTATCTACTTTTTTTCATTAATGACTTAACGAGCAGTATTATAGTTACCTTTGACCCGATTTGGTTTCCACAACGTCCAACTTGCACGTGAACTATTTCTCTCATTTTTATGTGGTGGTAGCACGAAACAAATATTTAAGGACACAGTAAAAAATATAAACAAACAAAATAAAACATAAAATCTTGAACAACATAAGATAAAAATAAAATAAAAAATCACTTATTACCTACTTAGCCTAAGGTAAAAAAAATATGAAACAATTTACATGGTATACCTAGCCAACTAGATTTCCCTAAAAACTAGATGGTTCACAATCATTACTTTGATAAACATTTTGACTTCATAAATTACTGGAATAAGTAATATATTTTATATGCAACCTATTTGCAATCGATTTATTAATTATGTACAGATAGCCAAAAAAATAATAACCAGACTTTTATTTATGACTTATAATATGGTTAAGATTTATTTATCTAAGAACATCTAACAGCCTCGGTAGTGCAGGTTCAGAGACCCCTTGCGGTGTGAGAGGCCCAGGATTAGAGGCTCAACCAGTTTGAGAACTAACTGTAGCTTATTCTGTAGCGTATTCTGAGCTGGCTTAGATTTCGGAATCTACCCTTGCTAGATCTAATATTCCCTAGTGCCACTGTAGTTTTCATAACAAAAGTTAGGTAATATAAGCTGGGCTAACCTCGTAGTCGGTGGGCTATTTTGGGTATTTTAGGTACTTTTATCGAAAACCATAATCGCATTTTAAAGAGGCTCGTGTTTACGAGGTTTTTAAGCAATGCCTTGTAAGTTTCTGGTTCCTGTGTAACCATAAATGAGCAGTACTATATTCTTATCACGATGGTTTCTACTAATTTGAGACAGTGAGGCTTCACTTTCGCAAATCTGAAGTCAGACCTTAATTGCCCAGGTTTCATCCTTGAATCTAGGTTAACTACGCGTACGTGTGCAAGTATACAAACAAAGTGGTATGTAAATTGTTCATAAGCAACTCTCTGCGTTCCTATCCTCAAATAACATAATTTCCCGATTCCAGTCCGGTTTCCGTCAAGGCCACAGCACTCTATCGGCACTGCTACATGTTACCGATGATATTCGCTATGCTATGGTGGAAAAATCTCTTACATTGCTTATCCTTCGGTTTCCTAGTTAATCCCCAAAAGTCACAAGCCATGATTATAGGCAGTCGCTATTTTCGTGGTGGACTCGACTTATCCCTTCTACTTCCTATTACCATGGATAATGTTCCGATTGCCTTTACTGATACAGCTAAGAACTTGGGTGTCATAATGCAATCTTTCCATTCTTGGAACGCGAACGTCAGTGAAGTCAGGCGGAAAGTCCATTTCTCTTTCCGTTCATTGAAATCCCTACAATTTTTTTTCCACCATTCTTGATTATGGAGATGCATGCTATTTGGATGCCATGGAGGAGCTCTTAGATAAACCGGAACGTTTACAAAATTTATCTATACGTTACATCTTCGGACTTAAAAAGTACGATCATGTGTCCGTCTATCGCAAGCAACTGCGTTGGTTTCCAATACGGCAACGTCCTGATACTAGAATTTTATGTCTCCTTTATAACATCCTGTACAATCAATTGGCCCCTTCTTATGTGCGTGAAAGGTTTTCTTTCGCTCATCCTCCAAATGCGCTATGCAGATAATGCAGAGCACATAAGCGTACTTTCCTGAAGATGCCTACGCATAAGACTAATTACTTGTCATACTCCTTTTCCGTCCATGCAGTCAGATTGTGGAATGCACTTCCCCACGATATCCGCGAGTCTAAATCGTTGCCTGTTTTTAGAAAAAGAGTCCGAGAACACTTTTTTATTAAATACACAACCAAAAATCAAATAGGTACAAGGAAATCAATTCTACCAAATATATATAGTAAGTGTTGAGTTAATGGGCTTTCAAAACATATATAACTTAAACCAAAATACAAAACCTGTTTCAAAGTACACCTGTTGTAAAAAAAGTCAAAAACTTACTTTTCAAGATTTTTGTCACACGGCACGTAGAACTCCAAAACCGCGCTACTGATGCCACCGACGTGAACTAACATATCAGCTATCGCGGGAAAGTAGTAAAAAAGAATTGTTGCCAGCTCGCTAACGGTTTTAAGTCCCGAGAAATCGGTATTGTCTCAATTCACCTTTGTTTCAAATACCTTCGGTCTCCCCTAACAATAAGGTAAATGCGAAAAAGCCAATTTCGGAGTTTTTTATTTTAATATTTACCTGCGGTACCTACCTTTCTTAATTTGCCTTACTTGTATAAAAGACGTGTCGTGGCACACCTAGAGAGAGAGAGACAAACCTACGAAAAGACAATTGGGTAATTGGACAATTGGTTTGCCCGGCTTCTGGTGTATGCCATTCACTTAATGGGCTATCGGAGAAGAATTTAAATGCAACGAAACTCTTCTCACCCACCTCACCTGTGGCGATAAAGACTTTCGTATTCTGAAATATTACTCAGATTTGATCATTCCTCTTAAATTAACTTTTGCCAGAGAGATTTGTATATCCGATTAAATATTCTGCACATTATTCTTGCTTTCCGATACTAACCTGCTAAGCGGGCATTTAATTACAGAGATAAAATGTAATGAAAAAAATTATTCATCATAAGACCATGGAATGGCCGCTTAATGTCCTCACAATTTTGTACTTCGGCTTTAACAAGGTGTTGATAGTTATTAAATAAGATATTACAGTAGACCAAGAGACAAAAAAATCCGGCGGAAAAAAACTCTTGACACTCTTTTTCAGTCAGGATTATACTTACAAATAGGTACAGTAAAAATTGATCATGACATGAAAAATAAAACAAACACAAGACAGCTAATTGTGAGAGCCAATGTCATGCGGCATGCCACAATCAAATTACTTACATAATAGGTGCATTGAGCTATGGATGGACCAGGAACATGACAAACTGGGACCAGGGTATTTAAACAAGAATGGAATAGTCATAGTATCATCAGCAAAACGACCTGGCACCGCTAGCAGTACCCGTTCACGAGTATAACCACAGAATAGATAATAGTACTAGCGTACAGAAGTTGCACTCCTTTGATGTTGAAGAAAGCCGACATTTTAAATACCTAAACTTGGCGCGCCCAACCGCGCGCGATCTAAAATGTGCCTTGACACCGCGCGTAAGCGTACGTTATTCTTCGTTCCGCTGCTTAATGGACAATCGGTAGGGTTGCCACAAGTACTAAAAATAAAATACCTTATTTTTTTTTTGTATTTTCTTGTAATATTTATGTAAATGTAATTAAACTAATATACATTACAATTGCTTAACTTTAATATAATGCCTCATATATTTCTTGCCTTCTCTAAAATAACGATTATTAAATTTTATACCAGCATAAATGCGAAATCTAACAAATAGTTTAAAAATAAACTCTGATGCTTCCCGGACATGGAGTAGTGAAACTAATATTTTTCATTAAATTGATCAGAGACCTGTCGAAAGAGCAGGAAAACATACGTACGCACGTCAGGAGCGTGACAGCCATACTGCGTTTGCACACTCAGTGTGAGCGAAGCGGTAGGCAATTATCTTATACCTACACACGAAGTGACAGAGCCCTGGTATAACGCAAGCACCAGCGATCAACCTCCTCAACCATATTTTAGGGAAGAGGGTGACCCGACACCCGACGCTACCACTAACCTTGCCGCCTGAGGGAGCATGATGCTCCCGTACAATTATGTCCCTTACGATTAGCTTTTACCCGCGGTTTCACGCACGGTTTGTGATTAAGCATGATTTACCGAATGAGGAGCTAGTTCACAAAAAAATACAAAACGCAATCATAATCCGTTGCGAGGATAAAAAAAAATCATTCCATATTTCTACCCCCTCAACCCCTTTTTTGCAATAAAAAGTAATGTGTACCAAATTTCATTGAAATTACATTTTAAGTACATTTAAAGTATTGCGTGCTGTTTTATTTTTTGTGTTTTCCTGTCTTGCATAAATATTTTTCGGTACAGGTGTGATAAACGGCATAATTTTTTTAATGAACTTATCTGTTACCAATTTTTTTTTACAAATTCTGCTTATTTGGTACAGAATACAAAATGAATGAGTGTGACAGACAAAGCAGAGCGTCTCGCCAGTGAGCGAGTGCAAACGCTACACACACACATACAAGTAGCATTTTATAAAACACAAGAGGAAGGGACGTGTGGGCGTGGCGCACGTGCCAAAGTTAAGACTAAACTAGACGCAAAGACTCGTGGCAGACGAGGCCATAAAACGTGTGAATGCGACAGCGCACATCATTATCTCGCTCGCACTTACACTGTTTATGGGTGACGTCACGACGATGTAGGGATGCCCGTCGTTTGGTTTCGACTGTATGTCGATGGTATTAGGTTTTAAGTGAGGCATATTTAATGTAAACAAAATATAGCTATTTTTTTAAGTTTATTCATGTAAAAAAAAACTAACTTAATTACAAACTTATATATAGGTAACTTAAATAGAAATAAAACAAATTAACAAACAAAATTAACAATAATTAAGACTAAAATAATTAATTAACATTATGCATCATCGTCATCAGTATCACTGTCGTCATCGCCGACATGTATTATTAAGGGTTCGCATAAATAAAACGACTTTGATCTTCAATATTCCCTTTAATACTGGATATGTTATTTGTAACAAACGACTCCATCTCGAAAGAAATTATCAGTTGAAATGATTGTAAGTATCAGCGACTTGCTGTTATATACAAAAAAATACGCTCCATTAAAAGGGTAACCTATTAATTAAGGGTAACCTATTAATTTTATAAAAAAAAAATAACTATAATGGAAGGTAGTTAGCAATAATGGTAGTTAGCAATAATTGCTAACTACCTTCCATTAAAGTATTTTTTTTTATAATTACGAATTTATTGCTAACTTCTTTCTAAAGATAATATTCAAGAATATAACAATCATTAGTTAATTATTATTAAAATATGGTGATTTATTTGTTCGCGTGTGTGCAGCGATGACTCACCCGGTTTGAAATTTATCGACATTTCTGCAAGTCTGCGTGTGCGCATCTCTATAACAAAAGTGATTTATGGCCTCGTCTGCCACGAGTCTTTGCGTCTAGTATAGTGAGACTTAACTCGAGTCAGTCGCTCTCGTGATTACATCGCTTTGTGGCGTGCGTCCGGCTGTCTGGACATTTTCTCGCAGAGCGTTGCTGCTTATCTAGGTAGCTAAGTCATCGTTTGTGACGACGATCTGTAAAGGTTTCATCGTTTGTGACGCTATAGTTTCCTCAAAAAATCGAAAAAACTTTGGCCAGCCAGCCAGAATTTCGCATTTTCCAGCATTCCAGATCTCAGCCCCCAGAGGGTTTTGAGGATCCATCTGGTATATAAAGGTATGTAACGCGATATGTGACAGCAACTAAAGTGGTTTTATCAAGCAAAACGCCATAATTTTCGAGTTAACACGAAAAACAAGTGGCCAGCCAGCCGGACGTTTCTGGCTGAGCCACTTTGTTTTTTTCTTATATCTCAGTATTTAAAGCAATAAGAACAGAGTTTTAAGTCTAAAAGGAATGTGACGCGATATGTGACAGACCTCATATAGTTTAAAACATACCTGACGCATGTGTTTAAGAGTTATTTCGATAAAGATTTTGATGACAGATGACAAATGTCCGGCTGGCTGAGCCACCCATTCCAGCGCTTGCAGACGGTCTAGAAAGCTAGATTCTTATCAAAAGGAATGTGACGGCGACGAAGACAACAAATCGTCGTATGTGACGGCTCTAAATACTGCCAAACAAAAAATATAAGCGATTGTTGATTCTTTCATACAAAGTCAATTAGGGTGACCATATTTTACTCCTGTACATTGTCATCCTTATAAAATACTTCCACAAAATTTGTCAAACATGACAAATAACTTGATCATTACGTTGCTCTAATTAAGTGGGTAAATAAAAATATTATTTCATAATGCATCATGTATTTATTTTTTATTAATTTACTTTTTGTTTGTGTTTACCAATTAATAAAATTAATCTGGGATTAATGTAACATGTTGAAAAAAGTAAGTAAGTATACCCGTCTCGTATACAAACTTTTTAACTTTTGGCTTGATATATTATTTTATTATTAATCTTGACATTAAACCACAAGAGCGTAAAACTTGTAAGTAGGTATACAGGGTAATTGGTGGGTTACTTTAGAAATTCAAGGACGTGACAGTTTGAGATCATACATAAAAAGTAAAAATATTACACTTAATTAGAGCAACGTAATGATCAAGTTATTTGTCATGTTTGACAAATTTTGTGGAAGTATTTTATAAGGATGACAATGTACAGGAGTAAAATATGGTCACCCTAATTGACCTTGTATGAAAGAATCAACAATCGCTTATATTTTTTGTTTGGCAGTATTTACGACGATTTGTTGTCTTCGTCGCCGTCACATTCCTTTTGATAAGAATCTAGCTTTCTAGACCGTCTGCAAACGCTGGAATCGGTGGCTCAGCCAGCCGGACATTTGTCATCTGTCATCAAAATCTTTATCGAAATAACTCTTGAGCACATGCGTCAGGTACGTTTTAAACTATATGAGGTCTGTCACATATCGCGTCACATTCCTTTTAGACTTAAAACTCTGTGCTTATTGCTTTAATTACTGAGATATAAGGAAAAAACAATGTGGCTCAGTCAGAAACGTCCGGCTGGCTGGCCACTTGTTTTTCGTGATAACTCGAAAATTATGGCGTTTTGCTTGATAAAACCACTTTAGTTGCTGTCACATATCGCGTCACATACCTTTATATACCAGCTGGATCCTCAAAACCCTCTGGGGGCTGAGATCTGGAATGCTGGAAAATGCGAAATTCTGGCTGGCTGGCCAAAGTTTTTTCGATTTTTTGAGGAAACTATAGCGTCACAAACGATGAAACCTTTACAGATCGTCGTCACAAACGATGACTTAGCCACCTAGATAAGCAGCAACGCTCTGCGAGAAAATGCCCAGCATAACGCGTGGTCCATACGCGCCATCTAGCATAGCATAGCATAACTAAGTTGACAGAATCAACTAAAAGCATGCAGATAGAATTCTGACATAAATCACAAAGTATTATTACTAACTTCTATTCTATTTCAAGTGTACTATAGTTGATATTCTTTTATTCGTAATAGTCCTTATGTCTTCTTGATTTCACCAAATTATGATCGCTCTAATTGGATATATTTCAGTGTGCGTAAAATGTAAATGTGTTAGTTTGGCGACAGCTATTCCTGAATTATTAAGCGATGCCCTTTCCTCTTGTGTTTTATGTTCCGTGATTTTGCCACACGCCAAAAGACCCTTGTCGGCCTATACATTCATAGATACGTACGGCATATTATTAAGGTAAGGTGTGTGTGTGTATAATGTGTCTTTTTTGTTAAATATATTGGGTGTCACCTTGCGCGATCTATCCTTTGAATCTTGATCTTAAGTAAGTTTAAAAAAACCTATTAATTACCTAGTATCACGTATTAAGAAAGCTCCTATTCAAAAATGTTATATAAGGTAGGTATTACTTGGTGGTAGGCAGGAGTTCTTTTTACCCACGACGGAACGGAGACGGTATATGCGTTTGGGGTGAGAGGGTGTTTGTGCAAACCAATGTTACCATTTATCTCCAGAACCACCGGTCCGATTTTAATGCGGTTTTCAGTAATCGCTTTGGATTTGATTGGTGCATGTTCTTAGATATGTGTAGCGGTTACAACTCACCAGGGGGCGCTGCAGTAAACATTTGTTTGTAAAACCCAATGTTACCGTTTATTTGCAAAACCATTGGTCCGATTTAAATGCTGTTTTCAGTGATCGCTTTGGATATGATTAGCGCATGTTCTGAGATAGGTGTTACGGTAACAACTCACCAGGGGGCGCTGCAGTAAATATTTGTTTGCTAACCATTTGTCCGATTTGAATGCCGTTTTCAATTATCGCTTTGGATTTGATTGGTATAATGTTCTTAAATAGGTTTATCGGTAACAACTCATCAGGGGGCGCTGCAGTAAACATTTGTTTGTAATAACAACTATTATGAAGAATGGTAACATTGGTTTGCACAAACCATTCTACGTAATATGATATCGAGTTACGTTACAACAAAGCCCCAGCAAAGTTGAGCCACCAGCAAAGTTGAGTTGTAAATACTTATTATAATACTTCACTATGTATTAAAATAAACTACATGGGTGCTCCAGCGGTGGTGGGGACATTAGAGGGCTGATGAGGAACGAGGTGTTGTGTAATGTAATGTATGGTACTATATTATGCTCTTTAAAAAGTTTGAAATAAAAAACAACATAAAAATTTTGAAAAACCCACGACGCGACGCACAGTGGAACGAAAATCGGCTTTCATAGACATAGGGACTTCGATTTCAAAGTATCACTTTTTATGCTTGAAATCGATACAGCTAGTTATTATCATGCTCAAAAATAAATTTGAGGCAATTTGACTCAAAAATGGAGGAGTTATATTTTTTTTACGAAAAATTTGTATGAAGCAGACATGAAAAATCAAGATATTTCCGGAACCGCAAAGAAAACCGTAATATCCTCTCACACGGTTATAGTACTAATTATTTGTGATTTTTTAGCGAAGTTCACATTACGGGAATCTTTGCGGAATTTTTTTTAAAAATCGAAGACAAAAATATTTTTTCTATATTTTTTAAAAGGGGACTTCAATTTCTTAATGTCAGTTTTTATGCTTGAAATGGACACAACTGGTTATTATCATACTCAAAAATAAATTTGACGCAAATCGACACAAAAATGGAGTAGTTATATTTTTTTTACGAAAAATTTGTATGGAGCAGACATTAAAAATCAAGATATTTCGGGAACCGCAAAGAAAACCGTAATATCCTCTCACACGGTTATAGTACTGATTGTTTGTGATATTTTAGCGAAGTTCACATTACGGGATTCTTAGCGGATTTTGTTTTAAAAATCTAAGACAAAAATATTTTTTCTATATTTTTTAAAAGGGGACTTCAATTTCTTAATGTCAGTTTTTATGCTTGAAATGGACACAACTGGTTATTATCGTACTCAAAAATAAATTTGACGCAAATCGACACAAAAGATATATATGAAAAAAATAGTGTACGTGAAAACGGAAAAGTAATAAACATAACCATTCCAAGATAATATAAACAGGTGTAATATTAGATTCCTAAAGTGCAGGCATTCTCTGGATCTGATATAATTATAAGAAGATAGTGAGATGTCCAATAATTTATTCACATAGCAGCATCCACTTTTAATAAGAGAATTAAATTAATTAATGTCAATCGAAAATCGATCGAAATTAATTTGAGTTATTACTTATTATTGTAGAAACTGATTCATCACTAATTACTCTAATTATTAGTGGATGCAACTATTTAAATGAATGATGAGTTATCTCACTATCTTCTAATTATTATTATTATACCACAGTAAACATTTGAAATAATATGTACTATTAACTCATTAATTATTACTAATGAGATTTCTTGCAACTTTAATCACCATTTCAATCGATTGAAATAAATTATTAGTTAAAATTAACTTATTAGCAAAACCGCCTGACAAAACCGCGGCTAGTACCGGCATCGATAAAGACCTGATTCACAGGTTCGCTGTAATCCTCCAGGCCATAACATCTGGACAGGAAATAGATATTGAAAAATTCAAAACATATGCATTTAAGACTGCCGAGAAGTACGTGGAGTTGTACGATTGGTACTATATGTCGACAACTGTGCACAAGTTGTTAATTCATGGGGCAGACATTATAGCCAACAACTCTATTGTGCCAATTGGCTGCCTGTCGGAAGAAGCGTCTGAAGCTCGTAATAAAGACTTCAGAAGGTTTAGAGAACATCATTCCAGGAAGAAGAGTAGAAAATATTCTAATCAGGATATCTTAAACATGCTCCTTCTAACTTCAGATCCTCTTATTTCTGGAACTAGACCCGCGCTGAATTCAAGGAAAGAACATACCTTTTTTACAGATACTCTGGACCTTATAAAGTTTTCAGAACCTTCTATAGAGTTTTTAGACGTGTCTAATGTGGAGCCTGATTCTGAATTGGATTCGGATTCGGATGAGTGATGGTGATAATAATTTTTAGATACAATTAACACTATTATCATAATATTGAAATGCAGAATTGTGTGCTTTTTACTTTTTTAACTTCAAATTATTGTATGTTCTTTTAATTTTAATTTTTATAAATTTTTACACCTATTATTTTGTTGATTTTAATTATTGCGATGTATGCAATGCCTTTTGCAACACAGCAGATTGAATTTTCATGTCTGCTCCATTTTTGTGTCTATTTGCGGCAAATTTATGTTTGAGCATGACAATAACCAGTTGTATCTATTTCAAGCATAAAAACCGACACTAAGAAATTGAAGTCCCCTTTTAAAAAATATAGAAATATTTTTTTTTCCTTAGATTTTTAAAAAAAATTCCGCAAAGATTCCCGTAATGTGAACTTCGCTAAAAAATCACAAATAATTAGTACTATACCCATGTGAGAGGATATTACGGTTTTCCTTGCGGTTCCGGAAATATCTTGAATTTTCATGTCTGCTTCATACAAATTTTTCGTAAAAAAAATATAACTCCTCCATTTTTGAGTCAATTTGCCTCAAATTAATTTTTGAGCATGATAATAACTAGCTGTATCGATTTCAAGCATAAAAAGTGATACTTTGAAATTGAAGTCCCTATGTCTATGAAAGCCGATTTTCGTTCCACTGTGCGACGGTTAGAAAGTAATTGAAAAAGAATAAAATAATTTAAAATCCCCCGAATGAAATGATTTATGTGACGAGAGATTATTAACGTGAAAAGCTTTTTTAAAAGTTCACTTGATCTCACACAGAGTCGGTCATATTATGAACAACATACTATTCGTTTTCATAGCACTTCCCTACGCTTACCTATTCGGTTCTCGAAGATGTAGATGTCGCAATAACATAGGTATTCGACTCCCTATGAACTTTATAAGAAGAGCAAGAACCCAATCGCGTCGTGGGTTTTTCAAAATTTTTATTTTGTTTTTTTTTTCAGTACAATTTTAGGTATTTTACTATGACAACATGACTTACTTTTGGACAAAAGCATGTTATAGGCTGGTTAGAACATTATTACCATAACTCTATTTTCAGTGGTGTAGCTAACTGTACACTTGGTAGCCGGCAGATATATAAAATATGGCTGAAAGCCTTTTAATTACAAGGGCCAATGATGATTTCGTTACTATGCGTTATTAAACCAATGAGTGACGAGCATGGGCAATAGAGCCAATCATAATGAGTTTTACAAAATAAATGCATTTTGTTGATAAGATATTTTCCATTTATAATTTGAGCCTGAGGAAATAAAAAAGGCTTGTCATTATGCCCTGGTACAAAAAGGTTCGAAAGAATGCACCTATTTGGGATTTCAATTTATAAATAAGTAGGAAGGTAGGTACGAGTATGTTACAGTTTTTGTTGGTGTTTGTTTTTTGCTTGGTGGTTTTTGCTTGGTGGTAGGATCCCTTCTGGGTCCGCCTGGCTAGCGACCACCCTTTATATAAAGTCTGCCGCCAAATGTTACCGCTCCGGCGGTAATGTGTTCCGGCAATATTGTATAAAGAGCCAGTTCCTTCCTAAACCCGTGTGCTTTCATCTTCGACCTCATCGTCACTTACCATCAGGTGAGATTGAGGTCAAACGCGGGTTTAGTCACTTATAAAAAAAAAAAAAAAAAGTCTCTATATAGACTTTTTGCAACTAACCGTAAATAAAAAGAAAATGTAAGAAGTTCTGTCTGACAATTCACGCGCATCACATACATAACTAGACGTCGGTATCCCTTACGGGGTAGGCAGAACATTAGAGATTATAAAACTATCTGATGTCACGTTTCACAAATTTGAAGGCATGGTGGAGAGACTAATGCCACGCGCATAATTTTTTAAGAAATACTTAGTTACCTACAGCTCTAAAATGTGTTTGCTCGCAACGACAACGTGTTCCCTCACGTGCGTGCGCTATTCGGGTTGCGCTCTCAGCTAACGTGTTTGGTCCATCCAGACAGTCCATCCAGATATGAGAGGTGATGGGTAATCCTTTAAGAAGACTTTTTTAAATATAAGTATCTACTTAAATCTCAAGAAAATGTGTTAATTGTTAGTTATTTAATGCAAAAAGTGATAAAATATCGATACCCCCATGCCGTAAGTACCCGTGGGCGGCCTAGAAGAAGATTTTGTCCAGCGAGACGCCGCCGAGGCCGCCCATTGGCGTTCTACGTGTCGTAATATTGTGGCATTGGGGGTATTGTAGTCACTTTTCTGAGCGGAAGCGAATGGGTTAATTCCTAAATTTTTTTTTGCATTTTGGCCCGTAAAATTAAACTTTAGCATAATATATGTTGCATGATTTTGAAGGCAGAAAATAGGTATTAAATATTTACCGAAGATCTAAAATAAACCGTCCATCTCGTCGTTGTCATCAATTTGGTTGGAGGGACCAACTTACAGCTTCAATATCTTTGAAACGATATACCTACAGGGTCTGTCGTATCGTAATGAATGGATAACCCGTTATGTGGAGCTGGTTTGGATGTAAGACTGTAAGAAAATTGTATCTTTTTGGCGGAATACTCAGCCATATAAAAATGGCGGAGACTTTCATACTTTTTCATAAAATACCCGAATCATTTCATTCATTTAGCTGTCATTTCCAAAATGCATACAATCACTCGAGGTATTTTTGTGCAATTTTTACTGAGTTATATTTCTGAAAAATTGTTCATTTTTATACAATTTTAGGCGTTAAACATTGTTAAAATTGTCGTTTTTGGGCATTTTTTGTAACTTTTTTCATAGTGTCAACTTTAATCATCAACTGTGACAAAAAAAGTATGGAGCTCTAAGTGCCCATAATCTTAAAAAATTGTCTAGTATGTGCGAATTCTAAAAAGGTATAACAATGTATACCTACCTAGTTTACAACCTACAGGAGCGAGATCACTGATCAAGGTAAGAATTTTTATTTTTCAATTTGTGTTATAACTTTCAATAATGTTTTTAAGTTTTATAAATGATGTGATAAATAAAAATTACCCGACCGAACCTGGGACCTCTCGTTTGCCGGACGAGTGCTCTTCCACTGAGCTACCGGGCCTGGCGGCACATGAGTAGATAAACGGAACAGAGACAAAGCTTCTTAAGAACGTGCAAAATTGTTACCTATTTTGGTAGGGTTGTCACAATAGGTAAAAACAAACTAAACAAAACATTTGTTAAATAGTTTTATTATTCAGTATATAGAATACTTTACAATTTAGTAAAAGCTTGTAATCAGCGACCATACATAGTCGTTGCTTGTAATAATAATAAAAAGGTAAAAACACACCCTATAGTACCTAGTTACCCTCTTCTTATTGAAAAAGGGATCATACAATAAAATAAAGGACTTACTTGAAAAGTAATAATCAAATATTTACTTACCTATTGTACTCCTTGGGATAGTTAAAGTATGATATATTTTTATTTTTTCTATTATTATTCATGCACACACTACAATAAACAACCATTTTTAATAATAAAATACCACGTTTTTACATTAAAATATTCAAACTTCCAACTAACAAAAAAAACAACGTGCGTCGTGCTGACCCTGAGATTGTACACTAGCTGTGACAGCGTAAACCGGTTTTTACCCTTTAGGTCCGAAAAGTTGAATTCCCAAAAAGTTGAAATTACAAAATGTACAATTTCCCAGAATGTTGGGTTTTTATGGTTTCCCATGATGTTGAATTCTTATTAAGTTGAACTCTTAAGTCGTTGAATTCTTATAATGTTGACTATTTATTTTTATAAGGTCTTCTTTCTTATCGAGTAGGTAGTTAAGATCCTGTGAGCCTACACACCCTGGTATCAGAGTTTCCAAACCGCCACAAGAGCCTCTGCCGTGGTTCGACCGCCAGATAGCGACCGGGACCACCGGCTTATGCCGTGCCTCCCTTAGCACGGCATCATCTTACTTTTCGGACAATCAGGTGATTTCGGCCTGCAATGTCCTAACCAAACTGAACGGTTGGCATGCATGAAGTCTTAGCTTGGGAAAAAAACATAGGCTACTTTTTATCCCGATTCTTAAAGTAGTTCCCGAGGGAAATTTTAAAATTGCGTGCCGCGGGAACAGAGCATTTTTATTTTTTGAAGTCCACGCAGACGAAGTCGCGGGCAGAAGCTAGTAAGGTATAAGCTCAGATTAGAACCCTTGGGTATAAGACCTTTAATGTTGACATTTATGTTAGAATCATATTAAACCTCTTCAAACTATTTATCATTTATTTCCTTCTGTCAAATTGATATATCCGTCATAAATATAGACTCATTTGCGGAAAATATTGCGTTGTATAAATCAATTTCAAACGTTTCCTTAGAAGTGATTTACGACTATGGACCCATATACAAATATAGAATTTTCAAAAAATAAAAAAAACAAGGATCTACTTATTGTTAGAGGCAAGTATACCTACACAAAAGACGGAAAACCAAACCGTAATGGCAGTTCAAGATGGAAGTGCACCAAACGGGATGATTGTTCTGCAAGTGTTACTTTGAATGCGGAGAAAACAATTTTAATACGAGAAACCAAACATACATGCACATACGAGAAAAGTAACGTTGAAATAATACGTCTTATAAGTGCTTTAAAAGAAGAAGTATGTTTAAATTTTGAGCCCATAGAACAATTATTTGATTTAAAGGTAAAAAACTTTACTGAAAGTCATAAGATTCCCCAACATTATATTCCTACTTTTTCTTCTGTCAAAAGCTCATTATATAGAGCACGACAAAAATTTCTGAATTCTGACAAATTGATGTTTAAAAAGCCAGAGGACGTAAAAATACCACGTTTGTCTAAAAATGTGACTGTGGTCGAAGATGGAGACAGTGAAAAAATTATTATATTATGCTCTAAGATTTCGCAAAAAATAATTAAAACCAATAAAAATAATTCTTATTCCGCTGACGGCACATTTCGCGCAGCGCCCAAACCATTTTATCAGCTATACATTATACACCTAGACTTACATTCCAGTGAAAAATCCATTAATATATATCCAGTCATATACGCGTTTCTGCCTAACAAATCAGAGAAAACCTATAATCGGTTGTTTCAAATAATAAAAGATAAGTTCGGAGTCAAGATTAATTTCTTTAAGAGCGATTATGAAATTGCTCAAATAAATGCCGTTCAAGCGGTGTTTCCCGAGGCTAAAGTGAGCGGATGTTACCAACATTTTAACAAAGCTATATGGAAAAAGGCTAAGGAATACAAGCTTTCTAGACAAAGAAGATCTTGGAACAACTTAAATTATAAATCGGGAAGGAACATAATCAGATTATGTGCAAATTTTGTCTTGCTTCCGCCAGCAAGTATGGAAGAAGCATGGAATGGTATTATAAATACTGCACCTAAAACATCAAACATGCAAAAATTCTTGCAGTATTTTAAGAAACAATGGTATGACATGAACCATGGCGTAATAAGTTGTTTTGACAATATACATAGAACAACGAATACGTGTGAGGGTTATCACCGCCGCATAAATTCAAGAATACCACGTAATTCGAATATATTTTTTGTTTTTTATAAACTATTACAAGAATGTGATAATTATGATTGTAAAATTAAAAGATCGTTTTTTAATGAATTCAAGAAAAATAGAAGACTGAAAGATATTTTATTTGACAAGAAATACTCCATACTTTTGAAAAAACTTGAAAAAAATAAAATATCTCCGATTAATTTTCTAAAAAAAATTAACTTTATCAAATTAAAATTAGGATTTTAATTAGATTTAAGGATTATATCTTCTAATTTAAGGATAATATTTTTATTTCAAATGATAATATAGAATATGAATAGTTCTTTTTTTTTTTGTTGTATTTCAATTAAATATTACAATAACTTATATCAAAGCATTTTCATTACTGGGAATAGAGGTGGTCGTTTAAACGAAAAGCGCACAACGAAGTCCTGCTTTTTATAAAAAGCTAAAAAGCCATTTATTATTTTAAGCAGATAACGTTGTTTGCTTATTAGCTTATTTTAAGCTATATGAAAAATTTAAAATAATTATGTTAAAAATTGAAATGTTGTCAATTAACTTAGGAAATGTTGATTCAACTTTTTGCAAATTCAACATTTTGGGATTCAACACTGTGGGATTCAACATTCTGCAAATTCAACTTTTTGGGAAATGATGATTTAACTTTTTGCAAATTCAACATTTTGGGATTCAACATTGTGGGAATCCAACATTTTGCAAACTCAACCTTTTGAAAATTCAACTTATCAGACCTGAAGGGTTTTTACCAGTGGCGCCGCGTACGCGACAAGCGGCCAGTGGTCACGCACACATGCCCCGCGTGCTTGTAGTATTACAATCGATTCGTGCGGATGTATGAAGCTTTGTCTCTGTTCCGTTTATCTACTCATGTGCTGGCGGTACGCCTCGAAATTAGGTACCGTACCACATTTTTGGTTTTACGTTAGGTAGGTACCTACCTATATTGCTAACGTAGCGCCATCTTATGGTACGGTATAGCTTTGCAGCTAAGACCACCCGAGACCAATTTCTTTACAGAAATTGTGAATCCCAGTTAAAGTGAAGCATTGCAATGTTTTAATAATGTTTTTAAGTTTTTTGCATTTAAAATGCTCAATTATTATAAATGACAAATGTGATAAATAAAAACCTTTAGGTCCGAAAAGTTGAATTCCCAAAAAGTTGAAATTACAAAATGTACAATTTCCCAGAATGTTGGGTTTTTATGGTTTCCCATGATGTTGAATTCTTATTAAGTTGAACTCTTAAGTCGTTGAATTCTTATAATGTTGACTATTTATTTTTATAAGGTCTTCTTTCTTATCGAGTAGGTAGTTAAGATCCTGTGAGCCTACACACCCTGGTATAATCGGTTGTTTCAAATAATAAAAGATAAGTTCGGAGTCAAGATTAATTTCTTTAAGAGCGATTATGAAATTGCTCAAATAAATGCCGTTCAAGCGGTGTTTCCCGAGGCTAAAGTGAGCGGATGTTACCAACATTTTAACAAAGCTATATGGAAAAAGGCTAAGGAATACAAGCTTTCTAGACAAAGAAGATCTTGGAACAACTTAAATTATAAATCGGGAAGGAACATAATCAGATTAACGTATGTGCAAATTTTGTCTTGCTTCCGCCAGCAAGTATGGAAGAAGCATGGAATGGTATTATAAATACTGCACCTAAAACATCAAACATGCAAAAATTCTTGCAGTATTTTAAGAAACAATGGTATGACATGAACCATGGCGTAATAAGTTGTTTTGACAATATACATAGAACAACGAATACGTGTGAGGGTTATCACCGCCGCATAAATTCAAGAATACCACGTAATTCGAATATATTTTTTGTTTTTTATAAACTATTACAAGAATGTGATAATTATGATTGTAAAATTAAAAGATCGTTTTTTAATGAATTCAAGAAAAATAGAAGACTGAAAGATATTTTATTTGACAAGAAATACTCCATACTTTTGAAAAAACTTGAAAAAAATAAAATATCTCCGATTAATTTTCTAAAAAAAATTAACTTTATCAAATTAAAATTAGGATTTTAATTAGATTTAAGGATTATATCTTCTAATTTAAGGATAATATTTTTATTTCAAATGATAATATAGAATATGAATAGTTCTTTTTTTTTTTGTTGTATTTCAATTAAATATTACAATAACTTATATCAAAGCATTTTCATTACTGGGAATAGAGGTGGTCGTTTAAACGAAAAGCGCACAACGAAGTCCTGCTTTTTATAAAAAGCTAAAAAGCCATTTATTATTTTAAGCAGATAACGTTGTTTGCTTATTAGCTTATTTTAAGCTATATGAAAAATTTAAAATAATTATGTTAAAAATTGAAATGTTGTCAATTAACTTAGGAAATGTTGATTCAACTTTTTGCAAATTCAACATTTTGGGATTCAACACTGTGGGATTCAACATTCTGCAAATTCAACTTTTTGGGAAATGATGATTTAACTTTTTGCAAATTCAACATTTTGGGATTCAACATTGTGGGAATCCAACATTTTGCAAACTCAACCTTTTGAAAATTCAACTTATCAGACCTGAAGGAATAAAAATTACCCGACCAGGATTCGAACCTGGGACCTCTCATTTGCCGGACGAGTGCTCCTCCACTGAGCTTTATACTGTTTTAAAACTTGATGCTAAAGGTTGTATTACATCACAACACTCTACACAGACACTATTCGGCCACTAATTACGATATTCAGTAGAAAACCAGGCGGTTTTATGGAATAAAAATAACGTAACTCAACGATGATAATGCAATGAAAGTGAAAGAATTTAAAATTGTCGGGCTCTTAATAATTTCATATTGCGAAAACGAAAACAGAAATATGAAGTGGGTAGGTACCTAGGTAATAGATCGGAATAGCGGAAGTTACGGAACAGGAAAAATTTCGTAACCAGTTACCAAAAAGCGAGAAAGCTTTTTCGTAACTGGTCACAAAAGCTTAGCTCCAAACGTGAAAGGCAGTGGATTTCTTATCAAGTCATTTAAGCGTTTTTAAACAAGGATTCTGAATGGAGATTCAATATAGAAATCCACTAGTTGGCTGAACTACTAAATAAATGGGAGTACACACTACGAAAAGAAAATCAAGTTAGGGTATAGAACTATAATTAGGACAAACACAACACAAAATGAAACCTAAAATATATTTCACTCCATTCCTTCGCCTTCTTGCTCTTCTTCGAACTCTCCCTCATCGTCTGCTGTGGCATCTTGGTACTGCTGATATTCTGAAACCAAGTCATTCATATTGCTTTCTGCTTCTGTGAATTCCATTTCATCCATTCCTTCTCCTGTGTACCAGTGAAGGAAGGCTTTCCGCCTGAACATGGCTACGAACTGTTCCGCTACCCTCTTGAAAATTGATTGAATAGCTGTGGTGTTTCCAACAAATGTCGACGCCATCTTCAGTCCTCGTGGTGGAATATCGCACACTGCAATCTTTACATTATTCGGTATCCATTCCACGAAGTATGTGCTATTTTTATTTTGTATATTTAATAACTGTTCGTCTACTTCTTTCATCGACATTCTTCCTCTGAATATCGTAGCCACGGTCAGGTATCTTCCGTGCCTCGGATCACAAGCAACCATCATATTCTTGGCATCAAACATTTGTAATGTTAACTCTGGCACTGTAAGCGCTCTGTATTGTTGCGCCCCTCTTGAGGTCAAAGGTGCAAAGCCGGGCACGTAAAAGTGGAGTCTGGGGAACGGGATCATGTTGACAGCTAATTTCCTTAAGTCTGCATTTAGCTGACCTGGAAACCTTAAGCACGTTGTGATCCCAGACATCGTTGCACAGATCAAGTGATTTAAATCGCCATATGTCGGAGTGGTCAGTTTCAACGTTCTAAAGCAAATGTCGTACAGTGCCTCGTTGTCTAAAGAGAACGTGTGGTCTGTGTTTTCTACTAACTGGTTTACTGCAAGTGTAGTGTTGTATGGTTCCACGACACAATCAGATACTCTGGGACTTGGAAAGACGGAGAATGATGCAATTATTCTGTCAGGGTATTCTTCTCGGATTTTGTTGATGATTAATGTTCCTAGACCGGAGCCGGTGCCGCCTCCAAGTGAATGCGTGACTTGGAATCCCTGTAGGCAATCGCAGCCCTCTGCTTCTCTGCGTACGACATCTAGTGCAGATTCAATGATTTCTACGCCTTCAGTGTAGTGTCCTCGGGCCCAGTTGTTGGCAGCGCCGTTTTGACCGTAGACAAAGTTATCCGGTCGGAAGAGGCAGCCGAAGGGCCCGGACCGCACGGCGTCCATGGTGGCCGGCTTGAGATCCACGAGGACGGTCCGCGGAACGTACTTTCCGCCCGAGGCCTCATTGTAGTACACGTTGATGCGTTCCAGCTGCAGATCAGAGTCTCCATGGTACACGCCGCACGGGTCCATGCCGTGCTCATCCGAGATCACCTCCCAGAACTGTGAACAAAATATGTTTATTTTAATGGGTTGAAAATACACAAGTTTTTACGGTTAATACCTAATCTAATCTACCGCTCTTGGCCACGGTTCGGTAAAGTTTTAATCACTGGACCTGTTTGGATGAAATTTGAAATAAAATAGCATCAGGGTCTAACACCATTTCAACAATTTACCGCTAGAGGGTTGGCATTGGAAAGTTCTTTCGATAAATTACAGGTTTATATTAATTTTGGCACAATTATACTAAATAAACCATGGTCAAACATAAAGTACTTTCAAGTGTAAACCCTTATGAGCCAAATAAGGGATGAAAGTTTGCAATTTATCAAGATACATTACCTATGAGCCAAGTCAGCGCGATTTTGTCAACGAAAACAGAAAATATCGATTTGAAACGATTTCATCAACAAAGTAAGCAAAAAGGCAAACTGCATACGAGTAAACCCGAGTACTATTTACTTCACGTGATAAATTGTTAAGATGGAATAAAATATATGAATAAGGCCAAAGGACCTGTATCCACCCGATTGAATTGAATGACCGCTGCCACCATCAGTTTTCTTAAACTATCTCTGGTCTGGGTTTAACAAGCTTAATTTGTATGGAAGTAACGACTCGGGCCCCTCTAACAGAAGGAAAGTTAGGTCCGGAAAAATTCCCACTGCAGGACAAGGCCTTTTCGCCCAAGGGGGCGAAATAACAAACATTACGCTTGAAAGGCGTGTTCGTGACCGCAATATAGTTTATACATGCTTTACTGCAAAAGGCACTGCGTTTTTACTATATGAAATCTAATAAGATGTACAGTTTCAAATAAAGATACCACTCGGCAATGAAAGCAACACTACAATAAGAAAGAACTAAAATGAAACTTACTTTACCACCGATCTGATTTCCGCAGGAACCAACTTGAATGGTAATTATTTCCCTCATCTTGTAAATTTATCAAGTTATGTTCCAGGCACTTGTAAATTTATCTTAAACTAATCTGATCTTTATTATAAGAGTAAACATTAACTTAGAAACTAAATAAAATAAAAAATAAAACTAAATCTCTAGCGACTCTACAGCTAGTGCATCTTCCGTCAGCTATTCGAGATATAATGACAAAAAAAATCGAAAACGTCAAGAACGTAAACATTTTGAAAGATTTCTAGAATGTACACAGAGTTTAGTTTGATGGCCAGTATTTTATTATATACAATCTTTTTAAATACATTTGCAGTTCTATTAAGAAAACTAAGTACATTTTTTTATTATTCTTTATGTTTTATAGAACTTACACTAAATACGTTTGCTTACTGTAAAACATAACGTAAAAATAATATTTTTACGTATCAGCTATACATTTCGTTAACAAATACGCCATCTGAAATATTTTCGTGGAACTAAGTTCACATGAATAGCTCGCAGCTGCTCTACTTTGTGAATTTCAGGTGTCATCGACGTTCGCGGCGGCGCCGCTAGATGACGCGCGCTTGTTTCAGGACGCTTGTTTTGTTTTCAGCGGCATTGTCACAAGGGTCATGGCGCTCGCTTGAAAATGTCAATCAGGTAGCGTTTCGTATACAATGTAAATTATTAGTTTATTCTGTATGATGTAGTTGCATTTAGTGAGTGCTGTGTGTTGTTTGTGCTTTGATCGTGAAGTGATGTCAGTGACTGCAAAAGATGTGAAGGAGCAAAACAAGAAACCAGCCTGCTTTGAGGATAGCACGGATAGCGACAATGATACGGAAAGGAAGGCCTTGTTGCGAAGAATATCGACGAGCAAATGCCTCGGTCGACTGGTGAGTGTTTATTTGATGATTTTATTGATAAAAAGTGCATTGATAAGGTTGGGCGTGCCAAGTGTCAGCTGTCAACGCTGGGGGAGGGGGTAAGAGCAAGGCTACATGTGCCCGCGAGCTCGCCCGGGCTTTCCCCGTCCACTTCGAATTTACTCACTTAAGTAAATATCAATTATATTTTTTTTCCAACATTACTAAAATTGTTTAAGTATCATTAAAACAACGCGGCGAAGTGCGTTGTGACCTATTTCGACTTGAATTGATTCTGGCACCGGTTAGGGGAACCCGCTGTGGGTTGACGATGATTTATGGCTGGAGCGAGATAATATTTTAAATGGCACCAGAAACCGGGTTATTTCGATGTTTTGTTGTTGTTAACTGTCAGAGTATTTAAGTGAGTTATGTGAAGATAAAAATGTTATATTCTTTTTGTTAATATAAGTATTTTAGGTAGTTTACAGTAATATATTAAAGTTTATTTGTGTGTTTATTGAAACTAGCAGTCGAATCAAAAACAAAAATTCCAGGCTAGCTCTTTGGGCAGGTCATATTATATTTTAGCAAGAAAGGCCTACGGGATATCAAAATTGACGCGGGTAAAACCGGGTGCGATTATTAGGTATTTTTATATACTGGTGATAACCAATAATAGTAAAAGAAGTCGAAAGTTAATGTATACATACATAACTTCACGCCTGTATCCCATATGGGGTAGGCCCATATAGGATACAGGCGTGAAGCCACCAGAGGTTATAAAACCATCTGATGTCACGTTTGACAAATTTGGAGGCATTATAATGATGGATAGCGTCTATTACAGTGATGGAGGGTCAGCATATCGCCCACAAAAAATCTCCAATAAAACCTCTGTCCCTTAACTGACTTGTACAGTATGCCCGGGAAGAGAAGCAGCTGGCACATTATATGTTTTTCTTTCGCTCCTAGTCCAGCATAAAAAAAGATAATTTCTTTTATAAAATTAAATATCATTGAGACAACCTAAAAGTTTATTTGAATTTACATGTTTAAAACAGATCTCCATTGTTTAATTGTAGTAGTTTTTATCGCGCTAACGTCAAGATAATAAATAATAAACACACATTGTTCGTTGTATTCATTATATCACACCTAAATTCGAAGTAGTATGTTTGATAAAACATCAAAAATTATAAATTCCGTAACACACGCAAGACCTTTTCCATGTAAATCATATAATCAGCATCGAACAATAATATTCTCATAGTTATTTCCGCAAATCTAAAACAACTTTCTAAAACGCATTTAATAACAAACACCAAGTAAAAGAGAAATTCAACAACATATTTCTCGGGAACAAATATTCAAAATGTTTCTCCAAATTCTGTCTATCCATCTAAGCTTAACAGTCTCATTTTTCCCACAGTACTTTTGAAATCATATGCACTCTAGCGCTCTGAATGAGCCCACGACGTATCGTTGGAAGGACGTCCGGTGCCTGTCAATCTTTCTAAGAACCCCACTGTACTCAGATCGTATGCCTTAGCAAACAATAAACGGAGATAGATATATGCGTGAAATGGGTTCGAAAGGCGGGAGGGTTCGGTAAACAATTCTACATTTCTTGATCTTTATCTATCGTCACCCTATGGAAAGTACTTAGTTTCCAGTGCAGAGTGAATTTTCCAGCGGGAAAGTCAATTAGTGAAGTATGTTAATTTACTAGTTGGTGTTACTACCGCAGTATTTTTTTTTCATTTAAGTAAATTAAAGGTAGAGATAGGCTGATTACTACCCGTGCTCACGCTAGTCATATCATTTCGTCCTATTAAACCATAACTCATATTTGGTACCTATTCCATATTTATTTATGTATGATGCCTCTTCGCTGAACTCATTTAAATTAAAACTAAAACACATTATTTATCTTCAGTATAAGATTAGGATAGTATTCGTTAATTATGTATTATTTTGTGTATTTTATTATATAATTATTATGTATATGTTTACATATGTTACCTATCATATGTAGGTATATTATGTTTTATATCGTTATTTCATTATGTGTTAGGTACTTATTTTTATATCATGGGCCGGTACGATATACTCATATAAAGTTCACATACTGATCTATTTTATAATGTTTCTCTTTTTGTGTTTGTTTTTTTTGTGTTTTATTGTTAATTGCTAAATACCTAAGTACTTTTGTATCATTTTGTAAAGGTTGCCTGGTAGAGATCGCTCTATAGCGATAAGAACGCCTTTTGTACCTTTTGTTCTATGTTGTGTATTTCCCATTTTTGTAACTAGGTATACAATAAAGTGTAAATAAATAAATAAATGTGGGTATTGAAGTGAATGTAAAATATTATTTTATCATAATTCATTATATTTTTTTTTTTCAACCGGTCACAGGCTCGCTAACTGAAATTCCTTCCGAATTAGGTACTGGATAGTGAAATGGATAATGATTTTATTTGTTAAAGCGTAAATCTCTTTAACGTCCTCATACCACATAGCTAAAACAAATTATTAATGCCGAATGATTTACCTATGAAGCCAAGCGACACTACGATAAATAAAATAAAAATAAAATAACTTCAGACTAATGACATGAATGTAAGTGTTCATCTCCGGTATAAGATGCATTGATTTACTAGTAATAATAAATCAATGATGAGAGGTCATGCGTTCGAACCTCAGATGGATCACATAGGGAAACAAGATTATTTATGCTTGCTTTATGATAATAATTTTATTTAAAAATACACTAAGAAAGATAACAAAGGCCAAAAAAATCGTCTTGCAGGAAAACGTCAGCTAAAACACCAATTTTACTATTTTATCTGATCAAGTATCGAGAAACAAAACAACCGCGGTCTCATTCCATTTATTTAAAAAAAATACGGAGACACACTTTATCAAATGGCTCTTGAAAATTGTGGAAAGTGTCGAATGCATCAAGAATTTGTCAATTGCGCTTCAGTCTGCATTGTCAAGTGCACTTCTCACGAGACAAACAGAAATGCTAAGAAATATTAATGTACCATCGAACCAACTGAATCATGACCCATTTTGCTGAAAATTCGTTTGAAACTGTCAAGCTTACGCTTACAACGGCGTATAATGCACTTATGACATTTTAGATACTGTAAAAATTCTGTACTCAGTACATGTCAGTGTCTAATGATATGATAACAAGTTCGTCACCAAGGAAACCTATCTTCAAGGGAATTTCGTCCAACTAGCATTTAGACGATTTGCCAAAATGAGCTTATTGTACCTACCTACCTTATATTGTCTTAAATTTTTACGACTCATAGTCAAAAATAAGAAATAATATAACTGGATTTATCGTGTGTATTTATATTTTGCATATTTTTTCAGTTATTTAATATTTTACATTTTAATTAGATGTTTCGGTGTCTTTGCAGACCCTGTGGTCAAAGGCCACCGAAACTGAGTTAAAATGTAAAATATATATCATTATATTTCGTTTAATTACACGCGATGAAGCCGGTTAAAAAGTGTTTTGTAATAGTTCGTAACTCTGTCTTTAGCAAAAATCGAGTCCGTCTCATATTTGCATGCGTCTCCTGACTTCCATTGAGCAGCTGCCGCGAGGCGGTGGCCAGTGGAGCAAGTAATGTTTGCCATGGCATCAGTGGCGACGCGGCGAATAGAACGGTTCACCGCGCTGGCTTCGAAACAAAATGACTGCATTCATGTTTTGAAAATTCTTTTATTTTGCATGGTTTCGAAATATGGGAAATTATAGGAAGCACACATTTACGGGAGGTTTTTATTCACCTTGAATAAAAATTGATACAGGTAGAGTTCATCTGAGTGAGTATAAGCCTAAGAACAGAAAAACAGGGTGGGACATTGGGATACTTTTTCATTGGACATAATGTCTACTAATAAACTTACCTTTTTTGTAACTTACGTTTTTGTATCACTTAAATAGTCTGTTATTCTTTAGCACTCAATAATATGTACAGCATATTGTATGTGTGCGGGAGACTGGATAGTATACATAATTCTGTTGCAGACTGTACATAATCGTTCAAGTAATAAAACAAGCGGCTTAGGGCGGGTTGTATCACATTCACAACTACTTTACGTGTCTGTCAACGTTAAAAATGGCGTTAACCACTGTCAAGCTAGAAAATGGGTTGTTTCACCAATAACGGACGTCAAAAATTAACGATTACGTTGACTGTCCATCCACCCACTGGTTAACGTAACTTTCTAGTGAAAACTGAGTCGACAGGCAGGACATCTTTGGTTGAAAGCTTTTAACATTATGGATTCTGTTTTATTTTCATATATTTTAAATGATAGTGATGATGATTCAATTGTGGAAAGGAAGAGAAAAGACATTGACGAACAGTTTTTTTTGTGATGAAACAACGCTTTGTATTTGACGTACGTTAAACATCTGATGTAATTGTCAAAAAGTTACGTACGTATGATACGATAACCAACAGTTTGATACAACCCGCCCTTAGTCGTGACCACGTCTTCAAATACACCAAAATGTCGAATTAAATTGGACCTTAGAAAATGACATTAAATATACCTAAGTATAGGTACGCGATAAATCCGCTTAAAAAGTGTTTCATTTTAAATAACGAATCAAGAAAATTCAAGACAATCTTATTGAAGCAATGGTCAAGAGCAATCTACTCAAACTTTTCTGACAGAGATTCTTTATTTTCAAGCTCATTCTATAAATTCAACGAATAGCACTTTTCTGCAGAGTGAAGATCGTTAACATGTACCATCTTCGCTTTGTGCACATCAGTCAGTAAGCGAATCTTGCGAACCGCAAACGCTGCACAACTAAAGTTTATTTGCTAGTTGTGAAATGTGGACTCCACATTCAAGTTAAGAATCTAAAGTGATGCCAAGAAAAATAGTACGTGTTCTATCTACTATATTGAACTTGATCGTATTAAGTTTCGAGAAAGCGAGTCTTGCTTAACATGTTGTGAGGAATATTATACATTTTGGGTTCTTTTTTATTTATGGAGTAAGTTTTGTTGCGAATTCGTAAACAAATTCATAAGGCCATTTTTTACATACAGTGCCAAACTAACTAAAGTTTCGGTTAAGATAGAATACCAGACTAATAACATATCTCCTAAACTTTGTGTTTACATATTATACTTAACTAATTATCTTACCTAGGAATTTAAATAATTAGCTGTTCCCGGCGACTTTACATGCGTCTGATCTGATCACTTGGGTATATAAAGATATGTACCTATATTAGGATAGATATACTCCCGCGAAGCTGACCTGCAGGGCTAGCATGCGACTATCGATAAAGACCCGAATCGACATGATAAATATTATTTTATCCTTTCATTCATGCTAACATACCATGATTAAGCCCACAGAGTAAAACTTTTTTTTTTACTTTAAGTGTCATATTCTAAGAAAATATCTATACAACGTGTAACAAAATGGAGAGATAAAACTTAAGGGTTAGCTTCTATGCCATACGTAGAATATACAGTAAAAGAATTAGCATTATCAGTGCTGGTATAGACTTTCATACAAATTTATTAAATTATTTTACAACAAAATATTTTGACAACCCTAGTCAACCTAGTAAGCTAAAACAAGACTTGTGCCGTAGTCAGTGACCTTATGACCTTTCCCGCACCGGCTGAACTTTGTAGTATCTGTCTTAGTTAACCACAGGGGGGGGGGGGACAAAAGCTTATTAGCTCAGTTTCTTCAAAGACAGTGGCTCTATCTAATGGTAGGCCCTGAACTTTTATAGTAATACTACTTGACATTAGATGACGCTACTTCTCACATTCATTATGTTATGAAAAAAATAAATTATTTTGCTTTGTAAATAAATGCAAACTGGTTTTTATAGTACATATTCAAATGTGGTTTTTGTTTATTTTAGTGTGCTGGTGAAAATTCGTATATTTTTCTTGTCAAAACAAAATTTGAATGAATTTTGAGCTATGAATGAAGCCTTGTCAACGTCAGGTGTGTTTGTTTAATTTCAAAACACCACCACAACACAATATGGCGACTGCTATCTGCGTACGCGCGTGTCTGTAGTTTCTGTTGCTCTTTTGTGTTTATTCCTCAGTTTAATAGTGATTTTTATATTCCATAAAGTCGAATCAATATTTCTTAAAAAATTTTGAGTTTGAAGTGTTCAAATTGGACTTTAGAGGGACTTAAAATTAGAGAATGCAATGTCGAATACGGCCCATTGCGTACAACGTATTTATACGGAGATCTACATATAGATACAATAGTTTGGGGCCGATTTATAGGTAGCATTAGTAGCAAATGGTATCCCAAAAAATCTGCAAGAGGGCTCTCTATTCCTAAGTATAATATTTCTCTATGGTTAACCATCACTTTATATTTACGCCATATATTATCGAATAGATTTAATCTAAAGCTAACCCCTGATTTTAGGGTTGACAATTAGGTATTTTGATCTAAACTTTGAACTTGTTTTTCGGCCGAACCGTAAGGATAACAAAATGTTACTGTTACTTATAAACTACGTCACCAAAAATACAATCCTCTTAAGTATTATCTCTTTATTATGTTACACGTTGTATGAAGGCCCGATTTATCACTGTCGATGGTCGCATGCTAGCCCTACTGAAGATAAGATTACGAGTGCTTTTAGCGCGAAAGAGTTTCCTACGCATCAAACTTTAATATTTATTGTAATAGATACTGCCTCTTCCCGGGCATACTGCAAAAGTCAGTTAAGAGACAGAGGTTTTAAAGGCGTTTTTGTGGGCGAAATTTTGGGAACTGCAGGGGAGCATTCTGTACTCTATTCTGATCATAATTTTGTTATAAAAGTAGGTACTTAATATTTCACTAGAATTCCCTATAAATAAATACTACTATTCTACTATTTACTCTACATACAACTAAGTCGACTTGGTATGCGGATCGCAGTCAACGCTTGCGTAACTATGCGTTGCAATGGTAATCAATTCTTTAACTTTCGGTTAAGTTTACTCAGTAAATAATTAATGTTTATTTTTCGTTATATTTTTTTCTTCATGTATGATATCAAACTATCACGTTCTTGAATTTTTAAAGTGAATCACCAGTCACCCTGTATATTTGCAGAATATGGTAATTATAACGGTCTTAAAACTATTCATGTGCTACATATTAAACCTTAATAAGATGTGCAAAACTTTAAAAGGTACGTAAGTTATTATAATTAAATAAGTTTGATAAATTATTAATAGTTAAATATGCAATAGTTTCTATCCATCATTATAATACCTCCAAATTTGTCAAACGTGACATCAGATGGTCTTGTAACCTCTGGTGTTCTACCTACCAGGATACAGGCGTGACTTTATACAGGGTGACTGGTACCAAACCCGCCATAGCAAATTAGCATATAGAGGAGGTCATTTGCTAATTATTGGACCTTACTTTCCCTAACTAAAGTTTTATACTTTAGGAGATATGTCAATTTTTATACATTATTGAGATTTTTCCAAAATTTGACCTTAAAGCATTCGTAACTTTATTTTTCGTCATTAGTTTAGAGTTTTTTTATTATTTCTTGGTAGTCATTAACATTTGTGAATAAAATACGTCGGAACTTCCCTCAAACTAGGGTTAAAAAATAAGACGCTTATGCTTTTAAAAAAAATCAATAAAGAAAAATTACTTTGCGATCAAATTCAACCGGAAATAATAAAAAAACTACGGCGTTTTAATAATTTATTCTACTCTAAATTAGTTCTCTAGTTTGTCACCTTACCAACGGTACTAAATTTGCAACGGAAAGTTTGATTCGCTAAACATCGGTAGGATTTTCAGGTCAACCAGTCATTTTGATCAAAAATAGTGAAGGTCCCAACGACAGGATAAAGCTAATTTAGCAAAGTAGTTTTTGCAAATTTATGAGTAGGTTTTAGATAATAGAAATTGAGTGCTTAGTGTACTTAATTTTTTTTTTTACTTTTACCATGTAAAGCAAGAAATCAGGAAAAGATATCGAGCATCAAAAGAAAAATTTAAATAGAGTTAAAACTAAAAATTCTGCTCGAATTGCTGCCCGCGATTTCTGATACATGCCCGATATCTTTTCCTAATTTCCGTGGTGGTAAGACTGAGTCTAATTTCTTGTTTCATAACAGAAAATGCATTATTAATTTTTTGAATTAACTCATCTTTTGTGGTTACTTCTTCATTGTAGACCAACTCTTTGGCCCGGCCCCAAACGTAGAAATCGAGAGGTGTCAAGTCTGGCGACCGAGCTGGCCATTCAATTGGCCCACCTCTACCGATCCATGAATCGGGGAATGAACTATTTAAAAGTTCTCGGACGTCCAGCCTGAAATGCGCCGGGCACCCATCGTGTTGAAACACAATGGGCGTGTCGTCGGTTATTCCATCCAACAGCAGATCAGGCAAGACGTCCCTTAAAAATTCTAAATAATTTCCCCCATTTAAAATGTCTGGTAGGAAATAGGGTCCAAAGATATTACGACCAATAACGCAGGCCCACACATTAACAGAAAATTTCCGCTGGACCGATGTAACCCTCTTTTTATGGGGGTTATCATGGGACCAGTGGTGCAGATTGTGGAAATTGGTGATGCCTTCTCGGGTGAACTGTGACTCGTCGGTCCAAAGGATACGCTCCAGAAATGTTGGGTCGTCGACATCGGTGTGAAGAACGAGGCGACAGAAATTCAACCTCCTTTCGTAGTCGCCATTTTCAAGCCCTGCCAACACTCCATTTGTTAATTATTTACGTAAATGTTATTCTAAAGACAAAATTTGATTTGGATTATGTTACATCGAAGCTCGTCGTAATATTAATAATTTCTTTAATTCTAAAGATAACACTGGTCGCTTTAGTGTAAGTAGGTACATAAATAAACTCAAAATTACCTTGAACTGGCGTGTAATGATACGGGTGTTGATGGTCCCCATGCATCACTGACCAGACTTTCCACTGGCTGACGCCCAAAGCGGCAGCTACCACTCTGGTGCTAGTCGTGGGATCTTCTTCAAAAGCTGCCAAAATCTGCTGATCAATTTCAACAGGTAATTGTCGCACAGCTGCTTGGGGTACCCTGACGTTCAAGTTACCCGTTTCTCTAAACCGACGATATGTGGTAGGAAATGTGTCACGGTCAGGTAAGCGTCTATTTGGATATCGCTCCTGGTAAATTCGCCGCGCTTTGCGGGCGTTACTGTGTGCAGCACCATACGCCAGCAGCATGTCGGCGTATTCTTCCCTTGTGTATCCCGGCATTTTAAAACGAAATGTCTTATTTATTTATACCTGTGTCTACTCAACTATTTGTGAAAGCACACGAAACGGAAAGGAAAAGCATATATGACAACAACTTAAATGTCATAGAGATGGGTCCGACCTCATCTTTTTCATTTGACGTCTAAAAGTCATTGAAACTGTCATTGCAAATGAAAAGAGTTGGTCTACAATGAAGAAGTAACTACAAAAGATGAGTTAATTCAAAAAATTAATAATGCGTTTTCTGTTATGAAAGAAGAAATTAGGCTCAGTCTTACCACCACAGAAATTAGGAAAAGATATCGGGCATGTATCAGAAATTGCGGGCAGCAATTCGAGCAGAATTTTTAGTTTCAACTCTATTTAAATTTTTCTTTTGATGCTCGATATCTTTTCCTGATTTCTTGCTTTACATGGTAAAAGTAAAAAAAAAAATTAAGTACACTAAGCACTCAATTTCTATTATCTAATACCTACTCATAAATTTGCAAAAACTACTTTGCTAAATTAGCTTTATCCTGTCGTTGGGACCTTCACTATTTTTGATCAAAATGACTGGTTGACCTGAAAATCCTACCGATGTTTAGCGAATCAAACTTTCCGTTGCAAATTTAGTACCGTTGGTAAGGTGACGAACTAGAGAACTAATTTAGAGTAGAATAAATTATTAAAACGCCGTAGTTTTTTTATTATTTCCGGTTGAATTTGATCGCAAAGTAATTTTTCTTTATTGATTTTTTTTAAAAGCATAAGCGTCTTATTTTTTAACCCTAGTTTGAGGGAAGTTCCGACGTATTTTATTCACAAATGTTAATGACTACCAAGAAATAATAAAAAAACTCTAAACTAATGACGAAAAATAAAGTTACGAATGCTTTAAGGTCAAATTTTGGAAAAATCTCAATAATGTATAAAAATTGACATATCTCCTAAAGTATAAAACTTTAGTTAGGGAAAGTAAGGTCCAATAATTAGCAAATGACCTCCTCTATATGCTAATTTGCTATGGCGGGTTTGGTACCAGTCACCCTGTATATGTATGTAATAGATACTTCATACAAATACATTCAGACCAGGACGGACATCTGCAGACCATACAAACATTTGTCACTCATCGGAGACCGAACACGCAATTTCTTGCGTTTGAGCCGGCGCGGCGATCCCACGTTTTCACGGAGGTTGTCAAATAACAATTTTAAGTATGTGCACATATTTTAGTTTGTGAGATATGTAATTTTCTTTACATCTCTTTACAGGTCTTGTAGGTGACTAATTAGCGCTCTAGGGTAATAATCTAGCCAGAAAAGCCCTAGGGGCGATAAGTTATTAAAAAAAAAACACTTCTTTCTATCAAAAAGTTCGCGTACATCTGACCATCATACTGGCAATAGACTTCATGCAATCAGCCCATTGACCAAAGAGGTCGCTTTGCTAGTCAGCCTTGTCTTCGTGTGAGTATAATAGTCTCAATTTTAAATATCGAACGGCGAAGCTCAATATCGATCTTAAGAAAAAAGTTAAAAAGTAAAAGTTAAAACCTTTATACTTGATTCTTTTAATGAAATAAGGCGGGAATAGAAAACTCTTACTTTAAAAAACACCTGTCCCTAAAGAGACCCCGCCAATGACGGCTACCATTCCTACCATTCTATAGAGTTACATGCTTTTTTGTCCAGAATAGGAGGGTCCGAAAACATAAACTAAAATTTATTATTCGTTTTATCAGAATTATTCTGTAAATAAGTTTGTACAAATCTTAATATTGAATAAAAAAGCTATTTAACTGAATTTATTTTATTTGTTTCGTCATGTCCGACAAGACTTTTTGGCGCTTGACCTTGTTAGTATTAGGGTGAAATAAGGGTTCCCATTCTGTAAAATCACCATATTCTCAGTGAAGAACATAAACGCAAAAAAACATTATTTTCAAGTTAGATCTAAAAAGTCAAAACTGATGATCAAACATTCAAAATATTTTTTTAATAAATATTAAATAAAAGTATCAAAATCTTTTACTGTAATTGGGTTCGGCAAATATCATATAAATAGATTACGAGATTTTTTATTTCGTCAACTTCATCACTACTTTCTTCGATCTTTGAAAATAGTTCAATGATGAAAGGCTTTTCTAAATATCTGTCTTTCTTGCGAAATCCTTCATGTTATTTCTTTACATGTGAACAACGACTGCGCTTTCAATAGCTCCTATGGCATTTAATGCATTGTCAAACATTTTTGGGATTTCACGGGGTTGCTTTCCAAGTTAATTGACTTCTATTACTTTTCGTTTCATGGAAACTCTGATCATTTCGAACATGTTAAGATCACACTGATATGGCGGTAAACGCAATATCTGTAAAGTTAGCTGAATTAAACTAAGATGCAAAACAAAGACCCACATGAAACAACAGAAATAGTGTTTTCTAGTGTTTTTTTAATTCCATAATAAATTGTGTATTAGAAACCGTCAGATTATTTTACAATAATTGACTACCTATATCATGTGCCGTATCAAAAAAATGTTCTATTATTCTTAATCATCGTTACCATTTCTTTCTTCAGAATAAAATAATACACTTAAAATATCTGCTGAGTTTAATTCACTTTTCATAAAGTCTTACAGCAGTGGCTCATCTCCTGGAATCGTAGTTAAATACGTTTTAAAAATACAACTTTCAAATTATGGCAATATGTAAACATTGCAGAGGCAACTTTCTTTACTTTTTTAATGGATTTATAGGGACTTTATATTGTTTTTCTTTATTTTATTTTTATTTTATTTGGAAAACAAACAGTGATACAATAACATACAAATAACAAGAACAATCACTACACACCATTTAAATGTTTTCTTTCTTAAAACAACTTCTTAACTTTTACTACCACCATAAGTAAGCCCACATTTTACAGATTTTCAAGTAATTTTAACATTTTTTAAAATTTAAAAACAACAGTAACAGTAGCTCTTTGAGGAACTTTTATGCTAAGTATCATATCCGTGTACTAAAGGAATAAGCTTTTTCATACAAACTAAAACGTCCAATAATTCCCGTTCCCATGGGAATTTTGGGAATTCTTTCCTTAGTGCTCCCCATAACCTAAGGATTGTATGTTCCAAATTTCAGCTTTCTACGCCCTGTGGTTATGGCTGTACGTTGTCTGTCAGTCACTCAGTCAGTAACGGAACAGTTTTATACATTAAGAAGATTATGATGAGCATTATTTATCTGTATGAATTATATTTTTTTTTACTAAGCACTATTTTTTATATCAAAAAGAAGCGATAATTTCCGCTACAACTTCGCTCAACTATAATCACGATCTCGCCTCCCACATACAAAAAAAAAATTGTCCCTTTAAAACGCGATTGAAATTCAGCCACGAAATTGAATCGCAGCTTCGCGAGCGATGGTTAGCGGAGATAATCCCGCGCGACGCGGCGCGGTAATGGGGTCGCCGGCGATACCGCGCTATCGCTCGCAGAGACGGCTATTTCCTCCAGCCGTCTCAATCAGTCACTCGCTTTGAGCTGGCACGGTACAAGGTGTGGCCATCAAGTGACGTATTTTTCACTAGCGGGTAAAAAGGTTTTGATTTGCCAGTCAAGTCTCAGATTCATATAAAATAATCACCTTTCTCAAACATGACAAAGTTTCGGACATCATATCACCACAACGCAATTTTTGTGTGAAAAGGAGTAGGTACTATTATATATCCGGATGCAAGAAGATGGGATTTCCTGGCTGTCAACTGTCATTGTGTATTTTGAAAAGATAATTGCTGTTGAGTTTCTTGCGACTTCTTCTCAACAGATCGAATTTCCAAAGTGGTGGTAGATTCAGTATAATTTGGTAATAATTTGACTTGTTTCAAGTGTATTTAAAAACCTATGAAATAAATATTTTTTTGACTTCGACTTTAACATCACTAAATTGGCTCAAAATAAGGTTTCATTTAGGCGCTTGCAAATAATGTATCTTATTACTAGAAACCCTGTGTAATAAAGCTGAAGATTTTATTTGTTTGCTTGAGCTTGAGTCTTTCTGCTAAGACGTCTTCCGTGGCGCGTCTTATACAAAAACTCACGCGCTTGTGTATGCAACTGCGCCCCGGAATCGCGTAATCCAGAATTGTCCTGTAGCTGCTGGTTAGATTTGAAAATTATTTGAAATCCATACTCTTGAGACTATATTTTAAAAGGCCTACGGGTTCAGTAGACACCACACTAAGCCAGGCCTGGCTCACTCCGCGCGGTACATCCGTTATTTACCTACAGCGAAGCGCTCCGCCGGCGTATTTCGAAAGGATCGTGTGTCACGCGCGCGCCCATCGTCGGGACGTTGTAGATACCTACCTACCTAATAGCACTCACAGTAATTCTATGATCGAGGTCGCAAATAGTATTTAAAAATGGACATAAACAGAAACAAATATTCAATTAGATTATGTTTAGATTTGATTATGTTCAATTTAGCAAACAAAACGTAGGTAGTATTACTAATTATTCGTCGTAACTTTTTTTTCATTTTGTACTTTAGGTAAGTTGAAACAATATTTTTTACAAAGGTAGAATAACAGTAATACCTACATCGGTAGATACTTAATTACAGATAAGGAGATTAATTATTCTTCACTATGCAGCAACCCTAACAGCGTAAGAAAAGATAAGAGGCATGCGATAGAAAGAGACAAAACTTCTAGGTATATAAATTTGCAGGTACGTAATGCTGTGCGAGCTGAATTCCACCGTATCGCGTCGTAGCAAGACTCGAATTTATTTAGATCTTCTTGCGGAGTAATTCTTCTGTACCAACTATTACTTATTCTGTGACTAAGCTGCTAGTATAAGAATAACAAATTTTATAATAAAACGCATGTCTGAAATGGTTTATGTAATATTCTGTTTTCATAAAAAAAGCTACAATCTGCGAAATAAAACGAACATCTCTACGAAGGTACTGATTCGAATTTTAGACCTTGACTTTTAGAGAGACTTTAAAAGTATTTTTTTGGAATCTTTTACAAAAAAAAAAAAAAATGTGCTGGTTCCCGAGCTGGTTCCCTGGCCCGACTTAAATACTCCCAGTCAGTATCAGTATACTCTCGAAGCCGCAGTTATCAATGATATTAATAACGATTGATTTTGAATGAAATATAGGCTAAATAAATTATTTTTTATTCGCTTTATGTTTATGAGATACACTTGATGAACGTCAGAATATATTTGCTACGCTACCTCAACTTCAAGTATGGAATTAAACGTATAACGAAAAACGCCGAAGGTAAAAACTGTCGGCACTCTTTTGAAAAAGTCCTCATTGTACAATTGGACTGAAATAAAACTCGGCTAAAACATGAAAACACAAACACAAGATAGAATATAGTCATGCATGAGTGCTTTCGTCATGTCTCAACCAAGCTGCTTACACGATGATTTATGTCAAAATCCTCAGAAATAACTTGCGGAGACATCAATCCCTCGCTCTATAAGCATCCAAATACCTAATCTTTGATTTTATAGTAGGCTTTTTATCTCCTTAAGGTGCAGCGCAGACGACAGACTATCCGTGACGCACTTTTTAGTCTGTGAATATAGAACCTATGCAATTATATGCAGTAACGCACACGACGCGCAAAAAGTCCGGCGCACTTTAATTTGACAAACGTTTGTATAAAAGTTTTACAAACTAAATAATTAGCACTAGTATCCGGCTCCTTTCGGGTGCAAATTGACACCAAGTTACAAAATTTGAGAATAAAAAGAAAAATAGTTAACCACCGATTTTTACTAATAACAAAAAGTGTGCCGTCTGCGCTGCACCAAAAAGTCTTTATTGAACGCTGCGGAAAGAATTGACTTCGGAATTTTATTATAACTAAGTTCGTATTGACATCCCGATAAATAATCGTCATACAGAGTAATTATTATCGTGGTTATCATTTATATTTTTGAGTTTACTTATTTTTTAAAAATAACTACATGTTTTCGAGATATATTGTGACAAAAGGGTCAAGATACCAATCTCTTTAAACCTTTCAATTACAGATTCTATGGCTTCAATTAAAAATGTTGTACACATATGGATTATAGAGGGTATGTGTTAGTAATGAAGTACTGCGGCTTAAATTAGTTTTAATTTCAAACCAAAATTAGCTTGAATTAAATTCTGCATAAACAGTAGTTTATGGTTTATTCAGGATATACGGTATATTCCTAATACCAGTGGAATTGATTACGCCGCCGCCGCGCCGCTACGCCGTGATTTAATCATAAATAAACATCCATATTTTGTCCATGACATTGTCCATCCAATCCATCCAAGATTTGTTATTCAAACGTAAATATGGTTTTTTGACTCAAAATGCATTTTTGTTGAACACTTCTAATAAAATTATATTCACAAAGAATTTTTATTTTTATTTAAAAAAAGTATATTTGCAATCATAAACCTAAATTAAAGCAAACACAAAGTAGTTAAATGTAGGTAATGAAAATGCCGAAGGCGGGCAGCCCTATCGCTGTGAACGTACCGCGGCGCTGTAGGCATTTATTTCAAAGATGCGACCGAGTTGAAATGCCGTTTAGATAAAACTAGCCACCGCACGCGGTTTTACCAGCGTAACTTTTGATCCCGTGAGAATTTCGGGATAACATATAGCCTATAACCTTCCTCAAAAGTTGAGCTATCAAATGCAAAAAGAATTTTTTAAATCCCACTTGTAGTTTCTGAGATTAGCGCGTTCAAACAAACAAACAAAAAAACAAACTCTTCAGCTTTATATATTACTAATAGATTACCGTGCCTTCTGTAACTAACATTGTTGTGTGATGTGTTAGTAATGAAGTACTGCGGCTTAAATTAGTTTTAATTTCAAACCAAATTAGCTTGAATTGAATTCTGCGTACACAGTACCTAGTTAATGTGTTTATTCAGGATATTCCTAATGCCAGTGGAATTGGCTACGCCGTGATTTAATCATAAATGAACATCCATATTTCCCTGCAATAAAACCCAGCGCAAACTTTGGTTGCGACTTATATACTTCGTTCTTCGCTTGCACGCTGTTAAAGTGGTCATTAAATAAATACGGCCCTCGAAATAATCGACAACCATAAACTACCATTTGACTACTTCAGTTTTCTACGACGAGGTTATCAACCGACTTCCAAAAAAGCAGGAGGTTCTCAATTCGTCTGTATGTTTTTTTTTGCGTCTTTGTTACACGATATTTCGGACAATTATCAATCGATTTTGAAAATTATTGTTTCATATAATAGAGGATACTTCATAGTTGGTCCCATATAAATTTCATCGAAATCGGTTGAGTACTTAATTGAAACTCAAACACTTTTTGAAAAAAAAAAATACGTTTTGACCAAATCTCAGATATTTTTATTTATTATATATATAGGTACTGATTTATCATGAAAAATAGAGACAAGATGCCGAGCCGAACAAAAATTTGTAAAAAACAAAAAACAAAAAAATAACAAAATATGGTATCTTATGCATGACATTTTGGTCATACGTATTTATCAGTACGCGTAGGTATCAAACATTCTGTTAAAATAATAAATAATATTATTTTAATAGAATTTAAATAATAACAATACTCACTTTGAAAAGGGAAATAACTATACCTGCAGTATGTTTTATGATGGTAGTTATAATGCCACCTGAAATGTATGTAATTAACTTTTAATGTAGGTTATTATAACGTTAACTAATAATTTTTGCTTATTTTCATAGCTGACTTTTAATAAAGATCAGATCGGCTATCTTTGGGTTTGCTTCTTACAATCCCTCATCTCTCACTCATCGTATAACTGTAGAACCCAGTACACAAGATGTTATAGGTACGCATTTCTAGCAGGCGCCTCTATCGGTCTAATTCGTCAATACAAGCGTGATTAGTTCATTTCATTTTATTTAGCTAAACTTAATCGCAAAGTATTTTGCATTTTGAAATGAATATGTAAATGCCAAACCAATTTCGAGTAGGTATTTTGCATTTTAAATAGAAGTATTTCAAATAAATCACATCTCTGGTGAAGAGAAGTAAAATAACTTGTCAAAGACACATAACACGTATTCAGCTCAAATTAACCAATTCTTCTCGAAGTCGTTCAAGTTACAGGTACGTGACTACTAGTTTTGTTTAGATTTCTATTGAATGACTGACTGTGAAGTAACTTGGATTGGTCAAGCATAATAACTGCATTGTGCTTGACCATAATTCAAGCTAAGTTTAGCTTACCTGAATTCATCATCACACAACTCCTTGTAATGAGCCCACTGCAGGGCATGAGTGACGTGGAGGTAAAGGCCATAATCCACCAAGCTGGTCCAGTGCTGGGTGGTGGATGACAGAATTTTCAGGATGCCGAAATGGCTTCTGACAAACCCTAACGACTACTGTATACAAGTATACAGCATCCGGTACCGGCTGCTCAACGTGCCCTCCGAAGCACGCTTAATTACTTAGGTACTATTAATATCTAAGTAATAAAAGGACTAGAATAGAAGGTAATTTTTTTATTGGTGACTAAACCCGCGTTTGTGAAGGTGTAATGGTGAGATGGTGTTGTAAGAGCATATATAAATATATCACACAAAGAAAAAGTGGTAAAAATTCTGATTCATCAACTGTGATTCAGTAAATAATTATACATACACATACAGTCTGCACTATTCTTTTAATAATGCCGAGCCTCACTGACTTTTTATTAAATACAGGTTGTATCGTAATGAATTGATAACCCGTTATCTGGAGTTGGTCCGGATGTAAAACTGTAAGAAAATCGTATCTTTTTGCCGGAATACTCAGCCATATAAAAATGGCGGAGACTTTCATGCTTTTTCATAAATTTCCCGAATTCTTTCATTCATTTCGCTGCCATTTCATCAAATTGAGGTATTTTTGTGTAATTTCTACTGAATTATATGTCTGAAGAATTGTTTCACTTAATTTTGATGCAATTTCAGATGTTCTTAACATTAAATATTGTCAAAATTGTCGTTTAAAGGCAATTTTTTTTTCAACTTTTTTCATAGTGTCAACTTTGATCATCTACTGTGACCCAAAAAAAGTATAGCGCTATAGCTGCCCATTATCTTAAAAACTTGTTTAGTATGTGTAGATTCTAAAAAGGCATAAAAATGTGTAGCTTACAAGCAACTATTGAGTACCAGGAGCGAGACCACTGCTGAAGGTCATAATTTTCATTTTATATGTAATGTTATAATTCTTGTAAAACTTGGTGGTAATGTTGTATTATGTCAAAATACTTTACAAAAGCAATATTAGGCCACTAATTAGGACATTCAGTAGAAAATCAGGCTGTTTTATGGATTAAAAATAACTTAACTCCACGATAATAATGTAATGAAAGTGAAAAAAGATAAAATTGACAGGCTATAATCTTTCCATGCGAAAAACATGATGCGAAATGTTATGACAAAATTGAAGAGGATCACAAAGTAAAAAAACGAACAAAAACAGAAATATGAGGACATTCCCTGCGTTAAAAGGACAATTAATTAAGGACAATTAAACTGTTACTAGGAAGATGCACACTGTTCCTTTTTTTTGACTTAGTCATAAATTTTCACAAACTTAGAGAAAATATATGAAAATTTCAATTTATAATAAAAATGGCGACAACGTACCTACCTAAACCTGTCAAAGCTTCAACAGTTTCTCTCACCTATGAAAAAGTTCATAAAATTTTAAATGATCACATTTTAAACTGGTAAATTTAGCTCTTGTTAATATTTTATTGTGAAGCGATGAGAGAAATACCGGTCTGCTATGATGTTTAAAAGGTTATTTTGATATTCTTTTATATCTATTTTGGATCTCATTTATGTTTTATTTTTACCAGAGGTATATCAAAAATAAATTATATTCGCAGCTACAAATTAATATACGTCAGAAACTTAAAAGAAATGAAATACGAAATGAAAACGATTTATTATTGTACTTCAAGGGTTATAAGTTGATAAATGAGATAGAATAAATAAAAATATAAACTATGTAGAAAGGCAATCAAACCGAATATAAAATTAATAACTGTAAGTGAACATTTTAGTTTAGTCTTATAGTTAAAACTTATAAGTAGGTACCTAATAATTAAGTAAGCAGAATTGTAATTTAAGAGCGCGTTTAAATAAACTCTATAGCTTTGTTATATGTTAAACAAAAAGGAGAATCGTTATTCAGTAAACACGATAGAATTTTTCACTTGGCAGTTACTTGGTACCGAGTCTGTGGGCTTACCCTGGCTTAATCACAACAAAATCTTTATTCGCGGGCGTTTCCATTGACGTGGAGCGGAGCTTAGCGGTGCCTGAATAGACCAATCACATTTCGAGCATAGACATTGGTCTATTCAGGCGCCGATAAGCTCCGCTCCGTCTCAATGGAAACGCAGCCTAACTCAATTAATACCCCGCTACTATTGACCATCAGTTTGAGATACGTCTGCGCGCCTTCCTAACCGTAGCTATCTGTCACTGGCCATTATCCTACTTCAAGATATAGCCGCGGCGCTGCAATCGAAAGTTAAACAGTCATTTATTGCATTTAGCACTCTCTATAACATACTGAACACATACTTCCGTTACCAAGAAGTAAAACACACATTTTAATGTCGCTAACTTATCGTTAGCTCAGACATACATTTATTTGCCGACCCCCACAGTGGTCGAACGACTGCGGCTTGATAGGTCCTGGGTTTGAGTCTCAGCCGGGCCAGTTTAGGAAACTGTTATGTCGGGTAATGCGGAGCAGGGAGACAAGTGTAACATGCAAAGGCTATCAACGCACTGACGTTTAATCACCGAACACAGGCCACGTGGCCGCAGCCGTGCCAGCAACATAAGGGTGTTAACGAGACATAAGGGTTTACCGACGTCGATCGATTGGCTCTGATCTGGGTGTATAAGAAGACACCCCTAGTTGTGCTGTGTGGTTGGTTTCCATAAGCTTTTAATTTGGTAAAATGTCTATTATACAAAAGCTTACTATCGGGCCACGAGGTTGGTAATTCAGTTCCGGTAATCAATACACAGGTTCCGTTTTTGTCACCGGTAATTTTTTTTACTCAGTAAGTATCATTGATAGAAACGATTTTTGCAAAAAAAGTATTTATATTTTTAAAAGGAAATGAGGGAACATCTTGTAGTACTACGTCGTAGTATATGCCGCACGTTGTAGCTGTGCTCATAAACAGCGACTATTGTAAAAAAGTTTGTGGTGCCATATCTTTACTTTTTTGTACTGAGCGATACTAAAATAAATATGCAGGTACGTTTATATGGTACCCAAGAATTTAACATTTATATTTGGGTGGTGACTTAAAATCAGCCCTATATAAAACTGATCCTTTACTGATTGAGGTACTGAGTGGCTGATAGACATCGTACAGCCATAACTACTGGGCGCAGAGACCTGAAATTCGAAACATACATTCCTTAGTTAGGGGGTGCAAGAAATAAGGAATTCCCTTCTTAAATATCTTCTAAGACTTTAGTTTGTATGAAAAATGTTATTCTTTGACTGCACCGATACAAAACTCGGTAAAACGGCACTTCAATATCTGTCTGGTTGCATTATGGAACAAATTCCTTTCCACGGAAACGAAAAATATAGGAGTTAGTAGTTTATGCTTGTGCAAAGTCACGGGAAAACGCTCGTATATAATTTAAAAAATATTTTGGAAAACATTGTTGCCGAATTTGAGTTACCGGTATCTGCCAGTTTTTTGTAGTCCAATTACTTTACGCAGCAATACTGACGATGCTCGTATTCTACGATAGCGTCAATATTCAGATATCTATATAAAACCGTCTCTATGCGGAAAACAGCTCATTGAGAACGAAAGTAAATACACAAACACTTAGGAAATTCCTTCTATTTATATCTTCGTTAAATTTATTTATAGAATAACCATATGTTTGTACCGTCGTGCGTACTTTGAGATCGATTCGACCATTTTAACGGTGACTGAACACACGATTGAGCTCGGTCTCACCTGATAGTGTGTGCGGATGAGGTCGAAGATCGGAATATGGGTTCACAAATAAACTGGCTCTTCCTAAAATACTTCCGGAACATATCACTGCTAGAGCGGTCATATATGGAAGCATTGGATATATCTGGTGCTTTTTATATTATCATACCAAATATTTTCCTCGTGAAGAAGTCGTCGTGGCGCCGAGGTTACTGTGTGTATCTTACGATATCGCAGGTTAAGCAACGTTCGGCGCGGTCGGTACTTGGATGGGTGACCGCCGACCATTCGTTTCTCACGGCGACTTCCGTGCTTCGGAGGGCACGTTAAGCTGTCGGTCCCGGGTGCTGTATACTTGTATACAGTAGTCGTTAGGGTTTGTCAGAAGCCATATCGGCACCCTGAAAATTCTGACATCCCCCACCCAGCACTGGGCCAGCTCGGTGGATTATGGCCTAAACCTCCTCGTCACCCAGAGGAGAGACTCATGCCCTGCAGTGGGCCCATTACACGGAGTTGTGATGATGATGATGATGATGATGATGAAATATTTTCCTTACTTTTCTTGGTTCATCTTCCATGCTGGACTGGGAGCGAAAGAAAAACATAAAATGTGCCAGCTGCTTCTCTTCCCGGGCATACTGTAAAAGTCTCTTGAGGGACGGAGGTTTTATTGACATTTTTGTGGGCGATAGACTGACTCCCTATCACTGCAATAGTCGCTCTCCATCATGATAATGCCTCCGAATTTGTCAAACGTAACATCAGATGGTTTTACAGCCTCTGGTGTTCTGCCTACCCGTTAAGGCACACAGGCGTGAAGTTATGTATGTATGTTTGTATTTTTTTGGTGGTAGGATCACGTCAGGGTCTGATTGGCTAGCGACCACAGTTCATATAAATCTGCCACCACATATTACCGCTCTGTGATGTGTTCTGGCAATATTTAATCAAGAGCCAGTGCTTCCATGCTGGGCTGGGAGCAAATGAAAACCTTAAAATGTACCATCGCGGTCTCCACAGCTTCATCACTTTAAAAAATATCGCATAAACATTTCCACTGCGCCAAACTGTTTTACTATCTATTCTATTGTTTGAGTGAAAGCAAAAATAAACTTAACGGTGGTCAGGCGCAGGTCTCTTTGATGGTACCTGTGGCTGCTCTTCCCGGGCGTACTGTAAAAGTCAGTTCAGGGACAGAGGCTTTATTGACGTTTTTGTGGGCGAAAGACTGCCCCCGTCACTGCAATAGTTTCGTCTCTCTGCGAAGTGAAAACACGAGAAAGCTTACTGCATGTAGCGAACTTTTGAAGTAAAAAAAATAAAATTCTGCATCTTTGTAGAGTAAACTTTATATAACAAAGTATATAAATAACATAACAAAGGAAATCTTAGACGGTCTTGTTCGCATTCTTCTTTAATTTATTGTTACTGTAATATAATAATGTTGCAACACCTTTGTAAATGAAAACTCTTTTGACATTATAAAGCAGTCCATAATTGGACTGTTTTCAAAGGATATGTTTCCATTTCTTCGAATCTGGGGCTAAAATGTAAGCACAAGGGTATTAGGAAAAGAATATATGTACAAACAAAAAGCAATCACTCAATTTTAGGTATTAAAAAAACACAAGATTTATTAAAAATAGCTAAAAATAGCTTGTCCGTACATAGCCATTCCATTCCTCTCAATCTCAAGTGACAGATTTGCACTACTAAATGACAAGACAGATGACATGACAATGAAAGCATTGACAGTAACAAAACTATCAAAATGGCGCAATATGAAGACGACCTAGCATGCAGGTTGCCATTTACATTCTTGTGCGCCATTAATTAAGCCTATTGTAATTTTTCGATATTTTTATCGAGAACAGCGTAATTTTAGCTACAATTTGGTCAAGTGTTCATTTAATATTCCAATTAGGAAACTTGGCTTTTATCACAACATTGGGCTTGATTTGACATTAGATTCGCTAATTTTATGTCGCTCAAATTAGGACGCTTCAAAATCAAAAGTTGCTAACAAAAATTGATTTTGAAGTTGCTAAGTTTGTCATTAGAGAAATTTAAAACTACGAATACGGCACATTATGTCATGGTCAAGTTGAAAGGTAAGATGTTATTCGCACCCCCCACAGAATAAAACCTTAATATTATTAAACAATAATTTTTAAATAAATTGATAAACGAAACTGACGAAATAATGAAGCAAAAGCAAAATTGTTTTATTCGTCTAAACAATGGAAAACATTTTTACCGACAAAAATAACACAAATGATGTTTGCTGGCAACTTTTGTTTAGCCGATAAAGCTTAGGGCCATCGCATTAGTATTCGTTGCTACACTTAAATCATTTTAATGGCGTCAGCGATTACGGCTTTATTAGCGGTACTAATCGAGCACTGCTTACACCGTAATAACTCGGTACAGAATATTTTGCAACAGCTGGTTTTGTAATATCTCTTAGATTTATATTCTTTTATAAAGTGCTCCAATAAATTACAGTAATATTTTATTGCAACTCAAATGTTAAAATAAATAATTACTCTTTACTGCCATTAACCTTAAAAATAATTATGTACAGGATATTAAAAATAAACGCCAGTTTGGGATTGAATAGAAACGGAAATTCAAATAACATAATGTTTTTTTGAAATAGGGAACAGCCAGTCAGAAGGCGATTCAATTCATTCTTGCATTGAACGAGAAAAATTTAATAAAATCATATATACGCCGCCGAAACAAATGGAGGAGTGGGGATAAATACGATTTAAAGCATATGCACCAACTGGATTTCATAAATATTTAAAGTTTGATTAAGTATAGGAAAGAATTTCATATGCGATTCTTCCAGCAATAAGATTCTGTGGTTTAAAATCAAAGAAGTTTGTGCAAAAAGCTCGCTATCGGACCCGTTATTGTTTAAATGTGACTTTGGTGATGAAAGTTTTGATAAAAATGAACATGTAAATCCGGATGGCTCGACTATTTGGCGTATAAAGCTGGCTGTTACCTAGATCGACATCATATCCTAGGTGACTGCAATCTGCCAACATTAAATCGTTTGTGACCAGGTAGCTTATTCAAAGAAACAAAAAAATGGTGTTCAGCCAGCTAGAATTTCGTACCAAACGAAATTCAAATCTGTTTTTCAGCTGAAACATGAAACCAAACAAATTTGCAAAAAATATACAGGGTCTGTCGTATTGAATGGATAAACCGTTATCTGGAGTTGGTCCGGACGGCCCGGACTGTAAGAAAATTGTATCTATTTATCGGAATACACAGCCATATAAAAATGGTGGAGACTTTCATGCTTTTTTATAAATTTCCCGAATTCTTTCATTCATTTCGCTGCTATTTAATCAAATTTACGTATTTTTGTTTAATTTTTACTGAATTATATTCCTGAGGAATTGTTTTACCTAAGTTTTATACAATTATAGATGTTCTTAACGTGAAACCTTTTCAAAATTGTCGTTTTAAGTTCCAACTTTTTTAATAGTGTCAACTTTGATCATCTACTTTGACAAAAAAGTATGGAGCTAAAGCTGCCCTTAATTTTAAAAACTTGTTTAAGTAATTGGGATATTCAGAAGAAAACCAGGCTGTTTTATGGAACAAAACTACCGTAACTATACGATAATAATGCAATGAAAGTGAACGAATTAAAATTTTTCAGGCTCTAATAGTTTCATGTGAAAAACATGTTGCTAAATTTTATTACAAAATTGAAAAGAATCACGTGATAAAAAACGGCCAAAAATGGAAAAACGAGTAGGTACACTCTTTGCGTTAAAAGGACGATTGATGGTCAGTGTTACTAGGCAGATGCATACAGTAGAAAGTGACCCACCAGCCACGTATGGTCATGAAACATATTTAAATTAAAACTGGTACACCACTTTCTTGGCCCATTGTACAAACTCTACACGATTGTACGCTAAGTATGGGCGTGCGCGTGCGCGCTGGCAGCCAGCCGAGTTGTAAACTGTCTGTTCTGACGTTTGTTTGTCTGTTTGTACAAGTTCAACGACTTCGTAGCCGAACTAATTCAGTCAACTTTTGATTTACTTTCGTATGAATACATCGAACTCTTTCATAGAGAATGTAGTGAATTTGCTTTCAGCTAGATACGGGTGTGGCTCTTAATTTCAATTTAATTAGGTACCATGCAAATTTATACAGGTATTAAGTTTGATTGATAACTAGTTATTTTTCGGTTTCCCTAATATGGGGCTAATGTTCTAAGGTTATTATATCCTGTCAGTGAGTCAATCCCAGATGAAAAAATCATGTCATGGCCCTATGGTCAAGCTTTTAAAAAAATTTGATGACAATTTTACATGTCTTTATCCATCAATATTAAATAAAGCTGTAGAACAATTTTTTTATCAAAAAATTTGCAATAGTTTTTTTTTGTTCCATTCTTACATTGTACCTTAGGCAAACTTTATCACCATGCAGAGTCCACTAAGATCTTTATTAATAAATTGTCAATGTGCTATTAACTGTTTTTTGGGATACTACAAATAGTTTACCTTTTCCTTTACTCTCACATATTTTGTAATTAAATTAACACCAGGCTGATGTCATGATGTATAATTTAATAACCGTAAGGTATGGCGATTCCCAAACTGCCGCCGCACTGATGCAGCTACGCACTTACGCGCGTACCTATTGGCGAAAGTGAGGATCCGCATCATCGTGCGGAGATTAGTATACAGGGTGACTGGTGACAAATTTTAGAAAATGCAGGAGAGCATTCTGTACTCTATTCTGGTCATAATTATGTTATAAACGTAGGTCCTTAATTCTTCACTAGAATTCGCTATAAATAAATACTACTATGTTACTATTTACTTTACATACAACTGAGTTTTTCGCGGCATGTGACCTGGTATGCGGATCGCAGCCAATGCTAGCGTAATAATGCGTTGAGTTGGTAATCAATTCTTTAACTTTCGGTTAAGTTTACTCACTAAATAATTAATGTTTATTTTTATTATGCAGGGTTGATTTTCGTCACCAGCCAAATTTAAATGTTAGTTTCTTTGATACGATATAAACATACCTGCATATTTATTTTAGCGTCGCTCAGTACAAAAAAGTAGAAATATGGAACCACAAACTTTAAAAAAAATAGTCGCTGTTGATGAACATAGCTACTACGACGCGGCATTTCCTTGATAACACTACGACGTAGTACTACAAAAAGTGTGTAGTAGCGCGTAGTTACCTTTATTTTAATGGTAATTTAGAGTGACCATGCCTTGGTTAATATGTTAGCGAATAAATTAATTTCCTTGTAAAAAAAAAAATCCAATAATCTTTTTTTTAAAGGATACTTATTGTGTAAAAAAAAATTGGCCGGTGACTACAAATCAACCCTTTATTTTTTCTCTTCATGTATGATATCAAACTATCATGTCCTTGAATTTCAAAATTGATCCACCAGTCACCCTGTATATTTGCAGAATATAATAATAATAATAAAATCCCCAGACAATCACACCAACTACATGGCCCCAAAGTAAGCATAGCTTGTGTTATGGGATACCATATAGCGAACTAGGGGGGAACCTAGAATATAAATACATAAATAGATAAACACCCAGACACGGAACATTTTTTTTTTCTAGTTCCGTGCGGGGATCTAACCCGCAACCACTGGCGTCTGAGGTAGATAGGTTTACCCCAACGCCAAAGTGGTCGTCGTTATAATATGGTAATTATAACGGTCTTAAACTATTCATGTGCTACATAATAAACCGCAAAAATATGTGCGAAACCTTAAAAGGTACGTAAGTTATTATAATTAAATAAGTTTGATAAATTATTAATAGTAAAATATGCAATCTCTATCCATCATTATAATACCTCCAAAGTCAAACGTGACATCAGATGGTCTTATAACCTCTGGTGTTCTGCCTACCCCATACAGGCGTGAAGTTATGTGTGTATGTATGTAATTATTAAAAGTACAGAAGGCGGAAGGTCAACCTTTCAAAATCTGTCCAAAAATTGTAATTGAATCTGTACTCTATTCCCTCGACATTAAGTTAAAAATTGTTTTGGAACTTTCGTTTGTAAAGCTTGAGCTGCTGCCTTCTGCCATTAGATCTGAATGCAATTTTTCGCCAGTGGGATCCACTAAGCGTTAGCTGGTTATACTAGAATTTTCGGTAGCTATCCAAACGTTTCCATGCCTTAATTTCCAAAATTTTCGTTATGTTTCTCGTCATTCTTGCATATTCTCATGTTCCAAATTAATGAGCTTTTATTACTTAATCCCTCGCTCGTGTAACTAACTGTATTACGAAATATTCCCCGAAAATGGCTGCGAAATACCAGATATTCTTTAAATGCCATGCCGATTCCTGTTAATAGGCTGGATCATATGAGAGAATATATAAATATGACGGATTTTCGCATTGCTACTATAGTGGAAAACATTTGTGCAAAATGCTACATACACTGTATGGAAGAATGTTAATTTTCAAACTGGTTTATTATAATTTGGAGGTAAGCTCGTTTTACATTTCACTTGCTGATAAGTGACAATAGAATAGTCAATTTTTATACTTAATAATTGACAATGGGGAGTTTTCTGACAGCTCATAAAAATTAGTTCAAAACACCTCTATAGATGGCACTTTTAAAAAGCCGAAGGCGTTAAGTCTGTAAACTATAATGTAGGTAAGTGGTATCTACCATCTATGGTTATTTATACGTTCAAATTCTGATACAGACATCAATTAATTTATTTTACTTTTAAAAACGCAGTGTGGAATAAATTCTTCGCCTTCGCCTTTTGTAAAGCGCCATCTATCGAAGCCTTTTGTACCGATTTTGTACAGTTTTGTTTTTTTAATGAGCTGTTAGAAAACTCCCCATTGTGTTGAAATGTTAAGTCAGGTTGAAGAAGAATAAAATGAATAAACAAATGTTATTAGTTACTGTGATAATTTATTATCATTAATTTTTTTATTTATTAACTAGATTTTTCCTGAAACTTCTTATGCGCTATACTACCCTTTCTGTGGGAATTTCAGGAACTCCTTCCATAATGCAACCAGATACCCATTGAAAGAACCTTTAAGTATAACAAGTTTCACATCCGTGCTCTCAAATAATAAGATTAAAAAAAAAGTTCTATATTTCCCTTCCCGTGGGAATATCGGGAATTCCTTCCATGATACAACCGAACACCCATTGAAGAACATTTGAACCTAGTTCCACATCCGTGAACTCAGGGAATAAGATTTTTCATACAAACTTAAAAGTCCAACATTTCCCGTTCCCGCGGGAATTTCAGGAATTCCTTCCTTAGTGCTCAGCTTAGTCCAATTTCAGCTCTCTAAGCCCAGTGGTAATAGCTGTACGTTGTCTGTCAGTCACTTAGTCAGTAACGGAACAGTTTTATATGTATATTAAGATTTAAAAAAAAACTTTGTTTCGAACACCTCTACATTTATTTTAATATAGGTATAAGCCTAATTTTGTTCCAGTGATTTTGTAGGGTTTTTCTACTTTGTTATATCACCCATTCAGTGTTATCTCAAGCTTGCCAACCTTAGCAAACAAACTACAACCCCGATCCGCCCTAATGAGCCTGCATATCCGCTTTTTAAGTCGTTAGCTTTTTAGCTACCATTATATTCCACGAGTATTTCACAATGTTATGAAATACTTTGAGTAAAGAGTTATACAAATATGAGTCATAAATGAGAGAATATTAAAGAAATAAAGTTAATTTGGTTAAAACACAAAATTGATATTCCGGATTTTGATGTAAAAAATGCATCTCGTTCTCAACACCCAGTTACGGAAAATCGTGACAACATTCTTATAAAAGCCGAGCAAGATCTAATGATTAAAGAAAAGGCTGATTATACAATATAGGTCGATTTATGAGTGCCCCATGAACACACCGGAAGAAACCCAATGGACCGTGTGCCCATTTGCATTTCTCTCTTGAAACGTAATGAAATCGAACCACTTTTGAAGAATTTGATCACTGGTTACGAAAAATGTATCACCTACGATAATATCGCACGGAAAAGATTGTGATGAAATTTAATGAAATGAAACATTAATTCATCATAAGACCATCAAATGGCCGCTTAATGACGCCACAATTTTGCACTTCGGCTTTAACAAGGTGTTGATAGTTATTGAAATAGGATATTACAGTAGACCAAGAGACAAAAAAAGCCGGCGGAATAAAACTCTTGGCACTCTTTTTCAGTCAGGATTATACGAATTAATACAAAAAGGTACAGTACATATTGATTATGCATGACTTAAAAAAGAAAACAAACACAAGACAGCTTATTGTGAGAGTCAATGTCATGCCACAACCAAATTGCTTACAGTCCGACAAGGCTTTTTTGGCGCTTGGATGACGTCAGAGGGGCGTTAGGGTGAAATAAGGGTTACCATTAAGTACAATTTCCCTACTCTCAGGGAAAAATATGAATGCATAAACGTTTAGTTTTTTTCAAGTTTGGAAACAGAAATTATTTCATTTTATGTACTACAAAAGGTTTGTCGCGGAAACTTTGAGAAAAACGTTAGTGGTACAAAAACACAGGGTTGAAGATACAAATAAGTATATGATTCAGCAAGAAAATATATTAAAACATAAAGAAACATGAAATTAAAATCATGTTTTTATGATAAATTGTTTTCCTCGTCATCCTCGTCACCACTACTTTTTATAAGGTATCTAGAAAGGCTCGTAGTTTTAAAGGTTTGTAAAAAATCTGCTTATCTTTCTTCACTTTTCATACAGTCTTTCTAAAGAGACAATTCTCCAGAAATCTTAGTTTTTATTGAGTTTTAAAAAATGAAATAAATTATGTTCTAAAGCGTATTTTTCAAAGTACGGCAATTTGAAAACATTTTTTACTCTTAAAATGGGATTTATTGAGACGTTAAATTGTTTTTCTTTCTGAAAACAACTTTTTTAATTTCATAACTACAATAAGTACATTTTGTAAATTTTGGCGTATTTTATATCTTAATATTGAATTTAAAAGTACATTAATAAATATGAGCGGTAAAAGTCATGAAGTGACATTTCCCAAGACGGTGGTTAGTTTAGCGCCAAAAGATCCTTGCCAGACTATACATAGTAGGTTCACTGAGCTATGGATGCACAACAAGAACATGTGGTATGTCAGGCTGCACAGATTATCTTAAAACTTAAGTTCACACGCAATAGTCGATGTGGAGTGTATTGTGGGACTAGAAGGACATTATGAGGAATACCAATTTACTTAATAGATATAATTTTTACTGATTGATTTTGATAAAATTTACACTAGAGTATGATTCACCAAAAGCAACATCATTGAGCAAAACCGCGAATTTACTGTTAGTAGTAATAGTAAAAGTTCTCGTTTGGTATGTACATTCTATATAAATTATATAATTTAAATTTTCTATTCATGTATGGTTGTCTTGAAGAAATCGGCTGTTGGCGATGAGAACGCCAATTGTGTAACAATTTTATAATGAGCCTTTTAGAATGTATTTTTTTATATACATATATTGTATGCAATGAAGTGTGAATAAATAAATAAATGTTTAGTTCACAGAACAAGTATAGTCTTTCATAATGAAAACACCCCATTATACACATCTTTAGTCACTTGACGAAAATTGAGCGAGTTGGCTAGGATATCTTAATGTATCCGTCGTATAGACTTGATCTTGCACCCTCAGATTTCCACCTGTTTCGTTCTCTTAAGAATTCTTTAGGTAGTATAAGGTAATATTAAAGGTGGACTTTCAAAACCACTAATAGCAGTTTTTAGTGGGAGTGCAACGGAATGGACGGACCGAAAATGGAACGCAACGGAATGATGCCACTACCTACGAGATGGCTACAAGCTACCAAACAAAATGGCACGTAATTGTTTTAAATGATTTAATGCATTTACGGGATTTGTACCACGATTTCCGATTTTAATTTCGCGCGCGCGGATTCTCCCGTAAATTCATTAAATCAAAACAGCACATATTTAAAATTAGGTGTAAATACGTTAAGTAAAATCTTACCTTTAATTTTTATACTTTTATATACCCCTGACCTATTATGATACCTAAAACAAAAGAAAACGAAAAGGGAAACAAAGAAAAAAGATAATTAGCCTGCTAAGATAAATAAACAGACAACAGTAGAACAATACACAAAAACTACAAAAAGAGCTCTTTACAATTAAATGAATGCTAAAAAATAAGTTCTGTGCCTCCTGTGAAAAGCGATATAAGTCGACTTATACCCTTTTTGCATTTTTGACGTGATGATAATAAGAAAAAAGAGCGAAAAGTCGAGCGTTTCCCATAATTCCACTGACTGACTCGGTGTTTAAAGAAATCATGGTAGGCAGGCACCTTACAGTGTTTAAGATGCCTGCTTACCATGTTTTCTTATTCTCCAATGAACTACCTACGTGGTTTTAGGCTTTGGTGTGTAACCAGAGTGCTTGGGTCTTGTGCGCTGCTATTTAAATTTCCAGCTCGCGAATTTAGCTCATAACATGCCAAACTCAGCCAAGCTGTTGTCCTTTGAAAATTCTCCACTCTGGCCAGCAATAGTATATCGCCTGTACAGTTTATGACTTCCACCCCCAGCGGGAGATTGGCAGGCAGTAATAATTCGTATTCCATAAATATGGCCCGAGCACTGAACTCTGCCGAACTCCGCTGCTCACCTTCTTGTGATAGAAGTTATTGTTCTTGGATTCCTAATCTTCACTCATCAATTGCTGAGGTAAGAATTGAGTTTCATTAGTATTCAGGTACGCCGTAATGTGATAGTGTTATGGTTTGCAGAGTTATAACGGCGTTCACGATGTCTATGTCAACTGCTTATATCACTTTATTGTTTCCACTGGCGATGTCAATGATGCTACGGACTCGCTAGATTGCGTCGACCGTTGATCTACGGAAGCCATATTGCCAGTCGGATAGGTCAGGTACCTCATTTGCTAAGAGGTGGTTGATGCAGTAGGCAATGATCTGTTTGAATACTTTTCAAGGTCGTCGAGTAAGCACAGAGGTTGTCAGTTTGTGTGCCTTCCTTTCTTAGTAGGACCAAACGTCCAATCTTCATTGTAAGGAAAATTCAACGTAAAACAACTGTTGAAAATTCAGTCCATCTCCAAGTATGTCAAAAGTTATAGCTAGGATGCTAGCTGCCAAGTTCTGGTCAGCTATATTTAGTTCTTCGTACAGGGGATGCTTGATTTCTAGCCGTCCCGAAGACCCCTCAGGCCAGTTCAGCTCCCAAACTATCGGGTTAGAGCAACCGCGTTGTGACTATTTAGTTAGAATTCAGTCGCGACTGCCCAATCGTATTTCCAGGGCCAGAGCGCAAAGTTCTCCCATGACCGCATTGCATTCTGGATGCTCGCTCCCATCGACGAATCCTGGCTTTCAGCGCCACTCTCGTCACCAGCCCTGAGGGTTTCAACGGAGTCCTTCCGGTTTTAACCCAGTTCGCTCCCCTAATTAGGAAACTTCAGGTTGCCCAAAGTTTCTCATCGTCTGTTTGCTTTCCCGTCTCTTCTTTTTCAGAGTGAATCTCACCGCTCGAGGTAATCACTTTGCTTCAGCTTTGTATTGTATCTTTCAGCGGGCACCCCGTCAGGGTGCCGCCTTCTACGCAGCCTCTATCTACCGATTGGTTCTCGCTCCGTTGATGATCTGTGGCCTTGGTTTTGGGTCAACAGTTCTTAGATGCCCTTTCGTACGCAGTGCATTCATCCTCCTCCTAATAAAGCTTACTCTTTTGTATGCTAAATCTTTTCCTTAGCGAAAAGAAAAGGGTGCGTGGTACTATGGCCCTTTTAGTAGGATCTAGCTGAGCCCTTGGAAAGAGAGTGTAAATTGTTAAGAGTGCTCAATGAAGATTGAATCGAGTATCATCGTTGAGGAATGTGTAAGTATAGGGAGGAAGTTTGCCTGCTATCATTTTGTACGGTTGTCTCCAATGGTTTCTGGTAATTTCCTTCCAGGACTGGGCTTTGGCATTTGCTAAAGCTATCGGTAGGACTTAATAGGCTATTGCGGTCTCTTCATTTGTAAAATGTTTATTTTCCTAAGACTTGTATTTATTTACACAAAGACATGGTTATTACTGAGGGGACTTTATCTTTTTACACATTTTTATTACAAGGCTATTATTTTGGAAACTCATACAAATTAGGGCAATTTAAACTGTGACGGGGTACACCCACGAAAAACGTATTTTTCAGAGTTTAAGCTTCTACTTTAGTTCGGCCAACGTTAAGCTAGGAACAGATACTGCTGAGTTAAATCTATACTAATATTTATTTGTATTGAATAGGCTTAAAAACTACTGGACCGATATCAAAATTTCTTTTACCATTACTTAGAGGGATTCTTCCGAATCCGTATAGGCTACTTTTTATCCCGAAAATCCCGCGGGAATCGAAATTGCGCGGGTAAAACCGCGCGCAACAGCTAGTGATTTTATAAGTTCATGTAAATCAGTTTCCACCAAGTAACAAAAAATCTGCTTTTAAGTGCACCATGATATAACTGTACTTGTATCGTTAATCACATATTTTTTTTCTTACATTACATTTATAGTAGGTACATCTCACATGTTTTATTCCAAATTTATCAATTATCGAAAAACCAATCCAATGCAGTTTCAAAGACCACAAAAGACAAAAAGAAGAACTCCGAGAATGTTTTACTGTTTTGGTTCACGAGTTAGAATTTTTTAAAACTTTGTTTTCGCTCTCCTATAATGTAGCTATTTTCGTCTTATATCACTTATCACAGGAGGCACGGAGTTGTACTTATTCCAGATCTGTTTTTTGGATCATTATTTAATAAGTTGAGATTTGACCTTCATCATTAGGCCGTGTAACTAAAATGGGTAAACAACAACTGTCCGGCAGCTAAATTCACATGCTTACATTGCGACATTCGCTACAATGGGTAGCTGTTCTGTTAGAATGTCTATTACGAAGGATCTTTCATTTCTATTTCGAATTATTGTATACTTGGCTTGAATTGTTTTTTTTTATATTTTTTTACGTGTGGTGTTGCCGACAGATAACGCTGGTTTCCAAAATACCCGTACTTCCAAGTATGTATTTCCAGTCAATTTCACGTACTTTTAAGAATTTTATTTCTCTTTGTCAGATAGATAAATAAACGCCCTCTGCAATTAACGAAGAAAATTAAAGACAATCTAACTAAAAACCAAGTATAGAGAAAAAAAAGGAGGTTGAGTTAAGAAGATAGTGAATCGCGCTCTTGTTTTGGGTACTCGGATCAACGTTCAGCTTAATCCAAACGCTAAACAGTTTTCCCAGTGAATAGGTTTCTCTAGGATGGATGTGTACTACCTTGGTCTTACGCTGCGTATAGATTGCTGGGGCCCGAGTCTGTAACTTTCACGCACCACTGGTTTTACGCACCGATGGTAGACCATCGGGGCCATCGAGTGCATTTCGTTGGCAGTCTGTAACGCCACCGATGGTAAACCAGTGGTTCGAAGAACCAATGGGGCTTCGAGCCATTGGTATTGTGGGTTCATTCAGTGACTCATTACTTCATTCGCCTGTCTTTTTAAAAACTCGTCAATCATTCATAAATATTGACACAAAATTTATTTGTTAATTATTTAAATCTTGCTAAAGTATTGTAAAGCAATATATTTTTAATGCTTTACCATTAAAACAATGATAATTTATTTTATACCGATAATTTTTCGTGTTTGTCTACTAAAAGTTTGAAAAATAACATGTCAAGTACACTTCAGTCAGATTGACAAAGAAGTTTGACTGACTGCTAACTTTAAAAATTCCCTCCACTTTGTTGTGATATTTTCATTGAATTGAATTCAAGTATTTAACTATGATTTTGGCGCAACAAATCGACGTCCTCCTGGACTTCCTAGAGCAGCATCCAGAGCTGGCACTAGGGCACGTGAACCGCTCAGCGGAGGCACGAAGCCTTAGCACTAGGCTGTGGCAGCAATGTGCAAACTTATTAAACTCCGTATCCAGCGACGGTGCACAGAAATCTTGGTCGATGTGGAGAACTGTAAGTTTTGAACATTATGCTACGTATTTCCGCTCGTGTTCTAATATAAGGTCTTTCTGCTTGTATTTTTTCTCAGTCTACCATCTATTTTTGTACAGCCAAAGTTGCAGATACCTCTTTTCTCTAAAATACTGCATTCATATACCTGTGGGATAAAATTGTATTGTCTATGTTAAAGTATGAACGCAGATTGTTATTGTAGAAATGGAACGCAGCGAATGAGTGATATGGACGTGAGTGAGTGAGAGGAAAGAAAGGAGGGATAGATACGAATTTTGTGCTAAGACGGTGGTTGTAGTAACGTGTGCTCCAATAAATTTTTTCTAAAGAAAGTTAATTTTTTGTGTTTTTTTGCCATACAATCCCACAAAATTTGGGGGCTCGTCCGGGAGGCAGCCGTGAGTAAAGAGTTTCCGGATACCGTTGACATCAAAGCTATTCACGAGCTTATGAGCCAGCGAAAGAAAAGACGAGACGAGAGTTGCATTGACTATATGATGGTCATGAAGGAGCTGGGTAAAAGGGGAAAAATACCCGATTACGTGGCCATTAAATACATCGTTGATGGCATAGTTGACCACGAGACCAATAAAATCATGTTGTACGGTGTGACTACGTATCCTGATCCCAAAGTCTATGGAAAATGAAATCATTAAAAAGGCTCATGCAAATGGACATTTTTCAAAAAAGAAGATGATGGAATTAATAAGTAAAGACTATTTTATCAAGAACCTTGATAAGAAAATAGAAGAATTTGTTACGACTTGCATTCCATGTTTATTAGCCACACGTAAAGAAGGTAAACAGGAAGGATTCCTAACACCAATTGAAAAGGAAGAATCACCGCTACATACACTTCATTTGGATCATATTGGTCCAATGACTGAGACGAAAAAGCAGTATAACCATATTCTCACGATTGTAGACGCATTTACGAAGTTCACGTGGATATTTCCCACTAAAGGTACTACTAGTAAAGAAACTATTGAAAAGTTAAAAATTCACCAACAACATTTTGGTAATCCGACTAGATTCATAACTGATAGAGGAACGGCTTTTACAAGCAACGAGTTTCAAGAGTATTGTAGAGAAGAGAGCATACAACACATTAAAATTACAACAGGAATACCCAGAGGAAATGGGCAAGTGGAAAGGGTTCATCGTACTATAATCTCCATACTTACAAAGATGTGTATAGAAAACCCTGCTCTGTGGTACAGGCATGTAAGTAGATTACAGCGTTCTCTAAACAGTACTTTTCAGCGAAGCATAAAAACTACGCCTTATCAACTATTGATTGGAACCAAGATGAGGATGAAGGAGGATATTGAGATTTATGAATTGCTTTTACAGGAAGAAAGAGATAGCTATTCAGAGGTTAGAGAAAAACTCAGAGAGGCAGCTAAAACACAAATTCTACAAGTGCAAGAAGAAAACATAAGAAATTACAATAGGAAGAGAAAAGAAAGTAAGAAGTACAATGAAGGAGACTTAGTGGCAATAAAACGCACACAGTTTGGCACAGGAATGAAGCTGAAAGCTAAATATCTAGGACCCTACCAAGTTGTAAAAGTGAAAAGGAACAACAGATATGATGTGAAAAAGCTTGACCCTAGTACTGAAGGCCCTGGGGTAACCTCCAGTTCAGCTGATTACATGAAGGTGTGGCCAGATGTCAACTCCAACACCTAAAAGGTGAGAGTTTATGTCAAATAATTTTTATTTCAGTTTGATGTATGAAAGGTTGTTATGAATGTTTGGTATTATTGTAATGTTAGCCTAGTTTATTATAAGTGAGAAATATATATTTGTACTGTACCTACTGTAATGTTAAATATTAGTCTATAAGTGTGTCTATATTGTGTATTGATAATGTTATGTTGTGTATTAAAATAAAATTTAGAAATTAAGTTTTGCTATGTTGTTGCTTTGATGTTGTTTGTAATTTTGTTAAATTTAAGTGGAATGATAGAGATGTATATGTGTCAATAGATGTCTGAGGACAGACATGAATCAGGATGGCCGACTGTGGGATAAAATTGTATTGTCTATGTTAAAGTATGAACGCAGATTGTTATTGTAGAAATGGAACGCAGCGAATGAGTGATATGGACGTGAGTGAGTGAGAGGAAAGAAAGGAGGGATAGATACGAATTTTGTGCTAAGACGGTGGTTGTAGTAACGTGTGCTCCAATAAATTTTTTCTAAAGAAAGTTAATTTTTTGTGTTTTTTTGCCATACAATCCCACATACCTATATCCTTTTTTTTGTTCTATTTAAAGATATTATTTTCAAAAAACTAGATAACTAAATAAAAGGTATTATGTTTAAAACTGACAACTTTATTGTATATGGACCCAGAAAATTTGATACAAAAAGCACTAGAAGAAAATCATACCAAACAAATTAACACATTAAAAATATAATCAAAGTTTACTAATTTTTTAATAACTAATTTTTTTTATCAGGTTCTCCTTCAGCTCTTGCTTCGGCGCGTGAGCTTTTCAACGACGTTGGGCGGTTGGGAGCTGAAGCGACGATGGAGCTCCGCCGTTCAAATCAGCAGCTAACAGATGCTATTAGAAGTTCTTCTGAGCTGCTTGCAGGGGCTACAGATAGGATGACTGCTGCCATTGAAAATGCATCTGCAATGCAGAGATAAAATAAATATATTTTATACTATGAAAGTCTTTTAGTTGCCACACTTAAGATCATAATGGCTTAGACCAGCCCTGAATGCCATCCAGATAGACACATAAATAGTTTTATAAGTACCTAAGTGTCAGGATTTATTTTCATGTGTGTCTCCATAGTAAGTCCACAATCCTTCTTTGCATAGCCCGGCCTTCCAAAAGCTCTGGGTTGCTTCGGCTATGGCGTCTGGAGTTATCTTCTTCCATTAAGACATTTTCCTCCTAAATCAAATTAAATTGAGTAATTATTAAGAAGACACAAACTAAATAATAATTATAACAATCAGTATAAATAGTATTGCACCAAGTGTAGTTTTGAAGATAGGAAGCAGATGATTAAATCTGCAGAGAGCAACACCAATTGTGTGACACCAAACTAAGTTCAAGCTTTAAGTGTGCACCACACTGGTTTAGTGGAAAACCTTTCTAAGTTAGCCTGAACTGGAAATCGAACCTTGAAGTCTTTCAAATACTGCCGTGCTACCAAGACTACAAATCTTTTCCTACCAGTGGAAGTAGCTGGGCTTCCTCTTCGGCCTCCTCAGCAGTAAAGTAGCTGGCAGGTGCATTCACTTTCAAAGCAATGTTGTGTAGAACACAACAAGCTTGGGTGATCTTTCCACATGTTACTAGAGCATAATGTAAAGCACGTGCAGCAAGTAAACACCTGAAAAAAAACTCTGTTCATACCTTAATAGTTAAAACTTAATGTATTACCAGCTTATGCAGGCTATACTAACCGAAAGCGTGCTTTTAACACTCCAATGCAACGCTCTACTGTGTTTCGTGCAGCAACATGCTTAACATAATAATTATGCTCAGCAGTCCCCGGAGTACTATGTAATATAGGTGTCGTCAAAGTCCTCCAGGTGTCATCAAGGTGGCCAGCTCGAAAATTGCCCAACCAAGAGAATTCATCTTCACCTTATAAATTAAAACAAAACAATAATCTTCAAAATCACTTAACACTCAATGATTCATTAAACAATAAATAAAAAGTCACGCACCAACAAAACTTATCTATAAACTTATTTTTTTCTGTTAAAAATAATAAAACTTTTCACAATGGTTGCTAAAACAATCGTCCCAAGATCAACTGTTGCAAAACGCACCGATAGTTGCTATCACGTGACCAAACATGTGTCAGAAATCCTTACAGACTACCAATATTTAGCACCGAACCGATGGCACGCCGATTGTTCGCGCTTACAGACTACGCAATTTAGGCAAAAGACCAGTGGTCACCAGTGGTGCCTATGACGTACGTGTGTGCGTTACAGACTGCCAAAATCGAACCATCGGCAACCGATGGCTTGTTTTAAAAGTTACAGACTCGGGCCCCTGGTTTATTCCACCTTGATCACCTGGGTGATATCACCTGGGTGCACAAAGAGGAATGAATTAGTCTACCTTAATCACTTCGGAAATAAATCACCTGGGTGATGGGCAATGGAACTAGTAATGTAACATTCTCCGCACGTCGCGTATTTGGGCGTGTAGTGCGCAGATTTGTACGCGTCATTATTTATTTTACACATTTACCAGGTGACACTGAAGGTAAACGTCTCATCCTTTATACAGGGTGACTTGTACATGACCTGCCATAGGAACAGAGCGTGTAGATGTGAGCGTTTGCAAATTTTTCAAAATTTTTAGAGATAGGCATAATTTTGTACTTTTTTGAATTTATCCCAAAAGCTTGCCTTTAGACTTTTTTTACTAATTCATACATTTTTTGAAATTATCGTTAATAAGTAACTTATATGTGCCTGTGTTTAAGTGACATCGGTTTCCTCAGAAAAAAGATATTGCCCTTGAAAAATCACAAAAGGGTGAAAAAATTTCGAGCAAAAATTATTTCAACACATTTAAAAAAAAACAGTATGGTGTTGTTAATTTTTAGGATTATAAGCTTTCCAAAAATACCAAATTTTAAAGAAAAACATATTTCATTTGAATGCAAAATTCTCTTAAGTGAATAATGAGACTCGTTTCCCATATGATTTATACATAATGCCCATTACATAGGAAAGGCAAGTAAATTGGCTTTTATGTTTTATCTTTTTTTTAAGCAGAGTAATCCAATACGGGTCAATTTTTTATCTTAATATATGGAAGCATAAAAGATATTGTTATAAATCAAACTAATTCAAAAACACATCTAATAGAGAATTCTATTAGATGCGTTTTTGAATCGTAATACAGAATGGACAGCATACTTTTGACGTAACATTATTAATTACCCAGTTTGCAAATCTTATCTCAACATAGAAGAAGGTTTAACACCAAACAAACACGTTACTTCCCAATTATTTTTGAATAGAAAGAAGCATTGACCTAAAACAGGGCTGCCACCCTCAGGCTCAGCATAGAAATGTTGACATCCGCACAAATAGAAGTATCCCTAACGAAACGAATCTCAAACAAACACGACCGGTCCTTGTTTGCTTTACTAAAGTTCAGAGTTGAAAATGATTCGAAATATCTTCGGAAACATTTTTCTGGATTGCGAAAAATGGAATTTAAGGTGTCTTTTTTACTAAAAACTTGTTATGCTTTTGACGTGAATCTTACGTTGGTGGAGTTTAATAGTAAGCAGACTAAATTGAATGTGATTGTGCTTGGTTGTAGACTGGCCGCATTGGCAATTTGAGAATTAAATAAAGCCTGACTTGATAGGTACCCATAGGTTTACGTGATTATTATGTCAATAAAATATGTGACATAGAAGTCCATGATACGTAGACGTAGGGTTGCAAAGTAGAAGTGGTATTGAGCAGGGAATTAAGCTCAAAGTTCGGTCGGCTAAGTGCTGCAAAACGTAGCTGTTGTGATTTAAGCTGTTCTTATTGTTACTACATTATGACTTTTTACTTTACTTCATGTTCCAGAAAAAGAAACTATAGAGCGAGTAAGATGGTTAAGTCTGTTCATACTATGCGGAGTTTTCCAATTGATTTTAAAAAGAAAAAAACATATCCTTCTCTCTCAAAATATGGGGTTGGTAAAAAGTTCGCTGTCAAAGTTGTATACGAAAAGACATTTGACATTGCACTTTTGTAAGAAAAGCATCTAAAACGAAATCTAGTAACTATTTATATTTATTTTTAAATGTCACTTTAAAAACCTCTCATTGACCAAGATATCCTATTTTCTATAGCAGTTGTTTATCACCCCTCACTTTTGTAAAATTGAAGCCGAATGAAAAATGCTTACATCATACAGATTAATTTTCTTCAGTAAATAGCTCTATGGGATCCCTCAAAATGATGAGTGGGTTTAGATAACGGAAGAATTTTTTTTTTCAAATATTTTTCTTTGGTTAAAATTTCAAAATTTTGCTAAGTAATCAAAATTCAAGTTTAATCTTTAGTTTATATTACACAGCACCTTATATTGATCCACCACCCAGCACTGGGCCAGCTTGGTGAATTATGGCCTATCCCTCCTCTTCACCCAGGGGAGAGACTCATGCCCTGCAGTGGGCTCATTACAAAGAGTTGTGATGATGATGACACAGCAAGAAATAAAAACGTTTCCATCTAATTGTATTTTTTTTTTATGAAGATCAAAAATTTTTAGGAGAAGGTTAAGAATGATGTGTGGATTCAATTTGACCCTATTAATCAAAATTTAAAATATTTTGATCTTCATAAAAAAGACCCTTATATAAAACTTAAGTTAACTTAACTGTAGATTAAACTTAAATTTAACTCCATTAGAAGAATTTTGAAATTTTAATATATGAAAAATATTTAAAAAAAGTATTTGTTTCGTACTCATTCATAATTTTTCATCTGCTATTAAAATATACTTGACTATTATAAATAGACCCTGTATATACCAGGACAGATTCTTGACTATTATTGTACTATACTAAGGTCGTTGTATGCTAGCCAAAAATTGCCAATTTAGGATGTTTTCGTTGATGCTTAGTTTTCCTGCATGCATGTCAATTCAAACAAGCTTAGCAATCTTTTTTAAACGAACTCAAATCCAAAATAATCTCAACTGAGTAATTCAAAAAGAATTCTTATTCTCAGCAAATTAAGTTCAATATGGTTTGGTGATTTGTTTGTAAGCAATTTGGCGCATTCTGAAACGTAGGGTTCCATGTCAAAATATTAAATATTATTTAAGAAAACATTACCTAAAGGTATTGATTTGAACTTCAATATATTGAAAAAGCCTTGATTGGAACATTTCTGTATAAAGTTTTTATTTTGCTAAGATTGCAATCTCAACCAAAAAGGCCTCGCGCACGAAGGTTTTCTAACCGTTATCTATAAAAACGGCAAAAATTCAGGGCTGTTGTATGGAAGCCAGTGGAATGATATCATAATCAAAACCAAATGGTATGAATAGGTCTTTCAAATAAAAAATAATTTTGTTAATATCTCATCCTTATTGAAAGACCCTATAGATTTAGTTCTAGGCCACCGAGCCCGGACAAATTTGTAAAAAGGCCAAAATTAAATTACCGTTTCGCAAAAAAACTCGGTAGTGTTTCGGTATTAGAATGTTCCCCCAGCGGTAGTGTTGAACTGGCTTGGTCTATGTGTAGGTATACCAAGGTCGCCACATATTCTGATGAATGGTTTTCATAAAACAAAGTTAGATATAATAGAAATACGAGGGTTTTTTTTATCGGCAACTTTTTTTTTAACCGCGCGTTTGTCCTCAGTCTCACTTGATCCTGATAATAAGCCGGTTTGTAAATTACAGTCTTTTGATTCATGGAAGGAATATTACTCTACCATTTTAATACAGGTATATTAAGTGGCAGACTTTAAATCAAAGGTCGCGGAAAGGCTCATAGGTACGCGGAACCCTTATGTACGAGTTAAACCCGCACTTGACAGTTTTTCATTTTATTCCCTTTGTTCTTTTTGCGGTACAAGTGAGCAAGTGACGTACATATGTTTGTAACCAAGTGGTCGGTGTTGAGTTGCTTCTATTTGCGACTTCTGCAGAGACGCGAGATGGAAGCTTTTAAGTGAGCGCTAGTTTGAGAGCTGCTGTAAATAATCGCTGCACTTAACGACGTCACACGTGGGAAGTGTAGAAGCTTGCGAGACTGTTGTTTCATTTGTTTCAAAGAAATATGTAGCTTGGAGAGAATAAAACAAAGACGTTTATTAAATAATATTTTAAAGCTTTTTTTGCATTTAAAATGCTTAATTCCTCTTAAATAAATGAAAATTATCTATAATTTTATATTATTTAACATTGCAATGCTTCACTTTAACTGGGATTCACAATTTCTGTAAAGAAATTGGTCTCGGTTGGTCTTAGCTGCAAAGCTATACCATTAGATGGAGCTACGTTAGCAATATAACGTAAAAAATCAAAAATGTTTTAAGTAATTTCGAGGCGTACCGCCAGGCCCCGGTAGCTCAGTGGAAGAGCACTCGTCCGGCAAACGAGAGGTCCCAGGTTCGAGTCCTGGTCGGGTGATTTTTATTTAACACATTTTTCATTTATTTAAGAGTAAAGTCGTTTATTGATAATGACTAAGATAATAGTAGTTTTATATTCTTACTAGCTGTTTCGCGCGGTTTTACGCACGCAATTTCGAATGAATCCCGCGAGAATAACCGGATGAAAAGTAGCCTATGTGCTATTCTAGACACTATCGCACTATCACTATGCCAAATTTCAACCAAATCCGTTGAGCCGTTCTCCCGTGTTTGAGGAACAAACATCCATACATCCAAACTTTCACATTTATAATATGAGTAAGGTTTGTAATCTGGCTGGTTCTTCCTTTACACCAAACACCAGCTTTGACACATGGTTACTATGTAGATAATACAGGACGTCCCGGGGCTATGTGACATCAAGGGGAAGCACCCTAAATATCGTAGATAGGGTATTTTGCTGAAAGAAGCTTCCATTTGATTTTTAATTATTAGCAATTCTGCATCTGAAGATTTCCTAAGAATGAGAGGTTTTCTGACAGCTCATTAAAAAAATAAAACGGCACAAAAATGGTACAAAAGGCTTCGATAGATGGCGCTTTACAAAAGCGTTTTTAAAAGTGAAATAAATTAATTGACGTCTGTATCAGAAATTGAACTTATAAATAACCATAGATGGTAGATACCACTTAACTACATTATAGTATACAGACTTAATGCCTTCGGCTTTTATAAAGTGACATCTATAGAGGTTTTTTGAACTATTTTTTATGAGCTGTCAGAAAACTCCTCATTAATCGCTTCGTCTGGGAATCGAACCAACTTGATATGTTTCCTTCTTCTATCGAATATAATATCGATACAGTCCGGTCCACTAATTCAATCAGATGATTTTTGTTATTCTGTACATGAATTCATCAATCATTGCTCAATTCGAAATCCACCCAAATAAATACAAGGTTTTAGAATAATTCTGTTATTCCAATTATAAATTGTGAAATTCTAAGTGAAAGTTCGTTATAAAAAGGTTAGAAGTCTTCATTACTATATTGCTTTCAAACATATTTTATTCAATTATTTCGACATTTTGGAAATCTAGAATTCTTAGGTTCTTGCAAAAACTTAAAAAAATTTATTCTTAGGTTGTTGCCCCACCAATCTATTGGTGTGGTAATATCCTTAGGGTGACAATAAGATGTAGCAAATTGTCCGTTTCAAAAACGATACAAAAAGTATATTTCCACTATTCATGCTTCCAAGGCGAAAAATGTATGAAGCCAAGGCCTATTCCTTTGATACGGATATAAATTATTGTCTGGAATAACATATAGGAACATTTTTATATCGTTATTTCCACAAATATTTTGAAATTGCGCAAGTACAAAAAAAAACTAGTACTGAAATATTTTTCAAATCCGCCATGTACTTTGCAAGTCTAACAAACAAAATTCTAATTTTGAAGATTAATATTCCATGTATTGTCTTCTGCAGCCCGTGGTCAAGGAGGGTTACCTGATGAAGCAGACACGCAGCTTCCAAAGATGGCAGCGCCGGTACTTTCGCTTGCGCGGGCGCACCCTGTACTACGCCAAGGAAAAGGAGGTCAGTTTTTTGCATTGACGGTGTAGGTGCTGGTTATCATAATTGATTGAAGATTTTATAGATAAAAATACCAATGTAATTTCAGTTTTCATAGATAAAAATACTTAATAAAATAGATTCCGCCTGGGACTCGACCCCGAGGTATTCTGTCTGAGCGGGTTCTCTACCAACTGAACAAAGAACCCGGTAGCTTAGTGGGTGGGTAGAGTATTGATTTTATTTATTTAGCTTTTACTTAATATTGTTATCTATAAAACATCTAATACAATATAGATCAAATGCAAACACATTACTAAAATTACATTCGTGTGCCGCCTCCATGTTTGCAAGTTTAGAAATCATACCAACTATGGCATAAGAAGTAGGTAGTTTCAATATCAGAAGGACATTAGTAAAATTATAAGATGAAACGGAACGTCTAAGGAAAACAATTGTAACAAAGGATATTTGAAAGCTGTGTTAATATAAATTTTATTTTATAACACATTTTACATGTTCCTATATCTTACTAAAAATACATTTTAATTATGTGATATACTTACAGAGCATCTATTATCACTCGGTTTACGGACGGTGAAGGATTTTTAAAACAATTTACAATTGCTTACTATTTTTATAAACAATGGTGATGACGAAAAGTGGTTTTACTTTCTTTAATGTAGAACCAGGATGAGGTCAGTTTTCAGTAGCTTAAATGAGAAGTTAGTCATAACAAAGGTCGAAACTTGTATAGATCTTTTTTGGATACAAACCAAGGTACAGAAGCATTTAAAAAGAATTAAATTAAAAATGTTATGGATGTAAAATTATTTAAATTGAGGGTTTATATTTTTAAACTCTAAGCTTAATGAAAGCTACGGTTTTTAACAAGATTTTGTCGCGCAGACGTAATATATTTTAACAGTTCCTGGGGTCACAAGTTAGGCCAAAATCTCATTCATTCATTTCATTTCATTAAGCCTGTCAAAATGTTTCTATTTATTTTTTTACCAACTACTTATCTTTCCTGTTATTACATCATTACTAGAGTCTGGCTGACGAAAGAAGACACTGGGGGTTTTTGCAAACTTTTTATAGGGCAGTACTAGCATAAATGTCAAAGTCGTTTTTCTGGTGTCACTGTTGTCAATCGAACGGTTGTTGGTGGTTTTGGTAATTGAGATTTTGGAATTTTCCTTTCGAAAACGAATAAAAAAATGAAAATTTAGATAGATTATGTGTAAGATCAAAAGGTAGGACAGTACCAATTTTGTTATTACTTACGATACTTTTATAAAAACAATTAATCCAGTATCAACCTTGTTTAATCCATGTATTTCATACCATGATGGTATTTTTTAAATTCGCCAGGTTTTCTCAGTCTCTACTTTCATTAGCCAGACTATACGCCTAATTTTTCTTAATATTATCTTGCAAACAAAAAACCCTTCTTAGGCAAAATCGTTACAAAAGAAAGGAATCATATTGAAATGAGTTTGCGCATAATTTGACTCTACATTTCAACGATAGTTACAAATTGATCCAAAATACAGTCAGGATTGAAACTGTTACAGATCAATAGAAAATATTCATCTGTCTTGCTTTTACCCCGCCTCGGGCACATGTTCTTTTCATGCAAAAGCTGTCTACATATTATCGAGTTTTTCAACTTCTTCGGTTAAAATGAATTGGCAGCTGCAGGGTTAACTTCCCGAGACACCGACATTTACAGACTTTTGTAGCTAAATTTAGTACATTATGCGTTTTGCCTGAGAAATGTTAAAGTTATTTAGTTTTGTCGATTTTTCCCAAAATCATCATTCTTGTTTTGGAACTAGTTATTACTGCAGAGCGCTCAAAAACGAATACTCACTTAGTTTAATATAGTGTAGGTATAAGAAAAAAAGGTATATCTTTTGTTGATAACGCTACAAATATTTAATGGTTACAAAACTCTACATTTTTAAACTGAAACCGAAGAGCCGACGATAAGCGAATTGTACATTATTTCCTTTCCCTTTCATTGACCTACTTGATATCGCTAAGTATGTTTTAATTACTCTTAGAAAAGATTTATGTTTTGCGATAATTAAGTAAAGTTTATTGCATTCCCTTAATTCACCTAGAGTCGTAAAATTAATAGCTTTAAGTAGGGAGTTTATAATTTCTAAAGTGCTTTGTATCGCGTTTCAAGAGGTAATAAGTAGTCCATTATACATAAAAGCACTGAAACTGGTGAAGATACCTATATGGTTACTTGTATGTAACTATGTGCACTACTTAAAGTTTAATCCAACTAATATTATGATTGTGAGAGTGAGGATGAATAGAGGTAGTCCATAAAGTAAATATAGCTACTTATTTATTCAATTCAATTCAATTCAAATCATTTATTTCAGCTAATATGCCATATTTTTACACAAAGTTTACATTTTTAAATATTATACAAATAAATTATAAATAAATTAACTAAAACAAAAATATGATTTTACATTTTCTTTAAATTTTCAATTTAGGAAAGATACGACAGCTTCGATTAAGATTTAACAATGAAGCCATTTTTAAATTTAAATTAATTTCCAAATATTACATTCAAATTTAATTACATGTATCTGTCAATTATTAATAATATTATACAAATAAAGAAATGTCAATTTTGAAGTGAATATCAAATTAAAATCAATTTAATTTGATATTCACTTCAAAATTGTAACTCTTATAACTCTTCTTGCGCGATTTAATCGACGTACAGCGACATCTATCGAATAAAAGGAAACAATTTTTTTTTTTATATTATAAATGTGAAAGTTTGGATGGATGAATGTATTCATGGCTGGATGTTTGTTCCTCTATTACAGCAAAACGGATCAATGGATTTGGATGAAATTTGGCATAGTGAGTTTACAGTCTGGAATAGCAAATAAGCTACTTTTTATTCCTACATTCCCGCGGGATCATAAATTGCACGGATAAAAACGCGCGAAACGGCTAATAATATACAGGGTGACTGGGACATGACCCGCCATAGGAACAGAGCGTGTAGATAAGATCATTTTGTTGAGATATGAAACTCTTTTTATAATACTTTGTGAAGTCTCTGTTTTTGATGGTTTATTTTTCTATTGACTTGTAGATCTGTCGTAATAAAATTGCTCTGTGTATAATGCATCCTAACCTCAACGTAAATGTTCATTTACTTTGAAATGGTCAATAAAATATATGGAAAAACGAGTCTAGTTATTCACTAAAGAGAATTTTGCATTCAAATGAAATAGGATTTTGTGTGTTGAAATTTTAATTTTTGAGATATTTTTTACCCTTTTGTGATTTTTCAAGGGCAACATCTTTTTACTGAGAATTTATTTCCGGAAAAAACCGGTGTAACATAAACACAGGCACGTCTAGGTAACTGATCAACGATAATTTATAAAGAAAAAAACTTTTTTCCAAACTTTTGGAAAAAAAGTACAAAATTATGCCCATTTCCAAAACTATAAGACTTAACCCGTATAAAGTAGGCTTTAAATAGTTGCAAATGATCCTATCTATACGCTCTGTTCCTATGGCGGGTCATGTATCAGTCACCCTATACATATACGTAAGAAAAATAGCAAATAACAATAGGGAAAAAAGGCTTCGATCTTTAATACTTAGAATAATGAAAATTCTGTTGAAAGAAGGAACACATTAAAATAATCGGACGAATGATTATCTGGCTAGTAAAATATATTATGTAAAACTAGAATATTCATACCAAAATTATCAAAGAAATCAATTTGGCATCTAAAACCGTTTTCAAAATTCGAACTGCAAAGATTCGAAAGTATGAGAGGTTACCCACGCCGGGTTTATCTGGGTTCCGGCGAGTCGCTATATGCATAATATAAAGGTATTATACTTACATATTTAGGTATAATCTGCGTTTGTATAATTAAAATTGTCTGTAACATTTTGATAAAAAGTTTTAAAATTTAGACATTGAACCATACTTAAACACGTTTAATTCGCAGGAGTCCTCAATAAATCGAATTGTTTGTTTCTTTTCAATCGACAATAAAAGCTGACATCGGACGACGATCGTAAAAGTAGAGATATTTGGGTTCATGACATTTTTGTAAATCGAATCAAGGAAACAAGATGGAACTTTTATGGCAGCTTTTGCGTTAAGGTTTCCTATACAGCCTTTGATCGCATTCAACTGTTTTACAAAGGTCGTGTTGAACTTATAGAAAACTGGCTAGCTTCGTTGGTAACAGGACAAAGAATTTTACAGTCGAGCTAACATAGTATTTATAGGCTAAATGTTTCTTTTGTTTGAGATTGGATTCTTTATATATTTTTTTTCCTTATAGGATTTTATTTTAATTTCTTTGATGGTTTTTCTAAAATGTTCTTTTACTACGTTTTTAATATTGTATAGATAGAGTATTAGGCCATGATCTGACCACATGCGTCCGTCCCGCGTTCAACTCCCGCCTCACCCGCGACTAACATGCGTCGCAATTTTGTTGTGTATAATTTGAGTGTTATGCAATAAACAGCAATAGAAACGCTAGGCGGGCACTGGGCGGGTGCGTGTGGTCTCAGTGTGCGTGCGTCGGCGTCCGTATTGCATGGATTGCCAGCGTTTGATATATCCGACCACTCAGAAAGTTTTGCGTAAAAAAGTTTTTATGTATAAGACACTGCCCACTTCTAATTATTTTAAAAAAACTTCGATTGTTTTAAAATAAAAATATCACTGTTCGATTTTCAAATTTCAACCCTCAGTTTTTTGAGAGCCTATTCAAATTTTCTTGTCTCATTAAGTCAATCAAATGGATTTGCATCAAGAACTTTTTCGTGCTATGATTTTTTACTATTTCAAATGTCGCTTAAAACCTGATGAGCCATTTGATCGACTTCGAATTGTTTTCATGGATGAAAGACCTTCAAAAGCAATCATCTACCGCTGGTATAGCGAGTTTAAACGCCTTACTTTGGGAAGGAACAAATAAGTGGTCGTCCTACGACGGCCGTTATCAAAGAAAGTGTGCTGGCAATATATTTTTTTATTTGTTTTTTTAATTATTGCATCGTTGCCAAAACAGTGTATTTTTTTTTAATTAAGCTATTGCATAGCTTCTATCGTGGGCCTTGAGCGTGGGGACCGAATCCAGAAATTCCGTAACGAAAAAGTCTGCGCTTTTATGCGGGCTTTAATAAACAATCAGCGCCATCTATCGAGAGGCATCCATTCTAGGCAACATGACAATTTTTAGAGCTGACAGGTAAATAAACAATAGTTGGCTTTCATAACAAATCCTTTGTGTTTCAAATCCCAAATGAGTGGTCGAGTGGTAACGTCAAAAGGTTCCCGACCAAGAGTTACGAGTTCAAGCCCTGATAATCGCATTGACATGAATCCTTTTTTTATGTTTTCTTTTCTCCTTTTAAAATTATAAATACATTTTTTTTTTAAGTTTTTTATATTGGAAGCTTACTTTGTTCTAAGAGGATTAAATAAAAGAAAAGGCAGTTACAAACAAATTGATTGAATGACTAAGTTAAACAGAAATGATGACACCAAAATACGACATTAAAAAATTTAACAAATGTAAAAAGAATATATTGAATAGGTAATGAAAATGAACTTCGTAAGGTATGATTCAATAAAAACCCTACGAAGTAACTTTTGCACAACGTAAACGTAAAGTGTGATTGAGATTGAGATAATTTCTTGCAAATGTTATGAATTGTTATAATTCCAACGGAATATCATTTTATTGGAATATAGCTACGTAAAATAAATAAATGCCATTTTTAGAAGCCTCCAATACGATTCTAATGTAACGGTGACGGCACTACAAGGTTATGTTGTGGAAATTACTGTCAGTGTCATAGGGATCAAGGTTCGCCGCGCCGACTATAGACACTATTGATCTTGAGTCTTGACACAGCTTCAAAAAGTTTTAATTTATCGACTGATATAAGTGCAGACCAAACTTGAAATAATTAATTTACAGAGGCAGTTTGAAAGCACGTACATGGAAATGGAGAATATTATAATTGAAAACATTGGCTTAAAAAAAGCAGTTAGTCAATTATCTCGACAAGTGCACTTACTCAAAAATATGTGCACCAAAACGCTTGAAACTAAAAACTCTACGAAACAAAACAAAAAGACAAAAAAGTCGTCGGCAGACAATAGCTAATACACACAATGAAAACGTAGAGTAATTACAATCATTGCCACCATCACCATCGTACTCACTATCATCACCATTGAAGGAGAGTAACAAGGATTGTCTACGAGTGGAACCGGAGTCCTCACTACTAAAAACAAAAAAAAAACTCCAGGCAGTGGAAGAGGATAAGGTATTGGTGACATCTAAGAAAAATAGACATGAAGAACACAGAATCTTTGTAATTGGTGGACAGCAATGTAAAGGTCTTCGTAACAGATTAGTAAGATCAAGATTTAATAATCCTTACGAAAAATATGAAGTTATATCTTTTACTATACCTTACGCAAGCACTGAAGAAATATTGACGATGCTTAAAAACCAAAGAAAGAAAAGGACAAAATAATAAATTAATCATTTACTAAGTATCATATTAAGAATAAACATTCAAAGGTTAAAAAAATATACATTCGAGTGCAGATTATAAATATAATTCAACTACTACTCAGGGTGTAACTAAAAAGGGAACAATTCCGTAATACTTTTTAAAAATGACTGAAAATAAAATAGACATAAAAATTGGACATTCAAATGCAAACTATAAATCTCATCCGAATACTACTCAGAATATAATTAAAAAGGGGACGATTTCGTTCTACTTTCTTAAAAAGACAAAAAATAACTTGGAAAATAATGAATTAAATTTTTTTCGTAAATAAAGTAAATTTAAATAATAATAATAATAGCAACTCAAATCAACTAAAAATATTTCAACAAAATATTGCGGGTCTTTTGTCTAAAACTAACTTGTTGGAAATTACCTTAAATGAATTACGGAAAAACACAATATGCCGAATGTGCCGACTTTGAGACTTTTGTTAAATTTAACAATAGTAATTTATATATGCATGCCCTAAAAAGGTAAAATATGTACCTATGACCAATTTTGTTTAATTTTAAGTCCTAAATCTGTACCATATTTTATGCAAATAAATGATTGATTGATTGATTCATAACTTTACATGCGGGCTTTAATAAAAAATCAGCGCCATCTACTAGGAACTTGTGGACTTCATATCAGATCAAACATTACTGCATTAATAAAATAAATAAATAATTGTCATTTCATAAGTTGATAAAAAATGCTATGCAATAGCTTTACCGCGGCAGTCTCCGAGTGCCACACGTCTTTTTTCAGTTATTACAATAATGTAATCAATTAAATATTTATTACTAGAATAGCTATTATAGTTTTTTTTATGTTAGCTGAGTTATCACAGCTAAAAATTTAAATTTTGACAAGTTGTAAAAAGACCACCGACAGTTTTTTCTTTCTCTGCGGTGTAAAGCAAAGTGCAAAAATAATAAAAACTCAGAACAGATCTGTAAAATAAACATTAGAGTTGGTTTTCAGTGTAACATTTTTAATTAAACGTAAGTGAGGCGTGCACCGCTCTGCGGACACGGGCGGGGTTCAGAGCCGCTTATGTTAAAGATCTCTATTATGCATATTTTATTTAAGTGAAGCCTTCTTTTCTATTAAATGCAAAAGATAAAACTTTTGTGGTTTGTGCTTTTAAAAGTGCTCATGCTTTTAAGCAAACTTATTGTTGGGCAAGGCAAAAATACTTGCTTTTTCCCGTACACAACATTTTTATTCTTTGGATAATAGTTATAGGTACTAATTATTTCCCGTTAAAATTTCAGTTGAAATAAAGATTATTCAAGTCATAATTAAAAGCATTTGAATACCAAGGCATTGAGATATTACTACTACGTATAGAGAGGACATCCCGAACCACGGAGGAAATATACAGGGTTGATTTGTAGCCAATTTTTTATACACAATAAGTATCATTTCTAGAAATGATTTTTGCAAAAAAAAAAGTAGTAATTTTTTTAACAAGGAAATTCATATATCCTCTAACATATTCAGCAAAGCTTGATCACTCTAAATTACCATTAAAATAAAGATGGCTACGCGCTACTAAAAAACATCTTGTAGTACTACGCCGTAGTATTCTCAATGAAATGCCGCGTCGTAGTAGGTATGTTCATCAACAGCGACTATTTTTTTTTAATTTTGTGGTTCCATATTTCTACTTTTTTGTAATGAGCGACGCTAAAATAAATATGTCGATACGGTTAAATCGTATTAAAGTAACTAAAATAAAAATTTGGCAGGTGACTAAACATCATTGTATAGAGGAGCTGCCCTATCCAATTTTCTCCAGGGACTCAAGTGAAGCATACGGGCGGGGTGCGGGAGGGGTAAGCGGTGGATAATGGCCAATCATAGCCAAAGAGGCGATGGCTTAGTCACCTAGTAGCGAGTAGTAAAAACCGGTTGAAACATGAGGTTCAAATATTCACATGATCATCAAAAAAGTTTAGCTTTGCTAGGTGGCTCTAGATTTTTAACGAAATTTCATACGCTCCAAATCTGTCAGAAAAAAACCGCGAAATAAATGTATTTCTACTTGACGCTAGATAGCGCAACATTTTTTCGCGGCATAAAAATCACCTAGGCAACGAATAACAATCTGGAATTTTGAACATAAATATTTGGAAAACAAACAATTTATAAAAAATAATTATGAATGAAATTATCTTCGTGGTAAGTTAATTTTATTTGGATTGTCAATGTAATTCCTTTAAAAAAGTATAGAAAACTAAATTTTACATCGAGAAACAATGGAGGATTTTTTTAAATATCTACGCGTGTACATACTTCACAAAAGTCAGCGACGAACTGACACCAATGCCTCTAGCGCGGAATAGCTTGAACTAGAGTTTGTGACGTCATGACAACCCAAATTGAAGCTGTGCATCTTTGCTTACAGCAGCTCTACTATATTATCTGCTTTGTGTCCCGAACAACTTTTTTCAGCCTCGAGTGAGGGCTTTCTGCCCTAACTATTCGGATAAATTTGTGTATGACGAGCGCTTGTCACAACAATTTAATACGTTTGTGTTTTCTGTTGAATATTTTTCAAATATGCCTTCATATGTGCTGAGGCACTGTTTGAACAAGACAGGAAATACAAATAAATCCCAGGGAGTCACTTTTTACGTGTTACTACACCTAAAGTATCTATTTAACAAGCAATCTGTATTTATTTCACCAAGTCACTTTGTTTTTCAAAACAAACTGTGTTAGTTATGTAACTGGGCACTGTCCGTGTAACTAACAATAAATAAATAAATAAAATTGCAAAGAGTAAAAAAATATTAATTTGGGGCAGAAGAGATACTGCTGATGGATTTTGATTTTGGATACAGTTTGATTAAGGTTTTCGTTAGACAAGTTAAAATGCTTAAAAAATACCTGCTTAACATTTTGGTTCCAAAATTGCTTTGAAAAAAAAATCCAGCAAAATATCTAAATTATATGTTATAATATAATTATAAAATGGTGTTAGTGATCAATATATTAAATTATATATTGATTATTAACACTATTTTACGATTAGTTTATTGATTGATTGAATAAAGAAATAATTAATTAAATGTTATAAATTATGATGTTATACTTATCAAAGTTGTTTAAAACTAACGTAGATTTAAGTTGTAAAACTAACAATTGGGCTAAGTTGCCACAATAAAGAGATTTATTATTATTATTATATTTTCTTATGATTTCTCATCTCGACTTGCGCCGGTTTTTTTTAAGGCATACACGGGCCTAAGCCAAGTGCATGTCAGATAGGGTAGAGTTATTATTATAATTTTTTATCAAAAATTGATTTGCATAATTTTGTGTTAAAGATGTTCTTCATAAAAAAAATCTAATTCCAATTTATTTAATATGGCAACTTTAAGTGCAATAGTTTTATATGATACCTTTACTATTCCTCCGGTTTCTCGCAGGGCATGGAAAAAAGTTTATTATTTACATAAAGATAAAGAAGTAAACATTGGTTAATGCTCTTATACTTGCAGCACAAACCAAATTCGCTTCGTCCCTGACTCATGACAAAAATGATTCTGGACACGATAAAACATTTAGCATTTAGCTTTTACATAATGAAGTATAAAAATCAATGCTATAAAGTGAACTGTCCACCGAAAAGTCAAGAACGAACCGAATTGTTTTGAAAAGCTTCTACGGGCAATCGCAATACTCGTAAAAACTAGAAGTAAAATATTATAAATAATATTACTCACATAAATACATACATTTATATTATATGTATTAAATATACATTTATATATACACACCAACTTATAGTAAATACACTTTATATTTAGAACTAATGTTTCTCTGAATATATACATATAGGGTGAAGTCGTCGTGGCGCCGTGGTTACTGTGCATATCAAACGATATCGCAGGTTAAGCGCGCTCGGTGCGGCCGGTATTAGGAAGGGTGACCGCCGACCATTCATTTCTCACGACGACTTCCGTGCTTCGGAGGGCACGTTAAGTAGTCGGTCCCGGGTGCTGTATACTTGTATACAGTAGTCGTTACGGTTTGTCAGAAGCCATTTCGGCACCCTGAAATATCTGACATCCACCAACCAGCACTGGGCCAGCTTGGTGGATTACGGCCTAAACCTCCTCGTCACGCAGAGGAGAGACTCATAGCCCTGCAGTGGGCTCATTACACGGAGTTGTTATGATGATGATAAATATAGGTACCATATTAAAAGATTATGGTGTTTAATAGAATACTTATGTTTGCTAGTTAGTTTACTCTACGAGATTAAAAAGGAAACTAATTAATCTACATGTTTCTAAAGCAACTAATCACTATCTTCCATGTTCCCCGACGACGATCCAATCACGGTAGGGATAATAAACGATAATAAACAGTCGACGTTTCAAACAAAGGTCGCCCGGTCTCGGTTGCAACTTGCAGCCAAGCTGACAGCTAACCAACCAATCGTTGGTGAAGATTAAAACGGGGTCCGATATAGACAAAGGCAGATAGGCATAATGAGCCTCCGCTGATTACTCTTTTGTGTAGAAGTTATTATTTATTATTATTATACTAATATATACTGAAGAGTTTGTTTTTTGTTTGTTTACTTGTTTGTTTGTTTGAACGCGCTAATCTCAGAAACTACAAGTGGGATTTGAAAAATTATTTGCATTTGATAGCCCAACTCTTGAGGAAGGTTATAGACTATATTTTATTCCGAAATTCCCACGGGATCAAAAGTTACGCGGGTAAAACCGCGCGAGGTGGCTAGTGTCATATATACTACATTGGTTGAAAAGTTCGCGGCCTGGCCATTAAAAAAAAAACTTTTGTTATTTTTTCTGCCGTCATTTTGAACTGTCATTATTCCATTGTCAGCCCGCGAATTTTCAATTTGATATCTTGTTTAAATAAAATTTTACGAACAATATAAATACGTGTGTAGAACAAATTTTCACTAATGGAGAAATTTGAACAACGTGCTGTGATTAAATATTTGTTTAAAAAAAGATAACACCAAAGGAGATCCATGATGACATGCAAACAACATAAGGGGAATCTGCCCCGTCTTATACCACTATGATAAATGGGTTGCAGAATTTAAACGTGGACGAGAGAACATCGAAGATGACCCTCGCTCCGGCAGGCCAATGACGTCTACGACCGAAGAAAACAGCAATAAAGTGTGTGATCTCATATTGAAAGACCGTAGATTGACTATCAGAGAAATTGCAGACACTATAGGCATCTCATATGAACGAACGCAAAACATCATTGTCCATGAACTCGGCTTTTCTAAGGTTTCGGCTAGGTGGGTCCCCAGATTGCTTTCAGTAGAGCAAAAGCGAATTCGACTCACGATTTGTCGCGACTGTTTGGAGATGTTCGAGGCTGATCCACAAGGGTTTCTTGACAGATTTGTGACAATGGATGAAACCTGGGTTCACCACTATACCCCAGAATCAAAACAACAATCCAAACAATGGAAAAAATCAGATGAACCAACTCCGAAAAAAGCAAAGGCAATTCTGTCGGCTGGCAAGGTGATGGCATCGGTTTTTTGGGATGCTAAGGGTGTCATTATGGTGGACTACCTTCCAAAAGGCGAAACAATAAACTCTGCGTACTATAGCACCCTTCTGCGCCGTTTACGTGAAGAAATTAAACAGAAACGCCCAGGATTACTGAGAAAGAAAGTGTTGTTTCACCAGGACAACGCCCGAGTCCACACGTCTGTCGAGTCTATGGCTCAAATTCGTGATTGTGGTTTCGAATTGTTGCCACATCCAGCTTATTCTCCTGATTTGGCACCTTCGGACTTTCATCTGTTTCCAAACCTGAAAAAACACATCGGTGGGCAGAAATTTTTAACGAATGAAGAGGTCGAAGCCGCTGTTAACCTGTATTTTGAAGACCTTGAGGAATCTTTTTTTAAAACAGATATGGAAGCTCTGGAAAGCAGATGGAAGAAGTGCATAGAGCTAAATGGAGATTACGTCGAAAAATAAAAATATTTTTGTATGTACTTTATTCTGTTTTCTTGACTAGGCCGCGAACTTTTCAATCCACCCTCGTATTTATTGAGATATTACACGGCTGTTGCTTTTGCTTGCATTTTATTGTAGTGCTAATTACTAAAGTTTTGTTGGAAGATAATCTAAACCATCTTTTCCCATATAGTAATATAAAAATACAACGATTAGATCAGTCTTCTAGGGTGCCTTTTGGTGGTTAGGAAATAATTTACTCTGGTTTGGCGCTTTTTGCGTTAAAATAACATAACCTTTATACAAGGTGTTCCGCTTGATTTCCCATAACTCTTTAATGGGACCATGTAATAGATTCAAATAACATGTGAATTATTTTTCATTTTTTTTTTGTTTTTATTTTTCATCCAAAATAATTCAATTAAGTCAAAAAATCTTATATAAAACACATTTAAGCGAAGTATGAAAACGTGGCATTTTCTATCTCTTTTTTATCGCTATGCACATGTGCAATTAGCAACGTTTTGCGATGTACATTGTTGTTTATTTTATGGCTTCAGTGACACGCGTCTATTGGACGAATGTTTAAGAGATTTTACAAGGGTGATAATTTATGAACTCATATAATAATATTGTGGATATCATGGAAAGTATGCACTTTTGAACCACATATTCTTTGGCAAAAAGTATTATTTTTTAGTAAGGAACAAAACCTCAAAGTTATGGGATATCAAAAAAACACCTCGTATAATTGATTAAATCAGGCGTTACTTTGCGGAATCTTTATAATTACTAACGAAATAACTGCGAAATAAATACGAAATTTAAAAAATAACCAAACTGATGCTCCGACTGCCTATGTGTAACGAGATAAGCTTAAACAGGTCTAATTTTATAAAATGAGGGGTATCCAAATATTCTCCTAGAATGTAGCCAGGCAGCTGAGACCCAAGTTAAAGACCGCAAACGGAAGGTAAACAATTCGAGAAATGTACCTTGGAGGTTCTCGTTATCTATATTGTTGGAAATATCTTCTGTCATAAAGACAGTTCGTTCATTTTAATTAAATTATAATATTCGTAGTTTATTTATACCTTTTGCTTTCATGCTGGACTGGAATGTGGAATAGAATGTGCCAGCTGCTTCTCTTCCCGGGCATATTGTAAAAGTCAGTTTAGGGACAGAGGTTTTAAAGGCGTTTTTGTTGGTGATAGGCTGACCCCCTGTCACTACAATAGTCTCTCTCCATCTTTATTTATAATACCTCCAAATTTGTCAAACGTGACATCAGATGGTCTTGTAACCTCATGTGTTCTGCCTACCCCATAAGGGATATAGGCGTGACATTATGAATGTATGTATTTATACCTACTAAGACAATAGGTAAATATATGTTTAAGCAAGATGAAAACGCGATCGTAGTACTAATAATTATAACTATAGAATAACTACAAAATACCCCTATTATTATGTCCGCCGAGAGAAATTCTCTATAACTTTACGTAACTAAGTTTAAAATTTCAATTTCTTAATGGGAGAAGTAGCTTGATACATTAAACGCTGGTTGTTCCGCTAATGGCCCTGCCCTACAAGTAACGTAATACATGACAGCCGATCCTCCGGCTGGCCAATTACAACGGAAACTACTTAAGTTAGACCGCAGGGTCACAGTACTGATATCTACAGTAATTTAAATTCATACAAACAGACGAAACGCGAGCTATACCTACGCGGCTCGATCTCGGCATGCGGCCAGCCGCGAGTGTCTGCATGCCGAAACAATTGTTGATTGAGCGTTACGTTATATGCGGATTGGTACTTACTTTAAAATTGAATAATACATCTTTTTGTACGTTGAGACGTAAATATTTTTCGGTCGCTCATTTATAAGACCGATTTGTTATTCAAATTTTAACATGGTTTCTCGACAGAAAACGTATTTTTGTTGAACATTTCCTATTCAATTAACAAAGTATTTTATTTGTTTACATAAAAAAAAGTATATTTGCAGTCAAAAACTGAAACAAACTAGGCAAATGTAAATTAAATGCTGAAGGCGGACAGCCCTATCACATGTGAACGGACCGCGGCGCTGTAGGCATTTATTTCAAAGATGCGGCCGAGTTGAATTACTGTAGATATCTTTACTGTGGCAGGGTTCTCCGCTGTGATCGATGTTACAACTAATAAAATAAAAGAAATAAAAGAGCGTAGAAAGTTATATGCAGGTTCTGTCCTAAAGAATGGCTAACCCGTTAAATGCAGTTGGTTCGGATGTTAAGAAAGTAAGAAAATCGTATTTTTGTCAGGGCTGTCAACCATGTTAAAATGGCGTAGCCTTGTATGGGTAAATATCCCTACTTTTTCATTAATTCCGTTGACGTTTCATCAAATTTAAGTATTTTTTTTCTGAAGACCCGTTTCGTTTAATTTTAATATTATTTTAGATCTTTTTGAACATGATCAAAATTGACATTTTGAGATTTTTTTCAACTTTTTTCTTAATGACAACTTTTGATCATCTACTGTGACGGAAATAAGTATGGCGCTATAGCTGCCTATGATCTTAATAATTTGTTTAGGATGTATAAATTCTAAAAAGGCTATTATAGTTACTTAGATACATATGATAAAAACTACATTAGCGAAAACACAGATCAAAGTCAGAATTTTTATTTTCAAGTAAGTATATAGGGTGACTGGTGGGTCATTTTCGAAATTCCAGGACGTGATAGTTTGAGATGAAGAGAAAAAATAATATATTAATTATTTGCTGAGTAAACTTAATCGAAAGTTAATTACGCAACGCATGGTTACATAACCGTAATGCAATAGATACTTAGCGTGTGGTGGTGTGCGTGTGGCGGGAACACTGCAGCTGTGTACGTGTTGACTGAGGCAGCGCGTCGAGAAACGTGTAGTAAGGTCTCTTTATTTATGTATGGCGGGTTTCAATATTATGAAAACTTTTCGTTTTGCCTACGAACAATAGAAAACTACTAAAATGCCTTTCTATATTCAAAATCTTGACATCTAAACCACTGCTTACGAACTGTTTGACTGTAATGGGTTATTAATTTAAACCAATGAGGTAAAGGTAGCATGGCAGTCTGCTGCGGCCAATAAGAGTTATGTTTTCATTACTTATGACCAATTAAAGAATAGGTCATTTTATCTAGCCAACGACGTAAAAATTAATTAATTTAACTGTCAACATATCAATAATCCAGTTTTCTCTTTCTAACTTATCTATAACTGTTTTTTAAAAAAGGACGAATATTATTGAATTATATAATTTTTCTTTTAAATATTTACTTTGACGTCATAAAAATGTGATTCAACCAATGGCAAAATTAGTCGAAGGATTGGCGTTTCGTTTTACGTAAGCAGTTAAACGCAATTATTAATAAAAAGCTCTAAAACATACTATAATATATTTATCGAATACTAAAACATAGCAAACATAAATTGAATAAGTTTATATATTTCTTTAGTTCAAATATCATACAAATAATTTGCGAATGCGTGATATTCTATAAATCACATATCACCTATTTTCTTGGAAGAACGTTGTGCCAAATTTGAGAACTTACAGCCCGTAGCTAATAGATATTGTGAAACGCTACTTTTTTCCTACCAGTTTTGTACCTGTACCGGTTACGCATAGCAGTTAGTTGAATATTGAAACCCGCCATTAAAGGGATTTCTGGTGAAAAATTAAAAAAAATATATTAAAAATATTTTTAATATTTTTTAAAAAGTTAAAAATATGATCAGAATCGAGTTCAGATTGCTCAGATTCAGTATCTAAAATTTGTATTTATGGTTGTAATACTTGTTCTTAAAATAAATATTATATCGAGATACTTATTAGATATCATTAACACTATAGGACCAATAATATATATAACCAGTTTGGGTGCGCATTTTCTCACATAACTTTTCTATTCCTATCATCGGAGGTCCGAAAATTTTTGTCATACCATTTAAAGTCATAATGATCATTCTTCATAATAATTTTAAAAACTAAATATAAAAAAATACAATCATTGAAATTCATAATATCACTAATTATACACTTTGTTTTTACTAATATTTGTTTTAATATATTTGCTTATACTAATGATCAAAACTCATAATCATTCGAATAAATAACTTTAATATTCATAAATGTGTTTTATTCTAATATTTGTTTTTATAAATTTCTTAATCATAAGTGTTTTTATCCATATTATTGAAAATCATAACATTTTTCATTCTAACTATCTTTATTCCTAAATACTAAGTTCCTAATGTTCATCGTTCCGAATCACTCAAATTCATAATACTGGAAGTGATAAACATCTATTTGTTTTGTATATTTTCTCAACATAATCAATCGTCTTTATCACTATTATTAAAATTCATACACTTTTTTATTTAGATTTATTTTTATTCATAATTATAAAAATTACGCGTGTACCTGTATATATATAACTAAACTATTTTTATCATGCAACTCATACTTAGTTTCAAATTTGTTCAAAACCTTATTTGTCGACCCCTTAACCACGTAGTCTTATTGGATCGACCCTAGAGTGTTTTTGTAAAGCCGGAGGCGCGGAGGGAGAGCAGCCCTCGCCCGCCGTGACAAAGCGCACACAGCGTGCGAGCCGGAGCGGCCGAGGCTGGTCGCCGGAGGCGACCTAAACAGCCGAGGCTGTGGAGGTGAGCATGCGTGTTTGCGCTTTGTTACGCGAGGGCGTTGGGGCTGCACTTCCCGTAGCGCCGGAGACGTTACACATCTAAATAGCTACCGCAAAGACTACTAACAAATGAATTTAAATTATTTTCAATACTAACTATTATGAAAAATTACATTATGAGTTAAAATCTTTTCTTAGTATTGCCTTTATTAAAATAAAAATTATGATAATTGTCTTTTATGAAATAAGAAATTCTGAACAACGACGTTATGAGTTGAAGTATTTTCTTAGTAACAAAATTATTAATAAGAGCAATATGATCATTGAATGTTATGAAGAAAAAAGATCTGAAAAATAAAATTATGATTTTAAACTGGTTCTTGGTAGTAACATTATTAATAAAAAAAATATGATCACTAACTGTTATGACAACCGTTGGTAGGAATAAAAATGTATGAATAAAAAAAGTATGAAAAATAAAATTATGAAGAGTGATTATTATGAACAAAAATCGGTAGTAAGATAAAAAATATGAATTAGAATTTTATGTGAGCCGATATGGACCCAACCAGTTTATATCGTGTTTAATATTACTTCACATTTAAATTCCACGCTACCATGTAAATATCGTGGTCATACCTCACTGCAGCGAACAGAATTTGCCCTAACTGTGTACAAAATTTCGGTTCAATTCACACAACCATTTTAATGTATTTCATTCAGACCTTCTCACAGACTTTCGAACATCCAAATTTTCACAAAACTCCGCTTTTATAACAAAAGCAGCTAAGTTAGATTAATAGATGAGGTAAAATAATTAACCTGTTCAATTTCTACATTAAAACTCAAAGGTTCAGCCCGTTGGATATACAAAGGTTTTCCGAATTTCAGTAATTACAAAAGTACGCTTTTAATATTACTAAGTCAAAGTAACTTTCCCAAGACACACTTTCCACGCGACCTCGTCCTACCATCTAAGTGATTTTATTAAATTATTTGTGTTTATATTATTCGAGGCGTACAGAAAGGCTTATTTTAATTATTAATTACTTCAGAGGTACCGATCTTATCTAAGGCAGTGGAGATTGTTGTAGATGATTGAAACGTCTGTGCTGCAAAGAACGGCAGCCATTTTGTAGGCCGCGGGCGGTGCGCGGGAAATACGCCTTCATTTAATTTAATAAGCTTGTAGCTTTATGTTCTCCTGTTGAACAAGGTAAGAGGATTCGTTTTCAAGAACTGGCCAAGTGCGAGTTTAACGAGAGCGTTTTTGTTTTAAAATAGTTATTGTTTTAAACAAGATTTATTTTAACCGTAATCACAAATAGGTATATTTAAACATACAGGGAAAACGACTTATCACACTACACAATTAATTAAATAAAACAACTTACCATATACAGGGTTGATTTGTAGTCACAGGCCAAATTTTTTTACACAATAAGTATCATTTTATAGGAACGATTTTTGCAAGAAATAAGTATTTTTTTCTTTACAAGGAAATAAATTTATCCGCTAACGTATTAACCAAGGCATGGTCACTCTAAATTACCAATAAAATAAAGATGACTACGCGCTACTACACACATTTTGTAGTACTACGTCGTAGTAGTATCAAGGAAATGCCGCGTCGTAGTAGCTATGTTCATCAACAGCGACTATTTTTTTTAAAGTTTGTGGTTCCATATTTCTACTTTTTTGTACTGAGTGACGCTAAAATAAATATGCAGGTACGTTTATATCGTATTAAAGAAACTAGCATTTAAATTTGGCTGGTGATGAAAAATAAACCCTGTATAGCCATATCAATATGAGTTTTGTACATAGATATTCATATTGGTTGAAAGCTGAGCTTTATCCAAATCCATTATAGTTCGATAATTCATTATTTGTATTCAGTTTTGTTACCTTCCACGTCCATTTGAAGATCTTAAACCAGACTAGCTATAGTAGGTACAGAAGAAAGCAGATCAAGTGTTACAAATCTCTCAAATTTCCCCAACCAATTTTTAACTTAATATCGAAGGCATAGAGTTCAACCTTGAAGAGTACTAACCTTGTTCCTCACGAGACATTACAAATAATGATAGAATAATGTTTACAATTTCATTACGAGAGAACTTAAAGTTCAAAGGAAATACGCTACAGACACTTCTACTTTCTGCGTCATTAACAACGAATAGATAACCGAGTAAACTGTTAAGTAAACGACCGTAAATGTAGAATATCCTTAATTTTCAGAAGCATGTGTTTTTTTATGTAACTACCCGCGTTTTAAAATATGAGATTTTCGCATGCGTCTTGTATGGTCGACCCCAGTGTGCGTCGTATCAAACTGTAAAATATTACAAACCTGGGAAAAATTCAAAACATTTGTGTGAAATGGAACCGTTGCTGCATTGAACTAGAGCCCTCGAACGTGATATTTTCATACTATTTTGTTATTTAGATTCCAATCCAACAGCGGCAATACCGAGCGCACATGATACATTAATTTTACATTCGGATCCGTTTGTAAGGCAGTAATTACAAACCATACTCGTCTAATCTGGTTCCGTTGAAAATTTAATGCCGAATATTATTTTAATGCCGAATATTGAAATTAGTTGTGCGCCTTGGTTAATGCGTGTATCATACGATATCACATGTTAAGCAACGTTCGGCGCGGTTGGTAGGTACTTGGATGGGTGACCGCCGACCATTCATTTCTCACGACGACTTCCGTGCTTGAGAGGGCACTTTAAGCAGTGGGTCCCGGGTGCTGTATACTTGTATACAGTGGTCGTTAGGGCTTGTCAGAAGCCATTTCAGCGCCCTGAAAACTCTGGCATCCACCACCCAGCACTGGGCCAGCTTGGTGGATTACGGCCTAAACCTCCTCGTCACTCAGGGGAGAGACTCATGCCCTGCAGTGGGCTCATTACAAAGAGTTGTGATCATGATGATGATGATTATTTTCTTCGGCTTTTTCAATAAACTTCTTAGTTTTTAATTCTTACAAAGGTAGGATGAAACATACAATATAATGAGAGGCTTTAGATATGTTGTAAGAAATAGTATATTTCATTACGAGTGCGGAAACCCTGTCATTGCAAAGTAAGTATTCCGACATATGTCTACCCGAGCCAAGTTGCAGGTATACTGAACAACTGTTTTTAATACAGTCGCGAAAAAATTAAGCAATTCAATAAAATAATAAAAACAATCCCAACAATAAACAAAATGGCGTCAACCGTAAAAGAATATAAGCAGAGATTTTTTTTTTGTTTTCCTGACCCATTCTGGGTAGGCAACGGAACTATGTATGCCCATATAGCCAAGTCTTCAGCCACTTTTTATTGATATGAAATGTAATGAAATCTAACCTAACTCATTGAATTTAAACATTAAATCTGATATTGAAACAAATTAGTAGCTTCTTTTTAGAAATATTTGCATGAAACTTCTATGATTTGTTTTAGTAAAAACTTCGTGGTTGGTTGCTAAAGTTAGATAGACTCATAACTCTAACTAAGATCTCAATTATGGCGTACCACTAGGGACCACTTGAGCGTGTAGTCTATTGTAGCGTTATTGGCCTCAAGTAAAGAGCAACATTTATGCCTCAAGTTGGCCATTTTTACTTGTCCTCTTTAGTAAATAGTCGTTTGAGAAATCGAAAGAAGTATATTCAAAACGTACTCAAATTCAACGTTAATATTATTACTCTGTAGTCTGTAAAGGACCACACGTTGTGTTCACTGTCGTATAATGTGCGCAAAATATCCCTGAAGAAACGTGTAAAAAGTGCTAATCTGTAAAACCACTTTCTTACATACAGGGTGCAAGTGTAGGACTGACGATTCATTTCTAAAGGGTGTGCTTTATTTATTCTGTATTTTTTTTGCATGCCAATTATTTTTGATTAATGGCAGTCAGCATAGTATCAATAGAAAATTATTAAAGCATTAGAACGATATTTTAATAACCACAATTTATTCAGTTCTTCAAAAAGTTTATGCAACGAATGAATCAGATCTCCACCGATGGTTTGACCGGCATGCGAGGTCGCAAACCGAAATAAATAATATTAAGTTGTTGAATCATATTTCATCTAACTGTTTTTTATTATTCGCTGATAAAAACGTTGGTTTCCAAATGGTTAAGCTGTTGAAATTTTTGCATAAATAAATAAATAAAATAAATAATTTATATCCAGTTAGGTTTAATGGAATCTTGTTGAAACTGATTTTACATAATATTTCACCCCAAACGTTTGTGACCTACTTTTTTTCGTTCACAATGTACAATGCTTTTTACTTAATCGGTACAAATATTATAAGCGTTAAGTAGGAAAATGATTGCGCCTACCTACTCAATGTTTGGCACATTTAAACGGTTCGAGGGTTTTAAGTACCTACTTACTTAGCCTACATTTTCACGAGATGCGGTTTATTTTTTGGTTTTGGTTTATTTTTACATAATGTTTGAGTAGGGAAGCTCGTAGGGGTTAAATATAAACGGAATTAATGTATTTTACAAGAAGATTCGATCTTTGCAATCTGTAACTGTTGTAAGGACTCCATTAAGGAACTACTGACTAATGTGGATGTAACCCTTTTCAGTTATATTTGTAAACAAATTTACCTTTTATGAGGTGCTCGAAACTTGTGCTTAGAGGCTTGGTCGAAGTAATCTATGTAGTAATGAGTTGTGATTTTATCCGCGTAAACATTTTGAAATAAAATAAGTCTACTTATAATTATTAGGTACCTCAAGAGCTAAGCTGTTATTTGCAAAATTATTGTTTTAAATCAGAGATTATCGCGTTCAAACAAACGCGGCAGCCTTGTAGCTTATAAATTCACAACCTCTTAAATAAAAGAGAATTAAATTTGTTGTACAAAGTTTGCCTACCACATCTAGTTAGGTACCTTTTTTCAGCCAATATACTTTAATATTCAAGCTTTCAAAAATATCATTACTTTGGGCATATTTTTATGTATTAAGGCATTATAAAAGTGTGGTAAGGTGAGTTTCATATTCGAACTCCTAACTATGAACTAGGTATATTCTGGAGTTGAGTTTATTCTCGCATGCCTTTCATCTTTCTCTTCATTTTGAACTTCACTCTACTTATTACAAATGTAATTTTCTAATATTTAAAAGTTTCTGTTTCCCTAATTCTTGTTTAAATACTCTGGTCCCAGTTTGTCATGTTCGTGTTGTGCATCCATAGCTCAATGCACCTACTGTGTAAGCATTTTGGTAGTGGCATGACATTGGCTCTCACAATTAGCTGTCTTGTGTTTGTTTTTTTTTCATGTCATGATCAATATGTACTGTATGTATCTATTTGTTTTAATTCGTATAATCCTGACTGAAAAAGAGTGCCAAGAGTTTTTTTCCGCCGGCTTTTTTTGTCTTTTGGTCTACTGTAATATCCTATTCAATAACTATCAACACCTTGTTAAAGCCGAAGTACAAAATTGTGACGTCATTAAGCGGCCATTCGATGGTCTTATGATGAATAAAAAATTTTTCATTTCATTTTCATTAATATCGAAGTAAGTTTTCGTCAAAACCAAAAGCTCATCATACTTCACTGGTTACCATGAAAGACGAATACGAACATATTCAATTCCATGTTTTGTTTACTTGAATACAAACCGAAGCACAACCTCTTTGCAGAAACGGTACAAAGGCTTTGTCTTTAGGCAAATATTATGCAGATCAATATGGAAGGGACGGATTTAATACTCTTTCGTCAACGAATTGTGGAATGTGAAATTAGATTTTGTATATTCTTCTTTGCTCCATTAATACCCCGTTGTCATGGTGCAGGAGACGAGAAGATTTTAAAAGCCTTGTAATGCTTATTGTCATGATATAATGATTATGTGTTCTGAGAATGCCATGTAGGGATGGACGAGGGAGCTCAATTAAAGACGTCTTACTTTGTCTGAAGTAAACCGTATATTGCTCTAAATTACACTTATACATAGTGAGGAGGTGCGTCATACACTACAGTGTGATTAAGAGGAGAGAGGAACGTTCATTTTTATTATTCATTTCGTTTTTAACATCTAAAGCGATGAGAAGTAAATGTGATTTCGATAGTGCTCGAATGGTTAAGAGTACCAAATCGTTCAAAACGGTGCAAGAGCGCACTGTCATCAGCAGCCTGAGTTTGTAAATTGAACTTTCGAGTCTACTAAGATACTGCTTATATTAAGATACTTCGCGTTCGTTATGTGACATTTTTGACACAGCCTTTAATCTATACTAATATATAAAGCTGAAGAGTTTCTTTGTTTGTTTGAACGCACTAATCTCAGAAACTACAAGTGGGATTTGAAAAATTCTTTTTGCATTTGATAGCCCAACTCTTGAGGAAGGTTATTATATGAAGGTGGCTATATTTTATCCGGAAATTCCCACGGGATCAAAAGTTACGCGGGTAAAACCGCGCGCGGTGGCTAGTGTAGCATACTTTGTTCCACATAGTCTTACATTTGGATATTAGTAAAAAAATACATGTTTTGTTATGAAAAACCTTTACTAATAACTACATTAAGTACTAAAATAATTAAGCTCTGAAAGTATGATTCAGCTTTTAAAAAATTCTTTAGCTTATTCTAACAAATCCGCAAGAGCTGATCCTGAGCAAGATATACAGGGTGGAATTTTTTAATGCCTCCTGGAGGGAAAGTACTCTAAATAATAGAGATGCTTAGCAAATTTTACTCCAAAGAAACATTACTTTATTTTGGAAAACAAATAAAACAGCATTCAAAGATTTTTCCAAAATTTCCTCCAGGGGGCATTCAAAAATTCCACCCTGTATAATTCACCAAGAATTAACGAGATCAAAAGTTACGCAAGAATAAACACGAGCAAGAAACTCCTTAAAATAGGAGTTGGGGATCATAAAGCTTTTGATAGCGCCGTAAAATGCGGGAAGAGTCCCGCGACAACATATTTCCTATGTTATGTCCCATGTCCTATCCATGCTTAAGTATTCTTTGCGGTTGGCAGACAAGCTCTACCTAACGACGCGACGATACTACAACTTAGTGAGATTTAATGACGCCTTTTAATGGGCCACCTCGGCTCTGGTTGCTCACTTACCCGATTGGAGGTAAGTCGCTAAGGCTGCAAACTGGACGGCAGTGACAGCGAGAGCGATAGCGGCGGTGCGGGCAGAGACGCGTAAAATCTGCGGGGCTAGCATGCTACCGTCGACAACGATAAATCGGGCCTTTTATCGATATTTTCTTAGAATATGGTATTTAGTGTATGTCATTTATTAAGATTATGACATAATTATTTGGTTCTTTGGTCTTAATCATTGTATCAAATCGAGTAATTTTATCTATAATTGTGCGCATATAAGCCTAAATAATAGGATAAAATAACAAAATAATATTTATCTTGTCGATGCGACTATTTATCGATTGTTGCATGCTGGCCCTGCTGGGCCGTTATCAACGCCATGCACCAGCGGGCGCTCGAGCGATTTGTCGCGCTCACGTGGGGCGCCGAGTGACGCGCGCGCGCCGTGCTGTCATTTGACCACGACTACTTGTGTTTTTACGATCTTGAAGTTTATTTACTGGATAAAAAGTATGTACATATGTATTTATGATATAGATAATTAGTAAGATAAGGCTGAAAAATTTTTATTTGTTTGAACACACTGAAATATGTTATTTGAAAATAACAGCTGTAATAGCATTTGATGGTCTTATTTGTAGCTTTCTTAGAGGAATGCGCTTTCAAACAAACAAACAAATAAAAATCTATCCTGTAAGGTATATTAGCTACATAAAGTTGTATAAAAATGTAGTATAATGTTAACCTTCATCATTATTTTTTTTATCTTTCCCGAACTTTCCCTCTCTCTCTCTGCCTCTCAAATCAAAATCTCTCAGCTTAAATGCAGGACACGGGTCCAGAAAGGCTGGTTCTTCAAAACATAAGTATAATGAATATCCTTTTACAACACAACGCCGCTTACGACATCCATATGGAGGTTCGGGACATCAAGTCGATATTTTTGAAACATTTTGTGGATAAATCGTGAATTTACATAACATCAAAACTGATTTATAATAAAACTAATATCAGACTACAGACTACGCCCTACATCAAAATCACAGCCAAAACGCAATTACTCGCTAAGTCTTCAATATTAATTACACCGTCGAAAATTCAAATGTTCATGACACCTACTCTATATGAAAATCAATTTCGTAACTTTCTTACTTCGAAGTATCAACTTTTTGTTGAAAAGTTTAATCAAACATTACATCTTGTCACGAAGTTCTTGTGTTACGATAATATATTTATACAGAGCACCTTACTTGGACGGTAAAGTTAAAATATTCAGCTTAAGGTGTCTCTGCACCCTCGAAACCATCGCTGGTAGATTTAAAAAAAAGATTATTATCTTAAAAATGTTATTTTTTTTAAGAACGACTAGTTTGAGTGAACTACATTAAAGTTCTAATGATAAAAAACGTGGATATTATCTGAAAAGAAGAAACGGGATTTTTGTACAGGTACAGCAGTGCGAGCACAAAACTTTATCCACTCGTATGTTTACGAATGTTTACGAATTTGTAAGCAATAATTGAAATCTATCCATAACCGCATGGCCAGCTTAAATAAATGTGTGTGTTTGTAGAAATTTTGTACCTACTCTTAAATAACTGTAAAATAAAAAAATACATGTTACTAAAAACAACCTACTCCATACTATACGAACATTCGTAAACATACGAGTGGACAGTGTGCTTTGCTCGCAACGCAGGTTAGCAGTATTGACCAGAAAGCCTTTTTTAATGATATATTATATTTATTTATTTTATTTATATTGTACTCATAAAGTAACAATATGTTCGTACATCAAAATGTTCATAGGATTAAGGGATACTGTAAATCTTTTTGATTCTCAAGGTCTCTTCTAAGTCTCAATCGGTAACTTACTATTTACCGAAAATAACAATATGTATTTATTCTATCAAGTAAACAGTCTAATCCATTTTTTATGGTTTAAAACTAGATACCTAAACCTATATAGCTCTTAACTTAACCTAAATTAACAAATTTAGATATTTTAAAATCGCTATTAATAAAACTATCAATACTTGAGATAAAACCTTCTTTTTCACATTCGCTTGCGAATGTTCGCGCGATGGTGTCGCAGCGGCATAATTCACGTTACGATCGTGGCGGTAAGGCGGTCACGTCGTGCCCCACTGCCCGACTTAGGAAAGGGTTTGTTAGGAAAGGGTTCTTTCGGTGTCAGCTCATGTCCTCTACGACCCGTTACGTTATTTTATTTCCATGTTGGCAATCTTGTATTCCACCGTAACGGGGATTTAAATGGTTGCTGGGTAAAACTTTTCGTATGTTCTTTGTTTTGTTTTGTTGTGGATTTGAGTTTGGTTCCGATGTTTTGTTTTAGTTGTGAGGTGATTTGTAAGAAGCTTAAAAAATGGTCTGTTCGATAAGGAAATGTTGCTTTAGCTTTTGAAATAAGAATATTACAGTGACATGAGCAAGTGTCCTCGTAGGCTTTACAAATTAATCGTGTTTTTTTTGATTTACCGAAACCCAAATATTCTGATTGCTACTGTAGTGATATTTAATTATTTCCGTGACATGTAAAATTTACTTCGAATATTCTACATGACGCCGTCAATACTTCCCGATAACAACATTTACTTTTCCCTGAATAATATCCAATTAAAATTTAAATATTTATTGTTCATCATTTGAGTTCAAAACTAATTAATTGTCAAATTATAATGCAGCCAAAAGCTGTCATAAGCTTTTTAGGATGTTCCTCAACCTGTCATTATTAACATTAGCTGACATATATAAAAAAATAATGATCTTATGTTCCGAAACGGCTATTTCTTGCAACTTTAAATAATTTATTTTACAGCATTTAATCATGAATAGGTAGATATATTCTATAGTTCCTAGGTTTATGTCGTACAATTTGGTATCCATGTACCTCGCGGTTCACATATGGGCCAAAGTGTAAGAAGATAAAATCTTCTCCTTTAACTTGGCAAATTTCTGGGGGTGACAATTCAGTTTTTCTTCGTTAATGTTATACTATAATAATATAAAACACTTATTACTATAAGGTTTATATCAGTTATAAATAAATAACAAAATATATTTATATTTCTTATGTTCTGACGAAATTGAAGTACCTACTATGATTTTAGTTTTAGAGGACTGATTTTTCATATAATTTTGCAATTTATATTTTTGTTAAAATTCAAACAAAGCTCTGAGGAATTCCAAAGCAAATTATTATTTTGCAACAATGTTATTTGAGAAATATTTAGATTCAATATAAAAATACGTTCAAGAGTTATACCCGTTAGTGTCGTGTCTAGAATGTTTTAAAAAATAATAATATCTGGCTTTCTTGGTAAAGAATTTTTGTCTTTTGTATTTTAGAAGGTAGGTAACAAATATTGACTTTAGTATACTAGTAAATTAAATAAATCTAAACCACCACAAAAGTTATACCCAATATGTATAAATATATTAACACGAATTGTATAACTTTTAATTAATTAAGCTACGTTCAGAGCACTCGCGCTCACCCAGCGCTCACCCAAGTGCACACCCCACTCGCCTCATCAACCAATTTGTGTATAAATTGAGCCATATTTTATATACAACACGCCAGGCGCCCGTCCTGCGCCCGCCCCGCACACGCTCTGCACTTTCCCCACACTCCTCGCGCCCGTGATTTAGTTTATTTGTCGTAATATAATTAATGACACTGCGCGGTGAGCGCGGGTGTAACGCGGGTGCTGCGAGTATTCGACGCATGTAATTTGAACACGCCCTTACGAAGTCAATTTACATGATGTGACTGCCCTGTATCAACTTGTTGATTCATAACAAGGCTTTTGGCATCTTGCACCGTGACTACAGAAGTAAAGTTTTTGTGAGAACAAAAACTCCACTTTGAACTTTTTATGGTCGATAGACTATCTATTCCAGCGGGGCTATCACGCAACCATCGACAACGATAAATCGGGCCTTTTATCGATATTTTCTTAGAATTTGGGACTTAGAATACTTATGTATTTTTTTAAGAAAATCTATATATCTTTAGTTCTTTGAGCTTAATCATGGTATCAAGTCGAATAATTCTGTCTATTACGGTGCACATGTTAGCTAACATAATAGGATAAAATAACAAAATAATATATATCTCTGATAATGGATCTCTGTTACCTAATTGAACAATTATTATTGGGCATTTCAAAATCAACTCGCCTTTCGGCGGAAAAGACCCGACAATCGGACCAGTCGGTCGGGTATCAGGGCAAGAGAGAAAGAAACCAGCGAACGATTATTAGGTAGGTATTATTATCTTGTCGATTCGAGTCTTATCGATGGTTGCATGCTAGCCCTGCTGGATAAAGCTGCTTGAACACGTCATTTTGAAAGTGTTAGTTGGATTTGTTTTTTAGACTTACAATAATAAACTTTTCGATAGGGATCAAAATTTAAGTTGGTATAACCGTTAGGAATGTTTGTTTTAAATAGTCGTCGATAATAAAAAAAAACCAGCCAACCACCAACCAGCACTGGGCCAGCTTGGTGGATTGCGGCCTAACCTTCCTCATCACCCAGAGGAGAGACTCATAGCCCTGCAGTGGGCTCATTACACGTTGTGATGATGAATAAAAAAAACTATTTTAATAAGTGGTGTATGTGGCTGTGACGTAATCGAACCCGCATCGCGAGTTTATTAATAAATTCCTTTTAGGTCACAGTTTCCTTAATTTATTTATATTTTTGAATTTTCTTACTGAGTATCCACCTACCTAATAATTGTAAGACGCAATTGTTTCTTTAAGTTTTTTATAAAATTTAAGTTAGATGTTGTTAGAGAGAAAGAAAACCGAATTATTACGATTGCCTATCTATTCTTTGCGTCTCGCCTCTGAACGAGTCCGTAAAAGCATGATAAGATCTTGAAACTAGTCGAATATCTGCAACATTAACGTGTGTTAACGCCATTTAGTAAATAATAGTTATGGCTCACCTTACATTTATTTGACTCTTTAGTTGAAAGGAAATTTCTTCCATGCTGGACTGGGAGCTAAGGAAAACCATGGAATGTGCCAGCTGCTTCTCTTCCCGAGCCTACTGTAAAAGTCAGTAAGGGACAGAGGTTTTATTTGAGGTTTTTTTGGACAATAGGCTGACCCCCTGTTACTGCTCTCTCTCTCCACCATTATAAGCCTCCAAATTATAGCCTCTGGTGTTCTGCCTACCCCATAAGGGATACAGGCGTGAAGTTATGTATATTTGTATGTTGAAAGGAAATATCATAATTTTTAACTGGATTAATCGCTTTTCATTTCATGATCCGGTTAAATAGTGTTTTCTTTGAGATTATAAATCCTGGAAACTAAAAAATACAAGGCATTATGCTCAAATCATCGCTTGAACGGAAATTGTGATTCCACCCTTCCTTTGAAGAGTTCCTGTCCTGAAGAGTTCCTTAGCCCATGTGCGTTTTCGACCTTTTCTTCTCTTACATGGACGTGTTGCATCTTAGTCTTTATGATAACCATGGGTCATAGAAAACAAACGTCACATCCTTCATCATCATCATCAACGTCAGCCTGATGACGTCCACTGCTATAAAAACATCTCTATCTTTGTCAAAGAATAGCAAACCTTATTGATTAAATCTAGTCAATTAGCTCGCTTCAGTTCAAACAACATTATCTACTTAAATTCAGTACACAGGGTGACTGGTGGGTCACTTGAAATTGAAGGACGTGATAGTTTGAGATCATACATGAAGAGAAATAATAATCAACGAATGCAGAGCATTAAAAAAGCCGACTAATAATGTCATCCACGTAAACATTCTCCGAAATTATACATATTGTTTCAAAAATTTGAAATTTTCAATGAAGAACCCAACTGAATTCGATGAAATTTATATGGGGCCAACTATGAAGTATCCTCTATCATATGAATTAAGAATTTTTAAAATCGATTTATAATTGTCGGAAGTATCGTGTACGTGTGACAATGACACAAAAAAAACATACAGACAAATTGAGAACCTTCTCCTTTTTTGGAAGTCAGTTGAAAATAAAATTAAATATTAATATTAATTATTTTCTGAGTAAACTTAACCGAAAGTTAAAGAATTCATTACGCATCTCATGGTTACGCTAGCGATCCGCGTGCCAGGTCAAGTACCGCGGTCGACTCAGTTGTATGTAATCTAAATTGTAACAAAGTGGTATTTATTTAGGTATAAGGGATTCTAGTGAAACATCAAGTACCTACCATTATTACATAATCATGATCAGAATCGAGTACAGAGTGCTCTCCTTCAGTATCTAAAATTTGTCACCAGTCACCCTGTACGTATATCTACTACAACCTATCTGCACTTTTATTACACACAGAAAGAATTTGTATTTTTTTGTAATGAAAAAAGGTCTCAACTTACCGGACCGAGACCTTCAAATCCATAAATCTATGATACATGGAGAATGAAAATCCTCTATTTTATCATCTTTGCACTAAAAGGGACATATTGGTTTTGGATAAGATCGTCCTTACCAGCCGTCCTGCTTTATTTTCTTAAAAACCCTTTTCGTAGAGAATTGGGGTTTTATAGACATATTCTTCGTCAAATATACAAAATAAAATAAACAAACAAATTTATCACATAATACTTGACCTCAATTTTTTAATTTGTTGAATTGCGGTACATTTATTATTAATTGCGTCCCGTTACAACTGGACAGCTAACCATCGTCACCTCTACATTTATTCGAACGATTAAATTCCATGCAACTGTAGATAGAGGTAATATGAGTACGTATACAAGTATAATATTTACACATTTTTACACGAGTTTAAATATTACAGCTGCTCCGAGACCCTCTACTACACGGGTGCCTGAATAGTTAATGTAGCGTGGGCAGATGGTTCATGTAAGTAAAGTCACGACACGCTTAGTGTTGCATTAAACTTATATTACAAAACTTCCATAGAAAAACAATAAAAAAGAAAGTTTTAAAACTTAATACATTTTCGCTCGAAAACTGCAATTAAATAAAGATTACAGCGCTTCCATGAAAAACGCATTCAAGCGTAATCTTCTAAGAGCTCTATCGCGGTGTGAAAACCGCCTTAGAACTTGTAGACGGCGGGTCGCCTGCCCGCCCGGCTGAAACTTCAGTAGTGCGCCAAGCGCCATACGATACGGACGTGGGATTTATGTCCGACCAAACTCTGAACTCTAAAACATTTCAAACAAGAAACCATAAATAAAACATTACCCTTTCTGTAATATACGTCGCCTTATCAACTATCTTACGCTTATTTACGCCTTGTGAACCCTATGTGTGTGTGTGTTGTTATTATTTGAACTGAAAGTACACTGTCCTGGTTTTTATTTTGATACTCTTACACAATTCTGCCATGCTTGCCCTGGGCAGCATATCTTCGGCGAAGTAGGTAAGTAAAAATAAGTGTTCTTATTAAATTAAATATAAACATATTCAGGATGATTCTGGATTAACATTAAGAGAAGTTATGCAGCTGCTATCCGCAACATTCATTTTGGTGACATACTTCTCGCAGTAGGTTGAAATCGGAAAAGTTTCGTTAATAATTTGCAATGCGCTTTTTCTATAAACCTGCTATTTTATTATATTTAGAATAAAAACAATGCAAAAAAAAAGTTCGTTGAGATCTTTTTTTTTGTTTTTTTTTTTCAAACAAAATATTTATTTACATATGGCACAAAGTTTGCGGCCTTAAACAATGAACTGATGATTATGATTATATTTAAACATACCCCTAAAAAGCAAGAAAAGCATTCTATCTATAAAAATACTGAATAATAGGAAAAGCATTTCAGAAGCGGCTGCGCGGGAAAATAATGCATTTACTAAAAGAACTTTTTAGGTTTGAAATAGTTAGAACTGACTGGCATTGTTAACAATTAAAATGATGATTATAAAACATATTATAACAGTTTCTTATTGCCTACTTGATATTTATTTAAAAGTCACAGTAATCTTGCTGCTGATTTGCCACGAGGATCCGGGACCATATTCATAGCACGCGATTTTCAAATTAATCATTCTTGATAACCGACGACGCCTACTAAGTTACCTGCAGCTCTTCTCAATAGAGACACTGTTTCTGACAGAGATAGTGTTTCTCTAATCTTCAGAAGAGACAGCAGATAAAATAAAACACTAATTATAATTTTGTACAACAAATGCCGTGTCATATACAGGGTTAATTTTAATTATCGCCTCTTGCAGGCAGCTTCTCCACATCAATCCCAACAACATTTGTTCTAAAACTTTTTTAAAATAAATAGTTTTTAAAATTTTAGTTTTCCCATACAAAAAATATTTATAGCCTCTATTTAGAGGCGTAACTCTATTTACTTTGAGCGTAGGTACCTATGCTACGCACTTTGCGCAATAGAATAGCGCTTCATAATTATAATAGGTACTTCTTACAAAATGTAGAGTAAGGAGCAAAAATGTTTTCGTTTTAAATTTTTTTGTGTTATTTATTATTGTATTATTGTAAAAAGTCGTAGAACAAATATTGTTGGGATTGATGTGGAGAGGCGGCCCGCAAGAGGTGATTCGTTAATTAAAATTTACCCAGTAGTTATCACGGGTCTGTCAAGATACCAGACGGGTCTTTCAAATAATCTCGAGTTATTATTTTAAATATAAGTAGGCGATAAATTCGGTTAAAAGGTGTTTTATTTTTCATTATGAATCGTGAAAATTTAAGTAAATATTAGGATACAGGAATTGCTTCAGTGTTCTAAGGCATATTTCATGTAAGACTACCTGTGTGTGACTAGAATCTACCTTTTGTCGCTTCAGCGATTTCACGGGAATGACCACGGAGGAAATATGACTATGATGTAGTCGTCGTGGCGCTGTGGTTACTGTGTGTATCATACGATATCGTAGGTTAAGCAACGTTAGGCGCGGTCGGTATCTGAATGGGTGACCGCCGACCATTCATTTCTCACGACGACTTCCGTGCTTCGGAAAACACGTTAATTTTGAAAAGGGCAATCATTAAGCATATTTTTTAAGACTGTGTACCTTTTTAACGTCATACATTTTTTTATTCACAGTATTCAGTTAAACTTAAGTCGAGTTTTTCGAAATGAAATAAACTGAGAATATTTAGATACCTCTTTTTCTTAGTAATGGGATCTTGAAACTTTCAAAATTATTAAGTACTGGATTTTCTCAAATGACTAATAAAGATAGACCAAGTAAAAATAAAACGTGCGTTAACAAATATTTATTGCAGCTGTAGGCAAAAAAAGACCAAAAAGGGAAAATTTCTTAAAAAATCACACAGGTGGTAATATCCCAAAAACCAGAGAACTTTTACAAAACCTGTTTCGATGTTATCTCATAGGCCTTAGGTCCACCTACCTCCAGTGTCACGAATACGTGTCGTTTCTGGGACACCCTGTATACGATATCTAACTGTAACTTTAACATTTAAAACATTAATTAAAAGACGCTGAGTCATAATACATATTACATACTTTTTAAAATATGTAATAAATAAAAACAGTTCCGAATACTTTCTACTCTCCTGTTGAAAGTCTTTTTTTTAAATTGCAAGCGAACTAGATACTTTTTTCAAGCTAATGGTATATCTATATGAAATGTTATATTTCTGCAATATATTACAAGTAAAGACTTCTTCCCATCTTAAAGATTTTCAACAAGAAGCAAAACTTATAAAGATCACTTGAAGTTGGGAGAGTTCATAAGTTTTCTGGAAGTATATCTTTTACGCAGTTCCTTTGTAGAGTATTAAATTTTGATTGTTCCTTTTATTATCATGAAACAAGCGGCTGCTACTCGCTATTTATTGAGAGGTTTGACTTGTTTCAGAGTCATCGTTCATCAGAAGCTCCTGCATACATTGATAAAGGACTTTCTATCATTGTAGCTTTTTTTATATTACTTCTTATTTGCGTAATAAGAAGTAATATTATTTGATTTTGACGACGGTGTCTCAGAGTAACTTTATCGTAATAAAACTATAAACTTTACTAATTTCAAAAGCAAAATTTTCTGTTAAGAACTTCCTAAAACTTTTAATTAGATTTTGATCAAAGATAAAAAGTTAGCTCTTTTATGTTTGTTAAAATACGATAAATATTGGTATAACTGTGCGTATTTGACCAATATTGCAGTTATCTTACTTATAGAAAGTTCAAAGGCGGGATACTGCTGACATATCTGTTGAAGTAGCTTTGTCAAACTTTATAGTTGAATTGTTTTCAAATGATTCCTATGACACTGACAGTAATTTCCACAATATAACCTTGTAGTGCCGTTACCGTTACATTAGAAACGTATTGGAGGCTTCTAATTAGTTATTTTACGTAGCTATATTCCAATAAAATGATATTCCGTTGGAATTATAACAATTCATAACATTTGCAAGAAATTATCTTTACGTTTACGTAAAGTGTGACTGAATATAGCTACGTAAAATAAATAAATGCCATTTTTAGAAGCCTCCAATACGCTTCTAATGTAACGGTGACGGCACTACAAGGTTATGTTGTGGAAATTATTGCCAGTGTCATAGGGATCAAGGTACGCCGCGCCGACTATAGTTATGAATACGAGTTATTGAAATTAAATCAATCAGCATTTGGTATACGAGTTTGACTTTACTGAGCCTTAACATTAGTGTAGGCAATATCGTATCAGGTCATTTGTTCTCTATAATATTATGGCCTGTATTAGTAAATCGGATAACTTCAAGAGAGGTCTTTACGTACTGACGTATGAAATTCGCCAACTTAAGATGGCCGTTTAATTGTAACAACAGAGACCACTTTAATAATAAATAAATACAATCCCCAGACAATCACACTACATGACCCCAAAGTAAGCATAACTTGTGATATGGGATACCATGTAGCGAACTAGGGGGAACCTAGAATATAAATACATGTATATATGCCAAGACCCGGAACATTTTTTTGTTCCATTCGCGAACCGAACCCGCTACCGCCCATTGGTGTTGTAGCGTCTATACCACTGCACCATGGAGACCGTCAAATTATTTAAATGAAAATTATTCGACACGATTCTCCATGTGAAGTCAGCTAACAATAGACCTGTTGCGCTTAGGTAAAGTTCCATGGTAGCTTACTCAATATGCCGGATAAAGTGAGTAAGCTACCGTGGAAATTGTTCTACGGCTACGCCGGACCGTGGTTTCTCGGATTCAGATAGCATAAGAATCGGATGTAGTTCGTAACCGGTCTAATGAGTTTTAAGAGGTGACATATTAGGCTGCAAACTGGACGGCAGTGACAGCGGCGCGGGCAGCGACGCGGGGAATCTGGGCCTTTCTCGACGCCAGCGGGCGCTCGAGCGATTTGTCGCGGTTTCATACAAACTCAATACAATGTCGTGACGCGGAAATCGCTGCCCGCGGCGCTTTCGCTCTCGCTGTTGCTGCCGTCCAGTTTACAGCCTTAGAATGACCCTCACTACAAACTGCACGTGTAAGAAGCGGGAGTCGTACGCGGCCTAATTTATAGAGTAACAAATGCATCTAAGGAACATGGTATTTTTTTTGATCAATATAACCTTAAATATATTAATTGAATTAATAAACCAATTAACTAGGCGGTAGTTTATTAGTTGCTCAAAATAAGCTCAATTTTGTTGGATAGGAAAGAAGGCAAATTTATTATTTATGAAATTCATTAAGAGTAACTTCTTAGAAGCAAGTTTGTTGAATATTATAAATTGTATGAAATATATAATTCAGATCTTAACTCTTCGGTTTTCGGAAAACATATTGTTACACAACCCCATAAAAAGAGGTTAGGTATGGTGATGTCTCAGGGCACCTGGTCGCGCTGTTTAATATTAGATCCACTCTAGACTTATAAATAAGTAATGGCTATTGCGGGGAAAATATAACGTCATAACCTTTAGCAATGCCATTATTAGTAAAGTTAAGTGCAAATACCTACCAAAAAATATTGCCCAACAAAATCATGTTCGGGCAATTTCTTTTAGAATGTTTTGACAAATCTGTAATCGTCTCTCAAGATCTCCAGAATGCAATTTTAGCACCAACCGACCTTATTGGTATCACTTTTTACTAATACTTATTAATACTACTTCCATGCTGGACTGGGAGCTAAAGAAAAAACATAGAATTAACCAGCTGCTTCTCTTCCCGGGCATACTGTAAAAGTGAGTTAAGGAACTGAGGTTTAATTGACGGTTTTGTGGGCGACATGCTGATCCCCTGTCACTGCAATAGTCTCTCTCCATCATTATAATTCCTCCAAACGTTGTGTCAAACGTGACATCAGATGGTTTTATAGTCTCTGGTGTTCTGCCTACCTCATACGGGATACAGGCGTGAAGTTATGTATGTATGTATGTGTATGTACTTATTAAGCACGTTGTGATCAAATGTATGGTTCCAAATACTTCGGCGACTTTTCTGCTTAAGGCCTTTGGATATAAGTTCATTACAGTATGTTAAAATACTTGCCCACATCAAAATCAAAATAGTCCAGCTGTGGCAAAGCTGTCGTTTTTTTTTAACTTATACTTTAATTATGTTCTCGTACTTCTCCCACCACATCACGACAGAGATAATTTACATCTCTGCGGATTAAAAAAGAAGCTCCCATTAAATCAAATTATTTTTGGTGAAATACTGTTAAGGCTAGCTACAGCTGAATTATATGAAATAATTTGTATAAACAATCAAATGTAAATAACAAAAGACTATCGTTGCAGGGCGGAACATTCAAAAGCAAACAAAATAACAAAAGTTATTTTATATTGAACTAGCTGTTGCGCGCGCTTTTACCCGCGCAATTTCGAATCCCGCGGGAATTTCGGGATAAAAAGTAGCCAATGTGCTATTCCAGACTGCACACTATCACTATGTAAAATTTCATCCAAATCCGTTCCGTCGTCTCCCGTGATTGAGGAACAAACATCTATACATCCAAACTTTCACATAATATTAATTAGATTAGATTTACATGAGCTTAGATTAGATTTTGTAACATGTGCCGGCATTACAAACATGTGTAAAGATAATTGGATTGTTTTGCCAAAATAGATTTTCGTAATTTAGATAAACAGACGTAAAAGATACTAGGTGTAACTTGGTTTATTTAAGAAAGAAATCTTAAATGGCGGCCTGTACTTACGTTGGCAGATAGTAAGTTATCAAAAAAAAATTATATTTTTTCTATTGAAAATTAATAATAAAATAGTAATACCATAAAAAAAGACGTGTGGCACTCGGGGACTGCCGCGGTAAAGCTATTGCATAGCATTTTTTATCAACTTATGCAATTATAATTATTTATTTATTTTATTAATGCAGTAATGTTTGATCTAATACGAAGTTCCACAAGTTCCTAGTAGATGGCGCTGATTGTTTATTAAAGCCCGCATGTAAAGTTATGAAATCAAGGTATCACCGCTGTGCCGGTCGGAGTGGGGGGTGTTAGGTTTTTTTCGTTACGGAATTTGGAACATACATTCTTTGGGGGATGTAGGGGTGCACTAAGGAAGGAATTCCTGAAATTCCTACGGGAACGGGAAATATAGGACTTTTTAGTTTGTATGAAAAATCTTATTCCTTGAGTGCACCGATGTGAAACTTTGTGTAAAGGTATTTCAATATGTGTCTGTTTGTGTTATGAAAGGAATTCCCGAAATTCTCACGGGAACGGGAAATATATGATGTTTTAATTTGTATGAAATCCCATCCCTTGAGTGCACGGATGTGATACTTGATATAAAGGTTCCTCAATAACTGTCTGTTTGTATTATGGAAGGAATTCCTGAAATTCCCACGGGAAGGGGTTGGACTTTTTAGTTTGTATGAAAAATCTTACTCCTTGAGTGTACGGATGTGATGAAGGTTCTTCAAAGAGTGACTGGTTGTGTTACGAAAATAATTCCCAAAATTCCCACGGGCACGGGAAATATATGATTTTTAGTTTGTGTGAAAAAAACTTATTCCTTGAGTGCATGGGTGTGATACTGGGTATAAAGGTTATTTGCAGTGGGTGTCTGATTGTATAGTTTTTGAAATTTTCACGAGAAGGGTAGTTAAACGCTAGTAGCTTAATAAAATCCCAATTGCGGAATATCGCTATCACTGTCTCTTCGGATTTAGTAAAAATTAAACCTTTCATCATTTTATGTATTGGGAAATAGTATATTATGTAACAAGTGAGCTAAGTTGCTAATTTCAGTCGAGGCTGTGATTTGAGCCCGAGCCCCAGGCGAGAGCTTAATAATGAGCCGAGACTGTAATTAGCAACGCTCACGAGTTACATACGACGTTTTTCAACACACTTGTGAGTAGAAGACAGACATACGTGGTCATAAACAAATTTGTTTTACTAATATAAGGCGCAAACATTTAAAAATGTATATGGATTTGAAGTGGTATAAAACCTCTTTGTTGTTTCTGAAAATATTTAATGTATAACCCGGATCAATAAAATATGCTCTGTTTACTCGCATGTAATTTGCACTAAGGTACAATACAACTTTGTAGGATTCATTATATTATGCACTAGGGTATAATATATTGTATTATGCACACGTGACTTATAGCCCAGTTTATAGTTTTAAATTCAATAGAATAAGGCTCAATTTACGAGCAAGTGTGTTGAAAAAACATATCGGGGTTTTGTGCAGGAAAAGTGGCAACTTCTACTTTTTCAGAAGCTAAAAATTACTTTGTTTTCTTGGTATGAAGAAGCATGCGGCTTTTTGGTCGTCTTTGGTGAACTTTTTGTAACACCCTGGGAAAAAAATTAAAGAATACCATTCTGATCAACACTTTTGATCTTCAAGTAGGATTGTGCAGACGGGACTCGTGCAACATAACGTTTTCACAAACACCCACCGTTTAAAACGCTTATTTAATTATAAAAAAATACATATATTAAAATATAATACACATATAAATTTATTAAAATATTTTTTTTACTAACCGTACGCGCAAGAGACAACACAACACTAGTGTGCGAGCGAGAGAACATAATAAGTGCCACCATTTTCAATTAATTTCTTTAATGTACATGGGTTTAATCCATAAAATTGACTCTCTCGCAATTGCCATAGAAGTACACGATATAATTTTGACCAGGTTTTAACTGGTTCGAAGCCTAGGATGAGGATGTTTAAAATCCTCAAGTATTTATTGAGTTTGGAAGCCTCGGAGCGCGAAAAAACGCACTTGTAAGGATTTTTAACACACATATAGAAGACAATATTCTTGTAGTTAGCTATTTATACATGATTGTTATGATTATCATATTATCTTTTTCCATGCTGGACTGGGAGTGAAAGAAAAACATAGAATATGCCAGATGCTTCTCTTTCCGGGCATACCGTAAAGCCAGTTAAGGGACAGAGGTTTTATTGACAGTTTTGCGGGCGATAGGCTGACCCCCTGTCACTGCAATAGTCTCTTTCTATCATTATAATACCTCTAAATTTGTCAAACGAGACCTCAGATGGTTTCATAGCCTCTGGTGTTCTGCCTACCCCGGAAGGGATACAGGCGTGAAGTTATGAATGAATGTTATGATTATAGTTCTGTAGTTAAAACAACATTTTTCAAGTCAACATCTTGTTGAAATATCATCATTATAGGTCAATGGAATGGTCAACTTAACAATGGTAGTATTTTCAAATGAGTTAACAAGTAAATTAAAAAAAAATTAAAATAAGCTTTTATTATTTGTTAATAAAATTCAAATTAAAGTTCTCGTCAAGACTTATCAAACCAGTGCAAAAGCGATGGGGCATCTTTTATTTACGGAGTTTCTATTGCCACCTTCAGGTCCATCATCAGATCAGATCTATATCATAATAATTTTGCATTGCTATTCGATTCATATATTCATGCTATCAGTTTCAGTCCAATCGGAGATCGGGAATTGAATCAAATGTCATTGTTCAAATTCGCCCTGGCTTCAGGCAATGTAGATTTTTAATAGTATTTTTTTTTGTAGGTTTTATAGAGTTGGTTACGAAATCTACCCAAAAAACACAAGGTTTTCGAATAATTCTATTATTCCAATCACCAATTATGAAGTTCTTAGTGAAAGTTCAGTATTAAAAGGTTATTAGCCTCCATTATATTATACAAATATTGCTATCACACATAATGTATTCTACTATTTCGGTCCTTTGGAATTCTGGAATTGTTTGGGTCATATTAAGAAGTAGCAAATTGTCCGTTTCACAAACGATACATGGGATGAAATTAACAGTAATTTAAAATACAATAAGTATCGTTCCACTGTTCCTGCTTCCAGGGCGGACAATGCATGAAGCCAAGGCAAACTCCTTTAACTTGCAAGATTTGATTACCGACCGACAGACAGGTGAAACTAAATTAATGAACTCTTGCAGTTTGGTCATTCTGAAAAAAAAATGTATCGAGTCATTTTATTTGCTCAAATTCACTATTTAGCCACGATATATTGTGTATGAAAGAACTTCTTGATGCTGCCAAAGGTCGAAATAGGTTCTATTCGCAAACTAATCGGCATCCTTGTGATTATTGGCTGTCAACCAACTTTGAGACAATTGATATTTCACTGTCCAACTATTTTAACATTAATTCTGCGGCAATAAATTTTAGTGCTCTTTTATGTTGCATAGATTTTGGTAAACGATAGGTATATTATAAGTACTCAAATAAAAATATGAAATGACATTCTTGAATGTCCAACTTCCGCTGCAAAAGTTTTATTAAAGGATTAATAATCATGAAACACTGTGAAACACTATACAGGGTGGCCTGTATTACTAATAAATATTACCAATTTAAATAAATCAATAATAATAAATAGGTACCTAATAAATGAAATCCCCAGACAATCTCACCAACTACATGTCCCCAAAGTAAGCATAGCTTGTTTTATGAGATACCATGTACCGAGCTAGGGGGGAACCTAGAATATAAATACATAAATAGATAAACACCCAGACACAGAACATTTGTTTTTCTTGTTCCTTGCGGAAATCGAACCCGCAACCACTGGCGTCTGAGGCAGACGGGTTTACCCCATCACTACGTTTTGAATTTTGGTTAAATTCAGTTCGTTACGAGTCATTAAAATGTGAAATTTCTTTGATTAAAACTTCTTCAACACCGCGTGAAAGAATTTTCAATAAATACAACTTTAATTAAGTGAATCGTTTGAAAATTAAGCGCTATAGCCATTTTTTTCGCTTTGGCGAACTTATTTCAGATTCCGCTTGATGAGGCTATTCTTTATAAAAGCTGCACCAAAAGCTGATTTCGTTTTTGAACGGAAATTATTTTTCGATCACTTACCTGTTCGAGCGTGGGAAAATAATATGAATAATATTTTCAACATTTTATTCAGTGAACTCTAAGAGGTTTTGTTGTTTAAGGAATAATAAATAAATAATAATTTATTTCTTTAAAAATTCACTTTTTAGGCAAATAATGCCTATTCTAGGTGAGTTCGCTCTTCCAAGACAGTTCATTAATTAAATCTAAGTGTATAAAATATAGTGATAACAAAGGTTTTTTATACATTTCATTACATTAAAACATTATTTCGATTACTAAACGAATTATTTAATTTAAATTTAATTTCTATTTCTATTTCTATTTAATAATTTTAGTTTTAATCATCAGTTATTTTAAGATTTTTTGTATACATTACATTGCTTTTTAGTTAGCCAGTCATTACATTTGTTGTTTTATTCTATTAAGAATAGGGATTTAAGACCTTTCAATCAGCAATTTGACTCTGTGAAAATTTTATCTAGAGAGAAGCATTACATTCCTAGAATGATCAGAGAAGCGATTGAAATTTAAAAACACCCTAATTTCAATAGAGAAGATGGTTGGAAACTATCACCAACATGGGACCCTATCCTAAAAAACATTAAATCTAACATCCAGCAAGCTGCACGACCTGAAACTCAAGATACTGTCAGCTCGTTTTGTGTCAATCCAGAACGCTACGCTCGAAGACTGAGAAACAGATGGAGATGATGATGCATAACTTTTTCAATCTATCAATCCGACGCTTGACACCTCAGTCGCTCGTGACCACGGGGTCTGCAAAGACACCGAAACGTCGAGTCAAAATTTAAAATGTAAATATACGCGATAAATCCGGTTAAAAAGTGTTTTATTTAATTAGAAGAAAATAAAAGCACAAAATATACTTTAAGAAATTAATGAATAAACAGAACATAGAACAGAATGGATATGAATGGAATGGATAGTTTTAGAGTGTGTTTTTTTAACTTGCTCATAACATTGAAAACACCAAGTACTCCTTCCTTACATCTTTCATGTTTTCATTTCTTTTTATCAAAAGAGCTACGTGTTCATCCTTGGCTTGGTTTTTACTTAGAATCCGAAGAATTTAAATAGAAGTATTTTTGTAATAAAATATAACCTGTATCTTTCTTTAGGAGGTAGGTATGAAACACGGAGGAAATATATAGAGGAGCTGCCCTGTCTAGTTTTCTCTAGGGTCTCAAGTGAAGCGTACGGGTGGGGTGCGGGAGGGGTAAGCGGTGGGTTATGGCCAATCATAGCCAAACAGGCGATGGCATTAGTCACCTAGTAGCGAGTAGTAAAAACCGGTTGAAACATAAGGTTAAAATATTCAAATGATCATCAAAAAAGTTCAGCTATACTTTATTAGGTGGCTCTAGGTTTTTAACGAAATTTTATACGTTCCAAATCTGTCAGAAAAAACCGCGAAATAAAATTATTTCTACTAGACGATAGCTAAATTTTTTCGGGGCCTAAAAATCACCTAGGCAACAAATAACAATCTGGAATTTTGGACATAAATAATTGGAAAACAATTTGTAAAAAATAATATAAATGAAATTATGTTCGTGGTTAGTTAATTTTATTTGGATTATAAAAGTATAGAAAACTAAATTTTACATCGAGAAACAATGGAGGATTTTTTTTTAAATATCTACGCGTGTACATATCTCACAGAAGTCAGCAACGAACTGACGCCAGTGGCTCTAGTGCGGAATAGCTTGAACTAGATGCTGTGACGTCACGACAACCCAAATTGAAGCTGGCATCTTTGCTTACAGCAGCTATACTGTATATCTTCTTTGTAGTATGAAATGAAAAATATTTTATAAGTACGATTTTTATTGATTATAATAGTTACAATTATAGTATACCTACATTTTGATTAGCCGTTGCGGTGTCTTTATCCGTGACCACAGTGTCCATGTTATACACAAATTTCTTTATAGAGCCTCTCGAAATTTATATTATGATATTTACCTACACTAATTTACTCCCCAGTTGCGTTGCGTGGTCTCCAAAATAGCAGTTCCTTGGTTTTTGTTACTCCTGTCAATCCAACCATTATAATAAAATATTTCCGCTTTTCAGTTTGACTGGAAGTATATTTTGCAAAGTTCGTATAGGGAGAAGTAATTTTTCATCCTTTGTTGTGGGATATGCGGAGGTGAGTTTGCGGATTTGGGTATGCAAAGTCATTGGGTAGCTTTTCCCTAAGGAGAACCTTCAGGTTTATTCAAATCATGCTTTGTAATTCAAACAATACTGCTTGAAAATATATTTTACCGTACAGAGTACCTGTTTAGAAGATGTGTGTATTGCTTTGTTGGCTAAACCTGACGCCTTCACAGTGCTCACACATATACAATTTCGCTATACAGTAGTTAGTGGTTAGTTAATTTGATTTGGATTGTCATTCTTCTTGTAGGACTTCATGTAGGAATTTCGAAAATGACCCACCTGTCACCCTGTATAAGCAAGATCAAACATATTGAGCTGCAATACATAGGTTATATCAGTACATAACTCACAATATGTGTTACATTAGAGATATCACGTTGATGAATCGAACATTTGCTTTGATTACCTAATTAATTAAATACGATTTGTCATCAGAAACTAATATTACTTACTCTAATATACCGAAGTGTATGCTCAAACATAGGTTAACACTAACGGAAATTGCGCTGTATTTTTATATATAAGGTCGCTTTATAAAAGACAATAATATTTTATAGCAGATTAAGACTGATAGTGGGACATAATTACGAAAAAAAAATTAAAAAAAAATATTTTTCTTAAATTAAAATTTCTAAATTCTTATAAGTGATCTTTCTTATGAGAAAATTCTTATGAGTTCAGATTAGGAATGACCACTCATCATTCCTAATCTGCTATTAAAATATAATTAACCCTATGCCGAGCCTGTATAGCTATATTTATTGCTGATTACTTATTTGACATAGATTTCAGGATAGTGATAAAGAGATGAAATTGGCTCTTAAGAGGCCGCCTCTCGCTAAGCAGAACTCTTCGTTGGTTTCGGCAAAAACACCTTGCTATTTCACTCAACTTTACGCTCAGCTTAACATGTTTGATGAGACACACGATATATTAAAATATTTTAAAAGGCTTTCGGGACTAGTGTTCGAATGAAAAAAATAGCTAAATTTATATGTCAAAAAAAATATATTTGAAGTAAGAGATAGATAAACTAGGTCTGTAGAATATACAGGGTGATTAAAAAAGGAGTGACAATATTTAATCAGCGCACGGCTCAATTGATTTAGAATCCATCTCATCAGGTATCCCAACCTTCAGCATTTCAAATCGCAAGTTATCCCAAGTCATACTTCTACGTAAACTTTAAGATGTGCAACCCTAAATTCTTATTAGCTGAAGTACGGCTTTGGCTGTCAAAGACTAATTAATAGGAGCATAGAAATTAGAATAGATATTTTGGTACATTCTTAGCCCGGAACTAGCAAATAGGAACCTAGGTATTTTCTAACTAAATTTTAGTTCCACTAGTTCATTCAACTTGTTAGGGCTGTCACAAAATAAACCAAAAATTTTTTTTTAAACTTGTATGAAAAATAAGAGTTGATTTGAAATTGGATTTTTAGGTAATTATTCAAAATCGGTTATAGTTTCACACCTTTCAAAATTTCTCAACTTTTTGAAATCACCCAGTATAACTTTCGTTTGTTCGTGTACCAATACGAATTAAGTATTTATAGAATTACCTATTTATGCCAGAGTCTTCGTGGCGCCATGGTTAATGTGTGTATAATACGATATCACATGTTAAGCAACGTTCGGCGCGGTCGGTGCTTGGATGGGTGACCGCCGACCATTCATTTCTCACGACGACTTCCGTGGAGGGCACGTTAAGCAGTCGGTCCCGGGTGCTGTGTGCTTGTATACAGTAGTCGTTAGGGTTTGTCAGAAGCCATTTCGGCGCCCTGAAAATTCTGGCATCCACCACTCAATACTGGGCCAGCTTGGTGGATTATGGCCTATACCTCCTCGTCACCCAGGAGAGAGACTCGTAGCCCTGCAGTGGACTCATTACAAAGAGTTGTGATGATGATTTATGCCAAATTGGGGTTGGACTAACTATGGATTTTTCGGTGATCATAACCCCATAATGTTTTCTTTGAGCACTAAGTTGACTAGCAATAAACTTAAATATCGACAACATCAAACGATCGACGCCATGAGACTCCTATGTTTGTATGCCAAAATGTACGAAATGAGAACTCATAGCATTTTCACTAGAAGTGGTTCTAATTGTGCAAATGGTCCACTTAATTAATTATTCATATCAATAAATCATGAATTGTTTGACGGAGTTATTATGCAAGTAATTTGAGGAAACCCAAATACTGGAAACATTACACGGAAGGATTTAATGATTTACATTGTGAAACCCATATGTGGTTTTAACAATGTAAATCATTAAATTATCAATGATTTCGCGCAATTTCAGTTACAAAGGGTGCTCTTTGTATTTGCACATTCACTCATAATTCACGTTCACAGTACATGACTACAAAAATATGTAATAAGATCAAAAAGTTTATTTTGAGATATACTTTATAAGCTATCATAATTATTAACATTCGAAATAACTGGAAAACGAACTATATGCAACAATGAAGAAACAACAGTAACATTAAGATCATGGCGCGTGCAGCAATGACGAAATATCAGAAACTCAAAATAAATAAGAAGCATGCTAAATGTTTATACAATTCATTCTAATATAATGTAATATGTTATTGGCCATTTTAACACGCTTCTTACAAAACAATGCCTTAAGTAGGTAAATGCGTAGGAAAATTTCTAGTTTGCTATTATTGTCACTAGCATAATAAGTTAATAGGTACCTTAACTTCACGCCTGTATCCCGTACGGGGTAGGCAGAATCAGAGGTTATAAAACCATCTGATGTCACGATTGACAGATTTGTAGGCATTATAAGGGCGGAGAGACAAAAATAACTCAAATAAAACCTCTGTCCTTCAAATAACTTTTACAGAATGCCCGGGAAGAGAGAGAAGCAGCTTCTATATTTTTCCTTTGCTCCCAGTCCAGCATGGAAGAAAATAGGCGTTTACTTACACATTATTTACGGAAATTTCCGACTAGTTTTGATCTCTTTTGGAGTCCTTGATCATGGTTGAGTGCAGTCAGTGCGAGACTGCGAGGCTCAGCATGACAATTCTTAAGGATTTTTTTAAAGATCGATGGTGAGTCTGTTATTTGGCAGCAGGATTGGAAGAGTGCTTAAGATGACATAGTCAGACAAGATATTTAAGTCAATAGTAACATAACTAAGGGCGGGTTGTATCACAACAACTTTACGTGTCTGTCAACGTTAAAAATGGCGTTAACCACTGTCAAGCTAGAAAACGGGTTGTTTCACCTATGACGGACGTCAAAAATTAACGATTACGTTGACTGTCCATCCACCCACTGGTTAACGTAACTTTCTAGTGAAAACTGAGTTGACAGGCAGGATATTTGGTTGAAAGCGTTCATTATGGATTCTGTTTTATTTTCATATATTTTAAATGATAGTGATGATGATTCAATTGTGGAAAGGAAGAGAAAAGACATTGACGAACAGTTTTTTTTGTGATGAAACAACGCTTTGTATTTGACGTACGTTAAACATCTGATGTAATCGTCAAAAAGTTACGTACGTATGATACGATAACCAACCGTTTGATACAACCCGCCCTTATAGTAACTAATTATATGTTTTTCCCATAATTGTGACCAGAATCGAGTACAGAGTGCTCACCTTCAGTATCATAAATTTGTCACCAGTCACCCTGTCTAAGCAAGCGCCCACCCTTTAGGTATATAAATGGATCCTAAACATTATCAACCTGAAACTTTGTGTACCTACCTAAAGTAAAACAGCAAAAAAATACAAAGGATGTTTTAAAAAAGCGGAATCACATAGTTATTTAAGGCACTTATAGCTTTATTTAAAATATTATAAAGGTAAAAGTCATATTTTGATTTACACGTGCCGTGTTATAAGCATGTAGCTTTATCAGATAGACTCAGTTTGTTTACGCCATATTGATTATTAACGAACTCCAATCAGCGAACAGATGCAAACTACTAATTGGATCAATTAACGGTCTGTCTGTGTTACGGACTCCTGCTTCAAAGCGTGAGGATTACCTTCACAACTTGCCAATCACAGACTTACAGGAAGCTCGAACTTCAAATGTCATAGATAATATATTTTAATGATATCAAAACAGTTGTGTTTATTCGGAACTGTTTCGCGCCGTTTTACCCGCGAAATTTCGAATTCCGCGCAAACATTGAAATAAAAAGTAGCCTATGTGCTATTCCAGACTTTACACTATCACTATGCCAAGTTTTATCCTAGTTTAATGAGCCGTTCTGCCGTGATTGAGGAACAAACATATCATTTATAATATTAAGTAGTAAGAGTAGTAAACTGATACCAAAATAGTTTTGTTAACTAGGTTTTCATCCCGGTATTGAACACGAACGTCAGATGGTAGGAAAAACTAAATAGAACATCTAAAGTCATCCCCGAACAAAGTATGGCAAAAAGGTAATAATTAAGGATAAATGCCGACTAAAATGCATTGTAAGTACCTAACCTAAAGATTCAGTTCACTGAAACACCAATTATGTGGCCATAAAATAAGCTTTTATATGAGCTTGTGTAAAAACCCCACTGTGGGAATAGGTACCTACACCACAACCTAATCCAGCAGCGGTGCGAGCACAGAACTTTATCGACTCGTATGTTTACGAATGTTCGTATAGTATGGAGTCGGTTGCAAGTTTGTAGTATCATTACAATTTTTAATTTTACAGTTGTTTAATAGTACAACATGTTTACAAACAAACAAAATTAACTAGGCACACATTTATTAAACTGGTCATGCGGCAATGGATAGATTTCAATAATTGCTCCATAATACGTCTCCATAACTAAAGCATTGCAATATAAGGGCGCCTCCGCCGAAATTTCGCCCAGGCCGCTGGTAGTAATCATCGCTTCATTTAGTTATCTAATTTATTTCGCTTCAGAATTGGTGTACCTATCTTAAATTTTTTGCAGTTAGTATGTATTGCAGTTCTGTGAATTTGGCTTACCTATTACTTTTCATTCATAAAACAAGTTTTATATTTCGAACTCTATGAACTTCAAGTCCCACAAATGTAGATAGCACAGACAGCTCACTGAAGTTAAGAGAAAGCCTTACCTGCTTGCTATATTTTAACTAATAAGACAAACTCAACATTTCAAAGTTAACCGTTGATTTCAAAAACAGCCTCGCAAAGCTGACTTACACAATAGTATTTTCATTCATTACACAGAAATATGCTAATCTATACTAATATACATATAAAGCTGAAGAGTTTGTTTTTGTTTGTTTGTTTGTTTGAACGCGCTAATCTCAGAAACTACAAGTGGGATTTGAAAAATTCTTTTTGCATTTGATAGCCCAACTCTTGAGGAAGGTTATAGGCTTTTGTATTTATTTTTGTATATACAAGGTGTCTCAAAAGAAATTTTATATTTGTTTAGCTTACTGCGTGAACGCTGCGTACTTGAGGGGTGCGGGGGTTATGTCAATTGGTAGTTTGGCTCTTGGGGATTCAGTCGCTATGGAGCGTTTCTCGGAAGCAGACCGCGCGTTGTGCGTGCGAGAGTTTTACAAGAACGGTGATTCGGCAACTGTCGCGCGTAGAAAATTCTGCAGTATTCGAGGTTTTCGCCACTTAAATGATGCGCCAAGCCTTCCTCTCATTCGACATTGGGTTAAAAAGTTTGAAGAGACTGGATCAACGCTGGATAAATCAAAATCCGGGCGACCTAGGTCATCAAGAACGGTAGAAAACGTGGAGAGTGTTAATCAATCTGTACGTGACGACCCGAGCCTTTCAATTCGGAAGCGCGCGAGTGCTTTAAATGTGCATAGATCATCATTACATCGCATTATGCACAAAGATCTAAAGCTGCACCCCTACAAAATTCAATTGGTGCAAGAATTAAAGCCCCAAGATGCCGGTCAGAGGCTTAATTTCGTAAATCAGATGATTGAGCGATTTTCAACGTTTACCAACATTTTGTTTTCGGATGAAGCTCATTTTCATCTTAATGGCCACGTAAATAAGCAAAACTGCCGCTACTGGAGTTCAGCCAATCCGAAACGCAAACATCAGAAACCCCTACACTCGCCTAAAGTGACCGTATGGGCTGCCATGTCGGCGCGAGGAATTATCGGCCCTTACTTTTTTGAAGACGAAATGGGGCGTACAGTTACAGTGAATTCAGAGCGTTATGTGGAGATGTTAGACAACTTCTTGGTACCTGAACTGCAAAACTTTCCTGGCTATAACCAAAGAACATGGTTTCAACAGGACGGAGCAACTTCACACACGTCCTATACATCTCTGCCACGTGTTCGTGAAATTTTCTCAGGAAAATTGATCTCCCGGAGAGGTGACATAAATTGGCCTCCACGTAGCCCAGATTTAACCCCTATGGACTTTTTCCTATGGGGTTATCTTAAATCTAAAGTTTACGCCAATAAACCAACTTCACTGGCGCATTTGAAAGAAAATATCCGTCACGAAATGGCAGCCATCCCTCACTCCACCTGTCGAGCAGTCATAAGTAATTTTACTGTTCGATTAAATGAGTGCCAACAACGTGAGGGTTTACATTTAGACAATATTATTTTTAAGAAATGAATTCCCAAAAAGTGTATTTTAACAATAAATAAACATTTTTTCTATAAACCGCTTCCTTTTTTTTTAATCAATCCACTAAATATGAAATTTCTTTTGAGACACCTTGTATTTTGTCCCGAAATTCCCACGGGATCAAAAAGTACGCGGGTAAAACCGCGCGCGGTGGCTAGTTATCTAAGAAGTTATTAAAACCGATAGATATTGGCTTAGTAGAGCGAGGAAGTATTTATAAATTTGTTAAGTAGGTACATATTATTTACTTGACCGTCTATTTTTGGAACTTGTAGCTTCTGTCGGATTCAAATGAACTTGGAGTAAGTATTTTTGATTAATATTCAAATTCGCTGTTTGAATTAAATTAATTGAAGTTAGCAATCCCTTGCGAAAGTTTTATGAGCGAACAAAGGATATTGTACCATTTTAATGCTCAGTTTTAAGATAAGTTGTTGTTGTAGGTACAACTGCCTGATTCAATTATTGTGCATTTCCTGGAAATATTAAATCTTATAAATTTAAAAATAATAATGGTTTTGTTATTTGGAGGCATATACTTAGGTTTAAATATTTATAACGCATAGGTATTATGTATTAAGCATACGTCTCTAATAATTAGAACTTCTGTATAATGGTCTCCGACGTAAGTATTGTAATGAATCGAACTAGTTCTTAGTGAGAGTGAATAATAATAATAATAAATATTTCTGTCACTCACACAACATTATCTAGCCCAAATTAAGTTTCTTAAAGAACTTGTGTTATGGATACTAGATAACTGATATACTTAAGAAATATATAAACATACATTTTGAATAAATACATATTTTTTATTAGAATAAACTTAAATAAACATATTAAGACGACCACTTTGGCGAAGAGGTAAACCTATCTGCCTCAGACGCCAGGGGTTGCGGGTTCGATTCCCGCACGGAATAAGAAAAAAAAAAAAATGTTCCGTGTCTGGGTGTTTATCTATTTATGTATTTATATTCTAGGTTCCCCCCTAGTTCGCTACGTGGTATCCCATAACACAAGCTATGCTTACTTTGGGGCCATGTAGTTGGTGTGATTGTCTGGGGATTTTATTTATTATTATTTATTTAAAACATCCATGACTTGACGACTAATATCTGTGTTCATCACACAAATATCCGCCGCCGCCGGGATTCGAACCCAGGACCTCTTGCATAGAAGGCAATTTATGTTACCGCTACACCAGCCGGTCGTCAAAATCAAAGTGAAGTGTTGAAAGTAGGTTCCTACCTATGGTTTGTTACTTTTTCGAACTGATACAGCTTAACGGTTGAAGCTGAAAGAAGATAGTCAGACTGAGTACCCTAAAGTTTACTAATTAAGAGATGTAGGAAGTTGAACTTTTGGTATTTTGTACTCTAAACTCTAATACCTATTTTCCATAAATTATTACATTTCTACAACTTCTGTGAATGAAGAAAATGGGATTTCTTTGAATCAAGAAAAACTTTATTTTCTTGATTCAAAGAAATTCACTTTAGTAATAAAATCTGCTCGACGACTTCGTTAGATGTACATCACACAACTGACACACATGTCAACTTGACATATTTGTTCCAAAAAAGTCCAAAATGTGTCAAAAATTACTTTAATGTTGTTTTTAACATTTCTTATGTTTTTAAATGTATGCAACTTTTTACTGAACAGTGGCAGAGATATAGTATTTCGACGTTTTGCATTGCTATATACAAGACAAACAAATAGGTAATAGTTTCATTAGGCTACATTTTATCAGAACTCTAAAACAGACGATAGTAGCACTGTACTGCTTGCTGCCAATGTTCTTTTGTACAGGGAATAACAAAGTGAATATTATTATACACATAAGTTATTATTTGTGCTTAATTTTAAATCTCCTTCAACACAAGGGTTGCCCGTAAAAGATCGTTACCAGCGATAAAGCTGTTTAACAACATTTTATGTTGGTTTCAGTGAAGTGACACCTAGGCAGGTGAATAACAGAAAATCAAAGGATACATTACGTAGGTACTTAATTTTAGCAATAATGGACAACTCGGTTGTTTAGGCAACTTAAATAAGATCAAGTTATTTCCCTAAAAGTATCAGGTACGGTGACGGTCATTAACGATTTAAGAAAGTCGTTTCGCCGTTTCTCGGCGCGTCTAGTGGCCATCTTGTCTAGTGAAGCAAACGAGTGGGCCTATTCACTATCTTGCTTACATTACTTACTTGTTTAAATTGTATTGGAGCTTTGGACACGTAAATAGAAATCATGGCAAATAATCGTATCTTTTTTATTTTATTTAATACAATTTTAGTAAAGCTGAATATTATAAAGACGTTTCGAAAATAGCAGATTTTACACAAAGTAATAGATCGATTTCGATTAAATTTATTTGGGACCACCTTTGAATAATCTTCTATCAAGTGAAAAACTAATCATCAAAATCGAGTCGTTCCTAACTGACCAAATAATCGCAAAAAAAAAACAAGCAAAGAAAAACATACACCCGAATTGAGACCTTTCGGAGTTCGGCTGAAAACTAGGCTAAAAGTGACTGTTGATTTAAGGAACACGTGCTGGTCGAGCGAAACGTGAGATGTTAGTGAATTACACCGCGGAACCTTTTCGAGGAAAATGTCGCCCTCAATTTCCTCGAGCTCGAAGTGGGTGTTTTATTCACCACGAACATTACTTTTATGAGCCTAATTACATTTGGGTAGTATTTAATCGAGTAACTGTAAATAAAAATTTTAGGTGACAAAAATAATGAATTTGGCTTACTGTTTTAATTAAGTGAGCGACTGAGAGCGAGTGACGAAGAATCAATGAAACAGCGACTTAAAAACACTTTTGACCATGTCGGGATTGTCCAGGGTTGACTATAATAGCTGACCAGGTTTATGGCGCTTCGCCGGCCGCTGCCGCGGCACCGCTCGCTTCGCTCGCTCGGCTCGCGCACGTGTATAACTATATGCAACCTAACATGCTCCTCCTCGCTGCGCTCGTCGTCGCACCTAACCGTACTGATTCCGCCTTCCGGTGCGGGAGCCCTTCTCGTAACTTATCTCTTTCATCGCAATGTATATGTGTTTTAGTCGCTCACTTAGTAATTCAGTCGCAATATTAATATTTAAAACCGTTCATTTTCATATATTTTTCAAGACAGTCCAAATTTGTTTTTTAGTCGCTCGTTTTATTATTTCCAGTCCAAATTTGTTTTTTAGTCGCTCGTTTTATTATTTCCCATTACATTTAGCGTTTATTGCTGACGGTGCTTTAAGGTACACGCACACTTTGTTGGGTCACATCGCAGCACAAAAATCCGCGTGCGAGCCTCTTGATATATTTTATATGAACAATCGCATTATGTACTTAAAAAAATAAACTTTACTGTAAACTTCTATTTGACATATTTATTTATATAATTCAATAAAAATTTTGACCTTAGGAATTTTTGATTATAAGCTTATATTTTCTTTGTGCCATAATAATTTAATATGTAATAATAATTCTTTGTAATTTTTTTTTTTGACATATTTACACACCATTGTTATGGTAGATTGTGAATGATCTGTATTATATTTTTAAACCCTTGTGTAACCACAAATCTGGTAATTAATGACTTGATTTGATTTTATCGCATACTGTGCCGGGGCGGGGCGGGCCGCATTTTATAGAAAATGTACGAGAATGCCGCAGGCGGATTACTGCGTTGCGATGCACCCCGGCATAGTGTGCTTTGAACCTGTAAGAGGTGTATTGGAGATGATTCGATTGCTTCCGGACTTCTTTCCGATACGAAACGATAGTTATGACCTTTAGGCCCTTTAAATTTCACCGGGTTTGGAAGCTCAGTGCAAGGGCGTTAAACCAGAATTAAGATTACTATTATGTGTCAAGTAAATAAAACGCCCACTTCGAAGTCGTCGTGGAGCCGTGGTTGCTGTGTGTATCATACGATATAACAGGTTAAGCAACGTTCGACGCGTTTGGTAGGTATTTAGATAGGTGACGGACCGCCGACCATTCATTTCCCATGGCGACTCGTGCTTCGGAGGGCACGTTAAGCAGTCGGTCTCGGGTGCTGTGCTGTATACGTACTTGTATACAGCAGTCATCAGGTTTTGTCAGACGCCATTTCGGCGCCCTTAAAATTCTGACATCCACCACACCACGCAGCACTGAGCCAGCTTGGTGGATTATGGCGTCCTCGTCACCCAGGGGAGAGACTCATGCCCTGCAGTTGGCTCATTACAACTATTTGTGTAATGTGCGAATGTCTAGTGCAAGGTGCGCACAAAATATATCTTGAAATAAATCTATACAGTAAGAACCATTGATTTTTTTGAGATAAGGTAGCCTAGGTGCTACTTTAGACTGTGCTTATCACTATGCCAAATTTCATCCAGATATGTTCTGCCGTGATTTAGGGACAAACATCCATCTTAACTTTCGCATTTATAATATTAGTAAGGTACGAAGTAAGATTTCTTTTCCACCCAAAGAATATTTCTCCCCGCTTTAGACACCCAGTGACAGAATCCTCTAGAATGGTTATAGGCACTTAGCCCTATCTTTGGTGACCATTGTCTTCCTAGTCCTAGAAACAGTTGGGCGTGGACGGAGCGACAGCCAGTTGGGGTATAAGATGTTTGAAGGTAGGTATTTAGTGACTATATGATAGTCACAATTAGAGACATAATACCTATGTTGAAATGTAAAATATAAATTATCAGCAGTATAATTTATATTTTACATTTTAAAGGCGCATACCCACTAAGTCAGTAATGTAAACCATCAAGACTTGTCCCATCTTCAAACCTTGGCCGTGCTCCAACATTTAGATAAAAGCAAAGCATACCAAACTACCTGGATATTTTTTTAAACTATTTTACCTGTGCACTACAAAAATAAATTGAATTATGTTAATTCTGTATGTATGAGTATATAGTTCAGTTTCAGGCAGGCATGGTTGATTCAAAATATTAATTTTGTCTTCAATATTTTGGAAATTTGGCCATTTGTATCAAACTTTTTAATTTTATAACTTCTTAAAACTGAAACATATTTAACTGAAGACCAAAACAGTGACTGTTCTCATTTCAGAGTTTCTCATAATCATTCTTAGATTGTCAGGTGTCTATCTATTAAAAAATCTAAGTTTATATCCTAAAGTCAAATTTTCAGGTAAGTACTTATTTTGTTATTAAATTCAAATGTAATAACCAGAAATAAAATGAATCAGATTAATATTAATTTCTTTTTAATATGTGCTATTATGTTCTAAAGTATAATAAAATAATATTACTTAAAATTAATTTTCATCATTTTCGCTTATAGTAACTTGAAAATCTGTAAAAAAAAGTTTATAATTGAATACCTTAATGACAAATGCTACTTTTGGTTATATTAATGTACATAATCATATCAGACCATACCAGGTAGTGACTGCCTTTGAGAAAGAATTAATTCTGCAAGGTCCGCCTTTGCTTTGGCCTCTCTAATTTTGTGAGTCAACAGCTCTACCTCCAATTGATGGAGTTCTTCAGTCCGTGTTTCCCTGTTTATATAATATTCTCTGTCTAGTATAACCTTTTGGCACTGTTTGTCCGCACTTGAGCTGCTTTCTACATTGTATAATGGTAATGCTGTTTCAGATGAATCATTTTTGTGAGCCCCTCGCTGTCTCTGCTTTAAATTCATCCAGAGCCTCCTTAGCTGCTTGCTTGTTACCTAAAATCAGTAAGAAAATTTTAAAGTTGATGATAATAGTCTATTTGAGGATAAAAGACAAATTAATATCCCGCTAAGATTAATTATTACTAAACTTACACATCAAAATATGTGAGCATAGACGGATGGATGTTTCATGTTCTTTCAAAATAAAATAGCTGCGGATGAAGCTGAAATTATACTTTTTTATTTTTCAATCATGATAAGGTTGACATTTACTTGGGAGAAGTCACAAGGAACAGCTAATTTTGCTTGGTGGTAGGATCCCTTCTGGCCAGAGCCAGTTCCTTCCTAAACCCGTGTGCTTTTATCTTCGACCTCATCGTCACTTACCATCAGGTGAGATTGAGGTCAAACGCGGGTTTAGTCACTTATAAAAAAAATAATAATAATTATAGTTTACAAGCTGTATCGCGCGGTTTTACCCTCGCAATTTTTAATCCCGTGGGAATATCAGAATAAAAAGTACACTATGTGCTACTCCAGACTGTAACCTATCACCAAGCCAAATTTCATCTAGATCCGTTGAGCCGTGATTGATTAACAAACATCGATACATCCAAACTTTCACATTTATAATATTAGTAAGAAGTAAGATAGATACCTGAATTTCACAATGTGGGCTAGCATTGTATTCCTTAGTTATACTGTCCCAAGCGTAAGTTTTTGCTTGCAAAGTCGCTCCGTCAGTTTCTTTACTTTCCGTTATATGTCTATGTTTAGATAAAATATCCAAAAACGTTTTTTTTTCTCGTGGAGTAAATATATGTTTTTTGTTCATTGTTTAATGTTCCTGACTAGAAATCTTAACATGACCACTTAATGGTGACACAAACAAGATACTTTTTGGACTGGCCACGCCAATAAAAGGCTTTTCGTGAGTCTTAAAGCACAACACAAACTAAATTAAAATTAATTTTTGTTTGATTAATTGTAAACAAACTGAGCCAACGAGTAAAACACAAACGCGCGTGCGCGTAGCCATCGCGTCGCGTCAGTGTGTTTGTTTACGAGTGGCTGTCTGTGGCTGCGAGCAAAGCAAAATATCATTTTGACATTCGACAGTGACAATCGTGAATGATACGTTCCGTTTCTGAAATGAGCTTTGCTAAGACTCGTAGGTGCTACGAAATGTTACTCCAACTTTAACTCTACTACTAATAGGTATTTATAATTTTTGATAACTAGTAAGAGGGCAGTTAATAGCGAATCTAAACTGACTTAATGCATACGAAAGCTTTCATACAAGTCTAAAAAACACCTTTCTATCGCAAAAAGGGTTTTTAATAAGCAATGATTTTGATGTTTATTACAAAGTAATAAATACCTCTAAGCATAATTTTTATTGATTTTAAAACAACCGGAGTTACCACAGGTTAACATAATGTGCCTAAAAGGTGCATGTAAAACACTTGGCAATTCTGCCAATTGTAACTACTGGAACCATCGGTGAACAACATGCACCGTAGTACCTGGTAGTACCTAAGGTGGGTGTACCATGGAACGCCATCTTAACGAATATACCTTTTTAATTAGTTTATTTACGGGATAATAGAAATAATCAAATTGTTAAGTAATGCCTTGTTTTATTGTCTAACATAGAATTAAATTATTTTTTTTCTAAGTAGATGAAATCACTACTGAATAAACTTATGTTCAATAAAGGTTTTCCATTTGGCCTTACTAGAAACGGGGCTCCTAAGAAGGACAACATTATAAATGGGTCATTTAACTTAAAAATAGAGTTGTAACAATCAAAATATCTGCTTTTCTTAATACTAAAGAACAAGCTCTTTCATTGAAACGAAATATTAAATGCCTTAAAAGAAACAATTATCCAAAAAAACTCATTGAACTTTCCTAGGACACCATCGCATAACTAAGAATTTTATTACACTCACCAAAAAAGTCTAAGCAACAAGCATAACATTTAAAAAATCTTAACTAATCTCTTTTTTTTCGTAAAAGTTAGGTAGGTATAGGTATGCAAACTTATTCATTTGATTGTAAGGCCACAATGTTTCTTAGAAGGCTAATCTTATAAAAATACTAGCTGATTCGGCAAACGTTGTTTTGCCATATAAATAAAAAAAAAATAGATGTTGGCCGATTCTCATAGATACCGGATAAGCACAAAAAATTTCATCAAAATCGGTCAAACCGTTTCGGAGGAGTATGGCAACGAAAACTGTGACACGAGAATTTTATATATTAGATTATAAAAATGTGAAAGATTGGATGTATGGATGTATGTCGTCAATCACCGCCGAATGGCTCAACGGATTTGGATGAAATTTGGCATACTGATAGTGTACAGGCTGGAATAGCTCATAGGTACCTAGGCTTAATATCCCGATATTTGAGATTAGAACCGGCGCGGGTATTAGGGCTATTCGGAGCCGACCTTTTGCGGGCAATATGAAAGAAATAGGTAAGTATACAAAAATAATTCCATTTTGCGTTGTAGGTACTATCGGAAAATGTTTCGGTGTTCCACCTTTAAGGCTAAATTCACTTGCACTTTAATAACTAGGCAGTTCGGTTAGCTCCTATTATTATCATATTATTTTAACTAGATAAAATAGTAAGTAATATTATGATAAATTACGCTTATATTATATTGATTATAGTTATGAGATATATATTATTTCATTGGCTGCAGAGAAAAGTAGGCGGAGCTTCGATCCAAAAGCCGTTCCAGGGAAAATTTTCTTAACAGGAACACCGGGACGGGAGGCGATTGTACATGCGTCTTCTTTTTGTTTTCGGGCGGGATTGAACAATCACGCAATCGAATATAAACATTGAAGAAGCTTAAAGCGATGGTGGAGATTATTTCAATGTATATTACATGCAGTCTAATGCTTTACACTGAATTAAATTCCAAGCCCTACCCGCAGCTAATTATTTTATTCATAAGTATTTAAATAAACATAGTAGGTAGGTACAAAAACACAAAAAATCTGCATAAAGTTCGAAAAAGGTTGAAAATGATTCACGGTGGGATTTTAAAAAGACGCAATTACCATAAAACACAGCAAAACCTCACAAAAACCAGTTTGCATATTTTAAATATTAACCCTTCCACTGCCCGTCCGGTGTTGCAAATCCCCTCGTGTTTAGCAACAACACATTGCTATGCGCTTATTATCTCGGTTGGACTTTGTGATAAACTGCCCGGGGAATAAGCGGTTAACTTAGACAAACGTTCTGTTTATTCTACGAGTTAGTCAGCTGAGTTAACCTGTCAGATGCTTTGCGTGGGTACACGAGGCACACAAAGTTAAGAGTGACGTGAGTTAGCGTAAGGGCCGGGCGTCTTGGGACACAAAGTGGTTTTCAAAGCGGTTGAAACGCAATTTTGCGAATTGCTTGAATGTTGTAACCGCTTGTAGAGGTATCTAATAAAGCTGGGTACCTACTAAACCTAATCTCTTTACGTAGTTAAATGCCCACTTATAATTTAGTAGAGTATTTTGACCTTTTACATAATAGGTTATTGGCATACATTTACTTATATTCCTGAGCTTAAAATATCTATCTAGTGTTGTATTGATAATTAGGTACCTACCTACTTCTTCTTTTACAATTAGGTACTTCTGTGGTTTTATCTGAAATACCTACTCAAAAAAAAACGCTGTTTGAATTTTAGTATTAAGTAAATTAATAATTAAGACCAGCAGTGCGAGCACAGAACTTTATCGACTCGTATTGTTACGAATGTTTGTATAGTATGGAGACGGTTTGTTAGTAATAATTGAAATCTATCCATTGCCAGCCTAAATAAATGTGTGCCTTGTTAATTTTGAATGTTTGTAAACAATATGTGACAACATGAGGGTAATACTTATCAAATAAAAGTAAGTACCTACCTGTAGCAATTTAACTTTCATTTTCGAGTTGAAATTGTTTATTTTCTTTTTGAAATGGACGCTTAATTGACAATTTTAGGCCTTATCTACGAAAAGAGAGTGGTTTTATTTGGGAAATTTAGTCCAATTTTATGCATTAAGCATTCACTGGTAGTTATAGATACTCGAAACCGTTCTAATAATTTAAATTCTTTAAATTAATTTAAATTTTAATAAATTCCATCATTTAAATTCAAAACTAAAGTTAATTCTTGGTTTAAATTTGACGACCACTTTGGCGTTGGGGTAAACCTATCTGCCTCAGACGCCAGTGGTTGCGGGTTCGATCCCCGCACGGAACCAGAAAAAAAAAAATGTTCCGTGTCTGGGTGTTTATCTATTTATGTATTCATATTCTAGGTTCCCCCCTAGTTCGCTATATGGTATCCCATAACACAAGCTATGCTTACTTTGGGGCCATGTAGTTGGTGTGATTGTCTGGGGATTTTATTTATTATTTATTTATTTAAATATGCAACGTCGACGTAGTATTAGTTTGCACCAAATATTCATCTTCTCTACTACTGTTACCCGTTGACGACGTAATTACCATTTTTCCAAACTAAGGGTACTAATATAACTGCTAAATAACGTTGACATTGGATGAAACGCGCCTGTCGAAAATCTCTGACAATTTTACAATAAATTTTTGACTCGACGTTTCGGTGTCTTCGCTCGTTACTTGCCATGACAATTTAGTGTTTAATAAAACCATCTTGGCCTGTTGGGGAATTTATTCATTTAACAAAAATATGTCAAATTATCGCGACAAGTCGAAATATTTGTAGATTTTCCACCGTGGCATATTTGTGAGTGATAATTTTTATTAAACAACGTATTGTCAAATTGTCGGATTATCACCTGTCGCCTGTCACCTGTCGTTGTCGCGTTTATTAAATAAATAGGCCCCAGGCAGCCCTTCTGTTACGTCACAAATTTCAAATTGCAAATCTGTTTTCAATCAACATCTGAACCGAATCGTTTAAAAGTCAGTTAGTTTGATCCATGTTTTATTAGTCGAGGTCTTTCCGAAAAACAATAAAATTAATGGGAATTGATTTCAGGGAAACAACGGTAATTAAATTGCTAGTGAATTGCACAGTCAAATTTATTTCAAATGATAAAAAAAAGCTTTTTAAATTGGGGTAATGTTACGTCAGAGTAATGTTCACGGTCCGTACAGTCTCTGACCTGTCAAACTACTTTTTGTTACGTATGTGAATGTATAAAGATGATATTGCCATTGACATGCTGAATTGAAATTGAATTCTTTGAAACGATATCGGGATTTTCATTTTAAGTGGATGATACTAGTATTCTATTGAGTAACTTGAGAGGGCAAAATAATAAAATCCTTGCTACGGTTTCTAATATAAGTAAATGATTTGGACATGAGCTATTATTTACACTAAGTATTATCATCACCACATATAAAATATTTGGGAATTGTTATTGATCAGGGTTTATGTTGGCATCCACATCTAGAGCACGTGACTGGTAGAATAAGAAAATTGACATGGATTTTTAAAACTTTGAGACATGTGTCTCAAAGTCATTATTTGTTTGGGATTTGGGTGTTCCTAAATCCCAAACAAATAATGACAAAATATGTAGCCTCCTAAATCAGATATACATTTCACTAGTTGAATCTGTTATATCATATTGTATAGCTGTATGGGGTGGTTCTGCAAAAACTAAAATGATTGACGTGGAGCGAGCACAACGCGCTCTGATAAAGACTATGTATTTCAAAAATAAAAGATTTGAAACGGATAACCTATATTTAATTAGTGACCTATTCTCAGTTAGAAAACTTTACATAAAACAAACTATACTATTAAAACACAAAACCATACATTATAATTATGACATAAACTCAAGGCGTGGGAGGAACGCAGGATCACATGTGCCTAAAATTAAAACAAATTTAGCCTATATGCAGTATGATATGCGATCAGCTGTATTATATAATCGCGCAAATAGAGCACTTAATATATATAATAAGCCATATTACCAATGTAAAAAAGAAGCAACAATATGGTTAAAGTCACTTTGATATGAGGATACCAAGAAATTGTTAAAATCTTCTTTTTAGAACACTGGGGCAAAAAACAAATACACTTAACTCAAGTTGATTAAAATGCTTATTTGTTTTTATATTCTTATAGCTCATCAAATATCTTATTTTCTGAAATTAGACAATAACAATATAATTTTAGACATTCAAATGTTTTATTTACTTTAATTGTTTATTTAATTTTATTTTATCTGTTTGAAGGGAATTGGTGTGAATTTTGATAATAGAAATTGACTTACTTTGACATTGATTTTTAATTGTATGATTAATTTAATTAACTAAATTTTAACTTGTTTTAATTAATTCAAATTTTAATTGTTTAATTTAATTGTTTAATTTACTTTGATTTAATTGTTAAACGTAATTAAATTTTATTGTTTAATTTTCAAATGATTTCATACAATTAATTTTTAGTCAATATAATTTTAATTTTTAATCAAATTTAGTTTGATTTGTAAAATTGTGGAAGAGCGGGGTCCTCAAACACAGGCATTGAATGTCTAACTGAAGACTCCAGACGACTATTCAAAAAAAATCAAAAAAGTTTTATTCATCTTAGGAATTTCACAAAACACTTGATGAAGTCAGTCATCACATACTTCGGCTTTAACTAGTTGTTGATAGTTGTTAAATAAGATATTACAGTAGACCAAGAGACAAAAAAAGCCGGCGGAAAAAAACTCTTGGCACTCTTTTTCAGTCAGATTTATCAAATTAATACAAATAGGTACAGTACAAATTGACCGTGACATGAAAAAAAAACAAACACAAGACAGCTAATTGTGAGAGCCAATGTCATGCCACAACCAAATTGCTTACATAGCAGATGCAATTAGCTATGGATGCACAATACGAATATGACAAACTGGGACCAGAGTATTTGAACAAGAATGGAATAAAATAGTCATAGTATCATGAGCAAAACGACCTGGCACCGCTAGCAGCACCCGTTCACGAGTTAACGCAAGCACCAGCCATCACCCTCCTCAACCATATTTTAGGGAAGAGGGTGACCCGATACCCGACGCTACCACTAGCCATGCCGCCTGAGGGAGCATGACGTTCTTGCTGATGTCTTGACAAAAAAATAAGTGAATGGGACAGTCACCAGCATGTCATACATATACTGCACAGCCAAGCTGTAAACAAAATTATTAAGTCATTAGAAACTTTTAGAAATATCCTGTTGTGCTTAATCCCATGCCTTTTTATCATCTAAGTAATCTTTAGTTTTATAATAATCTTTTCGAGATAGAGTGTTTTTAATGATTGATTTAAATTTATTGAATGGCAGGGATTGAATTGACTTCGGAATTTTGTTATATATACGTATTGACATTCCAATAAATGATTTGCTGCTTTTAGCCAGCCTTAATTTAGGAAACGCTAACTTATGGTCGTTCCTAGTCCTTACAGAGTAATTTGTATCATGATTATCTTTCCTAGTTTTAAATTTATTACTATTCTTATAAATATACATAATGTTTTCATAAATATATTGTGATGCAAGGGTCAAGATACCAATCTCTTTAAACTTTTCTCGAAGAGATTCTCTGTTTCCAAGTTTATACATTCCACGAATAGCCCTTTTCTGCAGTGTAAATATCGTGTCAATATCTGCGGCATTGCCCCAAAGTAGGATGCCATAGGACATTATACTATGAAAATAACTAAAATATACCAGCTTCGCTGTATTAACATCAGTCAATGAGCGAATTTTCTTTACCGCGAACGCTGCAGAACTAAGTCTACTCGCTAGTTGTGAGATATGGGCGCCCCATTGCAATTTAGAATCTAAGGTAATTCCAAGAAAAACAGTGTTATCTACTAGATTCAATCTGTTCCCATTAAGCCGCAGATCAGACTCAACTTGTTTTACATTTGGTGCAGATAATTTTATACATTTAGTTTTTTTATCATTGAACGCTAGATTATTTATATTGAACCACTGAACAACATTTGCGAGAGCATTGTTTACATCGTCATAGTTTATTTTCTGTCTTATCATTTTAAAAATTAATGATGTGTCGTCAGCAAACAATACAATCTCATGATTATTGCCTACCATATAGGGTAGATCATTTATATAGACTAGAAACAGAAATGGGCCCAGAATTGATCCTTGAGGCACTTGATTGATTCTTGATGAGATTCTTGATTCTCACAACCGACCCAGCCGACCTTTTTCGGTTAACCTCAACCTTCTGAATTCTATCACTTAGATAAGAATTCAAAAGTTTGAGGTCAGTGCCTTTGATGCCGTAGTGATGGAGTTTCCTGATGAGAGTGTCATGCTGAACACAGTCAAATGCCTTAGATAGGTCACAAAATACACCTAGGGCATCCTGTGACCCCTCCCAGGCACCAGTGATTATTTCAAATAGTTCAACACCAGCATCAGTTGTTGAACGGCCCTTTGTAAATCCAAATTGTTTATTATGAAGTAAATTGTTATAAGTGAAATGGGCCAAGAGTTGATTAAGAATAATTTTTTCAAAAATTTTACTACAAGTAGGTAGAATTGAAATTGGTCTAAAATTAGTAGGGTCTGTAGTGCTACCCGACTTAAATAAAGGTATAACCTTACTATGCTTCATTAAATCAGGAAACTCCCCACTAATAATACAGTTGTTAAATATTTCAACAAGGCAAGGAGCTATTACATCTATAATAGAATTTAATATTTCAACAGATATGCCCCACAGGTCAGTTGTCTTTTTAATATCAATTGTCTTAAATGTTTTAATAATATCCCCGGTGTCTATGGGTTGGAACTTGAAAGACACCTTGCACTCACTCACATGATTTTTGAGCAATGATTCAGCCGCCACAGGTGATGAGCTTAATGATTTAGTAGTTGAAACTGGAATGTCAGCAAAACAGCTCTCAAATGCTGTCGCAACATTTTCATCTGCTTTAATTATTGTATTGTCAATAACAAGCTTAAACTCACTATTGCGATTCTTAACTTTCCCAGTTTCCTTATTAATTATATTCCAAGTAGTTTTAGTCTTATTAGCACTATTTTTAATCTTATTACCTAGATAGATTGATTTGGCTGCGGCACAAACTTTTTTAAATAACTTTGAGTAAGTTCTGACATAGTTGCAAAAGGTGTCATTTTTGTTATATGATTTCTCATGATAGAGATCATATAGGTGCTTTCTACTGATATGTATACCTGTGGTAGCCCAATCACTGAATGATTTACACTGGTTTAGAGAGATCTTTTTCGGAATAAATACACTGTAATGTTGTTTATTTATTAATGTACTTAAGTTACTGTATTGTAAATTTACATTATTGGAGTGGGCTATAGTAGGTATATTGTTGATTAGACCACATCGAAATCTCTCCAAACGTTTGTCATTGACTGGTCTATTGATATTTGTATTAGAATAAGAAGAACGAAATAAATAAATTATTATTATTATTATATTATTATCACAACTCCGTGTAATGAGTCCACTGCAGGGCTATGAGTCTCTCCTCTGGGTGACGAGGATGTTTTGGCCGTAATCTACCAAGCTGGCCCCGTGCTGGGTGGTGGATGTCAGATATTTCAGGGTGCCGAAATGGCTTCTGACAAACCCTAACGACTACTGTATACAAGTATACAGCACCCTGGACCGACTGCTTAGCGTGCCCTCCGAAGCACGGAAGCCGTCGTGAGAAATGAATGGTCCCACCCATCCTAATACCGGCCGCACCGAGCGCGTTTAACCTGCGATATCGTTTGATATGCACAGTCGTCAGTCACCACGGCGCCACGACGACTTCACTGCACAAAGTAAGTATATTATGTTGTATGCATTTCATGAGTTGTTAAAAATCTGACAGGTCAGCTCTGAACATTAGGTAATCTTTACTCGTTCGAACTTATAAGTCATCTGATGGCGAATTACTATAATGACGATAGTAGGTCACTGGGGGCAGAGCTAACTTTTTACAAAACATACTTGATCTTTATTAATATTAATTACCAGCTGTTTTTTTTATAAACGGAGTTTTTGGACGACGGAAAAACATAAGGTACTTACTTTCTTATAACATATCGTATACAGGGTGTTTGTTTATTCCCGCGGATTCCTGATCACTATGACATTTGTTGTGTGTATTGTTTAAAAAAAAAACATCTACACTACATAAGTAGAAAAAATAAAAGTTTTGTATTGCAATACTTATAACTTCCATAATACGGCTGGTCGTTTTATAATTTTCATATTATGCTTAATTATTTAAAGGGGTCAAATCTGGGCGTCTTGATGGCTGTGTTATGGATCGCAGATATTGAGTATATTTTTTAATTAAATGACATTGTTGAAGTTGTCAATAAATTCTTTTGTACCTGTCATTTCATTCGTGAAATTCTTGTGTCACCATATTTTAGCAGCAAGCGCGGGTCATCAGTGTATCATTTTAGTAGGTAATCAAGTTTTGTTATTGTGAAAGGAAGTTTAGTGGATAATCAAAGTGTAGGGGGAGTTTATTAACATGTCTGCTATTATGATGTAGGACTTACGATTTCGAAGTAGCATAAAACTAAGTAAGTACCTAGGTACTGGGTGCGTTTTAGGGCTTGGTATCATCGATTTTTTTCAGAATGTTTTAAGTAAGGTAGGTACTACTAAGTGTAATAAAATGTTTGTATTGCAGTATTACAAAGAACATTAAACATAAAATCCCTGTAGCCTGTGCCAGTTATACATAGGAATATTAAATGTGTTACAGGCTACAGTTTTAACTTACCTAAATCGTTTCTGTTACTGTTTATGTTCTGTTGCTACAGTTTATGGGGCTTTGTCCATCCTAATTTTGACATAGTACGTATTTCCGTAACTCACAGATTATAAAGTATTGTGTAAACGTCGATATTATAGGGAGTTTGGAAAGAAAGTTTTTGCCGCTTGGCGGCGGCGCTTATGTGCTTGAGGTTTTTCTTGGTGGACTATGCACTATAGTGATTTTTTATTATTATTGTTGATAAATATTGGATTTTATATGTGAACGAAAGGGTGCTAATTTAATTTTACATTACAATAGTAACGAACTAACAAACCACTAACTAAAATAATCAAAAACCAACACTTGCTAGCATGTTTGATAATTATTAAGTTAATCGACGAAATATATGAATCAAGAAGTCTATCAAGCATCAATTCAGTTACATAAATTTAACTTAACTTGACGTTACTTGTGAGTTTGCAGGAAATAAAATAAACATAGGAGATATGTGCAGTTTACAATAGATATGCGTAGGATTTTCACAAGCCGCCAGTGTCTTGTGATCAAATGGCGGCAGCCTGGCGAAACTCTTGAAATATAATAAAACGCTTTGGTTGTCAATGCCGTGGATTAACTTCAATAAAAGTTACTTAAATATATTTTTTTAATCCAACTGGGATTCAGAGATTATCGTGTTCAAACAAATGAACTTTCAGCTTTATCCTATTTTGGTATCTATAGACGATGCTACATACAAAGTAACGTTGTACCTTTGAGATCCGCCTACATATTTACTTTATTACTCGATACTGTTCTATGTGCTCGTATCTCTTGCTCAGTAGCGACACAGGCATATTCCTTTCTTCCCATTAACGATCCATCTCGACTGAAACATTGAGGTAAAAATAAACTTACACGACCAAGATTAGACAATAAAAATCGGTACAAGTTTATTTTTTAAAAATATCTAGATATCTATTACATGAACGTAACATATCTGTTTACGATGTGAAATATGAATCTTTAGAAGATTTATTTGTTTCTATGGCAGTAATTATGGCTAGTGAAGTATTCTGATCCTATGTATTGACATATTTATTATATCTATGTGTGTATTTTATGTATTTTATATATGTATATCTGTAATGTAAGTATATTTTTATTTAGTGTATATTCTATATAGTAGGTATGCATTTATCCCCAAGCTACATGTACTAATTTTCTGTATCCATGGTTGTCTGGTAGAGACCGATAAGACCGATAAGACCGCCAATTGTATTTCAAAATTTTTACTATGTATTTCCTTTTTTTTTGTACTTATCAATGGCATACAATGAAGTGTAAATAAATAAATAATTAAGGCAAATTTATTGTACCAACTCTAGAATCAAACAATTAAAGTCAATAATAATTTTACATATCAAAAAACCAAACTTATGTTCTAGGGTGAACAACCCTCGTAGTAACATATTGGAGGTTTATGACCGTTACCGTACCTACGCGCACTCTGTTTCTGGCCTCATCGCAGCGCAAAAATCCAACTGCGCCACACGTATAAATTTTACGTCCTACATCCTTAAACTAAAGTTAAATATAGTTGAATTGTTTTCGAATGATTTTCGTGACAGTTCTCATTTTTCATTACGCGCAAGCTATTTACAACTAATAAAATATAAATCGGCGCGTTAAGAAAATAAAAACTATGTCAATAAAATTGTTTATTTTAAAATTATAAATTGAACTATTAATAAAGTGTAATTGTTATTATTAACTGTAAATAAATTAAGTTAATGTCATAAAAATATTCATCTCAAATAAACAGATTCAAAGAAACGGAACGTTCAGTTGATAGTGATTGACACTACTGAATCGACATTGAATCGATGAATGTGAGCGGCCATCTTGTAATCGGAAGTTTGTATACATTTTTTTCACCAACTGATTCGATACGTCAAAGCCATCGAATGGAAGATCGAACAATTTCATTGCGGCAACATCACAAAGGTTGTTAATTTTCAACTGTCACAAAAACCACTTGAAAAGAATTCAACTATAGTAACAAATAAATATTTCTGTTTCACCCTGTATAACCTGCGGGAATACCAGGAACAATCAGGCAATATGGTACCGAGTGGGAATTCGTCGCAATTTGAATACATCGCTCGGTGCTCTTGAATTTCATTTGGAATTGTCCTTTGTGATGGCGTCGCGTCGTGTCGGTTTTAACCACAGACATACATCTACATAGATAACGCAAGTGTCACGATTTGTATTGAAACCAAGCGAGCCGACTTTTACCGACACCTACTGTGACGTCGCAGTTGATATTTAGTGATGGGAAATAAAAACCGATTCAAAGACACCGATGTCGCCGACAAAATCGATTATTAAGAACGATATCGATATTGTGACATCGATTTTTTACAGACATACATACACGCAGACTAAATCTAGCGGCGACCAATCTTTACGCTTGGTCGCGTTTCGGACCCGCGAAGTACATGCACTTGCGTTTTCTATGTACATTTACATATGTCTGTGCTTCTAACACAAGTCTACATGGTGATGTTTATTTGATCCGATGCCGATTGTGAATATTGCTATTTAAAAAAAATATTAAGGAGCGCTCTTTGAATGTTTGAATGGGCAGCTAATGCTGAAGATTGAATATTACGTGTATGATGTCCTTGCAAATCTCCAAAAGTGTTAAATTAATCCTTCATAGAAAACTGAAAAAAAAACTTTCTCGTTTTAAATTTTCTTGCAAAATATTTGATTGGTTTTTTATAGCTAGTTTTTGTGGCCAGTAAACCTTTTCTAATAAATGAAAAATATGTATATGGCAAATACTTATATTTTAATACACATTGCATTGAGATAGTGCATAAAAATATAGTTTTTGTTGTCCTCCTTTTTTTCGCTTTAGTATAACTTGGAGAAGTGTTTTTTTTTATAATGCTCGCATAGTTTCTTCACTTGACTTTACGGGTAATAAGCACGAATATGAAATATTACCCAAAGATCAAACCTGCCTATTTCGCCAAAATCATTCAGTGAATTAGGTGACGATGTCCTGCTTTGGTTGTAATTATTCCCTCATATAGGGGAAGGGAGGGCAAGATGGAAGGTGCGGGCAAAATGGAAACTACCTACAAAAAAAAATCAGGTGATCTGTTTCAAGCGTCGCTACGCACACAGAGACACTCAGCCGTGGCACTTTTACGAGCGAACTTCAGTCGGGTTCACAGCACCCATTGAAGTGTGCGCGTCGTTTGTTAATTTAACCGTGAATTATTACAAAAACCACATATTTTTGCAGTGAGATTGTTTGAAAAAGGTAAGAGATATGATTTTTTTGTTTTATCCGTAGTAATCTACTATAAATCAAGTATTTGAATCAATGCGTTTACTAAAATACAACTAGTTTTAGAAATTCGATGTGTCAATATTATTATTACAGTTAGTGTAAGGGCAAGATGGAAATTCTGAATTTAGGGCAAGTTGGAAATGTTTCCATCTTGCCTGCGTGTTAATGACGGTTTTTTTTTTATTTTAATTTCTCTCTTTAATTGAGCATTTATTTTTTCAGATGGTGTAAAAATATATAAGAAAGACTAGTGAGGATCTTGGTCAGAAGAAACAATGCGGAAGGCCATGGATGAAGCACAAAAATCAACTATAAGTTCAGCTTCAAAGAAGTATGGAATTCCCATCGGTACATTACATCGTCACATAAAAAAATGTGACGCTTCCGAAACATTAGGTAGGTTTCAGCCTGTTTTCTCAAAAGAGCTTGAGCAGAAGATTTGTGACCTTGCTATTGAACGTGACACACTGTTTTATGGGTTAACGAAAAATAGCCTGCAAGAATTAGCATACGAGGTGGCGAAATTAAATAATATTTCGCATCCTTTTTCGAACGAAAAGGCTGGAAGAGCATGGATTGACGGCTTTATGAAAAGACACCCCCAATTAACGTACCGAACGCCAGAACCTACTGCTTTAGCTCGCTGCTCTGCTTTTAATCGCACTCAGGTAGAACACTTCTATGACAACCTATGGGACGTTATGTCACAACATCAATTTCTGACGAGACCCGACGACATATACCTACAATATGGATGAGACTGGTGTCAAAACGAGCGCTTCTCGACCCCCACGAGTAATTTCTGTAAAAGGCAAAAGGCAAGTCGGTGTTATTGCTACAGCAGAAAAGGGGCAACTGACTACCGTAATTTGCGCATGCAGTGCTACCGGTCGATTTATTCCACCTTGTTTTATATTTGGACAAAGAAAAAGGATGAATGAGCGTCTTTTGGACGGTGCTCCCAACGGCTCTCAAGCATGGTGCTCTGATTCCGGCTGGATTAATAATAGCACTTTTAACAATTGGATGCAAATGTTTATTGAGAAAACAAGACCAACAGTAGACAAACCAGTTTTATTGATTTTAGATAATCACACTACTCATCAGAACCTGGAAGCCTTAAACTTAGCAAGGGAAAAAAATGTGATTATGGTCAGCATCCCTCCACACACAAGCCACAAGCTCCAACCCTTAGACGTGTCAGTCTATCGCTCATTTAAAGTAGCTTTCGAACAGACGATTGACACTTTCCAAAAAGTCATCCTGGAAGAAGAGTAACCCAGTTTGATGTTGCCAGGTTGGTATGCACTGCTTATGAAAAAAGTGAAAACACCCCAGTTACCAAAACTATCGACGCAGATATTGCAGAAGACGATTCAGTCATGATAAGTGAGAACCCTGCAGTGACAGAAGGCTGTGAATCAGAAGCTGTACATATCGAGACTAACGACATTACAGTAAACACTACTACGCCAGAAATAAACAACGTTACCAAACAACTATGTAATGAAGAGATAGATGGCAATAAAAAAGCCGGCATGACTGGAGAAAAAGAAGTTACTTTGGAGAAGGAAGTAGATTGCCTTATTTTTGAACAGCCATCCACATCTTGCCTTAGTTTTGAACAGCCATCCACTTCTTGCCTTAGTTTTGAACAGCCATCCACTTCAAGCGTAATATCTCCAAAAAAAATACTGCCGTCTCCAAAAGTAACTCCTACTTTAAAAAAGCGTAGAAATAGATGTCAAAAGTCAGAGATCTTAACCAGCTCGCCCTTCAAAGCAATGGTTGAAAAAAAGAATGAGCTGAAGAAGATACCAAAATTAGATTTAAAACAAGACATCAAGGGAAAAGAAAATAAATGTTCTAACAAAAAACTAAAATCTGACAGTAAAGGAAAGGGGAAAGGAATAGGAATAGGAAAAGGGAAGGGAAAACAAAAAAGCACTAAAATAACCGATGAAGCAAATAATAAGAATGAAACCGGAGAAGAAGATGTATTTTGCCTATTTTGTGGAGAAAAGTACGAGCATCCACCCATAGAAGACTGGTTACAATGTCCTTCGTGTTGTGGATGGGCGCATGAGATGTGTACTGATTCAGAAGATGGTTGTTTCTTATGTGTTAATTGCCAAACTTAATCGTATCTTATATATTCCATTTTGCCCACATAAGCTTTCCATTTTGCCTACAAGGTGAGGGCAAAATGGAAAATCTCAGGGTCTGTGTTTATGGGTCGTAACTGATTTTCTACCAAATATTATTAATTAAAGTTTAGAAATTTATTTTTGTTATTAAATTATATTTCAAGACTGATTAAAAAGAAAGATTCAATCTTAACAGTTTTTTTACTATTTCCACTCAAAATAAGACCTTCCATCTTGCCCTCCCTTCCTTATCGAGTCAGTGTGAGCAAAATTGGAATAAATGAGAACAAAACTTCCGGGTTTCTACTCTCCTGTATTCTCAAGGATACTATATTGTTTACTATAACTTGGACTAATGAACAATTTGTTGTCTTGATTGAATTTTTTCATTTTTTACTTTAGATGAAACATATCCTTTTCCAAATCAATGTCGTTTTCATTTTCTGATTTTCCAGTAGATGACATTTTCCAAAACATTTTCCGAAATGTATACCTTTTTTGATATTATTAATATTTTTGATTGGAGTATCTGTCCGTAAAACTTTTTTATATTTTAACTGTTTCCAGTCTTCTGACACACTTGATGAATCTGAATCACATAAAGTTAGCCTCTTTCTGCATCCTTTAGGGTATGGAAAATCCATAATTATCATATTTACAATCAACTAAGTATACAGAAGTATTGAAATAAGCTGCGCAAGCGCGTCGTCGGTAGCGTGTACGCGTGTGTCCGTACCGACACTTACCACAAACCTAAATTAGAACGCGCGGCGCCGTCGACACCCGCACTTCACCCTGTGCTGCTTATGATTTCAAATTTATGAAGCAGATTTGACCTCACTCCGCACTGTAACATGTCTTATGAACTACACCATTGAATTAGATTCCGTAAGAGAATAGATTTTTTATAATTGTCCCTGTCATACTAGTAGGAATATTATCATAATCGTCCCCCTCACAAAGTGAGAGAACGTGATTTTGACTACCGCACTAGCAAGAAGACACGCTCGGGGCGTTTCGATCTCATAATGCCGTGAACGTGTTAAGAGGGCTCCCATATAACACAGTATGTTCACGAGCAGTTTTTTACCACACTCGCAAAGCAAAATACCGAATATAAAAACAGAGCGCATTTATATTCTCATAAAAACACAAACTAAGGGAAACACAAAGTTGTTCTAGGCGTTGTTACCATTAGGCGCCTATTCTCTCGACACTTCAAAGTATAGGATATACATAGTGCTACTTCAGTAATCCGTGAAAGGGTAGCGAAACAAGCGCTGGCAATTTTATTCCATGCAAAAGGAAACCAACTAGGTACCTACTTATGTAAATGCATTGTTTTATTTTCCCTAATTTTTCCGCTATGTGCAAGTTGGGATTTCGCGCCAGGCATTCCCAACTTTCGGATTATTTTATTTTATAATAGTAACATATCTACTCGAGAAAAACAATTAGAATGCAGGGACTGCATATCGGTATAAATTTTTTAAATAGTAGGTACTAGTAAAATTTCAGTACCCTTATTAGTGTACTGCTTCATCAAACACAATAACTGTACAAGTTATTAAAATCTAAATTAATTATATCGGTATGCAGATGTTTTAAGTACCTACAGAAATATTTTAACTTATTTAATTTCTGTACCGAAATGTATTGGTCAGCATATGTACCTACGATTCATAGGCTTCAACTAAACTATCGAACATTCTACAGTTATCTATACATATAATAAAATGGTAGGAAAGTCAAAACTGTACATTGAATATTTTTTTAAAAGAATACTTGGGGTATGATCTACTATCGAAACAGAAACAAAAAATATAGTTTTTAGAATTTTTGTCTGTTTGTCTGTTTGTCTTTCCGGGATAAACTCAAAAAGTACTGCATGGATTTACTTCAAATTTGGCATGAAGATAGTTAAGAAGTCGGGTCAACATATAGGCTACATATTATCACGCTAGCAGTGTTATAATCGTAGGTGCGTTTGGTGCTGCATAGCGTTCACGCAGACGACGTCGCGGGCAGCAGCTAGTTTAAAAATAAAATTTTAATATCAATATTAATATTAATACCGGAAAATTTCAGTTAACTGAAAAAAATCAGTTATGTTACAATAATAAAAAAGGTACATTAATTATTTCAGTATGAATTCCTGTAGGTACTGTTATTTTTAAATACACCTAATTTAACGGTATGACGTCATACAGAAAAAAATTACAGAAATACATACCAGTATACAGTCCTTGTTAGAATGTTTTGAAGTTTTATACAGCTAGAGGTTGAGGTTGTCACGTAACGGTTGACAAGTAAACACTGTCTTATAACTGCTCCGTGTTATCGTTCAAGTTTAAGTGCTAAAATCAAGTTTTCAACATTAATTTCTATATCAAAATAAAGCTTAAATCATAAGCTTTACAGTTCAGATGCTAGTTTTGTGATACAAAAAGTGAATAAGAGCTTTTTAGTGATTTTATTTATTGAAAACAAAGCCCGCTACTCGGCTTAGTCATAGTTAACCGTGCGGTTCACGCGACCAATCAGCTGACTCCGTGGAACGCTTCATCTGCTCGCTGTTGCCATCATAATTTGTGCGTTAAATACTTACACACAAGAACGTAATTGCAATGCAGTCCCCAATCAACGGTTGTGATGGGTGTTTTAAACCGATCGAAGACGAATACTTTTTGAATTGTTCTAAATGCAATAAATATTATGATATACAGTGTGCAAATATTACTTTGGTGTATTTTAATAAAAAGATGTCAAGTGATAATAAGAAATCATGGAAATGTGATCTATGCAGAAGTCAGGAGCCAAAGACTGACAATACAAATACACCGGTACGCGTCGGCAGTCAAAACACAAATGTTAATACACGTCGAGGAACAAGCCGTGCCCAAGAGGAAAAACAACACAGTAAAAATGCTCCTGGTGCTACTTACATAAATACATCCTCTCAAAATACAGACACCCAAGAACAAATGTTAAAGGAAATGCGACTCCTTCGTCAAGACATGCAGTCAATGCGAGCTGAGATGCAGGAATTGACTAACTCAGTGTCAAGTCTTATAAAACGTATTGACGGGTGTGATAAACGCATTGATGATATGAATGCCCGTATGGATGCCGTGGAACGTCGAGTGGATGAACATGTGAGTCACTTACAACCGGATGCAAACATTCTGGAATCAATATCGCATCTTAAAGCAGAAATTAATGACCGAGACCAAGACCTGCTACTCAATGATTTGGAGTTCTCATGCTTGCCAGAACAAAAAGGAGAAAACGCGCATCACACCATCCTCACTGTGTGTCAAAAACTGGGGATAACACTTGCAGATCATGACATTGTTAGTGCGCTGCGTGTGGGCCGGGTGCTGGAGACCGCGGAGACAGGCTCGGGCAGGCCCCGCCCGCTCGTGGTGCGGCTGGCGCGCCGCGCGCTGCGCGACCAGCTGCTGCAGGCGGCGCGCGTCCGTCGCACCGTCACCACCGAAAATACAGGTCTTCCTAATCCGCCCCGTCGATTTTATGTTAATGAACGGTTGACTAAATTAAATCGACAGCTCTTTAGCAAAGCTCGAGAACTTAAAGCCCAGTACAGCTGGAGATATGCTTGGACCAAGGATGGCAGAATTTTCGTAAGAAAGTCTCCTGGTACAGATACTCCTTGTCATCGCATACGAGTGGAAGCAGACCTTAAAAGGATTTTTGGGTAAACGCACGTTTTGCTCTTTTATCATTTAATCTAATTATTATTACTTATTTTTTCGTATTAACTGTTCCGTTTTTGCTTTTATGTGTCACTTGCCTAATGTTTTTAATAATATTTTACTTCTCTTTTACATTTTACATGTTTTACATTTTACCATTGCCTGATAGATTGAATTATAAAAACGCACAAAATGTTGATTATACTTCCTCAATTTATCAGTGTATCGACTTAATGCTGCTTTTAATTAAATCACTACTTTTAAATATAGAACTTAAACTTACCGAATTGTTTTGTTGTATGTGGCAGTATGTTGCAGTAGCACAGAATTTTATCATGGTAAATACATATTCACTAGACTGCAGACTTCACGCATATTATATTTATATATTCACACGCACATACTATACAATAACACTTCACAATGCCTACATAAGCGTACAAACTTTGTTATTTATTCGTTCCATGTATAATCTGCAATTTCGTCTACTATTTGCTGTTTACTCTCGTTACTTATCTAAAACTAATAACATATTTCGTCATGTCTTCTCATAGAAGAAAGTTTTTAAATTTGGCACTATATAATGCGGGTTCCCTTGGCACGGGCCACGACGATTTTCAAATAGCGATGGATATCTTTAAAGCGGATATCGTGGCAATTAATGAGACGTGGATTCGCGAAGGGCAAGAGCAACGCGCTCCCGTAGTGCCCGGCTACCGATTGCGTAATGCGCCGCGTCCTAGATCAATGCGCGGAGGTCACGGTGGCGGTGTTGCATTTTATATCAGGGACGGCGTCCGCGCGCGTGCCGTTGCGCACCCCGCAGCCCCTATTGAACAACTATGGCTATCTTTGTCTATGAACAGCAAAAGGTACATTATTGGGACCGCTTATCGACCTGAATGGGTAAATGTAGACATTTTTTTCGATGCTTTGACTGGCACATTAGTACATTTCTCTAATTATGACCATGTAATTTTATTAGGTGATTTTAATATTAACATGCTGGTACGTTGTAGCGGTAACGCGATTAAGTTAAGCAACTTTTTGCATTGTATGAGGTTGGAACAGATTGTAACAGAGCCTACCCACTTCTCCGCGGAAAATGAAACTTTGATTGATGTTGTATGCACGAATGCATTAGTCCGTCAGGTAAAGGTTACAAATATAACCGGTTCGCTAGGGCATGCGATGATAAACGTGGAGTTTTTGATTGAAAAAAGAAAAACACCTTCAAGGATGATTAGTTTTAGACCGATCAAAAGCATAATTATTGATGCTTTCAATAGCGATTTGGACTTAGTTGACTGGAATTCTGTGACACAATTAAGCTCTGTGGAATGTATGACTAATCATTTTAATAATCTTATGGTAAATCTCTTTGACATACATGCACCGATTAAAACTTTGAAAATGCAACCATTTAAGTCACTGCCGTGGATAACGGATACTATTAGAGAAATGATGAAATTGAGGGATGCTGCACATAAAAAATACCGAAGGCTTAAAACAGATGCGAGCAAACTGTATTATACTGACTTCAAAAAGCTTGTTGCCAGAAGTATACGCGCTGAGAAGTGTGCATACTTTAATTACCACATTAATAACTTCCATAATGATTCTCAATTATTATGGAAAAATTTGAAAAAAGACATATTACCTGATTATGATAAAAAAAAATCCTTACCTGACCATTTTAATGATGCAAATATAATAAATGACTACTTTCTTGACGTACCTGGTGAAAAAAATGTGCCCTTGTCTGAACTTACCTACTTTACATTTAATAAATTTAGCAATGAAATATTTACTTTAAAGCCTGTGGAAGAACGGGAAATAGCTAAGATTATTTTGTCTTTTTCTACAAACTCTATAGGTATAGACGGGATAAGTAAAGATATGGTCCTATTAACACTCCCTAAAACTTTAAAAATAATCACACACATTATAAACACATCCATTATAACGGGTGAAGTACCCAGTACTTGGAAGTCTGCTTTGGTTACCCCGCTACCTAAGACTGATGATCCGTTAACTTTGAAGGACCTCAGACCAATCAGTGTTTTGTCATTTCTGTCGAAGGTACTTGAGAGAGCAGTATATAACCAATTAAGTGCATATTTGGAGAAAAATAATATCCTACCGCGGTTACAGTCAGGTTTTCGTAAAGGTATGGGTACGGTTACTGCCTTGCTTGATGTAGTAGATAATGTACTTACTGAGCAGGATAGCGGAAAGGGAACAAGTCTGGTTCTACTTGATTTTTCTCGTGCCTTCGACTCTTTGAGTGTGCCATTACTCCTATCTAAATTATCCTATTATGGTGTGGACAACCAGTCTCTACGTTGGTTTTCTGATTATCTAAGTAATCGTGTGCAGTCTGTAAAACTAATAAAAGATAATGGAAAAACAACTTTTTCAGATGTAAAAATAGTTGATCGCGGAGTACCTCAGGGCTCCATTCTTGGACCACTGCTATATATAATCTACAGCGCAGACATAACCAAAGTTATCAAACACTCTAACTTTCATTTATATGCGGATGATGTTCAAATTTACGTTTCTGCTTACCCTGACCAGTTTCATGTTGCCGTATCAAATTTGAACGAAGACCTAAACAGTATTGCACTATGGGCTCGCAGGAATGGCTTGCTGCTTAATCCTTTAAAATCAAAATATATGATTATGGGCTCCAAACACCAAGTATCTAAGATTCTTAGCAGGAATTTGACTATTGAAATTGATGGTGAACCAGTAGAACGCGTAAATGAGGCGAGAAATTTAGGAATTAGGATAGATAGTAATCTGCATTTTGAGTCCCACATTGTTGACCTTGTAAAATCATGTTTTTATCGCCTTAAAGTTTTATATCGTATTCGCGACCTACTTTGTGAAAAGGTGCGTGTAACACTGTGTGAATCTCTGATATTATCAAAGTTGAATTATGGCGATTTAGTGTATGGTCCACGTCTGCAGTCCAGGACTCGCCGTCTCGTGCAAAGAATTCAGAACGCATGCTGTCGTTTTTGTTACTACATTCCACCTCGTCAGCATATAACTCCCTATCTCAATAAATCATCCGTTTTGAACATGAGTTCCCGTAGACATCTACACTTAGCTTCTTTATTATTTGACGTAATAAAGCATGGAAAACCGGACTATTTGTTTACTAAATTAAAATTTGCTAAAACTAATGACAGATATAGTACTAGACCTTGTCGCATGCCATTAGAGTTCCATTCTCACAAAACTGTCGCATTCACCGGCAGTTTCCGCTATCTGGCCACTAAATGCTGGAACAATATACCTCCACCTATACGCCATTTAACATCTAAATTTACGTTTAAAAAAAGCTTTAAAATGTTCCTTCTGAACAAACAGTTGTTAGGTATTCCAAATGGCTATTCATCAGCGGATTTTGCGGTGTAACGGCGACAGGTCCTTGCTTATTTCTCAGGCTTCACATCTGTTTGACCACCATTATTAGGTATGAAAAAATATTCACTTTCCCACTTATTCAAACTCACCCAAACATAACACTGCAATCATATAAACTAAACAGCTACACAAATTATTTATATATTTCAGACTCACCACTATACGTGTTTATTTCATCTATTTTGTTAACAGATTTGTTTTTTAACTAGTGCAACCTTCGTCAGGCAATGGCAGAATTATCAGTGCCTTGCTCTATAGAGCAAATCAATGCACTGAGCCATGGCCTTTTTGTGCTGCTGCAACATAACTTTCCTTTATTCTATAAATGTATTTCACTAACTATTTTTATAACTTTTCTTAATATGTATTGTGTTTCCTTAAGTTTTTTTTAATGTAATTCTTTTTTGTTTATAAGTTTTATTTATTACCTGTAAATATGTTGTGGACGCAAATAAATAATTTTCTATTCTATTCTATTCTATTCAGTGTCGCATTAAGCAGCAAGATAGTTTTTCAACCGACATCCAAAAGGAGGAGGTTCTCAATTCGAGTGTATGTTTTTTTATATCTTTGTTGCGTGATTTTTTGGACACTTAAAAGTCGATTATGAAAATTATATTTTTTAACGAAACTGATTGAAAACATTTTTTTTTTAATTTAAAATTTCGAAAATGAATTATTGAGAATATTAGTGTTGATGAAGTCGGTTTCTTAATGCTCTGCATTCGTTGATGATCCTAACACTGAGTGTTGTCGTGTTCACATTTGTTAAAGTACATACCTAGGTAGTCCGCTCGTCACTTTGAAAGACAACAAATTCCAACTACCGAATTCAACCGTTAATTAAGTAATTTACAATTCTCAAATATGACATGATACAAACATTATTAGATTAATAAGATTTATATTAAAATATTCAAATCAAGCAATTTAATATCAAACAACAGATTGTAGCACAGCAAATTGAATAACGCCGCACAGCAATTTAGCTTGGCTGTGAACGTATTGCAAGCATTATGTTACACACGGTAGTCAGGTACCTGGTATGTATTTAACTAGGTATTGGTTTAATTGGATCTTCCATCTCGCTGTTTGATACTCCTGCAGGATAATTATTGCAATTTGGAGTTCGTATTATGTAAGCTACCTTGAGCGGTCATGAATCAATCATAGATTTACTGTGTACATATATTCTTCCATGCTGGACTGGAAGCGAAATAAAAACATAGAATGTACCAGTTGCTTCTCTTTCCGGGCATACTGTAAAATTTAGTAAAGGCACAGACAAATTCAAAAAGAAGACCAGGTTTACGGAATCAAAAGTGAAAAGTTTAAATTATTTAATTTATATCTACAGAGTTAGGCTCTTAAATAAAAAATATTTTTTCAAATCCGACTTGTAGTGACAGAAAAACAAATTAACTGTTTAGCTTAATACAGGGTGGCTCTGAAATACGTTGACAAATTATTTTACGATTTATTTTATTTTTCTTTTACACAGTATAACGGTGACTACTAAATAATAAAAATACAGTATTATTTTAACGTAAATATCTATTTATTTACAAAATAATCACCTTTAGCTTTAATACAAAGGCTTAAACGTTTTCTGAAGTTTTCGACGATTTTCCGTACCTCCTCTTCAGATATTTTGTCCCACTCACGAATAAGTGTTGCCTTCAGCGCGTCTACACTTCTGTGTGAAGTTACGCAGGCCCTCGCCTCTAGAATTGACCATACGCTGTAATCCATTGGATTAAGGTCTGGTGAATATGGAGGCCATTCCTTGGATCTTATGAACTCTGGGAAATGGTCCATACACCACTGCTGCACATTTGAGGCCCTATGAGATGGAGCAGAGTCCTGTTGAAAAGTCCACGGTTGGTCGCCGAAGTGCTGCTGGCTCCAAGGAAGAACTACACTCTCCAAAATATCGCGTCGGTATATTTCTTGATTCATTTTCACACCTTTTTCTACGAAAACGAGAGGAGTTTTGCCTGTTGAGAAAATGCCACCCCAAACCATGACTGAATCCGGTTTTAGCCGATGAGGGCTAATTGCTGTGGCTCCAGGGTGGCTAGAAGAGTAAATTCTATCGTTTTGGCGGTTATAAGACTGTTCAATCGTAAATTTTTTTTCATCTGTGAAAACATTATTTTTCCACGCTTCACCAGCGGAGCGCGCTTTCAGTAAGCGACATCTTTCAAGACGTATTTTTTTATCTTTATCATCCAACCGCTGCGCTTTTCGCAGCTTGTATGCCGTTAACTTGAGCTCATTTTTAACAACTCGTTGTAACGTTGAATGACTTACACCTAAATCTCGAGCCATTTTTCTTACCTTGGCTTGTGGATTGCGGGTCAATTTTTGTTTGACGATATGTCGAACCCTAGGCGTCCTCACAGTTCTTTTTCTGCCTCTTCCCGGACGATCACCAAGATGGCCAAGCTCATCGTAACGTTTAATAGCAGAAGAAACTAACTGCCGACTGATACCGAGAAGTCGCACTATCTCGCACTGCCGCTTACCAGCCTCATATAAGGATATTATTGCACCTCGTTGAGCAGACATAGTAAAAAATAACTAATTTTTTATTTATTATCTTCACAAATAATGTTAAGTTGGCGCCAAAACATGTGAACATTATAATTAAAAACAAAAGCAACGCAGCATGTTCCATTTTTGAAATTTATTATTTTTAAATTTGTCAACGTAATTTAGAACCACAGTGTAATTATATTAGTGCCTCTACTAGACTTTAGCATACGTCTCCATGAAGCGACGCGACGTTGATATTGAACAAATCAAGAACAAATTTAATTATAGGGTTCGCCATTTTGTATGTGATCGCGAATGCCGTATGTCTGAAGAAATGGATTCCGCTCCCTTTAATAAAGATATGATAGGAAAATATAATTTTAAGCATCCTTGACATTCTAAAAGTGCAATTCATGGATTTGAAATGTCTGCCATTTTTAAATTTCATTTCGGTTACAGACTTCATTATAATGATGCGTTAGTTTTACCTTCCTAAATATATTTCTACTACATTATCTAGCCCAAATGCGTTAGGTGTGCTAGGTAATGGATAAATTAACTTTAGAAATACATAAATAAAAACATTAATTTAGGCCTGCCATCCGTTTGTGCCTCATAGGGCCCCCAAGGTACGCGAGAGGGCCCCTGGTGGAGGCATCTGGTTTTGGTGTTTCCCATAACGGGGGGCGTACCCGATCGGAGACCAGCTACCGCTTCACTCCTGCGCTTTTCTCCTACTCCGACGACCGGCTGGTGTAGTGACGACCGGCTGGTGTAGTGGTAACATAACATTGCCTTCTATGCCAGAGGTCCTGGGTTCGAATCTCAGCGGCGGCGGATATTTGTGTGATGAACACAGATATTAGTCGTCAAGTCATGGATGTTTATATGTTTATTTAAGTTAATTCTAAAAAAAATATGTATTTATTCAATATGTATGTTTATATATTTCTTAACTATATCAGTTATCTAGTATCCATAACACAAGTTCTTTAAGAAACTTAATTTGGGCTAGATAATGTTGTGTGTGTGTCAGAAATATTTATTATTATTATATATTTATTACTCCTCTCTCATGCCATTCCATACAACAAAGAGTAATGTTCATAGCTGATCTGTCAGATTTTTGACAACTCATGAAATGTATTAAAACAACATAAGTAGTGCAAATAATAGCTCATGTTCGGTTAATTTCAAATCATTTACTTATATTAGAAACCGCAGCAAGGATTTTATTAATATTTCACCCCCTCAAGTTACTCAATAGACTACACGTACGTATCATCCACTTGAAATGAAAATCCCTATATCGTTTCTAAGAAATTATATCTAGTCTGCACCAATAGTTTAGATATAAACAGGCAGCATTTCAATGACGTTCACATACGTAACAAAAAGTAGTTTGACAGGTCAGAGACTGTATGGACCGTGAACATTACTCTTTCTGATTTGAACCAAAGCACAATGTATTAAAATCAACCTTATTAATATAAAGCAATCAATACCTCCTTTAAACAAACTCAGATCGTCAATAAAAGTAATTATCATAATCTAACTTTCCTTCACCACGCGGGATCGTTAATAGTTATATAGATCGTTAAACTGACTCATATTGAATGTAATCCACTAGTTATGAGACATTAAATCATAGTTATCGTTTATCTAACACTTGATGAGTCTGTGGAAGTATTAGGTCGGTGATAAATTGATTATTGCTCTGTTGGATTACGTATCGCTGAATCTTTAGTATGAAACTTCTGGTAACTAAATCCATACTTTGAAATACATATCTAGTTGTCCGACGCTAAATATTCCGTCTTTTTAAATAAGTCAACTTTCGGAATGTGATTTTAAAAGAAAGATACTCTCCGTGGCCTCTAATGCGAGTGGATCAGACTGCATTAGTCGTAAGATGCTCATCCCTATCCTAGACATTATCCTTCCTGCGGGTCTAACATGCTACCGTCGACAACGATAAATCGGGCCTTTTATCGATATTTTCTTAGAATATGGTATTAAGTGTATGTAATTTATTAATATTATGACATATTTGGTTCTGTGGTCTTAATCATGGTATCAAATCGAGTAATTCTATCTATTATGGTGCGCATATTAGCTTACATCTTTTAGGTGGTGGTAGGATCCCTTATGGGTCCGCCTGGCTAGCGACCACCCTTTATATAAAGTCTGCCGCCAAATGTTACCGCTCCGGCGGTAATGTGTTCTGGCAATATTGTATAAAGAGCCAGTTCCTTCCTAAACCCGTGTGCTTTCATCTTCGACCTCATCGTCACTTACCATCAGGTGAGATTGAGGTCAAACGCGGGTTTAGTCACTTATAAAAAAAAAAAAATCATAGGATAAAATAACAATATCATATTTATCTTGTCGATTCATTACCTACATACTGAATAACTCAATTGCTAATAGCGCTTTCTCTGATGTATGGAAGGATGCTAACATCATACAACTCCCTAAGAAAGCCAATCCTTTTTCCGTTTTCGATTATGATCCTATTGCCATCTTACCTTTTCCTTTCCAAAGTACTAGAGGGACTACTTCTTCTATACCACCTGGTGGAAAGTGAACTAAAGTGGTAAAAATATTTTTTTCCGTAATAAGATGATATGAGAATTAGTTAAATGAAAATGTTTTCGAAAAGGAATTTTCGTGTTTATTTAGATTGTATGTCTTCTGTGTTATATACTTCTTTCATCAACAGCTCAGTAATTTCCTGCAAAAACAATATACAGGGTTAATTTTAATTAGCGCATCAGCTCTTGCAGGCAGCCTCTCCACATCAACCCCAACAACACTTGATCTACAACTTTTTAAAATTAATAGTTTTCAAAATGTTAGTTTTCCCATTGAAAAATATTTATAGCCTCTGCTTAGAGGGGTTTTTTCTATTTACTCTGAGCGTAGGTATGCCACCACGCACCTTGCGCAGTAAAATATCGCTTCAAAATAATAACAGGTACTTCTTACAAAATGTAGAGTAAGGAGCAAAAATTCATAGAAAAGTCGTAGAACAAATGTTGTTGAGATTGATGTGGGGAGAATGCCCGCAAGAGTTGATACGTTAATTAAAATTAACACTGTACATGTAATATGTAGATATGTCTATGTAATTATTTGTATGAAATCTATTTTTACAGCTTGTGTCCCAACGCCCATCCTAATTCCCACTACCTAATCCTGCCAAGACTCGGTTGTCTGGAAGAAATCGCTCTACAGCGATAAGGCCGCCTTTGTGCCAATACTAAATTAAAATGTACCTTCTTTACTTTCTTTTTTATGCTGTTGGTTTACAATAAAGAATTTATTTATTTTAATGAGCTTGTTCGTTTTTTCGTGCTTCTTTTCTTATATGCAACTTGTTGCTTGCGATGTACTCTTCATTGAGTTTGACTTTAACTCGTCACTGGGGCTTACCATAGTATGCCGTAGTACTGAAAAGACCGGGATTTGTAATTAAATATTTTATTGCTATATTTAGCCTATAATTAGGTATATTTACGTTATTTGATTATTACTTAATAAAGGTGGGAGGCTGATGCGTTTCGCGTAACTATTCCGAAGATTAAATTCTTCGGACAAAACCATGAACTCCCCCTTCTGAAGGGACAAGAATATTCTAACAAATTAAAGCGTCTCTGTCAGTAAGATAATATTCAAATTTCAAATATAAAACAATGACATACTGTTTGTTCGCACCATTGCTGACTTTATTTATCAATATAAGGCGCGCTCAAGCAGTATGTTGCGGTACCTAGGTATAATAATAAAACACTACAGTTCTAATCGGTAAGGCGATTCACACACTGCGCCGCACTGACGACGGACTGACGCATCTACGCGCGTACTTGCGGAAGACGCGCCGCGCGCTCGTCCGCTCGGTTTTGCCGACCGTTTGGTAGTGCTCCCGCGCGGTACATGCACGACTGTTTCATTTAATCATTCACAGATGAACATTAAAAGATTGAGAGATTTCTGACTACTACTGGACGTATCAATCAATCATTTTGTCATCATATCGTTGTCATTTGTTCATTTATTTTCTACCAGTTTTAAAATGAAGGTTAAGTTGTTTATTTAGGTGCATAATTTCACTAAAATTCAGAGTTACTCTAATTTAGATTTAAGAGTGAATGAATTAGAAATGTTTGAGTTTATGCGGTAAATGGTAAACTTTAGAATTCCTGTCCATTATTTACTTTTGGTTTTCCACATTTTGCTTTAAGTCTTTATAACCGTACTTAGTTTATATTCTAATAAATCAAACAATCAAAAAATCGTTGGCCTAACTACAACCGTAGCGGGTGTGGCATTTCCTTCCTATTATAAAGCAGTGGACACAGTTACATAGCGAATCAACAACCGCAGATTTGCAGTTGCGAGATTTAAGGTCCTATTAATAAGGTTATTACGCAGTTCGAAATTCAAAAGCTTCAAACTCTACTAAAATACCTTCACTCGGCGAACAACGGTGGCGCTAGTGGTGACCTGGTTAATTTCAGAAACAAAACATGGAGTACATGTACCCATATTGGTATCGATCGAGCTAGAGGTACTCCCCAGACTGTATTGTGTATAGAAATTGTTGTTGCTGATGAAACAATTGTACGTACCTTCGAGTATACGATACATTTTATTGCCAATGATAAAAAATATGTTTACAAAAGTAACGTAAAAATAACGGAATTTGTACAGCAGCCTCATCATTTATAAGTGATATTTTTTAGATTTCGAATTGCGCTGCTAATTTATTTCTTAGAGTTCTATGTAGTCAAAATTCACATAGTGCGGAGTGAAAAAAAATCGCAATGGCACGGATTTTCCTACAGCAAACCTAAGAATAGAAAGTTTTATTTTTATAGAATTTTAGAGCGTTCACTAACAATGAAATGATGACCGTTAAACTTCGTTCGCACAATAAAAAATATTGTTGATCAAAGAAGGGTTCTTCAACTCTCCAGTTACAGCCATCTTGAAAACTTTAAAAAATAATTTAAATACGGAATAGCAATGTTCTAATCAGAAATAGATGCCCGTTACTGCCTCTGACTTCCATGATAACCGTAAAAAAATACCTCGTATTGTACCTTATATTAAAAAAAAAATTGACGACCGGCTGGTATAGGGGTAACGTACATTGCCTTCTATGTCAGAGGTCATGGGTTCGAATCCCGGCAGCGACGGATATTTGTGTGATGAACACAAATGTGTGAATGTATTAGTCGTCTAGTCATGGATGTTCATATGTTTATTTAAGTTTATATCTAATATAAAAATATGTATTTATGCTGTATGTATGTTTATATATTTCTTAAGTATATCAGTTATCTAGTATCCATAACACAAGTTCTTTAAGAAACTTAATTTGGGCTAGATAATTTTGTGTGAGTGTCAGAATTTTATTTTATATTTTTACATATCTTTATTTGTTTTCGTACCCAGAAAACTCAAATCAAATACATATTTTCTATGACTTTTTATTTAATTACTGTTATTTCTATCGAAACTTAAACATATTCAATAGTTCACCGGAAACTAAACATATTCAATATTACTGTCATAAACTATATTATCAAACGATGCAAAATAAGATGAAAAAAAGCTGCGAACTAAAACTAACTCGAAAACCAAATCACGAATCTATACTAATATTATAAAGAGGAAACCTTTGCATTTTTGTATGTTTGTATTGAATAGGCTCAAAAACTACTGGACCGATTTCAAAATTTCTTTTACCTTTACTTAGAGGGATTCTTCCGAATAGGCTACTTTTTTTACTTTGTATCCCGAAAATCTCGCGGGAATCGAAATTGCGCGGGTAAAACCGTGCGCAACAGCTAGTAATAAATAAAACAAGTTTTTTTAGAAAAAAATAAATGCGATAAAACAAAATTCGTGGTAAATATTTTTCATTATAAAATTCCTCACGTGGTTTTTCGGGAAATAAAACGTTTTATGCGATGCAGTTTCCGTTTTTTTTATAAAACAAAAGGACAGCGAAAGCAAATTTTGATAATCTTAATATACAAGGTGTTCCGCTAGATTTCACATAACTCTAGGATATTAATGGGACCATGTAATAGAATCAAATAACACGTGAATAATTTTTCAATTTCAATTTTTTTATGTTTTTATTTCATACAAAATAATTCAAAATAATATAATTAAGTCGAAACATCTTATGTAGAACACCTTATGCGAAGTATGACAACGTGGCATTTTCTATCCCTTTTTATTGCTATGCACAGGTACAGCTCGCAACGTTTTGCATTGTACATTGTATGCAACGTTTCTCAACATTTAAAATATTTTTGTTGTTTATTGTGTGGCTTCAGTGACACGCGTCCATTGAATGAATGCTACAGAGATTTTACAAGCGTGATAATTTATGAACTCATCTAAAACTTAATAAGTGGGTTTGAATGCTAGGGTGACCGGCAATCAAAATGTAATCGTAAGACTTACATAAATAGCAGAATATCAATAAAATGGAATAAAAATAAATATGATCAACGAATGCAGAGCATTAAAAAAACCGACTTCGTGTAAAAACTTTGGCTGACTTATAGTGTCATCCACGTAAACATTCTCCAAAATCATACATATTGTTTTAATAATTTGAAATTCTCAATGAAATACTCAACCGATTTCGATGAAATTTATATGGGACCAACTATGAAGTATCCTCTATCATAAAGAATTTTTAAAATCGATTCATAATTGTCCGAAATATCGTGTAACAAAGACACAAAAAACATACAGACAAATTGAGAACCTCCTCCTTTTTTGTAAGTAGGTTAAGTACCTATGAATTGATCCTAAAAACCACGCCAACATACAGAAAAAAAATATAATAAAATTAAATATTAATTATTTACTGAGTAAACTTAACCGAAAGTTAAAGATTTGATTACGCAACGCATGGTTACACTAGCATTGGCAGCGATCCGCGTGACAGGTCAAGTGCCTCGATTGACGCAGGCGTAACTTCAGTAAATTTAAAATAAGTAAAACAAAACTATATTTATTTACAGGGAACTCTAGTGAAAATTAAGTAAGTCCCTACTTTTATACATAATTATGACCAGAATCGACTACAGAGTGCTCTCCTTCAGTATCTAAAATTTGTCATCAGTCACCCTGTATAGTTTCGTACCCAATGTCTTTTTTATTCTATAGTTGATACAAAATATTTTGTATATTCAAGATTTTTTAACTGTGGAAGCGACATAAAAATAAATAAATGACTACGTAAAAAAGGCTTCATTGTTCCTCCTGCCTCGCACGAAACAATTTGTTTTTGACATACCTGTGCATACACCAAAATCGACTTGACATATTTTAAATTAATACTGTCTAAGCGAGACACATTGTCATCGTGAAAAAACATTTCTCTTCCATTAAGAAATGAAGTTTGTTTGACAGATTGACATTATAAAAACTTCGTTCATAAGTAACTCTATTTTATTGGTGAAACATTGCGTTGTTGCCCGAAACAAAAAACCCAACAACTATTATGGGTTGCCTGGAAGAGGTCATTGTTAGATGCTAAGGCCGCCTATTGTGTATTGTACCTATAATATTGTTAACAACATTATTTGTAACTCACTGTGTACCATGAAGAATAAATAAATAAATATTACGGAACTTGAGCTACGAAAATATTTGCCTAATGTTGCCATATTAACTAAAGATAGCCTAAGTTTGATACGTTTACAATTAAATATAATGCGGTACCCGTTTGTCATCCGTCTTTATCCGTTTCCTTGTCTATAGCGTGCTATAGGAAGTGCTTGGCTAGGCAACTGAGGGTATCTCTATTTCTATCTATAAAGTGGTCTATGACGACCACTTTGGCGATGGGGTAAACCTGTCTGCGTTAGACGCCAGTAGTTGCGGTTGCGATTCCCGCACGGAACAAGAAAAAAAATGTTCTGTGTCTGGGTATTTATCTATTTATGTATTTATCTTCTAGGTTCCCCCTAGTTCGCTACATGGTATCTCATAACACAAGCTATGCTTACTTCGGAGCCATGTAGTTGGTGTGATTGTCTGGGGATTTTATTTATTTATTTGTCTTTATTTTATTGTAAAAAATACGGAAATGAACTATGTAATGCTGATTTTTATTTTACTTCATTTCATTGGGCTTACGGCGACAGAGAAACGGCGACTATTGTGTAATGACTCAATATTTGTTGCTCACAGTCGTACTCTCGGCCACGTGTTGCCATAGTTTGGTAAGAGGTTTATTTCCAGCTTGGAATGTTTTGAATTCTCGCCATGATTGTGGAATCCGAGTAATTGGAATTTCTGCCGTCAAATGGAACAAATAACTATACATAAAGGAGCTGTTGATCATTGTTCTGCGCGCTCTCGGTGGTGGTTCTCTGCTCAATTACCAAAACTCGTTTTTATCGTTTTTGGTACACGTGCCTCGTAAAATAATTTGAATGAGAACCGTATTGGACAATATAGGTATTTTGTTAATGGAAATACTTTAATGAATGTAAATATCTAGGTATATATAGGGTCGCCTTCTAATAGTCAATAATATTTTAATAGCAGATTAAGACTGATGAGTGGGTCATAATTACGCAAAAAAAATAATATATTTTTCATAAATTAAAATATCAAAATTCTTCTCAGTGATCAAAATTTAAGTTTGATCTGTAGCTTATGACTACACAGCAAGTAATAAAAAAGTATCTATCTGATTGTACTTATGTAGTCATAAAATGTAGATTAATCTTAAATTTTACTGACAGAGAATAATTTGGAAATTTTAATGTATGTAAAATAGTTTTCTTTAAATATTTTTTTTTGAAATTTAGACCCACTGTTCATTACTAATCTGCTATTAAAATGTAATTGACTGTTACACGCGGACCTTGTATACAGGGTTGTTTTGTAGGCACTTGCCAAATTTAAATATAACGTACTTTGATATAATACCAATAACCTGCATTTTTATTTTAGTATCGCTCAGTAGAAAAAAGTAAAGATATGGCACCTTGATTTGTTTCACGAATAGTCGTTATTGATGAACGCCCTACACACAATACGATACTATGACGCGGCACTTTATTGATTACGTTTAATAATACTACGAAGACGTAGTACTACAAGATGTTTTGTCGCGCGACAAAACATGTTAACGATATGAGGTTGCAAGGTCACACTTTGAGTTCAGTAGTTATGCATACCTACAGGCAATAAAAAAAGTAACCTACATAAGTTACGTACAATCTTTTCTTCATACTTTTACAGGCTTAGAACCGGCAAATTGCAAAAGGTTTGAGGGATTTAATGTGAGAAAATTTAACATAATACTTTTAAGTGAATGTAAAATAGATAGAAAGAAGAAGCATTTTGCAATTCGGCGTATTTAAAAAGATTGAATAAACTTATGTACATTAATTAAAGCTCTAATCAACATTATTTACACAATTCTTGCGAATGAGTTTTACGTTAAGTTATTGAGTAAGTGATCAAAATGCATACCATTTTTCTCCAGGCAGAGTCTAGCACGTTTTAACACATTTTCATGGGCTTTATTTAGCACTGCAGTGTCACTTTGTCAAATTCACACACTATTTGGTTTTTTAAATCAGAAAGGCTTCGAGCTTCGTTCTGATAAACGATTCCATATTTGTAAACATTATCGATAGTTAGCGACGACTCACTGTCTAATAAACACATGCGGCGCAGGTTTCGCGGGCTCTCGCGAACGCAGCTGCGTTACGCACGCTGCGCGTGCACTTCAGCCGAGGATGCGCGAGCGACTGAAGGTCATGGCAACAGACAAGTGTTTCCGGGTTTGCGACGGCGCCGCCGGCCGGTTTCGTTCACGTGCGTACATGTCGGTATCTTACCTGCTCGATGTATTGTCAAGAGGATACGATTGTTTTTTGAAAATTTAGACGTCTGTGATGTAATTCATTCGGTTAAACAAGTTGTACCACTGCGCGTAGTCTTTATAGTATTCGTCCGTAAAATAGCATGACCATGTTGTGCTTAACATTTTAGTGCATAATATGAATTTCCGTGTAAAAAAATAACTACTTTTTTTTTGCAGAAATGGTTTCTATTAATGATACTTATTACGTAAAAAAAATTTGGTAGATGTTGTCAAATGAACCCGTATAATTATAACATAAAACTTAAAATTACATTGATATATGCATAGGTAATAAACAGTGCCAAATTGTCGTTTTGTTTTTAAAGTGTACTTTTTGTTATTGTTAAGTTTTAAAGCTATTAAGAGGTATTATTATTATTATGATATAACTATTATATTGTTCACTATTCTCCGCACTATCTTTTTTATCCGCAGTCGGATAAAAAACAGCATTATTATTAAATTAACCAAAATATTATATTTTTTATAGAGATCCTAAATTAAATATTTTCAGGAACTGTATGTTCTTATCCGTTGAGAAAGGGATGAAAGGCCGCGGCTCACGACAGATATTGTCGGTAAGAAGTACTATAGTCAAAGTCAAAAAAGTCAAATGAACTTAGTGGTGCTCAGGCCTTTGAAAGTACATATCTATAGGTAATGATTTTTTGCTTGGTGGTAGGATCCCTTCTGGGTCCGCCTGGCTAGCGACCACCGTTTATATAAAGTCTGCCGCCAAATGTTACCGCTCCGGCGGAATTGTGTTCCGGCAATATTGTATAAAGAGCCAGTTCCTTCCTAAACCCGTGTGCTTTCATCTTAGACCTCATCGTCACTTACCATCAGGTGAGATTGAGGTCAAACGCGGGTTTAGTCACTTATAAAAAAAAAATGCATGCGAAATAGCTGTTGAAAACGAGATGTAGCTATATCCGTCACGTCATCATCGGGCGGATGTCGCTACAAAAGCACTGCAAATATTTCGATTTATACTTAAATTTCGAAATGAAAGCACCACCATTTTGTTATTTGGTATCCAGCGGAATGTAATAACCATTTGCAGCCAGCGTTATCATTGCGGATGTTTCCGCTCAGTCGTGCTTACCCGGGCGACGAGATAAAACCGGCACCGTTCCATGTCCCGGTTTTGGAGTACTGTTTTTGACAAGTGCACATTTGGATGTTATATTTGGAAAGCATGAATTAATTCTGAAACAATGTTTTGATGTGTTCATTAATAGATTCTTATTTTAACTTGTGCAATCTCACAGTGGTACTTTCTAGCCTATGTTTAGCGTCACCAATTTGATTTCCGAGCTTATTCAATGATGAAACCATCTTCATTATTTTTAAAATCCGCTGCAAGAAAGCTGAAGCAGATTTTCCCTGGTGACCAGAATGCTTGGGAAGTACTCGTAGTCTATCAAAAATTTTTCTTCATATCTATAACACACAACTAATATGAAATTTTAAGATATATACTGACACGGCGCGGCCTCGTCTGAACCTAAATAAGTACCTACATTGACATGTTTTAATAAACATGAATTATTTCAAACAAACACGTTGAAACAAACACAAATTGTTGCATTCACTCGTTCACTGCTCAATAGTGTTGTTCATCAACAACGGTCGCCATGTTTTTGCGTAAGCTATTTCGAAACAAAACATCCGTTTTATTTGGTAAGCAGGTGGTCCCAACACAGTTTAGTATCGTCCTAAGTTTCACAATTACATACATACATAACTTCACGCCTGTATCCCTTAATGACTAGGCAGAACACCAGAGGTTATAAGACCATCTGATGTCACGTTCGACTTTAAAGGCTTTATAAAGATGGAGTGACAGGGAGTCAGCCTTGTGCCCACAATAAAAACCTCCATAAATTTTACAATTCAAACACTTTTTAACAGGACTTTGTCAAACAAATATACAATTTACTCGACTTTTTGGTGCCTCTACATTACCGCGATTTCGAGGAACCGAAAGAATTCGTTTTAGACGAATTTGTTTTAGACGAGTTTGCTCGCGATTTCATACACTAAAAAACATACATTAAAAAGACCTATATTTCCAAAGTTATTAACTAATATTTATCTTTTATTTTATTTTTTCTCTTCATGCAGGTATGATCTCAAACTATCACGTTCCGGCATTTCGAAAATGACCTACCAGTCACCCTGTACAGTTTTTCTGCTGTCAAAACGCCGTCGCCCACAGTGGTTTTAAACGCTTTTGTTGGCTCTGACAGCACTAATTACAAAAAGGTTCTGTCGGTAGGTTGGTCCTATTGTTGAGGCCACGCCGCAAGTCTATGGCAAGTGCCTGTTGATTACATTTCACCAGCTTTTACCAGGTCCGTTGTTGCAGGCGCTGTCACTCAAAATGTTCATTCAAATGAGGTTAATGGAGGACTTCATACAGACGGCGCTGGATGTAGGAAATTAATGGATGTGGGAGGGCATGGAATGAAAATAAATTAAATTAGTTTAATAATGTCAAGTAAAATATTTATAGACCTTAGAGCATCGTCGTAAGGTTGCTTGTTTAACCGTGTACTACCGGATACATTTTGGTGAGTGCGCGAGTGCTCTGTTTGAACAAATTGAACCCTCACCTTTTTGCCATCGGACTACCAGACGCAGACAGAACTTCCATCCGTACGTGGTATATAATCCAAAAAGTCGAACTAAGCGCTTTGACAGTTCCTTTTTGATACGGGTCGCCAAGGTTTGGAATGAACTGCCTGCGTCTATTTTCCCTGACGTGTACCACCTTAGTCTTCATGTTCACTTATCAGGTGTCATGGAAGACAAACGTCCCATCCATAATAAATAAAAAAAAATATGGATTTTCGATAACACGATTAGGTACATGTTGGGTGACAATTTATTTACAAAAAAAAATTGGGTAACTGGTGACAAAAAGATATTGAACGACAGCATTCTGTACTCAATTCTAGTCATAATTAGGTATGTAATAAGTTTAGGTACTCAATTTTTCATGTTTTTACGCAGCACTCACAGTCACAACTGCGCCGAGCCGCATCAAACAAAAGTAGAAAGCTGCGCGCGGCACTGTGGCGTGATATGTTAAATGAAGGGACTTTGGTATCGAGTTTCTATTTTGACATTTTTTTTTACTGTTTCGGACAGTCCTTAGTAATCGTAACAAACATCAATAAGGGTATTTTTCTATCTAACTTATAGTTTTGCTAAAATATGAAAAATAGTTTTTTTTTGTATGAAATGAAATCAATAAAATTGTTTTTCTCCTAAGCGGTGTTTGACCGTTGAGACCTTATATTCTTAAGGTAAAAAAATTACGCAAAATAATAGTTAGGAAGACGCTTATCAATACATATAAGGTCCACCTCAGAATAGAAATAAAACAGAATCCAGCACCAAGCTAGAAACTGAAGCAACAAAACATACTCATATATTGATTATGTTGACGTTTCGACGATCACTCTTGGCAACCGGCGTGTATTGTTTACGACTATTTTAATTTAAAAAATGCCGTCTTGTGTTGTAATATGCCAGTAACAATTAACGTAACAAATATTTGATCTTATCTTGATCTTGCTTTTATAAGCACGTTTAATCAATAGTTATAGTCTGCCTAATGAAATTAGAAACTGAAAAAACCTGGCGAATTTAAAAAAATACCATCATGGTAACCCCAACTACACTACGAAATACATGGATTGAACAAACTTGATACTTGATTTTTTTTTTTTATAAAAGTATCGTAAGAAATTACAAAATTGGTACTGTTCTACTTTTTGATGAGAAGTATATTATTAAAACGATAGGCAACTAGTACATCTGAATCCAGCAATTCTATATGGAATGAATCGCCAGAGTCACTGGTATCACTGTTTCTTATATTGATTATGAATCTATCTAAATTTTTTCATTCATTTTCGAATTCTAAAAAATTCCAAATCCGAATTACCAAAACCACCAACATCCGTTCGATTGACAACAGTGACACCAGAAAAACGACTTTGACATTCATGCGAGTACAGCCATATAAAAAGTTTGCAAAAATCCCCAGTGTCTACTTTCGTTAGCCAGACTCTAATAATGTACCTACTCATTCTCTATGGGTCACGTGATACGTCTGACGACTCCATAAGAATCTCTTCGTCAAGTCTTTTAAGCTAAAACCATAATCTATCTAGTGCGCCATGCCATGTTGTGCAAACTGATCTTGTTAGATCTCGACTGAAAAAATTGTAGAGTGCTAACTGCTTACTGACATAACGTGCTAAATTAAAATAAAAACTTAAGCATGCTACCTTTTGAGCTCAATTTTGTGTACCACCAATTAAAATAACAATGTGTATGTTAATAGACCAGTCAAATAATGTTGCTGGGAATTTGGGATTTATTGGTAAAATAAGACTTTAAATTAAGAAAAAATTGCAAAGAGAGTGATGCGGTGCGTAGCGTGCGCTCAGCCGGCGCTGGGAGGGCACGCATGGTCTGAACGTGGCCTTACAGTTTACTCCGTTTTGCTCGACGAGCGCTCACGGCTGCGTTATTAATTACTCTTCACAGCTCTGCGCAAAAATGAGTTATAACTTTTTTTAATATAACAGCTTTAACTAAATTAACTTTTTTAAATTAAGAAGCGAAGCAGATGAGCTTAATTATATTTAATATTTTAAATTTAATAGGCGCATAACTTATGCACGCAATTTATCTTAGTGAACAGGCTTAGTACTAGTGGTATTCTTTTTAATTATAATATATCCGATACTTTATTTTCAATCATTTATGTAGCACATAAACACAACACAACATTTAAGTCCTTGCAGTTCAATTCAGTAAAAAGGAAGCTTGTCATTCAGTGAAGTGATAAAATAAAATTAATACTTTGTGTGAAAAAGAAAAAATCGTATCGCAATAAAATTTTAACAAAATAAGGCACAGAAAAGTATCTTCTTTGTAGGCTTTACTCAGAATTATTAGAGACGCACACCGTATTGTGTATGACTTTCTTGATATTATTCACGAAATACTGAAAATTTAATAACATGGAAGGTAGCATTTTTACCGTTATACCTTATTGCCTGGCTAATGACTCCTTTGAAGCAAATTTAGCTTTTTTCTGAAATACCAATACCTTTATTTCTCGTTTGTATCCCTACGGAAGATTTCTTTATTCCGTCAAAGAAATATGAATAAATAAAAGTGATTCGTCAAAAGCAGTCCAATTTTGTTACTTACCTTTAACATTTGAGAAATGTCATATGACAAAGAACAGTGAAAGAAAAGCATAATCTATGTTATCAAGTCAAACATTCGGGGCTGGTGTAGCACACTGCTAAGTGCTTTCGTGCCCCATGTGGCATAAACTGGATTTTACCAATGGGGTAGAAATCTGCCTACTTATTCCACGAGAGGCGCTGATTACGTTTGACCCATAACAACAGGAAAAAGTTAATTTTATAGTGAATTTTATAAAAAAATTAGAAGTGCGTTGCGTAGTCATAAGTTTCATAGAAAATGGATACCAGTTTCTCCGAGGATATGCACTTGCTTTGGTTGTGGATGTACTTGATTTAAACTTTTGTAGAAATGTTCATATTACGGTCCACATTTTGATACAGAAAAACAAATTATTATATAGATTTAAACAAAAAAGAACACTGAGCAAGCAATGTCGATAACAACTTGTTAATTTGACAGTTTGTAATGTGTCAAGCGTATGAAGCGACATCTATTTAGAGCTTTTCGTTTTCTTCTCCATTACCTCCGTGGTCCATTGGTCGAGAGTTCACCTGCGGTGTGAGAGGTACTGAGATCGATTCCTAGCCAAGTTTAGAAGACAGGTTTAAGACTTGCTTGGGTCTGTGTGTCTAGAGTTCCACTGTGTGGTCTCCAAAACACAAGTTTATTTAAGCTTTAGTCAGGGGCCAGGTTAGTGTGTCCGTTTAAATTATTATACAGGGTGATAGCTGGGTCACTTTCGAAATTCGAGGACGTGATAGTTTGAGATCATAGCGGACATGCTACTTTTGATGCGGCGGCTTACAGAGTTGTAAGTGCCGCAAAAAAACACTTTATTTATGTACAGGGAATTCTAGTAAAAAATTAAGTACCTACTTTTATTACATAATTATGATTAGAATCGAGATGCTCTCCTTCAATATCTAAAATTGATCATCAGTCACCCTGTATTTACAGGTAAGTTTTTGAGTAAAACATGCTGATCTATGAAACGCTAGTATTGTCACTTTATAACGATATCTTCTGTGAACTTATTATTTTCGCCATATATTCACCAGTCTCTTTGGAATCTGACTGTGTAACATTCTACGCTTGAAGGTAGGATCCCTTGGTGGTAGGATCCCTTCTGGGTCCGCCTGGCTAGCGACCACCCTTTATATAAAGTCTGCCGCCAAATGTTACCGCTCCGGCGGTAATGTGTTCCGGCAATATTGTATAAAGAGCCAGTTCCTTCCTAAACCCGTGTGCTTTCATCTTCGACCTCATCGTCACTTACCATCAGGTGAGATTGAGGTCAAACGCGGGTTTAGTCACTTATAAAAAAAATTCTAGCAACTTTGCGAGGTTTTACCGGCGGAACATTACATCCCTTGACGAAGAAAACTTTCTAAAGAGTTACGCTGTGAAATGCAAAATCGTTGCTTTAAAAATTACACATTGAACGAGCAAACATACTCAGCTATATTATAGAGCCAATGCTGCGTGACGCGTGTCTACGCGAGTAACGCACGTCCATATCGTACGCGCGTACGGCACGCCTGACGCGATTTCGCTAGTAAACTTTAATTAATGTGCTTGTACAGTCCTGTCAATGGAATATTTTTCAATTCAATTCAATTCATTTATTCATAATCACAGGTAATATTACAGAGATGGTTTTATAATAATAAGTATAGCCATGATTCGCCTTAGTCGCATATGAACATTTTTGTCAAATATTAAAGTATGTCAAAAAAATAATAATACTATTGAACAAAAAATTAAACATAAAAAAAATTTATAATAATTATACAAAGATATTTAAAATTACATAATAAAAATATAGAAATTAAGACATCATTTATTTACATTTACCATCACTGTCTGTCAAAAAATCATTGAGTAAGCTTTTTCAACAAGGAAGCCATTAAGTGCAGATTTAAATAGTGCGCGATGACTTATTTCTCTCATATATGCTGGTATTTTTTTATATATTGAGGGTGCCATGCTATTACTTAACCTCTTAATATTTGGCTCATGGCTAAATTAAAATCGAAAAACGATGTACGGGCGTGTACTACACAACCACGACACTACATCCACGACCCACGCGCGCACGTTCGTATAGTACGCGCGTACCGTACGGACGAAGCAGTTTTGTAGTTATTTATTTATTTATCATTCATTAAGAGAGCTGAACTTTAATAGGATTAACTGAGCAATTTACATAGAACTTGAATATAGATTATTAATTTCACCTATAAACGAGAAAGCTGTATAGTCACAATTACGTTTAATTTCTATATTAAAATTATTATGCAATAAATAATATGCAATACAAAAAAAGAGCATATATGTATAATTATTAGAATTAAAAGATTTAAGAATTTAAAACAAAAATTATAATAATAAAATAAATAATAAAATCCCCAGACAATCACGCCAACTACATGACCCCAAAGTAAGCATAGCTTGTGTTATGGGATACCATATAGCGAACTAGGGGGGAACCTAGAATATAAATAAATAAATAGATAAACACCCAGACACGGAACATTTTTTTTTTCTTGTTCCGTGCGGTGATCGAACCCGCAACCACTGGCGTCTGAGGCAGATAGGTTTACCCCATCGCCAAACTGGTCGTCATTATGTTTGTCTATATGTGAAAGATTGTGTGTGTGTGTGTAAGTGTAAACATGTGGGTAAGTGCGTGAGTGTGGTGTGACTTTATTAAAAAGGTTCAAGTTCTGTATGTAGTTTGTAGTTTAGTTAATTGTTATGACTATTATTATTCTGATAAAATTGAATCTATAATTTTATTAATACGTTCTTAGACATGCGTGACGCAGCGTTGGCCCATAATATCACAGATTGTATCAATTGGATTTCTCACCTGTAAACAAATAACGAAATGTTTACCTACTACATAACATAAAAATCATTCATCCTCATAACTTTTAGCGAGGAACCCAGTGCTAGAAACAATAGAATAAAAGTTAACAGAACGAAAAAAATAAACATGTCAATACAATGAGACTAACTTTGCCTAAGAAGGGTCCAAAGTTGTAAAAGAGTTTTGAGTTTTTAAGTTATTTGCATAAGTGCTCGTCTGTTATGGACGGATTTTTGTTAAGAAAAATGCTTCTTAATTTGGGAGTTAGAAAATTATCTATCGCGAATTGTCTATGGGTCGAGTCTTATAGTTTTGGAGATAGGCATAATTTTGTACTTTTTTGAAATTTTCCCAAAAGTTTGCCTTTAGACTCTCACAACTTTTTTATTAATCCATATTATTAACGAATTATCGTTAATGGGTAATTTATACGGTCTTGTGTTTAAGCTACATCGATTTTTGCCGGAAATAAATTCTCAGAAAAAAGATATTGCCTCAACCGATTTCAATGAAATGTATATGGGACCAACTATGAAGTGTCTCCTATCATATAAAACAGGAATTTTCAAAATCAATTCATAATTGTCTGAAATATCGTGTAACAAAGACACAAAAAAAACATACAGACGAATTGAGAACCTCCTCCTTTTTGGAAGTCGGTTGAAAAAACATAAATAAGACTGCAACTGTAAGATATCGGAAAAAATGTCCGCTAATAGCCTAGTGGCTGCTACGATAATGCGATTAATTTTAATTTCAGTTGATACCCATAAAATCTCAAGTGAAAGCAATACGAACGTCTTTAACCAGGACATTTACTGTGTTTGGGTGTCTGAAAAGTTCAGTTGCAATGTTAGTGCTTTTGAAACTTTCATAGAGTTTTATTGTATAAAGTTTTTGATAATGTTCATACATTTACATAAACTATGAAATCGTCATTTTCGCCTCACCGCTATTATACATTGTATATTTTTATGCCAACTGCATCTAATTTATACAAGATGGACATTCATTATTAACTTATTTAAATACAACACCAATATTTTGATGCACAACGACTTTGTATTATTGTTACTTCGCGGAAATAGGTATAACGGTAGTTACTTAATGTAATGTACTTAATGTATGTACATAATTACATTAAGTACATATTAAGACATAATAACCTAATTCAACTATTTTCTTCGAATCGATAACTAAAAAGCGAAGCTGATCTTTCTAGCACTTCGTTTTTTACTGTGTTATTTGCGAGACAGTTGATACATACTTTCACGCCTGTCTCTCTTAGCCATAGACAAGGGAACACCAATTGCTACCAGACATACCATAATATTATTATTATGATACTAATATAACAGTTTTCTTTATTAAAATAAAATTTCAATAGATTTCTTAGATCAAACACTTGACCATAAAAGTTGTAAGCATAAAAAAAAGTGTATGTAAATTACATGTAAATGTAAAAACTAATAACATAACAGTGCTCGTTAGTACGCGTTATACGTGTCTCAGCTCTTTGTCCTCATTTCTACGTGCGAGTATTGCAAAGCAATTATCTCATCATTAACGCCATAAAACCGTGGTGCATTTACTTTTATGGGCTCATTGATTGATATTTTTTTTTATTGATTAAGGATAAAAATCGAACATTTTAGTGGTCCTTCGAGCCGGATTGGGTGCAGTTTATAGCTTTACTTGCCTCTCAAGGACTTATCAAACATTGATTAACCAACTTTTACAATACCTATGCTTATCTAGAAACAGTATGACTATTATTTGCCAATTCTACAGCGGTCACCTATTGATTTGGGTTATACGTCTACGCTGAACTTTAGATAGCCTAGTTAAACACTTAGCCACTACTAATGGAACAGACGATATTAGAACTCCTATTGACGATACTGGAATATTTTTGGTCATTTAATTATTAACTTTCTATCTGTATTTGAATAGCGACCCATTAAAATAAGCTAAATTTAACTATAGGTTAAATAAAGCCCAGTTACAGGAATGCAGAAATATAATGGGGAGTTTTCTGACAGCTCATAAAAATTAGTTCAAAACACCTCTATAGATGGCACTTTTAAAAAGCCGAAGGCGTTAAGTCTGTAAACTATAATGTAGGTAAGTGGTATCTACCATCTATGGTTATTTATACGGTCAATTTCTGATACAGACATCAATTAATTTATTTTACTTTTAAAAACGCAGTGTGGAATAAATTCTTCGCCTTCACCTTTTGTGAAGCGCCATCTATCGAAGCCTTTTGTACCAATTTTGTACAGTTTTGTTTTTTTAATGAGCTGTCAGAAAACTCCCCATTGTTTTAAGTCAATAAATACAACTGGAAATAAATAATCAATTTCATTTTTATTGTTAGTAATTGTATTCAGTTTAAACGATTTACTAAGTTAAAGAAAAGATGTACCGGGTTTTTTACAAATACCATGGTCATAGTTATCATAAGTAACCAACTTGACAGTAACGCGATAAATCATCATCTCATTTATTATTCATTATTATTCTTTCTTGGATTTTACATGGCAACCCAGATTAACTCACTTCCTTTTCTTTTAAGGTTCTATGATAAAGTTAGCGTGGGTGTTGATGGCTTAACGCGTGTCACTACTAATAAAAACGTCAAACCCAAACCTGTATTAGAAGGTACCTTTTAGGGTATCCACACGTGAGAATTTCCACCTTATTCCCTAACTTCTAGAGTCGGTTTTAGAATCGAGGATTTATTAAGTACAGAATGAGTCTGTGGAATGAAAATACGACCTGAATATGTCAAGTTGGTTGACGTCACGTGGCAGGTGATTATTCTGTGCATTGCTTGGGCTGTGTGCGAATGGGGTGACGGCGGTGACGTAATGGAATGAATAACTTCAAAAGCTCAATGCACGGAACGAAGCGGTTACAATTTCATCGCTTTGCGTTGAGAAGGAATGCTCACGATAATTTAGCGAACAATTTTGGAACGTAATTTTGGTTTTGTAATTAATTTTCGAGGAAGCACTCGTTTCCTTTTATTTAAAAATAAATAACTATTAGAATAAACTTAAATTGAGATTGGTATAAATTATATGTCTTCAACTGTAGACTACCAATAATTTCTTTACGCTCATAGCGCACATGTGCTAATATTGGCAGGTCGTTTGTGACTTTCGTAGCACAGCTTGCTTTTACAAGGTTATACTGTGCACATAACTCAAAATTATGTTTATTTACTTGACGAATCGCAGAAATTACAAAATTACTCATTTAAGGTAGGTACTTAACTTTGTTAATGCAGTTGAGATGACTTTATGAGAAGTTAAGCATGCTTTCCTGATTCAATCAATTAGTTACTGGTTTAGCTACGACACTACGACAGCTACGACACAGTAAAGCTACACTACGACTAAGTACTGCTACGGTTTACTACAGACTACGGTGGTAATATCTATTAATGTGTAGGTATTGCAGTTCTTATCGTAATGCGGTAACATCATTCTAACAACCAGTAGATAAATACTATTTTTAATATTGTTCTATATCACAATTCGATGTTTCTGAGTATGTAAAAATTAATGTTATTTACTACTAGCTGTTTCGCGCGGTTTTACTCGCGCCATTTCAAATCCCGCAGGAATATCGAGATAAGAAGTAGCCTATTTGCTATTCCAGACTGTAAACTATCACTAAGCCGTTTTGCCGTGAAAGAGAACAAACATCCAGACATGCATACATCCATTCATCCAAACTTTCATATTTAGTTTGCTCTTATTCGATAGATGTCGCTGTACGTCGATTAAATCGCGCAAGAAGAGTTATAAATGACTTAGCTATATCACAGAATAAGTAATAGTTGGTACAGAAGAATTACTCCGCAAGAAGATCTAAATAACTTCGAGTCTTGCTACGACGCGATACGGTGGAATTCAGCTCGCACAGCATTACGTACCTGCAAATTTATATACCTAGAAGTTTTGTCTCTTTCCATCGCATGCCTCTTATCTTTTCTTACGCTGTTAGGGTTGCTGCCTAGTGAAGAATAATTAATCTCCTTATTTGTAATTAAGTATCTACCGATATAGGTATTACTGTTATTCTACCTTTGTAAAAAATATTGTCTCAACTTACCTAAAGTACAAAATGAAAAAAAAGTTACGACGAATAATTAGTAATACTACCTATGTTTTGTTTGCTAAATTGAACATAATCAAATCTAAACATAATCTAATTGAATATTTGTTTCTTTTTATGTCCATTTTTAAATACCATTTGCGACCTCGATCATAGAATTACTGTGAGTGCTATTAGGTAGGTAGGTATCTACAACGTCCCGACGGACGCGCGCGTGACACACGACCCATTCGAAATACGCCGGCGGAGCGCTTCGCTGTAGGTAAATAACGGATGTACCGCGCGGAGTGAGCCAGGCCTGGCTATATTTACTAAAATGGCTGTTCAAGTTTCATCCGACTGCTTTGACTTATTACCAGTCGCCGAAACGCCACCGTTGTCATTAGCGACTTCATTATAATAGAAATAGTTTCGTTTGAAACTGTACATCTTCTGTTCTATATTTAAACGAAATTCTCTAGGGGACTTTACCTAGCACTATTCTGTTCTATACAATTCTAATGACGTTATCCCTTTTTGAAAATGTAACAAACCATTAACCTTTAAGCCTAGATAAAGGTTCCTCAATCTCATTTCAAAACAGTCCCACAGTTGTTAACTTCCTTTATTGAACAAAGGTGTGTGTTCACAGCTTCAGAGGAAAATAAATAAATAATCTTCCATGCTGGACTGGGAGCGAAAAAAAAACATAGAATGTACCAGCTGCTTCTCTTCCCGGGCAAACTATAAAAGTCAGTTAAGGAACGGAGGATTTATTGGCGATTTTGCGGGCGACAGGCTAACCCCCTGTCACTGCTATAGTCTCATTCCATCATAATAATACCTACAAATTTATCAAACGTGACATCAGATTGTTTTTATAGCCTCTGGTGTTCTGCCTACCCCATTAGGGATACAGGCGTGAAGTTATGTATGTATGTAATAAATAAAATAAAATCCCCAGACAACCACACCAACTACATGATCCCAAAGTAAGCATAGCTTATGTTATATGATATCATGTAGCGAACCTAGAATAAAAATACATAAATAAATTACACCATAAAAAAACCAACTAGATAAGGATTTTTTTTTCTTGTTCCGTGCGGGAATCGAACCCGCTACCACTGGCGTCTGAGGCAGACAGGTTTACCCCATCGCCAAAGTGGTCGACATGTTAGTCGTCAATGTTAGTATATACTATTCTGCAGTGCTAGCACGGATCTTTTGTCGATCGTAAGTTTACGAATGCTCGTATAGTATGGAGACGGTTTTGCAAGCAATAATTGAAATCTATCCATTGCCGCACGGTCAGCTTAAATAAATGTGTTCCTTGTTAATTTTGAATGTTTGTTAACAGGTTCTACTCTTAAATAACTGTAAAATAAAAAATTACATTGTTACTAAAAACTTGCAACCGACTCCATACTATACGAGCATTCGTAAACTTACGATCGACAAAAGATCCGTGCTAGCACTGCTGTTTAGCAACAAAAAAATAATTCCCAGAAACAAAATTAGGATAATTTTTGTATTAAAACATGGGACTTTGGACTTTGACATGGAATGTCTTTAATATCACGTGTTAAATTGTGATCAAGAACACTAATGTGATAGGTCCATCGAATTGAAAACTATACACTTTAACCAAGTCAAGTTATTGTTCAACTTAGGCAAGTGGTGATTTTTTATTACTGCATTAAAGTGTCATGATTATTGTCTCATACAAAACAGTGTGTGTTAAGTCTTTTGGTACTTTGAAAAGAAAATGAAATGTGATTCCCAATATATAGGTAAATTATTTATAAAAATACACCTATTCGTATTGATAAAAATGTAAAGTTAAACTTAACAGGGTTCTTAAACTGCTTGTTTACGTTTTTCTAAATAGTGAGATAGGATATAAATAAGAATCAATTTCTCGACATTTCAATTTTGTCATCTAATTTATATGAAAAATATTAAAAATATTTATACCCTTTTTTAATAAACAGAAATGTTTATAAATAAAATAAATAAATAAATATTTCTGACACACAACATTATCTAGCCCAAATTAAGTTTCTTAAAGAACTTGTGTTATGGATACTAGATAACTGATATACTTAAGAAATAAATAAACATACATATTGAATAAATACATATTTTTTATTAGAATAAACTTAAATAAACATATAAACATCCATGACTTGACGACTAATATCTGTGTTCATCACACAAATATCCGCCGCCGCCGGGATTCGAACTGTTACGGGGCGGGTCAGGTGAGAGTTTTTAAAAAAGATATTTTACTACCTAGAAGAGAGTTTAATTAGTTCTTCACCACAAAATGGAACAAATTATAAAACACTTAGAAAAGAATTAGAAACGATATAGAAATGATTTGGAAATGACTTTTAAGTATCAAACCGTGTTGACAGTTTAAAATGTAGATCGAGACTGTAACTACAAAATAATAAAAACTAAAGGAAGACACGAATGAAATATGATAATTCTGTTTACAGCTAAAACGACTGATCGTGGGAAAGCAAGTCAGCACTTTTATTATACGTCTCTATAATAAGTGCACATGTAACAGAACCCAGGACCTCTGGCACAGAAGGCAATGTATGTTACCGCTACACCAGCCGGTTGTCTAAATTACATATTAATGAGTTCATGGGAAAAATTATATTGCTAGTGAATACACCCATATATAACAATATACCATCATGAGAGCAACGCTATAGTGTAAAGTCACCGCGCTATAGTATGTTTTGGTCTTGGCATCTTTTTAAACGAATAATAATAAAACTTAAATATAGAATATTAAACCAAAAAGCTTTCAAGATACTCCGACAAAACAGCGAATATAATTTTTCAAAACACATTTCTAAATTTGCGGCCTAAATTGTTATCTGTCCTGTAAGAGCTGGAATCTTTTCCACCGGTTGAATCGGCGGGAAGGTTCTGCAGGCTTTGTTCCCGACATGAATAGGCTTCGTTTTTTTGTCTAAGATAAATGTTCCTTATTGTACCGAGAGTCGGGTTGGTGGTATTGTTGCTCGTAAGAAAAATGATCGTTGTTTGCTGGGGAATGAATCTAGCAGACTCTGTTCAAATTCTGAAGACGCAGGGCTTTTTGGGAAATTTTGACATATTTCTCTGTTGAGCTAAAATAAAATAGAACAGTTTTATTTTTTTGTTTTGCATTTAAGTTCTTAATTTGAACCTTATTCGTCAATTTGAGGATTTTTTTAGATTTAAAACATGTATTAAAGGTATTTTTGTGTGCTTTATATTGATGTAAAACGTGTACCTTTAAGTCTCTGTCAAATATCAATTTTATCCTCCAAACAAAATCCAAAGCCTTCAATAACTATTTATTGTCTATAATAATAACATTGACCTTAATAAAACAGTTTTACTAGTTGCAAAGCTTTAGGACAAAGCCCATAGGGGCGGGCCGGTTGTGCTCAAACAATCAACAAATATCGTCAGTTAAATAATAAATGACCGAACTCTGAAGCAATGAATAATCGAACGGTCCGAACATTAAAGGCGCGACCTTTGTGAATAAAAGAGTATGCAATTTGGTTTTTAAGCAGCGGTCTATTTATTCTATTTGCTATTAATGTCTCTGTTGTTACGTAGAGCTTAGGGGAAATGCATTATTATTATTAATAAAGCGTATTTTAAACTTCCTTAAGTAAATTACGGAAAATCCCTACATATGTATGTGAATTTCTTTTCCGGAGAAAAAATAAAGATACGGCACCACAAACTTGTTTACAAATATTTGCTGTTGATGAATACAACTACTACGAAGCTACATTTCATTGATAATACTACGACGTAGTACTACAAGATGTTTTGTAGTTTGTAGATGTCTTGTTTATTTTAATGGTATTCATCCATAATAATTTTGGGTTACCGTGCTTTGCTTAATATGTTGAATTCCTTGTGAAAAATTGATACTTTTTTATAGCCAAAATCGTTTATGTAAATGATACTTATTGAGTGAAAAAAGCCCTGTATGTTTAATAATTTGGCTTTAAATGTAGAGTATAAGCATTGTGTAGCAACTCATGCGATTAAATTTCGGAGCGCAAGTTCTTGAGTTCTGAATATGTTACTGCCATGTTTCCTTCCGTAGCAGACGCAAAAGGATCTGTCAAAGTTAGCCGTCTTACTCAAATTCGTTAGTCTTATAAATGGGACGTCTATCAAATGATTCATCTGTATTTAAAATCAGTATGGGAAAATTCACCCTGGCGACGATCCAATTTCGAATAAGTGATATACTCAATTAAGTGAAGATGCATGTCAATTTAGCCGTTAAATACAGCTAAATTTACTTTTTTCCCAAAATCTTTTGTCATTTTTTATTTTCGTTTCATTTCCGTGTCCATCGTGTAACATGGTTGCTTACTGCAATAGGTCCATACACTTTAATAGTTCTACACTACCATTAGAACATAATTTGAACAATATTCCTAAAAAAATTAGTCATACTAGCACATATTTAATAAATCAAAGGAAAGCATCGAGTTTATTTGATTGGGAGCTAGAGCTAGAGATAAAATAGTTTACAATATTGGCAGAGGGAAACATTTGCAACTATTGCGCGTGTAGGTTTGCTGAGTTTCGTATCTACGGTATCATAAATTATCATTGTACCTATGATTCAAAGATAAATTTAAACTTAGAAAAGACGTGTGGCACTCGGAGACTGCCGCGGTAAAGCTATTGCATAGCATTTTTTATCAACTTATGCAATTATAATTATTTATTTATTTTATTAATGCAGTAATGTTTGATCTACTATGAAGTTCCACAAGTTCCTTGTAGATAGCGCTGATTGTTTATTAAAGCCCGCATGTAAAGTTATGAAATCAAAGTATCACCGCTGTGCCGGTCGGAGTGGGGGGTGTTAGGTTTTTTTCGTTACGGAATTTCTGGATTCGGTCCCCACGCTCAAGGCCCGCGATAGAAGCTATGCAATAGCTTAAAAGGAAATTCAGGCTTCTTATAATAATATCATGTTACGTATGCGAAAGCATTTTTATAACCTTCTTTTTCGAAAAGCATACATCTTACACATTAGTTAATAAGAGAATGTATTATGATAGATGAATCTTTAATGGGTTCTTTTGATTGATTCTTAACTAGGTAAATATGTACAAGTTTTTCTTATTCGTACGGGTTTGAACGGTTGTAAGACTATGTGTTCTGCATTTAAATCGACAATTAACATTAACCCGGGTCTGTTTGCTGGAAATAAATATTTTTTTATGACATATAAAGATGTTGTTCCTTTTTTTGTTTTTAGAGGAATGTTTACTTACATACATACATACATAACCTCACGCCTGTCTCCCTTTGGAGTAGGCAGAGACGAGGGAACACCAATTGCCACGATCCAGATATACCTCTTTTGCTTCCTCCACGTTAATAAATCTTTTTATACATGATCGCCGGTTACGGGTACTTTTAACTAGGCCTTTTTTAAGATGTCACCAATTGATCAGTTTACGTTCGCCTACGGCGCCCCCTTCCAACAACGAATGTTTACTTTAACTGTACAATGTTAGATATTAATCACATGTTACGTAATATTACCTACATATGAAGGATACAGGTATTGTCAGAATCGCTGTGTATGACATATCCATCTAATCTGATCGTATTTGCTTATTCAACATACAATCACAGTCACGTTTCCGATTTTTGCACAGCTCTTTTTACGCAACTGGTTTTTTTTTATTCTCTTCTTGAAAAAAGGTTTGTTATATTTGCGTTATTGTAGTAACTATGAACGTCCAATCTTCTTTAGAGATTATCACAGTTTCAATTCTTAAAAAAATACACTACGCCTTGTTCAACTTTATATATCATGTCTACTGCTTGATATAGTAGCAGCGTAATATTGCAGTTTTATTCAGTACCAAATTAAAGGAATATATTTAAATGTATAGTTATACCGGGAAGCCACGGGTAATGAGAGCGTTATTGATTCTGATGTCAGTAATTAAAGAGCAACATGCCGCGCAATAACAAGGTGAATAGCTACGGGCCGGGCCGTGTTGTTTTTCAGTGTTATTTTAATATAATTATCGGAACCTTTTAGTGAAGCTCTATCAGCATTCAATTAAAATTTGGCAGGTTCAGTTTCTGAACATAAGTTAAACAAGCTTTTAATAACGGCGATGAGCTGAGCGAAATTGTGAAGTTTTTTGATTATTAAGCGAAATGTCTACATGGGTTGTCGAAAGTTGTTGGATTCTTATTTTAAATCCTGGAATAATGACTGGGTAAGAAAATAATAAAAAATTTGATAAGCTTTTTATCCATAAAATGTTTTTTTTTTGTAAGATGTTACTCGTTTATTAGTATTATTTGAACGGATGAATATATCGTGTGTCCACTCCGTCCACTCTGTTAGGACTTTTATCGCTGCTGAATTTTACCTCTTCAATATTGTATCTTCATAATATAGAACCAAGTTGACAGTAAGGAGTGAATTCCTAAGTAATGTTAAAGTGTATAATTTTACGACCACTTTGGCGATGAGGTAAACGATAAACGATAGAGGACGCCAGTGGTTGCGGGTTGTCCCGCATGGAACAAGAAAAAAAAAATGTTGCGAGTCTGGGCATTTATCTGTCATATGTATTTTATATTCTAGGTTCCTACCTAGTTCGCTACATAGTATATCATAACACAAGCTTTGCTTAACATGTAGTTGGTGTGATTGTCTGGAGATTTAATTTTATTAAGGATCTATTTAATTTTTCTGAAATATGACCTGGGAATGTCGGAAAATTAGCGGAGTTATTACAGTTTTAGTCGATCAATTGTACAAACTTCAAATATATCCAACTAATAAGAGTCAAATAAACAGCAACAATTTAAAGACAAATTGCACCTTTCCGGATTTGGTACTACTTAATAACATTATAAATGTGAATGCATGCATGCATGGATGTTTGTTCCTTAATCACGGCATAACGGCTCAATGGGTTTGGATGAAATTTGGCATGCTGATAGTGTACAGTCTGCAATAGGTTTTTTATTCAGATATTTCCGCGAGATCCGGAATTACGCGGTAAAATCTCTTCAGATAGTCTAAATGAACAGATAGATAAATATATAAAACAGTGTCACGTACGCTACATATCCCTGTCAATGCAGTTAAGCAGGCTTAGGCTGTCGTCACACGGCGCGTCGCAACCGCGGCTTAGGGGATTACCCAGTCGCTGGTTAACAATTTATAGAGCTGGCAAAAAGTTTTGTTAGAACATAAATCCTTTTAGCGTTTCTTTTGATATTTTATGTTTGTTTTACCTGATAACATTATGTGGTTTATTTTTTACTTAGGTATATTTTTTATTTATTTTACGTAAGTATGTATGTATATAGAAAAATGTGATCAAGTTCATGCAATGGTATAGCTTGTTTCTATTATTTCTGCCGGTACACAATTAAAGTGTAGGTATGCAAGAATAGCGGCTCTTACAACAGAATTTTTACGTTTAAAAATATTGAGTCACCTTCATAAATTTTCTTTATTTATCATAATTCAGTTTTATAACAGTATAAATTTACATATACATTATTATAATTTAGTATTTCTTGAATAACTTCTTCATTAGTCAAAAGCTGTGTTGCATTGCAGACACACACACCATCCCGTTCTCTACAAATATGAGGTTTACGGGAATACTGAACTTAATCAAATAATATTATTAATGCTTGCTACGAATATTAGTTCAATAACTGTGCAAATAATTTAATTACACATAGTCTCGAAAGGATTAAAGGGGCTCGAATTCAATGTGCGGATTCAAACTCTCTTTTATTAGACATCAATTTCTTATTTTAAAACTTTCTTCTAAATTTAAAAAGTATTGAACGTTAGATCTGTTCAGAAATCGAAGCGTTTATAGAAGTTTAAAAGCTATAAGCGATTCCGTTGCCATAAATGAAAACGTGTGGGTTTTATTCTCGGGTTTTATTTCATAGAGGGAACGTGGCCTGCATCGCGCTGCTGGAAATGTTACACTAACTCCGAATGGGTCAGAAAAACAGCAATCCCTTGAATAGGAATGGCCGAGTTATAGAAACAAAGATACTTGCAAGGCTGTGGTTTTTCTGAGCTTAATTGTTTCAAAGGTTGATGCAGCAATATTCGCAGGTCCAATAAACTTGTAATATACATACATAACTTCACGCCCGTATTCCGTATGGGGTAGGCAGAACACCAGAGGTAATAAAACCATCTGATGTTACGATTGACAAATTTGGAGGTATTATTATAGTGGAGAGAGACTATTGCAGTGACAGGGGGAGCCTATCGCCCACAAAAAAGCCTCACATAAGACTTCGGTCCCTTAACTGACTTTTACAGTATGCCCGGGAAGAGAAGCAGCTGGTACATTCTATGTTTTTCTTTCGCTCCCAGACCAGCATAGAAGTATACATATACAGCATGTACATATTTTTTAAATAAAAGTACTGATTTCAATACCACGGTATTACTTAATACTCTTATAACACTCAAAATCTCAAATGGCTGAAAAAAAAAATTAATAGTCTTTTTATTTGTTTGTTAGAAGAGTATTTTCCTTAACGCTAAAACTTTACGGATACTTTTTTCGATGATATACTTATAAAGGGTGACTGGTAACAAATTTAAGATACTGAAGGAGAGCACTCTGTACTCTATTCTGGTCATAATTATGTAATAAAAGTAAGTGCATAATTTTTCACTACAATTCCCTATACAAAAATAAAGTTTTGTTACTATTTACTTTGCTTACGCCTGAGTCAATCGCGGCACGTGACCGGGCACACGGATCGGTGGAAACGCTAATGTAAACATGCGTTGCGTAATCAATTCTTTAACTTTCGGTTAAGTTTACTCAGTAAATAATTAATATTTATTTTTTATTCATCCTGTAGAATCAGGCTCTAATATTACCGCTCCGGCGGCGGTGATGTGTTTCAGCAATATTTTATGAAGATTCAGTAATATCCTAGGCCCGTGTGCTTTCATTTTCGACCTCACCTCCTCTTACCATCAGGTGAGTTTAAGGTCAAGCGCGGGCTTAGTCAATAGTTAATAAAAAAAAATGGATAATGTATAGTTGTAAGCTCATTCCGGACAGAATTTCAGGTACGATACGCAGTGTAATTAGAGTGCGGCCGTTGCGGGAATGCGTTCCTGACATCTCCTTTTGTCCACTGAATAAAGTTTATTTCTGATTCGAAGGGGTAAAAAAGGTATGATTTTGACAGCTGTCAGGGACGTAAACTCCCGCCGGTCGCACTATACTGGCACCAGGACTTCACCGATGTACACTCACGCTCATTAATATGTACATACTTTGCAACTTATTCGTTTGTGGTAAAGCTCAAAGTCCAATGAAAATGTATACATATTATTACATGTAGTTATTGGTAGTTCTGCAATGACAGGTGTTCATGGGCGGTATGTGTTTACTTCACGTCAGGTAACACGAATGATTTTATGCCTCTTACATTTATACAGGGTCGCCACATAATAGCCAATTATGTTTTAATAGCAGATTAACAATGATGAGTGGGCGTGAATTTCGAAAAAAATATATTCTTTTGAATATATTTTTCATAAATTGAAATTTCAAAATTCTTTTCTGTGAGTAAAATTTAAGTTTAATCTTCATTTTATGACTACATACAATGAGATGGAAACGTTTTTATTACTTGCTGTGTAGTCAAAAGCTACAGATTAAACTTAAATTTAGATCACTTATTGAAATTTTTAAATTTTTGTATTTGAAAAATGTACAAAAAAAATTTATTTTTTTCGAAAGTAAGACCCCACTCGACCCACTCATCATTCTTAATCTGTTATTAAAATATTATTGACTATTATGTGGCGACCCTATATTTATCCTTATTAAGCTACCTCCCAAATATGTATTTAGATTATTTTTTACCAAAACAACGTTATTGAGAATCCAATTACATAAATTCGAGGCAAGCTCCCTTAGGCCATGATTATACGTAGGTAGGAGACTTTTTAATTCTGGCTTTTCGCCCTCGTACTGAGCTACCCAGCCCAGCAGCATTTAAAAACCCTGAAAGTCATAAATAAAGAATTGCATAAAAAAAGATATATGTCATATAAATGTTTCTGTGACCTCTTTCATTTACATTCCATGTTGGAATAACTCTATCGTGTAGCTTTATTCCACGTGGATATTAACTTTTTTAATTTACCGCAGCCTTTTAAATGCGTGCTTCGGCTTTGGTTTAATTAAAACAAGCGCTTGTAATCCACCGGCGCCTAGTGTTTCTCGTAAAAGCCGCATATTAACGAGCGTACATACGCGAATTATTAATAGCAATTTCAATTTTAATACTACTAGTTGGGCGAGCCTTTTCAAATTTAGAGAACTGAAAGTGAGGCGAATAGTGTACCACATATTCGCCTCATCAGCGTAGTAATCAGCAAACCACATAAAATGGGAAAAATACATTTTTAATACACAAAATGTCCTAAAAGGCTATAGATCAATAAAATGGAAAACAGCCCAGACTGCGACGCTGATATTCTTTCTGTCAACATCACAGAGTGTCAAAGGGCAGCACCTAACTAATGCGTATCATTAGGATGAACAGACATTGTCAATACCAACCAAAGGGTGGTAAAAGATAACAAAGCGTCGATTATAGCCGATGCGCGCATATCCGACGGTTCTGGTTCGCCCATCTGAGAAATCAAATTACCTATAGCCGAAGCCCGTACGATATTGTGTACCCTTAGTTGATTTTACCTAAGTATATGTAGAAGTTATTTAATTTAAGGCTTGAGAACTGAAATAAAATGACCTCAAGGTCATAAATAAATGATCGTAATGGAAGAAAAAGGTAATAATAGAATATTAATTAGACAAAATGGGCTTGTAAAATTGATACGAATAACGGTGTTTGCAAAATGCAAACCAACTGAAAATGGACGTTTAGACGCCATATTGTTCCGCATTTCAGAACAACTTTATTAGTGATGTGGAAGGTGTACAAAAAGCAAGGAAATGGTAAAAGTAATTACCCTGCGAGCGTGATATCACGTTGTATAAAAGTAGTTGAATAAAAAAAAACAAATTGCATAAAATTGCTCAATAATTCAAATTCATTTTCATTCTGCTATTTATACTTTGAGGCTACGTTTAAATATGTGAGAAAGCTCACAAATTCAGTACATGTTTGTTTCGTATTTTTTGTGCGACAAATATGACTTTATCATGTGAAGTTGGCTACAGGTTCGATCCTAATTTCATTTGGCATGCAAACAGCGAGTATTCGAATGTCATCTAGCACTGATTTGGCAATTGAATGAGGGTTCAGTTGTATAGGTAAAATTAATCTTGTTTATAAGATAAATTACTACGCAGGTGAGTAAATCTGAAAGTCAATGCTTTTATGCGAGCGACAAATCTGAGGTTTTTGCCATTGAAAGTTACACATTAATTTCATTTTAAAATGTATCCATAACTCACACTTAATAAAAATAGTGTAATAGAAGAGAATTGGCGATGGACTTTTCGCGCGCCATGCCGACTTTTTGTGCACTACCTTGATCGCACAAAGACATTCACCACTTTGACGACCACTTTGGCGATGGGGTAAACCTGTCTGTCTCAGACGCTAGTGGTTGCGGGTTCGATTCCCGCACGGAACAAGAAAAAATATAGTATTGTCTTAAGTTTTCACGATTCATAATTTAAATAAAACTACTTTTTAACCGGATTAATCGCGTATAATTTATATTTTACATTTTAACTCGACGTTTCGGTGTCTTTGCAGACCCCGTGGTAAAATATAAATTATACGCGATTAATCCGGTTAAAAAGTAGTTTTATTTAAGAAAAAATATGTTCCGTGTCTGGGTGTTTATCTATTTATATATTTATATTTTAGGTTTCCCCCTAGTTCGCTACATGGTATCCCATAACACAAGCTATGCTTTGTTATGGGATTACTTATATACTTATATACTTATATACTTTGGGCCATGTAGTTGGTGTGGTTGTCTGAGGATTTTATTTTTTATTTTTATTTTTATCTGCGATGCATCTTAATCCCACTAACCGAGTAAAGTCGAAATGGTTCGCTGGTTACGTATACAGGGTGTCCCGCCTACCCTATATAATACCAGCACGGAGGTATTCTGGTACCCATAAGGATAATAGAAAAAATATAAAAAAAAGAAAAATTCGAAATTTAGTTTCAATATTTGTATGAAAGCAATAAATTTTCAACATTTTCTTTCGTACAAAAATTTAAAAATAAATTTCGAATTTTCCCTTTTTTATATTTTGTTTGTAATCATTATGGGTACTAGAATACCTGCGTCAAAGTATTATATAGGGTTGGCGGGACACCCTGTATTAAAACAACATTTAATATTCGACCTTCTTCCAAGGTTCAGATCAACCTTAATTTAATACACGTTAATACACGAGCCCAAAAACCCGAGTTTTCTTTTGATACGAATATTAATAAAGTAAGTTTGTACTTTTCGAGCTCTCGATATAAAAAGTAAAGAGCCGACGACATCAAAAGACGAAGTGGCCCGGTTTTCCACGTGGAGTAAATCCCACAGGTATAATAAAGATTTTATTAACCTATATCACAGTACAATGGAGGCACATAAAGGAAATTCATTAGCCTACCTACTCGGGCCGTTCTTTACATTCTAAGCAGATAACATATTTAATAAGTTCGAGGGTTTTTAATTAGATTGCTATGTTATTATTACGGACTCTCATAATTAATTGCTTTCTTGTGTTACTACGTTATAATATTATTAATAGAATATTCGTACGGATGGACGAATAGATTTATATGTGCGTATGCGTTGATATGAATTGATTCAGATGAAGCTCTGAGCCGCTAGGTTTGTATGTGAAAGCGCTTATTTATTATGCTATACAAATAAGACATTATTTGCTTGACATTATTTGATTGTAAATCCATACTTCATTAATATAAGAAAGACATTTCTGCAGGAAAGTAAATGTGAACCAATAAAGATACTTTCTTCTAAGCTTTAGGTATCTTTCAAAATTGTTAACACAAAAATGTATAATCGTATTTATACTTATAAAAGTGGGTGCGGAACTGCGAACTGTACCTACTTTTAAGTCCACAGAGATCTTTTTAAAAGCACCAATCACGACCCACGACCGATTTTGTTTTTGTTATGAGAGCCAAACACGAGTATTACACCTGTCTGACGGTAGACCATTCATATAGACGGTAGGATTAGAGCTGCTGCAAAGTACGGTTAAAGCTGAAAATCCCAGTAACAAAGACAAGAAAAAAACGACTTCAGGCCTTTATAGCTCTTACGAGCGTTTGCCCGCGACTTCGTACACGCATAAACTCAAAAGTCCTATATTTTCCGTTCCCGTGGGAATTTCGGGAATTCCTTCCATAATACAAACAAACACTTTTTTAGTACAAACTAAAACATCACATAATTCCTGTTCCCGTGGGAATTTCTGGAATTCCTTTCATAAAACAACCAGTCACTGTTTGAAGAACCTTTATGCCAAGTATCGTATCCGTGCACTCAAGGAATAAAAATTTTCATACAAACTAAAAAGTCCTATATTTCCCGTTCCCGTGAGAAATTCGGGAATTACTTCCTTAGTGCACCCCTACATCCCCTAAAAAATGTATGTTTCAAATTTCAGCTCTCTACGCCCAGTAGTTACGGCTGTACGTTGTCTGTCAGTCACTCAGTAACTCAGTCAGTAACGGAACAGTTTTATATACAGGGTTGTTTTGTAGGCCCTTGCCAAATTTAAATATTACGTACTTTGATATAATACGAATAACCTGCATTTTTATTTTAGTATCGCTCAGTAGAAAAAAGTAAAGATATGGCACCTTGATTTGTTTCACGAATAGTCGTTATTGATGAATGCCCTATACACAATACGATACTATGACGCGGCACTTTATTGATTACGTTTAATAATACTACGAAGACGTAGTACTACAAGATGTTTTGTCGCGCGACAAAACATGTTAACGATATGAGGTTGCAAGGTCACACTTTGAGTTCAGTAGTTATGCATACCTACAGGCAATAAAAAAAGTAACCTACACAAGTTACGTACAATCTTTTCTTCATACTTTTACAGGCTTAGAACCGGCAAATTGCAAAAGGTTTGAGGGATTTAATGTGAGAAAATTTAACATAATACTTTTAAGTGAATGCAAAATAGATAGAAAGAAGAAGCATTTTGCAATTCGGCGTATTTTAAAAGATTGAATAAACTTATGTACATTAATTAAAGCTCTAATCTGTGTAATAAGTGATCAAAATGCATACCATTTTTCTCCAGGCAGAGTCTAGCACGTTTTAACACATTTTCATGCGCTTTATTTAGCACTGCAGTGTCAAATTCACACACTATTTGGTTTTTTAAATCAGAAGGGCTTCGAGCTTCGTTCTGATAAACGATTCCCTATTTGTAAACATTATCGATAGTTAGCGACGACTCACTGTCTAATAAACACATGCAGCGCAGGTTTCGCGGGCTCTCGCCGCCGGCCGGTTTCGTTCACGTGCGAACATGTTGGTATCTTACCTGCTCGATGTAATGGCACTTATTGTCAAGAGGATACGATTGTTTTTTGAAAATTTAGACGTCTGTGATATAATTCATTCGGTTAAACAAGTTATACCACTGCGCGTAGTCTTTATAGTATTCAGTATGACCATGTTTTGCTTAACATTTTAATGAATAATATGAATTTACGTGTTGAAAAAATAACTACTTTTTTTGCAGAAATGGTTTCTATTAATGATACTTATTACGTAAAAAAAATTTGGTAGATGTTGTCAAATGAACCCTGTATATTGATTACAGGGTGACTGATGACAGATTTTAAATACTGAAGGAGAGTTATCTGTATTCCCTATATGAATTCCCTACAAATAAGTATTACTATGTTACTATTTACTTTACTTAAGCCTACGTCAATCGCGGCACGTAACCTGGCACGCGGATCGCTGCCAACGCTAGTGTAACCATGCGTTGCGTAATCGATTCTTTGACTTTCGGTTAAGTTTACTCAGTAAATAATTAATATATATTTTTTTATTATATTTTTTCTCTTCATGTTGTCATGTAGCTTATGTCACTTTTCGGCACAGATAATTTATAAACTGTTATTAGGTTTTATATTCATTTCTTTTTCAATAATTTTTATATTATTACTTTAATATAAATTATTCTGAGACTTGCACACTTAGAATCAAGAGAAGTATCAGCTCCACTTTTGCCATACCACCACCGTTGCTCCAGAGACTAAAACCTCCTTGACAATAGAAATGACAGCCGCTGGCCGATGAAAAATGGATGCCTCTCGAAATATAATTTAATTTACGGCTGTCGAATGAAAAACGAGGCTATAAAAGGAGCGGCGAGCTGAATTCGGGGCTTTTGGAAAATAAAACACCGAGGAGAGTACTTGGCATTGAAAATTATCACTAAAAATACTAATAACTATAGTAAAATGAAATAGTATAATATAACTACAATATCTTTTGGAGCCGCTATATATAACTAAATAAACCTTTTGGAACTGTGGATAACCGGGAAACTTCTGTACATATAAATATTGGAAAAATCTCAGTGTTTATACAAATTCCTAGTGGACTTTAAGTGAAAATAGTGCTTTTCTATACCATCTTTGTAAGTCTTTATTTGTAAATATATAAACTTTAACTTATTTTTTTATTTTTCTCTTAACCTTTTCTTTTAAATAGTAGGTTACTTAGGCCTTTACTCCAGGTAACACTACAATGTATGATCTCAAACTATCACATCCTTGAATTTCAAAAGTGACCCACAAGTCACCCTGTATATTATGTTTCACTCTTCAGATATAATTAAAAAAGGTAGTGCTTCCAGATTCTAGCCTACAAGGCAATTACGCATTTTTTAGTAAATTAACAAGTAAGTCATTTGACTATAGGTGTCGTTATCACTGGCTTCTGGAACTAGTCTAGTAGAACTATTGTTTTAGAGATTAAATAGCAAATCTTCGGGGTGATGGTGAGTGTTTCTATATCTTCGAATGAAAAACTTGTACAATCATAATCGAACTTCACTTAAGGTAAATCCATTTGATTATTTATTTAAATTCGTTCCTCTACGTAATTCTTTCTTCAGTTGTTTTACGCAGTACTCGATTGTTTAAGAATTTACGCCAAAGTTGAACAAGCTAAAGTTTTCCAACTGTGCGGTTCTTGCTGCCGCGCACTGCGGCTTCATAAAGGTTTGTTTGTACAACAATAGAAGTCTTACTTATGTTTCATTGTAAACCTTTATACTTGTACTCGTATAATAATTGTAAGAGCATTGTATTTTTAAACATACATGAAAGTTCAAATACAATTATTTTTTCTTTTTGTTAACTTTGTTTCTTTTGTTGACTTTAACTCTATGAAAATGTTAAAGAGTAATGTTCATAACTGACCTGTCAGATTTTTGATAACTCATGAAATGTATTAAAACAACATATAGTGCAAATTAGCTCATGTTTGGTAAATTCCAAATCATTTACTTATATTACAATCCGCAGCAAGGATTTTACTATTTCACCCTCTCAAGTTACTCAATAGATTACACGTATGGGATTTTCATTACATCAACTTGAAATGAAAATTCCGATATCGTTTCTAAGAAATTAAAACAAGTCTGCACCAATAGTTTAGATATGAACAGGCAACATTTCAATTGCAATATCATCTTTATACATTCACATATCTATCAAAAAGTACCTGAAATATCTGACATCCACCAACCAGCACGGGACCAGCTTGGTGGATTACAGCCTAAACATCCTCGTCACCCAGAGGAGAGACTCATAGCCCTGCAGTGGGCTCATTACACGGAGTTGTGATGATGTACTAACGTACTTAAATATTAATAAATAATAAAGTAAGCATAGCTTTATGGGATACCATGTAGCGAACTAGGGGGGAACCTAGAATATAAATACATAAATAGATAAACACTCAGACACGGAACATTTCTTTTTCTTTTTCCGTGCGGGAATCGAACCCGCAACCACTGGCGTCTGAGGCAGACAGGTTTACCCCATCGCCCAAGTGTGGCCGTCAATTTAATTTTCGCTCCGTAGAAAAAAATAAAGATATGACACCACAAACTTTTTTACAAATAGTCGCTGTTGATGAAACCAGCTACTACGACACGACATTTCATTGCTAATACTACGACGTAGTACTAAAAGCTGTTTTAAAGTAGCGCGTAGTTGTCTTTATTTTATTGATATTCATCCATAATTTAGAGTGACCATGCCTTGCTTAATATGATAGCGAATATATTAATTTCCTTGTAAAAAATACATTCCTTTTTATTGCAAAAATCGTTTCTGTAAATTATACTTATTGTGTAGTCGTCGTGGCGCCATGGTAACTGATATCGTATAATACATACGATATTACAGGCTAAGCGCGGTTCGGCGCGGTCGGTTCTTGGATGGGTGACTGCCGACCATTCATTTTCTCACAGCGACTTCCGTGTTTCGGAGGGCCCGTTAAGCAGTCGATCCCGGGTGCTGTATACTTGTATACAGTAGGGCTTGTTATAAGCCATTACGGCGCCCTGAAAATTCTGACATCCACCACCCAGCACCACTGATGCGATGGCGTACCCCTCTTTCGTTTTTTTGGCGCATTCAGGAGAATTAATGCATTCAACTAAGGCGCAGACGTGCTTAAATTTCTCTAAAAGGCTACCCTGGAATCTACAAACTTGCCCTTGAAATGTTTCTGTTGCAATCAATCAGATAAAATAAAAACTAATAGAATTAACGGTATAGCTTCTCTGATAAAGTAATGAATAGTTTTTATTTATTATTATTTTTACGTCACAAATAGTCGATTCTTTTTATTTGTGCGAATATTTTGCCAATCATCACAACCTCATTATTTTCATTTATTAGGTACCTTTTCAAACGGCCTCGAAGAGCTTTTGATCTTTTGTAATATTTTGGCCACTCTCGGGATCATTATTGATAGATTGGAACCAATATTTAATAACTTTTATCATAAATTAGAAAACAATACAATCAAAGACGATAGGTATTTGTGGGTCTGATAAGTTTCCTATTTGGTCCGTCAAAATGTATGTTAAAATATGTATGATCCCCGCGATACAGGCCAAGCCTAGTGCGGTGATCATAGGTTAATGTTACAAATTATGTTAAACTAGGGAATTAATTTTTGGGAAATAAACTATTATTATTAAGTCACTTTCATTTCCGTTCATGAAATTTTCTGAACACCCACGTAAGTGGACGTGATCAACATAAATGCCAAAACTAAATCGATTTCCAAATGCTACGAAACTTGGAACGGATTTCAAACTCTAGATTCGCGACCGTAGACAAAAAAGTTCTCAGTTGGCTGGAAGTGGACTGTTTTCAACTATCATTGTCATACCGCGGATTTGTATGGAAATCTGCTAACTATTTTTTATGCCTACAGTACAACCTACAGATGTGGCAGGGGTTTTAAAATATACAGTGTTCACAATAGATTCACCAAGTTACAGGTAAAGTTAGTATTTCACACGTGTAAAACACAAAAGCAATATTTAAAAGTGCCATTCGAGGAAAAATGCCGCGTGTTTTCCATTACAACCACGGGCCGTGGCAGGTGTTTTGACATTCTAGCCGGGCTGCACGTGTTTTGGCATTTTCAAGTCTGTTACAAAGGGTGATACGGTTTCCACGGCCTTCCGTTAGTTGGAATAGATCTATACACGTGCACGTGTCGGAACATTCCTAAGTGCAGTGTGGGTAGAGCAGATTTCTCGTGTTACCGTTCAGTTATTTCATCAAAGGGAATTACATTGACATCCCCGTGACGTACTCGTATTATCTTTTCGATACGTTTCTATATTTGTACTTTTAATTGGATTTTGCTGATCATAGCATAAAAGGCGCCAAGCCAGAACCAATATTACACACATACAGGGTGCTTGGTGATAAATTTTAGATATTGAAGAAGAGCATTCTCTTTTCGATTCTGATCATAATTTGTAGTAAAAGTAGGTACTTCATTGTTCACTAGAATTCCCTATAAATGAATAAAGAGTTCATGAATTGTTCACGGCTCGACGACCGTTCGTGAAGTAGTCCATACCCCTACCTATTATGCATTTATAGCGCCGTGCTTACGTCCGTGGTAAGAAGTTACCAGTGTAACCATGCGTTGCGTGTTGAATTCTTTAACTTTTGGTTAAGTTTACTCAGTAAATAATTTATATATATTGTTTATGTTACTTTTTCTCTTCGTGTATGATCTCAAACTATGTCATAAAACTTCGAAAGAAGTCGTGTTAGTTACACTATTTATAACTCAAGAACGGCCGAACTGATGTGGCTGAAAATTGGTGGGAGGTAGTTTAGAACCAGGAAGAAAGACTTTGGATACTTTTTATCACGTTCAAGTGGGATGTGCCATAAAGCTTTGTATAACAAAATGCAACTGAAAATGGCCCAACAAAAATTGAGTTTTATTCAGTTAGTTCGAGTGGTTTCGTGTTTAGTTCGTGTTGGCAGCATGATATGTCATCGACTGTATTTGTCAATAAAAAAACATTAAAATACTTCCTTTTTTAATTTACATAAATTATCCAAATAAAAATTGACCTTGATAAAATTTAACTAGTTAAATTTAACCTCTAAGGCGCAACAATGCTCGCCGGGTCAGCTAGAAGAAATATAATTATGATTGGATGTTTAACTTGCATAATTTCAGAAACCAACTCCACTCGTGACGGCGATAGTGGACTTTACGTAACCCAGTAGGCTGCATTATACTCTAAGCCTCGATTGAAGCCTTGTTAGTGAGAAACGTGGGTGTTAAATTAATTAAAGCTTTGTGTTAATTAGCAACAATATGATAATGAGAGCTGTGACAGATAATGTTTTTAATTTGGGTATTGAAAGAAGAAAATATCCGAAACAATATCTGCAATAATTGCAACTTTAAGTAACTACCTACTATCCATAATATACTTAACATTTTTTTATACCATTATTATTTATGATAAATATATTATAACAAAGGTTAAACATGCTGGACTGGGAGCGAAAGAAAAACATAGAATGTGCCAGCTGCTTCTCTTCCCGGGCATACTGTAAAAGTCAGTTAAGGGACAGAGGTTTTAAAGGCGTTTTTGTGGGCGATAGGCTGACCCCCTGTCACTGCAATAGTCTCTCTGCATCTTTATCATACCACCAAATTTGTCAAACGTGACATCAGATGGTCTTGTAACCTCTGATGTTCTGCCTACCCCATAAGGGATACAGGCGTGATGTTATGTATGTATGTATGTTAAGCATGAAAATAATTGGAGCGCTCTACACAATACAGCTATTTCCACCTCCGAACAGCTTTACTGTGTTCCAGATAGGAGAACTGTATTGTTACCTACACAAAAGGCATCGTACAGAACATCGTTTGAAACGAGTAAAATCCGGTTGTAGCTTTTATTTAAGATGTTTGACTCTTATCTATTCGAATAGTGTTGCTTCTTTAAACTGCAAGCGTCCCTTGCGGAAAGAATCAACGTATAGCAGTGCTATACACGTATTAGTATTACCTGTGAAAAAATAGTAATTCCCATCTTATCGTATTATCGTATCATCTAGTAACAAAGCTAATAACAACGCAGATTAAATTCAACCGCTCCGCTTAGTTCTCTGCGACCCGTCTTCGAGCGGAAGCCATTATTTTCAATCTCGTTAAAAAGATTTCCATCAAACCCAAATAATAATGGTGTTTCCTTATTTTCCACAGGTAAATTGAACGTGTTACTGTAACTGCGTGTAGACGGTGAGGATTTAGGTGTTTAGTTGTTTGTTTAAACAGTGAGTGAGTTTTATCACGCCTGAATTAAGCGTAGTCATATAATTTGGTTATATCGACAGTAACTCACAGTTTCGCTTAGTTTTTAAGTTTCAGCTACGTAGTTCCTGATCTCGAGGTAACTATGGCCTAGGTACTTTCGAGTTTACACATAACAAACAAAGAATACAAAACATGAATAATTTAGGGACTCAACAAAGTGTTAGTCACCACAAGCTTTCTCTCCAAACTTACATCTAACAGACTAGTGCCATTATCATTTATTCTTTCATCACCAAAAGTACTTAACTCCCTTTCATACCCATCACGCTTTACTCCCACACAGCCATTAAAATCGCTTAACATAACAATCCTTTCATTATCTTCACACCTTCCAAGCACATCTCTTACATTATCCCAAAACTCTTCCCTGACTGCCTGTGGCTTGGACATATCTGGCTCATACAGACACAGGATAAAAATCCTGGTCAAGCCTACTTTCAGTCTCAGCCACCGGAGCCTGTAACTCACATACTCATAAACTTTCACACACTCACTCATTCTTTCTGAAAAAGAACGCCCACACCTTGGCTTCCTCTCTCAAACTCTTCTACTCCCGTCCAGTAAGCAGAAAGTCGGCAATGCGTGGACATTCCACAACTTTTCATTTTCGACTCACTCACACCTAGCACTTCAACTTTCCCGGCATTCATCACCTCGCATATTTCATCAATCTTATCATCTATTCCTCCACAAACATTCATTGCCGCAAAAAGGCACCCCTGCCCTCTTTTTTCCTGATTAATGCTTAATGAACGTGGAGGAAGCGAAAGAGGCATGTCTGGATCGTAGCAATAGGTATTCCCTTGTCTCTGCCTATCCCTAAGGGAGACAGGCGTGAGGTTATGTATGTATGTATGTAATATAAAACATTCCTCTGCATAAAAATAAGTGTTGATATAGACGATCATTTGACTTTACCAGGTGCTAAAGAAAGATTAGTTCGAGTGGCTCTTTGTAATGCACAAGCTTCTATTTTCTCGGTTGAGCATAGACGACAAGTACTATGGATTACCCTATTGGTGGGATAAAACTTATCCAGGGAAGAGTTTTTTTAATGGACTTTACGTGGATGAAATCGATTCATTCATCGATTCAAATCGGTTCTTTAGCAGTTATGTGCAATCATATGGCTTCTTTTTCTTGTTGTGTGAGTACTTCATATATTATTCGTAGGTAGTTACAATTAGTTTTAATATGGAACAAATAACAGTACGGTATAAGATAAGATGAAAGTAACTGAATGAAGGTTTTACCACCATTGTAATGAGCCCACTGCAGGGCATGAGTCTCTCCCCTGGGTGAAGAGGAGGTATAGGCCATAATCCACCAAGCTGGCCCAGTACTGGGTGGTGGATGCCAGATTTTTTAGGGTGCCTAGATGGCTTCTGACAAACCCTAACGACTACTGTATACAAGTATACAGCACCCGGGACCGACTGCTTAACGTGCCCTCCAAAGCACGGAAGTCGTCGTAAGATATGAATGGTCGGCGGTCACCCATCCAAGTACCGACCGCGCCGAACGTTGCTTAACCTGTGATATCGTATGATACACACAGTAACCACGGCGCCACGACGACTTCATACGTCAAATATCGTAAAATATCCTAGCTTTATAGCTAACTAGTTTGTCTCTGAAGGGTAGCACAAAGCCTTGTGGAAGAAACCTTTTATAATTCGCTTAGGTGACGAGTCTTTAAATCTAATTTTCTTCTTAACTTCGATACCTCAATTTTTGTCGCCATTAATTTTTTTTTATCTATAATGGCTGAACCTTTCAGGTATAATGACATTATTGTGAAACGCGTTATTTACAGATTGTAAAGGTCACATTAGGATATTCAAATTCACTTTAACCTTATGAAATCTTCGGAGCTTTAATTCATTTGGTTTTAGATGTTTTTATCTTATTCTGTTTTAGGTTACTGTTGACTAAACATATAAAAAATAAGGATAAACTGGTAACCTTTGGCTTGTATTTTGTTTTTTATTTGAGGCGCCATTGTACAATAACGAAAACAGTTCTTGTGATTAGCCCACAGTACCTAGGGTCACTTGCCTACTTCTTTAAGAAATTGAAAGCCACAACACGTCAAAGCCAGAGTGATCGATATTTGGTGGCAGAATTGGCATAGTTTATACAGGGTGACTGGTGACATTTTTAGATATTGAAGGAAAGCACTCAGTACTCTGATCATAATTATGTAATAAAAGTAGATACTGAATTTTTCAGCAGAATTCCCCATGAATAAAAAAATGATTTTATTAGGTTGAAGACTGTTCGTGAAGCCGTCTATACCTACCTACCTATTCTGTGCTGATAGCGCCGTGCATACGTCCGTACCAGCGTAACATGCGTTGCGTAATGAATTCTTTAACTTTCGGTCAAGTTTACTAAGTAATTAATTAATATTTATTTTTTCTCTTCATGTATGATCTCAAGCAATCACGTCCTCGAATTTCGAAAGTGACCCACCAGTCACCCTGTATATAAAGGGCGGTAGCTAGCCCAAGGTGTCTTCTTACCAAGAGCTAACTCGGATTAGTCACCTTTCACGAAAATCTTATCAAGAGGAATATTCCTAATCGATTTTACATAGGCAGTAACGACAAAATCTAAAAATAAAACTTCACCCCTAACCATTTTACTTGTTGTTTTTATTTCACAAAGTCAACCTATTATTTTGAAATAGACACTTGAAATACAACACATTATTTACATATTGAAATGAATCTAAAACCAATTCAGAAAGTCGATCTGATGAAATGAAGTGCCAAAAGACAACAGACATCTTCCTTTTTTCTTATACAGGGTTGTTTTTTACTCACCAGCCAAAAAATGTTATTTTCTTTGTTACAATATAAACGTATCTGCATATTTAATTTAGTATCGCTCAGTAGAAAAAAGTAAAGATATGGCACCAGAAACTGATTTAAAAATAGTCGCTGTTGATAAACAATACGACGCGGTATTTCATTGCTAAAACTACGACGCAATATTAGAAGATGTTTTGTAGTAGCGCGTAGTCGTCTGTATTTTAATGGTATTCATTCATAATTTAGAGTGACCATGATTTGCTTAAAATGCTAGCGAATATTTTACGAAATTTTAAAAAACGAAATTGTAAAAAATAAACATAACTTTTTTTGAAAAATTGTTTTTATAGATGATACTTATTGTGTAAAAAAAATTGGCTGGTGAATAAAAAACAACACTGTATAACAGTTTACAACCAAAGTCTCTTATCGTCCATGAAATCAGATATTTCATAGCAACCCTTTTAACATTACTTTTGTTTACAGTACCTTTAAAATTTATCTAAGGTTGATCTTGACTATTTTTTGTAGTTTTATTATAAAAGCGTATACATTGACCCATGAATGAGTATACTTTATTTTATTGCTAGTATTGAGTCAAATTTTATTTGGATCATGTTTGTGTTCTTTTTTCCGTTTTATGAGGTACGTTTTCTTTTCAAATCTTTTTAGCGAGATGTGTTAAGGATTAAAATCAGTTAGATCTTGATGACTTTAATTGCTTATTTCAGATCACCAGATCTTAATATTAAACATGGAAGAAAACTTATTTGTACAGTCACGTCTAATAATATGTATACATTTTCATTGAAATTTGAAACTTATCACAACCGAATAAGTTGCGAAGTGTGTACATATTAATGCACGTGACTGTACATTACATGCGGATACAGAAAAAATATTTTTGTAAGTTCAAAAGTGCATTATTTTCTACTACTTTTGCCCAATATCTAAGCTTATCAAAAGATCAGATATAAATCGTACAATCGAGTGTTAAAGTCAATTATGACTGTTACGAAATCAGACAAACACAGTAAAGTGAAGTTAAAATGTATCTTTTGCCACACTTTCACTCTGAAGTTTAATACCTTATTACCTCGACAATATTGCCATTTCTCCACTTCGATCCTTATCAAGCTAATGTAAATCCGTGTGATGGACCGGTTTACGAGCGAGCGTGTGGCGCCTTAGGCTGCGTTTCCACTGACGCGGAGCTGGGCGTAGAGGAGCGGTGAAAAGTGTTGAGTGTTTCCACGGAAGTGGAACAGAGCGGAGTGGAGTTGAGTGGAGCATACTTTTGCAATTTTAATTACATTTAAGATGAAAACTTAGACTTAGTTACATATTCCCTATAATTTAAAACTCATTGTTAAAACTTAATTAAGTGCAAACTATGAATACACTACACAGATCATATGAAAAACAGTATGTCAACAAATTCACCCAGTGATAATTGATGACATTTTAAATTTTTGTGTTAACGTATTTAAAACAATGTTTAAGTTTTTTCACACCCATTCAACCACTACACAACCTAGCTGCCCTCAGCTCTGCACCGTCCCGTAGTCCTCCGCTCCGCGTCGCCTCGCTGTATATTTTTATGAAAATCCGTTCAGCTCTGCTCCACTCCGCTCGTGCTGTTTCCATTGAAGCGGAGTGAAGATTTCGAGCAAAGTGATTGGTCTATTCATGCACCGCTAAGCTCCGCTCCGCCCAGCTCCGCGTCAATGGAAACCCAGCCTTAGACTCGGCCCTAATCTCTCGTTTACACTTACTTCGGTTAAATGACTGGCGCGAGAGTAAACATTAGGGGATAGTAAATGATTTACTGTCAGTTAAATTTGGAGATAAAGGTTTAATTGCTCGTTTAGCATTTTTGACCTGGTGTAATCAAAACCCCGAAGGAAAGTTAAAAGATTTGATTGTTCCGAGCTTATTTATAACTGTCGAGATTTGCTTTGATTCTTTTTAAAGTTTTTTTTCAACCGACTTCCAAAAAGAAGAGGTTCCCAATTCGTGTGTATGTTTTTTTTTGTGATTTTTTACACGATTTTGAATATTCTTGTTTCATATGATATAGAGGTGGTCCTGTATAAATTTCATCGAAATCGAATGAGTTCTTTTTTTAAAATTTTGAAACATTCGAAAAAAAGTATGTATCAATACCGTGAATTGTGTACCTTGATGACCTAATACTTCCGCCAAAGCTTGACACGGATTTAAAAATGTTAGTGAAGTCGGGTTTTTTAATGCTCTGCATTCGTTGATTGTTTTATTTAGTTTTTGAATTAGTAAGCACATTAATAGTCTGACAAGTGCAGCCCTTTATTTTTTTTCAGTTTGTGAGTCAAACATGCTGGTTAAATCCTACTCTTAATTTTAGAAAAATTTAATGTTCATAATTCTAGGTGAGAATTTTCGTTTATTACTCTTTCACGGTGATAAGACTGGGAGGGTAGCCCTGGAAGGTCGCACACAGGCCGTGCAAAGCCTGGAAGAACAGACTAGATTATTTTAATCCCTATGAACCCCTTTATCAGCGAAAGCCGCAAAAACAAGTAACTAGTTGTTTTTCACCTGTTATAATGCGGCCGGTGGGAGTTTGCGTTCCTGACAGCTGTCAAAATCATAGCTTTTTTCCCCTTCGAATCGGAAATAAACTTTATTCAGTGGACATAAGGAACTGTCCGGAACGCATTCTCGCAACGGCCGCACTCTAATAATAAATAATCCAATAATAAAACCTACCAGAAAAAACGTTTGTTAGTAATGATAACAGATGGAGTATTAGGCCCAGTTTTGGGTTGATTAATGGAAAGGAATGGAAAATTCCAGTTTCGAGTGGCCGTCACTTGTAGCAGGAAATTCAATTAATTTAACTTAACACATAATTTATAGTACAACCTGTACTATAGTCGGCCGTTCAGAGAATGCGTTCCTGACACATCGCGATTGAACTGACGACGTAACTTTGTAATGGCGTTGCAGTTACGATAAAAAATATTTTTGCTGGTTGTTTACCGTTTTAACAATTGATGAGCATTAAAACAACATTATTATATCAATAATCAATGAATTTTATAATTTTGTGCCAAACTGAGTGTCAAATAACTTGGTAAACAATATTTTTCAAAATCTATACTGCGCTATTACAAGGTTATGTCAAAGCTTTATATTTGTAGTGCTGTGCTAATAATAACAGTATCGTAATCTGTTCTTAAACAGGTATACTTTATGAAATAATACGTTTCGTTTTTCTTTTTAAGAATTTGAAAATAATGGACTATAAGATAACAAAGGTTGTTGAAAGACTAAAAACCTGATAATGGAACATTTTGACCGAGATATTAGATTGAAACTGTTATTGATAATAAAATAATTATACATGTAGGCGAAGATGATGACGAAGAAATTACCTCCTCAAGCGAATCGGAGTCTGAGTCTGAGAATATTCTGTACGCACATTCAATTCAATATACTTTATTGCATAGAAATACAGATTGTAACTTTGTAACAAAAAATAAATAACACAATTTTATTAAATTAATATTACCTTTTCTTGGTTTCCACTTAAATTACTAAAATACAAATTTTCAATAATTCCGCCAATTTAAAACCGAAAATAATCTTAAAAATAACGCGGCGTTTCATTTTGGAGGAACGGTAACGAACTCAGTGTTATGTTGTGCCCATCACTAGTCGTGACTAACTGACAGGTGTCAGGAACGCATTCTCTGAACGGCCGAACTATAGACATTTTTTTTCCAAACATATATTTTTCGGAAGTTGTGTTCATACAATGTTTTCGCAATAGAAAATAGGCACTACATTGCGGGTATGGCGAATGCTTTAAAGATACTTTAGAGACTTCCTGTAACAGTGACATCTTATCATCACAACTCTTTTTAATGAGCGCACTGCAGGGCTACGAGTGTCTGCCTTGGGCGACGAAAACGTTTAGGCCATAATCCACCAAGCCTTGGCCCAGTGCCTGTTCGGAGATGTCAGAACTTTAGGCTGCCCAATGTTACAAGTATACAGCACCCGACTACTTACAGCCCGTTGCACATGGTGGCTTACTGTTCCGTTTTATAGAAAACGTTTTTTTTTTCATCAATGGCGTATACTGTGCCGTATGTGAAATAGCTCTTACAACTCCGTGCGCCATCGATGAAAAAAAACGCATCCGATAAAACGGACCAGTAAAACGGAGACCATGTGTGAACGGGTTCTTAGCGTGCCCTCCGAAGCACGGCTGGTTATATTAAGAAATTTATTTTAGTGCAGCTATAGAGAATAGACAAAGTAGGTTACAAGAAGCCTGTGTTGTATAACGGAAGTCCCCATTAAAAGGTCTTATCTGTCAGGAGCTGCTTGACAGTTGATTTCATAAAGTAACTTTTATAGGTTGTTGATTTATAGTCTACATCTAGCGGACGTGGGCTGTCGCGTGCTTAATAAAGAAACGGAACAAATAACGTTATTACTAGAACTCAGATTATATTAGCTTCGTTCTTAAAAAAGTTCTTAAAACGCATCAGATATCCAGAAATGAACAGAATATACTGACCTTTTAAGTTATGTTTAACAAATTTAGGGCCATGCTAGGCTGGGAGCTAAAGAAAAACATAGAATGCCAGTTGCTTCTCTTCCCGGGCATACTGTAAAAGTCAGTTAAGGGGCAGAGGTTTTATTGGCGTTTTTGCGGACGATAGGCTGACTCCCTGTCATTGCAATAGTCTCTCACCATCATATAATACCTCCAAATTTGTCAAATGTGACATCAAATGGTTTTACAGCTTTTTACTACCCCATAAAGGATGCAGGCGTGAAGTTATGTATGTATGTAAATTTAAGCTGAAGTGCATTAGCCTGTTAAATATCATGCCAGTAGTTAGTACAATATTTTAATTTGTTTATCTTTTAAACATGCTGCTGCCATGCAAAAGTACTTTTAAATAATTAAGTAGGTACAAAGTAAGTTTTAGTTGGCAGTAGCATAAGTCACTGTGCTCGCACACATAGCATTAAAATGTTATGACAAAATAAGGCAGTATGTAAATGTATCCTTTTAAATTTTTTTTCAAAGCGTGTCCATTTGCGTAATATTCACCTAATCTTACTGATATTATAAATGTGAAAGTTTGGATATATGTTCCTAAATAACGGTAGAACGGCTCAACGGATTTGGATGAAATTTGGCATAGTGATAGTGTACAGTCTGGAATAGCACATAGGATTTTTTTTTTCTAAACAGCTAGTTCTTAATAAATAAAGGTTCTGCTGATGATTGATGCCAAACGGCTTTGCTGCTTTGAGAGGCGATCCTCGTAATACTGGCCCTGGAAACAACCATGTAATGTTACGCAATGACACAAACGATAACAGTAATTATTAATTTCATACAAAATATACTTATATAGAAAAGGACTGAATAAATATTCATATTTTATTTCGGTGTCTTTACAAGCTTAAGACAATATTATGTTTGAGTAACCGTTTAAGAACACCGTGGGAGCAGCAGGCTGCCAGACGGCCGAAGTGGAGAGCGCTTGTTAAATCTAGCGTCCAAGCCTCTGAAAACCTTGAGCTGGATGTTAGACGCGACGAGCTGAAAGCCCGAACACCTGCGGCGATCAGCTATAATTATGTGAAAGGTGTGCTCTCATGCCCGCAATGTGCGAGGGCTTTTACAAACATAAAAAACAAAATAAAAATTTTGAAAAACCCAGGACGCGACGGTTAAAAAGTAATTAAAAAAGAATAAAATAATTTAAAATCCCCCGACTGAAATGATTTATGTGACGAGAGATAATTAACGTGAAAAGCTTTTTTAAAAGTTCACTTGATCTCACAAATAGTCGGTCATATTATGAACAACATACTATTCGTTTTCATAGCACTTCCCTACGCTTACCTATTCGGTTCTCGAAGATGTAGATGTCGCAATAACATAGGTATTCAACTCCCTATGAACTTTATAAGAAGAGCAAGAAAATCCGTCTGGGGCTGCCATTGAATGAATTCGTTTTGTAGTTTTATATTGAAATTTTAAATATTGAAATTACATCTTCATCATCAAGAACACCGTTAAAACTGTAGAAAAACATTTTCACATAGGAACCTTTCATCCCTTAATGCTGAGACCAAAAAAACATAAGCACCAATCCTTGCATCCTGCACATCCTGGCTTCTCAAATACTTCAAGACTCTCCGTCAATCCCCATAATTTGTCAGGCTCCATTGAACAGCAGTCTGAGTCAATTTCAATTTAATGATTGAATGACTGATTAAGGCGATGGATCGGTCTCGCTTGGAGCAGACTTTTTATTCCGCTCCAACAAAGTCGCATTATGCTACGTGCTTTGAAGTTACCCATCTGTGTGTAGGTACATCCCGATCCAATTTTGAGTTGAATTCTTTTTTGCTAGAACAATTGGCTACAGTCTTTTATTTTTCAACAATTTCGTCCCCAGTCCTATTTTAAAGGTCGCTGTTGTGATCGGCTTTAAACAAATGAAACTCTACATTTAACTTGTCTGGGGATTAAAAAAAACTTTTGTCAACTATTTGGTATAACTGAATAAGTTTTTTTTAGTTTACTTACTGCAAATTTAAAGAGGGTTTTTAAGTGTAAGTCTCTAGTGATGGTGACAAAGAAAATGGAAACTTCCACGGGGTTAAAGTTTTTTTGCATTTAAAATGCTTAATTACTCTTAAATAAATAAAAAAATGTGTTAAATAAAACCTGGGACCTCTCGATTGCCGGACCAGTGCTCTCCCACTGAGCTACCGGGGCCTGGCGGTACGCCTCGAAATTACTTAACACATTTTTTGCTTACGTTATATTGCTAACGTAGCTCCATCTAATGGTATAGCTTTTTTTTCTAACACAGCGTTTTTTTGTGATATTTTATTTCTTACATTTCTAAATAGAATGGCGTGTTCGCAAACATTAAAAGCATTGGCTTTTTTATCTTAAAACTCACGTTGGGATCATTTGTATGTCTGTGCAGATATTCAAAGTAATCGTTAGCAATTCAGTTTCGTGTGTGTCTCTTTTTTTTTAAATGGCGACAAAGCACCTAAGGTTCAATTTAAAGTGTTTTTTTATAAGCCCCCAAATATATTTGAAGTTAACATTGATTATTCAATGCTTCTCAGCGACACAGTTGTAACAAATTCAAAACATGCTTCCTTAAAATGCGCAACGTACAGCTCACCAATACCGCGGCTTTCTGAATGATTGAATACCGTTCCTTCCAAATCCTTGCTCCTCTCGTGATTGATTGAAATTGATTCATTCCAAATCCTTTCTTCTCTCGTGGAACTAATTCCAAGCAATCGTCCAGAAAACGGAACGGAACTGGCTTTTATTGTATCTGCCAGTACTATTTGGTGGAATGCATGGCGAGTAACAGTTTAATTTTAGATTTAATAAATTAATAACAACTGTACATTTATATAGAGTAGTGTCTTATACTGGTGTCTCATGACTGCTTTAAATTAGTACGATTCCAAATAATCCAAATCGACTTTCGAAGATGTCAATGCCACTCTAATAACTGATAATGTGATACGGGCGTGCATAAGCGTAAAGACGACCGCCATGGTTAACGATCATGTTATATATTCAACTATAATTCTCTGTTATTAGTTATATGTATAATAGTCAATGTGGTACTCAAATACTGAATATATAAATTCATAATTTAAGAGTTCCGGAGCTCTTCCTGGTGTTCTGAATGTGTTATTTGATGAATATTTTGCTATCGTGGATGGTAATATATTATAATCTTATATCCAAATACAGGGTTGATTTGTAGTCACCGGCCATATTTTTTTAGACAATAATTATGATTTATTGAAACGATTTTGGCAAAAAAAAAAAAAATTTTTTTTTTCACAAAGAAATAAATATATCCGCTAACATATTAAGCAAACCATGGTCACTCTAAATTACCATTAAAATAAAGGCAACTACGCGCTACTACAAAGCTTCTAGTAAGTACTACGTCGTAGTATAGTCAATGAAATGCCGCGACGTAGTAGCTATGTTCATCAATAGCGACAATTTTTTTTAAAGTTTGTAGTTCCATATTTCTACTTTTTTGTACTGAGCGACGCTAAAATAAATATGCAGGTACGTTGATATCGTATCAAAGAAACTAACATTTAAATTTGGCTGGTGACTACAAATAAACCCTGTATTTGTTACTTTCACATGTTGTTGTATGTTTTTATGGTGGTCAACGTCAATATTTATTTTATTTTATTTATTTTATATTTGTTGGACAACGAACAGTGATAAAATTGCTAAACATATATCTTGAAAAATTATTTAACACAATTTAATATATTGTTAGTTTTGTTAGTTTAACAGTGTTTGGTAGCAAAAATATTCGTCAAACAGAAGCGTGGAACTAAATTAAGTCGGACCGCGCCTGGATCAAAATTGTAACAGTAATGAAGGTCTTAATTCGTCCAATCAAACTTGTCTGATGATATGATGCTATTCAAACAAATTTCAATTAACTAAATGTCAGAATCCAGAAACGAGCCCATAAGCAATAAGTAGAGGCGTATCTATGTGGAGTCCTGTTAAGTGTACAAACTAAATAAGGCCATCAGAGACCCACTTTTCCGAAGTATTTTTTGGGTGTTTAATATGTTATTATTAAGTTTAAATCCAATAGCTGTATAGTATAAACCAAGAACATTTTTTTTTTGTGTAGTGTGAAATATGAAACCCAAATATTTGTGGAAACCATTTTTTATTTATAAAAACCTAATTTACCTCAGAATATCCGTCAATTCTAGGACTAAGTTAAATGAATACAAATATACAGGGTGAATGGTGGGTCATTTTCTAAATTTCAGGACGTGATAGTTTGAGATCATAAGTGATTTTTTTTTTATTTTATTTAATATTGTCTTAAGTTTTCCCGATTCATACTATTAAATAAAACACTTTTTAACCGGATTCGGACCGGATTAACCTATCGTCGCTCGTGACCACGGGGTCTGCAAACACACCGAAACGTCGAGTCAAAATTTAAAATGTAAATATACGCGATAAATCCGGTTAAAAAGTGTTTTATTTTATTTATTTATAATAAGAGGAAAAAATAAAATAAAAAGTAAATATTAATTATTTACTGAGTAAACTTAACCGAAAGTTACATAAGCGTAATGCAATAAATACTAAGCGGGTGGTGGTTGCGTGTGGCGGGAACACTCCTGTGTGCGTGTTGACTGAGGCAGCGCGTCGAGAAAAGTATAGTAAGGTCACTTTATTTATTCATAGGGAATTCCGATGAAATACTAAATACCTACTTTTATTACATAATTATGATCAGAATCGAGTTCAGAGTGCTCTCCTTCAGTATCTAAAATTTGTCACCAGTCTCCCTGTATGACTTTTTTGGAGTGCGTTACCAGTTAACAAAAACTAAGAATAGATCTTCATATTGTTTTCTCCTGGGTAGGTACATCTCACTTCCTGAGTACGACTCACCTGTTTAGGTCGCACACATTTCGTTGACTTCGCTGTAGGGTGTGGATGAAGCTCATGACATCGGGCAACGGTGAATGTCCGTGGCCACACTTCGTCGTCGTTGTCAGTTATCGCAACATGAAATACAAGATACGCAAAGCATTCACTGTATGGCGAAGTATTCGCGAATTTCTGGCTACGATGAAAATCGAGAAATCACGAATATTCTCGGCTTAGGGAACCGTATTTTTCCGCGTTATGTTATAAGCCTTCATTGACGCCGTTTGCTTACAGAGCCCGCTTCTCTCCCTTCAGATTTTATTATCCTCAGCGATAGCTGTCGGTCCTTATATTTCAACGACTTATTGGAGAAATACGCAGAGGATGTAATATTTTGTTGTAGTCCAATATTTTGAATAAAGGTGCTTTCTTTACAATAACTACTATTGAAGGAGAGCACTCTGTACTCTGTATTATCTGTAATCATAATTATGTAATGTAATTTTTTACCAGAATTCCTTCTAAATAAATAATAGTAGATTAGTAGCCAAGGGCTGTAAGGCATCAATTACAGCCCGAGATATTAGTTTGAGGGTGTAATTGATCCTTACCCCCGAGCTAACTATTCTGATTTAATTATTTGCAAGGCTGAAAGTCATTGGGCTGAATGCATGATGTCTATTGCCAGTATGATGGTTAGATGTACGCGAACTTTTTGAAAGAAAGAAGTGTTTTTTTTAGAAGTGAACTTTTTGAAAGAAAGAAGTGATTTTTTTTATTACCGCCCTAGGGCTTTTCTAGCTAGATTATTACCCTAGAACGCTAATTAGTCACCTACAAGCCCCATTTGGAGGTAATAAGAACCTAGTTACCGAACATGAGAGATGTAAAGAATTTTATAGGGTCGACGACCGTTCGTGAAGCCGTCTATACCTACCTACCTATTCTGTGTTCATGCGTAGTGTAATGATTTTCGTAACTTGAGGTTAAATAGGTATATAATTAATATTTATTTTTTAATAATGTCCTAAATTTTCAAGATTCATAATTTAAATAAAACAACTTTTTAACCGGATTTATCGCGTATAATTTATATTCTACATTTTAACTCGATGTTTCGACGTGGTCACTAGCGATTTATTTTTTCTTCATGTTTGATCTTAAACTATCACGTCCTTGAATTTCAAAAGTGACCCACCAGGCACCCTGTATATTATTTAAGTGTTAACAGTGAAGAACATAGTTTGAAATGGACGTTAGGAACTATATTTGATAGGCCGTGCCATCGTAGTTTTTTGAAAGCGGAAACCGGAAAATCCTTGTTATTTGAAAATCCAATACCTTTGGTTCCTCATAATCCCACGGGAGCCCTCAGGCTTGGCGCATGTAGAGATAATCTAGATCCGGCTTGTTGCCCTCTGCGCGCCGGCTTGAAAGCTTCGTCTAATGTAGCCCCGTAGCGAAATATTAAAGGCTGGCAGATGTACCAGTCGATGAGACTCAGTTTGCTATATGAACGGATACACACTATACTAAATTACATGTAGTATTTTCCTCTTTATAATCTCCATAACAGAAGATTGTTTGGGATTATTTTGGAACTAAACAGTCGGTATGTCAAACAGGGCGATTTATTATTACACAAAACAGTGCAGTCGTAAATTTCACAAATATTTAAATGAAAATATTAAAGCGTACGAGAAAATTGTCTTCAGAAACGTATTACAGAATTGAAGAAGAAAAGGCGACGAGCGAGGTGCGTTCCCATTACGATGTTTACGATTGGCCAAAATGAAACAAAGTAAACAAGTATTCTACGCTCCGCGGCGTTCGTTCACATCTGTTTCAGAAAGTTCACATTGTTGTTTACGTTGCAATCATCTAGTGATTTAACATTCTTATGTGGACTGTTTCTATATGCCTGTTTTTTATTTGATTTAATAAATGGTTTTATTACAGTAGCAAATGATATAATATTTGTTTAAATTATTAACCCCGGGTCGTTTTTTTGCACGGAAAAGTATGCCGTGTAATGGCACGGCCGGAGCGGCGCAGTGCCGAACGGTGCAAATCAATGCTTTTCTATAATGAACCATGATAGAGATAATTTAAGAGTAAATATGAAGTGCTGAGCGGTGCGCCGTGTACGACGACGTGGAATGGCATGGCGCGGCGCCGTAGCGATAGATCCACGCACTTAGCAAAATTTTTACTCTGTTTTGTTTTTGAAAACCGTTACGGCAGCCCATCAAAAATTTGCAAAGTGAAATAAATATTAATTGGTAATATATCTTATGTGTCCATAAATTAGTAAATGTAAATACTATTTAAAAATCAGAATAGAAGATAAATTATTTTACTGCGGTACAGAAGCGTTATTATTTTAATCCTTATTTAAAATCAAGATTAATTTTTTTAAAACATATTTATTATAATAAATAATGGCGATCGAGTGATAGTGGCCCATAAATTCTCGGAATTCCCTACTACGATCTCGAGGTTATTGCACTTAAGCGGTGGATCACCTCACTCAAAATAAACTACTATTGTTTGATATTACATATCTATAGATCAGCCTTGTTTATAATAATAATATTTTAATTATAATATTTTAATTCCAGTTTAAAAAATATAATACCTAATTAAAAATTGTATACAATAGTCTCTCTCCATGTTTATAATACCTCCAAATTTATCAAACGTGACATCAGATGGTCTTGTTACCTCTGGTGTTCTGCCTACCCCATAAGGGATACAGGCGTGACGTTATGTATGTTTGTAAAAATTGCAAATTCATTAATTTTAAGTTGCATATTCATAACTAAGTGTGTGTGAAATTTCTAATCTATGGAAATATATTTGTTTTCTGAAATAAATGAATATTACTAAGTATTATTTGACATACCTACTAGCTACACGCCTTCTTAGGCGCAATGACCCGACAATTTGACCAGTCGGTCGGGGATCAAGGCAAGAGGAAACAGGCGAACAATATTATTATTAGGTTTAATATGAATCGTAACGAGAAGGCGCCTGAAATGAAGACGCTCGGTTGATAATGTAAACACACGTAGAGAACATTAAATTTATGAGTTTTATTTTTTAAACTCTCGCGCTTATTCGAATTGTTGGGTAATTGTGGCGAGAAAACTTACATAAATTAATAATAGAGGTTTGGTTCTTCGGGGTTTTCACTTATTAGGTGTTGGGATTTCTTATGACCACGGTATAAGGGCCTCCTTTTAGAATCATATTAAAAACGTGATTCAACATTGCAGGTAATGTTCTAACGATTATAGAATTACCTACCGGTATATATGTCATGGACCCAGTGATAAATTGGGCATTATACAGGGTGGGATTTTTTATGCCCCCTGGAGGGAAAGTACTCTAAATAATAGGAAAAGCAAATTTTAATCCAAAGAAAACCCCTTTATTTTGAAAAATAAATTAAACTGCATTCAAAGATTTTCGAAAATTCGAAGAGTATATCGCATTTTCAATATTTTGTCCATGGTTTAATTACATTTATCACTACTAGGGTTAAATTATTAAAGAAAAAACGAAAAATGTGATTAATTTATCACTTTAACCTCGACTTTCGGAAATTATTAATAATAATAGACAACTATTAATAATCTTCAATTATTCACTCTTACCGTAACATATACATTCACATACCTTGTAAATATGGTGATAAAATAGTGGCATAAATTCGTGTTACTTACATTATTACCGTATTCTTTCTAAATATAAATATAAAAAAAACTACATTCTATCCATTTTTCCATCTAATGGACGTAATTAATCAATGACATACCTATTCTGTGTACTGTAAGTAACGAGACTTTATATCTCTCTAGAAAGAAACGCAATAATAGACGAAACTGAAGCTAGCAATTTATTTCACAACTTTGCGAGACTGTTTAACTCAAGGTATAAAGTAGCAAGTTCACTTTGTATGTGAAAGAACTAGCGTTGAACTCGAAACGTTTTAGGAGATAAAATACAGTAGTAGAAGAAGAAATATCAAAATAGCTGTTTGCGCAATTTTCGCTTCTATCTCGTAAGAATATGACCATAAAAATTGTACTTTGTTATCTTTGGCCTTGTCCTACCTGTATTCGAAATCAGAACAATTCGTCTAGCCGACAACCGTACCAGTAACAAGCACTCGTCCATTATCATAAACTTTCTTATTTGTAAGAAGTTTTGCATAACCTCCTTCTTTATTCAAAACTTTGTAAAACGTGGAAACTTCTGAATTGAAATTTGAAACACATGTTTTCTTCTTGATCTTGTAAAATTTGCAGGTGCTATTATTGGTATTAAATTGTTTGATTGAGATGTAATTAAATTGTTTTAAAAAAAATCCTCACACAATCACACCATGTACATTACAATAACATTTAGCGAACATACAATATTTATTTTATTTATTTATTTATACTTCGTAGAACACTTATGAAATACATTTAAAAAAATACATAGATAGATAAACGAACAGACTCGGAGAATTTTTTGGTCCATGAACGGGTTTGATTCCCGCGAGCTCACGATTGTCTTAGTAGCGTCTAGACCACTGCGCCACGTTAGCTTATTAGTTTTTGTAAATTCTCAGTTACTACAATAAACACAACTCAACGTTAACTACCAGTGCATTGCTGACCGCGGGATATTAGATGTTGTCAATATTTATACACCCTGTATGACTCGTCCCTTCAGAACACAGCAAAGCTGTGAGGCGGATGTATGAAAATGGGTTTAACTACGCATACAAATACGCTTCACGAAGTTTTATTCTCTTTATAATACAAATTGTGAATATGCACCACCACGTACACATGACGACCACTTTGGCGATGGGGTAAACCTGTCTGCCTCAGACGCCAGTGGTTGCGAGTTCGATTTCCGCACGGAACAAGAAAAAAAAAACCGTGTCTGGGTGTATTTATTTATGTATTTTTATTCTAGGGAACCCCTTGTTTGCTACACGGTATCCGCTATAAAACTACACTTACATTGGGGCCATGAAGTTGGTGTGATTGTCTGGGTTTTTTTTTTATTTTTTTTTACCACAGTATAAAGCTGTATTATACTGTAAAATATAACTGGTTTTATACCACCAGCCATAAAATCCACTCCTTCTTTCTCCCATAAGACAGGGTCCGATGTCAGATTTAGTAGGCAATGACGCTGTTGAATGCAACCTGTTGGAGTGCAGGCCACTCAGGGTCAACCGGCATGGTAACTACATTAATTAGCAATCTCTTGAATAATCCGGTTTGAAGTAGTTTGGAAACATAAAAGAAATCGATAAAGTTATCCATAGCATGATTTTAATTTCTACGACCAGATGAGCTAGCTGATATATAGTTCCTGAAGACACCATTCTTTTGTTATTTTGTTAGTATAAGATATATCGTCGAAAAAAGTATCCGTAAAGTTTTAACGTTAAGGAAAATACTCTTCTAACACATAAATAATATAACTATTAAGAAAGTTTTCACTCATTTGAGATTCTGATTGTCAAAACTTACTTTAACCACAACAGTCTATACAGTAGTGTTCGGGTAATCTTGTTGAGATAGGTGATAGACGGTTGCCTATAATAATAAATAATAATAAAAATCTTTATTTCCTCTACAAAAACTTAAGTTCAGATAGCACAGTAATATACACACAAATAATATACACACAAATACAGTTTTGCAGAGGCTGGAGTCTTAGGACTCCAGGCCTCCACCTTCGGAAAATTATACAAGATTAGGTTGGTTTAACATAAAAATAATTTTAAATAATAGTCTAATGGCGACATATAAAGATCACTTTTAACTAAAAAAGGCACCATTTATGATCTTCGTTATTTTTTTGTTATTAACATATAATATTCTGGGTTTTCTAAGTGTACAATAAAATTTGAATAATACATAGATACATACATAACATGACACCTGATATCACGTTTGTCATGTTTGGAGGAATTATAATTATGGAGAGAGACTATTACAGTGACAGGGGGTCAGTCTGTCGCCCACAAAAACTTCAATAAAACCTCTGTCTCTTAATTGACTTTTACTGTATGCCCGGGAAGAGGTACATTCTATCTTTTTCTTTCGCTCCCAGTCCCATGCAACAAAATGTGAATAAATAAATAGATAAGTACGGGACCTAAAAGTTCAACATTTCGAAAATTCTTACTTTTTTTCTGAAAAATTCTTTGAAAATGAGGTAACCTAATTATGTAAGATGATTTTAGAGATTGTTAAAGCCAAAATTGCGTATGAAGGACTATTATAAAACATCAGAAAATATGGACGATAAAAGTCCTCGGGTGTAATGTTTTGAAGAGATGATTGCTGTTAAGTTTGTTGCCACTGCCTCTCTACAGATCGACTTTCCGAAGCTGTGGTAGATTTGTTTCTAATTTGTAAATAATGTGACTTATTTGTGGAGGCCCTATTTAAAATTCCTACGAAATAAAGATTGTTTTGACATAGTTTTTAAAAATTATAGTACAAATCACACAAAATTTTAGTAATTAAAAATAAACTAATTAATTAATAATCGTTTTTTTTATAAATGGCTTTTGGTAATTATTTCTACCGTATTTAATTGTTAAAACCATTTCGCTACATTTTTATACGAGTAAAAAGACCAGCAAACTTACAAATCTTTAAATATTTTTTACTTATGTTATACTTTTTCTTTAATTTGATGGAACTTTAATTAGTAGAAACTATTGGTAAAGTTCTTAATCAATCAATATATATATAAAACTGTTCCGTTACTGACTTAGTGACTGAGGTACTGAGGTACTAAGTGACTGAGTGACTGACAGACAACGTACAGCCGTAACTACTGGGCGTAGAGAGCTGAAATTTGGAACATACATTCTTTAGGGGATGCAGGGGTGCACTAAGGAAGGAATTCCCGAAATTCCCACGGGAACGGGAAATATAGGACTTTTTAGTTTGTATGAAAAATCTTATTCCTTGAGTGCACCGATGTGAAAATTGGTGTAAAGGTTTTTCAATGTGTGTCTGGTTGTGTTATGAAAGGAATTTCCGAAATTCCCACGGGAACGGGAAATATATGATGTTTTAGTTTGTATGAAAAAATCCCATCCCTTGAGTGCACGGATGTGATACTTGATATAAAGGTTCCTCAATAAGTGTCTGTTTGATGTAGGTATGTAAGGAATTCCCGAAATTCCCACGGGAAGGGGTTGGACTTTTTAGTTTGTATGAAAAATCTTATTCCTTGAGTGTACGGATGTGATACTTGGCATGAAGGTTCTTCAAAGAGTGACTGGTTGTGCTACGAAAAAAATTCCCAAAATTCCCACGGGCACGGGAAATATATGATTTTTAGTTTGTGTGAAAAAAACTTATTCCTTGAGTGGATGGGCGTGATACTTGATATAAAGGTTGTTTCAGTGGGTGTCTGGTTGTATAGTTTCTGAAATTTCCACGAGAAGGGTAGTTAAGCGCATACGAAGTTGCGGGATAAAGCTAGTAAAATATATAAGTATAACATTATTGCTTTCAATGCCGATTTTAATTTCTAAATATATTATTCTAAGATGTATTCGATTAAGACAATAGCTACCGCTATTGCCTTCACATATGCTTAATTACTATAATTAAACTGTGGTCTCGGTCGCTTGCCGTCGTTACATGTAAATTAGAATTTCTAAGGAATCTCCCAAGTAATTTCGTCGGTTGAAGACCCCTTGGGGTCTCAATAGCTTTTAGCGGTAAGGTCCGTGATATTTGATACGTTTACTTATAAATCAGGCTTCTGTGGGCAAGAACTTAGATCCCTGAAAATTATCCAATTGAAATTTTGGACTGAAACCTAAGATTACCTTGGGGATTTATTACGTGAGTTCTTAATTTTTTTGCGTTTTGGATATTCGTTTTATTTAATAGTTTAAGTAAAATATTCGCCAGAAAGAAACACGTTGTACATAAATACTGTTTGCGTCTGAAGTAATTGCTTTAAGCAGTTGAAATTAGTGTGCAACTAAGTTATGACAAATATTCATGCAAAGTGAGAAGTGAGAGTTCACTTTTAAGACTTTCTAATGTTAACTTAAGGACTTGATAGGTACTCATCAAATGAATAAGTGCTGTAGTTAAGATCGTTAATCCGAAAAATTTACGACGATATTAAGTGTTGAAGTCTGTAATCTTAATATATAAAACTCTTCCGTTACTGACTGAGTGACTGACTGACAACGTGCAGCCAAAACTACTGGCTGAAATTTAGAACATACCATCCTTAGAGGGTTTAGAGGAGCACTAAGGAAGGAATTCCCGAAATTCCCACGGGAACGGGAATTATTGGACTTTTTAGTTTGTATGAAAAATCTTATTCCTTGAGTGCACGGATACGATACTTAGCATAAAGGTTCTTCAAAAAGTGACTGGTTGTGTTATGAAAGGAATTCCCGAAATTTCCACGGGAATGGGAAATATATGATGTTTTAGTTTGTATGAAAAATCTCATTTCTTGAGTGCACGGATGTGATGCTTAGTATAAAGGTTCCTTAATAAGTGTTTGTTTGTATTATGGAAGGAATTCCTAAAAATATAGGACTTTTGAGTTTATGCATGTACGAAGTCGCGGGCAAACGCTTGTTATGATATACAGGGTAACTGGTAGGTCACTTTCGAAATTCCAGGACGTGATAGTTTGAGATCATACATGAAGAGAAAAAATAAAATAAATATTAATTAATTACTGAGTAAACTTAACCGAAACGAATTAAAGAATTCATTACGCAACGATGGTGTGCGTGTGGCGGGAACACTGCTGTGTGCGTGTTGACTGAGGCGACGCGTCGGGAAAAGTGTAGTAAGGTCTTTATTTATTCATAGGGATTTTTTGGTGAAAAATTAAGTACCAACTTTTATTACATAGTTATGATCAGAATCGAGTTCAGAGTGCTCTCCTTCAGTATCTAAAATTTTTCACCAGTCACCCTGTATAAGTATTTCATGGAAAAAAGTATCCGTAAAGTTTTAGCGTTAAGGAGCTCTTCTGAAAAACAAATAAAAAGACTATTAAGAAAGTTGTTCGGCCATTTGAGATTTTGAGTGTAAGTCAACCTACTGAAACTACAACAGTCTATACAATAGTATTCAGGTAATCCTGTTCATGGAGGATTAGCTGATAATAGCACTTATAGGATAGGCAGAGGTGACTCATCCGAATGAAGATCAGGTAATCTTAGAGCTACCTACAATCCTTTCAGTATCCAGTACCCCCTGACTAACCTTAATATAAATCTGACGCTAAATAATTCCTCTTTGGTAATAATAAATAAATAAATAAAATCCCTAGACAATCACACCGACTACATGGCCCCAAAGTAAGCATAGCTTGTGGAATGCTTACTTTGGGGCCATCGCCAAAGTGGTCGTAAAAGTGGTAATAATTTTTCTTGGTAATAGATAGCTGTGGGCCTTATAAAGAAACTTAAAATCGCTCAACACACATTACTCGGAGTTTCCCTGCGGGATCGAATCAGAAATGTGGAGATTCGAAGCCGAACCTAAGTAACCGAAACATCTATGTTGGTGACTTTGGTATAAAGTAGAAGTGGCAATGGCCAAGCTTAATTTTTAAAATGTAAGTTTCTTACAATAATCACGAAATGATGAGTGAAATATAAAAAGCTAAACGCCGTAAAATCCGTTAAAAACGTCTTTCATCTACTGGTAATAGCTGCACTTTAAAGAATATAAGCCAATTTTTAGATCACGCCATTCCTTTTTGATACATGAAAAGGTTAAGCTTACCTATATTATTATTAAAGCATGACCATAAATTCGGGGAACGGAAGGTGTGGCGGCTGCCTTAATGTACCGGATCGTGACGGCGCGGCGGGTCTGAACCTTTCTTAATGTAATATTGCTAATGCTACCGTGACGCCCCTGCCACACGAATGCATAGTCATGCGTGGTAAGATCACGCATTCCACTAAGCAAATATTGTTAGACACAGAGCCGTTTATTAGTGCAGGTTCGACTTAGAACAACCCTTCTTCCCTTGGATAAGCGTGTCTTGAAAGGCAAATAATCCGAGTTGCCCCACTTTGTGTCAGGACCCCCTCGCCTCGAGACACCACCCTTCATATAAAATCTGCCTACGAATTTCACCGCTCCCGCCCGCGGTTATGTGCTCCTGTCATAGTTTATGAAAAGCCAGGTGCTGCCTAAACCCGTGCACTGTCAGCTTCAACCTCATCTTCACTTACCACCAGGTGAGATTGAGGTCAAACGCAGGTTTGTTTCTCCAATAAAAAAGAGCGACTGCAATGTGGAACAGGGTGACTGGTGACAAATTTTTGATATTGAAGGAGAGCACTTTGTACTCGATTCTGATCATAATTGTATAATACACGTATGTACCTAATTTTAGACCAAAATTTCCTATAAATAAATAAAGAGTTCACGACTACTTCACGGCTCGACGACCGTTCGTGAAGCCGTCTTTACATACCTACCTATTCTGTGTTGATAGCGCCGTGCGTACGTCCGTACCAGTGTAACCATTCGTTGCGTAATGAATGCTTTAACTTTCAGTTAAGTTTGCTCAGTAATATTTATTTTTTCTTATATTTTTTCTCTTCGTAGGGTAGAGCCACCAAAGAGTACGGATTTTATAAACTTTTTATTATTTTTAAATCAACTTTATTAATTCACTTTGTAATTTACATCTAAGTTAGACTTTGGTCATTTAGGAACATAAATTTAAACATAAATATTAAGTAACAATCTCAAATTTAAAAGAAATGTCAGACTAAAAACTTGTCTCATGCGCACTCTTAGGATGCTTTGTTGCAAAGAGTACGCAGCCACAATCATTTATACAAGCTAAGAGTGCGCAAGAAAAAAAGTCAGTTATCCTAGGCAATTATCACAAGTGAAGGTGCCAAAACCTAAGTAGTCAGTGCATTCTTCGTGCCACCAAGCTTTACACCTGTTACACTGGATCCAGTCTTCTGGCGGCGGTTCCACGTAGATTTCCATACAAAGGGGACATCTTATTATTTGATCTGGAGCAGTCGTATTCAATAATTGTGGATTTTTTCTAGAAGCCTTGTTTATTTTATTTATCTTATCTGTTGCTTTCTTACTTTTAGTTCTTTCTGTTCTCTGTTTTTCTTCTTCCATTTTAAGTCAAGCTTCTTTGTCTTACGGAAGGAGTAAATTCTCTTGATTGAGTATAGCACTAGTCCTGCACTATCCTGAATTCAGTGGCAGACATACTTTTATTCCGTAATAGTTTCCTAATCCTTGTGCCGCACTAAATGCCAATTTTCTTTTGATTTCACGTTTATAAAAAAAACTAGTCGTGGTAGGGTTTAATAAGCTTAAGGGCGCCTCAATTTCTGATTTAGGGCATGGTTATAACGCCCTTAGCCGCAGAAATACAAAGTAAAGCCATAGTACAGCATAGTGTCGCTGTAAACGTTGGGTATTTTTGCCAACCTATATTGAAATTGGGGTAATTTTTCACCCCAATAGCTTCTCTGATCTTCATGGACATGAAATATGCAGATATGAAGATATTACCTTAGATATTAGATATTAAAAATGCGAAAAGAATTTCGTGGTAAAAAATACCACAATTTATTCGAGATAAAAAATAAGGTTGTAGCTGCAAACGTTAAGCTTAACAACCACCTTAACGTTTGTATAAAGAGAAAAAAAATAAGCTACACACCAAGCTACGTAAGTGATTAAACCTTTACAGAAACTATTTTTTTTTTCAACTTTTTACATCTCATTTGCGAACTTTTAAAAATCCTCATAAATATAAACAAATTCCAAGGAATTTTTATTAAAATCTTAATTTATTACGGAACTCAAAGGTCACATTGCGGGGCGTGGAGGCTTTTTGCGCCAGTGACAACATCCGGCAGAAGGAGCGGCATGACATGCCATACCCAAATCGAAATATAATTCGAAATACATTTCATTTTCTGTTAGATACTTATTTCGAAAATGCTGTCACCTATCTATATATATATATATATTTATAAACATCATTACCGCACTGTTAGTATTTTTCACAAATACCTATATTAGTATTTGAAACCTGTAGAGCTATTTTGCTTGTTCGAATGTTTTGATTTGTGAAACTACAGGTCGGATTTGAAGCTGCTAGATTTGACACAAAGGATGATGATGAGACAATTATGCTAATTCCAACAAATGCACACACTATACACAATACTTGTAGATACATAGATTCAACTAATAAACAAAATTACCACAGCTAACGTGGATGGTTACAATCATTGTAGGTACCTATATTATGAAACAAAGTCCTTAGCTACTTCTGAAACAAAAAACTCTTTAACGGGTTTCTCTAGCATCCTAACTGTTCAGCATCTTTAAATCAATGTTCTTCATATATCCCATACATTGAAAATATAAATTGCTACAACAGCCAAGTTTGGACGATAATGATTTATAATTAAAAAATTTCAAAGCCTACGCAATAAAGCAATCTTATTGCCTTTTTCATCTTTTTTATAATGAGAATAAAGAGAAAAGCGTTTTATGTCAAACAGAATTTTTATTTCCATCGAAATAAAACGTACTGTTGTATTTCCCGAAAATCTCAATCAAATTGTTTTGTAAGTAGTGAATTTTGTCAAGCATATGACCGGTCGTGTCGTGTTTCATTGTGTTTTCCAGCTTCGCCACCGCGGTACAACAAAGCGTGGACGAACGGATTCCTTTTTCAAACACAAAAGAATTCTTTTTCAGGGATTTTAAAATTGGACTGGGATTAATTGGGTCAATGAATGGGTTGAGTCAGCAACGAGGAGCCCGTTTGACTTGTGTGTGTAATCTGCTGACGTGACAACCAATGGGTTAGATCGGTGTCGAGTGTTGTCGATTGTCGAAGGAGAAAGATTTGTCTAGACGTCTAGACATAAGTCATCGGAATCAGCAGAGCAATGTGTGTGTTGCTAAGTACTCCCGGTCAGATTTTTCCATTAAAAACAACGTTGAAACTTGTTTTTTCGTTTGTTGATTGACGTTCATGATCTGAAACAAATGTTAAATATAAAACTATTGTACTAAGATTTTTGTTGCAAAGAATTGTGAAATCTTGAAACAATATTACAAAACAAATAGGTTGAAATGAAAACAGCGTAACAATTATGTTCAAGGTATCGTCATTACCCTTTGAATTAAACTTTATTTTTTTATCAAAAACATCCCGTTTTTTGTGTACTATTAGCAAGTGCTTTGAAGCGTCTATATTTGTCTTCTATTGGTAAGTATCCTCACGTACTACGAACTAAAACTTTCTGACTCAAAACTTTAAAGTAAGTTTTTAACTCCTACTTGAACTTTAAACTCAAAAGAAAAAATACTTATTTATACATATAATATAATTCAAAAGTGTACAGGCTATCTTATATTTATAATTTATGAGCTTTCAACTTTTATCAACTGGATTTTGTCTATGTATTAAAGGACATAAAAATAGATAAAGTCTTTTTACATAAACTAAAGGATCTCCTCATAAAAAAATGTTATTATTCCATTAATGAATACCTATGTGATAATGATCTAAATATTTGAAAGCTTCTTCCTCTCTTTTGATTAATGTCTCTTTTGTTTGTGCCCGAAGGGGTCTATGATGTGAAACTAAAATTATATATTATCTACCTTGTAAACCATCATAGTATGCAAATAAAGAATTGAATTGAATTGAATATGTTTGTTTTTTATAAACCATGAGTGATTTATACTTACTTGATTTATAATAAACTTTGGTGATGGGGTAACACTGTCTGCCTCAGTCGCCAGTGGTCGCAGGTTCGATTCCCGCACGGAACAAGAAAAAAAAATGTTAATGACCTGGGCGTTTATCTATAATGTATTTATATTCTAGGTTCCCCCTAGTTCGCTACATGGTATCCCATAACACAAGCTCTGCTTAGTTTGGGGTGATGTAGTTTGTGTAATTTTCTGGGGATTTTATTGATTTTATTCATTATTATTAATATTATAAAAATGCGAAAGATATTCACAGGCTTTCCAAACTTTGTGTCACGTCAATGAATGAACATCTGTAAAAATTACCAGGAGTTAACTATTCAGAAAATAAAACTTGTAAGCCTGCGGTCTTTTAGGATTATCAAAATTAAAAATTTGTTTTAGGGATCTTTCCATTTGAAACTCACCTGAAGGAAAGAGGAATTGCCGTCGAACATAACAGCACTCGAGCTGAAGAATGAATTGGCTCTTCTTAAAATATTACCGAAAAACATGACCGGTGTTTCTTTGATTTGGCAGCAGACTTTTAACTACAACAATGTGAACCCTGAACCTTCCAAGGGGGGGGGGGGGGGGGTTTAGACTCACTTAGAGGCACGTTTAAATAAATAAATAAATATTTCTGACACTCACACAACATTATCTAGCCCAAATTAAGTTTCTTAAAGAACTTGTGTTATGGGTACTAGATAACTGATATACTTAAGAAATATATAAACATATATAATGAATAAATACATATTTTTTATTAGTATAAACTTAAACAAACATATAAAAACCATCGATGACTTGACGACTAATATCTGTGTTCATCACACAAATATCCACCGCCGCCGGGATTCGAACCCAGGACCTCTGGCATAGAAGGCAATGTATGTTACCGCTACACCAGCCGGTCGTCAGTTTAAGGACAGGTGGCGCGTCGCTCGGGGCGTCGTCGTGCGTTGTTACTAGGTACATCGCCGGCTTTACTGTGGAACTCAGATTTAGAGTAGAGTAGTTAGAGACGAAAAGGCGCGAAGCCCCGCGGGCTATCCTAACTCGACTCGACGTATTTTATATTTCGAATTCAAATTCAAATAATTTACAGTAGAATCCCTTTATTATAACTTCGCTTATATTGACCAACCGCTTATTATGACGTGTTTACACAGTGAAGTTTGGTTTTCATATAAATTATATAACTAAGTCGGACTTCGCCTATAGTGACATATCGCTTATTGAGACCATTTTTTATAAAATTTTGTCCGCTTTTAGTGACCGAAAGTATGATTTCTAACACCTTTGGCAGTGTTCGGGAGAGTCACGTTATACCCAAAGACTTTCGGCGCGTGGCTTTTGATTTGAGTCTCAGAGCGTAGATTTACTTATTGAGTCTACTTATTAATATCTACTTTGATTTATCTCTTTTTTATTCCTCTCTTTATAATAAATTACATACTAACTTAAACAGTTTGTTTATTCTTGCAGTACAGCTATGCTTTGTATGACGTCCGTTTAGTATGACTTGTTTCTTATTTCCCTTCAATCTTTCGGAAAAAAACGGATTCCACTGTATATCAAATTCAAAAAACTTTTATTCATAATAGGTTTAGAAAAGAAACACTTTATGAATGTCAAACGGTAGATGAGGGCTGCGCGACGTGGAGAATCTTGTTGGGGAGGCCTCTGTCCAGCAGTGTGCGTCTCTCGGATCACGAAGATGATGATCGCCTATTATCCTTCAAAATAGCAACCTACTTATTTCTGCCAGAGCCATATTTTACATCACAGACATAAAGATTAAAATAAAGTAGGCACATACAATTTAACACAATAATTATAATAACAACAGTAGAATTATGTTCTTAAAAATTCTTTATTCCACCACCTTTTGGGCAGCTTTTAGTAAACCTTCAAACTTTGCGAGTGCAAATTAAATAATTACTTAATAATGAAATATATTCATGAATAAATTTAATGACTATTAAAAAAAAATTAATTCAGTAGGCATTTAAACGTAAAGCGTTTTTAATGTACTTTTAGTTGTAATTTTGTAACAATACGATATCATTACCTGGCTTTTGTTTCCCTTCAGCTAAAAGCTGTGTTTCAACCCTTTGTTGTATTTCGTTCCTGTTACGGAGGCATTATTGTTACAACGTGTAACAATAATACTTCTTAAGATCCACTTTTACTTAAGTAAGCATAAAACGAAGAAATAAACCCGATTATTTACGTATCTTATTCTCAACTTAATCATTCGTTGCAGCTTTTATAGCAAGCTTAGCTTTTTATAGCTGGCAATGAAATAGCAAAGAAATTATTGCCCGTAAAAATATTGCATTGACCGATATCTTAAGAGGGTGCCATTTCTTGTGCTGAAGTGTCGGCGCATTCATAAAACCGTTGAGCTGATTGCTTACGACACTTAACATTAAAACGAGGGTCTTCTTCAAAGTAAAGGGAAGTTTAGTGGGCTAGTTGACAGTTAAAGAAATTCGAACTCTACCAGTAAGGATAAAACGATAAAAATGGATTAACTCTAAAATTACTGAGCTTACTCCTCAATATTTTTATAACTCCTGTGTGTGACTAATAAATTTAGGAATTATACATACTTTTATTGAAATAGTAAAACTTGGATCTATTTTTTTTCTTTCTTATACCTAATCAATAAAAATATTTAATACCACATTCTGATCCCGTGGTCATTTCTAGAATAATATTATTTTAGACCTTCCTCAAGAATGAGGCTATCAAATGATTTTTTTTATATTAGACCGGTATTTAATATTTTTAAGTTTTTTGATTGAATAATGTCCATTTATAATTACCTACAGATATATGTGCGTTTGACCAAACTATTCACTTTTGTTATATTAGTTGCTTCCATGCTGGTTTTGTGTTTTCCATAAATTTCCATGCTGGACTGGGAGCGAAAGAAAAACGTATAATGTACCAGTTGCTTCTCTTCCCGGACATACTGTAAAAATCAGTTAAGGGATAGAGGTTTTATTGGCGTTTTTTGTGGGCTATAGCCTGACCTCCTGTCACTGCAATAGTCTCTGTCCATCATTATTATACCTCCAAAGTCAAACGTGACATCCGATGGTCTAATAACCTCTGGTGTTCTGCCTACCCCATAAGGAATACAGGCGTGAAGTTATGTATTTATGTTAGTATAAATGAGGCAATACATCCTATAATCACAATACTTTTACGAGTATAGTTGTTACTACGCCGCGAACGATGAATGGCTACGAATGACACAATAATTTTGCAAGTTCTATTTATTGCTAGTTGTTTGTTTTGCAAACATTGCAAGTCACGATTTAATCAGACTCTTTCATTTTGGATGGTGAGGGAAAACAAAACGATTTATTACCGAATAATCGACTATCGCTGTCAGGAATCACGTTCCCTTGACAAAAGCTTTGTCTAATATAGCAATGTTTTGTGTTCAGAGTAATAATTATAAACACTAGCTCTTGCAACCCATTGGTAAAGCTGCAATCAATGAGAGGTTTTCTGACAGCTCATTAAAAAAGCAAAACGGTACAAAAATGGTACAAAAGGCTTCGATAGGTGGCGCTTTACAAAAGGCGAAGTCTTGTCTGTCATATAGCCATTTATTCCACACTGCGTTTTTAAAAGTAATATAAATTAATTGACGTCTGTATCAGAAATTGAACTTATAAATAACCATAGATGGTAATTACCACTTACCTACATTATAGTATACAGATTTAATGCCTTCGGCTTTTTAAAAGTGCCATCTATAAAGGTTTTTTGAACAAATTTTTATGAGCTGTCAGAAATCTCCTCATTGAGTTAGAACTTCACTGAAGGATTCAAAAAGCACGAGTTGATTTTTAAAGTTTTTATTGATAAAAAAAATACACTCAACCATTTGCATTTCGTTTTTTTTTATCGGTGACTGATCTTGCATCTGACCTCAATCTCACCTGATGGTAAGTGAAGATGAGGTCAGGTCTAGCAAAATACCCGGATTTTTGGCCTCTTTAACCTTCTCTTTTTTTTTATAAATTATGGATGGGACGTTTGTCTTCCATACCACCTGATGTTAAATGAACATGAAGACTAAGGTGGTACTCGTCCATCCACGAGAAACCTATTCACTCGACGCTTAAAAGTACTAGGACTATACTGGTCAGGGAAAATAGACGCAGGCAGTTCATTCCAAACCTTGGCGACCCGTATCAAAAAGGAACTGTCAAAGCGCTTAGTTCGACTTTTCGGAATATCAACCACATACGGATGGAAGTTCTGTCTGCGTCTAGTAGTCCGATGGCAAAAGGGTGAGGGTTCAACCTGGCTAATACGTAGACATTTCGGCTTTTATTTTTGATTTTATTTTGCTTTAGAACCCAAAATCATGAATATGTAAGATTGTAAGGTAGTCTGCGAGAACATAAGCTTTTATGGTTTTGTGTTTTCCATAAATTTCCACGCTGGACTGGGAGCGAAACAAAAACATAGAATGTACCAGCTGCTTTTTTTCCCAGGCATACTGTAAAAGTCAGTAAAGGAACAGACGGAAGAAAGACAGAAGGAAGGCGATAGGCTGACTCCCTGTCACTGCAATAGTCTCTCTCCATGGTGAAATTTTTTGTCAAACGTGACATCAAATGGGTTTTAGCCTCTGGTGTTTTTACCGCATAAAGGATACAGGCGTGAAGTTATGTAATGTATGTATGTATTCCATATAAAATGAAAGACAACGATATTGTGTTTAAAAACACTCTACCTCGACCGAACGAGCGGTTTAAATGATTTCCAAGTTAATCCCCAAAGTTCCAAAGTTTAACAAAGTTGTGAAAGTTGTAAAAGAATCAGAATGGGTTTTTATGAATACCTCGCGGATGTAGGTCGAGAACTTGTCGAACTTTTCTTGTTCTATGTTCTGCGGAAGTAGATATCCAACTACGAAACATTTTTATACCTTTAAACTTTACTAAGCTTTTTAACAAAATCTAATATATAAAATTCTCGTGTCACAGTTTTCGTTGCCATACTCCTCCGAAACGGCTTGACCGATTTTGATGAAATTTTTTGTGCTTATCCGGTATCTATGAGAAGCGGCCAACATCTATTTTTTTATTTTTTATTTATATGGCAAAACAACGTTTGCCGGGTCAGCTAGTTAATTATAATGAAATACATGAATGGATGATTGTACTATTTCACAATGAAAATGCTCGAGCTCAAAGAGTCATGTTCATAGCTGATCTGTCAGATTTTGGACAACTCATGAAATGTATTAAAACAACATATTGTATACTAAGTGTTTTTTGTCTAAGTGTGTTCATGTTTGGTTTATTCCAAATCATTTACTTATATTAGAAACCGCAGCAAGGATTTCAAAATTTTACCCTCTTAAGTTACTCAATAGACTTACTCAATAACTAGTATCATCCATTTGAAGTAAAAATCCCGATATCGTTTCTAAGAAATTAAATCATGTCTGCACCAATAGTTTAGATATAAACAGGCAGCATTTCAATGACAATATCATCTTTATACATTCACATACCTAACAAAATTTATTTTGACAGGTCAGGGACTGTATGGACCGTGAACATTACTCTTTGCAAAAAGGTAGGTGTAGAAAAGTACTCATTCTTGATTAAACATTAATTAGGAGTATCCCTATCCTAGGACGGTAGGGTTGTTTTTATGCGACTCAACGGGGATAGCTCTTATTACAATGTAATTGAGTCCTAAATTTTTTTTATGGTTAAACACCGACCTCGTTCCGCGGTCCGTTACATGTCTTGGTCCTTCCTACCACCTTAATGGTGATTCAAATGACACCTCATATTATGTCGAAATAGATCAACAGGCCTATTATGGATCTCAAAACCATGCGATGATATCATGAAATTATTTTGACGTAAAACATATCATGCTATCATTATTCGGTATTACTCCTCGGCGAAATCTCTTAGCTTAGCTCTTGCCATGTAGACTGAGTACAATAATTCCAATATATATTAAAATATAGTATTTATTTATGAAAGCATACCAAACGGAAAAACACAAATGAAATCAAGAAACAAAAATATATCATAGACGTGAGTGCGATCTAACCTTTTTCAATTGACGTTTTTAAGTCATAGACGATATCATTGAAACTGTCATTACAAAAGATAATTCCTCTTGCATGCAATAAATTGCAATGTATATATGTATAGGGAATTCGTTCATTCATTATATCATAATTTTATCGTAGAAATCTTACAGTAAGAACAAAGTATAAAGTATTACTCTAAGATAGAAATCTTGTTTATCATGTCATATCATGAAAGAACTATAATAGGCCTACAGGTCGTTGATGTGTTAAGGATATTACACATTAACTTGAAATACAGAACCTAAATTCTAGGGAAGTCGCGTACAAAACTAAACTTAAACAATGACAACGTATCTAATGTGTTCAATTGTCATAAGAAGCACCCTCTAAAAATATAATGAGTTTGAAAAATTTGTACCTACGCTTCCATTTTATGTTTACCCAAACAAAAATCACTTTATTACAAAAAACCGTCTCAAAAAGTATTCATTAAGTAATCCATGGTTATAACTTATTCAAAACAAAAAAGAAAACATTAAACAAAGTAGGTACTTAAGTACCTAGTAAACGATTACGTGACTTCATATTTTATTCAAGAGCCCGTGAGTTAAGTTACCAGTCCTGACACACCCTCCCGGCCGCAATAAAAGTCAATAAAATAATTTGGGTATTCGAAACACGTCTATACAGGGACACGTCTGGTTGTAGTGTCCTTGGCATTGTAAGGAATCCGTAGTAAAATGCTACAAACTTATCAGACCCGGTGAGGAAAATTGGAACTAAGAGTTACCCTTACGAGAACTAGAGTTGTGGACTCGATAGCAAAGACACTAGCGCCACAGTTTCTGGGTCAGATAATTTTGTTATACTGTACTATCCTTGGCAGTGAGACGCGAAGGTTACCTACTACTTACTACTAGGTGTTGTCGAAAGGGATGGAAACTGTTATTTTTGATTTGAAGATATTAGATACGGCATGAGAGTGAAGATTTTAATATCTATGTCAAGATTAATCCAAATGGTGCTTCGATTAAACATCATGATTATATTGAACAAGCGCGTGGTTATACGAGCTTAACTTTTAATCTCTTCAAATTTTCTTATTAGGATATTGCCTGCCCTAATATGTTTTCAGATGCGAAAATATCTTTTGTGAATCTGACTAGCAGCGTCCAAGATTATCACGTTCAATCAAACATGAAAACTTCACAGCTGTATTATATTAGTATAACATTACAAAGTATCATTAAAGAAAAATTATAAAAAAGTATAACAAATATGAAAACTACATCAAAATCGCTCACTTTGTTTGAAACTGTAATAAACTTAGAAACAATTATAGTTTTACGATTAAATTATCATCAGACAACAAACACATATAACGTTCCGTTCTGCTCCCTATTTAAACTAATTCAACAGGATAAAGCCATATTAAACTTGTGACGTAAACTGCTAATACATGAAAACGTACGAACCGCAACGCAATGTTTGAATCAACAACAATGGTCAAAACAAGTCGCTTGGAAAGGTCAAAGTTAGACAACGTAGTCGGTCACAGTCTAAATGTATCATTTTATCAGTCCTTTTAGTTTAAACGTATTACTTTTTTTGACATAATATTTTCGAGTAAAGGTCATTTAAACCGCCGAATCTTTAACGCCCTGTTCATCTCTACACAGTCGTTTGGGCACTGACCTTTTCTTATCAGACCTTCATTTTCGTCGTAATTTTGGCCATTAACTTTATCACAATTCCTTATCCTGTTGCGGGGCCTTGGTTCTTTCCGCAATGGCACAAATTGTAAAGCTGGGTACAGATTGGTAATGTAACGTAATCAATTCTCATAGACGTCTCGCTCGTTCGAACTGTGCCTTTTTTGTTGAGATTTGGTTGCATTGCATGTTAAATTCTATGTTACTCGTACATTACAGCAATGTGGACCGACCTTACGGGGCACCCGTTGGTTTGGTGTTCCGACGGAAACCCAGAAGTTGTGGTTATAATTGAACGGCCCAACGGTAACCCTTTCTTGCACAGACTGAGCTGAGATTGCTTTTAGAGATTTAGTAGTCAGTACCTGGTAAGCTATTGGGGTCGATGTTTTGGGTATTTTGCAAGCTAAACTGTCTGATTTATGCTACACTGTAGCATTACTTTTACCTTTGCGCTGTTGTAAATACCCAGAAAATTTTACCATTGGTGACTCTCTAAATATAATAAAGCCGTTGTTTTTGAAAGGTCGTCTTACGTTATCTAGCATTTTTATATGCTTTGTATTATAATTTCAGATATTGAAATCTAAACAGCGCTTTCCGTACTTAGTTTGGCTAAATACGGTTCTAGTAACTGAATAAATTCCTAGTTTCATAGTTTCTGGGAATACATTTTTTAGTTGATTGCAACTACTATACATTTTTTTTTAAACTCACTCCTAACATCTGATAGGTGCAGGCAGATGGATATACAAAAAGTTCTACCAAATAATTTGAGGGTTTATTTTAGATACGAAATGGAAACGTGTCGTTTGAGTTGTAAATGTCAGTTTTCTTTCTCCGAAAAATAGTCAAGCTCCAGTTGCAGGCTTTTGCCTTATACAGGGTGACTGGTGACAAAGTTAATTCAATTAGTGGTAGTTCAATATATACATAGTTTGACATACTCCAATCGTATTTAAATATGTAAGAAATAAATAATGTTTTGACTTTGACTTTGAAGAAAATTAACTATAGATGAACATTTTTCATCCTGCCATAATTCTTAACGGCTGTAATTTCTGCCTGAAATTACATTAAAAAGTCACACTTCAACGCTTCGATTCGTAATAAAAACCTTTCGAATGCATTCTGTATAAATTAATTTCATCCATCAAATCAATAAAGCTTTTGAAAGAAATTTCCGGGAATCCAACCCAAGGTTTTTTTTTTTTGAAGCACACGACTTAATAGCCCACTGTCAAATAATATAACTTCATAACGCACTGCCCTTTTCCGCGCGCCCATCCCCCTCACGCTACACTCGTCATTAAACATTTACAGAAAACTTTTGGAATGAAAGGCCGACTTTTTCAAACTAATATTTTCACGTGGGTGTGTAAATACCTTTGTTTTCGTCATCACTTTGTTGATAATTCAACCCTGGCAAATAATTCAATGCAGTAAAATGAAAGTTCCAGTTTGTCCACTTTCGATATTATTATTTGTCCACACTAAATGTATGGAACTAGTAATGTATGGAAAAAATAGTATATTATGTAACAAGTGAGCGAAGTTGCTAATTACAGTCGAGGCTGTGATTTGAGCCCGAGCCGCAGGCGAGGGCTTAATAATGAGCCGAGACTGTAATTAGCAACGCTCACGAGTTACATACGACGTTTTTCAACACACTTGTGAGTAAAAGACAGACATACGTGATCATAAAATAACAAACACACTTGATAACAAAGCTGTGAATTGTGATTGAAAAATGGCGCCGAACCTCGCGCATACGCGTAGGTTTTGTTTTCCGTCAAATGTGTCAATGTCTGTATAGCATATACAGCCTATTTTAAGTGAAAATGTTTAATTTGGAGTAGTAAATGCAAATATTTTAATATTTTATGACAAATGATTGTAAATTGTGAATAATTTGTTTAATATACAAATTTATTTTACTAATATAAGGCGCAAACTTTTAAAAATGTATATGGATTTGAAGTGGTATAAAACCTCTTTGTTGTTTCTGAAAATATTTAGTGTATAACCCGGACCAATAAAATATGCTCTGTTTTCTCGCATGTTATTTGCACAAAGGTACAATTCAACTTTGTAGGATTCATTATATTATGCACTAGGGTATAATATATTATGCACGCGTGACTTATAGCCCAGTTTATAGTTCTAAACTCAATAGAATAACGCTCACTTCACGAGCAAGTGTGTTGAAATAGTATATTGGCTCACAAGTTTTTTTATGGTGCTGTTCGCGGAAGGCAACTATTCTTGAAACTTCATTTTTAACGACAAAACGAATTTAAAAAGCAAGAAGTTCTCAAGTCGTTAAATTCGACTTGATAATTCAGTTATTTATAAATTTCTTTAAAATTTTATGCAAAGCGAATGACAAATACTCGTTCTTTTTCAATCATTCTCATTCAGTGCTTACGCCACGAAGTTTTTAACTGGTGTAATTATTTTTCTATTTGACATTTCGATGTGTCAGTTTACTGCAATGAATTATTTTTCAGAGTATAGTGACGTCTAATTAAAACGTTATAATCCTTTTCCGCCAATAAGCATTTTGTATAGATATAATACTGAATAAGATTTAAGCTAAGCGGATATGGAAACCAGCGGTGCGAGCACAGAACTTTATCGACTCGTATGTTTACGAATGTTCGTATAGTATGGAGTCGGTTGCAAGTTTTTAGTAACATTGTAATTTTTTATTAGACAGTTATTTAAGAGTACAACATGTTAACAAACATTCAAAATTAACATGGCTCACGTTTATTTAAGCTGGCCGTGTGGCAATGGATAGATTTCAATTATTGCTAACAAACCGTGTCCATTATCCATACCATATGAAAGTTCGTAACAATACGAGTCGATAAAGTTCTGTGCTCGCACTGCAGAAAAGAGATATCTTATTATCATATTATAAATGTAAAAGTTTAGATGTATGGATGTTTGTTCCTCAATCATGGCAGAACGGCTCAACGGATTTCTATGAAATTTGGCATAGTGATACTATAGAGTCTGAAATAGCCCATAGGCTACTTTTTATCCCGATATTCCCACGGGATTTGAAATTGCACGGGTAAAACCGCGCGAAACAGCTAGTAATAAATAAAATCCCCAGACAATCACACCAACTACATGGCCCCAAACTAAGCATACCTTGTTAAATGGGATGCCATGTAGCGAACTAGGAGAGATCCTAGACTATAAATACATAGATAAACACCCAGACATGGAACAGTTTTTTTGTTTTTTGCGTGCGGGAATCGAACCCGTGACCTCACGAGACTTATTATACAGGGTAATTGGCGACAAATTTTATAGATTGAAGGAGAGCACTTTGTACTCGATTCTGATCATAATCTATACTAATATACAAAGCTGAAGAGTTTGTTTTTTTGTTTGTTTGTTTGAACGCGCTAATCTCAGAAACTACAAGTGGGATTTGAAAAATTATTTTTGTATTTGATAGCCCAACTCTTGAGGAAGGTTATCCCGAAATTCCTACGGGATCAAAAGTTACGCGGGTAAAACCGCGCGCGGTGGCTAGTTATGTTAGAAAAGTAGTTACTCAATTTTTCACTAGATAATACATACCTAAAAAGTTGTATGTGTGCTTTCGGTTTAGTTTACTCAGTACATCATTAATATTTATTTTTTATTTTCTCTTCATGTATGATCTTAAACTATCACGTCCTCGAATTTCGAAAGTGACTCATCAGTCACCCTGTATACTGTAAATATACAATTGCTAGTGTTTGTACCCGGCTCCGCTCGGATGCTGTTAAACTAAAGCTTTGAAGTTTGAGGCTTTTCAAAGCGATGCTTTTACCGAATTCATTGACAAAAACAATAATAATTCGGTAAGATGTTTCATAGCCTATAGATAGCCCCAAAAACTACTCTTAACCAGAGAAAAACTAGATATAGAGAAAACACAAAGAAAAACACCAGACGCATAACAAATATCTGCAGATTTTTTAAGCAATCGAAGTCGCAGCCTCTCTTGTATATGACGGATATTCACATAATGTGATTAGTCTAATCCTCAAAGGAAAGCTAGTTTCAGGATTGGTTTACTGTGATTGATCAATCGCTCTGCGATGGCACCCTACAGTGTCGTAGTCATAAAACCACGGAGCGAAGAATTCCCATATTGTTAGAGAGCAGTAAAACAGCTGCGGACTCGGAGACGCTCGATTACATTCAACTTTATCTTTATCGAGTTTATTGCCATGTGGAGAAATCGTTTCTTATGTTAGAGGGTGATTGAAGAAGATGCAAATTGATGATGTCACATACAAGGGATAATCTGTTTCAGATTTTCGTGTTTGTGAGATGAATTATGTTGAGAATAAATCGTTTTGTTTCTTTTTGGACTAAGTATCTTTACCTATTTTACGAGTGCTATATTAAAATTTATTGCAAATTCACATATGGCGATAAATCTGAAAGTACGAATGTAAGAAACAATAAGAAGTTTGAAGGGCGGTTTGTACACAAGGCAGCAGATCAAGCGTTACATTAGGTACTTGTCAAGTTTCCCTAACCAATTTTAACTTAATGCCGAGGGCATAGAGTTCAGATACAAGTAATGTTTTTTTGACAGATTTTTAACGCTTGATATGCTGCCTTCTGTACCTAAAAGTATAATCATTCTTTTTTGCAGGAGAGACGAGACGAGTTCGTAGATGAAACAATACTTTTTGTTATAGTAACATGAAAGTTTAAAAAGTTGAACAATACATTTTGCCAAAGAAAAACAGTACTTTTGTTATAATATTTTAATTGTATTGCGGTTGAATTAAGTATGTATCTTGATGTGAAAAGGGATCACAGAAGCCGGCCTGTTGCAGCCGAGATTAGTGGGAGCTCCTGTGATCTAGGGATGGGATTTGCTAAGCACACAGAGCCTAGTGGACCGGTGTTAACTAGAATGCAATTAAATGTGATATTAGCATTAAAGCAAACTCTTTTTTTGCCTTGATAACTCACGTATATTTTATATTTTTAACTCGACGTTTCGGTGACTCTACTGCCGACGTGGTTAGGAGCGACTGAGATCTGATTCATAGTATCTAAAGTTCTAACTAAATCATCAACAATTTCTCAATCTATTGGCATTTAGGATTAGCACAAAACTGAAGACACTGTCAGCACGTAGAGTTAAAAATGTAAGACTTATTTAAAAAAAAAATTACTAAAAACGTTGTTAATTAATTCATATTATTATTATATCACGCTAACATATAAATCACAGCAATGCTATTTAAACTTAGAACCAACATTTATCGCGTACAATTTATATTTTACATTTAAAATCGACGTTTCGGTGTCTTAGCAAACACCGTGGCCGCGAGCGACCGTTTTTAAAATTGACCATAAATCTGGAGTTTATATTTCATAATATGAACTTTACCTCTAAAGTCACAAAGCCAAAAACTACTGGGTTCGTTTTAAAAATATTCTATGTAGTCAACAGAAGTATCTCCACAGCAACAAACGGTATATTAATTATTCTGTCAAATAGTTCCCACTTGTCCATGGGTTACGTAGTAGTTTAAATCACGCGAAACTATGAGCTTGTCACAAAGCTTGCCCTCGTAACCCCCGTATGTTTATCTTCAACCTTAAAATCAGGTGAGATTGAAGTCAAAATAATGATTCTCAATATTAATAATAGGGTTTAAACACCCCGCTAAGTGTCTACGTGGGGAGCTATACCCTGGCAAATAATTCAATGCAGTAAAATGACAATTCCAGTGTGCACACTTTCGGGAAGAAAAAAAATAGTGATGTGGTTGAAGTGAATGAATGTAATTATATTTTAAATAATAATATAGTAGTGTATGGAAAAACAATATTTTGGCTCACAAGATTTTTCTTTTTTAACGGTGCTGTTAGCGAAGGGCAACTATTCTTGAAATTTATTTTTTAAAGACAAAACGAATTTAAAAAATAAGAAGTTATCAACGATTTTACTTCTACAGTAAAGCACAAGGTATGTTTGGTAATTAATTATTTTCATTAAAGTTACTTTAAAGATACAGTACACACCTCAAATTCAGTTATTTATAAATTTCTTTGAAATTTTATGCAAAACAAATGACATCGTTCGTTTTCAATAAATCTCACTCAAGTACTATGAAGTTTTTAACTGGTATCATTATTTTTCTATTTGAAACGATCTGTCAGTTTACTGCATTGAATTATTTGCCAGAGTTTAGTCAACCCGCTTACCTCAGCTCGGCGCGGGTTTATTTTAATCCGGCCTGTTTTGAACGCTACTTAATGAGTCTTGTGTTCTTCTGCTTAAGTTTGTTCGACGGTGCCTTATAAATCTGGTATTTAGTTATTACAGTTTAGATGATTCGATATTTTTTTTATGAAATTGTTTGGATTGAAAACTCTTCTAGAAGAATAGACCAAAAATTGTAAAAACTTTAAAAGATTGTAATACAAAGTTTGTCTGGAAGAAATAGCTTATTAGCTACGAGCGTTTGCCCGCGACTTCGTACACGCATAAACTCAAAAGTCTTATTTTCCGTTCCCGTGGGAATTCCGGGAATTCCTTCCATTATACTAACAGACACTTATTGAGGAACCTTTATACCAAGTATCACATCCGTGCACTCAAAGAATAAGATTTTATCATACAAACTAAAACATCATATATTTCCCGTTTCCGTGGGAATTTTGGGAATTCCTTTCATAACACAACCAGTCTCTTTTTGAAAAACTTTTATGCCAAGTGTCATATCCGTGAAAAGTCCAATAATTCCCGTTCCCGTGAGAATTTCGGGAGTTCCTTCCTTGTGCACTCCTACATCCCTTAAAGAATGTATGTTCCAAATTTCAGCTCTCTACGCCCAGTAGTTACGGCTGTACGTTGTCTATCAGTGTCTCAGTCACTCAGTCAGTAACGGAACAGTTTTATATATATTGATAAGATCTTTGTGGATTTCTTTGTTATTAATCAACGTGTAAATAAATAAATAATAAACTTAGGGCACGTTAAGGAGTCGGGTTTAAATGCTGTGTTCTTGTATACAGTAGTTATAAGAGTTTGTCAGAAGCCTTTTCGGCGCACTGAAAATTTTGACGTCCATCAATCAGCTGTTCAATCACTGGGTCAGCGTGGCGGTTAATGGCCTAATCCAGTCTCGTCACCAGGGTTAGAGACTGTTGCCCTGCATAGGTCGCCCCAGAAATAGGTCGGAATTATCAGATAAGAACATATTTTTTTATTAAAAAACATCGCAACTTATATCATTATGCAATTTAAATTGTATATACACACATATATATGTTACGGTAAGAGTGAGTCGTTGTGGCGCCGTGGTTACTGTGTGTATCAAACGATATCACAGGTTCGGCGCGGTCAGTACTTGGATGGGTGACCGCCGAACATTCATTTCTCACGGCGATTTCCTTGCTTCGGAGGGCACATGAAGCAGTCGGTCCTGGGTGCTGTATACTTGTATACAGTAGTCGTTAGGGTTTGTCAGAAGTCATTTTCAGCGCCCTGAAAATTCTGACATCCACCACCCAGCACTGGGCCAGCTTGGTGGATTATGGCCTATACCTCCTCGTCACCCAGGGGAGAGACATAGCTCATCATGCCCTTTACAAAGAGTTATGATGATGATGAAGAGTGAATAATTGAAAATTATTAATAATTGTCTATTATTATTAATAATTACCGAAAGTCGAGGTTAAAGTCATATAGCCAGAGGCTATTAAACCATTGGATGTCACATTTGAAAAATTTAAATCTATTATAATGATGGAGATAATATTTTAGTGACAGGGAGATTTACCGTAACATATACATCCCATAGGACTTTTATCAATTGGAGGGCACCATGCGAGTTGGAGCGGCTGAGGCTGGTTGCACAGAACCGAGATGGACCGGTTAGGTAGGACCTACGTAGTTATTTTTTTTATAATCGCACAAAACAGAGTATATCACATTTTCAATATTTTGTCCATGGTTTGGTAATTATTAATAGTAATAGATAATTATTAATAATCTTCAATTATTCACTCTTACCGTAACATATACATAACTTCACGCCTGTATCCTTAATGGAGTAGGCAGAACACCAGAGGCTATAAAACCATCTGATGTCACGTTTGACAAATTTGTAGGTATTATTATGATGGAGTGAGACTATTGCAGCCTGTCGCCCGCAAAAACGCCAGTAAAACCTCAGTCTCTTAACTGACTTTTACAGTATGCGCGGGAAGAGACGCAGCTGGCACATTCTATGTTTTTCTTTCGCTCCCAGTACAGTATGGAAGAACTAATTGTATATAAGTTTGTAAAGATAGTGACTGCCAACCTCCGATAGCCGGAGAGGCACGTTAAGAAGAAGAAGAAAGATAGTGTATAGAATTTCTTCGTGGTACGATTAGTTCTAAGTAAATCTGTATGTTTTTCATTCACAAATAATATTTTACGATAACTTGCACGCTATCTTACGATACAAAAATGTGAAGTACGAGTATACAACTTCGTCGTGTGTCCATTGAATAATATGGCGAACGATATCGAATCTTAAGATAAAATACTTATTACAGTATCTTAGCCACAGTATCTTAAGTTACCATAATTCACAGCAATAAATAAAATAAATAACGTATTTCACCAATGACAACTGTGTTTTTAAAGACGCCAAAATGTATTGAAATATAAAAAAAAAAACAAATGAAAAGCAAAAAAACCCGATTGACAACTTTTTTTATATCCCAGCACTTATTTATTGAATCGTTCTCTTCTGTATACAATTCTTATCGTATGGTATTACGACTATAGCGAGACATAATCCCCTTTGTGTAATCACATCAAATTTCGTCGGCACGTGTAGGTAGCGCTACATACCCGATTCGCTGCAAAACCGCGGCCGTCCAACAACATTTTGAACCCATTATTATATTGGACAGGAACAAATACTAATGCTTGTTTTGTGCGAGCTAAAAGCTACACGTGTAAGTTTGCTTTATGGTTCGAATTTGAATTATATATTTTCTATTGATTTATATATGTATCTTCCATGCTGGACTGGGAGCGAAAGAAAAACATAGAACATTTTATATGCTAGACTATAATTAATAATTTGTGAATATGTGTTTAAAACATTAAATAAATTGAATAAGTTTTCCAAGAGGTAATTTTATTTTTGAAAGAGGTTTTAAAGACGTTTTTGTGGATGATCAACGATCTCACTACAATAGTCTCTTTGCATATTTATAATTTACTAGCTGCTGCCCGCGACGTCGTCTGCGTGAACGCTATGCAGCACCAAACGCACCTACGATTATAACACTGCTAGCGTGATAATATGTAGCCTATATGTTGACCCGACTTCTTAACTATCTTCATGCCAAATTTGAAGTAAATCCATGCAGTACTTTTTGAGTTTATCCCGGAAAGACAAACAGACAAACAGACAAACAGACAAAAATTCTAAAAACTATATTTTTTGTTTCTGTTTCGATTGTAGATCATACCCCAAGTATTCTTTTAAAAAAATATTCAATGTACAGTTTTGACTTTCCTACCATTTTATTATATGTATAGATTTATTTATTTATTACGATAATACCTCCAAATTTGTCAAACGCGACATCAGATGGTCTTGTAACCTCTGGTGTTCTGCCTACCCCATAAGGGATACAGGCGTGACGTAATGTATGTAGGTTTTTTTTCCAAACTCAAATATACTTTATTTCTAGAAAAAAAAAAGTTGGTAACCCTAATTGGAACATCCACCCACGTTACTATTATCGGTGAAAAGACCTTTTACGTTAGGTAATAATCTGTTGCACCTACTTCTAAATTAATGGGAGTACTTGTCTCACAAAATTGACTTGCTTTAAAGTAACTAAACAGATTTATGGTCTCTGTATTAGAATAAAGACTGCACTATAGGTACTACATTATTTGGAGTGGCCATTAAGTTGTTCGTCTCTGTAGCTGTATACTTGTAGTCGTTGAAGTTAAGCATAAACCCTTTCAGCGAAGCCGAGAATTTTGATATCCACTAATCAGTCCTGGGTTTATGCTATAAACTAATAACAATGTTGTGAAAATAGATAATTTACATAGAAACCTAACTTCACGGAAGACTCAGTTACCAAATGATCTTTTATTAGTTCCCTCCACTATCTCCATCACAGAACATTACATTTTCCTAAAAATAAAACTTTCTCTTATTCAGATTACTAGGAAAATATGTTTTCGCACTCGCAGTTAAACTGGATGCACTTAATTCATATAAAGAAAAACGAGAAAATGTTTTATTAAAAAATCTTATTTGAAAGGAAAGTTAGAAAAATCATAACGCTACAAGGGCCTTTCTTGGTGGTAGGATCCCTTCTGGGTCCGCCTGGCTAGCGACCACCCTTTATATAAAGTCTGCCGCCAAATGTTACCGCTCCGGCGGTAATGTGTTCCGGCAATATTGTATAAAGAGCCAGTTCCTTCCTAAACCCGTGTGCTTTCATCTTCGACCTCATCGTCACTTACCATCAGGTGAGATTGAGGTCAAACGCGGGTTTAGCAACTTATAAAAAAAAGGGCTCTTAATGTTTAAATTTTTCATAAATCCAATAATAAACGATAATATATGTCCAAAAGATTTCACATCGTTTTATTTATTCCTATTTAAACTAGGGGAATATTTAATAAGGTCAGGAGGTGAACCAAAGTGGCCTAAAAACTTAACCCCAATTTAACCCATTTGGGGAGAGTCGAAACACTCCATCGAAACTTGTTGAACTTCCGAACTAGAGGTTAATGGCTATTTACGTGAGAAGTTCGATAATATAACTATATGTAGGTGGGTCTAAGAAAAATACTAAATTGATATATACATAGATACATAACTTCACGCCTGTATCCCTCATGGGGTAGGCAGAACACCAGAGGTTTTAAAAAAATCTGATGTCACGTTTGACAAATTTGGAGGCATTATGGTGGAGAGAGACAGAGAGTCAGGCTATCGCCTACAAAAAATCTCAAATCAAACCTCTGTTAATTGACTTTTACAGTATGCCCGGGGAGAGAAGCAGCTGGCACATTCTATGTTTTTCTTTTGCTCCCAGTCCCGCATGGAAGACTTAATTAATTTCCTCCATTAATATATTTATTGGATACGAACTCAAATCTAACCAACCAACAGATGCCAGCTGCGGCTCTACTGAGTACAGATACTTTCTGAACGTTTATTCTTCACTAGCTGTTACCCGCGCAATTTCAAATCCTGCGGGAATATCGAAATAAAAGTAGTCTATGTGCTATTCCAGAATGTAGACTATCACTATGCCAAATTTCATCTAAATCCGTTGAGCCGTTTCCCCGTGATTGAGGAACAAACATCCAGACATCCATACATATAAACTTTCACATTTATAATATATAAGTAAGATTTTTTTCCGGTGAATGATCAACAAAATGGTTTCTATCTGACATGGTGGTAGTGAAAATAAGGTTAAAAATGCTATCATGCGCCGGAGTAGTGGTATTTGACGACAAATTTCATATGAAGGATTATATATTATATATCGGCTTAGTGGCCTTTTAAGACACCCCATCTAAGGGTTATTCTGAAACTTTAATTAATAATGAAGATGATCAAATATACTACTCGTAAATACATAAAAAAAGACGTGTGACACTCGGAGACTGCCGCGGTAAAGCTATTGCATAGCATTTTTTATCAACTTATGCAATTATAATTATTTATTTATTTTATTAATGCAGTAATGTTTGATCTAATATGAAGTTCCACAAGTTCCTAGTAGATGGCGCTGATTGTTTATTAAAGCCCGCATGTAAAGTTATGAAATCAAAGTATCACCGCTGTGCCGGTCGGAGTGGGGGGTGTTAGGTTTTTTTCGTTACGGAATTTCTGGATTCGCTCCCCACGCTCAAGGCCCGCGATATAAACTATGCAATAGCTTAAAAATACAAGAGTAACAAACATAATCAACGAAAGCAGAGAATCAATTTGGCTGAGTTGAGACTGTCATCAACGTAATCATTCTCCGAAATCATACATATTTTTTCAAAAGTTTCAAATTTTCAATGAAGTAACTAACCGTTTGCGATGGAATTTATATGGGACCAACTATGAAGTACTCTCTATCATATAAAACAACAATTTTCAAATCAATTCATTACTGTCCGAAATATCGTATAACAAAGACACAAAAAAAAACAGACGAATTTAGAACCTCCTCCTTTTTTGTAAGTCGGTGGAAAAGTCCAAGACTTCATGGTTACTACATCTATGTGTTAATTTCACAAATATTTTCCTCAACTGGAATTCGAAGGCAAAGGTAATCACTAGGCCAGGAGGCTGTTTTAGGTATGTTGTTCTGGGAAATTAATTATTACACCCAAGTGGAACCTGGTGACATCGCCAGTTTCGCGAAAAATGGCAAAACTTTTGCTGTCGTCCTCAAATTTTGGGAGGAAACTAATCTATTTCCATGACAAGTGAGCTCGAGCGGCATTCTTCGCGTGTCGACGTGTGGAACTGTTCCCTACGTATTCCAATTTAAAGTTTGGAGTTCTCTCGAGTCAGTCTTTACGAATTAGTTTGCATACAACGTGGTTTTGGATGCTTGACAAAATTAGGGTAATTGTAATAATTGATATTAGACTTTGACGACGCGAACTGCACATATTTAGATAGCGAATTAATCCTAGTAGAAGTCGTGGGACCACGTAGCATCCTACAAAATTACGACGCGAATGACATGCCGTCGTGGTCGGTGGAAGGATAATCTGTACGCGTTTTGTTCAAATTGACCAGTTGAAATACTTCATTTCCCGAAAAAGAAGGATTAAAGGGGGACCTTTGTCCTAGCCAATAATATAACAAACAAACGGTTTGACCTCAGCCACACTGGTCAGCCACCTTGAAAGGCTGGGATTCGGTGGTTCGCTTCCAGCACACATGCAAAAAGCGGCTTTGCCCGCGACTGCCCGAATCGTTCACCGATTTCTGTCCCCCATAAACCCCGACTGACTGGTCAGATTTTCGGGATTTTTACGCCGAAAGGCGTGTAGTTTTGATATAATAATGATAATAACAAATAGTCAGGTCATTCTGCCTAATAAGAAGTGTTGTTATTAAAATGTCAAATAATAATCAAGCCCTTTTCCTTGACTACTGACTACTACTTGACTACTGCTCAAATCGTTCGCCGGTTTCTGTCTCTCCTCCCTTGATCCCTAACCAACTGTTCAGATTGTCAGGTCCTTTCCTCCCAAAAAGGTATGTAGCTTTTTGAATGCTAAATAATAATAATATTTTTCTAAGAATTATTGTTTAAATAGTAATACTTACAAGTTCTTGTAGAGTTCGAAATACAGGCTCCGGATACCCTATCGCAAAAAGTGACTATTCTGAATATCTCAACTCAAATCTGCTATTATTAAAGAAGCCACACACACGAGGATTCGAACCCGTTTATTTCGAACCTGAAGCAGGCCATCGCCTCTTTTGCCCTTTACATTGCTTGAGAACATATTGTGTTTACACTTTTTAACTTTTCAACTGTTATGATTAGGTAGGCGTCTTCACATAATTCTATTTCGCTTCCTTATTCAAACGTCTAGTTACTGTGCAAAGGTACTAAGCTGGAATTGTATTAAAATAAGAACAGTAACATGATTTTGATCGATGGCACACATATGGTACACTTAGATACAGCCAATATGAGTGTGATTTATGAGAATGCATGGCAGTAAGGGGAATGGAAACAATTCAGATCAATCACGAGCTTTAACCAGTATAAGATTTTAAGGCTTTAGAAATACTTTGAAGGTTAAATATGCGCAGTAAAATTTTACACGGAAAAATTCCAAAATAAGTCTGTTTTATTTCTATTAAAAACTGATTAAAAATCAATGCGTGGAAACGCGTTTACAAAATGGATAGATATATTTACTACGTCATTTGGTCCAAAAGTCAATATATCCAAAAACTTTGAATGGTGTTGATACTTTTATAAATTGATTTGCAGAATGCTTTAGAAACGGAACCGCACGTTTTTGAGAAATTTATGAGCTAAAAATCAGTAAAATTGTTTTATGTTCTGGGGTCTTAAGCGTTATCGATTTATATCACATACTATTTTTTTTTACATCTTAAGTTTAAATATTGCCTGCTACTTCAATAAAGTAATTGTTCTATAGTAACTGGACCTTTAATATATTTTACATTTACTCTTTGACAAAGCATAATCAAAATGAACCAATCCGCTTAAGTTACAACATCTATCGACACAAGTTGCAATCTCTGAACCTTCACACAATGGATTCATCAACCCGTTCTAACGCTTTGACCAAAACCACACGAGCGCACGCCATTAGTCGGTTGCAGTGAGCAATTATCTAGCTTATCGATAATGTGCCGTCACTGTACAGTCAGTTGATTGACAGCTGTCAACCGGAGCACAATTGTTGGCATATTGCTATGTGCTCGGACCACTGGTCTTGAAACCCATGGATGTTTGTTTGGTCTCTAAAATGCAGATAATAGGAAGTAATTTCATGACAATAGAGTTATTATTTGAGTTAGAGCTAGAGCGGCAATAACGATGACGACGTTTAAAATGATTATAGTTAGAATCAAGTAATTTTTTAATCAAAGTTTATCTCGTAGTTATAACCATGAGTGATTTGTCGAAACTTCGAGCTAAAGTGTACAATAGAATTAACAACGCTAAAATCCTATAATGTAAGACAACGAATTTATTTTGTATCCTAATAGAAGGAAACAAGCATGGGGCTTGACTGATGTTAAGTAATCACCACCATGGACACCAACAACTCATAGATCCCAGTGAGAGGGTCATATCTACATGCGCCCCCACCCAAATCATACATGTCAAACAAAATCAATAAATAAAATCTATTAGAAAAAGTACCTACCTACCAATTAAAAGAAGAAGCCGGAAAATCCATAACCTACAAAAGATTTGAATATAATTGTGCAGTAAAGTCTAATTTTCAGTTGTGACTCCCTCCAGAATTTCAGTAGTGAGCCCTTCCCAAAATTCAGCCGGCGACCGCGCCTGACTAACCCGGTGCGTTGCCCACCCTTGGCCATAAGATGTCAATTCCGCTGCTAGTTATCATACTGCCTATTATCTACCACCCCGAGTTCAGTATAGCTGTCTAGTAGTCGTCATGGCGCCGTGGTTTCTGTGCATATCAAACGATATCGCAGGTTAAGCGCGCCCGGCGCGGCCGGTATTATGATGGGTGACCGCTGATTATTTATTTCTCACGATGACTTCCCTGCTTCGGAGGGCACATTAAGCAGTCGGTCCCGGGTGCTGTATACTTATATACAGTTGTCGTTAGGGTTTGTCAGAAGCCATTTGACAGGCTGAAAATTCTGACATCCACCAACCAGAACTGGGCCAGCTTGGTGGATTACGGCCTAATGAGGCTCCTCGTCACCCAGAGTAGAGACTCATAGCCCTGCAGTGGGCTCATTACACGGAGTTGTGATGATGATGATGATGGTAGTGATTACTAAATTCTGCAAAAAAGAAAATACTGTTATATTAAAGAACTACTCTGAGTAAAATCCTTTGATCTAAAAATCAGATATTTCCGATTGCCGTCAACATCATGTAAAACTTATACAATGAAGTTGTTATTTTAACAAAACATTTCATAGGAAAATAATGAGGTAAACGTGAATTTCATTTCTGCATAATTGCCTAAAAGTAGGCTTTTCGTGCCGGATTTGCATTTTGAGTTACCAGCGTGAATAATGGCTTTTTTATAAACATTCAAAACATGATATTTTAAAGGTTTTTCGCATTTTATAATGCCCAGATAGATACGGAAAAAATTATTCGTACCGTGTAGTATATTGGATTTTAACATTAGCACTATGATTAAACTTTGAGGTTAGAGCAAAATTATTAAGTAAGAATATTTCTCATTAAAAACATGTACACGTGGATTAATGGTTAATAGAGGAAAACAAAAAAAAGGTTTCATTTCTTTGGTTGTTATTATCCTGCGTACTGGCCACAAACAATATCAAACCAATAAAAAATGAACTGTTTTTATTTTTTAAACTCATTTGTTTTCATTCATTGTGTCATACATACTGCGCAAAATTGTGTTTCGAAATTGAGTTTAAATGTAATTTTTATCATTGACTGACATTTTGAATGTGTTGAATACCTACTGAAAATAAAATGAGAGAAGAAGGGTTTAAATGCCGCTTAACTTGCTAATTGAAACTAAGCGAACATATAACCTTAATTTTACGAGTAACGTAATCGCCTACATCACGTTATGAAGAATATGAATAGTAAGAAGGCAGAAGTATTGCAAATTGCGCTTCTTAACACTATTATAAACCTGGCTTTAATCTATCTTTATATATAAAATTCTCGTGTCACAGTTTTCGTTGCCATACTCCTCCGAAACGGCTTGACCGATTTTGATGAAATTTTTTGTGCTTATCCGGTATCTATGAGAATCGGCCAACATCTATTTTTTTTTATTTATATGGCAAAACAACATTTGCCGGATCAGCTAGTACTAATATATAAAGCTGCAGAGTTTGTTTTTTTTGTTTGTTTGTTTGAACGCGCTAATCTCAGAAACTACAAGTGGGATTTAAAAAATTCTTTTTGCATTTGATAGCCCAACTCTTGAGGAAGGTTATAGACTATATTTTATCTCGAAATTCCCACGGGATCAAAAGTTACGCGGGTAAAACCGCGCGCGGTGGCTAGTAAAATATAAGTGACAACCGAATAAACATTCTCAAGCTTGAACTCCAGCATAGTTTTGACATTGATTTTGATTTGAAAAATATGGTCAAATCAATGCTTGTCGTCATGTCAATTTGCCGCTTGGCTATATATTTCATAAATCTGTTTATATTTATTTTGCACTTAAATTAGAATATTTTTGTCAACAGTGTCAACTGTGGGACGAGTTCGAATTAGAAGACGCCACCTACGCAGAGTGCAGCAACACCAACGCCAACCACAGCTTTCAGGTCAGTTAATATAGTTAGAACAATAGCATCACTACTAACTAAGAAACAATAGTAGTTTATGAAACTGTCACATAATACCTAGTTATGTGCAGTTTCATACACTATTTTATCTAATCTCATACACTGAAGATATTTATTCCCGCCATTATCGCGCATGCGCCAAAACGCGCCGCGCGGCCACAGAATGTAACGTAGCGCGGCGCTCGCAGGACACAGATAAAAAAATGAAATCTATGGTCTGTTATCTGTATCGAAATGAAAAAAAAATTATTATAACATTGTATTGTTCGAGGTAGTGTGTTATAATTTAATTTTTTAATTTAATTTCGTTATACAATTTTAAAAAGTATGTCAATATAAATTCGTTCTGAGTTTTATATTTTGAATATTATGATATGAGAGTAGATAAAAGCTATTTTGTTTTGTTGCATTTTTTTTTACAAAACCAATTCATTATTTAATATACACTAGCACAAATTAGTACAGGCATGAATGCAGCCTATTCTTGTCTTAAGACTTATTAGAGTATGTTTTTTTGTCCAAGCAATCGAAAATTAAGAAATGAGGTATAACAGCTCTCACACCAAAAATAAAACTTAAACGAGGATTAGAGATTTAACAAAGAGGGAAGAGGGGAAACAACTGAATTACATAATTATACATACATAACTTCACGCCTGTATCCCTTATGGGGTAGGCAGAACTCCAGAGGCTACATAACCATCTGATGTCACGTTTTACAATGGTGGAGAGAGACCATTGCAGTGACAGGGGGACAGGACAGCCTGTCGCCCACAAAAAAAAAATACTTCCAATAAAACCTCCGTCCCTTAGAAGCAGCTTGCACATTCTATGTTTTTACTTTGCTCCCAGTCCAGCATGGGAGATTACTTTTATGTTAATACCGCATGGCTTGAAGAAATCTATACATTAATTAAGTAATTAGTTGTTGAATCTATTTCGATAATAAAAATAATATAATACATAATGAAAAATATACAAATAAATAAATATATGCCTATAATATATAAATAACCACACATAAATATTAATAAATAGATACATAAAATAAATATACAGGGTTACTGGTGGGTCATTTTCGAAATTCCAGGACGTTATAGTTTGAGATCAACTATACACAGGAAGAGAAAAAATAAAATAAAAAATAAATATTAATTATTTACTGAGTAAACTTAACCGAAAGTTAGATAATTCATTACGAAACGAATGGTTACACAAGGGTAATGCAAGGATACTTAGCAGCTGGTGGTGTGCGTGCGGCGGGAACACTGCTGTGTGCGTGTTGACTGAGGCAGCGCGTCGGGAAAAGTTTAGTAAGATCTCTTTATTTATTCATAGGGATTTCTGGAGAAAAATCAAATACCTTCTTTTATCACATAATTATGATCAGAATCGAGTTCAGAGTTCAGTATCTAAAATTTGTCACCAGTCACCCTGTATACTAAAATTACTATAAGTACTAAAATTGTGTGTCACGAGACGACACGTGTACAATTGCTCTCTTCACATAGCCGCGTCGTCGGACGCTGCAAGAGATGTCGGTTTTCTCATCACTTATTTCCTGCGAATTCCTGTTTCCATTTCATACACAATAGCCAATGCGGACATCATGTTATAAAGGACTATACAATGCGGTTTTTTTTTTGTAGAAATCCTAAATAAAAAATAAAAAGACGTGTGGCACTCGGAGACTGCCGCGGTCAAGCTATTGCATAGCATTTTTTATCAACTTATGCAATTATAATTATTTATTTATTTTATTAATGCAGTAATGTTTGATCTAATATGAAGTTCCACAAGTTCCTAGTAGATGGCGCTGATTGTTTATTAAAGCCCGCATGTAAAGTTATGAAATCAAAGTATCACCGCGCTGTGCCGGTCGGAATGGGGGTGTTAGGTTTTTTTCGTTACGGAATTTCTGGATTCGGTCCCCACGCTCAAGGCCCGCGATAGAAGCTATGCAATAGCTTAAAAATAAAAACTAATGAGAACAAAATGAATGCAAAATATTTGGTTTTTACCTATTCTTATTGATAAGAGTAGTCAAAAGTGTTAAAAACATCCATACATTCTCACATAAATTGGAGCTGAAGCTTTGTTTAACAGTAAGGCCCAAATAGACTGTTGGAAACAAAACATCAAACCAAGGTGACCTTGCTAGTTTACAACGTGTTTCCAACAGTGAAGATGGCTGTTGACAACCAAATTACATGACCTTGGTGGGTTGGAAACGGCGGTGTTTAGAATCACAGACATACATCTACATAGACAACGCAAGTGCCACGATTTGTATTCGAACCAAGCGTGCCGACTTTTTAAGACCTATTGTGACGTCACAGCTGATATTTATTACTGGAAAATACAAACAGATTCAGAGACACCGATACCGCCGATGAAATCGATTATTAAGACCGATATTGATATTCTTGACTCGAATTTTCTAACAGACATACATACACGCATATTACAATACATATTAAATCTAGAGGCGACCAACCTTGACATTTGGTTGGGGTTCGGACACGCAAAGGACATGCATTTGCGTTATCTATGTAGATGTATGTCTGTGTTTAGGACTGTGTACGCTTGTTATTGTATATTTTACTATGTAACTATAACTATAAATGACTCGAGTTTTGTAGCTTTTTATCCTGCGTTTCAACCTTTCCTTCTTTGTATCCTCAATTGCATACAAAACTGCCATCGCGAAGATGTTATCAACGCGAGAGATCAGAGCACACTGACGATTAAGGGGCGTGGCCTGGCGTGACCTTGGCTTGTGTTCTTGTTTGTCTCCTTGTTGGAAACCACCGTTTGTAACGAGTGTGGATGACTCGGAATTGGTTGTCAACAAGTTAACCTTCCTTAACCTTGGTTGGAAGCATTGGTTTTCAACGTGTTTTCAACAGTCTGGCGGCCCTCTAAAGATAGGTATCATTAAAACGTACGAAATTCATTCTGTTGAATATTTTTGTAAATAACTCATAAAAATAGGAAAGATGCTTCGAACTCCATATGCAAATTGTCAAGTAATACCAATTTAGATGTATCTAAAGGCATATCTTTTTGCCGTAGATGTAACCGACCCTATTATAAGGCCTAGTCTCTGCACCTGCGACCCATAAAAGGTGACCTATTTTTGGAGGTAGTCGTTGAATTTTTATCTTATTGTATTTTGAAAGGGTCTCTTATCTTGTTATCATATCTTACATCGTTTTTATTTGCCCAACCTTTTGATCCCTTAAGAATCTCTTGATAGAACATCACCTACCTATAGATAAATAACTCTCATCAAGTGTAGTTTTAAATAAACAATCTCTTTTATAATTTTTTTTTCATCAAATAAGGATAATTAATAATTGGATGCAGTACATTTCGTTAATGGTACATTACTGCAGCGGCCGGCAAGAGAGGCATTGATGGACGAACTTGTGAATGTGGGCCGAGCGAAGATGAGGCACACACACGTAGGTCCATCAATGCCTAGGTGCGGTCAAGGCTTGTATAGTACTTTTCTCAAAAAATGCGCGGAAGTTCATCACACTCATTGTCTTCACTTGAACTCATTTTGTCAATTACAAAAATATTTAAAACCAATGACGAAGTTGACGAACAACTAATAACAATAGATTTTTACGCGCCAAAGTATTTTTTCTATGTTCAAGCCAGTTTGAAATTTAAATTAAACCTTTAATAAGTTACCTCTTTGGTCGCCATGTTGCAGAGTACAAGATCGTTCCATTTTTAAATAACACGAGAAATATGATTTTGTATAGTAATTTATTTGGCCGCTAAACACGACAGATATGGATTTTCATACAACTATTGCCGGCCGCTGCCGCCGACCAGTACAGCAAGTTCGATTTATCTCGAAGAAGGTTGTCAAAATAATGCTCAAATTTCCAAGCATGTTTGAGAAAAGGTTTTTTGGCGTATTTAAGATTAAATAACACAATGACAAAGTTTCCGCTTACGTAGTGCTTTGCTTTGTATGAAAAATAGTTGCATTCACCGCCTGCTACTTTTCCGATCTGTCGATTAAGAAAAACTTATCGATGGAATTATTGTCGATAAGTATTATTTTTTAATCACTAGGCTTAATAATAAAAATACACTGTATATAGGATAACCATCCAAAATACTAAATACTATATTAATTTATGTTTTCACGATTCAATATTGTATTTTTTTGTGTTGGCGAGTGAAAATAGGGCTAGTTTACCTACATAGTTGATTATTGACTGGGCTGAACTCTAACCCACACTTACTTCTGTATGCAAGCACCCTAAATCGTGGCCGGTATCAATCAACCCACCTTGGTTAATGATGAACGGCCTAGTTGGACGGGTTATTTGAGTTTAACGGACGTTTAACTGAACGCATTCAAGGCCTCATTGAGCAAGAAATGGGGTTTTCCGTAGATACACATATAAAACTACGATAACAGGTTTTACGTTTTGTTTGTATGGGATACGTACTATGTCTGTGCTTGTTTTACACAAATTGTATACAAAATGTTTTGTACTCGACCACGATTTGCCGATAGCTGCCTATCCGATTTTTAAAAGGGTTTTCTTAGTTTATATGTTTATATTTGAAAGTTATTTATTAAGATATATTGAAGACTTCGGTTAAAGACAATAGAACTCCGAAATAAAAAGGGTGACTGGTACCAAACCCGCCATAGCAAATTAGCATATAGAGGAGGTCATTTGCTAATTATTGGACCTTACTTTCCCTAACTAAAGTTTTATACTTTAGGAGATATGTCAATTTTTATACATTATTGAGATTTTTCCAAAATTTGACCTTAAAGCATTCGTAACTTTATTTTTCGTCATTAGTTTAGAGTTTTTTTATTATTTCTTGGTAGTCATTAACATTTGTGAATAAAATACGTCGGAACTTTCCTCAAACTAGGGTTAAAAAATAAGACGCTTATGCTTTTAAAAAAAATCAATAAAGAAAAATTACTTTGCGATCAAATTCAACCGGAAATAATAAAAAAACTACGGCGTTTTAATAATTTATTCTACTCTAAATTAGTTCTCTAGTTCGTCACCTTACCAACGGTACTAAATTTGCAACGGAAAGTTTGATTCGCTAAACATCGGTAGGATTTTCAGGTCAACCAGTCATTTTGATCAAAAATAGTGAAGGTCCCAACGACAGGATAAAGCTAATTTAGCAAAGTAGTTTTTGCAAATTTATGAGTAGGTATTAGATAATAGAAATTGAGTGCTTAGTGTACTTAATTTTTTTTTTTACTTTTACCATGTAAAGCAAGAAATCAGGAAAAGATATCGAGCATCAAAAGAAAAATTTAAATAGAGTTGAAACTAAAAATTCTGCTCGAATTGCTGCCCGCAATTTCTGATACATGCCCGATATCTTTTCCTAATTTCTGTGGTGGTAAGACTGAGCCTAATTTCTTCTTTCATAACAGAAAACGCATTATTAATTTTTTGAATTAACTCATCTTTTGTAGTTACTTCTTCATTGTAGACCAACTCTTTTCATTTGCAATGACAGTTTCAATGACTTTTAGACGTCAAATGAAAAAGATGAGGTCGGACCCATCTCTATGACATTTAAGTTGTTGTCATATATGCTTTTCCTTTCCGTTTCGTGTGCTTTCACAAATAGTTGAGTAGACACAGGTATAAATAAATAAGACATTTCGTTTTAAAATGCCGGGATACACAAGGGAAGAATACGCCGACATGCTGCTGGCGTATGGTGCTGCACACAGTAACGCCCGCAAAGCGCGGCGAATTTACCAGGAGCGATATCCAAATAGACGCTTACCTGACCGTGACACATTTCCTACCACATATCGTCGGTTTAGAGAAACGGGTAACTTGAACGTCAGGGTACCCCAAGCAGCTGTGCGACAATTACCTGTTGAAATTGATCAGCAGATTTTGGCAGCTTTTGAAGAAGATCCCACGACTAGCACCAGAGTGGTAGCTGCCGCTTTGGGCGTCAGCCAGTGGAAAGTCTGGTCAGTGATGCATGGGGACCATCAACACCCGTATCATTACACGCCAGTTCAAGGTAATTTTGAGTTTATTTATGTACCTACTTACACTAAAGCGACCAGTGTTATCTTTAGAATTAAAGAAATTATTAATATTACGACGAGCTTCGATGTAACATAATCCAAATCAAATTTTGTCTTTAGAATAACATTTACGTAAATAATTAACAAATGGAGTGTTGGCAGGGCTTGAAAATGGCGACTACGAAAGGAGGTTGAATTTCTGTCGCCTCGTTCTTCACACCGATGTCGACGACCCAACATTTCTGGAGCGTATCCTTTGGACCGACGAGTCACAGTTCACCCGAGAAGGCATCACCAATTTCCACAATCTGCACCACTGGTCCCATGATAACCCCCATAAAAAGAGGGTTACATCGGTCCAGCGGAAATTTTCTGTTAATGTGTGGGCCTGCGTTATTGGTCGTAATATCTTTGGACCCTATTTCCTACCAGACATTTAAAATGGGGGAAATTATTTAGAATTTTTAAGGGACGTCTTGCCTGATCTGCTGTTGGATGGAATAACCGACGACACGCCCATTGTGTTTCAACACGATGGGTGCCCGGCGCATTTCAGGCTGGACGTCCGAGAACTTTTAAATAGTTCATTCCCCGATTCATGGATCGGTAGAGGTGGGCCAATTGAATGGCCAGCTCGGTCGCCAGACTTGACACCTCTCGATTTCTACGTTTGGGGCCGGGCCAAAGAGTTGGTCTACAATGAAGAAGTAACCACAAAAGATGAGTTAATTCAAAAAAATTAATAATGCATTTTCTGTTATGAAACAAGAAATTAGACTCAGTCTTACCACCACGGAAATTAGGAAAAGATATCGGGCATGTATCAGAAATCGCGGGCAGCAATTCGAGCAGAATTTTTAGTTTTAACTCTATTTAAATTTTTCTTTTGATGCTCGATATCTTTTCCTGATTTCTTGCTTTACATGGTAAAAGTAAAAAAAAAAATTAAGTACGCTAAGCACTCAATTTCTATTATCTAATACCTACTCATAAAGGGGTTTGAAAATTTTTGGTGCACCTTCGGTCCGCCATTTTGATTTTTTTTCGATTTTGCGTCGCACTATAAAACTTGTATATTTCGATTGCTGACATACAGACGAGCAAAAAATGTTTTATAACATATGGGTCTAAAACGTCACGTTTTAGAGATAATATGGAAAACAATTTTGCTACATAATTCCAATTTTTCATATATTTAATCGTTGAAATACCTCTCAGAATGTATCAAATTAGCATGAATGTTTGTAGTATTATCTTGCACATTAGTTAAGAGTAAAAATAACTGGTTTTTACACCTACCTATCTAAAACTTGACAATGCCATATTAACTCGGCAAAGCCGGCGCTGTAGGTACGTACCTAACTATATTATTCTAGTAACTTACAAGAAGTAATGACACAGATTACTAAAGAGTTACTACGTGTAATGATATGATTAAGAGTTTTCTTTTTTTAGAATTCTTTTACTTGTACCTATTCGGAAATGCGGGATAGAGAAAGACGCGTCATTTCAACGCCCTATAATATTGAATTCTGTCTTTAAATACTTATAGCCCACACGAGAAGAAGAAGATGGGCTTGTGTATACACTTCTACAGTACGGTTCCCCATGACATACATTATAGTGATTATAATGTAAGTTATAAAATAGATTGTAAAGTGTTTCTGGAGTTTCTTTATCTCCAATTCTTCACCAGAGTAGACTACCACACCTCACACTAAACTAAATAATTAACTAATTAAATTAAATTAAATAGTTAAACTAATAGTTTACGTACTAGTTAAATAATACTGTTAATATTAGTGAATGTACTACTGTGGAAAAGCGGGGTCCACTAATACAGGTATTTTTATACTTAACAGTGGTCTCCAGCCCGGCTGTGTAAAATTATTTTGTTTTTAAATAAAGATATTTTGTAGGTATTTGTATAAGGGTGCGTACAGATTGCTGTAATGGAACTTGTAATGTAACATTCTGCGCACTACACGTCCAATACGCAACGTGCGCAGAATGTTACATTACTAGTTGCATTACTAGCAATCTGTACGCACCATTAGGATGCCCGTATTGAATGCTCAGTTCGTGTGGAATACACGTACAAATACAGCGAGCGCAGGCATCGGACGCTGGATATTACATTACTAGTTGCATTACTACCAATTTGTACGCACCCTAAGAGTGCACAGGTCTGAACTGGAGAAAAAGTCGTTGTGTATTATTTTTACTGACATGTTTCAGGAGAATATTGTTATATTCCCAAGAAATAAATTATTTTTCTTGTCTATTCTAGTCCTCGCGCCATAGCCTCTTAAAACTCCCGAACTCCATTAAGAGTAGGTAGTTAAGTATGTACTATTTTTTTTTGCTAAAGTAGCTATATCTGCATTCAATAACAATTAGTTATAGATACCTACACAATCTGAATTGCCACAGAGGCGTTGCGCTCTATGAGCACAATCCATTTTAACGCGTCTAGCCGGCTGGAAGCGCGGTGCAGCGCGGCGGCGTTGCCGGGTTGATATGGCATTGTCAGGTTTCAGATAGGTAGGTGTAGAAACAAGTTATTTTTACTCTTAACTAATGTGCAAGATAATACTACAAACATTCATGCTAATTTGATACATTCTGAGAGGTATTTCAACGATTAAATATATGAAAAATTGGAATTATGTAGCAAAATTGTTTTCCATATTATCTCTAAAACGTGACGTTTTAGACCCATATGTTATAGAACATTTTTTTCTCGCCTGTATGTCAGCAATCGAAATGTACAAGTTTTATAGTGCGACGCAACATCCAAAAAAAATCAAAATGGCGGACAGTAGGTGTGCCAGGCTCCATACAAAAATTTTCAAACCCCTTTGCAAAAACTACTTTGCTAAATTAGCTTTATCCTGTCGTTGGGACCTTCACTATTTTTGATCAAAATGACTGGTTGACCTGAAAATCCTACCGATGTTTAGCGAATCAAACTTTCCGTTGCAAATTTAGTACCGTTGGTAAGGTGACAAACTAGAGAACTAATTTAGAGTAGAATAAATTATTAAAACGCCGTAGTTTTTTTATTATTTCCGGTTGAATTTGATCGCAAAGTAATTTTTCTTTATTGATTTTTTTTAAAAGCATAAGCGTCTTATTTTTTAACCCTAGTTTGAGGGAAGTTCCGACGTATTTTATTCACAAATGTTAATGACTACCAAGAAATAATAAAAAAACTCTAAACTAATGACGAAAAATAAAGTTACGAATGCTTTAAGGTCAAATTTTGGAAAAATCTCAATAATGTATAAAAATTGACATATCTCCTAAAGTATAAAACTTTAGTTAGGGAAAGTAAGGTCCAATAATTAGCAAATGACCTCCTCTATATGCTAATTTGCTATGGCGGGTTTGGTACCAGTCACCCTGTATAATAGCAAATTACCCACAATTTAAAATGTTGCTGGAATAAGTCAACATGAACAAAGGCACAGTACAGATATCTACAGTAATTCAACTCCGCCGCATCTTTGAAATAAATGCCTCCAGCGCCGCGGTCACACGGTTCACATGTGATAGGGCTGCCCGCCTTCAACGTTTAAATTACATTTGTCTACTTTGTGTTTACTTCCATTTAGTTCTGTGACTGCAAATATACTTTTCTATATAAACACATAAAATACTTTGTAAATTGAATCAACAAAAGTACGTTTTGTGTCAAAAAATAATGTTTACGTTTGAATAACAAATCGGTCTTATAAATTAGCGACCTAAAAGTACTTGCGCCTCGATTGAGACGCACGAAAAGATTTATTATTAAATTTTAAAGTATCAACAATCCGCATATTTTTGTTTTTTTTTATTGTAAAATATGGATGGGACGTTTGCCTTCCATGACACCTGATCTTAAGTGAACACGAAGACTAATGTGGTACACGTCCATCCACGAGAAACCTATTCACTCGACGCTTAAAAGTACTGGTCAGGGAATATTGGTCAGGGAAAATAGACGCAGGCAGTTCATTCCAAACCCTGGCGACCCGTATCAAAAAGGAACTGTCAAAGCGCTTAGTTCGACTTTTCGGAATATCTACCACATACGGATGGAAGTTCTGTCTGCGTCTAGTAGTCCGATGGTAAAAGGGTGAGGGTTCAATTTGTTCAAACAGAGCACTCGCGCATTCACCAAAATGTATCCGGTAGTTCACGGTTAAACGAGCAACCTTACGACGATGCTCTAGGGTCTGCAGTTTTTTGGTCGTAAAGCTCAATCAACGGTATGCAGACACTCGCGACTGGCCGATGCCGAGATCGAGCCGCGTAGGTATAGCTCGCGTTTCGTCCGTGTGTATGAAGCTGAATTACTGTAGATATCTGTATTGTGACAAAGGTCTAACCCCAAACTCAACTGATGGAAAGTTATGACCAATAATAGAGGTCTCAGGAGGAAATTATTCTTCATTAAACACTACTGGAACAAAAATAGGAAAAGTGATCGGTAGCTGGTCGGTCTCTTATTGAGATCCCAAACGAGGAGATCACCAAACGAGGGACCTTGAGTCGCATTATTGCAATAAAAATAATACTATTCCTCACTAACCTCCATGGTCAAGATTTGCTTAGAGATAGTCACTCAGCATGGCTGTGTATTAACTACTAGCTACCGCACGCGGTTTTACCCGCGTAACTTTTGATCCCGTGGGAATTTCGGGATAAAATATAGCCTGTAGCCTTCCTCAAGAGTTGGGCTATCAAATGCAAAAAGATTTTTGTCAAATCACACTTGTAGTTTCTGAGATTAGCGCGTTCAAATAAACAAACAAAATCTTCAGCTTTATATATTAGTATAGATGAGCAGATAGGGTATCTATTATCTTGAGTTAACCTTTACCTGTGTTAAAGCATAATATTAAAATTCAGAAATAATATTAAAGCACAGTACAACGCCCTACCTAGAACGTTGACCTTAGGAATTTGAAATGCGGCAATTGCATATTATAATATACTTTATGTTTTGGAGGAATGCCAGCATCTCTGAATATACGCTTATAAGGTACGAGATGTTTACATGGCAAATTTAAAAATAAAATATTCAACTCAATATGCAACTATTATCTGACTTGCTGACTTTAAATACATTATTTTGTAGCTGGATTTTATGGCCTTTAATTATAATTTACACTTTGATTCGAATATTTAGTTAAAAAATGGCGGATTAAAGGGAATAATGATAAATACTCAATTCTCAAATACATAGTACTAGATAGTACGTAAGTTACAAGTACAGCAATTACTTGAAAAGCGAATTTACTTTTCATCCTGCCTAGGAGATCTGTTTTCTGGGGATCTTTATCGTCATCATCATTACCACGACCATTTTTAGATGAGGCCCCTGACAGTGAGAGGTCAGAATTACCAGGGCACCAAAATATTACACCCTTACGACTACCTACTGTGTAAAATATTAAAATACTTAGCTCGCTATTGCTTTTAAATTGTGTACAAATTTCTGGTTCGCTTTTCTCAAAGAGACCTAAGTTTTCGTCCCTCCAAATATCCTACAATATTATAATTGCGAAAGTGAGGATGAATAAAAGTAGTCTAATAAGTAACTATGGCTAGGAGATTTACTTCTTGCGCGATTTAATCGACGTACAGCGACTGTAAGGTACTGTTTGTACTTAGTTAAATTGGGAAGAATAAGGTGGTGAAATACCAAACTTCCCAATGCTGTTTGCATACTGATTTATTATAAGTATAAACGTTATTGGGTAAATTGATTACAAAGAAATTCATGTCAATATTGTTTCATAAATGTGCATTACACATATATAAATTAAATATACTTAGGCAAAATTATATTTTGACATTGTACTTCGTACAGCGACATCTATCGAATAAAAACAAACAAAATTTTTGTATATTATTAATGTGAAAGTTTGGATGGATGGATGTATGCATGTCTGGATGTTTGTTGCTCTATCACGGCATTTTCTCCATATTCCCGCGGGATTTAAAATGGCGCTGGTAAAACCGAACGAAACAGCTAGTACAAAATACAAAGATACCGAAAAAATGCTTACTGTTCCTTTTAATATTCATCTACTTATACCTTACCTTTCTTGTGCGACTAGTAAATTCTTCACCTATAAGTTAATTTTTCTACCACTCTTACTTCAAAACTATTATTACGTTTATTCATTTTGGCACTACACGCACCGATGACATAGTTGGCGCTGAAGAATGAAAAGTCTGCATACCATTCTCCGTAAATTCTCATCGATTGATTGAGAATAGTATGTCCAATAGAATAGTTGCTTCAGCTGCGGCATTACAGCTGCTACGACCTTAAAATAAACCTTTTCAAGTTATGTATAATTCCTTTTTATACAAGGTTGTTGCAAAATTTAATCGAATAATTAATTATCAAGTCTTTCATTTGATTTGTTATTTTTGTTTTTCTTATTTTGCAATAGAAACTCTTTTTTTTATATGTGTATAGCTGTGCAACAAATGTATCTAAAATTTAAAATTGTACTTCTAATTAGTTGAGGTTTAATTTAATGTAGTTATTGAGTAAATTGCCGTTTCAATTGTATAATCATAACGATCAAAACTAAAAATTATATGCATGTTTTGTTTACCTGTAAGTAATTGTCATACTGTGTAAGTACCTTATGTCAAATTTTAATTATTAAGTAACAGTGTGAACAATTGTTGGTAAACCTAAATAAAGAAAATTAAAAAAAAAATTAAGAAAAATTGTCGGCAGCCACATTTATATGTTATTTTCTTTGATACGATATAAACGTATCTTCATATTTATTTAGGTACTATTTTACAAATACTCGCGCTATTACGACACGACTTTTCATTCATAATACTACGACATAGTACTACAAGATGTTTTGTAGTAGCGCGTAGGGTTCTTTATTTTGATGGTATTCATTCAAAATTAAGAGTGACCATGCTTTGCTAAATATGTAAGCGAATATATTAATTTCCATAATTATGCTCCAAATAAATATTGATATGCTCCAAAGAAGTGTCTTAGAGGACTTGGACCAGGTAACAACAACCCTGCAGCTGAAGGATTTTGCTTAAATTCCACTGGGAGCGATTACCGCAGGACCAGATTAACAGACTCATTGATTCCACGAATAATCGGTACCGACAAGTTTTAAACAACAGAGGAGGCCAAACTTTGTATTAAATTGTTCAATTATTTTTCAATTTTGATTATATATGTTGTATTTGTTTTTTCGAAATTTTTTATTTGCTTTGACCTTAGCTCGTTTTGCGTATGATACAGAAGACATTATATTATTAGTTTTTGTTAATACAAAAATAATATAAAAATAACAGATTTTGTTTTTACTTCAAAAAGATCCTAAAAGTATAATCAAACTAAAAATAGAAACTTTGTAACATTAAATACTATTAAAAAATTCACATAAGTTCATGTTGCTTAGACTTTTTTGATGTGTGTATTAGAATTCGCGCTCGTATTTTGATGTAGAATACGTCAGAATTACTAGCAGTCTAAGTGGTGTTAAATTAGGATTCTCGTGTATAGACGTGTATCACCTTTCTCTTTAAGTTTGCTTTCCTCAGGTGACATGGTAGATAGACTTAAGAAAGAAATACTTATTTTGCATTTTTACTCGACATCATACGAAGTCTGTAAACACACCGAAACGTCGAGTTTAAATGTGATGTATAAAAGCCGTTTAGTAAATATTTTATTACGAATCGTGAAAACTCCAGATTTACCTCACTTTAATATTTTCACTTTGGCCTATAAAGCTCACAGCTGTGTATTAAAAGTTCAAACCACTCTGTGGTTTTGTGACCTTTGTTTTCAATTAAGCGATTTTAATTTTTGCTTGAGGTAAAGTTTAATTAAATTCTTCGACGTCCGGCTGGTGTGGCGGTAACATACATTGCCTTTTATCCCAGAGGTCCTGGGTTGGAATCCCGGCGGCGGTGGATATTTGTGTGATGAACACAAATTAGTCGTCAAGTCATGGATGTTTATTTAATTTTATTCTAATAAAAAATATCTATTTATTCAATATGTATGTTTATATATTTCTTAAGTATATCAGTTATCTAGTATCCATAACACAAGTTCTTTAAGAAACTTAATTTGGGCTAGATAATGTTGTGTGAGTGTCAGATATATTTATTTATTATTATAATTCCTTGCGAACAAATTAAATAGAAAAACGATTCTATTATATACTAGCTGCTGCCCGCGACGTCGTCTGCGTGAACGCTATGCAGCACCAAACGCACCTACGATTATAACACTGCTAGCGTGATAATATGTAGCCTATATGTTGACCCGACTTCTTAACTATCTTCATGCCAAATTTGAAGTAAATCCATGCGGTACTTTTTGAGTTTATCCCGGAAAGACAAACAGACAAACAGACAAAAATTCTAAAAACTATATTTTTTGTTTCTGTTTCGATTGTAGATCATACCGCAAGTATTCTTTTAAAAAAATATTCAATGTACAGTTTTGACTTTCCTACCATTTTATTATATGTATAGATTTCTATTCTATCTATTTATAAATTCATCCATCTGTATTAGCGGGATATTTTCTAGATGTTTCTATTCAAACTTTTTTACGTAAAAACAATATAAATTACGTAGAGGTACATAATAGCGGTAAAATTGAAGTTGGTTATGACGAGACGGTGAATAACGAGCTCTCAGTCAGGGTTAACAATAGGGTCTTTAGTTACAGTCCCTAACGAGACGAGTTCCCAGTGCCACGCAACTAGAAGGTATATTAATTGTCAACTTGTAGATGCCATTTTGCGACTTGTTGAGAAAAGTTGTTATAAAATTTAGGGCTGATCAGCTTTTCTTCATAAGTTTTTCCATTTTCACTTTATGTTATTTTAATCGACAGTAGGTATGTTCCTAGAAAACAAGGCTTTCTTCTGAGTATGTAATGGTGCGTACAGATTGCTGTAATGGAACTTGTAATGTAACATTCTGCGCACCACACGTCCAAATACGCAACGTGCGCAGAATGTTACAATTAATAAAATCATAATCAATTTAATAAATTTCATGACGAATTTTCACAGCTGATATTTTGTGATATAAAATACAAACCGATTCAAAGACACTGATGCCGATATCTATATTGCGATATCGATTTTATATAAGGCATACATACGTGCAACTTGATCGGGGTTCGGAAACGCGAAGTACATGCACTTACATTGTCTATGAAGATGTGTGTCTGTGTTTTTAACGTTCATTTCGTACATGCGAAACTTTTTTTTTAAATGCCTGAAACTTTTTATTGAACAGTTGTATAGATATAGTATTTGAACGTTTTTTATTGCTATATTCAAGACAAACAAATAGGAAATTTTCATTTCGCTACATGTTATCAGTACTCCAAAAAAGACTGTACCTACTAGCACTGTACTGCTTGCTGCCAATGTTCCATGTACGGCTCCAAAATTATTGCATACGATTCGGATTACGAAAATATTTTAACTCAAAATACCATGTTGAAGTGAAGTGGCTTCTGGTTTTCGATTGCCAATATATTATTCATGGTACGACTGTACTGGAAATCAATTTCGATCCCAACACGAGGACTACGAGAGCCAAGACAATTACATGCCCGTAACCCTCTCCATAAATCGAACCGTTTTAATCAGTACGTCGTCAGAGAAAAAACTTTGCCGAATGAAACTCTCGTCGTAAATAACTGTACAACAAAGCACATTTTTGATTGTCAGGTAAATCAAACACGACAGAACTTTTATTCAAACTTTTTACAAAGGCCCTCGGCATGACGGTAACTGGAACTAGGGTGTTGCTGTTAAGATATTAAATATGTGTTGCATTTCTTCCCATAGTTAATACTAGCCACCGCGCGCGGTTTTACCCGCGTAACTTTTGATCCCGTGGGAATTTAGGGATAAAATATAGCCTATAACCTTTTTCAAGAGTTTGGCTATCAACTGCAAAAAGATTTTTTCTAATCCCACTTGTAGTTTCTGAGATTAGCGCGTTCAAACAAACAAACTCTTCAGTTTTATATATTAGTATAGATTATAGTTAACGACGTGATCTTTGATAAAAGACAATACAAAATTTCTATTTTTTTTTTATTGTAAGGATAGGACGTTTGTCTTCCGTCCATGCCAACTGATGGAAAGTGCGCATGAAGACTATGGTGTTACACGTCCAAAACCTATTCACTCGACACTTAAAAGTTCCAGGAACTTAGTGGTCTGGAAAAACAGACGCAGGCATATTGTTCCACACCTTGGCAATCCGTACCAAAAAGGAACTATCGAAGCGTTTTGTTCGACTTCTTCGTAAATCCACTATATAGGGATGGAAGTTCTGTCTGCATCTGTTAGTCCGGTGGTAAAAAAAGTGGGTTCAATTTGGTCAAAAAGAGCACTCGCACACTCACCAAAATGTAGCCGATAAAATACTGTCAAACAAGCAACCTTACGACGATGCTCCAAATTTAAATAACAACAACAAGCAAAAATCCTCATACCTCGTTCCTTGCTCACAATGTTTATTGTATGCTCGATTGAGCAGGCAGGAATTAAGCCATAGCTACATCTTTATCTCCGGTGACTTATATTTCTCCTGCAAAGGTTTTAATCTATTGGCAGTGAAAATGTATTGAAACCCCATGAACCGTTTTGAAAAGATGCAATTTGAGCTAAAAGGAAATATGGAACAAAACACTTTGGCACAAAAAAAATACACATTTATTGTCTATGCTCTATAACTTTGTCTTTAATTAGAACTAAGAATTAAAGCTGCAAAAAGTTGGGCCTTACCTGGGGCAAAAGTCAACAACAAAATCTTCAATCAAGAAACAAATTTGAAACTTCAGACAGAGAAGTTCTAGAATCATCGGTTTTAAATTTCAGTGTAATTAACGTTGCGGAAAGTTTACGCGGGAATTTCACGGGACCTTGGAGAGACAGTTTGAGCAGGATATTGTTAACGTTCCCTTTTTGTTAAATATTCAGATATTATTATAAGGTTTTTATATGCCGAGAATGTAATCATGTTATGTGTAGGCTCCATGTAATCAATGTAGGCTCCGTAATTCTTTCATGTTTTTTCTGTGTTTTCTGTATAATAAACATGACGGAATGTTTTTTTTTTTTTGTGAAAAACTACTCCTAAACATTTGTCCGCAAATGATAACAATTATAATGCCCATCTTGTATACATAACTCGCGGCGTATAAGTTGCAGAAAAATGTAGTAATTGTAATGTAGGTTAATTCTATTTTGCCTATGTTGGGAGTTTCGTCGTTAATGATCTCCTTAGTTGTTGGAGGGAATATATGCGGGTTGTCGTAGACACCTAACTACCTTTACCCCAGTAGATGTTTATTGAATATTATTATGTTTAACTAGCTGATCCGGCAAACGTTGTTTTGCAATATAAAAAAAAAAATTGATGTTGGCCGATTCTCATAGATACCGGATAAGCACAAAGGTCAAGCCGTTTCGGAGGAGTATGGCAACGAAAACTGTGACACGAGAATTTTATATATTAGATATTCTGAGTGCCAGTGGTACTGAACGAAACTTTGTGGCTATGAACGGATGCTGAGGCTCGGTGGCCTTTTTGTGACTACTGAATTGTTAGGCTATGTACATCAATGAAGTTAATTAAGAAGTGAAGATAAGCACGAACTATGAAATGTGCCAGTAATCATAAATCTACATGTACGTGCAGGTTTGGCACGTACATCCTACGAAATCTGATGTTTTTAAAAAACAATAGATGAAATTTTATATACTTAAATAAGCATGTTTAGAAAAATAAATGTTTTGAAAAGCTTATTTTTGTTCTCCTTCCATTTTATCATCCCATTGTATTACTTTAAGGCGACATATTGAAAAAATTCATTGACTTTCATCGCAAACTATGAGAATATGACACGACGAGTGGATCTGTCATTTTGATACCTATGTGTAAATTCATATCTTTATCTATACTTTGCCTGCTCAAAACATGATTTGATGATTTTGACTCGATAGTTTTATTTTTCAAAACACGTCTAAAAAAATACTTTTTTTTAATTACCACGTAGTTATGAAATCCATATGCTTAGAGTTACTTAAATTCAATCTTCACATTATTGTTCGGACTTTGGTTGCTCAAAATTAACATAGCATTTACCATTATTTTTTTATCGATTTTTGAAACGATTTCAATGTCTGAGCGGTGGCGATGGTGGCGATTTCTATGCAATACGCGACTTTATGTCGGCGTGTTAAGGTGCTATTTCAAGAAAAAACATTTCGATGTGCCGTCTTAACACAATATTCAGTATTTTCTATATTTTATTATGCAATGAAATAAAAAAATGGAATATTTACTCGTATTTGACGTACCTAAATGGCGTAATCAAAGTCAAAGAATTACACCCTATAAAAATCCTAAGATACTCCATCCATTTTGGCAGTTTGTTAAAAGGTTCCACACAATTGTTAATGTGGGAGTATAGCGACATCTAGTATCGCTTCATAGTAACTACGACGATGACAACAAAACGGATCTGACAACGCGCTATCAACTAATTTAATGGCAGCGAGTATATATACGATATCCCGACATCAACCGTCGTCGGGCCGTGGGCCGCGGCCTGCCATCCCTTTTGCTGGGGATTGGCAACGAACACTTTGTTCCATTTTGAGTATTCATAAACTTTGATTAAACACAAAGTTTTCCCGGCGGGTGATGTGACAAAGAGAATTCTGACAACTCAGGCAAAATGTTCGGTAGCAAATTGTTTGTAACTTCGGCAGCAATGAGCGTGGCCTTTGTTGGCGTGCTGAACACTAGTGTAGCTAGTCACTCTGTCACAAGTGTAACGCGACATTGTGCTCGCGGCCCGCGGCGATTCCGTCCGCTACACTCGGGTTCGAAATTCCAGAGCTTTTGTTTAGGTACTTTACCATCATATATTGCTGCTAAGCAGACCGCATACTAAGCAGACTTGTCAATAGCTATGTTATACAACCGAGGGTATTTGCTATCAATCTGGTTAAACATTTTGGATTTAGGTATACTTAGATACCTCTTGGTTCCACTGTGTGGTTTTAAAGCATCATTTTCACTCTTTCAACATCCGAAAAAGCTAAGTAAAGAAAGTTTGATGTGTTAGTTTGGGAAATTTCTTTAAAATTACGTAGTACATAATCATATGTAAGATACAAGATATATACGGTTTGAATAGGTACTTTAAAATTAAAAGGCTGATTTATTTTTTAAATATAGACTAACTTAAAATGCAGAGCGGTAGCTTTACCTTCAGTTATATCAAGCTTTTTCTGATGGTGAATGGAGGCCATGTGGCAGTTATAAGATAAAAGTTTTCTCAGTCACAATTTTTTTTTGTTTTACAGTAATAGCAGGATAAAAAACATTCAGCCCAACAACAACTATCTGTCGACCGTGTAGACCTTACAATCATATGTCACCCAGTGAAAATCGAACCCGCAACCTTTCACGCGTCAGTCGATAAACACCTTCAATAAGTACTTAATTATTTATTTATTTTATTTATTTATTACCAATTTACAAAGCAATTTTAATACAAACATGTTGATACTGCGTAAATAAACCACGAAGGTTTGTGAATATGCAATCATCTACATCATAGTACATAATTTTATGACAAATCACAATACAATCATTTATGGTTCGAGCAGTGAGCTTGTGGAACGAACTTCCTCAAAACATTAATTCGTCAAAATCTCTTCTATGTTTTACTACTTAAATCCCACTACTTGTCTGCTATTGAAGTAAGCTAATCATTAATTTGTGTACTATGATATGTTTATATTTATATATAATAGTAGTATATATATAATTATTGTATGTATATATTTATATGTCTATTATATTGATATGTAGTCTATTTTTTATTGATTAACTAGTATGCCTTAACCCCAAGCTACTCTTTACGATTATCCTATGTCCATGGTTGTCTGGTATAAATCGCTGCCCAGCGATAAGACCGCGAATTGTGTAATCTCAGTCACTTTGAATGTATTGTAATTTTAATAATATAAGGTTAACAATAAAGTGTAAATAAATAAATACAATTGTGAATGAAGCCTTTGAATCAATATATTATAAGTAACACCTTTCAGGGATATCCAATATGAAACTTATAATTGCTTTAAATTGTAATCCTTTTGAGGTCCACTGCATTCTTAAGATCTTTTCCTTCAGCGGTAAAAACCTTTTTTAATTGTTATTTCACTGGCTGATCCTTATCCAGAAAAAAAAAAAACAAAAAAGTTTTATTCATCTTAGCAATTTCACAAAACACTTGATGAAGTCATCGGATACTTCGGCTTTAACTAGTTGTTGATAGTTGAATAAGATATTACAGTAGATCAAGAGACAAAAAAAGCCGGCGGAAAAAAACTCGTGTCTCTCTTTTTCACAAGTATGCTTACGGCTTACGTTAAAGCAGTTAAATTATAACCCGGGCGCCAGACTTAGCTTCAAAGATTTGCACAAATCTTTGACGACTTTGCAAAGTCATTTGAACACATATTGACGTAACCTGCCAGACTTTCTTCGCAAACACTTTTCTCCACAGTATGCTAGTAGACAACAAACAAGATGGACAACGATTTTGTAGACTCAGTTAGCCTGTATTATTTGTATATATGTAATTATATTTTTTTTATTTGTTATTTTTCGGGTTCCATGTACTTACATAGTTGCCCCTGTAACAACTCTACAAATTCCAGAACGCACTCGCTGCCCCAGTCCATTATATGGCCGCATGCAGTGTAACATGCACACAACCGTCCCGCTCAACAACGCTCGAGCAACTGGACACTGAACAAGTGTGGCAAGCCTCGCAAACATTTGCACACATTCAACTTTGAACGCTTTGATGTGTGGAAAAAGACCGACACCGGATGGCAAAGTGCAAAGCTTTGTGCAAACGTTGAATACATATGCAAAGTCCAGCGCCACACATAGCATTCAAACATTTGTTCAAACATTTGAAGCTAAGTCTGGCGCCGGCCTAAAAGCCAGTAGTATCCCCTGAAGAGGTGAAATCACGTAAGTCCCGACTGAAGGTCGGTGTGTCAAACTAGCATTCGTTCGAAAAGTGCCATTAAATAATAAATGATAATAAAATCCCCTGTAGTTGATGTGATTGCCTGGGGATTTTATTCTATTATTTTATTTTCAAGGAAAAAGAACAACCGAAATACTAGGAAATTGAATTACGATGAAATCAGCTGTTTGTCCCTTTTCATGTCAAATTACGAGATACAATTCCCGAGGGAGTAAGCCGGAGATCCGTTTCAGGGTTTTTTATTATTCTCAGAATCCGAAAGGTAGGTAATTCAAATGTAGGCCAATTTGTGGTTTTATTCAATAGATCTGCTATAAATTCCGGTATGTATGTTGCTATTGCCAATGTAAGTAATGACCGTCTGCACTAAACTTTGATCCTAAGTTGATTCTTAAGCCTGTAGCCTGACGTGCAACGAGAATTGATTGATTTTTGTTGTGAACGAAAAGTAATGAGAATGCTATAAATAAAGTATTGTGGGAACTTATGTGGCTCAGGTTTTGTCAATATACCAACTAGTAAAGGGGAAAGGAATTTACATTTTTGAGACGATGTTTCATGTTTTATTTGAAAAAAAAATTGACTTGGTAAAATAAAGTATATTTCATTACGAGTGCGGAAAGTCTGTCATTGCAGAGTTCCGACAAATGTCTACCCGAGTCGAGGCGCAGCCGAAGGTGAGGCAATTGCAATGACGACGGTTCCGCACGTGTACTAAACAACAATTTTTAATACAGTTGCGAAAAAATTAAGCAATTTAATAAAATAATAAAAACAAAATGAACTCAACAATAAACAAAATGGCGCCAAACGTAAAAGAATATAAGCAAAGATTTTTTGTTTTCTTCCCCCATTCTGGGTAGGCAAGGGAACTATGCCCATACAGCAAAGTCTTCAGTAGAATATTTTAATTGATATGAAATAAAAATGAAATGTAATGAGATGAAACCTAACTTAACTCATTAAATCAAATCATTAAATCTGGTATTGAAACAAATTAGTAGCTTATTTTTAGAAATATTTGCATGGATCATAAAAACTTCTATGATTTTTTTTAGTAAAAACATCGTGGTTGGTTTTGTCTTATTATAGACATTATTTTAACAGTGGGGAAAGAGAACGCACGAGTTCGGAAAAGGTAAAGATAATACACGAGTGTGTAACAGCCCACTTCCCGAACGCTATACGTCCCTGCAATACGCCACTTTTTGAGCAACTGTATTAAAAAACATCCTTTTTTTAACTAGTGTATTGGCATAACTTTTCATTACATATCACTGGCTTAAGAATCAACTTACGATCAAAGTTTAGAGCAGACGGGCCTAAATCGCCTTATCCAAAGATTGTCAGTAGGGATTTAGAACTTTAAATATATCAGCTTTCGTAGTGAAGGCGTCTCTGGCGCTACGTAAGGTTTTGCGTGATCTGTCCATTATGAGCTTTGATATAGGAGTGCCGAGAGTGCTTTTCCGCCGACCGCCTTCTTGTCGGTCTCTTTCAGATTCTACTTTTAATTCGTTATTGAAAGCCGAGGCTGTAATGTTGACATTCATACAGTGTATGTACAGCGAATGAAAACACTTAAATATACATGGTTACTGGTGACAAATTTTAGATATTGAAGGAGAGCACTCTGTTCTCGATTTAGCAGCGGTGCGAGCACAGAACTTTATCAACTCGTATGGTTACGAATGTTCGTATAGTATGGAGTCGGATGCAAGTTTTTAGTAACATTGTATTTTTTTACTTTACAGTTATTTAAGAGTACAACATGTTTACAAACATTCAAAATTAACAGGGCACATATTTATTTAAGCTGGCATTGTGGCAATGGATAGATTTCAATTATTGCTTATAAACCGTCTCCATACTATACGAACATTCGTAAACATACGAGTCAATAAAGTTCTGTGCTCGCACTGCTTATCATAATTATGTAATAAAATTAGGTACTAAATTTTTCACCAGAATTCTCTATAAATAAATAAAGAGACATTGTAATATTTTTCCCGACGCGCTGCCTTACATCACGCACACCACTACCCGCTAAGTATCTATTGTATCACGCTTATGTAACCATGCGTTGCGTAATGAATTCTTTATTTTTCGGTTAAGTTTACTCAGTAAATAATTAATATTTATTTTATTTTTTCTCTTCATGTATGAACTCAAAGTATCACGTCCTCGAATTTCAAAAGTGATTAATGCTTAGGTTAAATGAAAGTATAAATCTTGATAAATAACACCAAAATTAAAAACAAAAAAATGTTTGCTCCTTACTCTACATTTTGTAAGAAGTAGGTACCTATTATTATTATGAAGCGATATTTTACTACGCAAGGTGCGTGGTATACCTACGCTCAGAGTAAATAGACTTACGACTCTAAACCGAGGTTATAAATATTTTTATGGGAATACTAAAATTTTTAAAACTATTAAGTTTAAAAAGTCGTAGAACAAATGTTATTGGCATTGATGTGGAGAGGCTGCCTGCAAGAGGTGATGAGCTAATTAAAATTAACCCTGTATACTACGATAAGTACTTTCTGTGTTACCATTTAATAAAACTTTAATGTCAAGGTACAGAAGACAGCAGATCAAGCGTTACATTACCTGTCAAATTCCCCCAACCTATTTTAACTTAATGTCGAGGGCATAGATTTCAGATTCAAGTATTTTTTTTGATAGATGTGTAACGCTTGATAAGCTGCCTTCTATACATTCAGCATTACATGTTTAAAGCAAATTATATTAATTACAATTCAGATTTAACTCGGAACACAGTGGTCCTTTGGGCCGGATTCAAACTTGCTTACAATAGAAATTCTTTGTTGAAAAGGAGATAACCGATAAAAAAGGTTTCTTTTATTTGAAACATGGTCACGCGGGTCCTCGTTTTGGTTATTAATTAAAAGTCATGGAAAGAATACCTACTTATTTTTCCAGTAGCTATCTAAAAATATATAAATCGGAATAATTAAAACTCTTTTTTCGGCCATCTCTAGGAAAACTGGACTGCGCTAAATAATTGGCTTTATTTCAAATAAACTTAACAAAATCTAAAACTACAACATCAGCTGGTTATTTTAACATCTAGTTAAAACTGGAACATATATTCAGCCTACTAAAATAAACTTTTACTAACAGGAAAGACTTTGCATTACTTACCTTTAAATAATGAATTGTTTTCGGCTTAATATTATTTTTATACTTACATGATTCTAGGGAAAAGATGCTTTGGAAACCGAAAATAGAATAATCCCGAGTGTGGTACTGGCACTTTTTCATAACTGACAGTAATATGTTTCATTAGCAATCCTTACCACCTAGCGGGGGTCACAAATCGCCATTTATGACACGCTAATCCAGGCGTTTGGGCTATTAAAAGCTAAAAAAGTAAGTAAGACCCTTAGCGGCTGTCATCAAAATGTTATAATAAAATTAATAGTGTTGGAATGCTAGTTTATTTAAGGGACAGAGGTTTTAAAGGCGTTTTTGTGGGCGATAGGCTGACCCCCTGTCACTACAATAGTCTCTCTCCATTCCTTGTAACCTCTGGTGTTCTGTCTACCCCATAAGGCATACAGGCGTGTATGGTATGCTAGTTTATTAATTAAATGATCGACATCGATTATGGAATCTTCGACGGTAAAATTTAAGTAGATTACTTCAGAGATGATCCCATTTACAATTTTATCGAATCGCATTACAAAAAATTTGAGCTTTTTGAAGAAAAACAAACAATGAAAACAGAAAAGTCATGACATTTAATTTGTGCCAAAGTTTTGATAATGATTAAGGATATAGATGAAGTTTCTTTTTTATAATGCTTTACATTAATTTTTTTACTATAATATTTCTTCGCACCACAGATCATCACGCCCCGGCGCTGCCTGGTGCTGGGCGCGAACAGCCGCGGCAACATGGAGGCGTGGGCGGGCGCCATCCGGGGCGCTCTGCACCGCGGGGCGGACGTCGCGGACCTAGTGGCCAGGCTGTCTTCGGGGGACCATCAATGGTAGGGATATTCTTCCTCTGGTATTAGCATACAATGCTGTTCCCCATGCTGGACTGGGAGCAAAAGAAAAACATAGAATGTGACAGCTGCTTCTCATCCCGAGCAGTATGTAAGAGTCAGTTAAGGGATGGAGGTTTATTGACGTTTTTGTGGGCGATAGGCTGACCCCCTATCACTGCAAGTCTCTCTCCATCAATATAATACCTCCAAGTTTGCCAAATGTGACATCAGATGGTTTTTTAGCCACTGGTGTTCTGCTTACCCCATAAGGGATACAGGCATAACGTTATGTATGTATGTATTAATATATCATGTATTTTATGTAAGGTTTTTCTTCTTCACCTTCAGCCAGAACACGTCCACTGCTGTACGTCTCTTAGGCCTCCCTCAAGTTCTAGTTACTAAACTAATATAATGAAGCTGCTGAGATTTTTTTTGACTAATTAAAATTTTGTATCCCTACCAGACGGATTTGAAAAATATTTTATACTTTTATTCATAGCGTTACTCTTGAGTTATGCTGTATGAGTTTTCTACCGATGCAATATCAATCCCATAATACTAGCCTATATAAAAGGTTACTTTGGAGCCACCCAGTCATTGTTTCAGTTTTGGGTAATTTATTAGATATTACTGTGTTTTGAGGATTTTCTTGCTCAGTATCTATCGCAAATGTTTTTACTAGATTTAACGGCCTATATAAAATCATCAATGTCTAATATCTTATTAATTAGGTTTGTGCTGATACGTGAGGTGCGGAATCTTCAGATAATAAATAATAAATAAATAAAATCCCCAGACAATCACACCAACTACATGGCCCCAAACTAAGCATAGCTTGTGTTATGGGATACCATATAGCGAACTAGGGGGGAACCTAGAATATAAATAAATAAATAGATAAACACCCAGACACGGAACATTTTTTTTTTCTTGTTCCGTGCGGGGATCGAACCCACAACCACTGGCGTCTGAGGCAGATAGGTTTAGCCCATCGCCAAAGTGGTCGTCTGAATTAAGTATTGTTCGACTATTATTATGTGTGGCAACAGGTACGCGGCAACGCACGCGCGACCTACCTTCTGCAACGTGTGCCGCGAGCCGCTGGGCGCGCTGGGCACGGCGCACGCGCTCGCCTGCGAGCTGTGCAAGTTCAAGGCGCACAAGCGATGCGCCGCGCGCGCGCCGCCTTCGTGCAAGTGGAGCACGCTCGCCTCGCTCGGACCGCATGTCGTTGAAGATCCCGATGGGGTAAGTACGATCGAAGGCGCGCGAAGTTTGTTAAGGTTATTTGGAAAAAGGGAGCTGATGAAACAACTCACCCGAACACGGCTACAGCTCCTGCTTTCTTCCCCGGGGAACATAAACTATAATGTCACAGTACTTTGGGTTTACTATAATTAGTCTGCACCACGAGACGATTTCGAATGTGTTCTTGATCGATTGAGGATGCGTCAGCGCTGTCAGAGCTGTCAGCGCTGCGTCAGAGTCGTTGTCTCGCTCACACTCGGAAAAAGGATAGCGGAATGAAGGAGACAATGAGGAGAATGAGTGAATGGAAAATACGGCGCAAACAAAGACCGCACCCCTAGTAGAGACCGCACTTTTTTTGGCTTTTTTTTTGGGCTTTTTTGTAAGTTTGCAACAACTTCGGAGGGGCTACATGTTTGGCGGAATCTACCTGTAGGAACCTAATCTTTTCTGTTTAAATGCGCCCGGGTAGGCGCTTTTTCATTGGTGGCTAAAAAAAATATAGGAGAATTCCAAGACGGCATGGATTAAGGAAGGCCCTGGCTAATCATAAAACATTGCCGGAGCACATGACCGTCAGAACAGTGAAATTTGACAGCATATTTTAAGTCAAAGGTGGTACAGAAGGCAGCAGATCAAGCGTTCCAAACCTGTCAAAAAATTGTAGTTGAATCTGATTTCTATGTCCTGGACATTAGGTAGAAAGATTTATAACGCTTGTCTGCTGCCTTTGCTGGCTGCTACCTAGCGAACCTTGAATTGGTCCTTCCATCAAGTGATTAGTCGCCTTTTACGACGATTGCTTGGCAAACCAACAAGCTTTTCTAGCAGCCATTGGTCGTTAAAGTATCAATGCTATGCATTGATTGATGCTTTTTTACTAACTTTCATTAGGTAACATATCATTGTAGCTTTTCAATCTGGTCAACTAGGAAAAGAAAATGCGTTTCTGATGCGGGCAATCTTTTAAATGCAACATGTAGGTGCATTGATTCTAGTAAAAGTACTATGATCTTTTCTGGTGAGTAATCAGGTTCAATCTACTACACACAGGCTTAGGTAGCCATAAAATTAACTTATTTCACAAACGTTACATAGAACTTAATATTTTTTTAATTCAAAAATATCCAAGCTGCACGCAAACACGGTATAACTCGAATTCAAGATTTAATCAGTTAATTAACTGGAGAGAGGCATCACCGACATTAATGGTGGATGTGTGAAATTGCTGACATAATTTTGTCAGCAATTTTGTCAGCAATCAGGGGACTACATATTGAAACCTGCTCGCTTTCACATGTAGGTACGGCTCGTCGAAGGAAGTTACGCCACGCTTCAGGCGAGAATTCGCTACAACCGTCATTTTATTTTAGTTTGTCACATGCTTGCATTTGTTTTTGACGCTCGATGCTGAAGCCTGTAACACAAAGTGAATTCACATGGAGCGTCGAATTTCGTGAAGAAATGTAAAAAATATGATTTGGGTTAAATATCTAATAAGGGCTTTAGCATAAGTTCAAAAGGAAACAAATAGTTATATTTTTTTTAGAAATTCCAAACTTAATCTTTGTTTAGTTTTTATATTAAATATTTTGCGGTTCAGTATAGCCTGAATTATGTGTTAGGTAAAATACACACAATCACATAAGACTTGCATTATATATAGGCTGTATGTATTTATTTTCCTCCCTTGCCTTTTTTAGTTATGGGATTTTTATAGTTGCAAGTTGGCAACACTAACTTTTGGCTTGTCAAGTGAGACGAACTCATGGCGGTCGTGTCGACCTGTTGTTAATTTCATTTATTATCTTGTGCGCGCCTATAATTAATACTTATCCTCATCCCGGGAAGAAAGACAATTACCTACGTGTGTTTTTATGTTTTTTATTGAAGTGCAAGTGTAAGACGTGAGGTGACGCGGACATTCAGGTGGGTGCCTAGGATATACGTATTTTATTATTTATTGAGTATATACTGTACAGGTCCTACTCTTCATACGCTTAATTTCGATGATAGCGGAAATTAGGTATTTTCTCCTACTGCAATCACTTTATTTTGGGGGCCGGCCCAGCGCGTGAGCGTATCGAAGGAACCAACATCTCCACTACCGCTGTGCTGGCTTTCCGCTGCTCTTTTCGCGATATTCCAGTGAATATTGCACATCGCCCTCTTCGAGCCGGATTAATAATCGTTTTGGATTGAAAATTGCAGTACTGGAAATTTCCAAAATCATCGAAATTAATTTTACACTTTTTTTTTTTTTCTCATTGGAGGTAGTCTTAAATCTGTATAAGAGCATAAATTATTCTAGAATCTTCGTTAAGTATTGATTAATTACATTAACACTGCACTTTTTTACACTCACAAGTATTATATCTATCTATATAATTGCCCTCCCAAGTCTTTTATTGTAATTTATTATCACACCACACAATAGGTACTCACACATTCCTACGTAATTCGGGCTGTATTGTATTTCATTAGAAATCAGAGTAAATATTAGCGAGGAAGTAACTATTAGCTTACTTTATTTTACATACTTATTAAGGCATTTCGTGTGTTTATTGGCGGATTATTGTCGATTTAATTCAATTTCATGTTTGGTTGTTGTGTGTAATATGCAAGTAGACTTGGCGCCATTATAGTCATCTCAAGCTGCACATGGTGAAGTTAGGCGCGAATTAATTTCGCTTGGGTTTATTAGAATTATTTACTTGCTCGGTTGGAACTTTCTGGTCGGTGTTCGTGTTCACACACAGAGGTCCCGAGTTCGATTCCTGGGATGTAACTTTATTTTCGAATTGCAGACTTTAATTCTTTTTGCACTAATTTTGTTATTGAAATAATTATTCTGGAATACTTACGGTTTAATATCTCGTAGAATATTATTTAATCTTTTGTTTGCGGGGTGCATTGAGAAGTAAAGGAATTTATTTGTTGTTATACTTTCGGTATGGGTGCGGGCGCGCACTATTAGGTTTATTTTAATAAGTAATTGGTTATTCTTACTTATTTGCGGAACTTGTTTTGTCGGCTCGGTATATAGGTACATAGACTATAGGTACCTACCGATATTGTGAAGTTACTTTCATTAATTTGTATTGAATTGATAACTCGAGTTATTGCCTTGTTTGTCTGGGGACTATAGTGAATATCGGTTGACGGGAGCACACTTGCGCCACCTAGTGGTTGGTGACGTGAAGCTCATTTATTGTATTTTATTTACTGTAGTATTTTCGCTCGGCATTTTAACTTGGGTTAGCTTATCTATTGTTTGCGGGTTTGGTTTTTTATACTATTTTGTTTTACTTTGCGGTTTTATATATACAAGCGTTTTCTTACTTGTTATTTGCAATGGCGGCGACGCGTAAGCAAAAGTTACGTGATTTAACGTATGATGCGGTCGTACAAAGGTTTGAAATTATTTACGATCTCAGTAGAAAGGATTATGCAGTTTTAGGAGAAGCTAGCTTGGCGGAGTTTAAGGCACGGTTCGCAGATCTCGAGAATGTATATAAGGAATTAATCTCCTTGCATTTTGAGATACAATTAGACCAGGGTGATGATTTAGACACTTCAGCACATAAGGAAAAATATTTATCGTATGATAAGATGTACTATGAGATTAAAAGTCGTTATTCGGAGTGTTTTGCGGATAATCATACTGATACTAAACCACCCGTGTCATCTTGCGGGGGTTCTAAACCCAATGTTGCTTTACCACGGTTACATTTACCTACGTTTTCGGGAAAGATTGAAGAGTTTATTTCATTTATTGAGTTGTTTGAGTCGATTGTGGGTCGCGACCGTAGCTTGAGCGCTACTGAGAAATTATATTATTTGTTAGGGTCAGTTACCGGCGAGGCTAAGTCGTTAATACAACATTTAAGTATTACCGAAAGGAATTATTCAGTTGCAATTGATCTTTTGAATTCGCGGTATAGAAATAAAAGAGTATTAGTGGATAGATTGATGCATAACTTATTTAACTTTGGTCAGATACATAAAACATTAAATTCTTTAAAACCATTTTTAAATTCATTATTAGAAAATACAAAGGCACTTGAAAAACTTGAACTACCTGTATCTGAGTGGTCTTATATATTGTGTTATTTAAATTTACAAAAGTTAGATCCATCGCTACGGAAACATTTTGAAGAGCGGTTTGTAGACCGAGAGCTACCGACATTTGACGACTTTATAAAATTTTTGGAGACCGAGGTTCGGATATTGGAGACCAGCTCGAGCGTGCCCAGCGCGAGCGGCCCGCGAGCTGCGCCGACGCGTGCTCATGCTTCGGTAACTAAGGTGCGCGACGGTTGTTGTCCTGTTTGTAACGGTACTTCTACTCACTCCTTATTGACCTTCTTATCGTGGTCGCCTCATGTTCGTAAAAATTATATAGCGGATAACGGGTTTTGTTTTAGATGTTTTGGTAAACATCGAATTATTAATTGTAGCTCTCAATATAAATGTTCGAAATGTGGCTCTTCTAAGCATAGTGTGTTTTTGCACTTCGATGAAGCACGGGATGCGAGCGGTCGTGAAGGGATGAGGACTTCACCACCCCCTCCACGAAACCGGGAGCTGTCAGCGATGGCCGGGCTTCCCCCGGGACCCCCCAGTAGGTGTCTTGAACCCGGGGCCGGACCGCAGACGCAGATTGCATCTCATACTTCGCAGTTGACGCGCGAAAGGGAGCGCGTAGTTCTGTTATCTACGGCTAATGTTCGGGTCCGTGATAACAGCGGCTCCTACCGTTGTGTGCGCGCGCTGCTGGATGGCGGCAGTCAGAGTACATTTATAACGGACGGTTGTGTGCGTAGGTTAGGTTTACGGCGGTTTCGATATGATATCGATATTTTAGGACTTAGCGGGGCCTCGGTTGGTAACTGTAAGGGTGCAGTCACACTTAATATTGTACCTTGTAATGCGGACGGTCCAGAGTTGTGGACGCGTGCGGTAATTTTAACTAAAATTACACATAATTTACCGTCATTTGAATTGCCTTCGAATTTAGCGGATCGGTTTAATGGTTTAACACTAGCGGATAATCAATTTTATAAATCCCGAGACGTCGATCTTCTTATCGGTGCGGATCTGCTCGGTGATGTTATGTTGGGTGGTGGGTTTAAGATCAGCGATGACTTACCTACCATATTTAATTCTATTTTCGGTCATGTACTCATGGGGCCCGTTACTTGTCCTTCCGCGGGAAGTAGCGTGTGTAATTTTGCTAACTGTTTTTTGAATACTGACCAGATTTTGGAAAAATTCTGGCAAGTGGAAGATCTTCCAGATAACGTTGCGGATACTAAGGATCTCGAATGCGAGACTCATTTTGCGGAAACTCATGTGCGGCATGAGTCAGGTAGTTACATCGTGCGTCTACCATTGTTATCGATTCGTCCAGAGTTGGGCGACTCGGCTCCAATAGCCATGAAGCGGTTCTTGGCTTTGGAGAAGCGGTTACTCTCAAATAATGCGTTGCGGGAGAAATATGTTTCTTTTATGAGAGAATATGCGGACATGGGCCATATGGTACCCATGGAAACTTCGGTTGCGGACCTAGAAAAGGATAAGCATTTTATTATTCCACATCATGGAATTTTTAAGGCGGGCTCGGATAAGATTCGAGTGGTATTTGACGGAAGCTGTCGAACTTCATCGGGTTTTTCTATTAATGATTGCTTGCATGCGGGACCAAAGTTACAACGGGATATTATGGAGATAATTTGTAGATTTCGGTTATTTCCTGTGGTTTTTACAACTGATATTAAAATGATGTTCCGATTTATTTTCGTTCATGACCAAGACACCATGTATCAATTAATATTTTGGCGGGAATCACCTAGTGAGCCTATTAAGATCTTTCGTTTGAATCGTGTCACTTACGGTTTTAAGAGTAGTCCATTCTTGGCGGTCCGAGTTCTACGGCAGTTAGCGGACGATGAGGAGGAGCGGTTTCCTGTCGCCGCCAACCTGCTGAGGCAATCAGTCTTTATGGACGATATTCTGGGCGGTGCACACAATGTTGCGGATGCTGTGCGTTTACGAGAAGAGCTGGTTGGATTGCTTCGTTCGGGTGGGTTTGAGCTGAGTAAATGGACTTCAAACCACAGGGAAGTTTTAGCTGAAATACCGATGGCGGATCATGAGAAGCCTCGGGTTTTTGATAATGCGGATGGACCCGAATATTATAAAATTCTTGGGGTACAGTGGGATTCAAAATTAGATTGTTTTAGTTATAATTTAAAACTTGGGGATATTGCGGGCTGCACAAAACGCAGCATTCTTTCTACTTTGGCTAGAACATTTGACCCTTTAGGTTGGATTTCACCAGTCATATTGCAAGGCAAAATTATCATGCAACGTTTGTGGTTGCTGAAATTATCGTGGGATGATGAACCACCAGCGGAGGTATTTTCAGAGTGGAAATCTATCGTAGCGGACCTTCCCCGCCTAAGCGATGTTAGGTTAGATCGGTTTGCCTTGACAGATACTAAAAGTTGCTCACTTCACGGATTTTCCGATGCCTCGGATCGCGCTTATTCGGCTTCAGTATATTTACGAGCTGTTGATCGGGACGGAAACGTTAAGATCACGCTGATTATGTCGAAATCACGCGTAGCGCCAGTGAAAACTAAGTTAACAACTCCCAAACTCGAATTATGCGGTGCGACTTTATTAGTGCGGGTATTAAAGTATGTAAAAGAAGCCATTGAAGTCGCGGTACATGTACAGGATATAGTGTGCTGGACGGATAGCACGATAGTTTTATCATGGTTGCGTTTGCCACCTCACACTCTGCAACCATTTGAAGGCAATCGCGTTTCGCAGATAGGTAGTTGCGGTTTATCTTTAGTATGGCGTCACGTGCCGTCTAAACTGAATCCTGCGGACGTAGGCAGTAGGGGTTGCAGAGCTTCGGATCTTGTAGCGCATCCTCTCTGGTGGGGACCAGATTGGCTTAAGGACGTTGAAGAAACTTGGCCGCCCAATATTGTCGATAAGGTTCCGGAGTTGCCTGGCTTGCGGAAGGCAATTGCCAATGTTTTGTTATCGGGGGCGGAAAATCTCAATCCTATATTTACACGGTTCAGCTCATTGGATAAGTTACAAACAGTTGTAGCTTATTGTTTTAGATTTGTTTTTAATTGTAGACACAAGGATCCATCCCAACGGTTGAGTGGAGTTTTAACTACAGCGGAACGTAAAGCGGCCTTAAATCAACTTGTGCGCATGGCGCAAGTTGATGTGTTTTTTAAAGATATTGACCTTCTACGGAAGAAATTACCGGTTTCAAACCTTGTGCGGAGGCTTATGCCATTTTTAGATGATGAAGGTCTGTTGCGGGTTGGAGGACGTTTAGACCATGCGGTTGGTTTATCTGCGGATGCAAGGCACCCCTTGTTGTTACCAAAAGGTCACCCTCTAACGACCTTAATTATAGATCATTTTCATGTTGTTCATTGTCATGTAGGCCCCACGGCTCTGCAAGCAATTTTACAACAGCGGTTTTGGATTATTTCGGCCCGACAAAGTATTCGGAGTCGTATATTTAAATGTGTGTTTTGTTTTAGGGCCAAGGCTAAACCTTCGGACCCCATTATGTCTTCGTTGCCTAAGGATAGAGTTAACCCTAACGGAGTTTTTCATACCGTGCAAACGGATTTTGCCGGTCCATTTTTGACTAGGGAGTCTCGCTTGCGAAAGTCACGACAAGTTAAGAGCTATTTGTGTGTCTTTGTGTGCTCTGCCACTAAGGCAGTGCATTTGGAGGTCGTAGGTGACCTTTCCACGGAGGCTTTCCTTGCAGCATTGTCACGTTTCACAGCTCGTCGTGGGTTGCCTAATGTTATACGTTCTGACTGCGGCTCTAACTATGTTGGGACAAGCAGACACTTAGATGATGTTCAAAGGTATTTATCAAACAAGGATATTCAGGGGAACTTATCGGATGTCGCTTCCAAGCGTAGTATTAATTGGTTGTTTAATGTCCCTGGCGGACCTCATTTCGGTGGCTTGTTTGAGGCGGCGGTCAAGTCGGCAAAGACTTTATTAAGGCGAGTGGTAGGCGATCAGGTTCTTACCTTTGAGGAGCTGTCTACTGTGTTCACGAGAGTCGAAGCGGTTCTTAACTCTCGACCACTCTGCCCTTTATCTCAAGATCCTCGTGAATTTGACGCTTTGACCCCGGCCCATTTTTTAATCGGTAGGCCCCTATTATCGGTTCCTGAATATGATTTTTCGGATACGACGGACAATCGTTTGAGCCGTTATCAATTGGTACAGGCCATGGCTCAACGATTTTGGCGGAAGTGGAGTGAACAATACCTCCATACTTTACAAATGCGGTACAAATGGACTTCTCCCAGCGATCCACCTAAAATTGGTGATCTAGTCCTAATCAAGGAGGACAACGTAGGTCCCTTAAAATGGCGGCTAGGTAGGGTCCGGGAGCTAGTGCCAGGAAAGGACGGAGTTGTGAGAGTAGTCAAACTCGGTACCTCTGCAGGTACACTTTTACGTCCAGTCGTTAAAATATGTAGACTGCCAATTGACTAGGTTGGTATAGGTCTACTTGCATGTTAGATATTAGGTTTTTTTTTGGTTGTTAGTTAGGCTGTAAGCTAATGGTTTTGCGGTTTATTTTTATTAGTTTACAGTGGCTTCCCAGCCATCTTCCGGGCGGGAGGATGTTTAGTTTTTATATTAAATATTTTGCGGTTCAGTATAGCCTGAATTATGTGTTAGGTAAAATACACACAATCACATAAGACTTGCATTATATATAGGCTGTATGTATTTATTTTCCTCCCTTGCCTTTTTTAGTTATGGGATTTTTATAGTTGCAAGTTGGCAACACTAACTTTTGGCTTGTCAAGTGAGACGAACTCATGGCGGTCGTGTCGACCTGTTGTTAATTTCATTTATTATCTTGTGCGCGCCTATAATTAATACTTATCCTCATCCCGGGAAGAAAGACAATTACCTACGTGTGTTTTTATGTTTTTTATTGAAGTGCAAGTGTAAGACGTGAGGTGACGCGGACATTCAGGTGGGTGCCTAGGATATACGTATTTTATTATTTATTGAGTATATACTGTACAGGTCCTACTCTTCATACGCTTAATTTCGATGATAGCGGAAATTAGGTATTTTCCCCTACTGCAATCACTTTATTTTGGGGGCCGGCCCAGCGCGTGAGCGTATCGAAGGAACCAACATCTCCACTACCGCTGTGCTGGCTTTCCGCTGCTCTTTTCGCGATATTCCAGTGAATATTGCACAATCTTTGGAATCAGAGTCGCAATATAAAAATAAAAAAGTAATTATGTACTTGTACCTACAACGAAGAATACAACAAAAATCTATGTTAAATATGAATATTGTCGCCTTTAACTATAGATACTCAATTATTAATTAATAAATATGGAAAAATAGAAACATTAGATAGCAAAACATAAACACAAGCTGACTAGCAGCTTACAAGTAAAATAAGATTAAAACCATTTCAATTTAAAATATCTCAATCATTTTTCTGATTTCTATTCACTGTGTTTGTTATTGATTGCTATACAGCGCGTCCCTTTGTGCCTTATGTTATGCGAATATTCAGTCTAACGAGCCGCACAGGGCATTCAAAAGCTAATGTGATTGACACACAGCATGAATGAACACAGGCAGAGTACCTATTTGCTAAATAGTTGGAGAGTGGAAACCTTGAAGCGGCTTACAACGCAGTGAGGATTATTCGGATTAGTTGCACGTGTGACACCTTTAGCTATGGCTAGGGTTGTACTCTGAGTTCACCTCATGAAATGCAAGTTTGGAACAATCCGTGTCTTATTCTTTCAATAGTTTTAATCTGAGAATAAATAATTATCAAATAGAGTCTGGCTGACGAAAGTAGACACTAGAGGTTTTTGCAAACTTTTTATATGGCAGTACTAGCATGAATGTTAAAGTCGTTTTTCTGGTGTCACTGTTGTCAATCGAACGGTTGTTGGTGGTTTTGGTAATTGTGATTTTGGAATTTTCGTATTTGAAAATGAATAAAAAAATATAGTTTCATAATCAATGTAGGAAACAGCGATACCAATGACTCTGATGATTCATTCCATATAGAATTGCTGGATTCAGATTTAGATTACAATTAATAAACATAATTATTGTATTTTGTTGTTTTATTTTTAAACCTAATTAATACTAGATGCTTATCATTTTAATAATATACTTCTCATCAAAAAGTAAGGCAGTACCAATATTGTTAATTTATACGATTATTTTATAAAAAAAATAATGCATTTATCCATTTATCAATCTATTTATTTCGTACTATTGTCGGGGTTACCATGGTGCTATTATTAATAATGCGCCACGTTTTTCCAGTCTCTACTTTCACTAGCCAGAGTATATTAGACAATTAATTATCTTAATTTATATAGCCCTTAATTTATATAAAGCTATAATCAACTATAAAGCATACGCCCTACTATAGGTATGTTAGTCGTTAAGGGGTTAAAAATATTTCACACTCTACCTGCTATATTAAGTTGTTGATGGCTATATTTTATATAAATAAATATTTCTAACAATCACACAACATTGTCTAGCCCAAAAAATTTGCTCCTTACTCTACATTTTGTAAGAAGTACCTAGTATGATTATGAAGCGATATTTTACTGAGCAAGGTGCGTGGCATACCTCGCTCAGAGTTAATAGAGTTTGGCCTCTAAACAGAGAACTCTAAAATTAACCCTGTATAAACATACATATTGAATAAATACATATTTTTATTAAAATACTTGCTTAAAACTTTGCTATTATTAATTAAAAACAAATGACTCGTGGCCAAGTATCTGAAAATATACCGAAACGTCGAGTTTTGTATAATATTATTTTAAAAAATAAAGTGTTTATGTTAATATGTTAATCTTATGTTTCAATTAGTTGTCCATCATACACTTTGGGTAGACATCTGTTACCAAGACCGAAATCATCGAATCTCTTAATAACATAGGGCTCGTCGGTCAACTGAGCCCGCTCCAAACTTATCCCGCGAGATGAGGTGACCAAATAATTTATGTTATTATTTTAGATATGTCAACTCATCCTTCTTATAAAAAAGATAAAGAACTATTGTCTTACTTGAAATATAAGTATGTACACGCGGGAACACAAGTCTTTGGATTAAAAATTATAGTTGCGATTCGCCTTGGTTATACTGATATATAGAAAACTTTTTTTTAATACATGAAAAGAAAAATAAACGTAAGTCCATATTCAATAAATATTAGTATGTTCTCAAAACGTAGGTATAATCATAGTTGACTCGTGAGTTATATTATACACCACAGTTATGTTAAATTAGCTAAAACGATAAAATTTCAAATCTTTTAAAAACCAAATACTTTACAAATCAGTCCTAAATAATTTACTAACAACGAGTCAAACCACAGGAGTTTGATTACGAATTACGTATAAAAATATATTCTCTTATTAAAAGTAATGTAGGTAGGTATAGTAAAATGCAACTTCAATTCAAAAACTTCTTTTGATTTTTCTTCCAGTAGTCAAAAAGTAGTTAAAAGATCCTAAGTAAATATTTGTTTAATGATTTTTTTATAAATCAACTTTGATACCATTCTAAATCATATTACCATAGATTATATAAAACAAAAATCAAAACTAAGTACTTGATATAAGAGTTAAGTATTAATTGGTCTACTTTTTATATATGAAAAATAAATATATGGCCGTTCCATGTTTCGACGACATTATTAGTTTTATGCATTTGTTGGAATGTTCACGAGGTCTTTGCAAGTGGTGCATTCTCCAGCCAAATTTTAACAAAGAATAATAAATAAATAAATATTTCTGACACCCACACAACATTATCTAGCCCAAATTAAGTTTCTTAAAGAACTTGTATTATGAATACTAGATAACTGCTATACATAAGAAATATATAAACATACATATTGAATAAATACATATTTTTTATTAGAAAATAAACTTAAATAAACATATAAACATCCATGACTTGACGACTAATATCTGTGTTCGTCACACAAATATCCGTCGCCGCCGGGATTCGAACCCAGGACCTCTGGCAAAGAAGGCAATGTACGTTACCCCTACACCAGCCGGTCGTCCGAACTCATTGAAATGCGTGACACTTTTGCTATCGAAAGCTTCTTCCATCACAAAGAGCCATCCTTCATCCATCAACACTGACAATATAGGTATTTACTTTATTGGTTTTACTCGCGCAATTTCGAATCATGCGGGAATTTTGGAATAAAAAGTTGGCTATGACCTATTCCAGACTGTACACTATAACAATGCCAAATTTCATTAAAACCAGTTGATCCGTTTTGCTTCTTAATTGAGGAAAAAACATCCATCCATACATCTAAATTTTCACATAATATATTTATAATATTAGTAAGATTACTTTCGTAAATCGAAAGTTAAACAGTTTTCTTCGTGAATGTACAAATCTTAAAGAGACCAATGCAAAATACGCATTAGGTCAACTCATCCCGCGGGCTAACTTCGAGCGGCCTCAGTTAATTAACGAGCCATAGTATTTTTATATAAATAAATAATAAATAAATAAATATTTCTTACACTCACACAACATTATCTAGCCCAAATTAAGTTTCTTAAAGAACTTGTGCTATGGATACTAGATAACTGATATACTTAAGAAATATTGAATAAATACATATTTTTTATTAGAATAAACTTAAATAAACATATAAACATCCATGACTTGACGGCGAATACTGTGTTCATCACACTGATATCCGTCGCCGCCGGGATTCGAACCCAGGACCTCTGGCATAGAAGGCAATGTATGTTACCACTACACCAGCCGGTCGTCAACTCAATATGGTGTAAACTCAATTACATATTTCTATATGTACCTATAATACTAGGTATTTGTTATATTCATACATTCATACTTTGTACCTATATTTCCTTATACTTAATCTTCCGTTTTGTTTACGTTGTATTGAAAATAAATAACATGTTATCATAATTGCTCACAAGTACCACAATATTTGCAAGTCATCGTTGTTGTCAATTAAATAACTATGTACTTATAGACTAACTGTAGAGATAATATTCTTCAGATAAGTTCATGTAATGAATATTTATGAACAATAATAACAGCATAACAACTCAATCCGTTAGAAAATTAATGAAAATTGATTTATACAGTGTCAAACTGGTGACAAATTTTAGATACTGAAGGAGAGAATTCTGTTCTTCTTATCATTATTATGTATTAAAATTAGGTACTTAATTTTTCACCAGAATTCCCTAAAAATAAATAAAGAGACATTACTATACTTTTCCCGACGCGCCGCCTCAGTCACACAGTAGTTTTCCCGCCAAACGCAAACCACCACCCGCTATGTATTATTTATTATTATATGCATTATATGTATCTATTATATAACGCCTATGTAACCATGCGTTGCGCAATGATTATTTTTACTTTCGGTTAAGTTTTCTCAGTAAATGATTAATATATCTAAAGTGCGGCCGTTGCAAGAATGCGTTCCTGACAGCTGTCAAATCATAGCTTTTTTAACTTTCGAATCGGAAATAAACTTTATTCAGTGGACATAAGGAGCTGTCAGGAACGCATTCTCGCAACGGCTGCACTTTAGGTATATATTTTTTTCTCTTCATGTATGATCTCAAACTATAAAACGAGTCACGTCCTCGAATTTCAAAAGTGACCCACCAGTCACCCTGTATGTTATCACGCAAGTAAGTTACTGATCTGCAAATAAACAATAATACTTTTATAGGTTTAACTACTTTAACCCGTTTTATATACCTATCTCACCTGATGAAGCCCTGAAATCATAAGAATACAGAAATACATCAAAGTCTGAAATCCGGTCTTAGTTGGATTTTAAATTTATTTTATAATAACCCACTAAAGCCAGAGATAGAATATACCTACTTACATTAATGCTGATATAGGTTACTAATTCATCGTAAGGCCATTAACTCTGAGGTTATTAGACAGGTAAAACGAGAAAATCGAAATCATAAATGCCTACTTGATAGAGGTAACTCATCAACATAAATTGAATAAAGTCACAGTTATTACTTCTGTTATCGACATAATAAAGAAATATGAATGAAACTATTCGCAGTTACTTTTTCACTTCGGACTAAAGTACAGAAAAGATCTATTGGTTTTTATTCTTTCTACGTCTTACTTTATATTTTAATAATGATAGTTCTTATAATTTTGAGCGTAATTTGTATCACATTAATTCTCAAATTAAAACTTGAACAGTTTAATACAGTGTACTGGCGGAAACGCGGAGTAAAATTTTGTTATTGGCGGGGCCACTCACTCGGGCCAGTGTTGGACATTCTATCGTTAGAAAATAATTATATGAGTTCTCTTCATGATGTTTACCAAACGTACCGAAAAGTGCCAGCGGTGGGAGTGGCCGCGATGCAGGGTCCGACGCTGGTGCTGCTGGAGCCTGTGAACGCGCAGCACGCGATGCTCGAGGACTTCCAGGCGGAGCTGTACCGCGCGGCGCCGCTCATCGTTGGCGACTCACTAGCAGACAACGTGCTGCTAGTCACTGCCCGTCGCTGGCGCTCCGTCCGCCGCAAACTCACGCCCTACCTCACCCTCTCCAAGCTCCGCAGCATGTACCAAAACATAGATGAAGCCACTCAAGATTTCGTAAAGTACCTTCAAACTAACCCCTCGAAACGTAAAAGCGATGCATCCGAAAAGTTAAATATGTTTTTTAACGCAGCGGTATTAGCCGTTTCATTTAGTGAGCAATCCACCTTGAACATCCCGTTTTTAAACATAGCGGGAACATCTCTTATGGCTCAAGCGTCTCGCAAAATGAAGCTTGTTCTTGCTCATTTTGCGCCTAAATTATGTGGACTGCAGATAACGGAATACGAATCCCATTTTATCAATTCCGTGAAACGAAACAGTAAAGAAAATGTTAATTGTGAGAACCAATTGTTGGTCGCTTCGCATAATGAGATGCAGGAAAGTTTCGGAAAACATCTGAACCTATCTGAAGATTTGCTGGCCGCACAAGCATTCTTCTATTTTACAGCTGCTGTGGAGCCCTGTGCCACCTTAATGTTTAACACTTTGATAGAACTCGGGAGGCATCTGGATATTCAAGAAAAAGTACATCGGGAGATTGATATCGCTCACGCGAATCACTTTGGTCATATAAGCGATATTACTTTGTATTCAGAGTTTCTATACTTAGATAGGGTGATAGAAGAATCCGCTCGATTACATCCACCTGTAGCTTACTTGGTTAGACGTTGTGTTCGTGATACTGTTTTACCTGTGGGTAATATCCGAGTAGAGAAAGACACCGAAGTAATCATTCCTATCTACGAATTTCACCATGATGCGAAGTATTTCCCCGATCCAGAGTTGTTCAACCCGGAACGGTTCCTAGGAACAGTCAATAAGGGAGTGTACATGCCGTTTGGAAAAGGTTCTTCCTTTGAACCTTACGCAGGATACTACGCTAGAAGGCAAGTCAAAAGTGGCCTCATCCATATACTTCGAAATTTCACCGTGAATACTCTCCGAAAAGAAAAGAAGAACATTAAGAAAAAACCGGTTAAGAAAGTGAGATTTAATGACGCTGTATTGGAATTTCATCCCAAAGTTATCTGATTAACATGCCATATTAAGAGGCATTACTTTTTGTTAAATAAATATTTATAAATATTTAGACTGGGCATGCATTCGGTAAACATTTTTTGTTTAAATCAGTCTCCTATTTATTCATCCTGGGGTTGCATGGACTCGTTTATTTTACCGTTTAAATATCTATAAAATATTCAAGATTTTAGATAGTTTTAAATATATTGTGAAACAAAATTTATGGAAAAAGGGCTACTATTGGGAACGTGCACGACAGAGGCGGCACCTTGCAAATGCAGTTTTAGGGGCTTAAGTAAGAATATGAATACCAAAAGCTGTTTACTTTGTATAGATTAGAGTAAATAAAATACTTTAACTGTAGACAATAAGACAATAAATGAGACTGTTATTATTTTATATAACTGTTATTTTTTGAGGAATTTCTTAAAAAACTGTTTATGGAGAAATTTACGTTATTAGCCACCTACAAGAATAAAATTATGATTTAATTATGTGGTTGTACATTTTCGATTACGAAATAAGTACAAGAGGTGTTAAAATATTTCTAGTATCATGATAATAGTTCGGGGCCGCCCGACTGTTGAAAACACGTTGAAAACCAATGCTTCCAACCAAGGTTAAGGAAGGTTAAGTTGTTGACAACTAATGCCGAGTCATCCACACTGTTACAAATTTGATTGTAAACACGTTATAAACTAGCAAGGTCGCCATGGTTTGATGTTTTGTTTCCAACAGTCTAGCTGGGCTTTAATGCACAATCATCATGATATGATGAAAATCCTCTTAAAACACTAATTAGTTATTGGTCATCATGACAGTAATTTTCTCAATATAAATATATCCACGCAGATAACAATCTACTTCAAAAAGATAAACAATGCAGTAAAATATCGCTTCATAATAATAATTATAATAAATCCCCAGACAGACATGGCCCCAAAGTAAGCATAGCTTGTGTTATGGGGTACCATGTAGCGAACTAGGGGGAACCTAGAATTTATAAATACATAAATAGATAAACACCCAGACACGGAGCATTTTTTTTTCTTGTTCCTTGCGGGAATCGATCCCGCAACCACTGGCATCTGAGGCAGACAGGTTTACCCCATCGCCAAAGTGGTCGTCACGAGGTGGAAATTTGACCCTGTCTAACCAAGTCTGGACTAAATAGTCGTTGAACTTTGAATGTTATTTATTATAAGTAAATTATGTAAAGATTAACTAGGTATGAAAGATAAACGTCATCAATTAATTCTTCCAGTATTCATTGTAAAGCCGAGCAGATGTTTGAGCTGATCTCGGTATTGTAAGTTTTAGTTTTTTCGCACTTTTAACTTGGAGAGCTTGGCAATAGTAAAAATAGAATCATTTGATCTCCTTGTTATATAGAATTGTATTTTTAGAGTGAATCGGTATGTATTGAACTAACGCCGGCTTTTTGAAAATCAGAATTGGTCTCAAGATCTGTTTACATGCTCATTAACATGATAATACTAGCAGTTTCGCGTGGTTTTACCCGCCCACTCTCAAATCCCGCGGGAATAGCGGAACAAATAGTAGCCTTTGTGCTATTACTGTACACTATCACTAGGCCAAATTTCATCCAAATCCGTTGAGCCGTTCTGTCATGATAGAGGAACAAATATCCATACATTAATATTTAGAATATTAGTAAGAAGTACGATTCAAGTATTTATATCGTAAACATAAATTGTTTTGCAGTTCGTACTTTTTTTGGTTAAAGTTTCTTTAGGATGAACAAGGCATACATTTAGGATGAGTGAAAACCTAGGATGAGACGTCATAGAATGAAGATGGAACAACCCCTCATACATTTTATATGAAGTATCACACTGCGCATACTATGCCGGGACGCAGCGCATCGCATGATCCGCCGCGGATTGACCCGCGCTGTGCGATTCGTCACAGTATTTTATATCAAGTGAATTAGTCAAGAAGACTAGTCCATAGACAAGCAAGTCTAGACTTAGAGTGATAACAATGTAAGCCTTACATAAAAAAACAGGTTTCCGGTACCTGTGCGGCAAACCTGTGCGGATCTGTACCTATGAATCCAGCTTTTATTTGCATATAATTTGTCTGCCCCGGAAACCTGTTATGCACTCGTACAACTGTACTCATACGACATATTTCCTATAGAGTATCAAGAGAAACTCGACCTTATGTTCTAGTCCTTAAAGCTTTAGTTCGTACATTTTTACAGTACAGTAAACGCAATGACTAGACGTCAAAGTCCGTCGATGCGCTGCGACCCGGTCTGTCACAGTGTGCTAACATTTTTCGATAAGCAAAACCGCATCAGCTCGAACTTCCATGGGATAGAAACACTTTAGGCCGGAATGTTGTCGTCTTTGATCACTGCGCTAGTTGTATAGCTGCATGATATGCTGTGTGTTCTTCGATCTGCTGTGTTAAAAATTCCACCCACAACAAATGCTGGTTCCCTATGAAACTCCTTGTATAGGTGTTTCTCTGTTATTTAGATAATGGCCCATACAAGAATGTCCCTAAGCAAATTTTATTAAATTATGAGAATTTTTATTCATAAAATGAAGGACAATAAATCTTTGAAAAGCCGATTGATTTTCGTCCTGGTTTTGGAGTTATAGACGATTTTATAAAAAAATATGTCAGAGACTGTTGTAAATGCACAGGGGAATGTTTTTATGAATAAAAGCATCTCGGTATTTAAGTATAAAAATACTACTATTTTAACGAAAGAAATGTGGCTACATACTTAATAATAGGAATATTAGGAATTTAAACTCTTAAAGAGAAATTACTGCTTACCAGTGGACTGTTTTACCTGGCTTCCGAGAAACGTGGTTCACCAGCAGATGCAGCAGTAAGTAGCACTAACATAATGGTGGTTTCCTGCTGAACGATTCACCTGAAAGAACTTACCTCTGATTGATTTCCGTTTCATGATTTTAAAGTTTCGTGCCAATACAAAATTTGACTTAAATGCAGGATTCAAATTTTATCAGGGGACTGTTTAATAAATTGAGGACAGCTTTCACATATACATTTTACGATTTAATATTTAGAATAAAAATATAACTATGATTTGTAATGATAGTTAATCGTTTTTTTAAAGTATTTTAATATTTTTTATCCAGTTGTCACAGGAAAAAAGGCAATATTTCTCACAAGGCTTGTAATTTGCGAAATGGGACATACCAGGGAATTGTTTTTGAGTTGTTTGATGTTGATTTATTCAAACATCAAATATTTAAATTACTAAATAATCTGTGACGGATCTAGAACACCTAATACTACATTATTCATACAAAAAACTGAGGATTATTGCAATTTATTGGATGAAATTTGCTTGGGACAGAGATTTTCCATTTAGCAGAGAAATGCCCGCATATACCATGAAAAGTATCAAAAAGCCTTATCTGATGAAAAACCCCACAAAAAACAATCTTTTCCCACAACATTCTAACAGTAAGTTAAATCGTAAATACCTTTGAAAAGACAGGATCTGTCGTAATGAATGGATAAATCGTTAGGTGAAATTGGTCCTTATTGGTTTATTGGCGTTTTTGTGGGCGATAGGCTGACCCCCTGCCCCTGGGCAATAATAATCTTATTGCAGTGATAAAAATTAAGCATCATTACATTATTGTAATACATCCAAAGTCAAACGTGACATCATCTGATGGTATTACAGCCTCTGGTGTTCTGCCTACCCCGTAAATCCCTTATAGGCGTGAAGTTATGTGTGCATGTATGTAATTCTTGTAAAATTTGGTCGTAATGATTATATTATATCAAGACAAAAACACTATTGGGTCACTAATCAGGACATTCAGGAGAAAACATTGCATTAAAATTTAATGAAATAAGTCTTCTGAAGTTTAATTCACCAAAACAAAAAAAAAACAAAAACATCTAAAATTGATGAAATTAATGAAATCCATTTCATTTAATTGAAAAAAAACATGGAAAATTTATGGAAAAGTATAAAAATCTACGTAATTTTTATAGGATTGAGAATCCTGGCCAAAAGATACGATTTTCAAACAGTCTTACATCCGGATCAACTCCAGTTAACGGTTTATCCATATACGACAAATCCTGTATATAATACTACTGTTAATACCTATTGGTAGAACATAATCAACGAATGCAGAGCATTAAAAAAACCGACTTCACGTCAAAACTTTGGCTGAGTTATAATGTCATCCGTGTAAATATTCTCCGAAATCATACATATTTTTTCAAAAATTTGAAATTTTCAGTAGAGTATTCAACCGATTTCGATAAAATTTATATGGGACCAACTATGAACTAAGAATTTTCAAAATCGATTCATAATTAAAGACGTGAATGGATGAAGGTGTTATGTCGCATTTTTAGATTTTTGCATTTTTTTGCATGGATAAAGGTGTTATGTACGTACAAACATCTAGAACCTTTAAATCAATCAAATTAAGGTATATTTTCCAAAGTAAATTTTTGATGAAGGGGTTAAGTACACTTTATTTTCAAAAGCAATTTGAATGAAGGTGTTATGGGCACATAACTCTTTTATAAAAAACAACAAACGAAAATAGTCTCGTTTTCTCGGTGGATGAAGGGAGCATGTACCAAAACTTCTCGCACTTCAATGAATGAAGGGGTTATGTTCGGAACATAAACCCTTCATTCAAAAATTACTTCAAAGTTTCGTTGCGTTCATTATTTTTATTCTCTTCTTTTTTTCAAGATAGTTTATTTTTGTTGCAAATTAATTCACAAATTTGATAAGTGATTTTAGGGGATTAAATCAATGGCAGCAGCTAGATTGAGGACTAAACAATCAGTGGAAGCTGCAGTTAATACTGATTTGGAGTAATCTACTCTAGAAAACAATGCTTACGCAAATTCTAACCTCGAAAATGTTGCCGAATGTAAACCCTAATTTGTTTTTGTTTTGTATTAGCTTCTTAAATCTTGTTGCATGTTACAAAACATTCAAAATCGGTATTGCTTTTTATTTTATTTTAACCTTTTGCAGTTCGTGTTTCGGTACTTACTGGATTCATTTATGATAGGTTTTAAGTTTTGATCTAAGACTTGTAAGTTTTCTTTGGGAGTAAATACGAGAGTAGTAATCACTTCTGTACCTACCAATAAAGCTCATTACATTACATAAGTCTCCAGCTACCAAATTTGTTTTGTTTTGATATTAATAAAAATGGCTGCTTAAATCGAACCGACCTAACTTTAATTTTGTAAAGTTTCAGATTTTTTATTAATGGATATAACTATTTATTTTTTATTTTACGCTTATCTTTTTGTGTGCCTACTGTTTTCTATGCAAAAGGGCTTTTTCCTCTTTCTTAGTTCCGTGCAACTTGCAGCATGTACATTAATGGATTGAGCATAATCAAGCGCCTGTGTCTTCAACTTCTCATTTTAACATACTAGATTGAAGGAAACATGTACACAAGTGTTCCAATAAGTTTTCGACAGCTAGGAGGATATTAGGTGGCTTTTATACATAAGACGTAAATAGCAACAATGCTCTCCTCTACAGCAGCATTACTAGCATGCCTGTGGCAAGACCCCGGAATAATGTAAGAAGACATAAGATGGTATCATACACAAATTCCATTAAATTTTAAGGTACAACAACCCAAGTTTGTAAGTTGGCAATGTGTGCACTGTATCAAATTAGTCACAAAAAAATTGATTTCATTAAGGAAAAGATAAAGAAAAGCGGCTCGGATCTAAGTCCAGACCGAAGAGGCAAACAACAAAACCATGACTTTGCCTAAGTTGAGCAAATCTAAGGCGTTCTATCTACGACAGCTTTGGTTTTATAACTTAAGTATTCACGTTATAGACGATAAATCACAAGAAAACGCTGTTTGTTTCACATGGGCAGAAGACATAGCTGACCGTGGAAGTTCTGAAGTAGCTAGTGCTCTTTTGAGGTTTATTGAGGTAGATCCAATTTGTCAAGGTAAAGAACATGTCATTGTTTGGTCAGATTCATGTGCTGGACAGAACAAAAATTTCAACATGATTGCTCTTTTGTCTCCGGGGTTCAGCCATTGCAATCTGCGCTTCCTATTGTTGTAGAGTATCCACTTTTTTCCCAGGTAATGATTTGATTTAAAATCCATTCATTTTTGTGCCACTTCAGTAATGTAACCCAGCAGTCGACGCGTGTTTGTCGGTTTGCTTCACTCAGTTCATGAGTAAACCTTTCCATGAGAGCTTTTTTATCTTCCCAATTTGTTTTAAGTGGATTAAAACTGTTTTATCACTAACACCGCAGCCTGCAGCTAACTCGGACGTAGTTTGCGATGGATCCGCTTCCACAATAGCCTTCAATTCTTCATTGTCGACTTTGGTCTCCGGCCGTCAACGGGGATTGTTCTGTAGCTTGAAATTTCCAGAACGAAAACGTTGGAACCAAAAAGCACCTGCCCCTTCTCTAGCGACACCACTACCGTACACATAATTAATTCTTCGAGCCGTTTCTGCAGCACTGGTGCCACGGCGGAACTCATATTCGTAAATAACGCGAAATCTTAAAGTTTCCATTTTGTAAACCCAATGACGCAGAGAAAAAACCAAAAGAAATACGGTTTTCGAGACACAAATTGATGAGTAAATAGCTGTATAAATTTGAATTTGGAATTCTAAATCAAAGAGGAGATATTTGAGATTAAATGGCCAGTATGACGAAACACCAATTTCATAATGTAAGGACCTAATATGAAGGGAAGAGGCCATGTTGATATGAATTTGGAGGTGCTACGTGTAGAAGGCAAATATGGATCGGTAACGACTGAGAAAAAAAAAACATCAGGGAACAACTTAAATTTGTAAAAGAAGAATATCGGTACTACTATGAGACGATTATTAATGAGTAATATAATTTTTTAATATGTTTTTATGGACTTACCTCCTTCATACATCACAACCACAAATGAAAGTGATTTGTTATTCTTGGAAGAAGGAGTTAAGTACACTTCTTTTAATATAAATTACTTAAAACTATATTTTTTTATTTTATTTCTTCCTTTAACTAATCGATTGTGTAATTTTCCATAAGCAGGCACCAATTTTAAATTACTACATTTATCACGATTAGTACAACCTTCAAATGTATATTCAAAACTTTGAAGTAAATTTCCCCAGAATCATAATTTTGCGACATAACACCTTCATTTATTGTTCGAAATATCGTGTAACAAAGACAAAAAAAAAACATACATACGAATTGAGAACCTGCTCCTACTCAACCGACTTCCTCAGTCGTACTCCCTCAGTTTAACTCAATGACAGTACATATTTACCCATTAACGATAACAATTAGTGAGATGATTATTAGTTAGTCAACATAATCAACAAATAGCTTTTTGTAAAGTACACTGTGTTTCAAGTTTGCAACGTCTTTATCAGTGTTAGAGAACTTATAAGAGTACTACCTATTTACATAAAGTTGTCGAGTAGTAAATCATGCGTTGCAGTATATTGTATGTTGAAACGCGCAGTTCTAAGAAAGTAGTCCTATAAGCTCAACAACTTACTTAGGAGCCAATTAGTTTGTCTTATTATGGTAATTCGATTTATTCCTTTTAAGGACATAAAAGCCAGAAAAAATATACTTAAGTAGATGATTTAATTATGGGCATAAGTAAACGATCATAAAAATTAAATCATCTTTACTTATGCTTATAATAATCAACGAATGCAGAGCATAATAAAACCGACTTCACGTCATAACTTTGGCTGAGTTATAATGTCATTCATGTAAACATTCTCAGAAATCATGCATATTTTTTCAAAATTTTGCAATTTTTTAATGAATTCCTCAACCGGTTTCGATGAAATTTATATGGGACCAACTACGAAGTATCTTCTATCATATGAAATAATAATTTTGAAAATCGATTCATAACTGTCCGAAATATCGTGTAACAAAGACACAAAAAAAAATTGGAAGTCGTTTGAAGAAGTTGAAAGTCGCTCGGCGGGCTCCGGCTGTATGGAAAGGGCTACGCTGTATGTTTCCCTGCGGTATTGAAATAAAGATATTAGTAGGCGAACCAGATTTACCGACATAGTAAGGAGGATTACAAGCTACGTTGGCAATTGTAATTGCTCACCGAAAAGATGGCCGCTTGGGCAGTGAGGAAAACGAGTGGAAAACACGTAGGTACCTATTGCAAATTTAACCATGTTTCCTACTGATAGCCACACGTCATTCGATTTTTTACCTATTTTGATTAATTGAAATAGATTTTAGAGAATAAGATGACATAACAATTCTGTTTAGTTATTAGTAACTTACACCCATTAATGTAAAATTTTAGTTATGTATACGTGCTTGAAAAATTGTTCTGATAAAACTGGCCTACGACGTTTTATGTTCCTGAAGATCATCACAACGTTTAGTGTTTAAGTAGCTCTTAAATACACTTACTAGCTCTATTACTGCTTTATTAATAAAAACATTATTATTGACTTTAAAAATAACACTATTGCATAGCTTATAAAACAAGATTTTTTTCAAAGCCTAACATTAATATAGTGTATTTTGTCGGAATTCCAATCAATAACAATAAATGATAAGAACTGTCTATATGTCTATTATCTATGTTGAATTTGTTTCAACATAGATAATAAATCAACACACCAGACATTTGTTTTGTAAGATGTAAATAAATACTTAAGGTTATAGGTAATCTTATTTTTGGTAGAACATACTATCACCATGATTTGACAAATAATTTGTCAAATCATGGTGAACTAATATATTAGGTAATTACGCGCGACTTTATTTTATTTAAATTAAGCTGGTTTTAATACAAAATTTCATCCTTTATTTTATTTGTTTTTATTATATTAAAACCTTTCCTTGGTATGAAAAATTACCTTGGGACAACTAGATATTTGTGCCTTTATTCATTAACATCGGGTAACTGGTCTAGTCATACAAACTTTCGTCCCGTTCAAATTTTTAGGGGTTGATTTTTGAAGAAAGTAGGCCATGTTTGACCCTGAAATCTTCAACAATCGTTCCAAATTTCATCCAAATTGGTGCTGTAGTATAAACGTAAAATCGTAACAGACGGACACACTTTTGCATATAAATGCTAGTATAATGATCTGATATATGATGATATTATTATAAATGATCTGGCCACACAGGACACCAACTTTAAAAGGGTTGCATTATGGTAACCATAAAGGTACTATAAGGGTCGAGTCGAGCCAGGGTACAAGAATCTTACTCGCAAATTAGGACTTTAAGAGTTCAAATAATGGAGTGTACATTGAACAAACTGGAATTAAAAGGTTTTATACCAAAGTTTTTGATTTTTCCCATTTTATTGTTGTCTTTCTCTACTTTTGAACCTCTAGTTAGGAACCATTCGTAAACCGGAAAAACTCCTTTATTTGATTAAGCCTATTGATAGGGTAACCCTATCAAAATCTTACCATATGGAAGTGTAACCCTATTGATATGGTAAGCCTATCGACGTGGTAACACTTTGATTAAAGTTAACTGCTTTCGGATGCGCTTACCCTGTGATAGGGTTGCCTATTTCTATCTCTTTTCCGCGCATGCTGTTGAATTCGGAAGTATAATTCGAAGTGCGAGATTGAATAGATGGTGATATTTTTGATAATTTGATATTCTTAGAGAATAAATTTGCCTGCAGGTTTTAAAACCCTATTGAATCGGTAACCTTCAATAGGGTTTTCGATAGGCTTACTTCTTACATGAAGCTAACTCTATTGATATGGTAAGCCTTAAATTAGGGTAAGTCTTCGATACGGTTACCAAATCGATAGGGTTTTTTAAAATAAGTCTATGAAAAACCCAATCAAAAACCTCTTTAAGGGTAAGCGGTTCCGGTCCCTGTCGTAAACTATTATGCCATGGTAAAAAACAAACAACATGTGTTTTATTATTTATTTATTAAATGTACTTATTCTACACATATTTTAACAAAAGCTCGTATATCACTTTCATAATTTTTTTTTGACGCCATATCTTTTATTTTTTTAATGCATGTCGAAAATTATCAGAACGTAATAGGTAAAAACATTAGTTTCGGGGCACAAACTCCAGATCCACATTCTTAAGTCGTACTTGAACAGCCTGTTTGACGTATTGTATCTTGCCCTGCGACAGTGTGTTGACCCTAAAGTTCCGCAACACGTGCACCAGCCCCGCCTTGACCTGAAGCCGCGCATACCTCATCCCGATGCAAATCCGTCCACCCTTCCCAAAGGGCAGGTACACATTGTCATCTACCGCACTCGCAAACCGCTCAGGATCAAACACCTCTGGATTAGGAAAGTACTTCTCGTCATGATGGTATGAGTACACCGGCACAAACACCTGAGTATCCTTTTTGACTTTTATATTCCCCACTGGCAGCACTGTGTCCCTAGTGCATTTCCTGGTTAAAAATCCAATAGCAGGATACATTCTCAGAGCCTCCGATAGTACTTTGCCTAAGTACTCCATATTGTGCACTGCATCGTAAGATAATTTACCTTCGTTCTTTTCATAAGCTGCATCAATTTCTTGGAGAACCTTTTCTTGAATTTCAGGATGTTTGCCAAGTTCTAGAAAAGTACAAAACAATGCTGTAGCACACGGCTCGACTCCCGCGACGAAAAAGAAGAATCCTTGAGCAGCCAGGACCTCATCAGTAGGATCTAACTCCTGGCCCGTTTCCGAATCCTTTAAAGTGCCTTGCTTCTGCAGGTTGATGCATATATCCGCGAAATCATGTTTCTTTACATTTTCTTTTTCTCTTTGTCTCAAAACCTGCTTGATAGCACCAATAAAGAAATTCTCGTGTTCTTCAAATAGCTTTATATTTAAACATCTGTAAATCCACTTTGCAGAACTTGACATAGCAAATTTCAAATCTTGTTTAAGATTAGATTCAAATGCTTGCCTGGTCATTTCTAAAAACGGTGATTCGAAAGTAGATTTGGTTCCGATCCCGAAAACGGCTGCCGCAATAGCTGCATTGCAAAAACAGGTTAAAGTTGCAAAAGCGTCACCTTTCAACAACTTCGGGTTATCTTTTAAATGTTTAACGAAGTCCTGCGCAGCTTTGTCCATGATATAATACATGTTGCGCAGTTTGGCGGAGGTGAAGAGTGGGGTCATGTTCTGCCGCATCAGACGCCACTTCCAACCGTGCATGAAGAGCACGTTGTTCGCCAAAATGTCGTCTTCGTTAATTTCCGCGCCGCGGTGACTGTAGGACTGGAAGTCAAGTTGCATGACATGCTGTGTGTTCTTTGGATCTAGCACATATAAAGCCGGCGTAAACATTGAGCCTACGCCCACTGCCGGTTCCCCACGGAACTCCTGGTAGATATTGTGAAATGTCTCAAACATAGCGCGGTCCGAAAATACAAAACTCCACAAAGGTCCCAAAAATTTGTTCTTTCCGTAATATTTCACACCACGTCTTTTCCAGTAGCTTTCATTGTATATGCCTCCAAAATATACCGTTAATAATATCAGCACGACACCCACTAAAACTATTTGAAATAACATGGCGCAGCTGTCGACCGTAGGCGTTTTAAAATACAACTAAACTGAATAACCTTAACATTTTTATTTTAACTATGATAATCAGTAAGATGATTAAGTGAAGTCAACATATGAGTACAGACAGCGTAGTAAAGTGTTCAACAACTTCCTTATCAGTTTTTGAGAACTTCTATTTTATGGCTAGTATGTTTGTATGTTGCAAGGGTAATAAGCCAGAAACACACATTGAGGCCCTATAGTTTGTTCTTTTTACTTAAACAATAAATAAATAAATAATAAATATTGTGTTTACTAAATGATGCCTGCACTTAAGAGCCATGCTTGAAGTATGCGTGATTTAAAATATCTGTCTCGCTCTATAGCATAGAATTAGAAAATTGGTTACATACATGGTTACATACATAACGTCACGCCTGTATCCCTTATGGGGTAGGCAGAACCACTAGAGGTTATAAGACCATCTGATGTCACATTTGACAAATTTGGAGGTATTGTAAAGATGGAGACAGACTATTGTAGTGACAGGGGATCAGCCTATCGCCCACAACTGACCAACTGCCCTTTACAGTATGCCCGGGAAGAGGTGCAGCTGGTATATTCTATGTTTTACTTTCGCTCCCAGTCCATGACCTGGTTCATGAGCATCAATTGAGCGGTTTTGTTTTGTTTTAAATGTAATTATAATCAAAAAATTTTATGGTTCATTTCATTTTTGTACTTTAAATTTAGTGTAATTTGGTAAATGTATGTATTCTATATAAACAATTTTTAAATTTATTTTCTTTGTTCGGATGTTCGGTGTGATACATTTATAACATATTGATTTTTTGTAAAATGTAGTCATAGCATAGTTTGCTCGCCCTCCGGCACTCTGTGATGGTGACAGCTGAAAATCATCGTCTCAGTCTAGGCTGTGACATAATGCTGAGCTGTGGCCGTTGCGGCAAATTAGTATTTAAGGTGTAAACATTATATATCTCTATATTCTGTAGTAATTGCAATATTTTTTTTGTATACTTATTTTGTTTGTCGAATACATTTTTTTCATTTCATTTCATTAGTTTGAGCAGGTAGGTAAAGTTACGAATTGAACGTGAAAAAGGTTCTATTTAGAAATAGAAACTAAATAAGCTAAATAAACTATAGAAAATAAAATGGAACATATTGTAAAGATACTAAAACGGCGAGTTAAAATACAAAAATAAACGCCATATTACTTGTTCGCCCTCTAATATTATAAATAAAAATAAAATAAAAATTATAAAAAGTAAATCCGTTATTAGATGTAAGCTACACTTTACAAGATTTATTTTTTAATTTTAATCTTTAGGTCTGTGGATTTTGTGAATGATAAATAAATAAAAAGATTTTTATTGCTGACCGTCTACCATTTATCTAGGCCAATAATACTCAGTCTCGAGACTTTAGATACTTATAAGAAATAAACATCAACATAATAGATGGGGTCAAAGTACTTGTCTGAAAACAGTAGAGACCTCAATCGACTATTTTAGACCGGTTTTATAATCGAAATTTATATTTTATCTGTAGCTAAATATCTCCAACTACCTTTGAAGATAAGGCGAGAATGTAGCGTTTTTACACTTAACTAGTAATGTGTTCATGTTGTGTCAGAAAAAAATATTCACAAAAGTTAACAACCGCTGTGTAAAGATAGAAACATGATAAATGAAAATTGGCTCCATATAATAAGTCACAAAGAAATTGCTACAAAATTCATGTAAAATATACATATAAAAATAAAGCGGACTTCTCTGAACCGATGGGGAATGCAAAATTTTTAAATAATATTAATTTTTGAAAATAAACCTGTTAAACGTAATTTCGCTTGCTCACGTCGGTGAAATTATTTTGAAGTGCGGTGCTTACTTCCATACTAAGTAAACACCGCGCTACAAGGGCCCTTAAAATAAACGACGACGGCCAGTCCTCAGGTCTGATGAAGTCGGAAACGTTAGTTTTCAACCAAGACCGCATGGACCGAGCTTTGTATCCCGAGTCTTGCTAGAAGGACCATTATTGGTTAACTGCCTTCTCAAGAATGGTATCTTGATACACTTGTGCCGATGTTTTGATACCTTTTTCACAAAAGTATGGCTCAGTCACTCCTACATAGCTAACACCTCACCAAACCATCACTGAAGACGGATAATGCCCACGTTACACTCTGTCGACCACTTGGGAAGCTTCCTTAGAGCACTGAGCATAAATACGGTCATTTTTTTGTTAAAATGTTGTTCAATTGTAAAGAAAATCTCATCCGTAAACAATATTTTTCTGTGATCTCCCTTTGCGTACCGCTTCAGTAGTTGTTTCGATTTCAGATAAGAAATGACCAGTGCGTCTCTTATAGGCCGCAAATCCTAAGTCATCTTTTAAAATATGCGATATGGTTCTAGATGCTATCTTTATCTCCCGAGATAAAATCTTTTGCTTACGTACAAGATTTCTTCGAATTCTTTCCCTTACTGCTTTGACCACCTTTTTCGTACGAACACTACGTGGACGGCCAGATCTTTTTCTGTCACAAACCGAGGAGGTCTCATTGTACCTATTTTAATATATTCATAGCCCAGTACACAAACATTTGACTAATACCAAGCGTATGGAGAGTTTTAAAAATTGCATTTGGCTCCATAACTACTTTGTGTAATGCAATCACAGCGATTCGGCTCTCTTTATCACCCCACTCCATTTTAAATACGCAAAATATTGTACAATGTGTTGGCGCCAAAATTAGAAAACACAATGAATAGTCATATAAAATGACAGATTCCAAATTCAAATGTAATATATTTTTTTTTCTTAAATTGTAACAGTATTTATGGCCAGACTACTATCTCACAATTTTCTTGATATTTCAGAACATCATAATGCCTCACCAGTGGTTGGAAGGAAACCTGCCTGTGGCTGCAAAATGCGACGTGTGTGATAAAACTTGCGGCTCCGTGCTGAGGTGAGTAAAAATAATCTTTATTTTCAGACTAATTCAGCTTAGTTTAGCTCTACCGCCCCTGAATAAGCGTGTCGCAAAATGCGACTTATCCGAGTGAACTTCAGCTGGAGGTGGGACTTCTGCTGTGACGCCTTCATATACAGGGTTGTTTTTTAGTCACCGGCCAAATTTTTTTCACCCAAAAAGTATCATATTAGAATTTTTTTTTGCAAAAAATAAGCATGTATTTTTTTATTAGGAAATTAATAATTAATCGCTAAGCAAAGCATGGTCATTCTAAAGTATGAATGAATACCATTAAAATAAAGACGACTACGCGCTGCTACCAATCAGGTGCCCAAAGTTTAGGAAAAAAAAATATGTAAATCTTTTATAGCGGTGTGTTCGCTTGCAGTATGAAAAGTTCTTAGGCCATTTTATAAACGAACAAACAATTAAATGAGTAATATTGTCTTAAGTTTTCGCGATTCATACTATTAAATAAAACACTTTTTAACCGGATTTATCGCGTATATTTAATATTTGAGTCGCTCGTGACCATGGGGTCTGCAAAGACACCGAAACGTCGAGTCAAAATTTAAATGTAAATATACGCGATAAATCCGGTTAAAAAGTGTTTTATTTAATTAGGTTAATGAGTATTTTGTTATATTGTAGGGTTCTAAAAACCATAGACTATCTTTTTTCAACGCACTTTTTAAACTATTAAAAACTACCTCTGCCATTAAACGTGTATAATCAATATTTTGGTCATCTTTTTTTTTTTTTTTTTTATAAAATATGGATGGGACGTTTGTCTTCCATGACACCTGATGTTAAGTGAACATGAAGACTAAGGTGGTACACGTCCATCCACGAGAAACCTATTCACTCGACGCTTAAAAGTACTAGGACTATACTGGTCAGGGAAAATAGACGCAGGCAGTTCATTCCAAACCTTGGCGACCCGTATCAAAAAGGAACTGTCAAAGCGCTTAGTTCGACTTTTCGGAATATCAACCACATACGGATGGAAGTTCTGTCTGCGTCTAGTAGTCCGATGGTAAAAGGGTGAGGGTTCAATTTGCTCAAACAGAGCACTCGCGCACTCACCAAAATGTATCCTGTAGTACACGGTTAAACAAGCAACCTTACGACGATGCTCTAGGGTCTGTAGTTTTTTGGTCGTAAGGTCGACGTTGTTAATTAATTTACGGGCTCTTCGGTCAACGGAGTCCAGCGCTTCTAGTTGATATTTGGCTGAACCATCCCAAAGATGACTGCAGTACTCCATGCATGATCGCACTTGAGCTGTATATAAGTTAAGAAGCTGTGCAGGGCTGAAGTACCGCCGTACCTTCGAGATGATTCCCAACTTTTTCGAAGCTACTTGAGCCATGGACACAATTTGTTGACCGAAGTTTAAACTGGATGTTATAGTTACGCCTAAAAGCCCTAGATGGTCAGTGATGGGGACAGATACATTTTGGAAAGTGGGCGTTAATGTGAAGGTGCTCTTTTTTGCGGAGAATAGACACGCCTGAGTTTTGGACGCGTTGAATTTGACCAAATTCGACTCACCCCAATCGGATACTTTCCGTAAGGTCAAATCAAAGCGCTCAATCATTGACTTTCTTAAACTCTGGATTTCACGGGGGCTCGCTCGCGCATTGGATACGTATCTCTCTACAACAGTGCTGTCATCAGCATAACTAATAATGCCCGGTGTTAAAAGGTCATTAATGTGCAGCAAGAATAATGTTGCAGAGAGAACAGATCCCTGAGGTACCCCGGCATTAATTGCCATTTGGTCGGAGGAGAAGCCATCTAAGACTACTCGAATTGACCGTTCCCTCAGAAAATCAGATATCCAGTCGCAGAGCCCAATCGGTATGCCATAAGCTGGAAGCTTACTTAAGAGACCATCATGCCAGACCCTGTCAAAGGCCTTGGAAATGTCTAAGGATACAGCTATTGCTTCACCATGACCCTCCAAGGCCTCGCTCCATAAGTGAGTGGCATACACGAGAAGATCGCCGGTCGAGCGCCCGTTGCGGAAACCATATTGGCTATCGCTTAGGAGCTCGTTGGTCTCGAGGTATGCCAGGAGTCGATTGTTCAATACACGTTCCATGACTTTGCAAAGTATGGAAGTGATTGAAATTGGTCGATAGTTGACAGGATCGGCACGGCTTCCCTTCTTTGGTACTGGTTGTACGTTAGCAAGCTTCCAGGACTTGGGAACCTTACCGGATTCCAATGAAAGTCGATAAAGACGCGTCAAAACGGGAGACAACTCAGCTGCGCAGCGTTTTAAGACCACTGCAGGAATACCGTCTGGACCACTAGCTTTGTTCTCGTCTAGGTGCAGCAAGCATTTAAGAACCTCCTTTTGGCGAATGTGAACGGTACCCATTGTAGGTCCGAACTGAGGTAATTGGGGTGGGATTTTTCCTTGGCAATCTAGACGAGAATTTTCTGCGAAGATACTAGCAAATAAATCTGCTTTCTCCTTAGCAGTGTGGGCCAGAGAACCATCGGGTTTCCTCAGTGGTGGCAGCGACGGGCGACAAAAGTTCGTTTCGACCGACTTGGCAAGGGACCAGAAAGCTTTACTTCCCGAAGGGTATGCTGCTATTCTGTCTCCGATACGGCCTATGTGGGCAAAACGAGCTCTTTTGATTACCTTTTTGCAGGACTTGGCGGCAGCATTGTATCTTTTCTTAAGTTCATGCGAATCCAGGGCTTTGCTTCTGCGAGCATTTGCCCAGGCTTTGTATGCTTCCCGCTTTCGCTTTTCAGCGGCAAGGCAAGCAGTATTAAACCATGGGCGAGCTTTGGTTTCAAGGGATAGATCAGCGTGGGGAATGAAGTACTCCATTGCTTGAACTATCACACTTGAGACAGCATCAGCGCAGCACGATGGATCGGTTGATGTAAAACAAGTTTGCCGCCATGGATAAGATGCGAAGAAATGTCGCATTTCATCCCAATCTGCTGACTTGTAACGCCATACTCGCCTGGAGCCTTTTGGGCGGGTGTCAGGTGGCGAGTACAGCGATACAGATTTCACCATACAGTGATCGGATGTCCCTAAAGGTGCAGTGACGGACACCGAGTATCTGTCAGGATCGGTTGTCAGCAGAAGGTCCAAGCAATACGCAGTGTGGCCAGCAACGTCAGGGATGCGCGTAGGCTCGTTAACAAGCTGTGAGAGACCATAAGTCAGCGAAAACTTAAAGGCCTTGTGGCGTTCCTGAAAATCAAATAAAAACAAATTAATAAATAATAAACAACAATATTTAAAGTTCAAATCAAATCAAAATTTAGTTACAAAAACCATTGCAACAAATAAATTAATATTCATCATTAGGCAAACCAAAAATGCAACTTACCGTTTCATGCGTCTGGACCGTCGCTATTGTCCTGCGTTCACGCAAGCCGTGCGTGATATCTTAGCGCCGGCCCACCAGTCCGTATCCTGCTACTACGGCGAAGCTGCGTTACTCGACCGCGCAAAAACTAACCTAACAAGTACGCGTGTGAACTATATCAGTGCTTTAAATTAAACGGTGAACATTACGAATATTGACAATCAAACTCAGACAATTAGTGAAGTGAAATTATTAGTTAATTAGCCATAAGAAACATTGTGTCGTGAATAAAACCTATTATTTATTTTTGTGTAAAATTGTGTTTAAATTCTTACTTTCCAATAGACATTAGCATATATAATTATCTAGTTTAAATATAGGACCATCCGTCCTATAAGTGGTGACCCCGATCAAACGAACATTTGTTTAAAATTGTGGAAAAATACCGTGCAACAATATCGCTTCAGAAAAATATGGACGCAACTGAAAATTTTACTCAACAAATTATTGAAAATTATCGCAATAATTTATTATTAGCAGCAGCCTCGCCGATGCCAACGCCGCCGCCGGACCCTAGATTGTTAGCTATGGAGACCATGGCCAAGCGTATCGCCGAGCTTACTAAGCAGGTGGCAGCACTCAGCAGCAAACCCCAATCCTACAAAAGAAGACCAATACATAGGGGTAGTTCTCGGACGCGACCAAGGTCACACGAATATAAAGGTATTTGCTACTACCATGACAAATTTGGCAGCAGAGCCTACAAATGCACGCGACCCTGCAAATATCAGGGAAATGCCAACGGCAGTCAGTAGAAGCGGCTAACGACTGCCAAAAATGTAACGGCCGCCTCTTTGTCTCCGACAGGAAAACTAAGGTGGAGTTCCTTATAGACACAGGCTCCGACTTATGCGTCTTTCCTAAAAAAGTGACCAGAGGACACCGTATGAAGACAGAGCTGGAACTTCACGCTGCAAACAACACGATAATATCTACATATGGTTATATACAGCTACACCTAGATTTCGGCCTTCGACGAGACTTCGCCTGGAGATTTGTGGTTGCTGACGTGGCAAAACCAATTATAGGAGTCGACTTTTTAAGTCACTATAATTTATTAGTCGACTGCCGCCATCACCGCCTCGTCGACGGACTAACGAGTCTGTCCATCACAGTGCCACACCGCGAAACACATGCCGAGACAGTAACCGTAAAAGCTGTTACTGGAGATACGCCATACCATCAGCTCCTGAAGAAATATCCGGAGATCACAAGACCTGCAGGTGCACCAGTGGAGCCAAGACACAACACAAAGCACCACATACGCACAACGCCCGGCCCACCGGTCAGCGCCCGCCCACGCCGTCTTGCCCCGGATAGACTACTTGTCGCAAAGAAGGAGTTCGAAGAGATGATGTGCAATGGTACAGCACGCCGTTCGGACAGCCCGTGGTCATCTCCTCTGCACCTGGCGAAGAAAAAAGATGACGGATGGCGACCTTGCGGCGATTACCGCGCGCTCAACGCGAGAACGATCCCCGACCGCTACCCCATCCGCCACATCAACGACTTTGCCTACCAGCTGCATGGAGCTTCAATATTCTCCAAGGTAGACCTAATTAAGGCCTACAATCAGATCCCAGTGCTGGAAGCCGATATTCCAAAGACGGCCATAACAACACCGTTCGGACTTTACGAGTTCCCATTCATGACCTTCGGACTTAGAAATGCGGCACAAACTTTTCAAAGGTTCATCGATGAAGTCCTACAAGGAATGGACAACGTTTACTGTTTCTTAGACGACATATTGGTCTTTTCGCGCACACCAGCCCAACACCTGGAACACCTGGAACAGCTATTTCAGAGACTATCAAAATATGGAATACTTTTAAACACTTCGAAGTCGATTCTAGGCGTCCCAGAGGTCACATTCCTTGGCTATCGCGTCACTGCGGACGGTATCAAGCCACTGGAAGAAAAAGTTGCCATAATCCAAAACCTGGAACCACCGACAACCGCAAAACAGTTGAGACGATTCCTGGGAATGGTGAATTACTACCGGCGATTCATCCCAAACGCTGCTCAGCTACAGAGTTCCCTAAACGACGCCCTGACTGGCAACATCAAGGGAAAAGCCCCAGTGACAATGACACCTGCAATGCTGGAGGCCTTTGAAGAGTGCAAACGAAGCCTCGCTAATGCAACACTCCTGTCACATCCAGACAGTGAAGCAGAACTAGCCCTTTTCACCGATGCTTCCGATGAAAGCATAGGTGCTGTTCTACAGCAGAAAGCTGGAAGTTCATGGAGACCCCTAGCATTTTTCTCGCGCAAGCTGTCTCCAAGCCAGAAAAAGTACAGCCCGTATGACAGAGAGTTGTTAGCTATCTATGAAGCAATAAAGCATTTCAGATACATGCTGGAAGCCAGAACGTTTGTCGTGTACACAGACCACAAGCCGCTTACCTTTGCCTTCTCAACTTCAAGGGACAAATGTTCACCGCGGCAATTCCGCTACTTGGACCTCATCGCACAGTACACGACAGATCTACGCTATGTACCTGGCAAGGAAAACATAGTTGCTGACACCTTATCCAGAGTAGAAGAAGTCACACAAGCACTAAACTACGACGATCTTGCAACTGATCAGAGCCACGACCCTGAACTGCAAGATCTGCTCGAACAACCAACTGCACTGAAACTTATTAAGCATGGCAACATAATATGCGACTTCTCAACAGGAAAATCCCGCCCTTTCATTACAAGGAAATTCCGCAAACAAATCTTCTCCAAAATCCATGAACTTAGCCACCCTGGAGCAACAGCAACCGCAAAGCTTGTGGCAGAGAGATTTGTTTGGCCTGGAATACAGAAAGACTGCAAGAAATGGGCGAGGGAATGCAAAGAATGTCAAATTTCCAAAACTTCCCGTCACACTACCTCTCCTCTTTCCACATTTCCTATTCCTTCCCAACGTTTCTCCCAGGTCCACGTCGATCTGTAACCTTTAGAGTAAGGTAAGGGTCCATCGGCCCTTTACCTTACTCTAAAGGTTACAGGTACTGCCTGACAGCCGTCGACCGGTACACTCGCTGGCCAGAAGTGTACCCGCTAGCTGACATCACCGCCGAGACTTGCGCACGAGCCTTTGTCACCGGCTGGGTATCACGCTTCGGATGCCCCATCTCCATAACTACAGACAGAGGTCAGCAATTTCAATCCCAGCTGTTCCAAAGCCTAGCCCGTATCATCGGAGCTGAACATCGCCCCACCACATCATACCATCCTCAATGCAATGGAATGGTGGAGCGACTCCATCGCCAGCTGAAAGCGGCTATCGTCTGCCACAACACGGCAGAGTGGACAGAGGTACTACCTATAGTACTCCTTGGAATCCGTGCAGCCTGGAAGGAAGATCTAAAATCATCTGCAGCAGAACTTGTCTATGGTGAGCCACTACGGTTACCTGGAGAGTTCTTCGCGTCATCGCCTGCATACAACATAGATCCTGCCAGCTATGTTGACCGTCTCCGACAGCACTTCACCAAGCTTGCTCCAACACCTGCATCGAGACATGGTAATAAAACCTTTTACGTACCAAAGGACATATGGACTGCAGAGTACGTGTTTCTACGCCGAGGCCCAGAGAAACGCCGACTACAGTCACCATACACTGGTCCCTACAAAGTCCTGGACCGCAGCCCCAAAACTTTTAAAATAAAAGTACAAGACAAAGAAATGACAGTTACAATCGACCGCATCAAACCTGCTTACCTGGCTACTGAAGAGACCTGTAAAGAGGATACACGTACTATACCTGCAACTGCTATACCACCTGCTCCAGACCTGAATGATAATAAACCTGAGAGGAAAACTAGAAGCGGAAGAAAAGTTCATTTTCCGGACTACTATCGACCGTGAACCGGTCTCGGCAGGGGAGTGATGTGGCGTTCCTGAAAATCAAATAAAAACAAATTAATAAATAATAAACAACAATATTTAAAGTTCAAATCAAATCAAAATTTAGTTACAAAAACCATTGCAACAAATAAATTAATATTCATCATTAGGCAAACCAAAAATGCAACTTACCGTTTCATGCGTCTGGACCGTCGCTATTGTCCTGCGTTCACGCAAGCCGTGCGTGATATCTTAGCGCCGGCCCACCAGTCCGTATCCTGCTACTACGGCGAAGCTGCGTTACTCGACCGCGCAAAAACTAACCTAACAAGTACGCGTGTGAACTATATCAGTGCTTTAAATTAAACGGTGAACATTACGAATATTGACAATCAAACTCAGACAATTAGTGAAGTGAAATTATTAGTTAATTAGCCATAAGAAACATTGTGTCGTGAATAAAACGTATTATTTATTTTTGTGTAAAATTGTGTTTAAATTCTTACTTTCCAATAGACATTAGCATATATAATTATCTAGTTTAAATATAGGACCATCCGTCCTATAGCCTCTCTGCCAGCATGGTCAGTGTCCTGATACGGGTATAACCACTGCCCGTGGTGAGCATTAAAATCCCCCAGAAACACCAACTGCGCCGTGGGAAAACGTTGCTGAATCTTATCTGCTGTATTGCCAAGGTATTCCATAAGCCTCGTTGTCTCCCGATCTCCGCTATGTGACCGATAGATACAGGCGTAAACCACTTGGTCTAGGCCAGTATCTATGTGAACCCACATGACTGAAAGGTCCGGCACTTCCAAGTAACGGAGACGCTGATAACAGATCGCGTCACTGGCATACATGCACACCCCGGCGTGCGGGCGGAAAAGAGACTCCAGGATATAGCCTGGGTAACCAAGGTATGCCGAGTCTGACGGATCGCAGATCTGCGTCTCCGTTAGAAAGAGTAGGTGTGGTCTCTCCGTCTCAAGATGGTGGTGGACATCATTCAGATTGGAGTGCACTCCTCGGATGTTACAGAAGTGCACTTTAAGGGAGAGGAAGTGCAACCGCTGTTGAACCGTACTCTTTTTAGGACCTTTCATTGTGAATTGGTAGTGGAGTGAATAGGGAGGAGAATAGAAGTTGAGTGAAGCGCTGCAAATGGAACCAAGCAACTCGTAGGAAACAACGCACCATTGGGGAACTCGCCTGGAGACTGCGGGGACGCCCGAACCCCCCCGAGGTCGCCATCGGGTCCTCTCTAACCGGTCGCCAACCGGCACGATGGAGCCTCCCGGGATTTTTCGCGAGGTGGCGGGGCAGCCTTTCGCATGTGGCTGGCATGCTACTTGGGCCCCCTACTACCTGCGGTCGGCCAGCGGTGCACCGTGCTTCGGATCCCGCTACCCTCCAAAACGAGTTACCCGGTGAGTCATTATCCTACGAGTTGTAAACAGTTCTCCGATGCAGCACGATTACTCAGACCTATCCTCCTCAATGGCTACACTAGACATCATGCCGGAACGCGACTAAGTCACTTGGCGGCATGGTTTTGTCTAGTGGGTGGTGACAAGCCACGGCCGAAGCCTACCACCAGATTTTACTGCTCGTTTAGCACCACCCAGGGACCACGTACAAGGCATCGAGGGCTAAACCTTGCGGACGCGAGCAGTTTTCAGTCCCCAAAAATCTGGCCAAAATATTGATACTTCACCGTTCTATGGATGATAATTATTTCCAATCAATAATGAATACAATTTAAAACGACTGAAGATCAGTAATGCCATATTGGTCCAGTTTCTGTAGCAGTTATCTAGACGTATTTTCAAATTCTTATTCATTATTTATTCATTGTTCATTTAAAACAAAGATTTATGTATCCAATAAAACAGCTTTTCTGCTTTGAAAGCATGGAAAACTTTGCCCGATATGTAATACTTATTAAAAAGTTTCCGCTCATAACATCAAGGTTTAATTTCCCTAAGGAAACTAATGTTTAAGGCAAAGTTGATTGAATTGATTTTAACATCGAGAACACGGAGAGCTGAAAAAATGGTAGAAGACACGCTAACTTTGATATGCCATCTACGTAATACCTAATTTAAATACATAACTTCACGCCTGTACCTATCCCTTGTGGGGAAGGCAGAACACCAGAGGCTACAAGACAATCTAATGTCACGTTTGACTTTGGAGGTATTATAATGATGATAAAGACTATTACAGGGACAGGGGGTCAGCCTATCACCCATAAAAACGCCAATAAAACCTCTAGCCCTTAACTGACTTTTACAGTATGCCCGGGAAGAGACGCAGCTGTTACATTCTATATTTTTCTTTCGCTCCCAGCTCAGCATGGAAGCTAATCTAAACTTATTTAAAATTTATCAAGACGACCACTTTGGCGATGGGGTAAACCTGTCCGCCTCAGACGCCAGTGGTTGCGGGTTCGATTCCCGCACGGAACAAGAAAAAAAAAATGTTTCGTGTCTGGGTGTTTATCTATTTATTTATTTATATTTTAGATTCCCCCCTAGTTCGCTACATGGTATCCCATAACACAAGCTATGCTTACTTTGGGGCCATGTAGTTGGTGTGATTGTCTGGGGATTTATGAAGACATCATCCGAAAGATCTTTCGCGTAACCTATTGCTTAAACTTTTTATCATAAAATCTATGCAAATATTTTAAAAGCAAAAGTAAGATTATTTGTTTGTTGGCCCTCCTTTCCCGAGGATCTGGCGTAATGCAACGTAGTGATATTTGCATGCGGGTAGTGTAATGGTGGCAGAGAAAATAAGCTACTTTACTTAATTAAAATTTGGTTTAGTTTCGTCTGGTACAATCGATGTTTTATTTTTAACTATCTAACTAATATTATAGTTTCTTCGATAATGGCAGGATACTTTTAATCCATGCACATACTACTTATGCTATTGTGGAAAAATTAAGTATACCTAACACGTCACGCCAAAGCTGCTGTCAGCTGCTCATCTATTCCATTCAAGAGTCTAGAAGTAAGTTTTTGTCTGTAAAGTAGTTAAAGGACTTTTTAAAGTTAGTTTTTTTCTGTAATATTAGGCAAGCTGTGTAAATATACAGGATGACTGGTGACAAATTTTAGATACTGAAGGAGAGCACTCTGTATTCGATTCTGGGCATAATTATGTAATAAAAGAAGGCACTTAATTTTTCACTAGAACTGCCCATTCATAAATATAGACTTTTGTTACTATTTATTTTACTTACGCCTGAGTCAAACGCGGCACGTGACCTGGCACGCGGATCGCTGCCAACGCTTGTTAAACCATGCGTTTCGTAATTAATTCTTTAACTTTCGGTTAAGTTTACTCATTAAATTTTGATGTATGATCTCAAACTTTCACGTCCTCGAATTTCAAAAGTGACCCACCAGCCACCCTGTAAAGATAAAAGATTATTTCTACGTAATTCACTTTTTTCTTTTCACATTTTAGAGGGGCGGCTCTAGCGCTCTCGCTTTTATGACAAACTTAAATTCGGTATCATAATAAGTAAATATTAATTAAATTGATTGAATAAAATTATTTACAAACACATTGACATGTTTTGACATGGAATGATAGCTAAAGTTATATTAACACGCAATTACTTAATTTTAACTTAATGAAATGACATCTATGTTTTTCAGTTTTGTAAAACTCATAATGCAGCAATGTTCATTGAAGAACAAGGGCCAAATAAGGTTTAAAACCTAGGTACCTACATTTTACTAGAATTTATTCGGGTAACTGACTCTGGAAACCCACATTTATTTCGGTTTACAAAAACTCTCTTTGTTTACCCTTTTGAAACTCAAGAGCTATGCGAACATACTTATTGCTGGTTCTTACTGAGTACATTCTTTAATTTTGCTAGCAATAAGCGTCGAGTTTAGGTTTAGGAGAGTAGGTTTCTCGTGAATCACGTATACCATCTTAGGCTTCATGATCTCTTACCATCAGGTGTCATGGAAGACAAATAAATTTATTACCTAATTTGAGGACCGGCTGGTGTAGCGGTAACATACATTGCCTTCTATGCCAGACGTCCTGGGTTCGAATCCCGGCGGCGGCGGATATTTGTGTGATGAACACAGATATTAGTCGTCAAGTCATGGATGTTTTTTTAATAAAAAATATGTATTTATTCAATATGTATGTGTATATATTTCGATTTATGTATTGGAGTGCTCAGCATCAAATTTTCTGTGGACCGTAATTGTCTGTTGTGATTTTCATGTCGGAAACAAAATAGATCTACGAGATAGCTCGGAACCACAGGATTAAACAGCACACGGTACAGTAAAGAAAGAATATGAGTATCCCGGCGAAGGCGAATAGGGAGCCACTCGAGCTTAGTGCGGAATTCGGAGATATGATCATATTTACGTAAGCCGAATATGAAACGTATACAAAGATTTTGGAGTCGCTCAAGTTTATTTAAAAGTTCTTCTGTTAGGTCAAGGTAGCTGGCATCGGCATAATCGAGAACGGAGAGAAATAGAGAATGTGCTAAAGAAATTTTGGTTGATATAGGCAAAAAATTGCGCAAGCGTTTAAGGGAGCTATTGATGCTATTGATTTAATCAATCCTTTTCCGTGAGAGCAGTGTCCTTGTGGAATAAACTACCATACGAGGTAAAATCAGCCCCTTCACTAAATTCATTTAAATTTAAATTGAAGAAATATTATCTCTCTTTGCTCAAAAATTAGAAGAAGTATTCTTATATGTGTTAGCTTGTAGGATCAAGATTTGTATTTAAACCTTGGTATTTATTTATCTATATATTGTATGTGTATGTATAATATATATATATATATATATATATATATATATATATATATATATATATATAAATATGTATATATATATATATATATATATATATATATATATATATATATATAAATATGTATTATAGTATTTTTATTTGTAGTATGTTTATTGTTAAAATGTAGTTGAACTTGTGCTTTATTAGTACCTACTGATCTGGCTAGTTTTTATCTTTACTCAAATACAAGGTTGTCTGGTAGAGATCGCTTTACAGCGATAAGGCCGCCTGTTGCGCCTATCTGTATGTTTTTTCATTGTATTTTTTTTTTCCTTTTTGTAATTGTGTGCAATAAAGTATAAATAAATATATATTTCTTAAGTATATCAGTTATCTAGTATCCATAACACAAGTTCTTTAAGAAACTTAATTTGGGCTAGATAATGTTGTGTGAGTGTCAGAAATATTTATTTATTTTTATCGTATTTATAATATAGCGCTCTTAACCCTCCTTACAGCGAGGGTTGTGCGAGGTCACATATTAATAGATCTAAGCACTGTAGCGCTCTTGGTTTAACTGGCATCAACGCTTGCATGTTTGAGTGTCAATGTCATTAACAAGTGTGCAAATAACAGAAATGTAATAGGTAATGTTGTTCTGATAATTATAATTATGATGATATACATGAGTCAGACTCTATCAATCATACTCAGGTTGATTAATGGTTTTACGTATTTACTTATAAGTTGAGTCAACTACCGCCATTATATGATATAAAAACAGGTGAAGATTTAGGGGGTTCGAGACATTTATTCTCATAAGAATTTTTACAATTCACTTAAATGAGAAATAAGCATACATTTGTTACAAAGTGTCCACTTAATTAATACTTAAATACATTTACACATATTTTAAAAAGCAAACAACAAAAGAAAAACATATATTCTTACAAAGCAAGCAAAGTATCTAGTATAATAAAAGTGGGTAGTTTTATAATTGGTTCATCAAACCGGCACGACTTGCAACAAAAGCGAACACAAATACGAAGATCTAAAGCGAAATTTAACTAGATGTGGCTTGGGGCCGGCCGCCCGAAGGCCTCATTCGTACTTATAAGTCAATAAAGAAGAATTTTGGGAAAATTATTTTTATGAAATAATTATGTACATGTTAGTATTTTTTTTTTGTTCTTATTTCTTACCTTTTTTATTTATGCTTTTAAGAGTGTTATAAAATGTGTATAAAAAGTGGGATAAGTCATTATAATAAAAAATCTTTATTTGCTTTTCACAACAGTACAGTTAGTTGTTACATAGATGTAAAATTATTTTATTATTTAACACAGAAGTTGATTAGATTTCTCATACCACGTGTTGCACGTCGTCGCCTTGAAATTCTCCAGCGTTTCTTAATCTAACAGTGTTCCGTAACCAGGCAAAGTCGAATGCATTACCTCGTCGTGCTACCAGAAGAACCACTTTGTTATGTAAACGATGAGGGTAGATTGGATAGAAGCTTTTATCGACTGCCTTCATAGAGAGGGGAATTTCAGAGAAGCTAACAAAGAAATTAATATTTGCTCGGTGGAGGCAGGTTTTTTCTTTTAACCACAACCGGTAATAATCTTTTGAAAGTGAATACTTTACCGATTTAAAATAGACTCTTTGTTGAAGGTAAGATGGTAGAGTTTTGTTTACTCCATAAAATAGAGTGTTTTGTAGTTAGGGGTACGGAAAAGAAATAAATAAATACGGAGAGACAATTGTAGGGGTCTTTGTTTTCTTTTGAGTTTGCAGCCTAAGTCTTTCTGTTAAATATTACAGAGCACTAGGATTGTAACCCTAATTAATGGTAGTCAAAAACATAAAAACGCAATCATTTTTAGAATCATTGTAATGACTTGTTACCTATTGCAAAAACTGAGACAAACAGCATTGGACCAGCTCGGTAACTTACGGCCAAAACATTCTCGAACCCTGCGTCACTACGGAGGGATTATAGAAATTGGTTATAATATTTCAGGTAATTGAATTGAAAAAAATATTAAATAAACGCAATTGACTGTACGTATATGACCTGAATTTTTATTGCTAGAACTGCTAATAATTATTACCTATATCACATTTCTGACATCTCTACATTAAATCTGGTTGTCAAGGTTTGGAACGATCTGCCTGTGTCTGTTTTTTCTGACCACCACAGTCCCGGTTCTTTTAAGTGTCGATTGAATAAGGTTCTTGTGGATGGACGTGTACCACCATAGTCTCCATGTGCACTTTCAATGAGGTGGCATGGAAGACAAACATACTATCCTTACTATATAAAAAATGTTGTTCTGTTGGCTGCTCGCATTTGGCATAAATATTAATATTTGTTTAATAAAAAAAAATTTAAATAAGCAAATCCCTTTTATATTAAAATGTCTGATAAATGTATCTCTACGCCCTCTCACAAAACGTGGTTCCGTCAGCCGACGTCTAAGGACACTTGGCGGTGTAAGTGAGGTGAAGATGCACACTTTCGGCTGCCCTCTTTTTAAATAGCAGCGAAAAGCACCTAGCCTCGTTTGGAGGCTTTGTCTTTCTATTGGAGTGCTTTTAGTAACGCCTCTTAAGGGTAGTTCTTTTTAGCGTTCCGTACGAAATTGTGCAGAAAAAACCCTTGTAGTGCCAATTTGTCCCTTGTCTTACTTTACGTCTGTGAATTAAACTTGCTCATTACTTCCTTTCATTCAATTATTTTTTAAATCTAAGCCACTGTGTGAAACGTGTTAAGGAACTTATCATTAGTAAAAGAGATCAACATTAAAAAGTTGAAATTCATTAAAGTTTAATAAACGTAATTAAGTGTTTTCAAACTTTTTTGGTTACGTTTCAATTTTATTTGAATTTTATCACGGATCGAATCTATATCCGCCGATCACAAGCACTTCAAATATATTTGAAAGATATGATCGATCCCAACGAAGTAAATGCCTATGGACTCCAAGATTCTGCAATTGTAAGAATAGAATGCCACGATACTTAAGTATGTTTTCTCTGATAACGCATACAGAGGAAACCCTCAGCGTTTATATCAATTCTGAACAGAGTGCTCCAGAAATACCTCCCTAAAAGCTGATGCAAATGGATGCTTATTTATTGTTAACCATTTCGATTAAAGGTTCGTTAAAATTCAGTTCTAGTAAAAAACGGTTAAAATTCACAGTTGTATTCATTTAAAAGTCTTATGTTTTTTCATTTGCTTTTTAATAGCAAGAAGTGTGTAGTTTGGATGACTCAGCGGAACAGTAACAATTTTTTATTTTTACCAAAAGGCTTCAAGACTTCCGCTGCCTCTGGTGCCGTAAGTGCGTGCACGCAGCCTGCAAACCATCATGGCGCGCGTCTTGCTCGCTCGGGCCGACTCGGGCCTCGCTCGTGCCACCCACTCGGCTGCATTCGGTGGGACCAGACGACGCCTGGGTGCCAGACCGACCGGCCTACGCTTCCCCACTTATTGTGTTTGTTAACAGCAGATCTGGTAAGTATTGCCAACTGAAGTCGGTTTGTTATGAACTACATTGAAAAGCTAGCTGGATATGTATATTTTAGGATAGCTTACAATTCCTAATAAATGGCCCACCAATCAGGATCATATCTGTATTATTGTAGACAAAAGGTTGCATTGACGAAATAGTCATGACTTAGCTCAAAAACGGATGGCCGTAGGGGTAGTAACATTCTTGAGTAGAGACTTTGACTGGGAGGCGAAGTGTGGGCATCCCTCTAAGTACTTCGGTAAACGTCAGATTTGTGGTGAGTGCATAATCGAGCAGTGGAAGACATTTCTGTGACTTCTGTCTTCTTAGATGATTAATAGTTCATATTTAACAATGAATTTCATTGGATAAATTCATACAGCGCCATCTAAACTCAGTAATTAGCTAATGGAACCAAAGAATAAAACGATAAAGTAAAACTTTTTGTTAGATATTAAGATAAACTGTGTCAAATAATACGGGCTTTGCATTTTATTCTTTGAGAATGCGTCCGCGTCCTTATTGTCTCACTTAATTCTTTATAAGCTCCATTATAATTTTAAAACCAGAAACCATTTTGAAAATAGTTTATGGTTTTAAAATAGTAATGGAGTAAACTGTTAGTAATTAGAAAATAGTAAATAAAAGTAACTAGAAAATATTCTCTTTATGGGTCTATTTTCGTAGAAATTTAAATGGAAACGACGGAGAAATGAGATTTCTCTTCCGAACATATTCGAATTAATCTACAGCCAATTCCAAGATAAAGAGCTATTTGAAACGAATGGCGGATCCTATTCTTTAATATCCGCTAATAATAAAGCAAAGTCTTTTCATATTCGGAAATTACTTTATCCGACCAGACTTTAGACCTCGTTGCCCGATGGAAACCATTGTTTATATGCCATACTCTACTTTCTATTTTATTGCGTCTTTACAACTTATCACTAGAAAGGAAGATACAATGAAAACTTTTTAAGCACGGGTTAATGGGGTAAAAACTGCCTACTAATTCCAGTAGAGGCGCTAATTACGCTTGACCCATAACAACTGTCAAATACCACAGTAAATGTGTATTTTATAGTGATTTTTATAAAAAAATTTGAAATGCGTCATTGCATAGTCATAAATTTTATAAAAAATACATACCACAGTTTTTCCGACGATAAACACTTACTTTGGTTGTGGATGTACTTGATTTAAACTTTTTGTTTCCACATTTTGATACAGAAAAACAAATTCTAATATAGATTTCCCACAAAAAAGAACACTGAACAAGCAATTTTGATAACAACTTGTTCATTTGACAGTTTGTTATAGGTCAAGCGTATGAAGCGACATTTATTTAGAGCTTTTCGTTTTCTTCTCCATTAGCTCACAAACAATGTATGTATTATATATAGGAGATAAACTATTTGGTATGTAGTTTTATATTTATATTTTTCTACGAAATCAAATTGATTCATTTAAAATCTAATGCTATTATTTTTTATAGGTTACATTTTTTTATATTAAACTACTGCAGAGCTATGTTGGGGTCTGAACATTTCATATTTTTACCTACAATACAATTACTACACATATTTTATATTTTTATTGAATAAGTTCCCACACTTAATTAAGGTTTATTACCAAAATGTAAGGGGCTTACGAACAAAGTCTCATTCATTTTTAAATAATATACTTCTCAATGACTATGATATTTACTGTATTACCGAAACTTGGCTCAATGAAGATTTTAATAGTCCAGAGTATTTTGACGATAGATATTTGGTATTTCGGAGTGATAGGGATGTGTCTGCGGGGTGCGGAGAGAGGGGAGGGGGTGTTGCTATTGCTGTTCGGCGAAACATGAAGCCCGTGTCGCGAGCGGACTTTACTGCGCCGTCCTCTCTTGACCACCTGTGGGTAAGTATTCCAGTCCATCATTTAACTTCTGGCCCACGCACGTCCACACTCAGCTATATACATATTTGCTGCGTGTATATACCACATAGTGTACGCCACGAAACTGAATTGCGTGTAATATTCGACTTAATAGGCGATTTAATTGACCGTTACCCCAATGACAAATTTCTGATAACTGGTGATTTTAATATAACATATGCTAACTGGTATTATGACTCTGATTCAAAATCAATGATAATGCATTCAAATACCAATTCACTAGTACAATTAACATCTGATTTTATGAGCTTTACGAATCTTAAACAGTTTAATTCTTCTTTCAATGTTAATAGTAGATTGTTGGACCTAATTTTTTGTAATACAAACTGTAGTGTAACTTCTTGTAGTGGACCCATAACGTTGGAAGACGCACATCATAAAGCATTGGATATTAACCTAAAACTAGAAATGTTTCAACCATTACCTCAAAATACAGTTTATAAGAAACAGTTTCATAGCGCTGACTATCACTTAATTAGGACTAAGCTGTCATGTATTGATTGGCAATCTTTGCTTTCTAACACTTGTGACATAAATGCCATGGTTAATACTTTCTATAATATTATTAATGACATTATTAAAAATCACATTAGTGTTCGTAAAGTTCTCAACACAGCACGCTATCCTCCTTGGTATACTATACCGCTTATTAAATTATGTAAGGAAAAACAAAAATATCATTCGAAGTGGAAGCGATATGGAAATCCTTTAGATTACCAGACTTTTTCAACACTTCGAAAGAGGCAATGTAAACTGCAGAAAACTGAATACAATAAGTTTATAAAATTTAGTGAAGATAGTATTGGAAAATGTCCTAAACTTTTTTGGTCCTATGTAAAAACCAAATTACCTTCAAAGCATATACCGGACACAGTAACTCTAAGCCAAGTCATTTCGAACAATGGCGAAGATACCTGTAATTTATTTAACGAATATTTTAGTTCTGTTTTTGTTCATAGTGCACCACGGCCCAATACATACGATCCCAACTGTCCACCTGTGAACTCCCCTGTTAATATTAGTAGTATATCTTTCTCCATGGAAGAAATAAGTAAACAACTAAAAAGTGTTGATGTTTACAAAGGAGCTGGACATGATGGTATACACCCTTTGTTTATTCGGAACTGCGCTGCAGAATTAACGTTACCGTTGTTCATCATTTATAATAAATCTTTAGATTCCGGAATATTTCCATCATTATGGAAACAAGCTTTGATTACACCTATTCCTAAAAACGACTCCATTAATGATGTGACTCAATACCGGCCTATATCAAAAACTAACATATTTGGCAAAATATTAGAAAAACATGTTACTTGTAAATTATCAGATGCTTTAAAACATCATATTTCTATTAACCAGCATGGTTTTTGTAAAGGGCGCTCTGTCGAAACAAACATGCTTACTTTTACGAATAGTTTGGTCGACGCACTTGATAAAGGGAAGCAGGTAGACGTTGTATACTCTGATTTTTCTAAAGCATTTGATAAAATTAACCACGATCTGCTAATAGAAAAGCTTTGGACTATTGGAATAAACGGTGATCTTCTTCGCTGGATAAGGTCATATGTTATGAATCGATCACAGGCGGTTTCAATACAGGGTTACCTCTCCAGGTTCTTGCATATTCCTTCGGGAATTCCCCAGGGATCACATATAGGGCCGTTACTTTTTATTATTTATATTAATGACATCGAAAGTAGTATTAAAAATTCGAGGCTTCTATTGTACGCTGATGACGCAAAATTTTTCAAAAACATAACCGACGTCAATGACTGCTTACAGCTGCAATCAGACCTGGATGAAATATCTAAATATTGCTCATCGAACCAACTGTACCTTAATCTCGAGAAATGTTCCATAATGTCATACACACGCAGACACAATCCTATCGTTTTCGATTATAAAATTGATAACCAATGTCTTAAAAGAGTAACCTCAGTACGTGACTTAGGAGTAATAATGGATTCAAAGATATCCTTTAACTTACATATTGATTACGTAGTCAAAAAAGCTTATCGTCGACTTGGATTTATTCAAAGGATCTCGAAACCATTCAAGCATTCGCACACTATAAAACTTTTGTACAATTGCTTTGTGCGTTCACTGTTAGATTTTGCCTGTATAATCTGGAGTCCTTATTATTCTTGCCATATAGCTCGTATTGAGAGGGTTCAAAAAAAATTCCTGAAACATTTAGCTTTTCGTGAAAATTTCCAATTCATTACCTACAGTGACTTACTTAATCAATTTTCAATGACCTCTCTTGATCGGCGACGCACAATGTTTGACCAAGTATTCCTTTTTAAAATATTAAATAATAATATTGACTCTCCATATATTTTAGAAAAAATAGGCCTTAGAATACCAAGACCTAGCTCACGTTTGCAGATGTTGTTCAATGTACCTTTTTATAAAACTATTTACACTAGTAATAACTTTTTTAGCCGAAGTGTTCAGACCTACAACAAAGAATTGAATAAATTAGATATATTTAGTAATAGCTTGGCAGTTTATAAAATGAAACTACAATCTTACCTATTGCAATGTCAACTGTAGTTTAATGTGTTTTTAATGTTTCATGTAGGTATACTTTATTTTGTAAATGTCTACTCAAGTGTTTCTTTTTTTTTCTTTCTTTTTTCTCTCCATTTCAAAATGTTAAATTTGTAAGACACAGTTCATTTTTTTAAATTTGTTTATGTTGATTTAAATTAAAGGAACTATAGGTCTTTAAGTACTTAATTTTATTTGTAATAACGTTATTGTAAACGACTGTTTGATTCCTAAATAAAATAAAATAAAAAAAAAAAAAAAATATCATTCAATGGTACAGATAAAGCAACGTTTGTTTTGCCAAATATGCGTCACCGCCAACCATTCATTATTCAACACGAATCCCGTGCTTCAGAGGACACTTCTGAAATCCATCAACCAGCACAAGCCCAGCTTGATAGTTATCCCAAGCATCCCCTTCATCCAGGAGAGAGTCTTACTCCCCTACAGTAGGCTCATCAAACCGAGTTTTGCTAATACCTTTTAGTTTTGCTAATCATCAACACAACTCCGTGTAATGTGCCAACTGCAGGACTATGAGTCTCTCCTCTGGGTGGCGAGGAGGTTTAGGCCGTAATCCACCAAGTTGGCGCAGTGCTGGACGGTGGATGTCAGTATTTTCTTCTGACAAACCTTCACGACACTGTACCCTGCGATATCGTTTGACATGCACAGTAACCACTAACCACGGCTCCACAACGACTACCAATACTGTGTAAGTTTTGCTAATACCTTTGTATAATCGTTTCTCTTCCAGGAGACAACCAAGGCGTGAAGTTCCTGCGTCGTTTCAAGCAGCTCCTCAACCCGGCGCAGGTGTTCGAGCTGAGCGGCGCGGGCCCGCGGCTGGGGCTGCGGCTGTTCCGCCACTTCGCGCCCATCAGGGTGCTCGTGTGCTCGGGGGACGGCTCCGTCGGCTGGGTGCTGCAGGAAGTCGACAAGCTGGATATGCATGTGAGGATGTTGATTTGTGGAGCTAACAGTTATTTATTTACGTTTTATTGTACATGGAATAAAGTTGAAATAAAAGTTGGTTTAGAAAGTAGGTACCGTTCTTCTTATTTTAATATAGCATGATCGCGCTGAATATTTCGATTCTCATTCATCTCTGAGTCAATACCTTTCATCTGAATCCACAGATCCTGGATATCGTTTCAGCATCACAAATTACTAGTCAAGACGAATGTGATAAGCCCACACACGGTACACATTCGGTTCCTAGGGTGCATATAAAATAAAACTTTGTTATAGGGCTTACCATTCTTGGCACTGTTTCTCCAGAAGCCATTAAATTAAACTTTGTTAGAAGGCTAACCAATTCTTTCACTATTTCCTTAGAAGCAAGTCCAAACAGCTGTGCTGCCGCTTGGCACCGGCAACGACCTGGCGCGCGTGCTGGGCTGGGGCGCGGCGTGCGACGACGCCGCCAACCTGCAGCTGCTCATCGAGCGGTACGAGCGTGCCTCCACCAAGATGCTGGACAGGTAAACTCGACCTTCTGCTGTGGAGTTAAGGTCCATCATGCATGTGCCGCTGGCTGGGGCGCGGCGTGCGACGACGCCGCCAACCTGCAGCTGCTCATCGAGCGGTACGAGCGTGCCTCCACCAAGATGCTGGACAGGTAAACTCGACCTTCTGCTGTGGAGTTAAGGTCCATCATGCATGTGCCGCTGGCTGGGGCGCGGCGTGCGACGACGCCGCCAACCTGCAGCTGCTCATCGAGCGGTACGAGCGCGCCTCCACCAAGATGCTGGACAGGTAAACTCGACCTTCTGCTGTGGAGTTAAGGTCCATCATGCATGTGCCGCTGGCTGGGGCGCGGCGTGCGACGACGCCGCCAACCTGCAGCTGCTCATCGAGCGGTACGAGCGTGCCTCCACCAAGATGCTGGACAGGTAAACTCGACCTTCTGCTGTGGAGTTAAGGTCCATCATGCATGTGCCGCTGGCTGGGGCGCGGCGTGCGACGACGCCGCCAACCTGCAGCTGCTCATCGAGCGGTACGAGCGTGCCTCCACCAAGATGCTGGACAGGTAAACTCGACCTTCTGCTGTGGAGTTAAGGTCCATCATGCATGTGCCGCTGGCTGGGGCGCGGCGTATGACGACGCCGCCAACCTGCAGCTGCTCATCGAGATCCATCATCGATGAAGTCCTCCATGATGAAGGACAATTTTTAATAAATAAATAAATATGCACATGTTTAGCCAAATAAGCTCTTTTTATGTTTTGCAATTTTTGTACATCAGACTCATTATTTGGTAATATTCTCGACAGGTGGTCAATAATGACATTCGAGCGCTCACTGTCCGCGCCGCCGCCGCCGCCCGCGCCGCCTGACGTCGTCGACGAAACAGCTTTGTTGAAGAACCTGCAAGACATCATGCAGGTAACAAGTTTTTCAGATTTCGCTGAGAACCTAAAATTTAAGTTGTAGGTAACTAGTGATGCAGTATTTTTGAGTGCTGATGTAATGAATTGATTAAATGAATGAATAAAGGGGCGCATCACACAATACCAGGTTGAGTGGAAATCCTTAAAAAATCTATGGTTTTGCTAGAGTTTTCATGCAGTAACGTCGTAGGGTACTATCGACATAGGCCTTTCTTTTACGCCTTAAAGTGTACATTTCTTGATAAAGGTTATGTGAAAATCCTTAAAAACTCTATGGTTTCGCTAGAGTTTTCATGCAGTAACGTCGTAGGGTACTATCGACATAGGCCTTTCTTTTACGCCTTAAAGTGTACATTTCTTGATAAAGGTTAAGTGGAAATCCTTAAAAACTCTATGGTTTCGCTAGAGTTTTCATGCAGTATCGTTGTAGGGTACTATCGACATAGGCCTCTTTTTTACGCCTTCAAGTGTACATTTCTTGATACAGGCGGGAGAAGCGTTCGGCCCCGCGTGCAGCGCGCTCCGCGACGGCTGCCTGCGGCTGGCGGCGGCGGGCGAGCGCGCGGGCGGCGGCGCGGCGCGCGCGGCACACCGCCTGCGCCGCGCGCTGTCGCTGCTGCTGCACGCGCGCGCGCACCTCGCGCACGAGCACGCGCGCTGCAAGTAAGCCACTTGCTGCTCTACCGCACTGCCATAGGGCTCACATTGCCTCGCGCGCGGCACACTTATCGCTTAATTAACACTATTAACACCTATAAATATCAACATTAAGCACTTCAAACGTTTTTTTTTTTTCATAAAATGTAGGAGGTGTGTTCTTTTTAAAGCTCGTTTTTCTGTATAAGATGTTCCATCAAAAACGGTGCCGTTGTTTGTACCAGAAAGCGTTACAGGCAGTATTACCTACTTTTATATTTATTTATGTAGGTATTAATTTTCATCAATTTTGTCCAGGTCATGGGAGCCTGTGGAAACAACTAGCGACAGTGAGCCGGAGACGCAGGCGGTGGCTGAGAAGGGCAGCATCGAAAAGACTGAAAAGGTACTGTTGGAAATAAAATACTTCTTGAACCGCATTTTATCGCATTTATTGTAATGTTACGGTGTCCTTACAGACCTCACGGTCACGAGCGTCAGTTGGGGAGATTTAGAGGCGATTAATAAAGAATTGTTTTATGACGGTCTACGTGGCGCAGTGGCATAGGCGCTACTGCACCAATCGTGAGTACGGTCGTTCGGTTCCCGCAAGGAACAAAAAAAAAATTATAATGTAATGACAGGACGTTTGTCTTCCATGCCACCTGATGGAAAGTGCGCATGAAGACTATGGTGTTACACGTCCATCCACGAGAAACCTATTCACTCGACACTTAAAAGTTCCAAGACTGTAGTGGTCAGGAAAAACAGACGCAGATTGTTCCACACCTTGGCAATCCGTACCAAAAAGGAACTATCGAAGCGTTTTGTTCGACTTCTTGGTAAATCCACTATATAGGGATGGAAGTTCTGTCTGCATCTGGTAGTCCGGTGGTAAAAAGGGGTGGGTTCAATTTGGTCAAAAAGAGCACTCGCACACTCACCAAAATGTAGCCGATAGAATACTGTCAAACAAGCAACCTTACGATGATGCTCCAGAGTCTGTAATTTTCTATTTGTAAGTTTGTTGTTATTTATGAGTTTACGGGCTCTTCGGTCAACAGAGTCTAGCACTTTGAGCTGGTATTTGTTAAATTTGGTAAATTTACCATGTCTGGGTGTTTATTTATTTATTTATACATATACATATACAGGGTTGTTTTGTAAGCACCAGCCAAATTTAAAAGTTATTTTCTTTGATACGATATAAACGTACCTGCATTTTTATTGTAGTAATGCTCACTAGAAAAAAATAAAGATATGTTACCACAAACTGTTTTAAAAACAGTCGCTGTTGATGAACACAGCTACTACGACGCGGTATTTCATTGTTAATACTACGACGTAATATTAGAAGATGTTTTGTAGTAGCGCGTAGTCGTCTGTACTTTAATGGTATTCATTCATAATTTAGAGTGACCATGCTTTGCTTAATATGTTAGCGAATATATAATTTCCTTGTAAAAAATAGAAATAACTCTTTTTTTCAAAAAAATTGGCAGGTGACTAAAAAACAATTCTGTATGTATTTATATTCTAGGTTTCCCTCTAGTTCGCTACATGGTATCCCATATCACAAGCTATGCTGCTTTGGGGCTTTGTTGTTGAAGTGATTGCCTAAAAAATTACTTTAGGTTTATAGCTTAGTATAGTATATTTGTGAATAATATAGTTTAGCAACCCAGCCTTACAGCAGCAACTCCCCACAGGAGCAGCTGAACTGGGCGGCGCGGGACTGCGCGCTGGGCACGCGCGCGGACAGCGTGCGGCGCGCGCTGCGCCAGCTCCTGCGCACGCTCGCGCCCGCCGCGCCCGCCGCGCCCGCCGCGCCCGCCGCGCAGGTCAGCACAACACAGTTAAAACCACAACTCTTTGTAATTAGCCCACTGCATGGCTATGAGTCTCTCCTCTGGGTGACGAGAAGTCATGGCCATAATACACCAAGCTGGCCCAGTGCTGGGTGGTGGATGTCAGAATTTTTCAGGGTGTCCAAATGACTTATGACAAACCCTAATACTGTATACATGTATAAATTACCCGGGACCGACTGCTTAACGTACCCTCCGAAGAATGAGAGAAAGAGAAATGAATGGTCGGCGGTCACCCATCCAAGTACCGACCGCGCCGAACGTTGCTTAACCTGCGATAGGTATCGTAAGTATGTCACACACAGTACCACGATGACGACAATCAAGCAACGGCCAAAAGCAATTAAGTAACAGCCAAGTGCAGGTTTCCACATATCGTCTAATTTAGTATTAATAATATTATGGGTTCGTGGATGTTCCATCAAAAAAAGACAAGCTTTGCATTAATTTTAATACTTCAGTAAGATAACCTTGTAACCTTGTTAAAACAATATCCTTAATAAGTATTATAATCAGAATTAATGAAATCGATGTTTAAAAAATATCTGTAAAAGAAATGGATTATATTTTACAGGGAACAAATCGTGCTTGTGTCAAAAGAAACCTTTGCCGTGCACAAATTAAATACTTAGTTTGATAAATCTATGAAAACTTCTTCTCATGAACAGACGGAGATCTTCACGACAACAGAAACGCAGTCAGATTCAACAGCAGCCCCCGCGGTTGAGAAGATGGTGGCCGTTGAGAACGTGGCCGCGGCGGACAAGATGGCGGCTGCCGTCGAGATGGCGGCGCTTCCGGTGCCGCGAGCCTTCGCCGACAGCCGCCGCTCCTCCGCAGCCTCCGCAGTCTCCGCCGCTTCTTTGCAGGCTGACCAGTTAGTATCTTATTAATAACTACCATTTAATATCTATACTAATATATAAAGCTGAAGAGTTTGTTTTTTTTTGTTTGTTTGTTTGTTTGAACGCGCTAATCTCAGAAACTAAAAGTGGGATTTGAAAAAATATTTTTGCATTTGATAGCCCAACTTATGAGGAAGGTTATAGGCTATATTTTATCCCGAAATTCCCACGGGATCAAAAGTTACGCGGGTAAAACCGCGCGCGGTGGCTAGTATTTCATAAATGAACATGTCTTAAATTACTTTAAAATTGTCCACAGCATTCCAGATGTAGATGAAGATATAGTTAAGTTAATAAGTTCTAACCCGTCGGAGCAAAACAACCTCGACGTAGACAGGGTCGCAAGCGCAGCATCACCACTCGAAAGACTCTCCCTTTCGAATCTCTCCACTTGCGACACCAGCTCCTGCAGAAATCTAACCCGACCCGACAGCAGTAGCATTACGATACCCAATTTAGTGGTCTCCGACGATAGCGATAAGCGACATTCGATATTACAGGGACAAACTTATGATTCGGACCAATTGACTATTATAGACATCGACAAGCCGTATACGGACGATGTACATTACGATGAAATAAGTGCCACAACGCCAGAAAGAAAACTCTCTGGTACAGATATAGAAATTGATGCTTCTAGTACTGATGGTTCTAATATTAGCGAAGATTTTAGTTTAATTTCAGAAATTAATGATTCTAAACCGGAAGATTTAGACGAAGCTAGTGGTATAGGTCATATTGATTCCCCAGAATTATCAGAAACTACGTACATGAACTCTGAAACTTTACATGGGGAATCAATAGTAGATGATATTAGCTCAATGCTCGGACAAGAAGTACTTTTAGCTATGATGGATAAAAATGGAGAAAATGAGACGTACACTGATGACACGACATTATTTACGTCTGATACTGTTTCGGATATGGGTATGGATAGTAGAAACCCCAGTTTAGAGAAAAACAACGAGGCAAAATTTAAATACATATCGAAAGTTAAGAAACCAAAAGAAGCTGAAGGAGAAAAATTTGGATTCGAAAATAGAGTATTTTACATCGAAAATTCATCGAAACCTGAAGAACAAGTTAAATATTGTAGTCTTGCACAGTTCGAAGAGGGCAGTGATATTGCAAGAAAGTCGTTTAAAAGACACATGCGCAAGAGCATGAAGAAAAGGTTGCCTGATGATGTCAGCTTAAAACATCTGCTAACCAAAACAGTAGATGAATCTTTAAAAAATGAAAAGACTACACTTCACCCAGGTCATCCAAAGTTACCAAGCCCTCAGAGAGAAGTGAAAATAGAATCAAAAGACACTCTGATGTTTCCTCAAGTGAGCGTAGTTGTGGAACCTCCTTCGCCATCACACAGTGATGAAAAGAAAAGTGTGAAAAGTAGCAGAATGGCATCCGTTCTAAGTGACCTATTTGATCAAAATACAGATACATTAAGTGTCAATTCTCCTGAACCAAATATCAACAATAGAGAAAGACGACAGTCAGATAATCCGAAACTTCTTGGTGATCCAGAATACGGCAGATTTTTGAGCTGCTCACCTGCAGCTACAAGGCGGATTTCTTGCGGGAGCCTGTTCAAACCAGGGGAACAGGACAAGTAAGTGGCTTTCAAATGATTATGCGTTTAAGATATTTTTTAGATTTTTCTCTTTTTTAACAAAACAGAATAAAGTAACATATATAAACTTTGTAAGACATATTTTGGCATTATGCTTTATATTTTATCAATAAAAAGGTATGAGATTTTAATAATTATATTAATCAATCATTTGAAACAGGTTGTCAACATCGGTATCTTCAATATGGGGTGAAGGAGGCCCTGCTACGACGGGAACAAGTGGTGGATCTTCGAAATCTGAAGCAAATGATAAAGCACGAAAGCTTCCCATCATCAACCCGCTAGTCCAACTGCCAGCATGGCCTCATGTTACTCAAGGCTTTATAAGCCAGTGTCTACTTGCAAACGCCGATGCTCTTTGCGCTGCAGTCAGTCCCTTGATGGATCCAGATGAAACTTTACTAGAAGGCTTTTACGAAAGAGCCGTGATGAACAATTACTTTGGTATTGGCATAGATGCCAAAATCACGCTAGATTTTCATAATAAAAGGGAGGAACACCCAGAAAAATGTAGATCGCGAGCAAGGAATTACATGTGGTATGGCGTGCTTGGGTCTAAAGAGTGGGTCAACAGAACTTACAGGTAAACATATATTTTTACTAATTATCAACGTCTTTTATACTCTATTTTAACCTGCGATTCAAAAATTGAGGTTAATTTGTTATGTTATACAACTCATTTGTTTATTTTATTCCAGACATCTTGGCCAACGGGTACAACTAGAATGCGATGGGCAGCGAATTCCCCTACCGGAGTTACAAGGCATAGTCGTCCTCAATATCTCTTCTTTCATGGGAGGCACCAACTTCTGGGGAGGGACTCGAGCAGACGACATCTTTCTCGCGCCGTCTTTTGATGATCGGATTTTAGAGGTCAGTCGGTTAATTAATTTTGGTCATTAAATAAACTTTTCTTAAATAAATTAGAACTATCTCTTCACACGCCTCTTTAGTCGCCTATATTTTATCTGACTGAGAAAAAATGTATTTATTTATTTACACTTCAGTATACAGTACAGATATTAAATGAGAAAAAAAACAGTGTGTTGTGTAAGTACTACTAGGCGGTCTCATCGCTGACGAGCGATTTCTTACAGACAACCATGAAAAATATTAGAACTCATTTTTGACGTAGAGTCCTAATCGGCTTTCTACTAAAGATGCTTTGTATAAACATCGCCTATAATACTTAAAATTTTAATCGCAATAGATCCGAAAAACGTTTTATTGAAGAACAATCATCAACTCCACAGGTAGTAGCAGTATTCGGGTCGGCCCAAATGGCGGCCTCTCGTCTCATCAACCTGCAAAAGCACCGCATTGCTCAATGCCGCGCCGTTCAGATCAACATTCTCGGCGACGAGTGCGTGCCGGTGCAAGTGGACGGCGAGGCGTGGCTGCAGCCGCCCGGCTGCGTGCGCATCATACACAAGAATCGCGCGCAAATGCTGTGCCGCTCGAGGGCGCTTGAAACTAGTCTGAGGTTCGGGTTCGTAGATTTAACGGTTTCAGAATGGTAGGCAGCTGGTAGACCTTAGATTAGAGGTACGTAGATTTTATCGTAGCTCCATAGTTAGGGTCATCTTAGTGCAATATTGGTTGGACTGGGAGCCAAACAAACAAAGTGCTCTTTAAGCTAATGTTCTCGAGGTGGCGTGTCACATGCTACATTAGAATATCCTCAATGTCCCAAGATTTTTTTGAGATACCAATGTAGATAACCTGCTAATATACGATTAGCAAATGTAATAGTATTTCTGGAGTTTGTGAGCATCATACACAAGAACCGCGTGCAGATACTGTACCGCTCGAGGACGCTCGAGTCTAGTCTGAGGTTTATGTTCGTAGATTGAACGGTTTTAGAATGGACCTGGTAGACCGTAGATTAGAGGTAGGTAGATTTGATTTCAGTAAAGTATGCTTGTATTAAAATAGCCTTACTGCTCCGGAACTATTGAAGACACGCAGTGTTTTTTGGCATAGTAACCAACTCGATATAGTTCTGGTGTACGTTACCATAACGGGCACAATAAATTGTCATTTGGTAAGCAAGCTGGAGACACTGTAAGTTTAGTTTGGACGCACTATATTAGATATATAGAAGTAGATATATATACAAGTCTTTACGATGTACTAGATTCGGTAGAAGTGGCAGGTTTAAACGTTGGATTGGCTCTACCAAAGATACTTTTTATGGATTATACTTAGACGAAATGCCTGAGTTAAAAACGCAATCGATTCCTATGGTAAAGTCAAGGGACGTCCAAAATTGACAATAGATGAGATAGAGTAGAAATTCGTAGAAATAGACTTTTATATTTCACTTGACACTTATTCTTTAGCCATGTAGTTTCTTCAATTTGCACTTTACACACGTTTATCTTCTGACATGCTGCTTCAATTTCACCGGGTCTTATAATGTTTACTTGTACTTGTTCCTGGCGCGTGAAGTCAGATTTTGATCTATTTTATCTCAGAACGATTTCTTAAATACAGAACTAAAACATTTCCAGAATTACATCATCAAAGCCATTTTTATGTCCAAGGTAAATATAAAGGACGAGGATTACGATGTACCCCGTGGAGGTTAATGAGTAACTTGTTGGACTGGAGTAACAATATCTATCTCTCGGAGATCAGAAGCCGCGAGTATGGCCCCGGCCCAATGCAATGTTTGTTGTGTCTTGTTTTTCATACAAAAGACGAGACGTATGTCTTCCATGTCATCTGATGGAACGTTATCGTGAAGACCAAGCTGGTACCAGTCCATATAAAATAAACCTATTCACAAGACACTTAAAAAAATAAAAATAAAAAATGATCAGGCAGTCTGTTCTACCCGTATCGAAAAGGTCTTTACACAATTCAATAATTAGTTTGATTTTGTTTTTATAAACAAAGGATGAGACGTTTGTCTTCAATATCACCTGGTGAAAAGTGCTCCTAAGGACTACTATTTTTTTTTTCTTTTTTATTATTATATTTTTCATTTATTCTGGCACACCCCGTGCCAGGCTTGGGCGGGAGCGGGAGTAAGCCTTATCGCGTGACGGACCCGCACGTGCATCCACGTAATGCAGTTTTAGCTGGTTGTAGTTTGGTGTACACCATGTGTACACCATATGCAGGGTTGTTTTTTATTTACCAACTAATTTTTTTTACCCAATAAATATCATTTATAGAAACGATTTTGCAACAAAAGTATGTATTTTTTTTCAAGGAAATATATTTCGTTGCTATATTAAGCAAAGCATGGTCACTCTAAATTATGAATGAATACCAATAAAATAAAGACGACTACGCGCTACAACAAAACAAGTAATGAAATGCCGCGTCGTGGTAGCTATGTTCATCAACAGCAACTATTTGCAAAAAAGTTTGTGGTGCGATACTTTTATATAATATTTAAATTTGACTGGTGACTAAAAAACAACCCTGTATTTTAGTATAATACACCTACACATAAGCACATAAGGTTCAATTTAGCTTGTAAACATATAAAATCCAAGGCATGTTGGTGCAGGACGTGGGACGAGAAGCAGCAGCTGAAGCAGCACGCGGCGCCGGCGCCGGCGGGCTCGCGCGCGCAGCTCGCGCCGCCCGAGGCCGCGGCGCTGCTGGCGCTGCTCGACGACGTCACCACGCTCGTCAAACACGTACGTGCATGATTTTATCTAGAATTTTCCTTAATTACACAATGCGGATTGGAAGCTTTTAGCAGAGGGTGGTAATGTTGGATATGAAAATTAAATAGTTCTTTCACGGTATTTTTTTTATTTGCGTTGATAAAAGCTTAGTACACACAGAATTTTTTCAGTACAATAATTGCACTAATTATAACAACCGCGTTCTTGATTTGGTTCTTAGTAACGGTGACTGTTCCGTGACGAGTTGCCCAAACCCACTAACTATAGAAGACGCCCACCATAAATCTCTGTGCATAAATTTCATTTTACCAACTACTGCGTATTTAAAAGAAAATGAACATCGTAAATTTATTTATCATGCTACGGATTTTAAGCAGATGAGTGCGGGAATAATGGCTGTTGATTGGTCGACGGAACTGTCCCATCTTAATACGGAGGAGTCAGTAACTTATTTCTATAATATTTTGTATGACTTAATGGATAAATATATACCTAAAAAACTAGTTAAGTCAAATACGAACTTTCCACCCTGGTATTCAAAGTCTTTAATAAAATTGATTAGGCATAAAACCAAAATTCACACTAGGTGGAAAAAATATAGTAACGACTTAGATTACCAACTCTTTAAAGAGTTACGTTCCAAAGAAAAACAACTTCAAAAAGAATGCTATAATAACTTCATAAATTTTTCCGAAGACAAAATAAATTCTTCTCCTAGCTACTTTTGGTCATTCATTAAATCGAAGTTAGGGTCTAACTCTATACCTGCACACATGAAGTTCAATAATGAAACCTTGACGAATCCGTTAGACATCTGCAATATGTTTAATAATTATTTTAATTCAGTTTTCGTAACCAGTGAGGAGCTGCCGTCTCATGTCGCTCTAGATGGCACCTCGTTAGTGAACATCTCAACAATTGAAATCTCACAAGGCCAGGTCTCAAAGCTATTTCAATCTGTGGACGTTAACAAGGGTGCTGGCCATGATAAAGTGCATCCAATTCTTATCAGTAAACTGCATAAAGATTTTTCAATTCCGCTTAGCATTATTTATCGAAAATCAATCTCGGAAGGCTGCTTTCCGACCATCTGGAAAAAGTCCTTAGTTACTCCTATACATAAAGGTGGCGACAAACACGACATAAAACAATACAGGCCAATATAAAAAAATTGTTGCTTTGGTAAGATTTTCGAAAAACTAATTACGTCTTCCGTGACTTCAGTAATGAATCAGGTTCTGTGTGAGGAACAACACGGGTTCTCTCAGGCTCGTGGGGTTGCTACCAATCTGGCGTTGTACACGGACTTCTTACTTAATGCCATGGACGCAGGTGGACGCCGTGTACACCGACTTTTCCAAAGCGTTTGATAAAATTAGCCATTCCATTCTTATTAATAAACTTCTGGAACTCGGTGTACACGGTGACCTCCTGCGATGGGTTAAGTCCTATGTGACCAATCGCAGTCAGGCCGTTGCATTGAAAGGCTACCAATCTTCATTCCTGCTTACATCATCTGGAATTCCGCAAGGATCTATACTTGGTCCTTTCCTCTTCGTCCTGTACCTTAATGACATAAGAAAATGTTTTAACAATTCTTCTCACCTCCTCTATGCAGACGATATGAAAATATATAAAATTATTAAGACTGTAGATGATTGTATGGCCTTACAAAATGATTTGAATAGTTTCGATAGGTATTGCAATTCAAATCAATTATTTTTAAATACAGATAAATGTCAAGTCATAACATTCACACGGAAGAGAAATCCAATCACACATGACTACAACATTGGAGGACGGACCCTTAATCGAGTCTCTTCGGTACGGGATCTTGGGATTGTTCTAGACGCCAAGCTTAATTTTAATCAGCACATCGACAGCATAGTGGCCAAAGCGCTTAAGCAACTAGGTATGATTATCCGAATAGGAAAACCTTTTAAACGTGCCAAAACCCTAATTCTACTTTATAATGCCTACGTTCGTAGTGCGTTAGAGTTCGGAAGTGTAATTTGGAGCCCAGAGTACGCTGTTCATATCAGTCGTATTGAAAGAGTGCAAAAGAAATTGTTGAGAACTCTCGATTATAGGTCTGCCGTTGAGTATGTAAGCTATGAAGAAAGCGCCGCAAGATATCATATTCATCGGTTGGACCTCAGACGTAAATTTCTTGATAGTGTTTTCCTCTTTAAAATATTGCATTCTAAAATTAATTCACCTGCCCTATTACATAGGATTTATTTTAAAATACCGCGAGCATCCTCACGCTCATTAAATACCTTTCACATTCCCGCCTATCATACGAACTACGCTAGAAATACCTTCTTCAGGCGGTCCTGCCATTATTACAACACCTTTCTTAAAACAATCGAAATATTTTCACGAAACTTGAGAACATACAGAATAGATATAGCAAAAAAGATATTCGGTTAAATATTTGGTTATTTGGTTGTTTTTGTTATTGGTTGTGATTTGTTTTGTTTGGGTTATAGTTTACCAATTAATAAATGTTATTTATTAAGGTTATTGAATGTTAGTTTAAATTGTATTTTTTATGGTACTATAGGTCTATTTGTGTTATAGCTTGTATTATTTTTTTTGTTAAAGACTGTTTGTTACCTCAATGAATAAATAAATAAATAAATAAATAAATAAATAGAATCACTAAACGTGCGTAGTTTTACTCCCGTAACTTATAGCCTTTACTCTACCATAAGAGCTGTGCTATAAAATGCAGTGCAATGTCAGCAATCCTGTAAAACGAAGCTGCAGTTTGCTTGGAATAGCTCTACCGGGCTTAGATAAGCATGTCGTAAAAAGCTATTAATCCAAATGATCTTTGTTTAGCGATAGGACCACCCTTTAGAGAAGGTCTGGCATCAAATGCTATTGTTCTGGCCACGAAGGAAATGTACCTAGTTTGTGGTTCTGGCAGTGATGTTATGTTCGAACTTTAAGAGTCGAATTAGTCACAGTTACAAAAACCCTTTGTAAAGTAATAGTATATTATGTAACAAGTGAGCTAAGTTGCAAATTACAGTCGAGGCTGTGATTTGAGCCCGAGCTGCAGGCGAGGGCTTAATAATGAGCCGAGACTGTAATTAGCAACGCTCACGAGTTACATACGACGTTTTTCAACACACTTGTGAGTAAAAGACAGACATACGTGGTCATAAAATTTATGTGAAGCAGCTGTTAGCTGCTGCGCGTCAGTAGCCCTGTCCCACTACACGTACACACGCTGTTGTTGCTTGGAGGCGCCGTGCAGCCGCTGCTGCTGCACGCGCGCCGCCTGGCCGCGCGCCGCCCGGCCGCGCGCCGCCTGGACGCGCGTGCTCATATATTTAATGTATAACCCGGATCAATAAAATATGCTCTGTTTACTCGCATGTAATTTGCACTAAGGTACAATTCAACTTTGTAGGATTCGTTATATTATGCACTAGGGTATAATATATTATGCACGCGTGACTTATAGCCCAGTTTATAGTTCTAAATTCAATAGAATAAGGCTCACTTTACGAGCAAGTGTGTTGAAAACAATGTTGCTAAAGCTAGTCACTGCTGTGTGCAGGTGAAGCTGTCCTGCATCAGCGAGAGCGGCGCGAGCGCGGCGTCGCAGCGAGCCGTCGCCGCCGCGCGCCGCGCCGCCGCCCGCGCCGACGCGCTGCAGGACGCCGCTGGCAAGCTGCGCCCCGCGCCGCTGCTGCGCCAGCTGCTGCTCGCGCTGGTCAGTGACACACACACACACACACGCCGCCGGCAAGCTGCGCCCCGCGCCGCTGCTGCGCCAGCTGCTGCTCGCGCTGGTCAGTGACACACACACACACACACGCCGCCGGCAAGCTGCGCCCCGCGCCGCTGCTGCGCCAGCTGCTGCTCGCGCTGGTCAGTGACACACACACACACACACACGCCGCCGGCAAGCTGCGCCCCGCGCCGCTGCTGCGCCAGCTGCTGCTCGCGCTGGTCAGTGACACACACACACACACACGCCGCCGGCAAGCTGCGCCCCGCGCCGCTGCTGCGCCAGCTGCTGCTCGCGCTGGTCAGTGACACACACACACACACACGCCGCCGGCAAGCTGCGCCCCGCGCCGCTGCTGCGCCAGCTGCTGCTCGCGCTGGTCAGTGACACACACACACACACACACGCCGCCGGCAAGCTGCGCCCCGCGCCGCTGCTGCGCCAGCTGCTGCTCGCGCTGGTCAGTGACACACACACACACACACGCCGCCGGCAAGCTGCGCCCCGCGCCGCTGCTGCGCCAGCTGCTGCTCGCGCTGGTCAGTGACACACACACACACACACGCCGCCGGCAAGCTGCGCCCCGCGCCGCTGCTGCGCCAGCTGCTGCTCGCGCTGGTCAGTGACACACACACACACACACACGCCGCCGGCAAGCTGCGCCCCGCGCCGCTGCTGCGCCAGCTGCTGCTCGCGCTGGTCAGTGACACACACACACACACACGCCGCCGGCAAGCTGCGCCCCGCGCCGCTGCTGCGCCAGCTGCTGCTCGCGCTGGTCAGTGACACACACACACACACACGCCGCCGGCAAGCTGCGCCCCGCGCCGCTGCTGCGCCAGCTGCTGCTCGCGCTGGTCAGTGACACACACACACACACACACGCCGCCGGCAAGCTGCGCCCCGCGCCGCTGCTGCGCCAGCTGCTGCTCGCGCTGGTCAGTGACACACACACACACACACGCCGCCGGCAAGCTGCGCCCCGCGCCGCTGCTGCGCCAGCTGCTGCTCGCGCTGGTCAGTGACACACACACACACACACGCCGCCGGCAAGCTGCGCCCCGCGCCGCTGCTGCGCCAGCTGCTGCTCGCGCTGGTCAGTGACACACACACACACACACGCCGCCGGCAAGCTGCGCCCCGCGCCGCTGCTGCGCCAGCTGCTGCTCGCGCTGGTCAGTGACACACACACACACACACGCCGCCGGCAAGCTGCGCCCCGCGCCGCTGCTGCGCCAGCTGCTGCTCGCGCTGGTCAGTGACACACACACACACACACACGCCGCCGGCAAGCTGCGCCCCGCGCCGCTGCTGCGCCAGCTGCTGCTCGCGCTGGTCAGTGACACACACACACACACACGCCGCCGGCAAGCTGCGCCCCGCGCCGCTGCTGCGCCAGCTGCTTTCAGCGACTTTTATCTCTTGAGAACAGATTTACGTAGTGCCCTTTGAGCAAGCCCAACGCTTGCTCTGCCACTTCAAGTTTCCTTTAATTTAATTTCAAACTTTTCTGACAGCACTTCGTGAGTAAGGCTTCTTAGGAATATGCTAAAATGCAAGTTGTTAATACGTAATTTAGCTCATAAATGAAAAATATCTTAACATCCTATTAATTTCCACTTCATCAGGTTGAGAGCTGCCACGAGCTGGTGGACACGGGCGCGCTGTCGGGCGCGTGCGCGGCGGCGGCGGCGTCGCTGCGCGCGCACCTCGCGCGCGTCCACGTGCACGACGGCCTGGCCTACCTGCACACCGACGAGGTAACACTGTTCAATGTTAAAGATAAAGCGAAAAAGTATACAGGGTTATTTTTTAGTCACTGGTCAAATTTTTTTCACACAATAAGTATAATTTTTAGAAACGATTGTTGCAAAAACAGGTACCTATGTATATTTTTTTACAAGGAAATTATTATATTCGCTTAAGATAAAAGCAAAGCATGGTCACTCTTAATTATGAAATAATACCATTAAAATAAAGACGACTACGCGCTACTGCAAAACATCTTGTAGCACCACTCATCAACAACGACTATTTTTTTTAAAGTTTGTGGTGCCATATTTTTACTTAAATAAATTTGCAGGTACATTTATATCGTATCAAAGAAAATACATAACATTTAAATTTGACTGGTGACTAAAGAATACAACCTTGTATGAATGAGCAATTCAAGGAATGAGAAAAAGCTTTTCAAACACTAACCAATTTTTTTTATTGTTCCCACACCATTCCGTAGTCTGTGGCATCCAGCCCCCGAACTCCAAAGTTTTCACGTGCATTTCGTAGATTTTCTTTAGATAACACTGTATTCTTTTAATCTTTACATTGATAACTTGTCACTGTTTTGTCAACTTGTCAGACTTTACCTGAAACCCACCCCTAGAAGAAATGTAACCGCTTCAACACTAGAGCAATAGCTAGATCAGTACCTACTTACCTACCGTAAATAGCTAGCCAGTACTTCATAGCAATATAGATAATCTCATCCGTACCCTGACCGTGCTGTGTCCCCGCCCTAGGTGCAGAAGAAGGGGTCGCACGCGCGCGCGTGGCTGCGCGGGCGCCGCAGCGTGTCGGCCGAGAGCGGCGCCACCGCCGCCCAAGTCCGCTCCTGGGGCGTGCTCGAGGTACAGGCCTGGCTTGAAACTCTACAACTAGGCGAATACTCTGAAGCATTCGCGAAGCATGACGTCACGGGACGCGAACTTCTGTCTCTAGCCAGAAGAGATCTAAAAGACTTGGGCATTTCGAAGGTCGGACACGTGAAGAGGATCCTCCAAGCTGTGAAGGAACTGCAGTGACGAAAACGCGGCCGCTCGGAAGGAGACGGCCATATTTAGACGTTGGTGTGACGTTTCAATTTCAGAGTAGATTATATGACAAGCAATTTTTTATTTATAATGTCTGTTGTCTTAATAGGAAATACAGTTTAATTGTCACTTTCATCATCAAATTTTGGAGATGAGTTGATGAAATGTAAATTTAACCTTGTACTCAATTCGTAAACAACACTGTTTTATGATATTGGTCTTCTTAATTGTGCCCTAAAACCTGAAATGTTATAATAGTTTTTTCCAATGTGTGTCTTAAATTAAATAATTGGATAAATTTTAATCTAAATAAGTATGTACGGTCTGCTTAAAGCAGATTCGAGATACCTACATAATCACTTTCACGTCACGTCGTGTAGAATGTAATAATGGCGTAGACGTAAGAAAATCATACTTTTTTTCTTTTAATTAATAAATAAAAATCCAAAATGTAAGTTGACGGGATCAGTCTGTTCGAATTTATTAGCAGTTGAACGACCATTTTTGAAAAACTGAGTTAAATACAGGGCGTGTACAATTTCGATTGAAAATATTTAATATAACGCGTAGTTTTGGAAAATCTTTTAGATTCCTTAACTTCTAAACCAGTAAGCAAGTTAAATGAAATGAATATACTTCTTTCAAAATATTCTAATTATTTACTTGTTAAAAAATAATTATAATACTTTAATTAGGTAATCATAAATATGATATACAGGGTTAATTTTAATTAGCACATCACCTCTTGCAGGTAGCGTCTCCACATCAATCCCAACAACATTTGTTCTACAACTTATTAAAACTAATAGTTGTTAAAAAATTTGTTTTCCCATACAAAAACCATTTATAGCCTCGGTTTAGTGGCGTAGCTCTATTTACTCTGAGCGTAGGTATGCCATGACCCTTGCGCAGTAAAATATCGCTTCATAATAATAATAGGTAGGTACTTCTTATAAAATGTAGAGTTAGGAAAAAATGCTTTTCACCAGACGACCGGCTGGTGTAGCGGTAACATACATTCCCTTCTATGCCAGAGGTCCTGGGTTCGAATCCTAGAGGCGGCGGATATTTGTGTGATGAACACAGATATTAGTCGTCAAGTCATGGATGTTTATATGTTTATTTAAGTTTATTCTAATAAAAAATATATATGTATTTATTCAATATGTATGTTTATATATTTCTTAAGTATATCAGTTATCTAGTATCCATAACACAAGTTCTTTAAGAAACTTAATTTGGGCTAGATAATGTTGTGTGAGTGTCAGAAATATTTATTTATTTATTATTTTTTTAAATTTTTGTGTTATTTATCAAGATTTGTAAAAAGCCGTAGAACAAATTTAGTTGAAATTGATGTGGAGAGGCTGCCTACAAGAGATGATGCGCTAATTAAAATTAACCCTGTATATACGAATCCTATTGAATAACTTACTTCATTAGAGTTCGGAATAAAAATAAAAAAACATGATTGATAAGGACAAATAATAACTAATCAATCAACGTATATTATTTTCAATTGATCACCCGAACTTTCCAAATAGCCTTCCAAGGTCATTAATACACATCTTTACTATACAGGGTGACTGGTAACAAATTTGCAATACTGAAGGAGAGCATTCTGATCATAATTATGTAATAAAAGTAGGTACTTAATTTTTCACCAAAAAACCCTATGAATAAGTAAAGAGACTTTACTACACTTTTCCCGACGCGCTGCCTCAGTCAACACGCACACAGCAGTGTTCCCGCCACACGCACACCACCACCCGCTAAGTATTTATTGTATTACGCTAATGTAACCATGCGTTGCGTAATGAATTCTTTAATTTTCGGAGAATTTCACTCAGTAAATAATTAATATTCATTTTTTTATTTATTTTATCTCTTCATGTATGATCTTACCAGTCACCCTGTATATAGCACCAAAATTACCTGTGTCTAATATAAAATAAATAAACAATTATTTGGTTTCCTTCATCGATCTTTGAGAAACCTTTTGTTGTAGATAAGCGGTGTTCTAAAGCAACCCCTTGCATGCGACTATAGTTACATGCGTTGGTATATTAAAAAGTATAATAATACTTATATATTACTTACTTTCAATTAAAGCAATATCTAATCTTTATTAATAAAAATTGGCGTCCTTTCAGTCCATGCGACTTCAACGGCTACAAGTGGCCGCAAACTACTTGTGTCATTTGTAAATCCCTTAGATGCTAGTACCGGTCCTTCCTGACTTTTTCATTCTTTACTCTATTTTCCATCTAGGAGATAATGGAGGTTCTATTTCATGTGCATTTTACACTCACTATTATAACCATAATTTATTAACAACTCTATTTTGATCAGCTGTGTCAGCAGCCTTTACATTATCATGAACGACCAGATTTACTTAACACATACTTACTTAATATACTTCTAGATATCAAGTCGAAATCTTGTTCATATTTAAAACACGTATGCTAATTTATAATAATAGTTAATATTTAATTCGCACAATTAATACTATTTATGTGGTTGTGTGGAATTATTATGTATCGAAATATTTCACTGTTAAATACGTATGATAACCTATTAAGTAAGTTTATTAAAAAGTGAGATTATCGATAGTGTTATATTACTACTTATTACTTACCTACCTACAATACCTATATATTATTATATGTCGTAAATTTATAAGTGAAATTAGAAGATACCTTACGTCGAATTCAATAAAAAAAAATAGAAAAAGTGAGATGTTTTTCTTCTAAACCTATACAATTTAAAAATATCCAAGTTATAAAGTTTGCCGTTGTTACATACAGAGGTAACATTTACCTTATCATATTTTACCCGTGTAGTAATGTAACGAAATAGACGTAGGCATAAACCACATTTAAATATACCTTTTAGCATGTTTAAAGACATGCATACATAATCGTATATCTTTTCCCGAATAGACTAGGAATATTGTATAAAAATTAAATCAACACTACATACGTTGCTATCATAATTTAGATTTCGTCATTTTAAATTATACCTACTAGATACAAACGCTCGTGGCAGACAATTTTAAAACTAAATAAAAATTGCTGAAAATCCAACGGTCCAATCCACGATCTGTCTGTTTTACTCAGAATTTAATTTAAATACTCAGCAGTTTCTTACTATGTCTGTCGCGATATTTTGCCTTTTTTTTGTTCCAATTCAAATTCGAAAAACCAAATGATTTTCTCGTTTGTGAAGCGATATGAAATCGATTATGAATCAGCAATAAATTCTTACTATTATTATTCAACTTCAATATCTTCCATAAGAAATAAATGTTACCAATGTAGAGCGTTGAATAGACTGTTAAATGGAAAAAACTAAGAAAAGTTCTAGTCAATCTTTTTTAGTAGTTAGAAAAATAAATAAGTATCTAAGTATAACGTAAAAAAGAGAGATTTTGGGAGCCGTATAAAATGATTTCGTGAACGTTGTACTAAAACGTTGTACGTTGTGTAGTGTTTTGCCCATGCAAAGTGACCTTAGAATAGACTTACTTCCTCTTTTCAAGATTGTTGAAATAAAAAAAAACACCAGTGTCGCCGATAGTAAGATGAAGAAATTCTTATCAGGTATGTATACTGGTACCTGAAAGAATTTAACTATGCTTACTTATGGAATAAATAGATACCTACGGATGTAAAAAGTCGGTTTTAATAAAAATTTGGACTTTTCAATTGATATTTCTGCGTTGGTCGGTATCTTATGAATCACACGAGTATAGGTACCTATATTAGACATAATAATATATATGAAATGCGTTTTAGTACCTACTTAGTAGGTGCTCTAATAGATAATATAAGACTTTCTTATTTCCTGTTTATATTAGTTAATTTGAATAATTCTTTTTAAGATAAATTAAGTCAAATTTGAACTGTAATTGTACTTAATTGAATCTAGATGTGTACCTCGATTCCAAATTCTAAAGTGAAAATAAGCAATCGTGTCTATGGTAAGGTGCGCGGGAGTGGCGCGAGTTATCGATGTTATCATAACTGAAATGTGATCTCTTGAAGTTTTGTCTCTACTTAGATGTAATCGTAAGGCCGCGTTGGTGAAGTCAGTGCATAATTTTATATTATTTTTTTTGTTGGATAATAATAATACTTAAGATGTCTTATTAGTTTATTCATGTAGGGGGATTTGATGTGTTTCTAAAGAGTAATGTTCATAGTTGACCTGTCAGATTTTTGACAACTCATGAAATATATTGAACATAAAGTGCAAATAATAGCTCATGTTCGGTTAATTCCAAATCATTTACTTACATTAAAAACCGCAGCAAGGATTTAAATATTTTACCCTCTCAGGTTACTCAATAGACTACTAGTATAATCCACTTGAAATGAAAATCCCGATATCGTTTCTAAGAAATTAAATCAAGTCTGCACCAATAGTTTAGATATAAACAGGCAGCATTTTAATGACAATATCATCTTATACATTCACATACCTAACAAAAAGTAGTTTGACAGGTCAGAGACTGTATGGACCGTGAACGTTACTCTTTGAAACTAGCTGTCATCAGATTATGCCCGTATTGCAAATTTACAGCATACTTTAAAATGGAAATTGTATCTGGGAAAGGCGCGCGTAAATTTTGCAGAAATTAACCTAATATTATAATTTCAATTCTATGATCTGTTATTATGGTTCTTAAAATGATTTGACTGGTTATTTTATTTAATGTTCGATGTCTGAACAAACTAGTTACTGTGTAATAAATTATCCAACGCGGTCACTTCTTAAAATCTGCCTTATAGGTGTTTTTGTAGGTGTATGTCTTAATCGATTGGATTACTTAAGAAAATATACTAATACGTGTGTGTATATCTCTATTTTAATATATCATATTTAAATAAAACTGAACTAAAGGTTCGCTTTGAGAGGTGAATATTTTCTTACTTGCATTGGACATTTTATAACTTTTCAATATAACTCCGCTCGGTCACATGTCACAACGGGGCTCACGGGTAATGCCAATGGCGGTACCGTGAGCTCCACTTATGGCGGATGAGGTACCTACACCTGGAGGTTTTTAGTGAGCGGGTCCGGCCTTCTGCCGCATCATCCCCACATACCCCGCCGCTCCCCCTGGGGCGGTCGGGGACGTGATTGCACGTTTTCCTCCAATCAAAAAAAAAAGGTCACATGTCACAAACTAATTCAATTAACAAAGAGCAAGAATTACTGAATGTGTAGTATAGAACAAATCTCTAGTCGACCGAATTTTGTATTAGAATGTCGTTCTTTTCTTTTATGTTATTTATTTCAAGAAATGCAAACTTTAGTATCAAAAGAATTAATAAGTTATGGTTTAAAAAGATATAAGTACGTAATTCCGGTATTTTCTAATTTGGATACACCTGTCAAAGAGGACCTTTTCGGACAGATTAAAATCTTATACTAACTATATTTGTAAAAGACGTTTGCCGTTTAAGAATAAACCAAAGGATTATTTACAATTGTACTTCATTATAAGGGGAATACATAATATGTACAGTCACGTCTATTGAGATGTATACATTTTCATTTGAACATTGCCCCAACCGAGTAAGTTGCGAAGTGCGTACATATTATTACACGTGAATGTACATAGATTTATCTACATGCCTAGCAGATAACTTAACTGATTAATTAATGTATTCCTAAAAAAAAATATGAAATAAAATTCTTATTCCGCATACAGCGGTAACCCATTGCCTTAGGTCGTATTTAAAAATAGTAGAAACTAACTGATTATATCCACTTCTGTACATATGTAAGAACTTTTTTAATTTTCGTGTTAAAAATAGGTATTGCTGAGAGAGTGTAATATATCTTTCTACTGATATTTTTGTTGAATTGATTTTTAATTCGTTAATACTATTTATAATCTTGTTAACTAGTTAGAACTTTAAAAATATTATGTTAGATTCATTGAATGAAGAATGTTTAGGTTTTGTACGCACTATGTACACTATGTACAGTCACGTCTTATAATATGTACACATTTTCATTGGAATTTGAACCTTATCACAACCGAATAAGTTGAGAAGTGTGTACATATTAATGCACGTGACTGTACAAGTATTTAAATCTTTGACTTAGTCATTATTTGAATATAATCAACGATTGTTCTTCAATTACTATTTTGTATTATTCTTGATGCTTGCAATAAAACTCACATAATCAATAAGAGTATTGGATGCCTGTAAATTTAGTTTTGCAAAATAAATCCTCTATACATGCACGCATTTTTCTATGTTAGCACCCATTCGATACGCCAAGTGCATGAAGTTGTAACGACGCAATAATATTTCGTGCGATTTAATAAGTACATACTTTCATTTATAGGTACAAAACTTAATTATGATTTTAAATTAAAATTTTATGGATTTTTGTGTACCTAAACCAAGCGATATCTCATCAGGGTTATTATATGGGATGTTGGTGACAACACCCTTTATATAAACGGTATCAACTTTAATAATCGAAAAAACGAAAATAGGTATTTTGTGAGTTATATTGCTGTAGTTTAAGGTATTTCCTTCTTTTGCTAAATAGAGTTCCTTTACGATAACAATGCGCATCGATTTTCCGCTTCGATTATACTGTTTTAATAGTTTTAAGCGTTATACTTTGTTTTCTAAACAGTCAAGAAGTTTGTAGAATAACATGGCCCCTCCTGAAAATAAGTGAATCTGAAATAACTTACTTGTAGAGTCAAGAAGAGTCTACATAGTCAAATGACAGCTTAGCTGTTTGACTACTTTCTAATATACAAATATTAACTCAAATCATGTTAAGATTTGATCAATACCATGAAAAATAGCCATAATGAATACAAAAAGAAAAAATAGGCACTTGAGACTATTTCTTATCGCTTCACCTTTTTCTGTCACTATGCTTGTTGGGACTTTAAAAACCTTTTGGCTTTAAAAGCGATGATGTTTCATGATGATTCGGTTACCTTTTATAAAATCCACGCGGATCTTAAGCGTGTCCCAGCAATCGATCCATGGTAGAATGGATTAATCGACCACGATCGATAGTTTTTATCCAATCTAGATCAGATTCGACCGATTGGTCTGGTCACACCCTTAGATATGTAGCCGTTAAAGTCGCGTCAGTTGTCTTTTTTCACACCAAAAACTATGTTATTAAAAATATATCTCCAGAAATCAAGTGCAGTTTCTTTTTAATTTGTATATTAAAAGTTTTTAAAAAAATTAAAAAAAGACGAGCTTCATATTCGGGACGGGCTGTGATAGCAAATTTTAATAAATGAAAACTCAGTTTATATTTTTTATATAACTACACAAATTATGTTACAGCATTTAATATGTAATTTTAAAATATCTTAAGTCACATTTTCAAGACTGAACTGTAATCATTACTTGTTTAACTTTTCATTCACAATTTTACGTGTTTGTAGGTTTGCTCAATTTTGTTTATATTTAAGGTACAGTCAGCACATTGTTATCTCTAAACCAATCAATACTTATGGGGCTCGTGAAATTAAAAGGGGGTCGTTTGAAGTTTTGCTACCTTGGACGTAGCAAGCTCGTGTGAATTTCAAACTTTTTAGAAAAAACAGGGTTGTGTATCTCTGTAGCTGACCGTACCTTTATACCAAGTATTTAATACTTTTTTTCCAGTTCGAATAATTAAAACGAACTGTTCTTTATTGGCACGTACTTGTTCCTTTAAATTCTGCATACATATGTTTCCAATGTTAGATAATTGGTTTAATATTGATTCGTTTGTGTACAGACTATTTTAAAGAGCAGTCATATGTTTCTATGTGAACATTGAACTTTGGTTAGGTAACTATATTATTGTGAACATTTCGGTGAACCTAACAAAATAAGATAAAGAATGGGATGATAAATGGCCTCGAAGAACATTTAAGAACGCAAAGGAGGTAGTAACCACCAGAGTATGTCAATTTAATGATACTTATGATTTAAGAGAGAGACTTGTTTCCAAAGTTATTATATTAAAATATTTGTTATATTTATGGATACAGTTAATAATTTGACAGCGATGGTTCAATAAAACTCCATTTCTGGTCCCAAACTTTATGCACACATAAGAAACTGGCAATAAACACGGATCTCAATTGCTGTCCTAATTTAAAACGAAAGGTTTATTCATCTTTAAGTTGCCTATTTTCAAATGCGCACTTTTAATACTTAATTGTGAATCTTTAAACACAAGATATTTCTAACTTATTGCGTATGACTATGTTTTTTAAATCTAAGTAGATTGTAAATTTAAATATTTTGTATCAAAAGATTTCTGTGAAATCCCATACGATAATATCTTTGACTTTTGAATTGTTCAAATATTTTGTCTTGGTATTTATATTTGAGAATTCAATAAACTGTTATATACTCATGATTTTGTTTTACTATCCTTTGTTTGCATTATAATACCTTAACACAAATTTGACATCACAACAATTAGATATTTTATAAGATTTGTCTTTCAGCTAATTTACATTAGCGAGAACATGAGAAATTCAAAATTCAAAAATTCAAAAAGTTTTTTTCATCTTAGAAATTTCACAAAACAAATGATGAAGTAAGTCATCACATACTTCGGCTTTAACTACTTTGTTGTTGATAGTTGTTAAATAAGATATTACAGTAGACCAAGAGACAAAACTCTAAGCACTCATTTTCAGTCAGAATAATCAAATTAATACAAATAGGTACAGTACAAATTGACCGTGACATGAAAAAAAAACAAACACAAGACAGCTAATTGTGAGAGCCAATGTCGTGCTATGGATGCACAATACGAACATGACAAACTGGGACCAGAGTATTTGAACAAGAATGGAATAAAATAGTCATAGTATCATTAGCAAAACCGGCGACCTGACGACCGGCTGGTGTAGCGGTAACATACATTGCCTTCTATGCCAGAGGTCCTGGGTTCGAATCCCGGCAGCGGCGGATATTTGTGTGATGAACACAGATATTACTCGTCAAGTCATGGATGTTTATATGTTTATTTAAGTTTATTCTAATAAAAAATATGTATTTATTTAATATGCATGTGTATATATTTCTTAAGTATATCAGTTATCTAGTATCCATACCACAAGTTCTTTAAGAAACTTAATTTGGGCTAGATAATGTTGTGTGAGTGTCAGAAATATAAAAAAAAACGACCTGGCACAGCTAGTAGCACCCGTTCACGAGTATAACGCAAGCACCAGCCATCACCCTCCTCAACCATATTTTAGGGAAGAGGGTGACCCGATACCCGATGCTACCACTAGCCATGCCGCCGGAGAGAGCCAAAAGACATAAGTATTGCAGACGATATGTTACTGTCTTATACCAATGTTTTAATATTTCGTAGTTAAATAATAATAAAGATAATCCATTTAGAAAGTGGGCAGTCATTCTGATTTCTGAATGATTCCCCACATATATTATTTGGAGAAAGAGTTCACGTAATGTAGGTATCTACATTTCTTTGTAGAATAATTTAATACCTGTTGGGTATCTATTCAAATGTGTATGTGGATTGAGTGATCCTCTCTTCAATTGTAGCAAAAATTAAGGAAGTTTTATGGTACTGCTAAGTAGAAAAATTGTTAAACCTGTAGCCCAGTCATTTTAGACGTTTTTAACTACAATCTGTGGAAAAATTCCTAGTGGGTTGAAATTTGTATACTTAAGTACATCTTTATATCTTCATTGTACGGCGTTACAATGAAGATGTAAAAACTCGACATCAAAAGGTCACGAAAATGTTTTTTCACAAATATTTCGCGATCTTTTTCTCAAAAGTCAAAAAGGTCTTTACAAGAGTTATTCATCCATCATAAAATTTCTCTTCTTTCATTTCATTCACACAAAATAGCTCTTTGAATTTTTCTCTGAAATTGGCCGTTTTCAGAGTAAGAACGACTGAAATGCACTCACACACGTTTAGGGTCACACGGTTACCATATCTCAGGATTTGTCTGGAGATCTCAGGATTCTTGAACTCTGCTGGATTGGGGCCGGATTTTGCAATCTCATAAAATCTCAGAATTTTTAGGATATCCAAAAAAATATTCTCTTTATTAATAATTTCACAGTTAAAATCTGTACATAAACAAGTACAGTACGAAATAGTTAAAACTTAATTAGTTTTATTATACCTACTTTATTTTTGAAGGTAGGTACCTTTTTAAGTAGGTAATGCGGTACGTATACAATACAAACGGTAGTGTAATATGAATATTACGTTTGTATTATTATTATAATTGAATAGTACCTTCAAGTGGCTTCCCATTCGCCTTCGCCGGAATACTCACATACTTTCACTAGTCTACCGTATTCTGTACGACAAAGCGATACCAGTGTATCTAAAAGACCGCTTTACCTATCGGTTTACCAATCACGACCGTAACCTGCGCTCTTCATCCAATTTATTCCTTGTGACGCCATTGCATACCTCCACATTTTTAAATAAGTCATTTTTTATTCGTGCGGTGTCACTTTGGAATGAGTTGCCGATTGAAATCCGTTTAGCTAGCACACCACGGATTTTTAAACTAATGATTAAACGACACTACCAGGCGAAAAACTGTTAATCTTAACTATTTATATATGTATTATAATATTTAATATATATGTATATATGGTATTTATGTTCATTGTGTATTTATGTAATTATTAGTATTTAGTTTATTTATATATTTTTACAAGCCGTGCACCCATCCACCTCAATTTCCTTTAATTCCTAGGTTACCTGGCAGAAATCGCTCTTGAGCGATAAGGTCGCCTTTGTACAAATGTATTTTAATGTCATCATTTAATGTAATTTTTCCTCTGTAACCATGTTGGTGTACAATAAAGTGTTTATTATTATTATTATTATTATATTTGACAGTTCTTAAACTAAAAAACCTCAGGATTTTTCATTGGAAATCAGGACTTTTCTCCGGACTTTTGATTTTTTCATCTGGTAACCCTACACACGGTATTGTATATCGTACGGCGCGGCGTATACCAAGGCGAAAACTCGATGTTTTTTTTCATGTTTAGGAGTGTGTAGGCAGTAAATTCTACTCCATACACAGACACATAGTACTAGTAATACCAGTATACACAATACATTTCGTACCCGTGAATGCCTATTTGAACCTCAACTACTTAGAAACTTTCAAAATCTCTTTATTAAGAACCTGCCATTAAAAGAAAAACTTTTATGAAAATTCCCATTTTTGTTTTTTCAAAGTACGATAGTGTTTTGTCATTTAAAAGTCATTTAGTTCGACGCAGAATGATAAAAAAAATAAATGAAAGTTTATTTATAAAGTTCAACCTCCTATTACTGCATCCTCATAAAGTCTTTCTCAGTCCTCTACTACGAAAACCGTCAATTTCACAGAAAAATGCAAGAGACATTTTTGTGGGAAATTTTATGATAATTCTTGTAGAGTTCTTTTTGGCTCTTGGGCAATAGGAAACTAGGAATGTGAGAATTCACTGGCATGTCCCGTTCAAAAATTATAAAGATTAGGTAATTTGGATCACTCATTACGCACACTGGTCGTATGTATGAGTGCTCTTAAAATCATAACTAAAATTATTTTTGTTGTATAATATAAGTAAACCCAAGGGTGAATTGGTTAAAGAATAAGTGTGACAATACTTATAAGCTCAAGAAAGATAATTAACGTTTATTTTTTCCTCCATTACCTATGCCGTCGGAGTGTTCAATACTTCGCCCTCTAACTATTTAAATATACTTCATCGGGAGACTGAGATTGTATCCAAAATTGTTAATAATCTTTTACTATAACGTTTATAGGTACTTTAAGAGATATCATGTTTCGTTTTTTACTATAGGAATAGAGTGAGTAGGGTATTTATTATTCATTTATTTTGTGAGACTGTGATGAACACCATTATAAATTCTTACGTTTATTACTTCGGTAAAACAAAAAGGATGGTTATGATTTTGTCCTGTATGTATATTGTATGTATGTATGTGGGTATGGATGTTTATCTGTTCCCTAATTACTTCTAAACTAGTTATCATAGTTGGACAAATAAGAAGTCGTCGTAAGCCTCTTGATTGTCCGCTGGTTATAGGCTACAGAGTCCTCTAGGGGACTTAAAGTAAAGATCTAAAAAAATAATTCTTGAAGGTTTTATGTAGGGTATAAAATGAAAGAGCTTTGATAGCACGGTTTACATTTACATATATGTAACACTATTACTCCAAAATGAGTGGAAAAAAAATAATCCTAAAACCTAACTGCTAAAACCACTCTTAAAAGTATGAAACAAGAAAACAGTCACTGCAGAAACCTTTATTTATTTTTATACGTCATACTAATATAGATATGTTTAAAGGATAGCCGTGGTCGTATACCACCTATTGTAGCAAAACAGACTCATTATAAATGAAAAGTGAAAAGTAAAAATAAATGAAAAGTGGCATACAATCAGGGCTATCCTTTCAACATATCTGTATAAATATTTCGTGACCATTTTCTTTTTTTCGTACTTTTTAGAGAGTGTTTTTAGTAGTCGGGTTTTAGTTTTTAAACTTTTTTTTTTCATTGGTTGCATCGATCAGACATGACAACGTTACATTACATGTTAACGCAGCTTTGTGGTGCAATTATTTATTTATATTGTATTTATTTTATATGTTGTGTGGTGGATTTCCGTTAACTGATAACGTATAAAACCGTGAGTATCTTTTGCAATTCATTCGACTCAAAACTCTAAATTTTATTTTTCTACAACGAAGGAATTTTTCATATCGCCGTTCTAGCGTTTCGACGGACTTTTTATATTTGTTTAGAAATCGGGTTGCCTGGAAGAAATCGCCTAAAGCGGTAAGGCCGCCCAACAAACAACAATGAAGTAAAGAAGGTTTTCTATGTTTGCATATTTTATCTTAGGGACTTAAAAATACTGTTACAAATACTGTTTTATTTTAATAACCCTAAATATAGTCAATTTTGGATACAAGCTCGGTCTCCCGACGAAGTATATTTAAATAGGTAGAGGTGAAAGTATGGAACACTCAGAGAAATCATATTGGAGGAAAAAATTGAAGGAAAAAATAAAATTTAATTAAAAAAATCAAAAAGTTTATTTCATCTTATGAATTTCCCAAAACACTTGATGAAGTCAGTCACCACATACTTCGGCTTTAACTAGTTGTTGAATAAGATATAACAGTACGACCAAGAGACAAAAAAGTCGGCGGAAATAGTATTTATGTAACAAGTGAGCGAAGTTGCTAATTACAGTCGAGGCTTAATAATGAGCCGAGACTGTAATTAGCAACGCTCACGAGTTATATACGACGTTTTTCAACACACTTGTGAGTAAAAGACAGACATACGTGGTCATAAAATAACAAACGCACTTGATAACAAAGCTGTGAATTGTGATTGAAAAATGGCGCCGAACCTCGCGCATGCGCGTAGGTTTTTTTTTCCGTCAAATGTGTCAATGTCTGTATAGCATATACAGCCTATTTAAAGTGAAAATGTTTAATTTGGAGTGGTAAATGCAAATATTTTAATATTTTATGACAAATGATTGTAAATTGTGAATATGTTGTTTAATATACAAATTTATTTTACTAATATAAGGCGCAAACATGTGTATGGATTTGAAGTGGTATAAAACCTCTTTGTTGTTTCTGAAAATATTTAGTGTATAACCCGGACCAATAAAATATGCTCTGTTTTCTCGCATGTTATTTGCACAAATGTACAATTCAACTTTGTAGGATTCATTATATTATGCACTAGGGTCACTGACCTCTATATTTACCACTGGACTGGCGGCTGTCAAAGTGCTTTTGTGCCCGTTTGATAATCGCCATTTTGGCGCTGTCGGACGTAGCGAGTGTCCGTGGTACTAAAACTAGTCGCTTACAATATACACATGTCCTCATTCTTGATAACTTTTATATAATGCTTATAACAATAACAACATAAAATTCGAATTAATATTTGAAAAATATAAAATCACTTAACAATAAGCAAGCATTTCTCTGGCGGCCACTTCCAATATACGTCAAAATTTGTTCTGCGGACACTCGCTACTCGCTAGTGGCCTGTGCTAGTGGCGCTTCAAATAGGCACAAAAAAATAGCTGTCAAACTTACGGAACAGCCAGTCCAGTGGTAAATATAGAGGTCAGTGACTAGGGTATAATATATTATGCACGCGTGACTTATAGCCCAGTTTATAGTTCTAAATTCAATAGAATTAGGCTCATTTTACGAGCAAGTGTGTTGAGAAAGAAGTTTTCTTTCTTCAGCTTATAAGTATTGTCATAACACTTACATTTTTTGGAAACACGATATCGTCCTTCATTTTTGTGTCCTTTAACAAATTCACCCTTGGGTTTATTTATATTATGCAACAAAAATAATACGCATTAAGTTAAATATTTAGTTATGATTTTAAGAGCATTCATACGGCCAGTGTGCGTAATGAGTGATCCAAATTAATCTTTATTATTTTTGAACGGAACGTGCCATCTCACTTTATTATTAGTTTTTAAGTATTTTCAACATTTTTCTAATACTAAAATATAAACCGCAATGGCTGTTATATTCCGAGATATAGAAAACGACATTTTCTTAAAAAGCGCGATCCACTTTATAGGGCATATCATTTTTATCTCAGGTTTAACAAGTTTTTTTACTTTGCGGTAAAGTTTTCTATTTTTTTACTAAATCTTCCTTACAATTGAAGAGGGGATCACTCGATCCACATGCACTCGGTGATGGGGACAGGTGCACTTTGGAAAGTGGGCGTAAAGGTGAAGTTGCTTTTTGTAGGACGGGTTAAATTTGACCAAATTGGACTCGCCCCAATCGTACACTTTCCGCAAGGCCGAAGTTTATCTCTGTTCTGATGTAAACTATGATATAACGAATTCTTACCTTGATTTTTATTTGTATTTACGATTTCTAAAAGTTCAGCAATGTTAAAATATCTCCGATGCTAGTAACATCGCCGATATGTCAGAAACTCGGAAATTCAACTAACATTATTGGAAACACGATATTAAATCGGTATTGCTTGTACAATATTTAGTATTTTTCATTTCCAATAATAACAGACTCCCAGGTATAGAAAAAGGTTTTAAATAAAACACAAACATCATAATAAATTCGTTTATTTATCTATTAATATGCAAATTTTATTAAAAACACATCAAATGCAAATCTTTCGATCTTACGGTTTATGTTAAATTAGTAATTATTATTGTTACCCCCTAGAGAAAATTGCAAACTATTTAAATACAATTCTTCACAAGATTAAGTGAAAAAAGAGGTAACAAATAAAAACAATACAGTGCAGTTTATCTACCTTCCAACACTCTCTAAATACATTCCAACAAAGTTCAATTTTGCATAGTTTAAAATGCACCAGGCGCAGTTAAATCTAGGTTTTAGTACAAAATTATGACTAGCTTCGTTTATATAATTCATATAAAAATTACGATTACCTTTATCAAGTGTTCTACTTTAATAAACATAGTGTAATATTGCACCTGAGACAACCTTTCAATATTAAAACAAGACAGATATGTTTGAATAAATGTAAAATATATCTTACATTGAAAAATAGGTACTAATTTTAAATAAAACTTGTCATCAACTAACAATTCTACTTTTTATTGCTTCGTTTGAAAACGGTTGAGGAAACTTACAATATTTATGCTAAAAATAAATTACTTAAGCAAAGAGTAATGTTCACGGTCCATACAGTCTCTGACCTGTCAAACTACTTTTTGTTAGGTATGTGAATGTATAAAGATGATATTGTCATTGAAATACTGCCTGCTTATATCTAAACTATTGGTGCAGACTTGATTTGATTTCTTAAAAACGATATCGAGATTTTCATTTCAAGTGGATGATACTAGTAGTCTACCGAGTAACTTGAGAGTTTAAAATATTAAAATCCTTGCTGCGGTTTCTAATATAAATAAATGATCTGGAATTAACCTAACATGAGCTATTATTTGCACTTTAAGTCGTTTTTTCATGAGTTGTCAAAAATCTGACAGATCAGCTATGAACATTTTTATACTTTCGATTTGTTGTCTGGGTGATTGACGACGAAGTACATATATATAGTTATCGCAAGCTATCCGTCTTGCTCACGCGCATTGGTAAAAACGAAGAGATTATCAGTTGTCTGTCACTGTTGATAGATTTTGTTATACCTAAATATTTTGTGAGCAGCTATTATCGTCGGCAATTATTTTAAACCGTACACATTTTGTGTATTTATTTACACGGTATTCGAAATTTGCAATATTTTTATACTTGATATCGACCATTGTTGCTGGTGAAGCTATAGCAGATAAAATGCAACTTTACAGCTAATTAAATATAACAAATATTTTCATACGCTCTGTCAGAAGATCCGAATGAAATTGAGCGCGCCATTATCGATAACCTGGTATCATAAATGACTAGCATTCCTTTATTAATCAACTAGAGTGCTTAAATTCGTCTAAGTACTTACTTATGATCTACAAAATATATGCCGGATATAAAATCCTTATAATTTAATCCACAACATTAAGCAGCTTTGGTTTTATACATACATGGACTTTAAATAATAACAATATTCTTATACTTTAAAATTAAAAATAAATAATAAAATCATCAAAAATATAATATGTTAAGCTTTCTTTAAAAATAAATGTATAGGTGATTAAAAAACAATGAAAATATATCTGAAATGCAAACAAATTTTCGGAACAAATGGCGTTCAGTATATGTTTGGTGACATAATGTTCAAGCAAACCTTTTAACGTGGCATTGAGTGGCACTTAAAACTAGCTTATAAATGAAAAGTGCTATTGCCATGACCCAATTATTGCCTGTAAGTTATATAATCATCATTATTCACATAATATTAAACTGGCTCTAAATACTTGATACACATTTAAAAATAGTTTGACTGCCTAATTATTTTATCTATGTGTAATGATAGTTGTAAGTGATTAAAAATAACTTTTCGGGTGGTCTTTGTCTAGCAGTGAACGTCTCCTGGTTGATAGACAGTAATATATCTAGTTAGAGTCTTTAAAGTGAAAGCCAGCTTTTCTGCCACAAATATTAAACAAAAAAGACACATTTGAAAGCTTCAAAAATGTATTAGAGTGTAACTTTGCCAGAATTGAAAAAAATATATTAATAGTAACCAAGTTTCTATCTATAGCTTTGTTTTAACATAATTGTGGACTCAGATAATAATAGCATGGTAAGTTCAAAGGTTGTGTCATATTGCTTAGAATATAATAGATCTGTGATTCTATAACATCATTCCTATGTTTACTCAGTTAAGTTTATTAGATACAAAAATGGCAGTCCCTTAGTTTATTGTTTAGTAGATATTTATTTTAACTACATAAAACCCTATGGAAAACTTGTAGTAAAATTATATTCATAGACTTAAAATTTTGCGTGGTTTATTATACTTGTATTTTAATTAGATCATAATTAACTTAGCTAATTTCGTTATAATTTTAGTGGTGAAGTGAGAATTGTATTGTACAATATTTTCTTTAGCTTGGCAGTTCTGATGAATAATTTAAACATACTAAGAAACAAACATACAAATGTCCTTACTAATTTTATTTATGAAATTTGATTATTGTGCAATTATAACTTATGATAACATCTTATTCTTCAATAAGTATAAGTTAGCGAAGACATTGTACTTACTGGAAAGAAATGGTATGTAAAAGGCTCTTAGTATCGGTTGTGATTTTTCTTTGTTCAACACCGGGATAGATGTTACAATTTCGAACTGAGGTTGCTTGTGGTAATGAGGTTGTAGTTCAGTTTCAGGAATGACGTCGGAGTCTACTATGTAATGACATTCAGAAGGTTTCAGGTAAGTGCGGTTGTCTTCTTTGTTCAGATCGTTGAAGTAAGGGTGGATGAGGCGGGTTGCTGTAAAAAAAGGTTTTGGTTAGAACTTAATAATGTTATACTATTTCAATTTAATTGGGAATAATCTACAATGTATACTAATAAAATAAAACCGAATACTTAGAACGCGCTAATCTGCATAGCCATTCTCTCAAGAAAGGCCATCAAAAAATCTAAGGGATGTTACACGGGTAGTCAAAAATATACATGTAGAACTAGAAGACATTAAGTTACTTAAGATATGCACTTAAAGTTTCATAAACTTATATCATGCCTTACAAGTTAAATTCACTTACGTTTCTCCTTTTAAGTGGGTCAAGTTCTGTTAGTTTACTACATTTTTTTAAATGGCTGATTACAATGAACCCCTGATTTTACCTGAGCCATAAACTAAACATTTCATATAATGGGTTAGAAAACTGCCTTCTTATTCCACTAGAGGCACTGATTACGCTTGACCCATAACAACTGTCAAACACCATAGTAAAAGTTAATTTTATAGTGATTTTTATCAAAAAATTAGAAATGCATCATTATTGCACAGTCATAAGTTTTATAGAAAATGGGTACCACAGTTTCTCTGTCGCGGAAGTTGTGGATGTTACTTGTTTTAAACTTTTGAGGAAATGTACACATTACCACATTTTTCACATTTTGATACAGAAAGCACATTATTTTATAGATTTAACCCAAAAGTGTTCTAGCTCAGTGGAAGAGCACTCGTCCGGCAAACGAGGTGTCCCAGGTTCGAGTCCTGGTCGGGTAAATTTTATTTATTACATTTTTTCGGTTATTTAAGAAAACAATTTTCTACTAACAGAGCCCGCGTTTGACTTCAATCTCACCTGATGGTAACTGAAGGTGAGGTCGAAAATGAAGGCACACGGGCCTTGGAAAGAACTGGCTGTTCATAAAATATTGCCGAAACTCATCACTGCCGGAGCGGTTTGGCGGCAGATTTGATATGAAGGGTGGTCGCTAGCCAGTCGGACTCTGATGGGATTCAAGCGGGGGACACTGGGATTATTCTCCTTTCACGACTCGCTTATCCAGGGGCGATGGGGCTTTTCTAAGCCGACCTTACGCGGCCAAAAAGTCTTACCATCTCTTAACAACGGCGACCGGCTGGTGTAGCGGTAACATACATTGCTTTCTATGCCAGAGGTCCTGGGTTCGAATCCCGGCGGCGGCGGATATTTGTGTGATGAACACAGATATTAGCCGTAAAGTCATGGACGTTTATATGTTTATTTTAGTTTATTCTAATAAAAATATGTATTTATTCAATATGTATGTCTATATCTTTCTTAATAATATCAGTTATCTAGTATCCATAACACAAGTTCTTTAAGAAACTTAATTTGGGCTAGATAATGTTATGTGAGTGTCAGAAATATTTATTTATTTATTTAACACGTTACCAGACCAGTTTACCCTATAGGGTAAACTACACGCCTAGCAGTACCGCCGAGACTGTGCTCATGCGGTACACTAGCCACTAACAAACTTGAGCGGTCCCGGACTTGTCATAGTAGTTTTTTTGTTATTATTGGACTTGTGAAGAGAGTTATTTTTTCTTTTTGTAGGTAAACTTGAATGCGTCAGTAGAAAAGGAAAAAGTTTTATCTGGCTCGTGGCACTATATTTTCCAATATTTCTGCATCAGTTTTATTGTTGGCAATTTTTTTATAAAAACGGGAGTGCACTTATTAGGACGTTTGAACTTTTTGTATGGGGACTTTTAACGTGTTAAACAAGATACTTACAATTTTTCTCCTTACTGTACGGCGCAGGCATCTGTCCTTTAAACTCGCTCTTGATAAACCTTAGCTCGTAGTTGTCCGGCAGAAAGAAGCTCGATGGCGCTGTATACCAGTCCTTGCCGTAGCACAGGAATGCTGGCTCGTCATTGGCTGGGAGGTTTTGAAGGATTGTCATCAAGCCTTGGTAGTTATTGTAGTTTGATGCGATTCGAGTTATTCCTGAAATTAATGCAATATTTAAGATAAATTCATAAGCTTTTATAAATTTGCGTTATGCATTAACGTACCGAGCCTCTCACACTAACATAATAAATCTACCTCAGACTGTATGAATTTATTTTATATGTGGTGTGATGTAATACAATTTAGTTTTCATTATTTGGCTGGTAGTGGTCGCTAGCCAGGCAGACCTTGAAGACGAACAAGTGGGGCCACTGGGATTATACCGTGACAAATAATTCAATGCAGTAAAATGACAGTTCCAGTGTGCCCACTTTAGGGAAGAAAAAAATTGTGATGCGGTTTAAGGGAATGAATGTAATAATTTTTACAATAATATCGAAGGTATGGAGAAAAAAAAATTTTGGCTCACAAAATATTTCTTTTTTATGATTCTGTTAGCAAAGGGCAACTTTTCATGAAAGTTTATTTTTAATGACCAAAGGAGTTTGAGTTTAAAAATAAATAAATAATTTAGTAGATTTTACTTCTACTGTAACCATTTTAAGGCACTAGGTATGTTTGGTAAATAATTATTTGCATTAAAGTTACTTTGAAGATAAAGTACACCCCTCAAGTTCTATTAATAATAAATTTATTTAAAAACTAGCTGACCCGGCAAACGTTGTTTTGCCATATAAATTAAAAAAAAAAATAGAAGTTGGCCGATTCTCATAGATACCGGATAAGCACAAAAAATTTCATAAAAATCGGTCAAGCCGTTTCGGAGGAGTATGGCAACGAAAACTGTGACACGAGAATTTTATATATTAGATGTATGCCAAACGAATGACAAAGACTCTTTCATTTCAATCATTCTCGTTCAGTACTTACGCAACGAAGTTTATAACTGGTATCATTATTTTTCTATTTGACCTTCCAAACTGTTAGTTCACTGCATTATATTATTTGCCAGAGTATAGGCAGCTTTTACGACACGCTAGTCCAAGGCGCACCCTACGAAGCTAAAAATATGGCCATTTACGTTGTTATATTTCATCCCAATTCCATTGCCCCCCACTATTTAATAGCATTAATTCATACAATTTCATTCTGGCTCTGGCTCTAGACTGAACGTTTTTATAAAAGCTTACATTTTACTACATAACTTACGTAGTTGGTGTGTCGAAAGAAAAATAAATAAAGAAACATCTAACCGCAAACACTTGCGAAAAGGAAAAATAACCCTAACACCATACATATAAAGTTTAAAACCCAAACGAACCTCCAAACCCAGCCACAAGCAGGTATGCCAACATGACCATAGCAGATCCGCTGTTAGCGAGGTAGTGCTTCGTGCCTCCGTCTCTTCTTGTTCGGAAGAATTGCTGGCCGATTGAGTAGAGCATCTTTTGTAGGCAATCCAACGCTATGGCTCCGCATAGAACGACCAGGCTGTATACTGGGTACAGGAATCTGAAAGAGAGAAAACGATATAACAGGTGTAAAATGTAAGACGTGTGTTGATTTATAAAACCACCCGGAGTGATGGTTAAATAATTGTTCATTTGCGTAACTCCGGACATAATCTAGCCCAAATTAATTATCTTTAAGAACTTGATTATGGATACTAGTTGTCTGACAAGCATTTTAAAAATAAAATATTAGATATAAGAAAAACCATGACAAATATTCACCCGAACCGGGCCTCTTTCATAACGGCATATGTATGAAAGAGTAACAATCATCAGTACATCCATCCTCACGAAAACTCGCACATAGAACAATAGTAGGGTACTGGAATCAAACTTTTTGAAATAAAAATAATCCATTCCTCCATCCTCACAAAAACTCTCACATAATATAATAGTAGGCACAGAATTCAACAGTTTCTTACCTTTCCTCCTTATGAGCCTGACAGAAGAATACACCCAGCCACAAGTACAACGGCATCAGTTCCAGCCAATACGGAATACAGAAGGACGCCCGCGACGTCGCTCGAGTAGAGGCCGCATTGCCGGCGATTACGGTCGATAATCCAAGGAGCAGGAACGGGCAGAAGAGTGCTAGAGTCTAGAAATTCAAAAAAGAAAAAACACATATTAGAATCCGTTTTGATGATTAATTTGGTAGAAGATACTTCAGAGGTAGACCTTTACAAATGTCATCAAAATCGAAAAAATTGAGGTTTTCAAAAAAATAAATAAACACATCAATGACTTTTGGTTTGCAAAACGTGACCATACGTCCCGCTTTGGGCGGGAAAGTCCCGCTTTCAGGGTGTTTGTCCCGGTGTCCCCAGCAAGGTCAAAATTGTCCCGCTTTTGCAAACAGACCAAACGATTATATAAAATGTATTTTTTTACGCAACAAACTGCGATGCACCCGGCCCGTTATTTAGACATCTTTTTTTTCATTCGACAATATAAATACTGAAAATAAATCTGAATATGTACAAAAATACTGCATAGAAGTTACGCCACTAGTCTGTTTGATTTGAGTTTAAATTTGACTATTCCATGACGTTAGTGCTTTGTTGTATTCAATCTTTAAGCAAAATTTGTAAAAACGAAATATATACCGTAAATGTCCCGCTATGGCCCAACATATATATATATGGTCACGTTAGGTTTGCAGCAAGTTTCAATCATAGTATTGTTAAGTACTTGAAAATGTGGTTCAAATCGCTTTTTAAACAAAAATGTCTTTCAAAATCCTGTGATGATCACAGGATTTCCTAAAATGTTATATATAAATACGCGCGGTTTAAAAGTATTTAATTTCATATAATGATTCATGAAAACTTAGGGCAATATATCTTGGTTTTGGTTTTGATTCTTCATTGAAAACCATGTCATATCCTAGTCCTGACCATAACTATCCTCTATACTCTAGATAAAGTGAAGGACATATAAAATTTAATACATTTCTTCAAAAAAGGCATGGGAAAGAATGTGAAATTGATTGAATCAAATACAAATAAAAAAAATCCCATACAAAGATGTCCAATGTCCTTTAAATTAATATTTTACAAAATCTAAATATTTTTTCAGGCTATAAAAGCACTTATCTTTTAACCTTGCAGTCATTTTACCCTTAAAATTATTATATATTAACTTTAATTGCTTTGGCAAAGATTAAAACATTTTATGGCACATTGCACAGCACTGATATGCATTTATGTGTGCAAAATGTAAAATGCAATTATGTGTGTCAATCCGATTTAGCGTGAAAGAGTCACAAACATGCAGTCATTCATACATTAGTACATCTAATTAGTTGCACAGCATAAAATATGTACGGTTTGAGGTAAACAAAATATTATAAAGTTTAATAAAGTAAAACTTTAATAAAGTATTGCTTGAATCTGGAGTTGCTTTGCAGAAATCTCGAACATTTACTAGTCAAGATTGATATAAACAAGATATCTTGATAAGTTTTCGCGATTCATACTATGTATTAAATAAAACACTTTTTACCCGGATTTATCGCGTATATTTATATTTTAAATTTTAACTCGACGTTTCGGTGTTATATACGGAAATTAAAAAAAACACCCTAATTTCAATAGAGAAGATGGTTGGAAACTATCACCGACATGGGAACCTATCCTGAAAAACATTAAATCTAACATCCAGCAAGCTGCACGACCTGAAACTCAAGATACTGTCAGCTCGTTTTGTGTCAATCCAGAACGCTACGCTCGAAGACTGAGAAACAGATGGAGATGATGATGTATAACTTTTTCAATCTATCAATCCGACGCTTGACACCTCAGTCGCTCGTGACCACGGGGTTTGCAAAGACACCGAAACGTCGAGTTAAAATTTTAAATGTAAATATACGCGATGAATCCGATTAAAAAGTGCTTTATTTAACAAGATATCTTTCTCAAAAAGAGTCACGGAATTAGCAAAGAAACTTGGTTACAAAGATATTTACAAATTATTTGAGTACTCACCGAAACAACGTTGAAATTCAGGAAGAGGTTCTTAACATAATAAGGCCACCATGTAACGCCATACAGATTCGGTCCGTGCTCAGTGAAGATGTTATATGCTACAATGTTCCACGGTGCGATGACAAGTCTTCCGTAGTGCCATGTGTCGACAAGAATAGTTGGCATCACGATAACAACAAGGGAAACTATAGACCATTTTATAAATGTGAAGTATTGCTTTTTTAGCACTAGAATATCAATGGCGATTGGAACCCCAAGAAGAGCAGTAAACGGCCAGCCTGGAACAGAAAAAAATATGTCATTACCTTTGACTCTGTTAAAAAAATTTTACTGCACATTAATAGAAGTTATTAAAATATTGAATGGAACAAAATGCTACTTAAGGCTGAGTTCAGTAAATTATATAATATTATGCTATTTGACGGTTTCCAGGCCTGGGAATATCTATATATTTATATTCTAGATACCCCCTTGTTTGCTACATCATGTCACAAGCTCTGCTTAGTTTGGGGCCATTTGGTTGGTGTGATTGTCTGGGGATTTTAATTATTTATATAAACCCGTAAAACGATCTTTACGGTGTTCTTGAAGCTAAAAAGCCCGAAATATTACTGTACGTATTCGGCACTTTTCACGCTGCGAAAAGTTTTCATTTTTAATTTGACATCATTTTACAGTTTGAGGAAAGGGCGAGTCAATACTCAAAACTAAAACCACAAATAAAACAAAAAAAGCTATAACAGGCTACGTAAAATACAAAGAAATGTTTTAGCAAAACAAAAATATATTGAAAGGCATCTTTCACACCAACAAACTTAAACTTACTTAGAAGTACATTAACAGCAGTCAAGAAGATAGTGACTGGGTATCTCTTCCGCCACCAGCATGCCATGGCAGCCGTCACCAGAATATTGCTCCATGCTGACGGGAGAAACGCTGGCGTGGCCGCGAACATTCCAGCGGATGGCAGGGTAAAGAATAACCATATGCGACCAACGTTAACCCCAAACTCGTGACATACAGCTCTGTGAAATGAAAAATTGTAAATCAGAACATTGGTCTACTTACTACTAGATGAAGATTTTAATGACTAAGATTTTACTTTGTAATTAATTGTATGAACCTAATGTTGAACTAGAATTCCTAATGTAACTCCTCTTTTAACCACTTCATTATGTTTATACAGGGTGTAACTTAAGCGGTGGATCACAGGTTTCCCAAAGATATAAGACTTCGCAGGGTTGGGGGACCTCAATACCCACCAAAATAATACCCCCATGTATGTTCAGCAATATTTAGTGGTTCTGGAGATATTTGTGATTTTATGATTGAAAAAACTACTTGGTCTACAGTCGTGATTTTTGGTGTAAGCTTAGCTTCATAGTCGGCCTTTAATATTATCTAACCACTGTAAAGCATGGCCTTTCACAGATGGAAATAATTTTGAAACAATCCAATTTTCAAAATCATCCGGTCTGTTTCAAAATTATTTCCATCTGTAAAAGGCCATGATTTACAAAGGTTAGATGATATTAAAGGCCTACTATTAAGCTAAGCTAACACCAAAAATCAAGACCGTAAACCAAGTGAATAGGCTGCATTTTTTCATTTTCTCTGAGAATCTGATTTTATTAAATAAATCATAAAATCGCAAATATATCCAAAACCACTAAATATTGCTGCATACATGAGGTTATTTTGGGGGGTATTGAGGTCCCCCATCCCTGCGAAGCGTTTGATCCACCCCTCAAGTTACACCCTGTATATAAAATTAAATTGTATTGATAGTAGGTAGGTAGGTAGGATAACCATTTATATTTGCACACTTGTATCAGGCAGTTTCGGAATTGGACATTATTTTATTTTAAACAATGTCATATTGTACACACATTCTGGCAAATAAATGATTATTTATTTATAGACCCAAAGGGACAAACTCTATATAAGGCCAAAAACAGCCAAAAAATCTAATTATTTCACTCAAGCACCCATGCAGCCTATGTTTGATCAGGCACTAGATATTTTTATACAGAAATAAGGATGAACAATTTTTTTTTTTGGAGAAAAAATCTGATATTTACAATGTGGTTAGTAAACAAAAAAACATGTTAAATATTGTGTTAGTTAATTGTACACTCCTTAACATTCTCACTGAGTAAGATAAAAAAATTAAAAAGTTAAAGTAATTTCAAAGTTTTTGGAATTTATTATCACATAATTTATATTCAACAATAACACTTATTTAAACTAAACTAAATGGTTATTTGCGCAAGAATCAAGATTTATTAAAAAAAAAAATATTGACGAGACAAAACAATATCATACATACATTTTGGTATTTGACCAAAAAATTTTATACGGAGTATAGAGTAATAAGTTTGTAAGGAAATAATCACTTAACCATAGGAAAGGGTATTATTATATTAATATTATTATAATGTGTATCCTGGATTACTATTACAATATTTATAATCATCATGAGTTTATTTATACTTTCTTTAAAGCTTCTTTGGATTACCCTAGACTGGTGGGTTACTTTCGAAATTCGAGGATGTGATAGTTTTAGATCATACTTGAAGAGAAAAAATAAAATAAATATGAATTATTTACTGATTAAACTTAACCAAAATTTAAAGAATTCATTACGCAACGCATGGTTACACTGGTATCTATTTACCACGGACATATGCACGGCCGTGCTATCAACACGGAATAGGTCAGCAGGTACAAGATATAGATGGCTTCTCGGGTGTTTGTCGACTTAGTAAAACTCTTTGCTTATATAGGTACCTACTTTTATTACATAATTATGATCACAATCAAGAACAGAGTGCTCTCCTTCAATACCTAAAATTTGTCACCAGTCGCCCTGTATAGATTGTCAAAGATCATCCTACAACACTTGAATGTCACTAATGCTAGATCTAGAAGCAAAGCTTCCTTTTTTGCTACAAGAATATAATAATATAAAATATATGAAAAGTACAAAATATTATACAAGATATGGAACCTGCAATTAAGCCATCAATAGTGCATATGATAAAATAGACTAAGAAAAATACCTCAAGGTGCTCGAGCTGCAATACAGAAAAGAATCTTAACCTTTTATATTTGCTTTCTTTCTATCTTTTATATTAAAGTATTGCTACCCTTCTGTTTATACCCATGTGGATGGTAATAGTACATTTCTAGATAGATCATCTATTTTGCTTTTATATTTATATTACAACAGAGACTATTAATAATAGACATACTTACTTATAGAACATTAACTCCACACAAGCACTGAGAACAGCAAGTGCTGCTCTTATGGTATAAAATATAGAGACAGGACTGAGCACCACAGTCATCACTTTTGCCGGAACCGCAAACAGCCATAGTGGCATGTATGATCTGATAGCATATACAGGACTGTACTCCCATGTTTGTAGACCAGAGCCATACACTGCAAAAATATCATCAGAAAAAGGTTATTTAGACATAAGACAACAATGATGCAAATATATAACCCACCTAATGTATATTAGATGCAAACAATTATTTGACAAATTATCATTGTTTACTTCTTTCATATACAATTAATATATAATACATACCTAAATAGTGAAGAGGTTCCCAATAATTGAATGTTTCATCACAGTCATAAATCTGTCCCCAGAATGCAGCTATTAATCTAACAGCTAACAGCAATCCTAAAGTTACAGCTCCACCAGGGTAGGAAATGCCAAGTAAATCTGATGGGGCACTGGCAACCAGGTACTCTCTGCAAATTAAAGATTGTCAACATTTTTTCGTAAGTTACAACTTTGAAGACTTAAAACAAAATGTTATTTTATAGCAAAAACCAAATTAATTTAATAAATGCACAACTGCAAAAACTTCACACAGATTATGAAAATAAACAATCATAGGGTACAAAAGCACTCTCTGGGAGATGAGGTTTGAACTATTTTGGCAAACGGGTAAAAAAGTTGCTTAGAAATATTTTCGTTTTAATTAGCTTGAGCTGTTTTTACCTTCAAATGTTGCGATCAGCTGGAAAATCGCCAAGCTGAAGTAGCAAGCAAGTATTAGGCGAATAGAAGCAAATTAGAAATTGATATACCAACTAGATTTAAATTATTTCATTATGATTCGCACTAAACTTAATTATTAAAATTAAAAATAGAAAACTAAAACTAACCCTTCGCTGCTTTTTCGGGGTCGTTTTCCTTTGATACTAGCAGACCTTTTTGCTCCATTTTTGGTGTGAATGCTTCGTTGCCTCGCTGTTAAAACCATGGATGGTTCGAATAATATATCTTTTTCTTAACAAATAATTTAATCTGAGTAAAGTCACCTTCCAACACAAAGCAGCAAGCAATTCAAGCAAGCAAACCAAACTTGCTCGACTCAAATTATTTGAAGATTGACGGGATTGAGTATTGACAGCCATTTTTTGGCAGTGACGTATTACGTTTCGTTTATAGTAAACTGATAAACGACATAGTTAGTAAATATAACGGCGACATCTTGCCCAAAACTAGTAAAAATATCAGAAAGTTTACCGGAATTTCTTGTAAGCTATGGTTGGTTCACTAACTACTGCTCTCTGGTATTTCAGGATAGGCATTTGCAACTGCCCACTATGCAACTGTGGGCTGGAGCTTGGAGTGTTTAACTGCATAATTTTAACTGCTCCCTTCTCCCTGTCTCCCTTTATGACATTCTTCTCACCCTCCTTCGCAGACCATGGACCCCCGAGATCAGCCACCCATCTAGCCATTCCCGTACGCTGAAAATCCAGTCAATCAGTCTACTTTATTTATTATTGTATTTTATTCAAGTCTAGACAGTAGACAGCTGACATAGAGTTGTTGACTTTACAATAACTTTTCCCCACCTGAATTAATGAAATTCCTTTGAATCGGGTAGCTCTACGGACCCTACTAAATTAGACCAATTTTGATTTTACCAACATGTAGCAAAATTTATGAAAAAATTATTCTCAACCAGCTATTAGCTCACTTTACAAAAAAAAAACAATTTACTTCATAACAAACAATTTGGATCCACGAGGGGTCATTCGACAACTGATACTGGTGTTGAACTGTTAGAAGTAATAGCTGGTGCCTGGGAAGGGTTACAGGATGCTCTAGGTGTATTTTGTGACCTATCCAAGGCATTTGACTGTGTTCAGCATGACACTCTCATCAGGAAACTCCACCAATACAGCATCAAAGGCACTGACCTCAAACTTTTGAATTCATACCTGAGTGATAGAATCCAGAAGGTTGAGGTTAACCGTAAAAAGTCAGCTGGGTCGGTTGTGAGAATGGGAGTGCCTGAAGGTTCAATTCTGGGCCCATTTTCATTTTTAGTCTATATAAATGATCTACCCTATATGGTAGGCCATAATCACGATATTGTATTATTTGCTGATGATACATCATTAATTTTTAAAATGATAAGGCAGAAAACCAACTACGACGATGTAAACAATGCTCTCTCAAATGTAGTGCACTGGTTTAATGTAAGTAATCTAGCTTTCAATAATAAAAAAAAACTAAATGTATAAAATTCTCTGCCCCAAATGTAAAACGAGTTGAGTCTGATCTGCATCTTAATGGGAACAGGCTGAATCTAGTAGATAACAATGTTTTTCTTGGAATTACCTTAGATTCTAAATTGCAATATATAAAGTCCATATCTCACAGCTAGCGAGTAGACTTAGTTCTGCAACGTTCGCGGTAAAGAAAATTCGCTCATTGACTGATGTTAATACGGCGAAGCTGGTATATTATAGTTATTTTCATAGTAATAAATAAATAAAAAATAAAATAAATAAAATCCCCAGACAATCACACCAACTACATGGCCCCAAAGTAAGCATAGCTTGTGTTATGGGATACCATATAGCGAACTAGGGGGGAACCTAGAATATAAATAAATATATAGATAAACACCCAGACACGGAACATTTTTTTTTCTTGTTCCGTGCGGGGATCGAACCCACAACCACTGGCGTCTGAGGCAGATAGATTTACCCCATCGCAAAACTGGTCGTCAGTATAATGTCCTAAGCATTCTACTTTGGGGCAATGCCGCAGATATTGACACGATACTTACACTGCAGAAAAGGGCTATTCGTGGAATGTATAAACTTAGAAATAGAGAATCTCTAAGAAAAGTTTAAAGAGATTGGTATCTTGACCTTTGCATCACAATATATTTATGAAAACATAAATTTAAAACCATGAAAGATAATGGGGAGTTTTCTGACAGCTCATTAAAAAAACAAAACTGTACAAAATTGGTACAAAAGACTTCGATAGATGGCGCTTTACAAAAGGCGAAGGCGAAGAATTTATTCCACACTGCGTTTTTAAAAGTAAAATAAATTAATTGACGTCCATGGAATTAATAAGTACTGTAGTACCTATTAATTCCATGTTGACGTCTGTATCAGAAATTGAACGTATAAATAACCATAGATTGTAGATACCACTTACCTACATTATAGTTTACAGACTTAACGCCTTCGGCTTTTTAAAAGTGCCATCTATAGAGGTTTTTCGAACAAATTTTTATGAGCTGTCAGAAAACTCCCCATTATAATAAAAATTTGTCTGTAATGACAAGGAAAGACCATAAATTAGCGTTTCCCAAATTCAAACTCGAATACCTACGACTGAACAGCCCTTCTCAGGGCTACCCCTCAATAACAATATTCATACAGCTTTAACCGTCATATCCATCAATATTGAAGGTTTTTCAGCAGATAAAGCCGAAATCCTAGCTAATCTATGTCAGAATACATTATGCACATAGCTGCACTCCAGGACTTGAAGGAGGCTAGCGATGGTGCTGTAGAGGTGGCGAAATTTTGGACGAACAAAATTTGAATTTGTGTCGACTCGCAAGAATAAGAAGAAGCGTTTCCCAAATTAAGGCTGGCTAAAAGCACCAAATCATTTATGGGAATGTCAATACCTACGTATTAATAATAAAATACCAAACTCAATTCAATCCCTAACGTTTAACAAATTTAAAAGAACTATCAAAGAAACATTTTGCAAAAAAGGCTTCTATAGACTCAAAGATTATTTAGATGACAAAGGAGCGTGGGATTGATGTCTCCACAGGTTATTTCCAAATATTAAACATTAATCACTATGTAAGCAGCTCGGCTGTGACCATGATATTGGCAAGCACGAATAGCTGTCTTATTTTTGTTTGTTCATGTCATAGCAGAGCTGTATTTCTGCCAAAATTGTACTTATAATAAGCACTTTTTATAAAAGAGTGCCGAAAGTTTTTTTTTCCGCCGGCTTTTTTCCTCTCGGTTTACCTAGGGCTCTACTTTCATTTCGTTTTTTTAAAGCGGAAGAAGTACTTAGTAGTAGACAACACCAAGATATTGGTGGATAGGTAATGGGCGATCACACGGAACTTAAAACACAAGAGGAAAGGGCATCGCTTAATAATTCATTAGGAATAGCTGTCGCCAAACTAACACATTTACATTTTACGCACACTGAAATATATCCAATTAGAGCGGTCATAATTTGGTGAAATCAAGAAGACATAAGGACTATTACGAATAAAAGAATATCAACTATAGTATACTTGAAATAGAGTATTGTCCGTTCATCGTAAGATGTCCCCTGCCGTTATGTTGGCACTATTGCTTGTCAAGCTGTTTTCGTTATCTGGGATAGTGAATTAATCCTTTTTATTGATTACTTGCCAAAAGGGCAAACGATAACTGGATCCTATTATGCAAACTTAATCCCGAAATTACGTGAAGCGATTAAAAAAAAACGTCGTGGGAAATTGTCATTGGGCGTGTTGTTTCTCTAGGATAACGCTCCACCTCCTCGTTCGGAGGTTGCGCTCATCGCAATCCGCAGTGCTGGCTTCGAAGTCCTTGATCACGCACCATATTCTCCTGACTTAGCCCCGAGTTATTTTCACTTATTTCCAAAATTAAAGGAGCATATTCGTGGAACTAAATTTGACGATGATGACGCGGTTATGACTGCCACAGAGGAGTTTTTTAATAGTCGAGAAAATGATTTTTTTGCGGAAGGAATAATAAAGTTGGAGATTCGGTATTCTAAGTGTATTAGATTAGAAGGAGATTATGTAGAAAAATAAAATATTCTTGTTTAAATTTTTTTTTTGTATTCATTCTAAGAATTTTTTGATTCGCCCTCGTATAATATAAATTGTGTCGTCATTCAAAACCTTCCTAGTCTTATAGTTGTTTATTATTTAAAAATCAGAAAATTAAACATATATTTATTCGTGGTAGGTATAAACAAAGTTAGATTACGGGGTTAAAATGGACACATATTATTGGTAACACTGCTGCCACAATGCTGCCAACATAAGCAGGCAGGGGACATTTTATAGTGAACGGTCTGTAGAAGTTAGTAATAACACTTAGTGATTTATGTCAGAATTCTATCTGCATGCTTTTAGTTGATTCTGTCAACTTAGTTATGCTCTTCGACGATAGATGTCGTATGGACCACGCGTTATACAATTTTAGATTTTATTTCAATGAAATACATGTCATTTTTCATTTACACTAATATTTTTTCCGAATTAGTTGGCAAGATCGATTAACGAAACATAAAAATGAAATTAAACGAAAATAGCGACTTACCGATGATAGGAAACACCTGATCGTATTAACGTTTTAGTACCACTATAGTTTTTACACTCTAGAACAGAACATCGAGTCATTTTATGGGTTTTTTTGTAATGGAACACACCGGCAAAAGACGTCACAAAGCGTTGTAATCACGAGAGCGACTGACTCGAGTTAAGTCTCACTAGTCTTAACTTTGGCACGTGCGCCACGCCCACACGTCCCTTCCTCTTGTGTTTTAAGTTCCGTGGGCGATCATTATCTTCCGGAGCCGAGAGATGCACACTTCTCGACGTAAGCCTCCCCCAAGATCTGTCATGTCATCCAGCGTTTGACGTTCATAAAGTGTATAAAAATACCTAAGTACTACGAATAAAAAAGTTTTCATTTTCATTTTCCACCGTCTGGTAATTCCAAACAAAAATATAGGCGAACAAGAACAACAACACTTCGTTTTTACTTACAAAAAAGTTATTTAAGACTAGCTGTGCCCGCGGCTCCGCTCGCGATGATTTCGGGATAAAAAGTATCCTATGTTACTTCTAGTACCTCTGATGATTCGTCGAGTAGTTTTTGCGTAAAAGCTGAACAAATATCCACGCTTTCACATTTATAACATTATACATATAAGGTTTGACATTTTATAATATTTGACAATTATTGTTTAGATCACATGAGGCTTAAGTATCTATAGAACGCGTTGAAATATATTACCTACACAAAACAAAAAAAAACTGAACATAAATAAGCCAAAATTTGGAATTTGGCCGAATATTTAAACACTACCAAAACAACTTATACCTATTTAATAAAATAACAACAAAAGAAATTAAAATAAACTATTTAAAGACTAAAAGTCGCACTGATAAACGCTGAAACGCCTGTGCAATGCTATCTACCTATACCTACTTCACTTAAAAATAAATACCTATAACTACAATTAATAATAAAAGTACCTACGCTTTTACCTAAAAAATACAAAAAAAACTGAACATAAATTAGCCAAAATTTGGAATTTGACCGAATATTTAAACACTAATACCTTTTTTATAAAATAACAATAAAAGAAATTCAAATAAACTATTTAAAGACTAAAAGTCGCGCTGATAAGCACGGTTTATAATATCAATTATTGTCTGTCAATAAAGTCGAACGCTCTGAACGCATCAACAGCCAAATATTGAAGCGTTTTTATTCCCTACCGCCGCGCCGCGAGCCGCATCGAGCGCGGCAGCCGTTACGCAAAAATAATCCTTATAGTAATTCAGTATTCACGCGCGATGGCTTATTAGCTTATTTCATGTATAAGTTTGGTGTTTCTATACCGATTTCTATGATTCTTTTTTATTGAATAGGTAATAATATTATTTTTTTAAATTAGGGTTGAGTGAGAGTATTATAAACGTAAGAGTAAACAAATATAATCAGAAAGCTCCGAACTGCGAAGCTATCGGGATTTACACGTGTTATTGTGAGTCAACCATAAAATATAGACATATACTGTTGGGGGATATTTTTTATATAATTTTATGTGGAATATTTCCGTCATACATGATTTCTATGTAGCTTTAACCATTAAGGCTGCACACGCGACGGAAGCTTTAAAAATGAAGTAACTTCTCTCGTTTTTCCAACACTTCCCTTCACTGCTCTGCTCCTATTGATTGTAGCGTGATAATAAGTATACTATAACCTGCCCAGGAGTATGAAGAATAATTGTACCAAGTTTTGTTAAAATCCGTCGAGTAGTTTTTGTTTCTATAAGGAACATACAGACGGACAAAAATTTTACTGATTGCATTTTTGGCATCAGTATCGATCACTAATCACCCCCTGATAGTTATTTTGAAAATATATTTCATGTACAGAATTAACCTCTCTACAGATTTATTATAAGTATAGATAGATAGATATAGATAGATAGACTATTGCTGCTTATGGGCGTTATTAAAAGCATCACTTTTTTTCAAAGGCTTCATTACCCAACTACGTTTAATAACGCCCAATGAATGAGAAATAAATAGTTTTTTTTTTTAATAAAAACCTTGATAGCTGTTTAATGTTTTAATTTTAATTATTTAAACCAAAAAAGGCAAACTAAACATGTTTACTTCGAGATGTTACAAGCATTTTTAAGAGTAACACAAGAGTTCTTATTTTTTTTTGTTAAATTTTCGTTTTTGTATGCATTTTTTAGTTCTCTATAAATAAATATTTGAGATAACAGGCCATTATTGTTTTATTTAATTTCTAAAAACGATATTCTGGCTTTGAAGATTTTTTTTTATAAACGGCCGCTAATAGACAAACCCTTTCTAAAAACGCCCGAAATCATGTTTTTAAAAAGAGGCTAGCATGTCGTGAAACGTACATATTTTCTCATATAAATTATTATTTTTCAGTAAAAAAAGCAATGATGCGTTTATGTAACTTAAAATTTATTGTCCAGTAAGCTGTTTATATTAAAAATAAATTATTTTTCGTCAAGTGGGCGTTAAATGCCTCTTGTACCTTAGATACATATTATACACTGATAATTGCGGGATGTATGGATTTTTGCTACTCTTTCACGCAAAAACCACCGAATGTATTTATGTAACTTTACAGTAATATAGCTTTACCTAGAATAACAATAAGCTATAATTAATAAAGATATTGCATGAATTAAGTAAAAGGACATCATCCATTTTGGTCCAAAAATGAAAGTGCCGGCCAAATAAAATAAGTTGGTTTTTCTGATAGAAGTTGTCCGCCTTATCATTTCTTATTATGGCACCAAACTTGTATCTCCATTATTTTTGATTTTATTTGAGTTCTAAAATCCTATTGTTTCATACATTTTTGACTCAATGAAATACTTAGAACAAGTGAAACAGCTTGACAGAACATGACATTTTCGATTATAGGAATTTGTAAAAATCAAATAATATTCTGCCAGGCACAAACCGTAGTTAATGTTCGAAGGGGAAGGGTTCTAACAAAATAAAAACTCAGTTTTTCGTAAGTGAGGATTTAATACGAAGTTATACAATCATATCGTAATCATCTGGCATTACAATAATATTTTCTAATCCTAAAGCTGGGGGGGTTAATCCTTGTAAATGCCGAGCGTGACTCATGTACCATATCATGCACATTATGTGAGAGCAGAACCCGATTGTTCTTTTTCCTATAACACATGTACAATGATAGTGGGCGATTGCTCGCCTTCCCGATAGTGATTTATCCACCACTATATATGTGTAATATTGTCTGGATCTAACATGCCGGGACTGCAATCGCCCACGGATCATCCACGAGTCATTTCCCTGCTCCTGTAACTCAGTCAAGTGTTCGTTTGACATGTCGTTGCTAAGCTCAATAGTAAACAACCCATTGTCAAGGATATGTTCCCCATAATAGCTCTTTGCTTGCTTTAGTTGATATACGCCAAGCGCGAACAAAAACAACTCATGGTCATTCAATCTTGGGAATTCTGAGAATTCTTCCATATCGGCTGTCATCAACCTGAATTGAGCACGTCTGCAATTGTAATTGTACCGCTCCACGAGTTCTGCCAATCTGTTTGGCGTATTTATTCTTTCATTAATAATCTCCAAAATATCTGTGGCATGAGGATTGTCCTCAATTAAAACATGAAAATGATTTATGATGGCTGCGGCGATCCGAAAATAATCAAACATGCTTCGTAGGGCTCTGTTATTGTATACGTTACGCAGTAACCGAAAATCTCGTTTAAATCGACCGTTGATCACTTCAACTACCCAACGACAAATCGTAATCAGTCTCGATTTGTTAGCCTGATCTGTTGTTAACTGCGTCTCATTGGGATGCTTTGTTTCCGGCATGTGTGCTATATAACCACTGGATTCGAGATTTGCCAATGAATCTCGAAATCCACGGTCCAAAATAAAAACGTCTCCACTCCTATAAAACCAGTGGAATGCACTGTCAGTATTACATAACAAGCCATTCATAATATCTGCGTCCGATGTTACTGCGGCGTATGGTCCAATCACGTCGATGATATGTCCATCGCAAGAAACCAACAGAAATGGTTTCAGAAGGTTTCTATACTTGTGATGGCTATAAGATTCGCGTTGAAAAAAATAATTTGCCACTTTTTTGTAAATAGACGTAAGTGCCATCACAAATAGTGATTGCTTTTCTTTCTTGTACTGGACTCAAGGGATTTCCAAACAGATTGTTGGGCAATAAAAGATTCCGTTGTGCAACATCCTCCCTTGTTAAGTGATTAAATCCAAGATTTAAGGGCACGAAATCTTCTAACAACGCGTTGCGACCGATTTGTAGCCATCTCTGGAATGTTGTTTCACTGCACTTAAATATATTAGCAAGCCTTGCATTCGAATCTCCAGTTCTTAACTTAAACAATACTGTCGCCAAAATGGTTTTTTTTTTGTTCATCAATGCCAGGCTGGGTACGACCTCTAGTAATTCTTCAAACTGGCTTTGACGTAAACCTGTCCAGGTATGAAATTCATCTGGTGCCATATTTTCATATTGTTCAAAGTCAATGATATCTTGAGTAACATGTTCTTGTAGTATTGATATAATTCTAATTATCTGTGCAGCAGTAAACTCCGTAGATGCATTGCCTTGCAATGGCAGTAAATGCCACAGATTTTGCTCCAAATGTTCACTGCATACACGTGCACTTTCCGTCACAAAATAACTGTATCGGCACAGCATGCGAAGAGTGATGTTGTCGGGAATACGACGACGAGACTCACTTGCACAATGTTGGAATATACAAGAATTAGACGTACTTGGTGCGCGAAGAAGACCTGGCAAATCCAACGAAGTAGGTCTTGGATTTGGATTTTCGGGCGGATTATCTTCTTGTCGAACCTGTTCTTCACCTTCCCGAATACGTCGTCTGTAAGTTCTTTCTGTTCTTTGCCAACATGGTCGGCAAATGAACTCAGTGCGCTCCAACTGAATAGAAACAAAAAATACCCCAATCAAAAAACCATAACACTTACATACGTGACCAAAACGTTATTTGAAATCTATCTAAAACTCACTAACTATGGCGGACAAAAATAAATGACTGTTGGGGCAAGATAAGTATAGCATAGACATTGAAAGTAAAAAATAAACATTGAGGTCGAAAGGCCCAGCTTTAGGTGATACAACAATACCATAATAGGTACTACACGTTCGCTCTGCCGCTGGCGATGTGACGTTGCTCAATCTCTGTCTCTCTTACGCACATTGTTACGTCAATTTGTGTGAGAGAGAGAGAATCACATCGCCAGCGGCAAACTTAGAGCGAACGGGTTGTATGATAGTCCTCTCATATATTGACGGTTATCCTATAAGTACATAGTAAAATGACTTACCTGTCTATCAATCAATTCTTCAATCACTATTTGAGAGATATCAAGATGGTCTCTTTCACGGGAAGCCCATTCATATCTCCGCCGACTCTCCGTTGGTGCACGACACAGGATACAGTCTTCCATGACTCGTATAATTATACGGATCAGTGAATAACAAAACGTAACAAGAAAACTTAACAAACAACAAAACAATAACAAAAACCAACTGAATAACTGAAGCGAGCGAAAAGGTGACACCAGTGTACACGATAGCGATGCTTTCGGTACTAATCAGTGTTTTTTCACTTAGTATTATTTCCCTTTCCTTAGAATTCGCTCTTGTGGTAAAAGTATTGATGCTTTCCGATAGATGGCATCTTTACTGCAATCTTTACTGCAACACGGTAAAGATTATGTTCCATTTTAAACCAATAGATGTCACTTTTGCTCAACGGTTCCTGAAAAAATATATTGTGCTTTAAGTAGTTGATACAAAATTAATATTATTTTATCCGCTATATAAGATGATATATTTACTATTTAAATTGAATCATAAATACAAAAAAATCGTAGATTTTTCTAATTGGGTGCGTTCTACGCAGTTAGAGTAACTAATTGAGTGCGTTCCAAGCATATGAAAATGTCTTTTTATGACTGCAAAAAATACCTACCCAATACATTATTTAATCCACAATGGATAGTGACATGAAATAGATTTTATGCAATGATTTAAAGTTAGGAAAATCTTGAAGTTTTTAGTAATACTACTATATAATACTAGTTGTCAAAACATTGACAGCTCTACTATGTTGATGCACAAAATGTCAAAACGAAAGTGATTGAGAGACTGACATGAGTGAAGAATTAATTTTGTCATTCCGTTTCCTCCCGTGACTCGTAAATGTGCTCTGGATTGTGTTTTATAAATTTTCTACAACTTTGGCAAGCTTCCGGACTCTGAATTCTTCGCATAACACGTTGGACTTACGCACCTTACGAGGACACCGAAAAAGAAAACCTAATAAATCACGCAACTGCTAAATTGTTTTTTATTTATTTCAATACATAGACTTTGATTGAACTGCTGGATTCATCATACCCAAACCTGATTAACCCGTAATTTTATGAATCTAGCTATTCCAAAGTCTAAGTTATTGTTTAAAATTACCCTTCTTGAGAATACAAGCTAGAACGGAGCAGCTGGGTTTTGGTTGTCGAGGTACGGTTGTTTTCCGTTAGATGGCGCTAGTACCGAATTTGTTAGTGACGACTCTATACCAGTATATAAGTTACTCTATGGTACTAATTAACAAAAATGCGAATGCGCCTGAAACGAGCGGTGCCGGACAAAGGGGTTACGGCGCGCGGTGCGGGGAGGAGCGGCATTGTTTTATGTGGTGTGGCGGCTTTACCTCTTTGTCTATTGTAAGCGCTCTGCCATTATTATTACTTGGGATTCTAAGAAATGATTAAACCAACTGAAATTCCCAGACATTTTTATTGTAGGTATTTGTTATTATTCAGGTTAGTTCAATCATAAATAAGTATATTTATTTAAATTAACATCCAAACTATCATTTTCTGTGTAGCTATTTCATATTTTTTTATTAATTCTAATAATTCTTATATAAAAAATAATCTAGAAATATAGATTTTTTAAACTCAAATAAAATCAAACATATTGATGATACAGCTTTGCTGCCATAGTAAGAAATGATCAAGTGGACAGCTTCTGTCAGAATAACCCCCTTTTTTTTTTGGCCGGCACTTTCAATTTTGGACCAAAAATGTATGAAACTCGGATGATGTCCTTTAAGGCACTTTGACACTCGATTTGTTTAAACCGCAATGTAAACTCTACAGAGTGCCTAATAGACACATGTTTGTGGTTAGGAGTTACACATATTATAGGGTCGCCTTATAATAGTCAATTATATTTTAATAACAGATTTAAGACTGACGAATGGGTCATAATTACGAAAAAAAAATTTAAATAATATACCTACCTAGTTACCTATACTTTTTTACAAAACCTAGGTGAAACTGCGGATTACAGCTTTGTTGTAACCGTTTTTGAATTAACTCTGTTTTTAAATGTGTAATTAAATAGATAAACTATCAGTAACGCTTTCACAGCTTAACGACTGAATCGATTTTGACGACATTTAGTAAGTTTGAACTTCAAGGAGGATATAATAATAGTAGGTATTCATCCAACTCCAATAACCGGTATCCACGCGGACGAAGTCGCGGGTCACAGCTAGTTATTATATAAAAAAATAAAGTTTCAAAACTGAAACTCGACTACTAAAACAAGCTCTAAAAAGTAGGAAACGTATTATAATCTCAGCTAAAATATTTATGTTTTTTATCCGTCATATTGATAGAAGTATACAGGATATGTTTACAGGATATGGATTTAATTTTAGTACGTATTATAATGAATAATAGGTGGCATATGACCACGGCTATCCTGTAAACATATCTCTATCAGTATGACGTATAAAAATACATAAATATTTTACGGGGACTGTTACTTGTTTCCTACTTTTTACATATTTAAATTTTAAACTGTGCTAACAAAGCTCTTTCATTTGATGCTCGATACGAAACAGTGAAGAATTTTACTTTATCTTTTTTACTTTAATTATTATTTGGGTAATTCTCCAAAATCATGTTTTTTTCATGTCTAGGTAGGTGAACATTACTTTACTGCTTTAAGTAGTCGCGGTGTCAATTTTATATGATAGTTTACATAATTTCTGACTTGGTTTGGCAAAAAAGAATTGAAAAAAAAAATAAGTAATAACAAAGATTAAGTCAACGCAAACATTGAAATTCTAATTTCCATGGTATGTCCATTTTACGAAATTCATAATAGCCCGGTCAATTTAGACATTCGAGGTTACATTAATTCCCACCAAGCTGGAAATGGGTAGGATTATTTAAAATACGATTAAAAATACAATTTGAAAGTTCCCCATTTTTCCCTTGTATGGAAAGTTGCCACAGTTGACGGTACTTTTCCTTCAAGTATTATAGGGTGACTGGTGACAAATTTTAGATACTGAAGGAGAGCACTCTGAACTCGATTCTGATCATAATTATGTAATAAAAAGTAATTTTTCACTAGAATTCCCTATAAATAAATACTTATGTGTTAATAATATATTTGTGATATTTGCTTTACATACAACTGAGACGATCGAGGCACGTGACCTGGCACGCGGATCGCTGCCAACGCCAGCGTAACCATGCGTTGCGTAATCAATTCTTTAACTTTCGGTAAAGTTTACTGAGTAAATAATTAATATTCATTTTTTGTTTTATTTCGAAAATGACCCACCACTCACCCTGTACAATATTATGGTTTAACAAAATAATAGGATTCATTTAAACACATAACATAATTTATTGAAATAAATACAACATTTTTTCTGTTACTTACATAAAATTACAGGACATATAACTCCTGCTACTGTTTATAGGAGGTATATGTATCTTTGTAAGACTACTGAATATACAATGTACTTCTTATTCATAAACATAGTTTATCACTAATTTTCATTTTGACAACATGTGTCGGTAAAAGATTAAACTACAGAAATAGACAGATCAGAAAGATGTATATTTGAAATCTAGTGAATATAAGACATTGCAATAAAATAAGAAATATCTTGATTATACCATGTGAGATCCCTAACAATTATTATTAAAAGTTTAATATCTAGTTACAATTCAGTGAAGTTACAGTCACTACTGGTGTATAAATTGTGTGTATTATTATGACTTTAAACTTTTTAAATGACTCATCAATATTTTAACAAATTATAACGTAGTTAACACTTAAAATTAATGAAATTTTAATTTATTTAATCTTGGTGATGAAACGGATCTTGGATCAATAATTTTGTTTTTGTGAAACAAAACAGTAATAGAAACATATCTTCTTATTGGTTTACTCTAGACTCATGAGCAATGGGAATAGTTACATTATTTTTAAACATTTTTTTATGTGTTTACATTATATTCCTTGATTTAAGAATAGGTGATATGATCATTTAGTAATATATTTATGTTCTATTCATATTTATAATCCTACAAGGTCAAGAAACATAATGCAAAATTTATATTGAAAAGTATTGATTAACTATATCAATAATCTGGCAATGATAAAGTTATACAAAATTTTCCCAGAATATATTTTATATTTTTCTTAATACAAGTTAAATAAAATAAGTAAACAAAAGGTATCAATGAGTGCAAAGACACATAATGTCAATCATTAGCAATATTTTAAATTTCACTTATGAGTTTTAAAATCTATGATATTTTCATCTCTGGTTTTCTAAAACCCTGTACAGTGTGCATAATATGCATGATTAAATGCAAGTGCCATTTATTTTAGAGTACTTCATTACTCATCTCAGTCAAATGTGTTTACTTCTTTCTTCTAGTGCCTACCACTGTCCAACCAGGTTCCACATCTTCTTCCATAGGCTCGGGCTCTTGACTTTTGTTTACTGAAGATGCCTGAATGTTTGTGGTTTGACTACCATTAGCTTGTTCATCATCATCATCACTACTGGATGTAGAATCATCATCAGGATTTCCATGACACTGAAATTTTTTTTATAATATAAATAATTGCATTGGATAACTTTATAACTTTGAAGACTAATATTCAAAGATTATTTTACAGTGTTCATCAAATATGCTGAGTCCTGTGACACATTGAAATTTTCAGATTTACGCATACCATTTTCGTAAAGGATTTTTAAAAAGACATTGATTATTTGTTGTTATATACTTGAAATATTGAACTAAATCTGCGTCTACTGAATATCTTTTATTTTCATCCGAGAAAAAAGAAATTGATTTTTAAATTACGCAATGTGTGAAACAGAACAGATTAGAGGAGGGAAAAAACATAATAGGCTCTAAAATTGTCAAACATGAAATATCACAGGACTCATCATAGTTGAAAAATACTTTAGTCACAGTGATAAAGTAAAGGCTCATTAAAAACTTACTTGAGGGGGTATTGACTCATGAACTGGTTGACTTAACCACTTCTGGCATTTAGGCAAAGATTCTATTCTAGCTCGTAGTTCATCATGGCGGCCTTCTTTTAATAGTTCCAGAAACAATAGTAGTAGAGTGGCAATTTCTGAAAACATAATAAAAGTATGAAGATAAATAGGAAGTCAGTTAATACTAGCATACATTACATTAGACTTTAAATATATATACCTTTGGGAGAATCATCATGGCATGCAGTTTCAAATTCTTCATCCATAAGATCTTCAAGCATTTCTGTTAACTCATGGACGTCAATAACATTTTCTACACAATGTCTGGCCACATAGGCCGCCATAAGTTGCGCTGTCTAAAAAAAATTGATCACTACATAAATAAATGAACTAAAATACTGACATAGATTCGCATGTAACGATGTAACCAATAGCTACTGATCAATAAATTAGGTACCTTTTCACCTCCAGGTGCACCCATTCCATGTTCAACAGCCAGTTGAAGAGCCGTCCAATTATTCAAAAGTAAATCAACGACAGGTTTAAAATCGTCGTACAACATTTTGATCAAACAAGATGCTATTATAATGTAAATAAATCTGTATAGTTTGTATTGTTAAAAACTCTTCAACACATTTTCCTAACCTATAGTTTTTGGTGTCTCTGTCACGAAACTATAAACAAATGTCTGTCAGTCAGCGCAGATCACTCAATGTCAAAATTGGCAGCCCGATTTAACGCGTTCGCTGCCTTGGATCCTCGAGGTGGGTTCAGTATTGCCACATTTCAGGGCAAGGGTACCCATGGAATTAATAAGTACTACGTACAACATTAATTCCATGAGGGTACCCACCACGTCGAGGGCTCAAATTAAAAATTGATTTTTCATTTCAAGTATACAGTAAAATATAAAAATGTTACACTATCGTATAATATATCTTAAATAGATTTTTTAGTATGGGTGTTGGTTTTTAGGCTTGAACATGTTTTTTTTTAATATTTTTGTGGCTACCGACAGAATAGGTATAGGAGTTAAATAAAACAAACACAGATATTTAATGAAAATGAAGCAGCTCTGAAAAGAACTATCATATGAATTAAGAAGGCAGCAAGGCACAAGACAGAATTGGTATAGGATATAAATAAAACGCACAGATATCGAATGAATAATTATGAAGTAGTTCTGAAAAGAACTTTTAGTTTAGAAGCAAGCAGCAAGCAGCACAGGTCACACACACGGCGTTCGAATGTTTTCGCACGCTCCGCACGCCGGCACACGCACGCCGCCGTTTGGATGTCTCAAGCCACGCGCGCGCTCCCAGCGCGACGTGTTGTTCACGCGACGGCCGCCGATGGAAAGAACGAGCGGCGGCGACGCTGCTCCTTTTATGCAATCGGGGAGACGCGGCAGCGCGCGTGTATTGAAGCGCGTTTTCTCCTAATTTGTGTTGCTTTATTATTCACACACTTGTTGTTGTCTTACTCAAATGACCTTGATAATTTTGTATAAAAATAGCACATTTTACTACTAAAAATACATTCCACATTCTACCTTCTGAACCTCTTTTATTGAAGAAACCTTCGCCTAAGTTCCGCCAAAGTGGTGACCCCGAAGAACAACAAAGAAGAGGAATCCCTGCCCGACTGAAGAAAAAAAAATACAAGAAAAAAAGAAGAGGAATCCCTGCCCGACTGAAAAAAAATTTACAAGAAAACAACGGAATCCCTGCCCGATTAGAAAACCGCTCAGAAGACCGAATAAACATCAAAATGTCGACAGAAAAACAGAATATAGAAACCGCCGTACCCGACGAAAGCTCAAACCCAGCCTGCAAACCGGAAGCCCGTGAAGTCTCCAACATTTCACTTACGCTACGCATCCCACCATTCTGGAGAGACCGACCGAGACTGTGGTTCTACAGCTTCGAAGCAGCAACCCACGACACCAAAAAAGGACAGGCACAGTTAGCGCAAATGGTGATTGCACAGCTGGAAAAACAAGATATTGAACAAATAACCGACCTACTGTACAACCCACCTGCTCAAGACTACTACACTGCGATCAAGGAACGGTTAATCGCAAGTTATGAAGAATCCGACAGCCGCCAATTCCAAAAACTACTGTCGGAGATGGAGCTCGGCGATCAGAAGCCTACACAATTGTTACGACGAATGCGTGACCTCGCTCGAAATCGAATCCCAGACGCCACGCTTCGTCACCTATGGACGAACCACTTGCCGCCACACATCCGCTCCGTGCTCGCCGTAAGCGAGTCGTTTAGTAAACAAACGGCTTTAGAAGAGCTCGCCTTACTCGCAGACAAGATGATGGAGCAAAACAGAGAAGTCGCAGCCATTTCTACTCCACCGCAACAAGTTCAAGCATCATCATCACCAGGTGATCTGCACTTTCTGGTTGAAGAAATCCGCAAACTACATATCGAGATCGCAGAGTTGAAAACCTATAATAATAGATACGAAAATCATCGCCGTCCGTGGAATCGTTCCCGCTCACGACAAGGCCACTCAAGATCGCCGTCTCGCTCGCACAATCACGCGCACTCGCGTTCCGCAACTCCGTCGCCATTTTGTTTTTACCACCGACGTTTTGGCGCTCAAGCAAGAAAATGTACAACGCCGTGTACATTTACGATTGAGAAGACGGAAAACTAAATGGGAGGTTGGCTGAGGCGGATGCCAACGGTCCCAGTCTTGCATACCGCCTATTCGTGACCGATAAGAAAACTGGTCTATCGTTCTTGGTAGACACGGGTGCTAATATTTCCGTTTTACCAAGAAGAAAGGGCCAGATATCCACTCCTCTACCATTCAAGCTCTACGCCGCTAACAACACCGACCGTCATCCCTACCTATGGCGAGAAAACACTAGAACTCGATCTGCATCTTCGCCGACCCTACAAGTGGAAATTCATCGTAGCCGACGTTTCTAAACCAATATTGGGAGCCGACTTTTTAAAGCATCACCAGCTTATCGTCGATCTCAAGAATCGAAAACTAATAGACAACGTAACCAACCTACGAGTCAACGCACCAGTTCAAGCTACAGACCTACCTACCGTTCGTAGTATCGATATTCAACAGTCATACCACGATATACTAGCAGAATTTCCTGGCACTACGAGACTGACTTCGATGAACCTTAACAGCAGTATCAACGTTCAACATTACATAGAAACCGAAGGCCCACCAGTTCACTGCCGAGCAAGACCCGTACCTCCTCATCGCTACGACAAAATAAAAAAGGAATTCGAAACAATGATCGAGCAAGGTCTATGCCGACCCAGTAAGAGTCCTTGGGCATCACCACTACACGTCGTACCAAAGAAAAATGGTGACATTAGAGTAGTCGGTGATTACCGGCGTCTCAACACAATCACCAAGCCCGACCGGTATCCTGTCCCACGCATCAAGGATTTCACCTACCACCTGACCGGCATGACCATATTTTCGACCCTAGATCTCAACCGAGCCTACCAGCAGTTAAAAGTCAGGGAAGAAGATATAGAGAAGACAGCAATCATTACACCGATGGGATTATTCGAGTTCCCACGTATGTGTCCTGGTCTGAAGAACGGAAGTCAAACATTTCAACGATTCATCCACGAAGTACTCCGAGGGCTCGATTACGTATTCCCATTTGTCGATAATCTGCTGATAGCATCAAAGGATGAAGACCAGCATCGTGAAAACCTACGCGCCGTTCTCACAAGACTTGAAAAACACGGCATTACAATCAACCCAGCAAAATGTAACCTTGGCAAAAAAGAAGTTACCTTTCTTGGGTATACAGTAAATAAAGACGGAATCAAGCCACCTTCTAACAAAACCGAAATCATACAAAACTACCCAAGGCCAACAAACATCGAAGAATTACGCCGATTCCTTGGTATGATTAACTTCTACCGCGACCACATACCAAACGCCGCATTAATCCAAGCACCGCTGAATGCCTACCTACACAACGTAAAGAAACGAGACAAAACAGTTATCGAATGGACCGACCTAGCAACGCAAGCATTTGAAGATTGTAAAGCTAGCATAATACACGCTACTTTACTCGCTTACCCATCACATAACGCTACCTACGCGTTATCATGCGACGCGTCCGATAAGGCAGCTGGCGCGGTACTACAACAACATATTGGCGGGAAATGGCAACCACTCGGTTATTTTTCAAAAAAGTTCAATGAAGCCCAACAGAAATACTCAACCTACGACCGTGAGTTACTTGCTATGTACATGGCAGTAAAACACTTCAGAAAAATGTTTGAAGGTCGTCCAGTCATCATCTTCACGGACCACAAACCACTTATATACGCCATGAGCAAAACGCAGTCTACAACCGAAACACCGAGGCGTACAAGACAATTATTATTTATAAGTGAGTTTACCACCGACATACGTCATGTTAGCGGTAAACAAAACATAGTAGCCGACGCACTCAGCCGCATAGAAACGATAACAACGCCATCAACAATCAACTACGAAGAAATCGCTAAGTCTCAGCTACAAGATCCACTTTTAAAAGAACTCCAAAAACAAGAAAATCTCAAAATAAAAAAAATCATAATTCCGAACTCCGATATTCAGATTTACTGCGAAACCTCTACAAGCAATATTCGACCTTATATACCAGAAGAATTTCGTTACGAAACATTCAAAACCGTGCACAATTTAAGCCACCCAGGAACACGTACGACGCGCAAGCTGATTACAAACAAGTACTTTTGGCCTACAATGAACGCAGACGTCACTAAATGGAGTAAAAGCTGTATTCCCTGTCAACAAAACAAGATACAGCGGCACACAACTTCTTCAGTTTCAAATTTCGCGCCAACCGACCGATTTCAACATCTACACATAGACATCGTCGGACCGCTGCCTACTACAAGTCAAGGTCACCGTTATCTTATCACTATGATCGACAGACTTACTAAATGGCCCGAAGCTATACCTACCGACGATATAACCGCAGAAAAGGTTGCCGACGTCGTTTATAAACACTGGATAGCGAGATTTGGATGCCCTACGACATTAACGAGCGATCAAGGTCGACAGTTCGAGAGTCAATTATTTCAACAACTTATGAAAACTATGGGTATAAAGAAAACAAGAACAACGCCGTATCACCCGCAGAGCAATGGCATAGTCGAACGCTGGCACCGATCACTCAAAACATCACTTCGCGCAAGATTAACGAACTCTAACTCGTGGATCGAAGCCTACCGGGAGCCATACCTACCGTGCTACTCGGATTGCGAGCCGCCCTGCACACAGACACAGGCGTCAGCGCAGCCGAACTTACCTACGGCTACAACCTACGACTACCCGGAGATTTTTTCGATGAAACGACAGAGATACCTACAGCTATGGATTATACCTACGTTGAAAGATTACGTAAAATTATTCAAGCTAACAAGCCACAGTTCGTTACCTCGCATCACAACAAACAATCGGTATTTGTACACAAGGACCTACTTGATTGTAGTCATGTCTTCGTGAGGACCGACGCAGTCAAGAAACCACTTCAACCACCATACGAAGGGCCGTACCTAGTTGTCAAGCGATCAGAAAAAGTTTTCACAGTCCAGTTACCGAATCGTCAAACCACTATCTCAATAGATAGATTGAAGCCGGCTTACCAGTTACCTTCTAACACAAGTACCACCATAACCTCAGAAGAAAACCCACAGTTACCAGCGTCAGATCTCCCGAGACAAGTCAGTGTGACGCCACGATCAGAATTGAAAACACAAATAACACGTTCTGGGCGTAACATCAAACTGCCTGTACGTTTCACTTGAAGGGGAGTCCTGTGGCTACCGACAGAATAGGTATAGGAGTTAAATAAAACAAACACAGATATTTAATGAAAATGAAGCAGCTCTGAAAAGAACTATCATATGAATTAAGAAGGCAGCAAGGCACAAGACAGAATTGGTATAGGATATAAATAAAACGCACAGATATCGAATGAATAATTATGAAGTAGTTCTGAAAAGAACTTTTAGTTTAGAAGCAAGCAGCAAGCAGCACAGGTCACACACACGGCGTTCGAATGTTTTCGCACGCTCCGCACGCCGGCACACGCACGCCGCCGTTTGGATGTCTCAAGCCACGCGCGCGCTCCCAGCGCGACGTGTTGTTCACGCGACGGCCGCCGATGGAAAGAACGAGCGGCTTTTTTTTTTTTTTTTTTTTCCAGCCACAGAAGACTACTCCTCAGAACACCCGTAGGCCTTTTGACCGTACAAGTGCTCAAAGAGGAGAGGAGGAGAATACTCAGAAGTACGAAGGGGCACTTGCCAGGGGGATTAGACCCCGGCCAGATGACACCCAACAGTGTGAGACTTTTACTCACTAAACTCCCCCTGTATGGTCTTTTGTCTTTCTACCGACAATCGACCGAAGAACTGAGCGACAGCCAGTTGGGAAAAAGGCTGCGCGTGTAGATATAGGAAGCACTTCGTGCTGAATCGACTACAGTAACCAGCTAGGGGCTGGCAGATAGGAGGTTGTCCAGATCTCGAGAGAGCTGGTTAAGAGGATCAAAAAGTACATCCTTAGGTCTGCGGATAGAGCGCTTAAACGACTTGGGATTGAGTTTGTAGGAGACAGTGTTTCGCACCAGCCCGTTCGGGTGGTTTTCGCAGCGTTTGTGGTGAGATAGGGACAGGGCCTTAAGGGTCTGTTGGATGGTTGGAAGTTTGAGATCCCTGTGTAAATCCGCGTTGCGAACGTAGTACGGCGCGTTAGTGGCTCTACGACAGAAGTTGTTTTGAATTATTTGGAGTTTATCGATTAACCGAGGTTTGGCGTGGGCGAATACGGGCGCGGCGTAAGTCATGACTGGCCTAATGCAGACCTTATATAACGTGCATTTGTTCCGTAGTGACATTTTGCTTAGACGACCTATCATGCTGTTGAGTCGGCCGAGATAGAATTTGGCTAGTTTGGTTACTCTGTTGATGTGGGGTTCGAAAGAGAGCGTTTTGTCAAGAGTGACACCGAGATATTTGACCGTGTTTTGCCACGGTATAGGGACTCCACGCATGTGGACGCACGGGACGTGGTCGTCTAAGCGTTTGCGTTTGCGTATGAAGCAGATCGCCGAGCTTTTGTCGGGATTTACTTCAATGCGCCACTTAGAGAACCAGGCGCTAAGGTTATTGACAGCCGACTGTAACTTAGCTGTTATTGACGAGTATTTCCGGCCGCTGCAGTAGAGTGCAGTGTCATCGGCGAAAAGTGCTAATTGAACCCCCTTGGGTGGTTTGGGGATGTCGTTGGTGTATACCGAGTATAGTAACGGGGCTAGGACGGAGCCTTGCGGGACTCCGGCTTTTATCGGACGGGGGGAGGATAGCGTTCCTTCGAACCTAAATCGGAAGGTACGATTCTTTAAAAATGATGCGATTATACGGACTATCCTATCTGGGAGACCTAAAACGTATAATTTGTGAACGAGTCCGACGTGCCAGACCTTGTCGAAGGCTTTGGCGACATCGAAGAAAACGGCGGCTGTTTTGAGTCGCTGAGGGTAGAACCCGGAGAGTACGTGTTCAACGATACGGTGAACCTGCTGAGGGCAGGAGTGCTGGGCGCGGAAGCCGAATTGCTCGGGGATGATGAGGGGATCACCGTCTATAGGAAACAAGTGATCTTTCATTCGAGAGAGAATGATACGCTCGAAGTTTTTACCCAGGGCCTTGAGGAGGCTGATGGGTCTGTGGTTCGCAGGGATATGGTGGGGCTTGCCGGGCTTGGGGATACCTATAACGATTGCTTCTTTCCAGGCTTTTGGAAAGTGACTAAGATCAAGGCAAGCGTTATAGATGATTGTCAAGATGACTAGGATTTGATTGGGCAGGTGCTTGAGCGCCTGATTAGAGATACCATCCGCCCCCGGAGCTTTTTTAGCTTGGAGACGTTTGATATGAGAACGAATCTCGTCTACAGAGACCTTGACGGGTTCGCTGGTTGGGGGAAGGGAGTCCTTGAGGAGGACGTCTTCCTCAACCGCCTTGAGGTGGTCGGGGTCGACTGGCTGGGAACTAGGAGAGCATTGTGAAGCAATGCTGTCGGCGAAAGTTTCGGCTTTTTCGTTGTCTTCGAAGGCTAAGGTGCCATCAGGACGGGCCAGAGGGGGGACGTGAGAGATTGTGTCTACGCGGAGACTGCGTGCTATTTTGTAGTAGGCCGTGTGAGAGGGAGTAATATTCTCCATAAGTTCGTTAGCTTGGAGTTCTCTATATTCCGCGAGGGACTTTTTAACTTTACGTTGAAGTTGGTTTGCCGTTAACCTATACTCGGGAGTTGGGTAGCGCCTGGCTCGACGAAGTGCCACATTTTTCTGTTTTATGAGGAGGAGGATATGAGATGGGAGTTTGGGTTTTGGGACCGGGACTGTTTTGACGTTCTCACTGATGGCATTGGTGATGGCATCAGTGACAGCGTCAACCGCACTGTCGATTCTTTCCGGGCTATTGAGGTAGTCCGTCGGAAAGGCCAGCGGAGAGACAGGATCGATTGAAAGGAGGGCAAGGGAATTCTTAAAACCTTTCCAGTTGGTAAAGGTTTTAGTTGAGGGAACAGGATCGGGTTGACTACCAAGGATAAGTCTAACGGGACGGTGATCGGAGCCTAGGTCGTCGAGCGAATCTATAGAACGTAAGTCTAAAGAGACGTCCTTGACCAAGGCGAAGTCTAAGATGTCTGGGGAAAGGTTGACGTTAGCTGGATAGTGAGTGGGAGAGTTTGGACATAAGATATTTATGTCTATGTTCATTGACTCAAGAATTTCATTGAGTTTGACTCCGTTACTGTTGGTTGTGTAGCACGACCAGTCAGTATGTTTGCAGTTGAAATCTCCAAACATAATGACTGACTGGCCCAACCCCAGTATGGCTTCAAAGTCGCTGAGAATGGGAGGTTTACCGCTGGGAAGGTAGATGGAGGCGACAATGATGGTTGGGTGGCCTGTCATGGCCACCTTACATACTGTCGCTTCCAGGTTGATAAGGGGAGGTGTAGGTAGGGATACAGTGAAGACTTCTCTTGTAATAGATGGCAGTGCCGCCACCTAAGGCGGATGGCCTGTCATCCCTTACAAGAGAGTATTTGGGGATGGAAAAGCCTCTGCGATTCCTGGGGCTGAGCCAAGTTTCTTGGAGGAGGAAGAGGTCAAAGTCGTTATTTTGGAGGAAGTGTTTTACTTCTAGGTGGTTGGGACGAAGCGAACGCGCGTTAAATGAGCCAAGGGTTAGGCCCTTTGGTTTGGTCTTGGAGCGACCAGATGTGGCTGTTGGAGCACGGGGGATACTATTGTTGACCGCCATTGAAAAGGTGTTCAATTCGTTTAAGGATGTGTGAGTATTTCGCGATGGTTGCGGGCACTTTGGAGAAGTCATCAAGGAGTGCTAGTTCTTGGTCGATTGCCGCGATGGCTAGGTAGTCATCGACGCGCGCGATTCCTAGTAGGTTTTTAACATTAATTTGACTCGTTTGCTGCATGAGAGGTGGGGGTTGTGAGGGGGCCGGTTGTGACATTGAGATAGGCTTGGTCCACGCCGATGATGTCGGCGCTGAGGAGGGTATGACCTGAGGGGTCGGTTGGGACGACGGAGGTTCGTTCGAAGTTTGTTTGGGATTGGAGACCGGCTTTTTGGGCACAGCCGCTGACGGAGTCCTCGGCTTGGGAGCCTTAGAGCAGCCTTTGTAGTTGGCTGGATGGCCGGATTGGCCGCAAAGTACGCAGGCTGGTTCGCCTGGGGAATCGGGTGTTCGCGAGCATTCCCGAGTGAGATGGTGTTCCAGGCACTTGACGCACCTGGGGTTCGTACCACAGTTGGCTGACGCGTGACCATATGACTGGCAGCGGTGGCATTGGGTGGGGTAGGCGGATTTACGCGGGCCTTCGACAATGATGCCGGAGATATTGCAGACCTTTTGGAGATCCTTAAAGATGCTCTTGGCTTTGGGGTTGTTTTCTAATATAATTAGTTTGAGGGGGCATGGTTTGCCGTTCCGCGTTTGAATTGGGTGGACGGATACCACGGGGTAGCCTTTGGTTAAGAGATCTGTACGGACTTCATCCTCGGATATTTCGAAGGGGATTCCCCGAATTATCGCGCGGACCTTTCGGTCCTCCGGGAGGGCGTAGGTGTGGTATTGAATTCCGCTTTGGAAGAGATGTCGAGTTAGGTGTCGGTAACCGTCTACCGAGTTTAATTCTATTTTTAAAAAGTCGCGCATGTTGGTCGCTTTTGAATATGGAATTTTCTGGTTATTGCAGTAGTTAGAGATTTGGGTCCACCTATTTTTGTCTTTAAGGAAGACAGGTGGGGGTTTTTTGGACGATGGAGTAGGGGCCGCGTTGTTTGACGCCGGAGTTTTGCGCTTGGGTGAAGCGGGGGCCTGAGTGACTGTTTGGGACTGAGGCGAGGACGCGGTGTTTGGACGCGGTTTTTTGTTTGTGGCTGTCTCCCAGCCGTTATCGTTTTCTGAGTCGTGATGAGGGGACGCGGTCGACATACGGTCGACTTCGGAGTCAGAGGCGTCCTGAGCGTCAGGAGCCTCGGGGGCGTGTGTGTTGGGCGACGCGGGGGAGGAGTCGAATACCAAGGGGAATTGCGACGAGGGCAAGGACTGAGAGGATTGGGTGAGGCCCGAGGGGGTCTGTCCGGTGGTGCGGGATGAACAACGCGACTGGCGGGCTTTGCGCGATTTCGACGACGTACGCGACGATACCGAGTAGGGATCGGCTGAAGGCCGGGCTGAGCGCGATCTCGAACGCAAGGCTTTAGGAGCCTGAGAGGCCGGAAGGGACGCGGGAGGGACCTCGGTGGACTGGGGTGGTGAGGCCTGAGGAGCCAGGGACAACGAGGCCTGAGGGGCCGGGGAGTGCGAGACCTGAGGGGTCAGGAGGGACGCGGATGGTGCCTGAAGGGCTGCTGGTGCGTTTTGCTGAGTTAGAGAAGTGAGCATTGCGAACATTTGGTCGAGTCTTGCCTTAGTTTCATGGTAATCGGCACAAAGTTGGGTAACTTGCTGTTGAGTCTGACTTACCTGACCCCGGAGCTCATGGAGCTCATCGGGCCTAGCCCTGGATTCGATGGGGGGCTCCATCGAATCCGGGGAACCTAACCTACTCTGAAAAAGAGCCCTAATCCTAGCTGGGGGGGGCCTACGTGCCGGTGAACGGCGAAGTGGCTACACAAACTGCGCTGAAAGAAAAATCGACCTAACACGGACCTATTGCCGATGAACGGCGGACGATCAGGCTTAGTTGTCACGGTTACGTATCCACCTGATCAGCGATGCTTCGGTTGGCAGTGGATGACTACCTTGAAAGGGCAGAAAGTCCACTCAACTTCCGCAGAGAACTTTCCGAAAAGAGCTTGACTTGAGACCTTACTCGCACGAGTGCGGGAGAGGGAACAAGGAAAGCGCAGTACGAACACTCGGGAGCGGCCGCAAACACGACCGTTCGGGAGCGAACACAAACGGGAAGTGAACGAGCGGCGGCGACGCTGCTCCTTTTATGCAATCGGGGAGACGCGGCAGCGCGCGTGTATTGAAGCGCGTTTTCTCCTAATTTGTGTTGCTTTATTATTCACACACTTGTTGTTGTCTTACTCAAATGACCTTGATAATTTTGTATAAAAATAGCACATTTTACTACTAAAAATACATTCCACATTCTACCTTCTGAACCTCTTTTATTGAAGAAACCTTCGCCTAAGTTCCGCCAAATTTTTTTACTTCTTTCTAGATACCATGGACCCTCCGTATGGGTTATATACAAGTTGTATATCAGGAGCGGTAAACAGTTCTTTATAGCAATATTCTCTTTTATCAAATTATATAACAGTATGATGATTCGTAAACGATCTAATTTATTAAAATAAATTAAAGTATATAAACTTCGATGATTCTGAATATTTTAAAATATGAAAAATAAAGAAAAAGAAAAAAAATGCACTCGGCGTGCTCTGGCGGGCTCTCTAGTAAAATGTATGGCGGGATCGCGTATGAAGTGTGTCAAAGTTGACAAGGATGCGAAAGTTAGAATTCGGGGCGATTTTGCTATAAAATATACGTTTTATTTCATTTTTTATTTATTAAGTTGAGTTGAGGCTTAGTTTATTAAAAATTATTAATTGTTTTTCCGTTATTAATGAAAACTGCATCATTTTTTACTCTCTTTTTAACCGAATTCAAAAAAAGGAGGTTCTCAGTTTGACCTGTAAGTATGTTTGTATGTATTTATGTTTGTATGTATGTATGTTGAACCAATGTGCATGCGGTTTTCAGAAAAACAATTGTTAAGTTAAAAAAACTGTTCATATTTTTGGGAAATCGAAATGGTTGTTCTCTAAAATACAGACTGTGTCTAGTTTAGGGGGCAGACATATTACTTGGATGCTACGCTTTCTTTGGCGGAGAAAATACCGAAAGGCACACACTTGAGGGGCACACCACACGTCGTCGCGTCGTTGTGAGTGGATGTAATTTCGTTGATACGTTCGTCTTATAATTTTCTATGTTTGGCAGCAGTCTCACTTTTATTGGTATGGAACCGACTTCAAAAACTGACTGGGTAGGTATCCAGATAAATTATTATTAATGTTTTTATTACATTAATTTGTACCTATCAATTCATTTTTAGCAGAAATTTACTACACGGGGTAGTAATTTGGATGGAATAGAAACAGGAATAGGATGGCGTTAAAAAATTACTTACTTATTTAAACATTTTTTGTATGTCGGTTTTTTGAAGACGGTACACTTTTTCTGAAAAAGAAATGATGAGTTTGCTTTCTTTTTGGTTTCATGTTTTTTTTTTATTTCACTTTGTTTTACACAAAGATAACATTTCTTTCCTGTTAAGTATTTATATGCACTTAATTATCTTCGAATTATTACGGTTCATTCATTGCATGAACTCACTGAGACTTAAAAGCGCTATCTTTTCTTACTAAAGTCATTTTGATCAGTCATTTTGGTCAGTCAGTTTCGATGGATGTATGAATGGATGATCTTTGCTCCTGAATCTCGGTACCTCAACTGCTAAATGGAATTAGATTTATTGTGATATTGTGGAAAGCTTATACTTCACTTTGTAAAAAAGGAGTAAAAATTGAAATGAAGTTTTTAAAGAGTGTTCAAACTTAATCTATATAAATACTAATATAATAAAGCACCAAAGTTCGTTGGGTTGAACGCGCTTATCTCTGCGACTATCGGTTTGATTTGAAAACTTTCATCTTTTTCATTCGATAATTTGTAGATTTGTAGTTTAAGCATGTTTTACAAACTGTTATTTTAGTGGTATTGCGGATTCGTTTAATTTATTTATTTGATCGTGCAACTAGCAACACCAACTCTTCCATTTGTAAACAAAAGTTTCCCGGGAACTACGTATTTTTATTTAGATTCTAGATAATTTGGTTGTAATATCAAATTAATAAGACTTAGCATGAACGAAGATATCAAAGTCACTTTTATCATACCAAATGGGTGCGAAAATGAAAACAGTTGTTCAGAAGAAATGCAGCTGGCTTTCGTTGTAAGTATTATAACTCATTAAAAATGTCTTGTCTTTTGTGCTGTATCTAAAATATCACTAACTGAATAGTTATAAATTCATCGAATTTGTCAATTACATTAAATTATTTTGAAATATCTTTATGATAAACAAACCATATACCTATTTTTATTGGTTATAACCTACCAGAGTTACAAAGTTTTTCCCATTAAAGGTCGTTTTACATAGACCTTGCTTGACAATTATGTATTGTACCCAACATTGTATCCATACTTTATTGACTAGTTTTAGATTTATCTTTCTGTTTTATACAACAAGAAGGAGTTCCTATACATTTTTTATATTACTTACTTATTTAGTTGTTTGTTATTCTTTTTTATGTACATATTGTATTGGCATTTGTTGAAACTTGCATCTTATAAAATAAATATATGCACCAGTTTTAACAACTGTTATCAATTTTTAACTAGTAGGATATTCATGATTATAATTACATTATCAAAACCAAACTGCTAAATATGTAGTCTTAAATAAGTTCATGTTATGGCATCAATATGGTGGAACAAGGGGTACTCTAGTATAAACTTAGACTTGATCGTTTTTTATTTCTAAAACTGTTTTGGTGCTATAGAATAATGTTCATGTAAGTTAATTTTTAATATTTGGAAATTCAATATTTATGTTTATATATTTCTAACTTTATTTTTCCATTATCTAGTTCATAAATCATAACTCAAATTCTTTGAGAAATTTTACTTGGGCTAGATAACATTTTTATTTATTATAATTCAAATATATCACCTTAATTACATGGTTACAAAAAAATCATACTGGGCTTTTAACATTATATTATAGGCATGTGAACAGCACTGCAATGGCGGTCTTCAAGCAACATGGGCTCATGAGTCTATGTATAACAAATTTGACAATTTGACAAAAAGAGATGTCTTTGTCTTATCAGAATTCGGAGGTGAATTGTATGATAAGCTGAAGTCTACAAAATGTTTGTAAGTATCACAATAAGGCAATTATCTGTTTACTTAAAACTATTATTTTACAATGATGATATTTAAAAAGCTGCAGTTTAATTTAAACTGTTATCCCATAAAGTTAATATGGGAGCCAATTGTATTTTTGCTTGTTCCATATAATTTGTAAACTGCTTAGGAAGGAAAATCCCATATCCAAAACCATGATAAATGCATAACTGATCCTACATACTCTTCACTGTAATTTAAAAAAGAAAAGTATTCAATTCCCTGTCTGGATTCTATATTTTTACTTGACTTGTTTTTCTCAGATTTGAAGTAGATGAAACTGAATAGTTTTTCTTATGATTTCATTAAGAAAATTTACAATTTGACAGACTTGTAGGCCCACGCTGCTTATCCTGCTGCCTTGTTGAAGGAACTCCTATACCATCTGGGCCTGAACCTGTTTTTACTATAGCTATGAAAGGTCTCTCCATAACTGCCAGTGGATTAACAAAACAAAAAAAAGTAAGTTTTACACTCAGCCCCTTCAATACGGTATTCCAGTTCTACAATACTTATATTTTATAATATTAATTAAATAAAAAGTATAATTCGCTAAATACTAAAAAATAATTGTTTATAAAACTACAAGTCTTATTCCATACCTAAAGCCTAGGGAAGGTTCTTTTTTTTAATTTTATTAACAAATGTCTTTTCCGTAATTCATGACCACTCATTCTGTACAGACTTATAAAATATAATCTAAAATAAATTAATCATATGCAATAAATTGAATGAGAATAGTGTTTTAATTTAGATACACATACATACATAACTTCACACCTGTATCCCGTATGGGGTAGGCAGAACACCAGAGGTAATAAAACCATCTCCAAATTTGTCAAACTTGGCAAAAAGGCATTATAATAGTGGAGAGAGACTATTATAATTTAATTTAGATTATGAATAATAAAAATTTAAGTCAATATTGAGTGTCGTACTAGTAACACTTAAGGAGTTGTACTTCCGTCGCCGGCGAGTAAACTCACGGCAATTATCTCTTTCAGAAAACTAAATTATAAATACACTCTCTGAGTGACAAAACCTAAACAAAACTGAAACATTGATTTAAAATGTAAAATATAATGGTGGCATATGAAATCCCTGTGAATAAAATATGAAGTCTTTTATTTAAGTAATAATGTATTTCAGGAAGGGATAAAGAAGAAAATACACTGGATGGGCGGCCTTTACACAACCGTTTTAACAGACGACACTACACATTTGGTGTCTGATACTGTGCTCTCCGATAAATATATTGTAAGTTAAAATATTTTACCTAAGATTTACTTATTTGCATCACAAATATTACTACCTAGTTATTTTGGTTATTCTGCAAGTATTCTGTGTCTCTCCGTATAATGTGTTTCGAAAACAAGGGGCAAGATATAAATTGGGGACTGAAAAGTGCTCGCGTCCTCAAGGTTTAGCCCTCGATGCCTTGTACGTGGTCCCTCGGTGGTGCTAAACGAGCAGTTAAATCTGGTGGTAGGCTTCGGCCGTGGCTTGTCACCACCCACTAGACAAAACCATGCCGCCAAGTAACCTATTTGCTTTCCGGCATGATGTCCGGCATGAAGTGTAGCCATTGAGGAGGATAGGTCTGAGCAATCGTGCTGCATCGGAGAACTGTTTACAACTCGTAGGACAACGACTCACCGGGTAACTCGTTTTGGAGAATAGCGGGATCCGAAGCACGGTGCACCGCTGGCCGACCGCAGGTAGTAGGGGGCCCAAGTTGCATGCCAGCCGCATGCAAAAGGCTGCCCCGCCACGTCGCGAAAAATCTAACACTCCAGAACTAACGAAAGGTCCAAAGAAGAGTAAGGTAACACAGCGGTTGCACTTCCTCTCGTTTAAAGTGCACTTCTGTAACATCCGAGGAGTGCACTCCAATCTCAATGATGTCCACCACCACCTCGAGACGGAGAGACCCCACCTACTCTTCCTTACGGAGACGCAGATCTGTGATCCGTCAGACTCGGCATACGTTTGTTACCCAGGTTACATCCTGGAGTCCAAATTCCACCCGCACGCCGGGTTGTGCATGTATGCCAGTGACACGATCTGTTGTCAGCGTCTCCGTTACTTAGAAGTGCCGGACCTTTCAGTTATGTGGGTTCACATAGATACCGGCCTAGACCAAATGGTATACACTGGTATTTATCGGTCACACAGCGGAGATCGGGAGACAACAAGGCTTATGGACTATCTCAGCAGTACAGCGGACAAGGTTCAGCAACGTTTTCCCACAGCGCAGTTGGTGTTCCTAGGGGATTTTAACGCACACCACGGACAGTGGTTATACCCGTTTCAGGACACTGACCATGCTGGTAGAGAGGCTTTTAAGTTTTCGCTCACTCATGGCCTCTCTCAGCTTGTTGACGAGCCTACGCGTATCCCAGACGTTGCTGGCCACACTGCTTACTGCCTGGACCTTCTGCTGACAACCGATCCGGACAGATATTCGGTGTCCGTCACTGCACCCTTAGGGACATCCGATCACTGTCTGGTGAAATCTGTATCGCAGTACTCGCCACCTGACACCCGACCAAGTGGTTCTTGGCGAGTATGGCGTTACAAGTCGGCAGATTGGGATGAAATGCGACATTTCTTCGCATCTTATCCGTGGCGGCAAGCTTGTTTTACATCAACCGATCCATCGTGCTGCGCTGATGCAGTCTCAAGTGTGATAGGTCAAGCAATGGAGTTCTTCATTCCCTACGCTGATCTATCCTTTGAAAACAAAGCTCGCCCATGGTTTAGTGCTGAATGCTTTGCCGCTGAAAAGCGTAAGCGAGAAGCGTATAAAGCCTGGGCAACCGCTCGCAGAAGCAAAGCCGTGGATTCTCGTGAACACAAGAAGAGGTACAATGCTGCCGCCAAGTCCTGCAAAAAGGTGATCAAAAGAGCTCGTTTCGCCCACATAGGCTGTATTGGAGACAGAATAGCCTCATACCCCTCGGGAAGTAAAGCTTTCTGGTCCCTCGCCAAGTCGGTCGAAACGAAATTTTGTCGCCCATCCCTACCGCCTCTGCGGAAACCTGACGGTTTTCTGGCCCACACCGCTAAGGAAAAGGCAGATTTATTTGCCAGTATCTGTGCGGAAAATTCTCGTCTAGATAGCCAAGGAAAAATCCCACCCCAATTACCTCAGTTCGGTCCTACAATGGGTACCGTTCATATTCGCCAAAAGGAGGTTCATAAATGCTTGCTGCACCTAGACGAGAATAAGGCCAGCGGTCCAGATGGTATTCCTGCAGTGGTGTTGAAACGCTGCGCAGCTGAGTTGTCTCCCGTTTTGATGCATCTTTATAGACTTTCTTTGGAATCTGGTAAGGTCCCCAAATCCTGGAAGCTGGCTAACGTACAACCAGTACCGAAGAAGGGAAGCCGTGCTGATCCTGTCAACTATCGACCAATTTCAATCGCTTCCATACTTTGCAAAGTCATGGAGGGTCATGGTGAAGCAATAGCTGTATCCTTAGATATCTTCAAGGCCTTTGACAGGGTCTGGCATGATGGTCTCTTAAGCAAGCTTCCAGCATATGGCATACCGACCGGGCTCTGCGAATGCATATCTGATTTTCTGAGGGAACGGTCAATTCGAGTAGTCTTAGACGGCTACTCCTCTGACCTAATGGCAATTAATGCCGGGGTACCTCAGGGATCTGTTCTCTCTGCAACTTTATTCTTGCTGCACAGTAATGACCTCCTAACATCAGGCATTATTGGATATGCTGATGACAGCACTGTTGTTGAGAGATATATATCCAATGCGCGAACGAGCGCCCATGAAATCCAGGTTTTGAGAAAGTCTATGATTGTATGATTGAGCGCGTTGATTCGACCTTGCGGAATGTGTCCGATTGGGGCGAATCCAACCTGGTCAAATTCAACGCCTCCAAAACACAAGCGTGTCTATTCTCCGCAAAAAAGAGCACCTTTACTTTTACGCCCACTTTCCAGAATGTATCTGTTCCGATCACCGACCATCTAGGGGTTTTGGGCGTTACTATAACGTCCAAATTAAACTTCGGACAACAAATTGAGTCTATGGCAAAAACGGCTTCCAAAAAATTGGGTATCATCTCGAAGGTCCGACGGTACTTCAGCCCTGAACGGCTGCTAAACTTATACACAGCCCAAGTGAGGTCGTGCATGGAGTACTGCAGTCACCTTTGGGATGGTTCTGCCAAATACCAGCTCGAAGTGCTAGACTCTGTTGACCGAAGAGCCCGTAAACTCATAAATAACAACAAATAAAAAATAAAATAAAAACAAATAAAAAATAGCAGACGCTGGAACATCGTCGTAAGTTTGCTTGTTTGACAGTATTTTATCGGCTACATTTTGGTGAGTGTGCGAGTGCTCTTTTTGACCAAATCGAACCCACTCCTTTTTACCACCGGACTACCAGAGGCAGACAGAATTTCCATCACTATATAGTAGATTTACCAAGAAGTCGAACAAAACGCTTCGATAGTTCCTTTTTGGTACGGATTGCCAAGGTGTGGAACAATCTGCCTGCGTCTGTTTTTCCTGACCACTACAGTCCTGGAACTTTTAAGTGTCGAGTGAATAGGTTTCTCGTGGATGGACGTGTAACACCATAGTCTTCATGCGCACTTTCCATCAGGTGGCATGGAAGACAAACGTCCTATCCTTACAATATTTAAAAAAAAAGATTGAGTGTATAATTACTGGTACTAGGACTTGCCATCTATAATATCCCAGCTTCAGCAATTAGCCAATAGTTTATTCTTAAGTTGTTCATAAGAATATTTCTATTTGTGTTTGTCTAACTTTTCTATCTTAATTTCAGGATACTTACCTATTTTTTTTCAACATAAAGTTATAAACATTCACCATAAAATCTATACTCTGATGCTGGTTTTTATCTGCAACCATACTAAAATACCAGAGGTATGTTAAAAGTCAAATTTAACTAAATGTATACCATTAATCTTTCCAGAAAGCTGTAGAAAAAGGTATACCAGTGATGAGTGAATCCTGGATTGAAGCCGTTTGGGAGGCTTCACTAGGAATGAATGTTAACGGAGCCTCAGCAGACTTCAAATTTCACAAGCTACCTGCGTTTGCCAACCTGCAAGTGACCACCTCAGGGATAACCAAAAAAGACAAGATCATGATAATGAAGCTGGTAAATGAGGGTGGTGGAGTGTTTTCGGGAGCGTTTCAGAGTGAGACCACTGATGTTGTGGTTCTGACAAGGTTGGTTAGTTTGAAATACATTATCATTTTACATTACTACTCGACGTTTTTGTGTATTTACATTATCCGGGGTCTGTGACTGTGGTTATGGGCATATCAATGTGATGGCTAATCTCAATAGTTTTGTTACGAAAATTGACAAAGATAGTCAGCGAGAAATCGGTCCTGTCAGCATACTATGCATACGTTGAGTCAATTTTGCGTTATGGGGTAATATTTTGGGGACACTCAACGGATAAATTAATGATCTTTAAAGCCCAAAAGCGTTGCATCAGATCTATATACAATCTAAAAAGTATAGAATCATGTAAACCTTTTTACAAAAAATCTAAAATTCTGACCTTTCCATCCCTTTATATACTGGAAACAGCTCTGTTTGTAAAGAAAAATATTGCGTTATTTGACAAATTAAGAAGCAAAAGGCACATGAACACTATTTCGGCTCAGCCTCGCAGTACCGCATTTTTATCAGAAAGTTTCTTCGGGATGGCTCCCAAAATATATAACAAATTGCCTAAAGCCATTAAAGATGTAAATAATTTTAATACTTTTAAGAACAAATTGAAATGTTTTTTACTTGATAAGTGCTATTACACAATATGTGACTACTTTAACGATAATGACGTAAACTTATGACCGCTGCCAATAAATTGTGACCATATTGTTAAATTAATGTAACTGATGACCTTGTATATCAAATGAATGTTTATATAAAATCTCAAATCTAATGAAATATGACATTATATATTAATTTTTTCATGTACATGCCACTATGGCAGAATATGGCTTGAACTCAACCTTTGTAAAACATCCTTTGTACTACCTATATTCGTGCTAATAAAATGAATTGAATTGAATTGAATTTTTTGCTAAAACATAATAAAATATTATTTTAAAGTATTTAATGTAATTGTAAGAAAAAAGTATTGTATGTTATTTGCATTGTGAAAACTCAAGCTTTTATTAGAGTCTGTATTCATCAGTCTTAATTTATTTATTTTCATTTTTATAGTTTACAACAAAACGCCATAAAGTCCGAATAAAACGTAATTTATTTATCCAATAGGCATTTAAAGTCTAGGACCTAAAAAAATCTGTAACATTCCTTTGACGACCACTTTAGCAATGGTTGCGGGTTCGATGCGGGTTCGATTCCCGCACGGAACAAGAAAAAAAAATGTTCCGTGTCTGGGTGTTTAATCTATTTATGTATTTATATTCTAGGTTCCCCCTAGTTCACTACATGGTATCCCATAGCACAAGCTATGCTTACTTTGGGTCCATGTAGGGCCATGTAGTTGGTGTAATTGTCTGGGGATTTTATTTATTATTATTTATTCCTATTTTAAAAATACTAAAAAACCCTTTTTCAGAGAAAACGTAGGCAGCGAAAAGTACAAAGCCGCCATAGAGTTCGGCAAAGCGTGCGTCCTGCCAAATTGGGTGAAAGACTCGTCGTCAATGGGCGTCGCGCTGCCGTTTGCCAAGTACCGCGTCACGGGCGCCTCCACCTCCTCGCCGCTTGCTGGCTGCACCCGCCTGCCTGATATGAGTAAGTTATGATTGATCACTTATTCTTCACTCATTAAAAATCAAAAAAATCAATCATCATCAATCAAAAAAAGATCACTCATTAAAGCTTCTTCAACAGGTTGACAGCAAGGTTTATAGACCTCTTTCTCGGTTTTTATATTACCTAAATCGTGTAGTTCATAAGTAAACTGTCATAAATTGTGTGAAGATTATACAGCGGAGCGGAACTAGGTATTCATACAGATCCAAGAAGTGTGTTCCCAAAGTAAGGTGTCAAAAATTAATGAAGAATACTCAGCGGAACGAGGAGGTATCCTAGTAAACAGATTCAAGCCATCTGAGTCATGCAGATGTATTTGGGACTGGAAAAAGAACCTCTCACGTCGTAATAGAACGCAACAACTCTATTGCTCGTATTACAGAACGAGACTTAATACTCGTTTCACGTAAGCGTTGTTCACCAGCTGATTCTTGACTTGAGCTTTAGTCTTATTACAAAACAATTATCAAAACCAGATTACCTGAAACTAGTTTCAAATATCTGACTCAGTTTATACTGGGTTTTCTTTGAAAAAAATTTGTTTCCCATTACATTTAATAACAAAAACTAATGGTCTGTTACGTTATCCGCAACGTTTAGATTATAATGTCTTATAAATTGCGTTAAATTCTATATGATATATGACAAAATTGCCAATGTTTTGAATTATTTATCTGTTTTTCGATAGAAGCAGTACGGTTAAATTATAACTGTCGCTTCTTTTTACTATGAAAATATATTTATATTTATCACTCAAAAATAATACGAAATTTAAAAGCTAAATGTAATGTTGCCAACTACTAAGTAAACTCACTTAAAATTATAAATTCCAATATAGTTTTTATTTACAAAAAAGCAACTTCAAACTTGTTTTAAAAAGTTCAAAGTTGTTATAAAAATATTATCGTAATGGTCAATATCACTGAAGTGTAGTTAATACAGATCACTATTAAAGAAGGCACGAATCGCGTACCTATCTAGTTTTTCTCTAAGCCACAGTTCACAACATCAAAAACTTATTTTGAAGTACGCTCAAGTATGGTAGACAGCACACTCAAGTGAATACAGTTGTGAAACTAGTTTCAATCATTGGCATATGCATAAGTAAAGTTCTATAATAAGCGTGAACACAGTTCAAATCATTTAGTACTCAAGTGATATCTGGTCATTGAATCTAGTATTAGGCAACGTTTTGTAATAAAGAAAGTCGTTGATACTGGTTTCAAAACTAGTATCAATACATGAGTACTGTTCTGTAATACGACCATATGATCACGCCAACGCGCGATTCCATTCACACGAATCCACGATCAAACAAACTGATATGATATGGGTGTCCTAATTTGCATTCGCGCGATGCGATCGCTGGCTGGCTGCACTCGCCTGCCTGATGTGAGAAATTATTCATAGTTTGCATCTTCTAAAAAAAAAGCAAACAGAATAGCACCGAAAGTGAGGCGCGTGAGGCGTTTTGGTATGGAACCGTGTCCGCCCTCGCGAAACGTTGTTTTACCCCTATTAAGCCTTTTCAATCTGTCGACTAAATATTACCGCTTTGGGGTTATGGAGGTTATATGAAACGCCTTCTTACCTTTGTGATACGTTGTCTTTTACTTTCAGGTGTGATTTTGGTCAAATGTGGTCGATAAAAAAATACAGAACAACATAAAAAAATATGTTTTGTTACAGGCTTAAACTTTTCAAGAATAACATGCTCACGACCTCCAAGCAACTTCGTTGAAGAAAGCCGAGTTACAGACATGTCTACAGTTTCAACCAAAATGAAGGTATTATATTGTCTGGATTTTATTTTATTTGATTTACTTTTATACCTGCATCCTCAATATCAATATAATATATTCAGTAACGGAATATTTTTATATGACCAAGTGACAGACAACATACAGTCATAACTACTGGGCGTAGAGATCTGAAATTTGGAACATACGTTCTTTAGAGACTGTAGGGGATGCACTAAAGAAGGTATTCCCAAAACTCCAACAGGAAAGGTAATAATGCCTATAGAACTTTTTATATGGAGGGAATTTCCGGAGGGGAAAATCTAGGACTTTTTAGTTTGTATGAAAAATCTTATTCCATGAGTCAACCCATGTGAAACTTAGTAAAAGCTTCTTCAATTGTTTGTCTCATTGGAATTTTGGAAGTAAATCCCGAAATTCCCGGAAACGGGAAATATAGGTATGACTTATGAATATAAGCGCATACGAAGTTGGGGGAAAACGCTCATGTAACTATAAAAGGGAACTTTACTGTTTTTCTGTATATTTAGGGTAATATTCAGAATTTAACAGATTTAGATCTAGTTTGCACTATGAATAGTTTTCGAGGCTCACTATAGGCTGTTAAACATCACAATATATTACATATTAGTCGAGTTATCACAGTTATTTGTCAACTAAGTCAGTAAAATAAGCGATTTCAGAAGATTTCAACCGCAAACACTTACAAGGTATAAAATATTACCATAATATTCTGTTTCAGCTGACCCAAGACACTAGAAGAAACGATTCATCACAGATGGACAGAGAGACTATAGCTGCTTTTGAGAACTTCGATATGAGCAGTGTTAAGAAGGCTGGACCAATATTCGATGGATTTTGTGTGAGTACAACACATTTTAAAAAATATGCGTGCAACTAAGTTAAATTTATATTTTACAATAATCACCACCATTCAGAATTGTATACCTACTTGTTTTGTGTAACTACTATTCATAGAATGTGGAGGAGCCACAGAGGGTCACTCCCCATGCGATGGTTCAAATTAATTATGTTTCGCGGAAATGTAGATAAATATTAAATAGCTTCAATGGACAGTAATCACAGGAAAAATAATTACAATTAAATAATGCGATATAGGTGCGGGAAATGAAAAGGGCACGCACCTTGCTTCTCTCTCTCGGGGTTGCTTCGGCGATAGGGTGAAAGTCCAGGCTTTAAGTTTCACTATGCGTGCGCACGCAAGCACAAAGAGTCTAACAGCACAGATTAACACAAAGAATCCACAAGCGGTGTATGCGGATACCGGCGTCAAGGGACGTCGTCTTAGCGGCACAGCGGTCGATCTTTCACTACTTCTAGTATATTCTTCCTCATAAGGTGCGTGCGGGGGTAGGTCCCTAACCGGCGATGCGCGAGAGCTTTTTAATTTAACCGCGTTAAGATTTGCGAATAGAGTAGGCGCGAACAGAATGTGTGATGGAGACTTATAATTCCAACGGGTATATAGATTGATCTTTAGAGGGTTTGAAGTTTATAAATTTATTAATTCGAATGATAAATCGAATGTGGATGCACATAGTGGATTTCTATATCGGTTCTCATTTTTTAAACCAGATTTTTTCATACAAAACAAATCTAGCTTTTCATTGTCACGGCAACGCTAATGTATAACAGTGTTTACAATCAAGGATTTTGGATTAACATTCAATATCCAGGATGACTGGTGACAAATTTTACATTCTGAAGGAGAGCACTCTCTACTCGATTCTGATCATAATTTGTAATAAATTTATTTAGGTACTAAGTTTTCACTGGAATTCCCTATAAATAAATACTACTTTGTTACTATTTATTTTACATACAACTGAGTCGATCGCGGCACGTGACCTGGCACGCGGATCGCTGCCAACGCCAGCGTAACCATGCGTTGCGTAATCAATTCTTTAAGTTTCGGTTATGTTTACTCAGTAAATAATTAATATATATATATATTTTTTTCTCTTCATGTATGATCTTGAACAATCACATCCTTAAATTTCAAAAGTGTCCCCCCAGTCACCCTGGGTTGAATAGTAAAACGAACTTTTCTGGTCCTTTAGATCTTTTGTTGACTACTATCTTCTATTGTGCGATGAATTCGTCCAGTGTTCGCCTGCAGTGTGTTAGGAAACGAACTTTTATTGATTTTTGGATGGTCTCCATGATATCTATAAGCTAACTTTGGGACCACTTAAGCCGATCGTCACCCGCCACCTAAACTAAGTTAGTTCAGCTAACCTCGCATAGTTGAGCCAGTTTTGCATACATCTGCGTCCACCGCAAACTATGCTATTTTTTGCTTGATGAACTTGATTTAGCTAACGGTTTATGATCGGCTATAGTTGCTGTGTCAGTTAAGGCAATTTCTTTATACAGCGGAATCCGTTTATAATGACATCGAAGGGTAATAAGAAACAAGTCATACTAAACGGACGTCATACAAAGCATAGGCACTGCAAGAATAAATAAAATGCTAAAGTTAGTATGTGGTTTATTTTAATAGAGAGGAATAAAATAGAGATAAGTTAAAGTAGATATTAATAAGTAGACTCAATAAATATCTAAATCTATGCTCTGAGACTCAAATCAAAAAAGCCTTTCACGCGCCGAAAGTCTTTGGGTATGACGTGTCTCGAACACTGCCAAAGGTGTTAGAAATCATATGGTCGGTCACTATAAGCGGACAAAATTTGATAAAAAAGGGTCACAATAAGCGATATGTCACTAAAGGCGAAGTCATTATATCCGACTTAGTCATATAATTTATATGAAAACCAAACTTCACTGTGTAAACACGTCATAATAAGCGGAGTTATAATAAACGGATTCTACTGTACCATCTTTAATTTCAGATCTGGCTAACAGGGCTCGACGGCATAGCGCGAGACCGCGCGTCCAGCCTTATCTCGCGAACAGGCGGGGTTCGCTACGAGTCAGCTCACGAGCGAGTCACGCACATAGTGGCGGGGAACCGAGCGAGTGGCGTGGCGGCCAGCCGGGCGCTGGGTTCGGTTCCCGTGCTGAGCACGAGGTGGCTGCTGGATAGCGTCACAGCGGCCGTCGCCAAGCCGGAGCAAGAGGTGAGAATGAGATAAATTGTAATAGAAACGATTTCAGATGATTACTTTGCCCAGTGTTGATTAGTGGGTGTCAGTTTTTTTTTTGGGCGTCGAAATTACTTCTGAAACGATTACTGCAAACAAATATAAATATATTGTGTAATTTCTAATGGAACATTAGGTTTATAAGTATTCTTAGTTTTAAAATTATTTGTGAAAAACTGTTTGATTTCCTAAATAAATAAATTAAAAAAAAAATGATTAGATAAAAATTAGTAGATTACTTGTACCTAATAAGTTCCTATATATGCCATGTGGCATACTGGTGACTGCTTTACTTCTTGTCAAGACAACAGCAAGAACGTCATGCTCCCTCAGGTGGCATGGCTAGTGGTAGCGTCGGGTGTCGGGTCACCCTCTTCCCTAAAATATGGTTGAGGAGGGTGATGGCTGGAACGGGTGGTGCTAGCGGTGCCAGGTCGTTTTGATGATGACACTATGACCTTTTCATTCTATTCTTGTTTAAATACTTTGCTCCCAGTTTGTCATGTCCGTGTTATGCATTCATAGCTCAATGCACCTACTATGTAAGCAATTTGGTTGTGGCATGACATTGGCTTTCACAATTAGCTGTCTTGTGTTTTTTTTTCATGTCATGGTAATTTGCACTGTCAATTTGTATTATTTTACATAATTCTGACTGAAAAAGAGTGCCAAGAGTTTTTTCCGCCGGCTTTTTTTGTCTCTTGGTCTACTGTAATATCTTATTCAATAACTATCAACACCTTGTAAAAGCCTAAGTACAAAACTGTGAAGTCATTAGGTGGCCATTCGATGGGCTTATGATGAATAAAATATTTTGAATATAAATAAACTTACCATAAGACCTTTAAGTAATTAATTCGGTCCCGCCATTCTGATTAAAACAAAATTATGACTATTAAACAAACATTAAAGGCTTCTTGTAACTGGCTTTTCTTTTTAAGAAATCAACTAATTATAGAATGCGAGCGTTTGCCCGCGACTTGTACACGCATAAACTCAAAAGTCCTATTTTCCGTTCCCGTGGGGATTCCGGGAATTCCTTCCATTATACAAACAGACACTTATTGAGGAACTTTTATACCAAGTATCACATCCGTGCACTCAAAGAATAAGATTTTATCATACAAACTAAAACATCATATATTTCCCGTTCCCGTGGGAATTTTGGGAATTCCTTTCATAACACAACTAGCCTCGTTTTGAAGAACTTTTATGCCAAGTATCAAGTATCCGTGCACTCAAGGAATAAGATTTTTCATACAAACTAAAAAGTCCAATAATTCCCGTTCCCGTGGGAATTTCGTTAATTCCTTCCTTAGTGCACCCCTACATCTCCTAAAGAATGTATGTTCCAAATTTCAGCTCTCTACGCCCAGTAGTTACGGCTGTTCGTTGTCTGTCAGTCACTCAGTCAGTAACGGAACAGTTTTATATATATTTTATAAAATATACATAAATAATCTATTATTTTTTTTAGAGTTTTTGATATTTTTTAGAAACGTTTACGTCCGTCGTTAATGCCTTCATTTTTGTTTATTTAATTGAACCAGAGGTTTTTTTTATGAATGGCCTTACATAAATAAGGCTGCATTATTGTAAAATTGCTGTCTGTACTTGTCAAATCAAAATATGTCTTTTATTTTACGCTGTTTTGTCATAGGAAGGAGGTTTGACTTGTTAACCACCAGAAAAGCTGATATTGTATGACAATAAATATTGAATTTTTTGACGACCGGCTGGTGTAGGGGTAACGTACATTGCCTTCTATGCCAGAGGTCCTGAGATCGAATCCAGGCGGCGGCGGATATTTGTGTGATGAACACAGATATTAGTCTTCAAGTCATGGATGTTTACATGTTTATTTAAGTTTATTTTCTAATAAAAAATTAGTAGTTTATGCAACTGTCATATAATACCTAATTATATGCAGTTGCATACACTACTTTATTCAGTCGCTCGTGACCACGGGGTCTGCAAAGACACCGAAACGTCGAGTTAAAATGTAAAATATAAATTATACGCGATTAATCCGCTTAAAAAGTAGTTTTATTTACTTTATTTAATCTCATGGTATGGTTATTTAGTATCATCGGTATTGCTAGACATTTTTGCTACTAAAGTTTTATTCAACAAAATATTACTCAAATTCGTATGTACGAAATAGCGTCAAAATGGAAAACGCCTGTTATTGGTTTATGGCTCGGATCCAGCACGCATGCGCGTTGCGCACGCAGCGCGCTCACCACAGATAATGTGTACAGTCATGAGCAATAATATATACACGTTGTCATATTTTCGAAAATATCTAAACTTATACAAATCCAGAAAAAACTGTACAACAATCTGTTCTAAATTATCTCACCATTTATTTGTGTCACAATTATGTAAACATTTATTCCATATTAATATAATCGAAACAAAATCGGAAATAACTCCACACTTCCAATATCATTTTTAACTATGCATGAAAATTTCAATAATATGTAAACAATTATGTTATAAATTCATTAAAATGTTTGTTCCAAGAAACAATTGAAGTTTACTATGAATGGCTTATTTTAAATCATTTTGAACTTAAATTAGTTTTAACGATGGGAGTAATAAGACGACCTATAAAAGCAAAAAATATTTAATAACCTGCAAAACACCGAAAGGGTTTTGTCATAATCAACGAATGCAGATCATTGTTACAAATCAAGCATTGGTTAATTATTTAATGAAGTTGATTTTACTAATACCTTTGACGTTAAATTACAAAAGGAATACCGCACTATTGGAAAATACGGACAGTGAATGACGCAACCAAATAAAAACAAAAAGTAAAACAGGCTTTTACGTTAAACGAATCGCGTCTATTTACAAAACAAATTAGTTTTTAATTATCACATACTTGTTTTGATAATATAGGTATTTATAAAATTAATTACATGCTGGACTGGGAGTGAAAGAAAAACATATAATGTGCCAGCTGCTTCTCTTCCCGGGCATACCGTAATAGTCAGTTAAGGGACAGAGGTTAAATTGACAGTTTTGCGATAGGCTGACCCGCTGTCACTGCAATAGTCTCTCTCCATTATAATAATACCTCTAAATTTGTCAAACGAGACCTCAGATGGTTTCATAGCCTCGGATGTTCTGCCTACCCCGTAAGGGATACAGGCGTGAAGTTATGTATGTATGTATGTAAAATTAATTAATTAATTAAGTCAATTACTTAATTAATTACAATACTAACAAAAGAGGTTCTATGTCCAATGTTAACCCTTAAGTGTTGATATAGCATTTTTTTTCATTTCGATACCGAATTGCAAGCATTGCTTTGTCTTTAAAATCATAAAATAAAGAATGAACAAGTGATCGAAGAATGTTGTTAGCGGGCAAGCTCGCATTTGCTACCTTCTTAAGAATTTCAAATCACTGGCGACGATGATAAAAGTGTTTTGAGTAAGCCGTAAAGTATACTTTTTTTCAAATAAAGATAATTGATATAATTGATATATAATTTAAAAAAACCGACTTCACATCAAAACTTTGTCTGAGTTATAATGTCATCCACGTAAACGTTCTCCGTTATCATACATATTTTTTTTTAATTTTGAAATTTTCAATGACGTACCCAACTGATTTCGATGAAATTTATATGGAACCAACCATAAAGTAAATTCTACCATATGAAATAAGAATTTTCAAAATATATTCATAATTGTCCGAAATATGGTGTAACAACGACACAAAAAAAACATACATAATTCTTTTTTTCAAGCGTATTAGTCTATCATATAAGCATACATTATAATTTTTTTCAAAATGATTTATAAGAAGCTATTTACAGTGAACCACAATAGTTTCTTGGAAATATAATTTTAATGAATCCATGACATAATAATTGTATACATATTATTGAAATTTGCATGGATAGTTAAAAATGATATTGAAGGTGTGGAGTTATTTCTGATTTTGTATCGATTACATTAATATGGAATAAATGTTTACATAATTTTGTTACAAATTGATGGTTAGATAATTTAGAACAAATTGTCGTACAGCTTTTTCTGGATTTGTATAAGTTTAGATATTTTCGAAAATATGACAACGAGTATATATTATTGCTCATGACTGTACTTAAATTGAATTGAAACCTCCTTGGTCGGGACACATTGTACTTTAATAATAAAAAAATTGTTTTAAAGCATTGTTTTGTTAAGAGAATAATGCTTTGATTTACTTTTTTAATTTTCTCATAGAAGTATGTAAATAAAATATGCCAATAAAAGTCTATTTCATTTCATAATTAGAACATTACCGAATGAGATTATATAAATGCATTTATTCAATATGTATGTTTATATATTTCTTAAGTATATCAGTTAACTAGTATCCATACACAAGTTCTTTAAGAAACTTAATTTGGGCTAGATAATGTTGTGTGAGTGTCAGAAATATTTATTATTTCATTTTATGTTCATATCTTCCCCAGTACCTACTAGACACAAACCCGACAACCCCAGCAAAGAGCGCTCGCAAGCCGAAACTCGAACCCGCTTCCCCCATGAGCAAGCGCAACTTACAACTGTTGCGGCGCGGCCCGCTCGAGCTGCCGCCGCCGACGCCGGAACCTCCGGCGCAGCGAGAGGAACAAGACGAACTCGTTAACCATTATTTGAGCCGTGAGTTTGGATAGACTTGTTCTGGAAACTTCACAAAATGTAACGATAATCCATACTACTATATAAAGCTGAAGAGTTTGTTTGTTTGAACGCGCTAATCTCAGAAACTACAAGTGGGATTTGAAAAATTATTTTTGCATTTGATAGCCCAACTCTTGAGGAAGGTTATAGGCTATATTTTATCCCGAAATTCCCACGGGATCAAAAGTTACGCGGGTAAAACCGCGCGCGGTGGCTAGTGATTTTATAAAGTTGACAGAACTTTGTTGAAATATAGGAAATGGGTTAAGAGTAAATAAAAAATAGTACCTACTATTTAATACTGAGTAACATTCGCTCCTCAACATATTTTTGATTGCTTTGGATAACCCTGCCAGACATGGTTCTCCGAGTGACCCCCGCTTGTCTTTAGGACCCGTCCAGAAGTCAAATGGTTGGCGACCACCTTTCATGTAATTACGATGCGAAATATCACTGCTGTAAGCGTGATTTGTTGTGTCAATGTTTTATATAAATAAATTTAGAAGCTGTTCCTTTACTTTAACAAAGTTACCTTGCTAATTCCGCGACTTGTACTTCCACTGGTGATCTCCCCTCTGATCCCCTCTGACCGCCCTCCCTCCTTCAAACAAAAAGCAAGAAAAGCAACGAACACGCACTTGGAATACTGTAACCCACGCCACTAGCTAACACCTACACGTGTTTCGCTTCAACCAGAAGCATCTTAAGGGTACAACGACTACCACCGAACAAAAATTTAATGGGCGGTGAAGCAACGCATGAAAATCCTGCATCACTAGTGCAAGTACAAGTCGCGGAATTAGCAAGGTAACTTTGTTAAAGTAGTTGTCATGGATTTCTGCAAAGTAACGCCCGATTCAATCATTTATACCTGTTCCTTTCTCTACCCATGTGCGTGATCTTTCATCTTCACTTACTACATACACCTGTTGAAATTGAGACGAAACGCGCGTTTACCGTTTTGTTTTCAATCCACTTCCATAGGTCCATAGTTTCTCAATTCTTGTGTATGTTTTTTTTATATCTTTGTTACACGATTTTATGGACAATTATGAAATCAATTTTGATTATTAAAAATGTATCACTACGCTGCATTGTACCTTGATGACCTAATACTTCAGCCAAAGCTTGTTAGTGAAGTCGGTTTTTTAATGCTCTGCATTCGTTGTTACGATATATTCACATAATATTTTCTCATTTCCCTTCACAACGTCTTCATATTTCTCAGAAAACATGCCCGATCCTGACCCGCCGGAGCTGCAAAGAGACAAGACATTGACCACAACAAGCAACAAGACAAACGCAACTCTGCAGCCGCAACCCGACTTCACTGCAACTATTGACGACCCCACGGAAGAAATCGACCAAATATTTAGAGGTAATAACTGACCTTATATACAGATCGAAGTACTCGGGTAGGACATCAGTTTCTGATAAACAGTCGTAAGTCGCATAAAACTTCACAAAGTAATTTGATCCTTATCACCTAGACGAAGAGCTGAGCTGCGAAATCGCGCCTGAAATGACGTTTTTAATACAGTTGCTCAAAAAGTGGCGTATTGCAGGGTCGTATAGCGTTCGGGATGTGGGCTGTTACACACTCGTGCTTTTTCTTTACCTTTTCCGAACTCAGGCGTTCTCTTTCCTAACTGTCAAAATAATGTTTGACGACCGGCTGGTGTAGCGGTAACATACATTGCCTTCTATGCCAGAGGTCCTGGGTTCGAATCCCGGCGGCGGCGGATATTTGTGTGATGTACACAGATATTAGTCGTCAAGTCATGGATGTTTATATGTTTATTTAAGTTTATTCTAATAAAAAATATGTATTTATTCAATATGTATGTTTATAAATGTATTTTTATTTTGGGAAATAAACTATTATTATTATTAAGTGTTTATGCTTTACATTCACCTTAGTCAAAAAGACTAAGGGTTAAAGATGGAACATCTATGCGAGCTTTTGGCTAAGACATGATGCTTATAACTGAATTATATTGAGAGAAATTTTCGCACAAGTCGGCAAGTGTTCATTATTACTGCTTTTTGCAGCTGTATGAAAGATAGTGGATGCATTCCTAATAGTTTAAGTGACTGATGGAGTGTTTTGGGAATTACGCCTGTAGATGAGAGTATGATCGGAATTGTTGTTACGGAATGAGCACGCCATTGCCTTTTAATTTCTATACCCAGGTCAATGTATTTATTAAGTTTTTCAGTATGAGTCGTCTGGAGGTTGTGTGTATTAGGTATAGCTACATCAATAAGATAAACAGTGTTGTTGATTTTATCATGGAGGGTGATGTCTGGTCTATTGCATGATATTGTTTTGTCAGTGAGTATAGTTCGGTCCCAGTATAGTTTTACGTTGGCGTTTTCAATGACAACATCTGGCTTATATTTGTAGTAAGGGATCTTTTCCTGTAACAATTTGAATTTATAGGCTATGTGCTGATGGATGATTGCTGATACTTGGTCGTGTCTGTGTTTATAATCAGTCTGGGCTATTGCTTTACAGGCTCCTGTTATGTGTTGAATAGTTTCTGGACTACTGTGGCATTTTCTGCAAAGGTCAGAGTGTAAAAGGCGGTCTCGTATAATGTACTTGCAGTAGTTTTTGGTATCTATTACTTGGTCTTGTATGGCCAACATAAATCCCTCCGTCTCCGGGAACAACTCACCTCTCTTTAACCAAGCGTTTGACGCAACCTTGTCAACGGCTGGGTTGGTTAAGTCGGCTCGATGTCGGCCATGGAGTGATTTTTGTGACCATTGTTGTATTTTCTGTTCTTTGGTGGTTTGTGGAGGTTGGTATGTGGTATCAGTTAGATTTAATGGTGTTAGTTTTTTATCGGCGTTGACTACAGCTTTATGCAAATTTGAGTGTGATTGCATGTTATAGAAGTATGTCCTGAGAGAAGTAAGCTGTTTGCTATGAAGGTTTTGGATATCAATAATGCCTTTACCGCCTTCTACCCGTGGCAACGTTAAGCGTTGGGTGCAGGTTCGTGGGTGATGCTTCCTATATTTAGTCATTAGCACATTAATGATTTATTATTATATATTTCTTAAGTATATCAGTTATCTAGTATCCATAACACAAGTTCTTTAAGAAACTTAATTTGGGCTAGATAATGTCGTGTGAGTGTCAGAAATATTTATTTATTTATTTAATGTCTGTTAAAAATAAAAAATCAACCACGAAGTTTTTAATAAAAAAAATTCATAGAAGTTTTTATGATTCATGCAAATATTTCTGAAAAGAAGCTACTAATTTGCTTCAATATAAGATTTAATGATTTGATTCAATGAGTTAGGTTAGGTTTCATTTAATTTTATAAATGATGTTAGTCATTTATCTAACATCATCTGTTGAATTTGATCTTCACATCTAATCACAATGGTTGGCGACTGCTCGTTTTTTCTTAAGAATACTTTTCCATACGAAGTCCAACAAAATTTGTATGATTTTGATTTGGCCAGATCTCGGGCGAGAAAGTACAGGCGAGAGGCCTTGACAGTTAGGTTTTCCGACAGAAACACTGGTGTATCTTCGTGTGTCTTAAATCCCAGATGCTTACAGCAAAGTTTAGTTTTATGCTTGGCATTAAACAGTTTTGCCATTTTAATTATTTCCATTTTTTGTATAGCCGAGTCCGTTTCAACAATAATGGGTGTATTACGCTTCTCGGGATTTGAACCACGAACTCTATATATATCTTTTATATCTCTTGTCTCTAGCTTACAGCCAACATTTTGAGACAGAGTTATAACCATTTCAGTAAGGTCCTCTTTGGATTCATTTTTGTTTTTCGGAACATTTTTTATCTCGAAATTTCTCTTCCGATTTGCAATTTGTATATCTTCTAGCTTATTTTCTAAAACTGTTATGTATTTTTTGTCTTCTTTTACTTGCGCTTCAAGTTGGTGTATTCTTTTATGAAATTCTTCATTTTGGGTCGATAAATAGGAAACTGAGTTTTCTATGTTCATATTCGTTTGCTGAATTTCTTTCAGTGTTATAGAAACTTTCTGCAATTCATTTGCTTGGGAGTTAGACGATTGCTGAAGCTTTTTAATTATGTCGTCTTTAAAATCAGCAATTTGTTTGAGTATCGACTCCTCAAAGTCCTCCCTACTCCTTTTATTTCGTTTAAAAACATAACTAGGTGGAGTTCTCATAACTTTACCCACGCCACCTATCTCCGTTTCCGACAGAGATTTATCCATTTTTGAATCCATATCCAACTTATACGTGCTAGCAAAATAGGAAGCTATGGTTGATAGGTTTAAAAGCCAGAGTTGATACTCAAATGTGTTTTTTCACCGGTAATAAGATTTTGTACTCGGGAGTGATATTTTACAGTCTGTTTTGAGTATTTGACAATCGTTAAGTCACTGTCTTATAATTTCTGAGTAAACGTCAGTCAGTTTGTTTTGATTACGTTTCTTTTATTTTGCAATTTTCTATGACGCAAATTACGTAGTGGCCTTTTATTGGATACTTAACGAGGGGCAAAGATGGTGGAATGCACTCACCGTTAAGCTTCTTGGTGTGGGATTACTGTTGCGAATGCGTGATCTTGTAGCAATCTTCTCCAGGGATTTGCAACACAAATAGCTTCCTTAGGTAATAGCGACTTGAATGGTCTAAGGTTTGTTAGCGATGTTCCACTTGATTATTTTTAGTGAATAATTTTACAGGACGTGTTACAAAGCAGTGTTTATAAAGCGCCAGCGGGGGGGGGGGGGAAGATGACTGCACCGAATGCCTGATTTAACAGGCACGAGGGCAACATAAATTACTTAAGGCGAAGTGCAAATCTGCTTTTCTTTCAACTATTACCTATAGGAATAGTAGATAAAAGAAACTCATATCAAACAGTTAAAATAGAAGTTTAATTATTGAAATTAAAAGTTATGCTTGAGTAATTATTAATAGAGTTTTGTTGGGCAAATTTATATTTCATTGTTAAATCAAAGTTAGCAACAATCATTTTTTAAACTTGGAACAAGTAGGATAGAAACGAATAATACGTACGTACTGATTTCGGCTGGCTGAATAGAGCTAATCCATTGAGATTGGCACCTTTTGGTGCGATTAAAAAAATACTGTGCAATAGTGAAATTCCATACATTTTTATTGCTCTAGAGCATTAAAGACTCGTTTTGTACTGAGTGTGATGAAATCAAAGCATAGTTGGAAGAAAATAATTTTTATCTACTCTCATATCATAATATTCAAAATATAAAACTCAGAACGAATTTATATTGACAAACTTTTTAAAATAGTATAACGAAATGAAATTAAAAAATTAAATTATAACACACTACCTCGAACAATACAATGTTATAATATTTTTTTTTTTCATTTCGATACAGATAACAGACCATAGATTTCATTTTTTTATCTGTGTCCTGCGAGCGCCGCGCTGCGTTACATTCTGTGGCCGCGCGGCGCGTTTTGGCGCATGCGCGATAATGGCGGGAATAAATATCTTCAGTGTATGAGATTAGATAAAGTAGTGTATGAAACTGCACATAACTAGGTATTATGTGACAGTTTCATAAACTACTATTATCTACTCTCATATCATAATATTCAAAATATAAAACTCAGAACGAATTTATATTGATATACTTTTTAAAATAGTATAACGAAATGAAATTATAACACACTACCTCGAACAATACAATGTTATAATAATTTTTTTTTTCATTTCGATACAGATAACAGACCGTAGATTTCATTTTTTTATCTGTGTCCTGCGAGCGCTGCGCTACGTTACATTCTGTGGCCGCGCGGCGCGTTTTGGCGCATGCGCGATAATGGCGGGAATAAATTTAGGCGCCATAACAAATTTCCTTGCAATTCGTTGTTTCACTGGATAATTTATTGTTTTTTTTATTAAAATGTCTAGTGAGTATAGTGAAAGTGAAGAAAATTTGACGCCACCCGACATTTTAGAGACTGCGGCAGCAGTCAGTCTTAATTTACTACCTGTAAAATCTAGAAAATTATATGACAAATGCTATCAAGACTTTTTAGAATGGAAAATGAATAAAAATGCCACTTCATTCTCAGAAAATGTTCTTTTGGCATATTTTCAAGAATTGACTGAAACTTTTAAATGTTCGACGCTATGGTCTAAGTATTCAATGCTAAAGAGTACTTTGAACATATATAACAAAGTTGATATATCGAAATTCATAATTGTAATATTCAGAATGTCAATACTTATAATAACCAATAAATAACAGTCTCAATCTCAATCTTTTATTTAATATCTTCAGTGTATGAGATTAGATAAAGTAGTGTATGAAACTGCACATAACTAGGTATTATACACTCGTGTGATACTTTTAAAAAACTCGCTTCGCACGTTTTTTAAACTCACACTCGTGAATAATACCCCTAATTATGTGACAGTTTCATAAACTACTATTATCACCCAAAGAATAAGAAAAATCTCCCATTTCGAAGTGACGTAACTCCACTAGAACTTCACAAGGTAAAATCAACGTTATCCTCTTAGGTATAAAGATCGAAGTGGTGGGTCTGGACGAGGAGGCGATCTGCGAGATCGCGGCGGAGGTGGCGGCGGCGGGGGGCGCGCTAGTAGCGGCGGGGGGCGGCGGCGAGCGCGTGCTCGTACCGCTGGAATTCGATATGGACGAGCTGCAGGGGCCGGGGGAGCCTGTCACTGTGTTCTGGTTGGTGAGTACGATATACATAAACTAGCTGACCCGGCAAACGTTGTTTTGCCATATAAATAAAAAAAAAAAAGTAGATTTTGGCCGATTCTCATAGATACCGGATAAGCACAAAAAATTTCATCAAAATCGGTCAAGCCGTTTCGGAGGAGTATGGCAACGAAAACTGTGACACGAGAATTTTATATATTAGATTATGTACAGTGGAGGTCGTTTATGACATCGAAGGGAAATAACAAACAAGTCATGCTAAACGGACGTCATACAAAGCATAGGTACTGCAAGAATATAAGTTAGTATGTGATTTATTTTAATAGAAAGGAATAAAATAGAGATAAATCAAAGTAGATATTAATAAGTAGACTCAATAAGTAAATCTACGCTCTGATCAAAAAAGCTTTTCACGCGCCGATAGTCTTTGGGTATAACGTGACTCTCCCGAACACTGCCAAAGGTGTTAGAAATCATACGGTCGGTCACTATAAGCGGACAAAATTTGATAAAAAAGGGTCACAATAAGCGATATGTCACTATAAGCGAAGTCATTATATCCGACTTAGTTATATAATTTATATGAAAACCAAACTTCACTGTATAAACACGTCATAATAAGCGGTTGGTCAATATAAGCGGAGTCATAATAAACGGATCCTACTGTATGTATGATTTATTGAGTTATTATTATTTATTTATTACCCTTTATTATACACAAACACAAATCCAGAACAAAAAAGAAAAACACAATGTATAAAGGGCGGCCTTATCGCTTGGAAGCGATTTCTACTAGGCAACCCAAGTACATATACAATACTTTCTGAAATAAATATAAAACATCATGAACTTTACTTATACAACATTCCTGGATACACAATGTTTGCTACCATGGGAGAAACAACCAGGGGAGGAGGAATCTTATTATATACAAAAGAGAACATACAAACAATATCATCGACTGTAATCAATATTAAAACTGCTGAAATAATTTATGCTAAAGTACAAATTGACTGTGAATGCATGTCTGATATGTCTTTACAATCCACCCATAAAAAATAAAAAAGTTTTTGTTGAAGAACTAGTTTTAGTTTTAAAGGAAACAATACCCACTAAAGAGAATGTCATTATAATAGGAGACACGAATCTACTAGATAATAAAACAAGTTCAACTATCTCATATTACAAAACCACCTTGTGTGAACGGGGCTTATACAATCCTATACCAACGGAAGAGACTACGCGGGAAGCTGTAGTAGGCGGCCGATTGCAACACTTGTGCATAGATCACGTATGGGTGCGAAGAAGACAGAATGATTCAACTGCGTTTGCATTCATAATAGACAACTACCTGTCAGATCATCACATCGTAGAAATTTCATTAGACATCGGATTAGGTACTATCGCACGCTCGGTTTTTGATAATCTAAACTATAGTTCGGCCGTTCAGAGAATGCGTTCCTGACACATCGCGATTGAACTGATGACGTAACTTTGTAATGGCGTTGCAGTTACGATAAAAAATATTTTTGCTGGTTGTTTACCGTTTTAACAATTGATGAGCATTAAAACAACATTATTATATCAATAATCAATGAATTTTATAATTTTGTGCCAAACTGAGTGTCAAACAACTTGGTAAACAATATTTTTCAAAATCTATACTGCGCTATTACAAGGTTATGTCAAAGCTTTATATTTGTAGTGCTGTGGTAACAATAACAGGCTATAACAGTATCGTAATCTGTTCTTAAACAGGTATACTTTATGAAATAATACGTTTTGTTTTTCTTTTTAAGAATTTGAAAATAATGGACTATAAGATAACTTTTATTAAATTAAAAAATAAAACTATGACCAAACCGAATGCGCGAAAAAAAAGTTGGTTACAAGCAAAAGGCATTGACGCAAATATGCAGATGCTAAAAGCAGAGCTATTAATTAGTTACAGAAAATAAAATGTGCGATACGAAATCGATGAACTGGCTCTGGAGTACGGTCATCGCGTTCTAAGAATTCCATCGTATCATTGCCAATATAACGCGATTGAGATAATCTGGGCTCAAATAAAAGGTTACGCCGCCCGCCACTATACTTCCCCGCCATTCAGCACGAAAAAGATGATGACCCTATTAAAAGAAGCCTGCGGGGAAGTCACTAGAGATGACTGGGCAAAGGTTGTTGAAAGACTAAAAACCTGATTATGGAACATTTTGACCGAGATATCAGGATTGATTCTGTTATTGATAATAAAATAATTATACATGTAGGCGAAGATGATGATGAAGACACTACCTCCTCAAGCGAATCGGAGTCTGATTAATATTCTGTACGCACATTCAATTCAATGTACTTTATTGCATAGAAATATAGATTGTAACTTTGTAACAAAAAATAAATAAAACAATTTTATTATATTTATATTACCTTTTTTTGGTTTCCACTTAAATTACTAAAATATAAATTTTAAATGATTCCGCCAATTTAAAACGAAAATAATCTTAAAAATACGCGGCGTTTCATTTTGGAGGAACGGCAACGAACTCAGTGTTATGTTGTGCCCATCACTAGTCGTGACTAACTGATAGGCGTCAGGAACGCATTCTCTGAACGGCCGAACTATATATGAAACAAGTGATTAGTAATAATCTAGTTAAAAAAAGGTTAATTGAGTATAATTAGTCGAATTTATTGCAAATAATTGTCCCTTATTGTTGTATGATAAGTTATTTAGTGTTTTTAGTGAAATTTATAAAGACTGTACAATTACAATTAAAGTGAAAGAAAATAGAATAACACAGCCCTGGATTGATTGTACATTAATTAAGATGATAGAAAAAAGGGATACGTTGTTTCGAATTTGTAAAGCTGCGCCAAAAAATATGAATAAAAGACTGGAATATACGAAATATAGAAATAAGGTAAATAAATTAATAAATATTGCGAAAAACAGGTACAGGCAAAATCAAATAAAAAATTGTAATGGTGATTTCGCGCAGCCGCGACTGCATTCACCCCTGATGAAGGACTCCATAAGAGTTCGAAACTAGTCGGACACCTCCGACAGTAAGTTTTGAGTAAAAGCCGCATGATAAACTACACAGTCTAAACTACACAGTCTACACTCTGGTCACAGTTTGTCATGTTCGTGTTGTGCATCCATAGATCATTGCACCTACTATGTAAGCAATTTGGTTGTGGCATGACATTGGCTCTCACGATTAGCTGTCTTGTGTTTGTTTTTTTTCATCATCATCATCACAACTCTTTGTAATGAGCCCACTGCCCACAGGAGGTATAGGCCATAATCCACCAAGCTGGCCCAGTGCTGGGTGGTGGATGCCAGAATTTTTAGGGCGCCTAGATGGCTTCTGACAAACCCTAACGACTACTATATACAAGTATACAGCACCCGGGACCGACTGCTTAACGTGCCCTCCGAAGCACGGAAGTCGTCGTGAGATATGAATGGTCGGCGGTCACCCATCCAAGTACCGACCGCGCCGAACGTTGCTTAACCTGTGATATCGTATGATTCACACAGTAACCACGGCGCCACGACGACTTCTTGTTTTTTTTTCATGTCACGGTCAATTTGTACTGTACCTATTTGTATTAATTTGATAATTCTGACTGAAAAAGAGTGCCAAGAGTTTTTTTCCGCCAGCTTTTTTTTGTCTCTTGGTCTACTGTAATATCTTATTTAACAACTATCAACAACTAGTTAAAGCCGAAGTATGTGATGACTGACATCAAGTGTTTTTTGAAATTACTAAGATGAATAAAACTCTTTTTTTTATTGAATTTTTGAATAGTTAATATTGAAACACTTTATATTTCTGAACTTTACCACTCTAATTTGATGTGAATGTTACATGAAACTATTAAACAAAACTGAAAAAACACATTCGCAGAAGGACTGCCTCTCGCAACAAGAGCTGCTCCCCATCCAGTACTACCACCGGCCGGTCCGGCTGCCGCTGCGGCCGGCGGCCGGCGACGGCGCGCTGCCGTTGGCCGGCGTCGTGGCTAGCCTTAGCACTTACAGCGGGTTCGAGCGAGCCTTCCTTGATGAGCTGGCTAAGCTGCTTGGAGCTACGTAAGTTATTGACAATTACATTTTAGCATGTGGCATTCTATATTTGTTAAGTAATAATTCAATTCAATCATCAATCATTTTTAAATAACTTTTTTATTATTAGAAAAGGATTTTGAAATCTGTTTTTTTTAGTGTTGAAATAATACGCTATAAATTTTATTTTTAGTAAATAAAGTTTATTCTATTTTTATAATTTATCTGTTTTGCTATAATAGGGTGAATACGACCATGGCCATCTTTTAATTAAACATATCTCTATCAGTATGACGTATAAAAATACATAAATATTTCAGCAGAAACTATTTTCTGGTTTCGTACTTTTTAGAGCGTGTTTTTAGTAGTCGGGTTTTAAACCTAGTTTTAAACTTTTTTTTTCACTTATTTTTAAATAATAATATTTACATATTTGATCTGTGCTAACAAAGAGTTTTATTTTAATTTAAATATTCATAACGTCATGTAGCTTCTAACCAGCGGACAATGAAGACGTTTCCAACGATACCTTTAGAACGACAGATTTATCTAATTATGATGACTGTTTTAGAAGTTATGAGGGAACAGATGAACACACATACCCATATACATACATACAGGTCAAAATCATAAGCCTCCTTTTTGCTTCGCCGTAGTCGGGTAAAGAGAAACTAATGTTTAATACTAATAAAGCTAGAGTTTATTTGATTCAAAGCGCTATTTCCTGAATAAATCAGAAAGAATTTTTTTTTTGCATTTGTCGGTATCCTTGGTGCAGTGGTTTAGGCGCTACTATGCTAATCATGAGGTCGTGTGTTGGATTCCCACACGAAAAAGGAAAAAGAAATGTTATCTACATAATTATGTAACTATTTTATATTCTGGGTTCCCCCTTCATCATCATCATCACAACTCTTTGTAATAAAGCCACTGCAGGTTATGAGTCTCTCCCCTGGGTGATGAGGAGGTTTAGGCCATAATCCACCAAGCTGACCCAGTGCTGGGTGGTGGATGTCAGAATTTTCAGGGTGACGATACGGCGTCTGACAAACCCTAACGACTACTGTATACAAGTATACAGCACCCGGGACCGACTGCTTAACGTGCCCTCCGAAGCACGGAAGTCGTCGTGAGAAATGAATGGTCGGCGGTCACCCATCCAAGTACCGAACGCGCCGAACATTGCTTATTGGTCTTGGTACCACTGGGTTCCCCCTTGGTATCTCATAACACAAGCTTTGCTTACTTTGAGGCCATGTAGATGGTGTGATTGTCTGGGGTTTTTATTTATTTACTAGCTGCTGCCCGCGACGTCGTCTGCGTGAACGCTATGCAGCACCAAATGCACCTACGATTATAACACTGCTAGCGTGATAATATGTAGCCTATATGTTGTCCCGACTTCTTAACTATCTTCATGCCAAATTTGAAGTAAATCCATGCAGTACTTTTTGAGTTTATCCCGGAAAGACAAACAGACAAACAGACAAACAGACAAAAATTCTAAAAACTATATTTTTTGTTTCTGTTTCGATTGTAGATCATACCCCAAGTATTCTTTTAAAAAAATATTCAATGTACAGTTTTGACTTTCCTACCATTTTATTATATGTATAGATTTAAAATCGTAACACGTAAGGAATAGGCTACATAGGTTGTATCTTTTGACATCGCAGATATTTCTTGTAATAACCTACAGTTACTACTGATAGTAAGTAGCTTCCGAAATAAGCGCATTCAAATACACAAACAACCCCTAATTTATTTATTAGGATTGAATAAATAAATAAATAAAATCCCCAGACAATCACACCAACTACATGGCCCCAAAGTAAGTATAGCTTGTGTTATGGGATACCATGTAGCGAACTAGGGGGAACCTAGAATATAAATACATAAATAGATAAACACCCAGACACGGAACCCTTTTTTTTTCTTGTTACGTGCGGGAATCAAACTCGCAACCACTGGCGTTTGAAGCAGACAGGTTTACCCCATCGCCAAAGTGGTCGTCACATTACAAAACTATTTCGTTTCATTACAAAACCACTGCTTCATTTAAATATCCAACTCCATTAAAATCAAACCACAATACTAACTATACAGGGTGTCAGTATGAAAGCGCGCCATATTGTACAGGGTGTTACAGTATCGATATGGGAACACAAAAAAAATGTTTTTTTTTTTTTTTGTTTTGTTTTTTTTTTAAATTTTTTTTTAGCCCGTAATTTGTGCTGTATTTCATGACTAAACCATAACTTGTTACGTTTTGAATTAAATCTGATTAAAAAATGCAATATCAACGCTTCTGTAATAATACGAAAGTATTGAACAGCTGACGCACGGCGGGGTGAGTGACCGGCGCGCTATGACCGCGGCTGCGCGCGGCCGCCCGGCCGCTCCGCGCTCCCCGCACAGCCTCCGCTCGGCGCGCGAGTTTACTTCTAGTACCTAGGAGTACAAGTAAAAGAATACGTGTGTCATACCTAGGTTGAAATAATTAGGATATCTACAAGTAATGAAATACAGCTTTGGAGGTGTTTCACTGTCGACTATCATGACCTTAATAATCGTGTACCTACGCGTCGTGAAATCGCGTAGACTTTATTAGATAAATTCATTCTAACATGCAGCAACAAAAAAGGCTATTCAATTTCAAATCGATATTAACCGATCTTTAGCTTCAATAAGTAATAGGTTGATATACCATGATGGGTTATGGGGTTAATCAAACTAACTATTAGATTTTGTAAGATAAAATATATTGTTCGGAAGCGACACGGCAGATAGAGAAGCAAAGTACAGAGAGCGGACGGAAGTTACATTTTTGACACATCAACTTCAACGTTGACAACTGACAAATGACATAATGGATTATGTTTATAAATATATTTCCAACACTAGGCCTTAAACTAATACATTACTAACAAGGATAATATAAATAATACAATAACCAGCACTTTATGTATACAAATTACCTTAGCTTAAATTAACTAGCCCTTAAGGTACACTCTTAATGTTAAAACTAAAGTGTTAAAAAAAAAAACAATTACATTAAATCAAATAACAAATTATTTTAACAATTGAGACATAAACTTCCAATGTTTTTCTTTAGTTAGAGATTTTGTAAAGATGTCAGCTAACATTTCATCTGTAGGAATATAATTTAACTGAACAATTTTTCGACTTATCAAATCTCTTACAAAATGATGTCTAATGTCTATATGCTTTGTTCTAGAATGAGATATTGAATTAGCACAAATTTTTTGAGCTGACTGATTGTCGTTATACAAATTAATTTTACAAATAATACCAGTACATTCCTTAACAAATGTTTGTAAAAACAATGCTTCTTTGCATGAGTCAGAGATTGCCATGTATTCAGCCTCAGTGCTTGAGAGGGCTACAGTACGTTGCTTACGACTTTCCCAAGATATTATAGAATTACAAAATCTGAAAACATACCCAGTGTAAGATCTGCGATTGGTCTGATCTCCTCCCCAGTCTGCATCTGTAAAAACTGATATTTCAAATTTTCCTTTTTCAAATACAAGATAACTATCTTGAGTGCCCTGTAGGTATCGAAGAACTCTCTTAGCAGCCTTCCAGTGACTTTCACCGTAGCAGTTATTAAACTGACTCAAATAGCTCACACTGTATGCTATATCCGGTCTGGAACATACAGCCAAGTAGTTTAGATATCCTATAAGGCTTCTATAGTCATGTTTACATTGTGAGTTTTCCTCTCGTTGTAGTTTTATACCAACTTCCATAGGAGTTTTAATTGGTTTACTATCTGACATATTGAATTTTCTTAAAATATGTTTGATGTAGGTTGACTGATCCAACCTGATCTTACCATCACTTTCTTTGGAAATTCTCATTCCTAGAACATAACTTGTTGGACCCAAGTCCTTTATATCAAATTCACTCATTAGTTTTTTCTTTATTTCATTCTTCTTTTGAGATGTTTTTAATGAAAATAATATTATGTCGTCGACATATATTGCAATGATAATGATTTCACCATCAATATTATAAATGTAAACACAGGGTTCGGAAGATAACCGTTTGAATTGCAATTTATTGGTTAAAACCTCATTGATTGTTTCATACCAAGCTTTGGCCGCCTGTTTTAGGCCATAAATTGCTTTATTGAGTTTATAAACTTTGTGTGCATTATTTATATTAACAAATCCTTCTGGTTGTTCCATATAAACAGCTTCTGTTAAGTTTCCATTCAGAAAAGCTGTTTTTACATCTAAATGTTCTATATTCATATTGTATTGGGCAGCAAGGGCTAGCAATATTCTAATCGTAGAATATCTCACTACAGGTGCAAAAGTTTCTTTATAATCTATTCCATATTTTTGACAATATCCTTTTGCAACCAAGCGTGCTTTATATTTTAACAATTCCCAATTTTGCCCTCTCTTTTTACTGAACACCCATTTGCATTTTACTGGCTTATGCCCTTCTGGCAAATCAACTAAAGTCCAACATTTATTGCTGATAAAAGAATTATACTCATCTGCTATAGCCTCCTGCCACTGCTTAGCCTCATTACTTTCCATAGCCTCGTGCAAGGTGCTCGGAATGTCCTCTTCACTCATGATCTCTGCTAGCCCAGCAAAACTGAAGTCATTATAGGCATCCTCAAAGGATGGCTGGTTGGAGTCTTCAGAGTACATGCTGGAGTCTCCTGGAACATAAGTGGAATCCGAGGGATCATCTGTATTTTCACTATCTACCGTGTTGCTCAGATCAAATATAGTCTGTCTGCGGGGATTATTTACTATAGTGTCATCAGATGTTAGGTCTATAGATGAAACTAAATTTGGAGAAGTTACTTGTTCATTATTCTTGTTTATCGAAATATCATCATGTAAATGAACATTGCTATGTTCAGAAGATGAGCTATTTGGTAAAATTATGACATTTTGACCCTTCATATCATCATTTGACACCCTTTTATTACAAAAATCATTTTCAATAAAGGTTACATGTCGTGCTTTAATGATTTTCTTTGGAAATGTTGGATCAATTAGTCTGTACCCTTTGGTATTCTCGCAGTATCCTACAAATATTAATTTCTTGCTCCTTGTATCAAGCTTTTTACAACTCTCAATCAATGCATAAGCTGTGCAGCCAAAAACTCGCAAATGACTTACATCAACTTTCTTCGATGTCCATATTTCTTCTGGAGTAGCTCCACGGACAGCCTTTGTTGGTGAGCAGTTCTTCAGATAGACTGCCGTATTAGCAGCTTCAGCCCAGAACTTCTTGCTGAGTCTAGCATCTTCCAACATACATCGGGCTTTGTCCATAATAGTCCGGTGGGCTCTCTCTGCAATACCATTTTGTTGACTACAGTGTGGTACTGTTGTTTGATGTACAATACCACAAGATTTCAGATAGTCCTGAAAAACACAAGAAATGTATTCACCACCATTGTCACTTCTCAATATTTTTATCTTTTTATTGGACTGATTCTCAACAAGGGCCTTGAATAATTTAAATGTTTCAAAAACTTGACTTTTATGTTTCAAAAAGTAAATAAATGTTTTCCTTGAATAATCATCCACAAAGATCACAAAATATTGTGCACCACTGAATGATGGGGTCTGCATGGGACCACACACATCTGTGTGTACTAGGCCTAACAATTCTTTTGACCTAGTTTGACTCTTCTTAGGAAACGGTAGTTTTGTTTGTTTGCCTAAAATGCATGCTTCACAAGGATTAAATGTAGTTAATTCAAAATTCATACCTGTTACCAATCCGTTCCGCATGAGGTTCATACTTCTTGAGTTGAGGTGACCTAGGCGTCTGTGCCAGACCTCTTGTGACTTACTAGACGAAGACTCTCCACAAGCTGAGTTCATGGCAACCTCTGACCTAACCTCACAACTCAAAGCATGATCAACAGTATCTAACTGGAAAATACCATTTTTGCAAGTACCTGTTGCTATGACTTCATTGCCATCATAAATTTTACAAATATTCTGTTTAAATACAATATTAAAACCTTTTCTATTAAGTTCACTAACAGATAATAAATTAGTTGAAAGATTTGGAGTATAATAAACATTACTTATTGTCCTTAGTCCACTTTTTAAATTAACTTGTACTTTTCCTAGTCCATTTGTCACTAAACAGTCTCCGTTGGCTACACTCACTTCCAATGGGTTTGAACTTTGAAAATCAAACATCAAATGTTTATTGTTGCACATATGGTTTGTCGCACCAGAGTCTATGTACCACAAGTCACTCCGCACATTTACTGACAATGCTGTTAACAGCGATTTGTATGTGGCTGTAGGGATATACTTGGAATCACTCTTGTTCTTTGGACAATCTTTCTTCATGTGCCCGGTCTTCTTGCACCTAAAACATTTGAACATTTTCTTGGCTACAAAAGCATTAACAGTTAAATTTTCAGATTTTTCATCTCGTCGTTGCTGTTCCTGCAATAACTTTGCTTTAACAAGTTCACTTGTTAACTTCACATCTGAATTTTCAAGTGCCATAATCAGCGGGTCATAGTCACTAGACAAGCCACTCAATATGATGATAGCCAAAAAATCATCCTCCAGTTTGGAACCTATGTCCTCCAACTGCTGCCCGAGCTCCGTAATTCGTGATAAGTAACTCTGCATGCTGTCTGCTTCAGTTAATTTTACACCAAATAATGATCTCAACAATCCCAAACGACGACTAAGTCCTTTGTCTTCGTAAGCTCGTTGCAAATTTATCCACGCTTGATACGGTGTTTTTGCATTGCGTACATGCTGCAAGGCTGATGGTCCAACAGACAGGCAAATCTTAGCCAAAGCCTTCTGCTTTTTCTTTTCATCAGTACATGTATCTGCAGATTCTATGCATTCGTATAAATCTTCATGCATGAGAACCATCTTGATCAAGAATTTCCACTGGTTGTAGTCCTCCATTCCCTTTAGTTTCTCCACAGGAATGCCGATGGAAACTCCAGACGTGGCCATGGTGTAAAAATGTGCCGCCCGGTGTCGTAGGTTAAATAACTTATATTTTACTTATATAAGTATAACTTATACATTAATTACATCGCAATAGTTTTACTTTAATATTAAAAAAAAATAATTACTTGTTTCTATTTTGTATCACTATCTACCTACATCAACAAGTAATGAAATACGGATTTGGAGGTATTTCATTGTCGACTGTCCATACAGAAGACATCCCTGAGAATATTTTTTCATCCCATCTATTCGAAAAGGACGACTTGGTTCGCCTTTAAGTGCACCCAAAGGTGATGTTTTCTTTAAGAAACATTTAGCGGGCAGTAATGAGTTTTTAATCCTCTTTATAAGTGCGCCGCAATTATCTTTTCCGCGCACTTTTTGAATTTGGAACATCTTAGTGTTCAGCGCCAAAGAAATCGAACGCAAATATTGTTTGAATAAAGACTGGCTGGTAGGTACGACGGCCCATAGTCGCGCCGCCGCCGGCTGAATAAAAAAAAATCAAATTAAAAACGCGCGAACTACAGCCCGCGTTTTCGTAAATTTTCACGGATTGTTAGAAATTCATGGTTTTTTTCTGAAAAATGAGTTCTTCAAGTGACAGTGAAAGTATAGAATTAACTCCTGAAAGTATTAGAACTGACGCAAGAAATGTGATGGATAATCTATTACCCGCAAAATCCCGGGAGAAATACATGAAAGCCTATTAAAATTGTCTCAAATGTAAATATAAGTTTTTAGTTGTTTTATTATTAAATACTATTTCATTTCAATTTAGTTGTTACTCTATGTTTTATTAAATAATAATATTACAATAAAATATGAGGCGCCTTTTATTTTCTCATAGTGGGTGATGAAAAGTAGAGTGTATCACTCGGGCTCAAAATATATTTTTGGCTCGGGCGACGTACTTTGAATCCCTCGCTACGTTCAGGATTCTACTAAAGAATCCCTCGCTACGCTCGGGATTCTACTCTAGAATCCCTCACTTCGCTCTGGATTCAAAAAAGCGCCCTCGCCGTAAAAATATCATTTTGCTCCCTTATGATACAATCTACTATTTCATTTCCCGACGACCCATTAGCGCAGTGGAACGCCGGTTGAGACGCAAGGGTCGCGAGTTCGATTCCCACACCAACACAAATGTAGATAGGGCATTCATTTTATTTGTCGACGACCAGTGTGCATTATTTTTCTCAAACTTCACCACTTTATCGAGTTGTCAAATGACCACCCATGAGGATTTCTTAAAACCCATGATGATATACTTACCTTATTACCTATAAGACTTAATAATTAAACCGCAAAAACGATGCTATGTTGCATAGGTAATAATCAGAATAATCTTACATAAGTTGCATTTTGTATTCAACTTGAGTAAAAGTTTTCATAATCAGAAAGATATGAGATAATTCGGTACCTACCTAACCTACGAGGATTTCTTAAAACCCATGATAGTATACTTACCTATTAAATAAAATAAGTAAATAAAATCCAGAGACAATCACACCAACTACATGGCACCAAGCTAAGCCAAGGCTTGTGTTATGGATTACCATGTAGCGAACTAGGGGGAACCTATAATACCTATACATACATAAATAGATAAACACCCAGACCCAGAACACATTTTCTTTTTAAATGGTCTGCACTGGAATCGAACCCACGACCTCACGAACTACTCGAGGTTTGACGCCTTAGCCACGGAGGCGGTCAAAAGACTTTATAAGACTTACTTAATAATTAAACCACAAAAACTATATTATGTTGCATAGGTAATAAACAGAACAATCTCACTTATTTTTTTGCGTTTTGTATTCAACTTGAGTTAGTTTCCATAATGAGAAAGATATGAGATAGGTAAGGAGGAGTTAGGTACCTATACTTAGCAGACTCGCGACAACGCCGACTCGTGACAGAACCAACAGCTATCTTTTTTTATTGTGGGATGGCCTACATAGCGCCATCCTTGTTCACTCACCGGCAGCGGCGCGCGAGTGACGAAAAGAAAGTAATTGAAGGACGACTTTGCGATTTTTGCTATTAGTAATTAGTCGAAATTAGGTCACGGTCAATGTCACATCTCTCCATTGTTTCTTAATTCTCGGCTTTATCGGTTTTAGTGCGTTTTTAGTGATATCGATTTGTGCAGTTTAAGTAAAGATGTCTCGTCGTTTCAGTGAAATTGAGTACCATGAGATGGTTCGTGTTTACTACGACGAAGCAAATTCGAGCCTCAGAGAGGCGGTGAGAATCTATGAGGAACGTAGCATTGAAAGTTTGCGAAGGCGAGATGTTGAAAATCCAGCTGTACCTAACAGATCAACGATTATGAGGGCAGTGTACAACTGGCGTGATTACCAGGAGTTTCATATACCCAGCGGCTTTCAAGCACGTGGTCGGCCATCGATCAGTCCTCAATTAGAGGAAGAAATACTGGAGTACTTTCGTCTCAACCCACGGCACAGTACAAGAGAAGCTGGAAGACACTTTGGTGTAAGTAATACCACCATTTGGAGCCTTCTCAAAAGAGAAGGACAGCATGCGTACCACTTTCAAAAAGTTCAAGCATTGCATGAACAAGACGCCGCCGGCCGTCTGACATTCTGCCAGTGGTTTCTTGAAAATAGGCAAAGAAACATTTTATGGACGGATGAGGCTATGTTCACCAGGGTGGGCCTGTACAACGTCCATAATGAGCATTGGTGGGCGTACAGAAATCCACACGTAATCAAGCAGCATGCGCATCAAGTCAGATTTAGTGTAAATTGTTGGGCGGGAATACTGAACAACTACGTTATCGGACCTTATTTTATTGAAGGCCGTTTAACGGGCCAAACTTATTTTTTTATGTTACAAAACGCTATTTCTGACTTGGTGGACGATGTACCACTTAATTACATAAGTGGGTTGTACTACCAGCACGACGGTGCTCCGGCGCACTACCAAACACGCGTACGGGACCACCTGGATGCTGAGTTTGGAGACAGATGGATTGGACGTGGTGGTCCAGTTCCGTGGCCTGCAAGATCACCAAATCTCACCCCATTGGACTTTTATTTGTGGGGTGAGGTCAAAAGACTAGTTTATACTGAGGAAGCAAGAAGTGTGTCGGACTTGAAAAATAAAATTATTAGTGCCTTTGAAGTCGTGAAATTGAAAACATCGGAATTAAATTTAAATAATGAAATAATAAAACGTGCAAATGCGTGCATAGCACAAAATGGTCGACATTTTGAACAATTTTCATAAATCTTGTTTCCGTGATTGTGTTGTGAGAAAACCAAATGTACAGAAAGCAGTCACTATGATATGTCACAAACAGGTGAGTATACTTTTCAATTAAGGAATTGATAATTATTTTTGAAAATTAAATGTTGAAATATCGATGAGTAGGTACAAAACAAAACTCGCGCGTCGAACACCTCCATATCTGTGATAGTTACCTAATAGCGCAGGGTGGTCATCCGTCTCACCCGCTTCGCTCTCGCGTCTCAGTCTCATTCTCATGGTAGGTAAACGTTCTATGATAACTCTTATTCAAGTTTAATACAAAACACATTTTATTTGATGCAACATAGCGTATTGTTTATGGTTAAATTATTAAGTGTAATCTAAGTCTAGTGTAAGACTTGTTCATTCATTTACTACTGTGAAAAAATATTTATTTATTTATTTAAAACTTTATTGCACTAAAACTATGTAAAAAAGGCGGACTTAATGCCTTGATGAATCTTCTACGAGTCAACCTGAAGATACTGTATAAGGAGAAGTGCAACTCGTGGGGGTTGGTTATCAAGATAACGTATGGCTAGTATCGGGAGACAGAGAACCATGGCACAGATAAACCTAATCCTAAATAATGTTTAAGTTACGTTAATATGTAAAAATTCAAACCCCCACGAGTTGCACTTCTCCTTATACAGTATCTTCAGGTTGACTCGTAGAAGATTCATCAAGGCATTAAGTCCGCCTTTTTTACATAGTTTTAGTGCAATAAAGTTTTAAATAAATAAATAAATATTTTTTCACAGTAGTAAATGAATGAACAAGTCTTACACTAGACTTAGATTACACTTAATAATTTAACCATAAACAATACGCTATGTTGCATCAAATAAAATGTGTTTTGTATTAAACTTGAATAAGAGTTATCATAGAACGTTTACCTACCATGAGAATGAGACTGAGACGCGAGAGCGAAGCGGGTGAGACGGATGACCACCCTGCGCTATTAGGTAACTATCACAGATATGGAGGTGTTCGACGCGCGAGTTTTGTTTTGTACCTACTCATCGATATTTCAACATTTAATTTTCAAAAATAATTATCAATTCCTTAATTGAAAAGTATACTCACCTGTTTGTGACATATCATAGTGACTGCTTTCTGTACATTTGGTTTTCTCACAACACAATCACGGAAACAAGATTTATGAAAATTGTTCAAAATGTCGACCATTTTGTGCTATGCACGCATTTGCACGTTTTATTATTTCATTATTTAAATTTAATTCCGATGTTTTCAATTTCACGACTTCAAAGGCACTAATAATTTTATTTTTCAAGTCCGACACACTTCTTGCTTCCTCAGTATAAACTAGTCTTTTGACCTCACCCCACAAATAAAAGTCCAATGGGGTGAGATTTGGTGATCTTGCAGGCCACGGAACTGGACCACCACGTCCAATCCATCTGTCTCCAAACTCAGCATCCAGGTGGTCCCGTACGCGTGTTTGGTAGTGCGCCGGAGCACCGTCGTGCTGGTAGTACAACCCACTTATGTAATTAAGTGGTACATCGTCCACCAAGTCAGAAATAGCGTTTTGTAACATAAAAAAATAAGTTTGGCCCGTTAAACGGCCTTCAATAAAATAAGGTCCGATAACGTAGTTGTTCAGTATTCCCGCCCAACAATTTACACTAAATCTGACTTGATGCGCATGCTGCTTGATTACGTGTGGATTTCTGTACGCCCACCAATGCTCATTATGGACGTTGTACAGGCCCACCCTGGTGAACATAGCCTCATCCGTCCATAAAATGTTTCTTTGCCTATTTTCAAGAAACCACTGGCAGAATGTCAGACGGCCGGCGGCGTCTTGTTCATGCAATGCTTGAACTTTTTGAAAGTGGTACGCATGCTGTCCTTCTCTTTTGAGAAGGCTCCAAATGGTGGTATTACTTACACCAAAGTGTCTTCCAGCTTCTCTTGTACTGTGCCGTGGGTTGAGACGAAAGTACTCCAGTATTTCTTCCTCTAATTGAGGACTGATCGATGGCCGACCACGTGCTTGAAAGCCGCTGGGTATATGAAACTCCTGGTAATCACGCCAGTTGTACACTGCCCTCATAATCGTTGATCTGTTAGGTACAGCTGGATTTTCAACATCTCGCCTTCGCAAACTTTCAATGCTACGTTCCTCATAGATTCTCACCGCCTCTCTGAGGCTCGAATTTGCTTCGTCGTAGTAAACACGAACCATCTCATGGTACTCAATTTCACTGAAACGACGAGACATCTTTACTTAAACTGCACAAATCGATATCACTAAAAACGCACTAAAACCGATAAAGCCGAGAATTAAGAAACAATGGAGAGATGTGACATTGACCGTGACCTAATTTCGACTAATTACTAATAGCAAAAATCGCAAAGTCGTCCTTCAATTACTTTCTTTTCGTCACTCGCGCGCCGCTGCCGGTGAGTGAACAAGGATGGCGCTATGTAGGCCATCCCACAATAAAAAAAGATAGCTGTTGGTTCTGTCACGAGTCGGCGTTGTCGCGAGTCTGCTAAGTATAGGTACCTAACTCCTCCTTACCTATCTCATATCTTTCTCATTATGGAAACTAACTCAAGTTGAATACAAAACGCAAAAAAATAAGTGAGATTGTTCTGTTTATTACCTATGCAACATAATATAGTTTTTGTGGTTTAATTATTAAGTAAGTCTTATAAAGTCTTTTGACCGCCTCCGTGGCTAAGGCGTCAAACCTCGAGTAGTTCGTGAGGTCGTGGGTTCGATTCCAGTGCAGACCATTTAAAAAGAAAATGTGTTCTGGGTCTGGGTGTTTATCTATTTATTTATTATTTATTTATTTACTCTTTATTGCATACAAATTACAAAATGGATTACAAATAAGAAGAATTATATGTATCTTATTGTATAACAATTGGCGGTCTTATCGCTATCAAGCGATTTCTTCCAGACAACCCGGGTTATAGAACTGGTGAAATACGAGTTGGGATAAGGCATGCATAATTTAACTATAAATATACTAAATAAGAATATACACAAATAATGTGCTATGATAGACATACATACATAAATATATAAACGCTACATATATATATATATATATATATATGAAGTTATAGGTTAAATGACTTCATATGCTGACTGAAAATGCAGTTTTAAATGTTTTTTGAAGTTTAGAAGAGAACTTGCAGATTTGATCTTAAGAGGCAGCTCATTCCATAGATTTACTGCACGAACCATAAAAGACTTTCGTAAGTAGTCCGTTGAATGTATAGGTGTACTAAGCATAAGGTTATTAGTTGATCGTAGATTACGCTCATGTTGAGCATGGCGATATTTAAAATGCTGTTGAAAATAACTTGGCATGATGGGATTGAACAGAATGCGATACAGGAGACAAAGAATATGAATATTCCGGCGAGAGCGAATAGGAAGCCACTTGAGCTTAGTGCGATATTCAGATACATGATCATATTTACGCAATCCAAATATGAATCTTATACAGAGATTTTGAAGGCGCTCAAGCTTGTTTAGTTGGTCTTCGGTGATATCCAGATAGCAAACATCTGCGTAGTCAAGTATGGGGAGAAAAAGAGAATGTGCGATTGATATTTTGGTGGGAAGAGGCAAAAGATTACGCAAGCGCTTGAGTGAGTTTACAGCAGAAAACATCTTCCTGCTCACTTCATTCATCTGGGTATTCCATGTCATAGTATTGTCAAACATCAGACCTAGGTTTCGGACACTCCGACTGTATTCGATTGTGACTGAGTTAATTGCAATTTTTGGACAGAGTGACCAGTCTATCCGATTTACTAAATTTGGACTACCAATTATTATAGCCTGCGTCTTAGAAGGGTTTAACATTAGACCATGCTGCGTACTCCAAGACATTATTTTTGAGAGGTCTAAATTGACAGCATTAATTGTTTGAGATAAGTTATCCAAGCTACACTGAAAGTATATTTGAACATCGTCTGCATACATATGGTAGGACGAAGAAAGTTCTTGAGAAATATTATTTATAAAAATAGAGAAAAGGAGAGGAGACAACACGCCACCTTGTGGGACTCCTGCATGTACTTCGGCCCAAGAGGAGAAAGAATCTCGTGCAACTATACGCTGCCGGCGTCCACACAAGTAGTTACGAAACCAATCAATTACCGATGGAGATATGTTAAGCGAGCGCAGCAACTCTAACAAAATGTCAAAATCAACTGTGTTGAATGCGTTACTGAAGTCTAATAATGTTAACACGGTGAGCTTTTTATTTTCCATGCCATGTCTAATGTCATCTGTGATTTTGGTCAAAGTGGTGACTGTACTGTGTCCAGATCGAAATCCGGATTGGTATGTGTTCAAAATATTATTTTTCGTAATAAATTTAGTCAATTGAAGGTGGACAAGACGCTCGAGAATTTTAGATAAGAAAGGCAGTTTGGAGATGGGTCGGATGTCATTGAAAGAAGAAGGACTAGTTTTTTTGGGTATCGGAATTATCTCGGCATCTTTCCATAAAGTCGGAAACTTGTTCGAAGAAATGGACTTGTTAAGTATAATAGTAATTATTGGTAGTAGGAGATCTTGCAGGAGAATTATCATTTTCCGACTTATTAAATCTGACCCGATGGCATTGGAGGCTATGGAATTAATTGCTTTCTTAACATCACATTCAGTAAATTGATTAAAAGTAAATTGTTCATAGGAAGGCACTGGCAAAGCTGAAAGTCGATTTAACGTTTGGTGTTTTGTTTGGGCTTCAATAATGCCAGGAGATGTGAAATGCTTGTTAAGTGCATTAATATCAAAGTTATTAGGAAGATCTATGTTTTTATTTTTGCCAACACCTAAGGTTTTGAGGAAATTCCAGGCTTTTGCCGGATTTCCCTTCGAAACAGAGTCATGAATATGGCGTCTTTGTGCGTCCCTACACATAGTATTACAGCGATTGCGCAACATTCGATACTTTTCCAAATTTATAGCGGTTGGATTCTTTTTATATTTTAATCGAGCATTATTGCGTTTTTTCATATATTTTTTTATTTGTTCAGTGAGCCAAGGAGCAGGAAGATGCTTTATTTTAACAGGTCGCACTGGTGCATGCTGATCGTAAAGTTGAACGAGTAGAGAGTTAAATATAGCAATCTGATCATCTACGTTTTCGGCATTTACTACAGCACCCCAGTCGATTTCCTGTGCATCATGAATTAAATTATCTAGATCTATACCACCAAAACATCGCTGCAGAAGCTTACTTTTCTTGGCTTTAGGAGTTTTAATTTTGTAGGAGAGGAAGATCAGATCGTGATATGAGAAAGCACTTGCTTCAGTTTGCCCATGGGTTACAACGTGGTCTAAAGAGGACACAATCATTAGATCTAAAAGAGAAGGGGCAGAGTTTGGAAAGAAGTGTGTCGCACCGGACGGGAGAATATTTAAATTACTTGCCTTGACTACGGACTTAAGTCTCTGCGAACGAGTGTCATTCTTTAACAAACAGGTATTAAAGTCGCCCATGACTATAATGTGTTCATATAGGGGAACAAATTCTTCGAAGATTTCTTCCATAGTCGAAAAATAATTTACTGTACAGTTTGGGCTATACATTACACCTAACAAAAGTTTTGTATTCAGTAACGTGATTTCAACGATAAGGTATTCAGCTGTGTTAGGTGATCCCGATGTACAATTTGAAGTCTTTAGTATATTGTAAGGTATATGGGATCGTAAGTAAATAGCCACTCCGCCTCCTGTACGGTGGGTACGGTCATTACGGAGCATATGATAACCGGGCAGGGTATAGGAAGTCGTTGGTAAACACGGTTTCATCCATGTTTCAGAGACGAGAATTGCGTGAACATTCATACAATCGAAAGATGCTAGCATATCGGAGTAGTGTGCCGGAATACTCTGGGCGTTGATATGAATTACATTGAAATTTTTCAGTTGACCTGAGAATTGTGAATCAAGATATTGGGATAAAGGAAGTGAGGTACTGTGAAAGCTTGCAGAGCTGTTCAATCCATCCGATGAGTAGGAAAGAGGATCCAAAAATTCATCACTTTCAATATCCAATGAACTCATTTTACCTTAAAATAACTACTTACAATAGTAAAATAAAATATACATATATTACTAATAAAATAAATAAAGTAATAAATTTAATATAAATATACTATACAATGTAGTATATATAAACTACAAATATATTTTTATAACTAATATATAAACCTATAATTATATATTTCTTATATATAAAGTTCTAACCCACTAGCTGTTTAAAAGAAATTTACAAACAAAACAAAAAAGATACAATCAATAAGCATAACAGCTTCCAGACAACGGTACTATAAAATAATAATAAATAAAACAACTTTAATGAAAATTTTAACGAAGCCTTAAACAGCCGAAAACAAGAACAAAAAAAAAAAAAAAAAACTTTACAATCATAAGTTATGAACGTAACCTGCTAGACAGCTAACTTATAAACAGACTTTGACAGATCTGTCATTCACTCAATGTCAGTTAGGAAATTTTAATAGTAGCTAAAATAAATATGTAAATTTGTTGAGGGTGATAGTAAATCACTGATATTATAATTAAAGTATGCTATATAGTATAAAGGCGGCTTACTTCTTAATAACTCGGCGTCTTGCTGCATTACTGGGTTTATTTTGTGGCTCTGTACTTGGTTGCGGTAAAGTTTCTTTCGAAGATCTGTCATCCGGTATGGCGTCCAAATCCGTTGTGCAGGATACCAGATGCCTAGTGCCATCAGGACTCAATACGAAGACGGTACCACCGCGAGTCCAGCACTTTGTAACACCGAATCGCTGGCGCGCGGCTACAAAGGCATCATGCCGCATTTTCGTCAGAAATTCAGACAGCGTGATACCAGAGCCCTTAAGCGAAACCTTGCTTGACCAAATTTTATCCCGTACAGACAGTTCATTGAATTCGATCAAAAGAGGTCTGCATTTACCTTCCTTCGGCTGGCCTAAACGATGACTACGCATGATGTCGCATTCTTTAAAAGGAGTAATCTTCATTGTTGTCTGAAACAGCTTAGTGGCAATGGCAGCAGTACTCTCATTGTTTCCTTCAGATATTCCATGTAATAAAAGAATTCTCCTGCGTCCCTGCATCTCCAGACGATCACAATCTTTGGCAATATGGTCTATTTGCCCTTGTAAAATCAGCAATGTTTTCTGAACAAAGACCTTGAAGTCCAGGAATTCTTTTGGCAAAGTAGATGATGTGCACTGATTCTTGCCAAGAAATTCTTGCTCAAAGCTGGTCATTCGGCTGTTGAACATTTCTTGTAATTCACAAAAACTTTGCTTGAGAGATGTGTTTTCCATTGTGATAAGTGTACTTGTAAATTTTTAGTGAAGTGATAATGAAAGTATTTTAGCTAGTAGGCTTAACTTCTAGTAATACATTAATCCGGTTTTTGTTATTAATTAATGAAAAAATACTAATAAAATAGAATTAAATCAAGAGCCAACACAAAAACAGTATACTCAATTTTAAGCCTACCCCCAAAAAAAAGTTATAAAACCTATAATACCTATACATATTTATGTATGTATAGGTATTATAGGTTCCCCCTAGTTCGCTACATGGTAATCCATAACACAAGCCTTGGCTTAGCTTGGTGCCATGTAGTTGGTGTGATTGTCTCTGGATTTTATTTACTTATTTTATTTAATAGGTAAGTATACTATCATGGGTTTTAAGAAATCCTCGTAGGTTAGGTAGGTACCGAATTATCTCATATCTTTCTGATTATGAAAACTTTTACTCAAGTTGAATACAAAATGCAACTTATGTAAGATTATTCTGATTATTACCTATGCAACATAGCATCGTTTTTGCGGTTTAATTATTAAGTCTTATAGGTAATAAGGTAAGTATATCATCATGGGTTTTAAGAAATCCTCATGGGTGGTCATTTGACAACTCGATAAAGTGGTGAAGTTTGAGAAAAATAATGCACACTGGTCGTCGACAAATAAAATGAATGCCCTATCTACATTTGTGTTGGTGTGGGAATCGAACTCGCGACCCTTGCGTCTCAACCGGCGCACAGTAGTTTCATGCCATATAAGCGTTTGGACATAGGAACATTAAAAACTGAAGTTGCCATTTTGAAAAACAAAAAATACCACTGTATTCCAATCTCAAAAAGAAATAACAATCACTAATTGCAACTTTTCGTACAGACTCATACTTTTCATGTAATTAAATTAAAACTATTTTTTTTGTATGGAGAGCACCATTAAAAGGGCTATATCTCGTGATTCCCTCCTTGTTTCTCTATCCGGTTTACAGATTTACCATCACACAATTATTTTCTATTATTGGTCTACAGCAAAATTTGCGCAATCATGCGTCTTCGGAGATATGGGCCAAAACCCGAAGAAAATATATATTTTCGTTAAAGTTAGTATAATAATGGGCCAAAATAATCAAGAACTACTTCATTTGCTAAAGATAGTTAAAAGCATTAGTTTCTAGTGCTCAGTGACATTTAAATATTCTAAATTAGTTTAAACACTACAAAAAACAACAGTTATTAACCAGATTAATTTCATATATTTTATAAGTTTTCTAAAACATACACTGATTAAGTATATAGGTATAAAAATATATTTTTTTACAGTGAAATAAAAACATTTTAATGGTGTTAAGAAAACTTCATAGACAAATATTATAGAATTATTAAGATGTTACAACAAAATGCAACAAACGTGATAAATTTACATTTATTTATATAAAAATTAACTAAAACATCAAAAGTACTAATTAAAGTGCTGTAGTGCGATAAAGTTGAATACATAGTATAGGTACAATTTAATTGAGAATTATAAAAAGCAAATGAACATCATATTAAAACATAATAATAATTATTATTTCACAAAAAACATAAAGTATTAGAAAAAAAAAGGATAAAGAATTAATCAAGGTAAGTCAACATCTTCGTCAATATCGTGATCGTTATCATCGTCACATGAATCATCTTCAAGGATTGAAGAGACATCAATGAACTCAATGTCACTATTCTCACGTAACAATAAATCCTCGAGCTCCTTGAATGAAGATGCCTTGCTTCTTTTGTTCATTTTAGGTCGCAAGCTTGTTATTAATGGATCGGAAGAGAGTAGTAAATTATGAAGGATATCTTCATTAGTTGCTAAACTGCTACTTTTCCGCGAGTGGCTTTCCCTGTATTTTCTGAAATCTTTATTTCTGGCCTCAGAGGCTTCTTCTGAGAGAAAGCCGATAGGCACTATAGATAGGTGATCCGCAATTTGCGGGCCATGGATGAGTAATTTATGCAGACTTGCAGGCATATAGTACCAACCATAGAGCTGTACATATAAATCTGCAGTTTCATCACAATACAGCTTAAAATTCTCGATATTGATTTTCTCGCCTGACGATATGCACTGCAATACGACAGCGATTCTTCGAATCAAGCTTACATCTAAGCCTGTCAGACGTGCAGTAGACTCGGGATCAGCGAAAAACCTTCTAGCAGCATTTCCTGTATTGGTGTTGCCACTGCCTTGCTTCACTACGTCCAATAACAGTCCTGTTTCTCGTCTGAATGCTTCTTGTATAGTGGCCTTCTTATCCTTCACTTTCTGCTTCATAGCTTCATCTCTTACTTGCCAAGACTTGGCTTCTATTTTATACGCGATGTGCAGTAAACATTCCATCGAGCGTATCCAAGCATGCAGTGAACTAAGGCCATGCTTGAGCATAACTTCATTTACTGGTTTAGCTCTAACAACTTGCAAGTTATTCATTTCTACTGGACGAGATTTGCATAAATCGCAAACAGCAGATGAAGTTTCTGAAATGAAAGAGTGTATTTTGCCGTCTATCATTGTTAGGATTAAGTTGTGACTTATTGTGGTATTTCGAAAACTTGATGTAGTGAGTTCAGCAATCTCTCGTTCGAACGCAGCCATCTCAACCTTTACGTTACACTCCGTCTCCCTCATGAATTTAAAAGACCACGGTCGACAGTATGCAGTAGATGATGGCCGCTCATTCTGCCAAAGTGTGTCACCACTCGTAGTATTTAATTTCAAGGGCACTATGCTTGCCATAAACACTGAGTTAAGGTCACTATCACTAGTTGAAGATGTTTGGTGGTACACGCTTTGACTCGATGCTCCATCAAAGCCCCACTTACTGTGCAGCACTAGTTGTTCTTCAGTGTTAAATTTATCTCCCAGTGATACGATAAGTCTTTGCACGGTTAGATCAAGGAGTGACTGCAGCCGGATCTTTGCAGAAGCTTCTGTGATAGTGATATCTTCTTTTTTGGGATAGCAATTATTTTTCTCCTTTACTAATTGATAGTAACTAGGATACTTGAGACCTTCCTTATCATTGAAGTTTCTAAGTATACTGTAACGCCACTTTGATAGCTGCATGCTGACATATAAAGCAAGAGCTTTCTGAGTAGAAATTTCTCGGGAAGATGTGCATTGTCCTTGTATGACGTTCATTACTTTAGAAACTTCCTGTGGATTCTTTAATAAATACGTCATGATAGCGGCCACATCACTTCTTCCAGAGGACTTGAGGGCACATTCTGTTGAAAACAATAGCGCATCTTCACTGCAACTTGTTCTTACTTCTTCAGTACGTCTTCTTTTCTGTCTGTTAGATAAATCGCCAAAAGATTTTCGCTGAACTGTAGCAGTAGAAGTTGAGGCGTCTGATTTCGATGGACTTATTATCTCTTCTGCTAAATCGATGCTTGAGACCACATTTTCCTTTAAGAACTCTGGCCATTGGATGTTAGAACTTAACCAGTCTGAATTCTTCTTCATGAAAGTATCCGGTTTTCTACTCGATTGCACCCATTTAGTGAAAACTCGGTAACAAAACCGACGACACCACACTTTAAGCTCTTTCTCAGCGTCATCGCATAGTTGAAAATTACAATTTGATTTTAGAGTATCAAATAAAGAAGTGTAGTCGCGAAGATCTTTTTGGGTGCGCAAGGCAACATAGAGATCCAGATAGGTAACGAAACTGCGGAAAGCCATAATGACAAGACTCGGGAGAGACTGACGTTAAAACTGATTTATTTTTATGAAATACTGCTTATATATTTATATTTTGCTCTCATTTATCGAAACCCTACTTAACTAAATAACCATGAAAGCATAAAAATTTGACCTAAGCCTATGAATACTTTTTAATGTGTAATGACTCCACAATACATTTTTCACTATAGCTAATGAGCCTTAATAGGCTAATTAACACTTTGTATTCCAGTCAAAACAATAATCTTTTGTTACCTTAATTGCAACTATTTTTAATAATATTTTTATCTGTTCGAAAATTTAACTATAAGCTAATGAACAACTTAATAATAAGCTAATTACACTGACCCAACCTTTTATCATTGGGAAAATTCCAAAGCCCTTACTTTAATGGTACCTATTGTAATGTATATTATATCGAATGTGAAGCATTTATAATACTTTAGATAACTTTATTTTACTTTTAAATTTACTGTGTCTCTAGAAAGTTAAATAAAGCATAGTTATAATGCTTTTTTATAAGATAAAATAGTTTTTTTGCCATATCTCCGAAGACGCATGATTGCGCAAATTTTTCTGTAGACCAATAATAGAAAATAATTGTGTGAAGGTAAATCTGTAAACCGGATAGAGAAACAAGGAGGGAATCACGAGATATAGCCCTTTTAATGGTACTCTCCATACAAAAAAATAGTTTTAATTTAATTACATGAAAAGTATGAGTCTATACGAAAAGTTGCAATTGATGATTGTTATTTCTTTTTGAGTTTGGAATACAGTGGTATTTTTTGTTTTTCAAAATAGCAACTTCAGTTTTTAATGTTCCTATGTCCAAACGCTTATATGGTATGAAACTACTGTGCGGCGTTCCACTGCGCTAATGGGTCGTCGGGAAATGAAATAGTAGATTGTATCATAAGGGAGCAAAATGATATTTTTACGGCGAGGGCGCTTTTTTGAATCCAGAGCGAAGTGAGGGATTCTAGAGTAGAATCCCGAGCGTAGCGAGGGATTCTTTAGTAGAATCCTGAACGTAGCGAGGGATTCAAAGTACGTCGCCCGAGCCAAAAATATATTTTGAGCCCGAGTGATACACTCTACTTTTCATCACCCACTATGAGAAAATAAAAGGCGCCTCATATTTTATTGTAATATTATTATTTAATAAAACATAGAGTAACAACTAAATTGAAATGAAATAGTATTTAATAATAAAACAACTAAAAACTTATATTTACATTTGAGACAATTTTAATAGGCTTTCATGTATTTCTCCCGGGATTTTGCGGGTAATAGATTATCCATCACATTTCTTGCGTCAGTTCTAATACTTTCAGGAGTTAATTCTATACTTTCACTGTCACTTGAAGAACTCATTTTTCAGAAAAAAACCATGAATTTCTAACAATCCGTGAAAATTTACGAAAACGCGGGCTGTAGTTCGCGCGTTTTTAATTTGATTTTTTTTTATTCAGCCGGCGGCGGCGCGACTATGGGCCGTCGTACCTACCAGCCAGTCTTTATTCAAACAATATTTGCGCTCGATTTCTTTGGCGCTGAACACTAAGATGTTCCAAATTCAAAAAGTGCGCGGAAAAGATAATTGCGGCGCACTTATAAAGAGGATTAAAAACTCATTACTGCCCGCTAAATGTTTCTTAAAGAAAACATCACCTTTGGGTGCACTTAAAGGCGAACCAAGTCGTCCTTTTCGAATAGATGGGATGAAAAAATATTCTCAGGGATGTCTTCTGTATGGACAGTCGACAATGAAATACCTCCAAATCCGTATTTCATTACTTGTTGATGTAGGTAGATAGTGATACAAAATAGAAACAAGTAATTATTTTTTTTTAATATTAAAGTAAAACTATTGCGATGTAATTAATGTATAAGTTATACTTATATAAGTAAAATATAAGTTATTTAACCTACGACACCGGGCGGCACATTTTTACACCATGGCCACGTCTGGAGTTTCCATCGGCATTCCTGTGGAGAAACTAAAGGGAATGGAGGACTACAACCAGTGGAAATTCTTGATCAAGATGGTTCTCATGCATGAAGATTTATACGAATGCATATATTATTATTTGTTCTCGCAACAAGTGTGTGCCTGTGTTTCTTGCCTCATAAAAGTTCATGTGTTAACTCGTTTTTCTTTTTTTGACAGTCGAATACAAAATAGAAACAAGTGATTTTTTTTTAAATATTAAAGTAAAACTGATGCCATGTAATTAATGTATGGTATATCAACCTATTAATTATGGAAGCTAAAGATCGGTTAATATCGATTTGAAATTGAATAGCCTTTTTTGTTGCTGCATGTTAGAATGAATTTATCTAATAAAGTCTACGCGATTTCACGACGCGTAGGTACACGATTATTAAGGTCATGATAGTCGACAGTGAAACACCTCCAAAGCTGTATTTCATTACTTGTAGATATCCTAATTATTTCAACCTAGGTATGACACACGTATTCTTTTACTTGTACTCCTAGGTACTAGAAGTAAACTCGCGCGCCGAGCGGAGGCTGTGCGGGGAGCGCGGAGCGGCCGGGCGGCCGCGCGCAGCCGCGGTCATAGCGCGCCGGTCACTCACCCCGCCGTGCGTCAGCTGTTCAATACTTTCGTATTATTACAGAAGCGTTGATATTGCATTTTTTAATCAGATTTAATTCAAAACGTAACAAGTTATGGTTTAGTCATGAAATACAGCACAAATTACGGGCTAAAAAAAAATTAAATAATTATCAAAAAAAATTAAAATCATTTTTTTTGTGTTCCCATATCGATACTGTAACACCCTGTAAAATATGGCGCGCTTTCTTACTGACACCCTGTATATGATTTTCCCAGAACCCAGCTTCGTTTCTGCCGTCGGAACACAGCCAACGCCCTCGCTTCTACCCACTTGATCTGTCCTACTCCTAGCGGTGATAAGTACCTGGGTGCTGTCAAGTGGGGGCTGCCGGCTGTGAGGGCTTCTTGGTTGATGGAGTGTGCAGAGACCGGGGTCAGGGTCAGCGAGGAGAAGCATCTGGTGGGGGACACTAAAGGTGGGTCACGTTTCTAGTTTAAGAAGTTTACAGGGGCGCTGTTAGGCAGAAATTTCCTTGATGCTGTGAAGTGGGGGCAAATAATGGTAACATCCTCGTCTTTATCGACACTTTCCCGTTCTTATCTAATGGGTGAGATTAAAAGTGGGTTACGTTTAAATAGTGTGTATGACAAGAATGAGAAGAGAATTATTTTTACGCTGTCTTTAGCAGTGAATGGCTTCCTGGCTCATAACAATAGGTATGAGAATAAGAAGTTTCCTTTACATCTGCCATGTTCGATAAGTAGGTTCTTATTACCTCCAAATGGGGCTTGCAGGTGACTAATAAGTGCTCTAGGGTAATAATCTAGCTAGAAAAGCCCTAGGGCGGTAAGTATATATAAAAAAAAAACTTCTTTCTTTCAAAAAGTTCGCGTACATCTAACCATCATACTGGCAATAGATATCATGCATTCAGCCCAATGACCATAGAGGTCGCTTTGCTATTCAGTCTTGTCTTCGTGTGAGTATAATAGTCATCAATTTTAAATATCGAACAGCGAAGAATTTCGATCTTGAAAAAAAAATTAAAAAGTTCTTTACTTGATTCTTTTTAACGAAAAAAGGCGCGAATAGAAAACTTTGACTTTAAATATTGTTTGTTTTTGGGATTTAATTTTAAAATTTGAAAATTGTTCTCATTTCACTATAAATTTCAACAAATAAAAAATTTATTCTTGCAATGCCGGTTTATTGCTACTTACCTCACAATCGAGATGTAAAGCAGAATAGTAAGCTCGGGTGTAAGCATCAATCGAACTATACACCCCTTACAGCCCTTGGCTACTAATCTACTATTAGCGTGCTGTGAAGTGCGGGCAACACAGCCAACGCTCTGGCTTCCACCCATTTCATTTGTCTTATTCCAAGTGTTGACAAGTACCTAGTAACTGTTTAATGTGTCTACTGTTTGAAGTCGTTGTGGCTCAGCCACCATTTGGGTGACCGCCGGTCATTAATTTCTCTCGACGACTTCCGTGCTGCGTTAAGAGGACGGCTATTATTTGTATTGATACAAATATCCAACTTCACCGGGATTCGATCAAGATCGATAGCATAGAAGGCAACCACTACACCATCGTCAGTAATACTGAAAACTCTTTTCATTCGCCATCCAGCCAAACGCGGTCGCTGAAATTTGGGGGGGGGGGGGGGTTGCATCATTATTTGGGGGGGGGGGTCACAACAATTTTTTTAAATCAGAAGTCTCTTTTTCTAGCTTCTTCTATTATAACGGGTTCTTTTCATGATTTTGGGGGGTTCATGTCCCCTGTGATCCCCCCTGGGACCGCGCCTGCATCCAGCACTGGGTCAGCTTGGTAGTTTATGTTCTAAACCTCCTAGTCACCAAGAAGAAAGACCCATGGCCCTGAAGTGGCCTCAATACAATAATCTGTGATGATGAGAAGCGAAAGAAAATCATTAAACGATAACAAAAATCTATTTTTTTTTCACAGCACCGCAACCTCCCGCGCCGCCTTCCCCTCAGAAGCAATCTCCGAAACCTAACGCAGACGAACCGAACGAACAGTTAGACAAGGAGAACAATATGTTGCCTCCCGCTCATTCCGCGGTGCCTAAACGAACATCCGTGCATAGCAGAGACCACACGCCTAACGGAAAGACTTCAGGTGATATTACAGTGGAATGCGTTTATAATGACATCGAAGGGAAATAAGAAACAAGTCATATTAAACGGACGTCATACAAAGCATAGGTACTGAAAGAATAAATAAACTGTTTAAGTTAGTATGTGATTTATTTTAATAGAGAGGAATAAAATAGACATAAATCAAAGTAGATGTTAATAAGTAGACTCAATAAGTAAATCTTTGGGTATAACGTGACTCTCTCGAACACTGCCAAAAAAGGTGTTAGAAATCATACGGTCGGTCAGTATAAGCGGACAAAATTTGATAAAAAGGGTCACAATAAGCGATATGTCATTATATCCGACCTAGTTATATAATTTATATGAAAACCAAACTTCACTGTGTAAACGTCATAATAAGCGGTTGGTCAATATAAGCGGAGTCATAATAAACGGATTCTACTGTAAGTGATATAGTGATAAGTGATAGTAGGTGATAGTGCAACACTAGGTCACGCGTACCATAGTTCCGTGTCGTACGCGCGTACGGCATGGACGTGGGACGCGAGAAGCAATTTCGCTAGTAAAATTTCATAAGTGTGCTTGTACGTACAGTCGTTTCAATGGAATACTTAACCTATAACCTCTTGCTATTTGGATTAAAATCGAAAAACGATGTACGGGTGTGTCGTGCACGCGTACGGTAGGGATGTAGCTTTGTTTGAATTTGTATGTTGTATCTTTTTATTTATTTATTTCATTTTATCGTCATAATTATTGTGTGCACCCAACGTTATCATTGACGACCGGCTGGTGTAGTGGTAACATACATTGCCTTCTATGCAAGAGGTCCTGGGTTCGAATCCCGGCGGCGGCGGATATTTGTGTAATGAACACTAGTCATGGATGTTTTATGTTTATTTAAGTTTATGTTCTAATTAAAAAAAAAAAAATGTATTTATTCGATATGTTTATATATTTCTTAAGTATATCAGTTATCTAGTATCCATAACACAAGTTCTTTAAGAAACTTAATTTGGGCTAGATAATGTTGTGTGAGAGTCAGAAATATTTATTATTTATTTGTTTATTATCATTCTTGGTTTTTTATTGCCATAGTTTAATTTTCACCTTAATTTACATATTAATACTAGTTTTATCTTCAATTATATTAGATGCGGAGATGTCACCAGCCTCCCGGTACATCGCGATGGCTCGGCAAGGTTTGCTCGGATTCGATTCTCAGGAGACGCCCAAACGAGTGCAGGACTTGAAGATGGACGCTAAGACAGGTATTAAATCTTCAATACTATTGATAACCTTGATGTCATAAGTTAAATGACAATAAGGCCCGTCTGCACTAAACTTTGATCCTAATTTAATTCTTAAGCCTGTAGTCTGACGTGCAACGAGAATTGATTGACTTTTATTGTCATTTGTCCTGTCTGACGGCTGATTTGACACGATCGAAAAGTAATGAAAATACTATAAATAAAGTATTGCGGAAACTTGTGTAGCTTAGTTTTCGTCAATATACCAACTAGTGACGGGGAAATGAATTTTCGTTTTTGAGATCATGTTTAATTTTTTTTTAAATAGACTTGGTAAAATGTTAATAGAATAAACATCTTCTTTTTTTAATAGTGTATAACTTTTCAAACGCTGTCATAAGTTTTTGCATAAATTGATGTCATAAATTTAGGTAAGACCGTTCGAAAAGTTATGCCAATACTCTTGTTAGAAAAAAATGATTTTTATTTTATTGTTACGGCGCGCGCAAGCAAATCCGGGCAGTATAGTGCCGGCATAGAGTTCATATTTCTATGCACGCACGCGCTTGTGACCTTGTTTTTTTTGAGTCGCGTTATTTCTAGAACTTTGGAGAGGCCTTCTCGGGGATATATAAGGCGAGGATTAGGCCGCCGGGGGGATTCTAAGTTTTGACTTGAGAAGATAAACAACTGAAGAAACTAAACTAAAGTGATCCCTAAGTTAACGAGTGAATTGTTTAAGTGCGTAATAAGTGATTTGTGATAATTTAGAGTTTTGACTGTGTGTGATTTTGTGTTGTTCGCGATTAAAAATCGTCTAACGGTAAAAACTGTGTATTTAATTTATCCCCGAACCCTAGCTCTTAACATTTGGTGTCAGAAGTGGGATAAATTATGCCAGTGCTACCAAAAGGCGACGGACTTTCTCCAAGAGAAGAAAGGGTCCGCACGAGGAGTCAACAACGCCAACAGGAAACGGACCAACAACGTCGTTTGGCTATGGAGGTCACGGACGGATCTGCGGAGGTTCTGCCGCTTCCCGTGGAACAACCTATCGCTGCCGCCCTGGATATGACCGCATTATTGGCGTTTATGAAAGACCTCAAGGATGAAGTCCGGAGTGTTAAAGAAGAACAGAAGAAACAGTCGCAGCGCGATAAAGAGGATCTACTCAGTGCTATCGGATTTGTTTAATTTATTTGTTTAATCGCGAATTAAAGGTTTTGATTTTTATTTAAAATCCAAGATTAAGTAAAAACCAAGGGAATCCTACTCTTTCATTGCCATACCTAAACTAGGTTCATAATTTTACATGTTACTATTGTATAAACTCCAATCATTGTAACTCTGTACCTACCACCTGTATTATTATGGAAAGCAATAAATAAATAAATTGGTGGAAAAATCACTGAGGTCCAGGAACAGCTCCAATGCCACGAGAGTCGTGTCTCGAAGGTGGAGGCTCAGATTGAGTGCCACCATAGTCGCATTTCGGCAACGGAAAATGAGCTCGCCGATGTGAAAAAGGCTCTCGGTGTTTTGATGATGGCGGAAGGAGTAGTGGCACCTGCAGTAAGCACAACATTGGGCCGAGGCTTTAAAGTGCCACCTTTCGACGGAAGCTCATCATGGTCGGCCTACAGGATCCAATTTGAGGCCGTAGTTAAGGCGAACGGGTGGACCAAGGAGCAGGCAATGACGGCGCTGACTTTGGGCCTTCGTGATCAGGCCCTTACAATTTTGGAGACCCTCGGAACAGACGCATCTTACGAGCAGCTCCTAGAGGCGTTAGAACTTGTAATTATATTTTTTTTAGAATCTACATTTTTTTAGTTTATAACAGTTCTAACCCGACCCTTTTCAGATGGTGAAGTCCGGACCCCTCCTTTAGACGACGCGTTGTCCACTCCTAACTTGGTCGGGTTATCCCCTACGACGAGAAGACGATTACAGGCTGTAAAGAGAGGGGAAATGCCGTCAGACCCGATTAAGACTCCCGTTGATCCTTGTAAGTTCATTTTATTATACATTCTAGTTATAGTATGTGACAGTGGATTTGATATTTGAGCAATTGGGTTAGTTTAATAAATTATATTTTCGTTGAATATTGCTCGAGCTACGACAGCCTCGCAGTGAGTTATGCAATGTTTTATCTCTTTGACAATATTTAGGCTTAATATAAAAATAAATAAATAAATAAAATTGTGTTTATTTGACACCAGGAGGATAACACATATTATATCTTAAAGAACTAAAACAATATGTAGATATTTAAAAATACACAATATCTGAAAAACTTAATAACAAATACCTACATATATTTTAAATAAATCTTCCAGTATCAAACAGGTTCCCTCTCAGCATTGAACTAAGACCTAAAGATAGGGTCTTAGAGCTGATTTTCAGAGAAAACCCTTTTATCTACTCCACGGTTATAGCAACAATATTTTCCAACTTATATAATAACCTATATATAATCCATACTATATATAATTCTACTGGAAGGGAGATCTTATCTACACACTAGCCACCGCGCGTGGTTTTACCCGCGTAACTTTTGATTCCGTGGGAATTTCGGTTTGTTTGAACGCGCTAATCTCAGTTAATCTCTCAGTTAATCTCTTTTTGCATTTGATAGCCCAACTCTTGAGGAAGGTTATAGGCTATATTTTATCCCATAATTCCCACGGGAACAAAAGTTACGCGGGTAAAACCGCGCGCGGTGGCTAGTTTTATATAAAAGGTGGTCGCCAGTCAGTCGGATGGGATCCTACCACCAAGCCTTTGCTATGTTCTGATTTTCTATCAAAGCTTCACTTAGGCACTCGTGACCTGAGCACAGCACTGCAGCTCTAGCAACTTCTGTAAATCCACAACCTTTTTTTTATTTCTTCAATGTATAAAATTTTATCGCATAAGTTATTTCTTATTTTAACTTACATTCTTAAAAAAAGTTTCTGCTGCTTGTATCATTTTCTTCCTTATCTCATTTGTCCGTCCAGTCGACCGCGGGCCATCGACCCCGGACTCCGGTTTCGGCGCGGCATTACGTCCGTCCGGCCGCATGTCTCCCGACGCCCGCAAGCGCCTGTGGCAAGTCGTCAACGAACTACCCTCCAAGGTGGACCAGCCTGATAAACAGCAGACGGTAAGATACTTCTATTATTAAGGCATGTATTTAACACGGCGACAAACAGAGCTGATTTAGGGTTTTAAAAATAATTAAAATGTGTAGGAAAAATAGTAAGTTTTTATAAGATTTTGTTTAAGATTTTTTTTTTAAAGGACGTTTGTCTTCCTTGCCACCTGATGGAAAGACAACAAAAAAAATATAAAATAGTTCACAGCAAACGTGGATCAAAAGCCCCATACTCAATTAAAAGCAAAAATAAAACATTGTCACGACTGAAACAATCCCTCCAGTACGTACTGTTGCTCAGTCGTAACCAATCTTCTACATTCTCATTGAACGAAATGTCAAATAAGTACCGGAATACGCATTTACTATCAATTGGACTTAAAGCGACACACGATTGAACACCAGAATACGAAAACAGTCCTATCGTTGTTCTCCTGTTAACCGATGGTTCTTATTAATTAAAAGAATGCCAAATCTGTCAAAAAATTAAAGCAGTGTTTTTTTGGTGTAGCATACATACATAACGTCACGCCTGTATCCCTTATGAGGTAGGCAGAACACCAGAGGTTACAAGACCATCTGATGTCACGTTTTACAAATTCGGAGGTATTGTAAAGATGGAAAGAGACTATTGTAGTGACAGGGGGTCAGCCTATCGCCCACAAAAACGCCTTTAAAACCTTGGTGTGGCAACTGAATTTAAATCGCCGCCGGAGCGGTGATTAGTTCCTTCTACGACACGCTTGCTTTTCCAGGGGCTGTTGGGTTATCTTAAGCCGACCGAACGTGATCAAAATAATACGATCAAAATGATACGATCAAAATAATACGATCAAAATTATCGTACCATAATAGATTTCTTAAGCGTGGCAACGTAGATTCGACGTTGTTTATGAATCGATCACAGATTCGATTTTCCATGACGACCAGCTGGTGTAGTGGTGTAATGGAAAGAGGTCCTGGGTTCCAATCCCGGCGGCGGCGGATATTTGTGTGATGAACACAGATATTAGTTGTCAAGTCATGGATGTTTATTTAAGTTTATTCTAATAAAAAATATGTATTTATTCAATATGTATGTTTATATATTTCTTAAGTATATCAGTTATCTATATAACACAAGTTCTTAAAGAAACTTAATTTGGGCTAGATAATGTTGTGTGAGTGCCAGAAAAAAAAATAGATAAATATCCACTAAATATCGCAAAATCTATTGTGTAGAATTTAAGTCTGACTTAGTTTTCCAAGAATATATAATAGCCAACCAGAAATGTTTACATTTGTAATATTTTTAGGTATGGTCAAACAATTCTCAAAATATTTAGAACTTCCTCCTCAGCGTCTAGAAAGTGACTAATTAGGTGATCAATGCGTGAATTTTGCGGTGTTTCATCATTATTTTGTGAAATAAAATGTAAATTCCTTTTAGTTTATTGGTTCCCTTTGATGTTAGATGTTGAGATCGCTGGCTATATTAATTATAATTTTTAATGTCACAATTATGTAACAATTTATCTAGCTGTATAAAATAGGAATCCAATAGTGCTTTGTTTGTATTAAACTCTACGACCTAGGAAATAAAGTTTATTTCGGCTTACCATTTGTGAATTTCGTTGCAGCCGCTCTCGGAGATCCGCAACAGGTTCCTCGCTCGGTTCATGGGAGACGCGCCGACGCCGCCTTCCACAGATCACCATACTGCTCCTAGGAAACTGCAGTTACAGGTTATTTTTGTATCCGGAAGTTATTACTTATTTTACAATTAAATGCCAAATAGACACATAGGAACGTAACTAATTATATTATTAAATAAAACACTTTTTAACCGGATTTATCGCGTATATTTACATTTTAAATTTTAACTCGACGTTTCGGTGTCTTTGCTTTTTTTTTATTTAATAATGTTGTAGTTTATTGTAACCCTCATTAATAAGTTTCTTGAAGGTTACGTAATTTTCTTTCACCCTATCATAGCACCTATCAACAAAATATGAGTCCCCGGGACTCAATGACGTAATAAGTCGATCATGGTTGAATTGGAACTCGTTCCAGTTTTCTTCCAATTTATTTAAATGTCGTTTGAAATAGTCTGAGTTGACTTTTCTCTCAGCTCCATCCTTACGAAAGTTTCGTAAGTTTTTCGCAATCTCTTCGGCAATAACGTACTGCGACTCCAAAGTAGACATGCTCGCTTGTTATTTGTTAAAAATGATATTTTCAGGATAGAAAATGGATAGATCTTACTTGATCGATAGTTCTTTCAGATTTCAGCAAACTGCAATAGTTTCACTGCAATCCTGTTATCACTGCAATCCTCACACTTCACTTGTTTTGCACTAGTTCACGACCTCACCCGCCCCGACACGAAAGAACGACACGCGTAAGATCCTTGAACGGCTCGAAGGACCAATGTTTGGGGTGAGGTATGGGGATGCACTGATTTGGAGTTAAAGTTAAAGATGGAGTAAAGTTAATTATCACTATATTCAAAGTTCTGCAATGTTTATCTTAAAACTAGTTAATTGTTATGTTATACAGTTCAGTTATGTTAATGAGTAACGCACGATCGGTATGACGACGCGATAAATACGCACTGAGCTATAATTAGGTTAAATTTAAGTTACTGACGTCAAAACCGCACGCGTGCAATAAGAGTGTTTGGTAGCACTGCACCGAACAAGTATGAATCGCGAAAACTTAAGACAATATAATTATATTATTTGGAAACAGTCTCAGTAACTATGGAGAACATGGAGAATGTTTTTTTTATAGTTTAGGTCATTTAAGTCGTCATTTGGTCAACTCATAATTTTAAAAATGACTTAGAATAATGTTTTTGTTCGTATTTCCTTTTAATAACTGCCAATTTAGGTCACATTATACCAAATGTATAGTTAAACAAATATTCCAATAGTGCCCTTACTTTTTAAATATATCATCATAATTTGAACTAAAAGTTATATTTTTATCAACCTTCGCTGCTGTGATTGTGCTAATTGAGATTGCGGTCTTAAGCCAATAGGCTTTCTGATTGTTATTATCATTCAATAGGCATATATTGACTACCATGTCTGAATATAACTTTTCGTTATAACTTTAATACGCAAAAATCAAGCTATCAGAAGCAAACATAGTTATTTTTACTTTTGATAGCGATTATTTATTTATTATTTTGCTAAATTATTCTTATTTCGTTTTATATTTCAAGGAACAAGCGGAAACCCCGCCGGCAAAAATGGCAAAGCTGCAAGCTGATCAGGTGAGTTCTTTCTAATATATTATTAAACATTGCTAATGATTGAGTTAAGCAAATCGAAAAAAATATATACCTATCTACGTCATGTTTTGGCATCCTGATTAAAGAAACTATGTATAACCTCGTACATAAGCATTAAATTAAGCTTGATGTCCACTCGATGCTATATCATAACAACTGAAAACCAATTGTAACCGTCTAAGTAAAGCGTATTTTTTCTTTCATATACAAATTAGTTCTTTATGTTAGTCTAGTCAAGTTAGATAACCTTACATGGTTGTTTCAGAGTGCTGGCAGCAAGAACATAACAGAAGATTTAAGCCACAGAGATTCCAAATCCTCAGACTCCTCTTTCTCCCTTATGAAAAACTTCGATTCAAACGAAATCACCCTTAATACCAAGACGATAAGTCCAAATTCGAGTGCAAAAAGCCCGGAGCCTACAAAGAGTAAACACATACCGGTGAATATAGATGCTCAACTTGATAGACTTAGTGCCGCGTTGAGTGGACGAAGTGCGCAGAAAGTTAAACGAAGCAGGGATAGTGTACATTTGGTTAATGGTAAGTAGTATTTTATACTTCGTTTTTGTCGACGATAGGCTGATCCCCTGTTACTGCAATGGTCTTTCTCCATCTTTATAATACCTTTGAATTTGTCAAACGTGACATCTGATGGTTTTATGACCTACTCCATAAGGGATACAGGCGTTAAGTGTGATTACCTCTGTATTATTTCGTTTCCATTACCTCAAATTAATTTGCATACTTCAACTATATTATAACGATCATAAAGTAGATTTCATAATCATCCCCTAAGAAATCTTTCATAATAAGAGCTTTAAACCAGTAAAACATTGCTTTATATAGGGTTGATTTGTGGTCATCGGCCAATTTTTTTTTCACGCAATAAGTATCATTTATAGAAACGACTTGTGGAAAAAAAAATTTTTTTTTACAAGGAAGTAAATATATCCGCTAATATGTTAAGCAAAGCCATACCATGAAAGTAAAGTCGACTACGCGCTACTACAAAACATCTCGTAGTACTACGTCGTAGTATTGACAATGAAATTCCACGTCGTAGTAACTATGTTCATCAACAGCGACTATTTTTATAAACGTTTGTGGTTCCATATTTCTACTTTTTTGTACTGAGCGACGCTAAAATAAATAAGCAGGTACGTTTATATTGTATCAAAAAAACTAACATTTAAATTTGTCTGGTGACCAAAATACAACCCTGTATACATTTTTTTTCAATAAATTTTCACGCGCACGGACTTACATCTATTTAGATAACGCCAATGCATGTACTTTGCGTGTCCGAACCCCGACCAATTATGTATGTATCACAATATCGATATCGTCCTTAATAATCGATTTCATCGCGGCATCGGTGTGTTTGAATCTGTTTGTATTTCCCATCACTAAACTTAAGCTGTGACGCCGCAGTAGGTGTTAAAAAGTCGGCACGCTTGGTTTCAATGCAAATCGTGACATTTGCGTTATCTATTTAGATGTATATCTGTGTTCACACGCCTCATATTAGCTTGTAGTTTATTATATGTATTTGTCTCTCAGTAGCGGCTCCGGAATCGGAGGCGGGTCCGGAATCACAGCCGAACACAGTCGGCTGGGACGACACGACCCCTGCACAGACCAGCGCGGAACCGCCCGTCGAAAAACCCGCTATCAAGAGGTTTATGTTGTCTTCGAATGTTGATGTGAGTTTAAATAAAAGTTTTACATAAATAATGACTAACTATGTGACCTAACGTCCTGTTCCCTTACATCTGACAATTTATTATAAAAGAAAATAGCTTGAAATTCAATACAACCTACATCATGTGTGTTAAAGTGTTTAGTAAATGACTGTCTGGGTCAAGCTCCAGCTTAGGGTCCTGGTGGTCTTGATGAAATACTTTAACTTCATAAATAACCGAAAAATTGTGATAAATAAAAATTACCCGGCCAGGACTCGACCTGGGACCCCTCGTATGCCGGACGAGTGCTCTTCCACTGAGCTACCGGGGCCGTTTTTACGTTACATTGCTAACGTAGCTCCATCTAATGGTATAGCTTTGCAGCTAAGACCACCCGAGATCAATTTCTTTTCAGAAATTGTGAATGCATTGCAAGTTGCAACGTTTAATAATGTTTTTAAGTTTTTTTTGCATATATAATGCTCAATTATTCTTAAATAACCGGGTAATTTTTATTTGTCACATTTTTCAGTTATTTAACAATAATTGAGCATTATAAATGCAAAAAAAAACTTAAAAACACTACTTTAACTTCAATTAAGTGGACTGTAATCTGTCTATGATGTTAAAAAGATGGCCGTAGTTTTGCGGGTGTCCTCGTAGTTCCGTAGCCGAGATGTAATGTATGTATAGTTGCGGGGCGACAGCCGCTAGGACCGGTTTGACGACGTTTGTGAACTCGGGAATAATTACCAACCAAGATAAAAAAAACTTGCCAATCACAAAATTTTAATTTATCTTACGCCAATGCTGTCTTGTGTTTGTTGTTTTTTCATGTCACGGTCAATTTGTACTGCACCTATTTGTATTAATTTGAGAATTCTGACTAAAAAAGAGTGCCAAGAGTTTTTTCCGCCTGATTTTTTTGTCTCTTGGTCTACTGTAATATCTTATTTAACAACTATCAACAACTAGTTAAAGCCGAAGTATGTGATGACTGACTTCATCAAGTGTTTTGTGAAATTTCTAAGATTAATAAAACTTTTTGTTTTTATTTTTATTTTGATTCCAATGTTTCTACATAATTAATGAATTTTTAAATATAATATTTGTATATTTTCTATAAATGCTATGAAATAAATGTATCTGAGTAATTTCTAACCTGAGCGAATAGGTATATTTAAATTGTATGGGAATATGATTTTTTATTGAATTGTAAATATATTAAGAGGATGATATTGCATGCTGTAAAGAAATTTTTTACCGGTTACTAATGAAAAAAAAACTTGTTGATTTTTTTCCAGCGTTTCTGGCCTGCCTCACTTTTGTTGAGCTGTTCGATTTTTTTTACCATTCACAAGATTACTGTTTATTTTTCTGTAATTCAAAACAATAAATCCGCGTTTTGCCTCCTGTGACAATGTCATAAACAGCATTAGAATAGTCGTGGTCGTCCTTCAGTAGCTACTGTGTCAGTTCATGAGAGACAACAAAGTTTCCGAACGTGTAAAAATCTTCGTGTAAAATGTTCTAAATAAATTCTAAATTCACATATTTATTTAACACAAAACTACAAATAAGACAACACAATAAAAATATCACATACAAGAAACAAGATAAAATAAAATAAAGAAAAATAAAATAATAAAAAAAAAAACATAAAAGTACAAAATGCAAGTTACAGTCAACATTGAAACTAGAACAAAATTTAACATATAAAAAAATTATAAACAGAAAAATACCAATTATGAATATAAAATTATATTATTACAACTAGCATATTTTTAAACTACTTTATACAACGTTATTTTTTGTTCATGCGAAACCTGGCAACAGTTTGTTCAGTATCGGTAACAAAATCAATTGCAAAAGTTTTTATAGCATTATTGTTCTGTATTTGGCTCATCTTAATATATAAAACTGTTCCGTTACTGAATCACAGGGCGCAGAAAGCTGAAAGTTGGAACACACATTTCTTAAGGACTGTAGAGGAGCACAAAGGAAGTAATTCCCGAAATTCCCACGGGAACAGGAAATATTTAACTTTTTAATTTGTATGAAAAATCTTATTCCTTGAGTGCACGGATGTGAAACTTGGTATAAAGGTTCTTTCAATGGGTGTCTGGTTGTATTATGGGAGGAGTGTCTGAAATTCTTACAGGAAGAGTAGTTTAGCGCATACGAATTTGCGGGAAAAAGCTAGTCTTCTATATTATCGATCCTACTCAAACTATCATCCCAATATCTCGTGATTATTTCACGTATTTTCATTTTTTTACATTTTATTGTCACAAATCATATTTATTATACTCTTCTACATCAACCGAATTTGTCAACAGAACCGCGAAGAGATAATGGAGATGATAGTCCAGCTCGGCGGGGAAGTTAGCGACGGTGCGGAAGTGGATCCCCTAGCAACGCATCTACTATGCGCCGCTCCCGGCCGCAGTGAGAAGATGCTGGGGTCTATAGCGGCCGGGCGCTGGGCGCTGCATCCCGCGTATATAGCGAGGAGTCGGGCTGTCGGGAAACTGCTGCCGGTGAGTGATAAAAAATAATAAATAAATTTGCGATAAAATATAATTTATATATGAGCATATTATAAATTATATTTTATAAAAAGGTATTTTATTTTTAAAGAGTAAGAAATTTTGTAGCTGTCACACCTACTTTTTAGCATTATACATATAAAAGTTGGTTTACTTTTTTATTATTTTGCAATTTTCGAATGTCTCTCTGGCATTATACATGTATATATTCGATTTACAAAGTATTTTATTTTAAACAATGAATCTTGAAAATTTAAAATATTATTTTCTAAGTTGAAGAAAGCTTACACAACACGGACCTTAACTACCCAAATCGCGACCAACTCATTATTTTTTCTTCCACAGGAAGAAGAATACGAATGGGGCAACCCACTCGCCACATCCCTGCCTACACTGGCCGGCAGCGAACAAACGCTCGGCCGCGCGGCGCACCGGTGGCGCGTGCGGCGCGCGGGCGGCCACCGCGGGCCCTTCCACTGTATGGTGGCGTTATTACACGTACCCTTGGCCAGGAGGAAACTCTTAGCTAGGCTGGTGGAAGCTGGAGGGGGAGTGGCGGTGGATGATGAGTGAGTTAATACTATGTTTCTTTACTAAGAGCTTAAAAAGAAACATTTTGCCAAGCTGATGGAAGCGGGATGAGGGAGTCGCTGTGAATGATGAGTAGTTCTTAATATGTCAATTAACTATCGGCTTTAGGGGTACCCGAGTTGATAGAAATGGGAAGACGAGTCGCTGTGGGCAGTGAGAGAGATATCCCTCTTGCTACCTCTAAGGAAGCGGCTTCTGACCAAAGCTGGGGGAAACCAGACGAGTTGGATATACTCCTTGCTATATCTACATACAAGCGTCTTGTATGCCGACACTCTCCGGCACCAAACAAATGCTCGGGCGCGCGGTCACTGCGAACCGTTCCCCTGTATGGTGTGTAAGGAAGCTTCTGTCTAGGCTGGTGGAAGGGGGAGGGGGAGTGGCGGTGGATGATGAGTTATGTAGATTTGCTATGTTTATTTACTAGCTTCTTATCAAGAAGATCCTTGCTAGGCTGGTGAAAGCGGGGAGCGGAGGAGCCATTGACGATGAGAAAGATGCACTTCTTGAAATCTGTATTTACTCTTGACGTGCTCCTCTAACGCCCAAGAGAACCTGCTGGGTTTCGGACTGGTGGTAGCTTGTGGAGAGATCGCTGTAGACAAATAAGCTATACGTCCTTCTGTGTTTATGTACTAGCAATGCTGCGATTTCTTGGTATGGTGGCATTATTACAGGTGCCGATGGCCAGTATGAAGCCGCTGGGTTAGACTCGTGGAAGCTGGAGAGCTGGACGATGAATGAGCTTGTTGTGTTTATTTGGTTGCAACCACAAAAAAAGGGGGCCTACGAACAACCCTTTCCTTTCATTTTTGGTTCGGATTTCCAAGGTGTATAACGATCTGCCTGCATCTGTTTTTCCTGACCACTACAGACCTGGTGCTTTTAAGTGTCGAGTGAATAGGTTTCTCGTCGATGGACGAGATTGATAGCATCAGGTGGAATGGAAGACAAAGGTCCTATTCTTACAATATATGGCGGAAAATATCTTATGCTTTTGATACTTGTAAACTTTTTCCACGTTTCTAAGATGGAGTGAGCTGTGGTCATGGTAACTTAAAGACACTGAAACGTCGCATTAAAATCTATACTTATTTTAAAAAGTTCAACTCTTTGGTACAAATTTAAACGAAATAACATATGTTTAAAAATTTTCTGTTATTATTTTAACTTTAATTAAAAATAAAATCCTCATCATTCGCAGACCGCCCTACACCAACGACTCGATCACTGTTTGTTTCGCGGATATCAAAAGGTACCCTCTCTCAGACCGCGACAAAGCCTGGTTAATCTCCAAACGCATCCCAGTCTGTCCCCCCGTGCTGCTCAGCTCCTATCTCACTGACGAAGAACCGCCGAAACCCGAGGAACACTGTCTACCGGAATTTAAACCTTAATGACTAAGAATTAAAGCTTAAAATAGTTAGAACACGTTTTCGAAAATGCCTTGGCATGAATGTAAATTAATATCTGTTTCATGTACTTGATTTTACCTCGAATTCAAATCTTAGACCCTTGAAATTAAAGCTCTAAATAATAAGAACGTGTTTTGAAAGGCATGATACAAATGTAAATTAATCGTTGTAATTCTACATAATGATTTTGTAGTCGTTCAAAAAATAATTTTAGATGCTTATTGTTCTAGCCAATTATGTTTAAATGTGATGTCTAAGGCGTTGCGATGCGCTAATTCTAAATTTGATTGAAAGTTAAGATGATTTTTGTATTTATTTTCGTGACCATTGCAATCCCTATTAAGATCCTTCCGGGTGAAAACTCTTTTCATAGTCAAGACTAAATAAGCGATTTTGTAATAAAAATATAATAACTGCCTTGTTGTGTGATTATACCACCAGGAAAATCTTGATGAAAAATGTACATTTTCGAACTTTGGACTGAAATTATAAAAACTACGTAGTTTTATAGTATTATAAAACTAAATACTCACATCACCATAAAAACTGCTAAAAGAGGAAGTTATTTAAAAACTCAACCTTTGAGACATACAAATTGTTATTATATTTATAAATAAAAATATAGCTTACAATAAGAATCTTATTCGCATTTATCGGGCGAACAAGTTATACTGTATGTCCTGTTTTGATTTAAAGAATTCAAAATTTTATTAAGTGCCATAAACAAATCTGATTAAGTGGAGTAAACATGAACAAATTATAAGTTTTGCAGTTCTGAAAATCATTTTGACAACTTTTACAAACTATTGTTTATTTTGTTTTGGATTTCGACTTCTGACCTACAGTGACAGAAAAATAAGTTGTTGAACATGTATTTATATAACATTTCATTAGTTTTAGTTTTGATTTTAGTTTACTTGTATAGATCGCGCCAAAAATCTAGTTCCCCCTGAAGCTGTTGCAAACGTTCACGGAGATGCATTTACCTTCAAAAAACCACAACTATACCCTGGCAAATAATTCAATGCAGTAAAATGACAGTTCCAGTGTGCCCACTATACAGGGTCCATTTATCATTCCTAGCCCACTCATCATTCTTAATCTGCCATTAAAATTAAATTGATTATTATAGGAGGACCCTATATAGACGAAAGTAAACAGTGGTGCGGCTTAAGTGAACGAATTATTTTTTCTAATTAAAAATATCGTCAAATTAAGAAAAACAAAATTTGACTCGCAGAATATTTTATGATGTAATTTTCTCATTGCTAGAGTGACGTCACGTAACTTACTTTTTCGTTGACATAAAAAAATGGCAAAATACTTATTTTACTTCTACTACAACCGTACTTCTACTGCGTAAAGCACTGGGCATGTTTGGCAATAATTTTTTTTCATAATAGTTACTGTTAACATGGAGTTCACACATCCAATTCACGAATCTATACATTGCTTTAAAATTTTATACTAAACGAATGAAAAAGTACCATGCAATTTCATTCAGTACGAAGATTTTAACTGATTTATCATTTAGTTTTCTGTTTGACATTCCGAACTTTCAGTTTACTGCATTGAATAATTTGCCAGGGCAAATGCACGCTGAGGGTGCAGAGGCAAAACCTATAACCCCTGACAAATAATTCATTGCAGTAATATGACAGTTCCAGTGTGCCCACTTTCGGGAAGAAATAAAATAGTGATGTCATTTAAGAGAATAAATGTAATTAGTTTTTAAATAATAATATCGTAATGTATGGAAAAAAAAATATTTTGGCTCAGATTTTTCTTTTTCTATGGTGCTGTTAGCAATGGGCAACTGTTCTTGAAATTTCATTTTTAACGACAAAACGAATTTAAAAATCAAGAAGTTACCAAGTCGATTTTACTTCTACTGTATCCATTTTAAAGCACGAGGTATGTGAGGTAATTAATTATTTGCATTAAAATTACTTTAAAGATATAGTATACGCCTCAAATTCAATAATTTGTAAATTTCTTTAAAATTTTATGCAAAACAAATGACAAATACTCGTTCGTATTCAATCATTCTCATTCAGTCAGAAAAACTTCGTAGTGTAAGTAACACTACGAAGAAAGTAAGTTTTTAACTGGTATCATTATTTTTCTAATTCACATTTCGAACTGAATTGAATTATTTGCCAGGGTATATATGTATAGGTAAGTTCAGAGTAGACTAGTTGATTGGCGCGATCTATACCTTACGATATTTGTACCTTATTTTAATGAAGATATCACGCTTAATTTTTACTTTTTCAATTTTATCGGAAAGAAGGCACACTCGACTCATTGTGACTTGTAATTTACAGTGAAGCCTATTTAAATTTATTTTTAGTACATTTTAGTTATTAAGTTTTAGCTTAAACTTTATTTAAATTTATAAGTATAACGCACCGCCTGTTATACTTATTAAGAAAATTTCTAAGTAGTAATTTAAAAAAACATTGTAAATATACCTACTTGTTAAAATTTATCAAAATAAATACATATATTTTGTAATATTTTATTTTAATTTTAACCAGCGGCTTATTATTAAATCTTATTTATTTACTTATATTTAATGGTAAAAGTATAGCAGTGAGAAAGAAAATAAAAAGCATAGCAAGATGTAACTCTTCCAGACATATTTGAAAACTAGGTTTTACCTTTTGAGATAAGTGACATAATATTACTACAACACATCACTATTAAAGCCATATGTGAACGGAAGACGGACTATTAGAAACAATCGTTTATCCGAGCTACCTCCGCTAGTTGTAAATCAAACAACGTTAAGCTTTGGTCTGGTGATCGAGACGCACAACGCTGCGGTATGCGGTATGCGTTGCCGGACACTCAATCATATGAAAAACGTCGAGAATGTTCTCTTGTTCCGTCGGAGTATGCGTCAGCGGCGAGGGGCAAGCGCGGTGAAGTGGGGAGGTGTTTCGGTTCAACGCTGCGGTGTGCGGTGTGCGTCACTGAGTCAATATGGAATTTTTACCTACCATGGTAGCTGCGGCAAAATCAACTGACCACATACCGCAGCGTTGTGCGTCATGATCACCAGACCAAAGCTTAACAATGCCTGCGGGCAACACTGCACCAGTAGTGATGTGTTTTGACAATGTTGTATAAAAAAACCAGTTGTTCATTCTTAGAAAAATCAATGAACTAAAAATAAAAATGACTGTTTCGATTGCTCGGACAATTTAAAAAGACAGAAATGACTTGCACCAAATTTTCGGCGAAATAAGATAAAATCGATGAGTGCAAATAAAAAAAAATTCAAAGCAAAAATAGTAATGTTATTCGAGTTAAATCATGGCCGCGCAATCGAAACGCGGAGAATTGCGTGGCCATGGAGATCTCGATAACTACGATAGCTAGAGATCTATTCTTTTTTGTTAAAGGAAGTGTGAATTAGTCAAGATTAGAAAATAAAAAAACAAAACTTCAGAAATTATCATTATATTAGAAAATACGCCCTTTTTAAAGATAAAGGGGCGCATTCTCCACTTTCGGTTTTTTCATCTTTGATTATTTCCAACACAAAGTAGGTAAGTATGGAGCCAAATGCAATTTAAAACTCTCCATACGCTTGGTATTAGTCAAATGTTTGTGTACCGGGCTATTAATAGGTACAATGAGACCTCTTCTGTTTGTGACAGAAAAAGATCAGGCCGTCCACGTAGTGTTCGTACGAAAAAGGTGGTCAAAGCAGTAAGGGAAAGAATTCGAAGAAATCCTGTCTGAAAGCAAAAGACTTTATCTCGGGAGATAAAGATAGCTCATAGAACCACGTCGCGTGTTTTAAAAGATGACTTAGGACTTGCAGCGTATAAGAGACGCACTGGTCATTTCTTAACTGTTAATTTAAAAAAGAATAGAGTGATATAATCGAAACAACTTCTGAAGCGGTACCTCAGAGTACATTGAGCGGTACGCAAAGGGAGGTCACAGAAAACTTTTGTTTATGAATGAGAATATTTTATGAGAACAACATTTATTCTACGATTTTTTTTAAATAATAATTTAATTTTTCTCATACAGAAAATATTTATTGTCTCTTAACTGGCGCTACTCTATTTACACTGTTGCCACGCACCTTGCATCACGCCACGTGCAACGGAGCGTGGGGTTGCTGGGTGACGCTCAAATCACAGAGTTATAAATAACAGAGGGAGCAAAAATTTATTTGTTTTTTTTTTTGTGATATTTATAAAGATTTGTAAAAAGTCGTAGAACAAATGTTGATTTGGAGAGGCTGCATGCAAGAGGCGATGCGCTAATTAAAATTAACCCTGTATATTAGGTATTTTATTATTATTTATTTAATGTTTAGATATTTTTTTTAGGGTACCCTACCCTCATATTAAAATAAGTTAGAAAAGAAGGGTACTATACGCCCTTCAGATTTAGGTCGACTTAACCAGTAAGAGTAACCCTGTACATTTCAGATCTCTAATGATATGACTTGTCTACTCTCCAATAATAGTGTATCTAATATCACGTGATTTGCAGGTTGCCATGCTGAAGTCCCTATAAGCAATAAGATTCAAATTTATTATTAAAATTTACAAACACAAGGTATTTATTAAAAAAAAAAATTATAAATGCAGAAGAAAAAAAAACGTACCTCTACCTAACATTTTGTCAATCATGAATGAGTTAGGTTTGGGGTAGGGTGTTTGATAGTGAAATAAGTTAGAAAAGACGGGAACTATGCGTCCTTAACGGATCTAGGCCAACTTAACCAGTAAATCTGTATACAAAATGCCCGGGTACTCTGGGTACACGGAGACCCATCTGGCAAGTGGGAGACTCAGGTTCGAGACCTGGTCGGCTTATTTTATTTAGTACCATATATTTAGCAAAAATGTATCAGAAATTATTTAATTAACATCATATTGAACAAGTACTCTTTGTTGGAAAACGATGAAGAAAATGTTGAAGACTTTGGTTTATGAAAAACTGGCTTCATCCTCAGAAAAAATACTCGCATCTTTTAGATACTTCATCGTTACTTAAAAGCAGGTGAGATTGATCAAAACCTTGTCACTACAAAAAAATATTTAAAAAGATGATTATAATCTGACAATGGAAGTGTCAAGATGAGATATCGTAATGTATATACATACATACATAACTTCACGCCTGTATCCCTTGTGGGGTAGGCAGAACACAAGAGGCTATCAAACCATTAATCACGTTTGACGAATTTGGAGGTATTATAATGATGGATAGAGACTATACAACGTGTAACAAAATGGAGAGATAAAACTTAAGGGATAGCTTCTATACCATACGTAGAATGTACAGTAAAAGAATTAGCATGATCAGTGCTGGTATAGACTTTCATACAAATTTATTTAATTATTTTACAACAAAATATTTTGACAACCCTAGTCAACCTAATAAGCTAAAACAAGACTTGTGCCGCAGTCAGTGACCTTATGACCTTTCCCGCACCGGCTGAACTTTGTAGTATCTGTCTTAGTTACCCATCACTTTATTTTTACGCCATCTCCTTTCGAATAGATTTCATCAAAAACTAACAGCTGTTTTTAGGGTTGGCACTTAGATATTTTGATCTAAACTTTGAACTTGTTTTTCGGTCGAACCGTAAGGATAACAAATTTATGTTACTGTTACTTATAAAATACATCACCAAACATACAATCCCCTTAAGTATTATCTCATCATTATGTTACACGTTGTATATTCTAATGTGTTACGGCAATATTTGATGAAGAGCCAGTTCCATGATAAGCCCGTGTGCTGTCATCAGCGACCACGTCTTCACTAACCATCAGGTGAGATTTAGGATGAAAAACTTCAATTCTGTTTTTTGATTAAGTTTATTTGGACCTTTAGAATTTTATTGGTCAAGTTGAAAAGATTATATTGGTCAAATAGGTACCGTCACAAATGATTCCCATACGGGCTCGTTTTATGGCGTTTTTCATCACTTCGGCGAGAAATTCGGGCGACAGTATTTTTTTTTTAAATCCCCAGACTATCACACTAACTACATGCCCCCAAAGTAAGCATAGCTTGTGTTATGGGATACCATGTAGCGAACTAGGGGGCAACCTAGAATATAAATAGATAAACACCCAGACACGGAACATTGTTTTTTCTGGTTCCGTGCGGGAATCGAACCCGCAACAACAGATTCTTGCACTTGTGTGGAATTTTATCCTTGAGGCCTTCTAGAGTCTTCAGCTTGTTCTCGTAAACACGGGACTTCGAAAAATCCTACAAAGAATGTCTGGAACGTTTAAATCGGGCGATCTTGCGGGCCAGTGCAATTTGCCAAAACGAGAAATGACACGACTCGGGAACACCGCCTTCACAATATCGGTTGTGGCTCGCGCTGTGTGTTCCGTTGCTCCATCCTGGTTGGAACAACATGTCCTTCAGTTCTAATTCGTCCAATTGCGGCAGAAAATACTGTTGTCATTTGGCCAGCGGCATTCTCAAAAAAAAGATGGCCCGATGACTCCTCCACCGTGAACAGCGTAGGTACCATGCAGTCACTTTGAGCATAGCTTTCAAACAGGGGAATAGATTTTAATTGGTCGCTAAGTATATTTCTAAGTTGTGTTTTGTAAAAGTAAAAGCAGTCGTTGTGAAGATTTTAAGCTTTCATTGGAACTAGTCAATATTGGAACTAAGAATTGAATATTTCAGTTAGATGTTTTGTTATAGGCATAAAACACGTAATCAGTTGAGGATTTTTATTAATTTTATATTCAGTTTAAGGTTTTTCCCCTTCATATTTGATGAAATGTCCCTAGAAATACATGACCAGCAAAGAGTCGTTTATGCTCGAATGAGTCCCACACTGTCAGGGCAAACTAACCAGTGGGGCTGGCATGCGACCATCGACAAAGATAAATCGGGCCTTTTATCGATATTTACTTAGAATTTGGCACTTTCAGTATGTAGTTTTTAAAAATATTGCATTTTTGGTTCTGTGGGCTTAATCGTGATATCAAATCGAGTAATTCTATCAATCATGGTACGCATGTAAGCTAACAAAATAGGATAAAATAACAAAAATAATAGGCATTTATCTTGTCGACTCGAGTAGGTATTTATCAATGGCCGCATGCTAGCCCTGCAGGTATATGGACAACACAAATAGTATGTACAAGTAGACGGTAATAAATGAGATAAGCATTCATCTACCTCCTAATTTGAGCTTACTCCATTGGGTGCTTGCTTAATCTTTCTTTGGCGGAAAAATTAATAACAATAACAACGACAGTAGCTACAGTTGCTGTGTATGAAGTGTGCTAAAGTGCCAAAGTGGCCGCTACGGGACCCTTCGCGCCCTTTCGACTCGCACATAGCCGATATTTTTTATACATGTACACGGGTTTAGTATATTTGACACTAAATATTAGATATATTATAATTTAATGAATTCATGGGATTCTTACCACGATTTCGAATTCATTAAATTATAGAGAAAATAACCGCGATAGTTATAACAGTTATTAAATTGAATTGAATTATGACATGTCAAAGCCAAAAAAGGTAAATGTTGGACATTAGTCTAATCGTAGGTCAAATACTATCAACGTACCGTGGCGTGTCGTGTTTGTTTTCATTGTTTGTATGTCACCTAAGTACATCAGGTCGAAAATGGCAAACACCTGGGTTGTCCACAGTGATAGCAAAGACTCGAGCCTTTTAGCCCTGTTTTAAAACTCGCCGCTTTATTGCGATGGCTCGGAGGCTAAAAGGCTTAATAGCCCGCAAGCTCTCGAGGCTAGTCCTAATTTTTGGCAAAGGCTTTTGGCTCGAGAAGCGTGAAGCCTAAAAATTTGTGTGCCTTCTAATAAAAAGCTTTATTTTAAGGTTTTTTTTATTAATTAATAATCAATAAAAGAAAAAAAGGAATCGTTTGAGCAATAAACGCATACAATCATCAATGTGCCTCTTATCCTGGTTAAACGTTTTTGTGATTAATTTTAAAAAATTTAGAACCTTTGCTTTATTACATTTCATTCAATCATGTACGAGTAGGTAAACCTACTTATTATAAATGATAATAACATAACATTGAACTTTAATCAATAATGCCTTCCCATTAACCCGATCCTGAAAAGAGACTTAAAACTCGCTAGTCTTCAAAAAAGGCTTCAGTAAAAAAAAGCTCGAGCCTAAAAAAGGCGCAAGGCCTTTTTTAATAAGCAGCTTTTAGTAGTTCTATTTTATGAGTCCGCCTTTAGAAAACGCTTGTAAGCTTTAAATTTGTGACTAAAAGGCTCGAGTCTTTGCTATCACAAGTTGTCCATAAATGGTCATCTTTCTACCACGGCCTTCTGTTCTTCGAATCATTTGCTGAAGCACCCATCAAGCTAAACCAGCGAAGTTGACCTTCACATGTTCACATTATTTATTTATTTAATTTGGTTGACCCACAATTGATTGATTACACAAAAAGAAAAACAAAATCACGCAAACAAGCAGCGTATACAAAGTTTAAAGGAAAGAAAACGATTAAAAAAAATACAAATTAGGAAATGATAGAAATTACATATACATGGAATTTTTACCACTAAATACAAAGAAAATATTTTTATTTTTGTGGACCACATAGAGTTTCATAAATTTTAGATTTGAGGATTGGTATTGTTTCACAGTTTAAGTCTATATGAGAGCTGGACCTATTTATTACATTGCATAGCCTGGCATAAGGAGAGTTAGCACCTAATACGGTTCGTCTATGAGAAGGTTACGTGGAATCCGAAGAGGGACAGGGAAGTTGAATAGTGGCAACAATTCTGGATCTAAATTTTTTGTTTGATGACCTTACACGCAAATAGAGCATCGTAGACAGTCCTTCGTGTTCTAAGATGTTTATGTCAAAATTACGTAGTCTCGAATTATAAGAGGTTATTTTCTTAGCAATGCCCGTTAAATACGCTAAATGCCAAAGAAAACGCTTTTGAACTCGTTCGATGCGTAACGTATGTGAAGCATAGTGGGGACGCCAGACCACTGAACAATACTCCAGGATACTCCAGGACCAGACTGTTGTAGAGCAGTATTTTTGTTTTGCCTTTGGTAAAAGACTTACTATTTCGAATTACAAACCCTAACGTTTTGGAAGATCTTTTAAAAATATTATTTAAATGGGGAGTACTTAAAAGTAAGTTTTTTTTTAAAGATTACACCATGGTCAGATACATGCTCCACTTCCTGTATAGTATGTGAGTTAATTGTATAAAGATTCTACAGTATCGTGCTTTCTTGAGTATTTGACATAATGGAATTTAATAAAGTTTAATTGCATATCGTTAATACAGCACCATTGGACTAAATTATCGATATGTTAGTAGATAAATAATATGATTATGCATATCCTTTTGAAGATATATCGTATCATCCATAGTCATAACCACTCGCACAAGTTTTAGATCATCCGCATGCATTAAAGTATCAGAATGATGAAAACAATGAGGAATGTCATTAATCAAAATAATTAAATAAAACTGGGCCTAAATGAGATCCCTGCGGTACTCCCGAAGAGATACTGTACATGTTCGATAGAAATCCGTTACCAACTACAAAGAAAGATCTTTCTGTTATATATGAATCTAGCCACTTAAGTAAGTTGCCCTATATACCGTAAGCATCCAATTTATTTATCAGGATGCTGTGTGAAACCTTGTCAATTGCTATAGTCGTTATAAATCACATGAGCTTGTTAATCCGAATGAACAGTTTTTATTAATAATTATGCGTCGTCCTTTTATGAATTCAGTTCCTTTCTACATTCACCCTGCAGAAATATCTAAGTTTTATTAACACAAAAATATGCAGTAACACATAAAAACACAGAAAAACAGAACGAATTATTAATTACATTTAAAAATACACATAACAAAATTACTTAAATAAAAGTGCCGCGTCGTGGGCCACCACACTGCGGAGAGGTAGGCTAAGTTGCGGCCGCGCAACCTAGCTCTATGTAACGGTGTTACAGTCGACTTCCATGGGCGACCATTTGGCGATGTTCCTAGGCTGAAACGACATATCGAAATTAAACTTATTGTTATACAAACACAAATGTTTATTTCCTAATATAAATCCGACACTTTGATGAGTGGATCGACTGTTTTGACATTCTTCTGATTTGTTTTTATAAACATATTTCATTTTGTTTGTTTGCCGTCTAGCAGACTTCTTTAAAAGCAAATACAAGGTTTAATTTATGTACATTTATTGTTATAGTGTCGTTCAAAGTGCACAACGTTATTAAGAAATTATATTATTATATTGGTTAAATTAAAATTATATTTTGTTTAAATAATAGTTAGTTCATTAAGATGTTGTCGCTCCCACATGCACTTAGTGTCTTGGTTATTTTAGTTTGTTTAAAGGGTAAGTACAAAATGCTTTAATTTCTAATAGTTATACAAGTAAAATTATTACTTTATAATAAAAAAGGGTCCGCAGGTTAGGCTGACGGTTTTTTTCAAGCTGGCTGGGGTCATAAACATGTGAAATCATTGCATGCTTTTTGATTTTATTTGCGTCACTTCCGATCTCGCTTTAATTTATACCTTCTTTAATATTGAGCCTAGGCCACATAGGTAAAATAAAAATAAAAATTTAGAACATTTTAAAAGTCTGACTGGTAGTTTCAGAGATAAACAGGTTAAATTAAAGAAAAAAAAAGAAAATAATGTAGACAATCATTATTTATGCTTCAACCTAAGAAATCAATAACACTGCAAGTGTTTAAGGACAGTAAATTGAATAAGTAACTTGGCTCATTTTGTAAGTCACTCAAACGTAGGTTCAAAATGCAAAACATTATTTTACTCTATCAAAAACGACATTAAATTGAGGGTTAATTCCGTTTATCTACTCATGTGGTTAAGGTTCTTGAGTAATCTTAGGTGATTATAATATGTAGACTTAATACCTAGTGTAAATTCTTACTTGGGTTTTTTGCGGTAAGCCATCACCACCGTCCGCATAATTCAAAAAGTAGTTATAATAAAGTATTTCTTATCGGCAAGACCTCGGTACCACGGATGAAAAAGAAAAGTGTCCGTATAGGGTCAACAAAGAAATAGTACAAATGATACTCAAGATTTTGGAAGGACCCGTTCAGGGTCAATAATCGCATCGCATTTATAAAGATCAAAAAAATAATCGCATCGCATTTATAAAGATCCAAAAGTACTTATTAATAATCTAGCGTACTCTATCTTTTAGATGACCACGCAACTCGTAACCAAATTCGTATAAGTTTAAGGTTTGGTCGGTATTTTTGTTACAAAATAAAAAATCTCTGATAAAAAAAACATGGGAGCTTTGAGTAATCCACCGTTAAAGTATTTATTGGTTATGTTGTATGTTACAGCAACACAATGCAAGCGAGCAGAATTCTGGCAAACGAAAAAAGTAATTCTATCCTGCGACCGGCACGGAAGAGTCGCCTTAGTTGAGCACTTCTTCAGTATAATCTTCACTGAATTCAGGAAAAACCCACCCGTTTGTGTATGCGTACAAATGTGCGAGAACCAAGCGACGTATTGCTATCCAAATGGTTGTCTCCTAGTAAAACCGAATGAAGTTAATGCTGGTCAGACCATGCACACTCAGAGCACTGATCACATTGACAATCAATTTGTGTCAACCAGGGAAAGTCCGAAGCCAAGCACAGTGGCCGCCATGAATCATGTACAGACGTCCATGGCCCATCCTAACACAAAACCTGGTATGTATCATTTTTGATATGACATTTGAGTGTTTTAATGTTAGACCTTATTAATAAAATCACCTTATTGGTCAAGCCCCTTTCGACCTTAATCTCAGCAAATGTTTAGTGACGATGAAGTTGAAGAATTACCACACGGGTTCAGGAAAGCTCCGACTCTGCATAATCCATTATGATGATATTCAAATTTTATCTAAATAAATGTCTACACTGTACAAAATGGGCCAATTGTTAGTTTTTTTAAAGCGATGTTAGCAAATATCAAAACAACTTAACATCATATTATACACCTAATTTTTAATTACCAGTTTATCAATATATTGCATACTATTTATAGTCTAGGGCACTATAGGAAGTTTCAATTTAATTAATACCTAACAAAATAGATTCACTTTACCTTTATATCTCAGCGCACAGTCTATAAGTACAGTTCTTGTTGTATTTCCTTCAAAAGGTACCAATCACCTTCTTTATATTTCCAGCAACAGAGGAAAGCATGTCACATGACAAGAAACAAAGCGACTTCGATGACAATTACAAAAGGATATTCAAATCAAAGATTAGTCACAAAGTGGGATTAAGGTACGTCGCCGAAGCGCCAAATTACGTTAAAAATGGCTACCAAGCTCCTGGAAACTTCGAGGCACTGGATATGTCCAAAACTCGCTGGCCCGCAGCTCAACCAAAATCGACAGAAATCAGCAAAACCACAATGGAGATCGTGGAAGAGCCAGAGAAGGTGAAGAAATTCTTCTTACCTACCTTTAACGAGGAAACCGAAACGGATTCGATGAGCCAAAACTTCAAGCGAAACACCTTACTTAGCGATGAGTCTGAGGAAAGCAAAGAAAATTTGAGCGCATCTACGTAACTTACACAGTGCATGCTTATTTGGAGTTTAAGTTTTAAAGCAAACGGAGTTTATTTACAGCCTTAAATAAACTTAGGACACTATTCTCAGATCTTTTTATCTTACTTTGAAATGCAGACTGGAAAGTGTGTAAATTAAATTTTAAATTCTTAGTAAGTATGTTCTTAGGTACTTTTGTGCCGTTACCATCTTTACGCATACATAAATCATGAATTGATGAATATTATTTAATGTTGAATTGGATATATTTTGTAAAATTTTGGCTTTAGGTATTTAAATTCTGTGCTGAATTCCGGACTGTTACTCCGTGATATAGCTTTAGCTGCTCGTTACTTTTGTTATGTTAATATTATAGAAGATATTGTAATCAATATGAAAAAAAAAACAATAAAGCCCAAAAAATTTAGAATATGAATTTTATTTTTACTATATAAGAGATCCCATTCATGGAAATGTTTCATTGTTGGCTAACAATTTCGGAAAGTAAGGATGGCCATTACGTTTCCGAAAGACGATTTCTTCCTGAGGAGTGAATAAACTCTGCCGCAATATTAAATTACGATTGAATTAGGTAGACTGTACTTGTGTCACACAGTATCAATTGTCGTGTGTGATAATACTCAGATTAATACAGACCGTATGTGTGCGGCCACACTGAATGCGCGGTGACTGGGGCCTAGAGCGAGCGCGGTGGCCAGTGGCGTTTGGTGGCCACAGTGACGCGCGAGCTCTTGTAACGGTTTAACTTAAGTATATCTGGTGTTGAAAGCAATGAACGACTATTTGGTATTTCTTTCTTTCTGTTTGGAAAAAAAATGTAAAGATTTTTTTAATTTACAAAACCAAGCTGCTGCTCTATAAGGATCGGTTTAATTACAGGAAAGATATCGTCGTACACGAATTTCTCTAATAGCTAAGTTTTGAAATGCCTCGTTAATTTTTAATGACGTGTTTATTTCCAGATTTAAAAATAGGGATAATAAAATGATTTCGTTGGCTTTTTTGACTTAACAAAAGACCAAAAATGTTTGCTATTAGTACATACCTATCTTATTTTCAGCATGACGCACAAACGATTCATAACACTGTAAAGAAATTATTTTATCACGTTTCCTCAATAAAACAAAAGTGTTAGGTATAGTCACTACTATTTTTATAATTCTTCCATCTTTTGTGGTATTTTAGTTTTCTTAATTTATTAAGCTATTGCATAGCTTCTATCGCGGGCCTTGAGCGTGGGGACCGAATTCAGAAATTCCGTAACAAAAAAAACCTAACACTCCGACCGGCACAGCGGTGATACTTTGATTTCATCGAAACGTCGATCGAGCTGTTTGATTAGGAAAAGAAAAATAATATACATATTTTGTCATATTTATTTAGTTTTAAGAAAAATAATTATTGCATCTCATTTTTAGTGAACTGCAAATGTCCTCTTGTGGATACATTTCGAAAAAAACTGACGTTGACTCCAGACATATCGATCGACGTTGATCGATGGAATTGATTGATTGGTTAGTCGAACGATGGAATTGATTGATTGGTTAGTCGAACGATGGAATTGATTGATTGGTTAGTCGAACGATGAAATTGATTGATTGGTTAGTCGAACAATGGAATTGATTGATTTATTTATTTAACAATTTATGTACACATAAGATTGGACACAATTTAAAGATACATGGATCAAAAATAAGTGCAAAGGTACAGCTTATCTCTAATGAGATCTCTTCCAGCAGACCTTGATTGGTTAGTCGAACGGTATCCGACGGTCGACGAAAGCTACCAGACCAGTTGCCCGACATCGATCGACGTCAATCGATTCGTGTGGTAACACCCTAACGCTGAAGAGCACCAAACAGGATATCTTGGATTGGAACGTATAAATTCGTTTATTATACAATGAATTTTTAAATAAAAATATTCCACCAACGAATTTATGTCTGACTAGCTTTATCCCGCAACTGCATATGCGCTTAACTACCCTTCTCGTGGAAATTTCAGAAACTATATAACCAGACACCCACTGTAAGAACGTTTATACCAAGTATCACACCCAAGCACTCAAGGAATAAGTTTTTTTCATACAAACTACAAATCATATATTTCCCGTTCCCGTGGGAATTTTGGGAATTTTTTTCGTAGCACAACCAGTCACTCTTTGAAGAACCTTCATGCCAAGTATCACATCCGTGCACTCATGGGATGGGATTTTTTCATACAAACTAAAACATCATATATTTCTCCTTCCCGTGGGAATTTCGGAAATTCCTTTCATAACACAACCAGACACACATTGAAAAACCTTTACACCAAGTTTCACATCGGTGCACTCAAGGAATAAGATTTTTCATACAAACTAAAAAGTCCTATATTTCCCGTTTCCGTGGGAATTTCGGGAATTCCTTCCTTAGTGCACCCCTACATCCCCTAAAGAATGTATGTTTCAAATTTCAGCTCACTACGCCCAGTAGTTACGGCTGTACGTTGTCTGTCAGTCACTCAGTCACTCAGTACCCCAGTCACTCAGTCAGTAACGGAACAGTTTTATATATATTGATGATTGATCCAGATATGCATACCAATCAACTTTCCGGAGAGCAATTTTAATATCTTCATGTTTGGCTGCGCGATAAAAGTATACCTTACGAGGGGCCTGACGTCCCGCGGGATGTCAGCATGAATGTTAATAAATTTTTAATAATTATTTATTATGTACTTTCAATTCATATACTATAATTTCTAATTCAATTTAATACCATATTTAGTATTAACTTCAAATCGGACATATTCTTATTTTAATCATTGCACAATTGTACAAATTTAACCAATTAATGCTTTGTTTAAAGTTATAACTTACCCTCCTTAAGCTGTAGCAGAATATCAGCGTATTGCAAATACGTGTATAGTATTAAGCAAATACGGACGCTGAGCTATGGCTTTTTGCGCTGCTATAACACACACTGATTTAGATTAAGTATTTTTTAAGAATTGTTTTAGTATTAAGTTTATAAGTGTGTGATTTTAGTGACAATAAACGTTTTTATCTATCTATCTAAATAAGGTCGGATGGTAGGCATCCTCAGGAACTAATGGATACACATCTAGTAACCTTGCACTTAACTGAACCAATAGCGAGATCTAAACTTCGACAATCCTTATTACGTAGGTACGTGATTAAATTGATACAAGACGTTATAGGAAAGAAATTTGAAACAATATTAACTTAAGCCTCAAATGAAAGCGACAAATAACAAAAATCATTATTTGCACGTTTTTCAGGGACATAATAAAATATTTGATTTAATGATTCTTTATGTAGAGGCCCTTGTGGAATGTAACAGCAAAATAAACGAAGAAGGGATGATGGATTCCCTACTTTTTACTTTTATGGTAAGTTCAAGTGCCGCTGCGGCGGCGTTAGCGAAGTCTATCGTAGACACGGATAAAATCGGGATACCTGCGCGCCCGCCACCCATTGAGTCACCCCGCGCCTCGTAGTCACGGTCGCATCTATATACATACGGTCGCATTTATACACATACATACATCATCATAACGTTCAGAAAACAATTCGTAATTATGAATCCCCTGTAACAGCCAAGTTTCGCTTAAGCATATTAAATCATAATCTATATTTGTCACGTTTTTTATAAAATAAAATTGTTTTAGTACGGAGGCGTCGCACGATTTGGTAATAAAGGTTTATTAATGGAGCCATTGTAATATCATCGTAAATAATAAAATATCACAATAAGTTAATTTCTTAAAAGCTATAAGACATATTAAAAACAATCTAATTGAAAAACTTTCCAAGAACTCACTTATTCCCCTGTAATATAAAGCTCTCTGAAACCAACTAAGTATACATACATACGACATACATTGTGAACCCTTTACCCGCCAGACTCTATATCAGTTGTCGTGCTCCCAGCGCCAAGCACAGTAAATCTTAAAATAAATACTTACAACAAATAGGGATGTTCAAGGGTCCAATATACAATATAATATCTTAATAGTTTCAGCTGTTTAAGCTTGAAGAGGTAACAGACAAATAGATGGAAAGAGGAACTTTGATATTAAATTTCTAATAGTATGTATTTCGGTAAACAAACGAAACAAAAATCGTTTAATAAGATTTTGAAAGATTTATTGATTTCCGCACAATATATTAGGCCAAAGTTGAATATTTTTGTGACTCTATACTGTGATGAAGTTTACATCTTTTAATGTAGTTAAATCACATTTATCGATAACACGAACATAATAACTAATAATAACTAACTAATAATAAATAACTAATAATAAATTTTCATTTATTGTAGCATCTTGGCCCACTTGTTAGTAATACAACTTAAAAACTATGTTAGTAATATAAAAAAAGGGAATCAAAAATAATTTTGAAAATTATACATTAACTAAAACAGACATAAAGTTTCTATGTCTACCTGATCTTTAAGGTCCTCCGTCAAGTAATGTCCCAAGTACTTATTTTTTTTTACTCTTGCGAGTAAAGAGCCATAAAGTTTTATAGCGGGCTCATAGGGAATATTTTTGCCAGTTGGCCTAAAAATCAGGTATTCTGTCTTTTTAATATTGTACACAAGGCCATGTAGCCTTGTGTAATCTTCGCAGGCTACGTAATCCCAGCAGCACCATATCGTCTGCCTATGGTATTAGTGCTTGAGAAGTTGTACAAGTTCCCATGGAACGCCCGCTCTCTCCAGCTTTTGCCACAGAATGTCGTACACCACAGTGTTAAAGGCCCTAGTGAGGTCGAGGAAGCGGGCGTACACGGGAGTGTGGCGGTCTGTGTCGTAGCGCACCGTTTGCTTCAGACAGAGTATCACGCTTTAGGTACACAATTCTGATCTGAATCCGAACTGTGCATTGTGGAGTTCAACAAACCTTTCCAGCTCAGTGTCCATCAACCTATCCAAAACCTTTGCTACAACCGTCGCTAACGTTATGGTCAGCGAGGTTTTCAGTTTTATTTATCATGATGGGAACTACTATAGTTTTAAGCATTTCCTTTGGAAGGTAGGAGTGGCTTATACCCAAAGAGTAAAATGGTGCTAACACTCGCGGCAGGTTAACACCTGCGCGCTCAATGCTCAACGCTGCAAATAATGCAAATGCCTGGTGCTCAATGCTCAAGTCGTCATGACCCGCTGACTTGCCTCCTTTCATTTTTTTAATTGTTATGGCCACCTGTATAGCAGAAAAACGAAGCGGCTGACGGCTATTGGCGGCTTTGTCCCCACGTACTTGCTGTGGCACAGTCAGAGGCATAGTTACTTGAAAATGGTCCTTAAACATTTCCGCGATGTCATTTTCCGTACTGCAGCCCCCCACGCTAGCCTGCAGACCCGGCCAGACATTCAGCTTATTGGTTTCTTTCCAGAACTGCGCAAAATTGTTTGTTGATCGGTGAGAAGCTATGATGTCCATTTTAATTTGGTTCTGATGCCGTTGACACAACTTTAGTTTCCCTCTAAAAACTTTCTGGCTCTCCATCATATTTTTAAACAACGCGCCTTCTCTGGGCTTGTCATGAGATAACCATAACTGAGTATCAAGCCGGGCCTGATCGTATGCCACACGCACATACTTATTCCATCCTATAATCCGTTTTTTTATTGTTATTAACTTGCGAACTGACCTTAACAGCTGCCTAACAAAGAATATCTATAATATCTTTATACATGTTGTCCAAGTCCTGCCTATGAGATTTATCTGTGCAAGTTCTATCTGCACACCCTGTAAACTCAGCCGGAAAGTCGATTTGTCTCAGGTGTTCATTGCATAAGTTTCGATATTTATCAATCTGATCGGGTGACTTGTGACGCCATAATACTTTGTTAGAATGCTCAGTACGCATTTCCAATTTAGTTAAAACCATATTTAAATCACACTCTATTATTAGTGGCATGTGATCAGACCAATAAACATCTCGACCTACACAAATATGAGTAATTGTGGCCCTAGCTGACTGTGTTCCTTACTAAGCAGTAATCTAGCCAACGTAGGCTTGGATTAAGTCTTATATAACAAATAGAAAACAATTCGTGGAAATATCAAGTTTAGGTAAAGATAATCTTCTTCAAACATTTCAGTCAGAAAGTAAAATAAATAACTTTGGCGTGCCACAGGGGAGTATACTTGGGCCTCTGCTGTTCCTTATCTACATAAACGACCTCCCTGATAATATAAATTGCCCGTGTGTACTATTCGCGGATGATATTTCCGTAGTAATACCATGTGTAAACAAAAATGACTATAACACAGAAATTAATAAAACGTTAAAATCAGTAATATACTGGCTAGAACATAATAATCTTAAGATAAACATGAATAAAACTAAATATGTACAGTTCACTAATAAAAATGGCAACAAAAATGAACTTAAGATTGGTTATGACAATGAGTTACTAAATGAAACAAAAAACATCACTTTTCTTGGTATAGTACTCGATGAAAAATGCTCTTGGGAACAGCATATCACTAAATTAACAAATAAAATAAACTCCTATGCCTACGCCTTGTGGAAACTTAGTAAAACTGCAAATAAAGAAACAGCCCTTCAGGCATATTATGGGAACGTCTGTTCCATTTTAAGATATGGCATTGTTCTTTGGGGAAACTCTTGTTTTATCAATAAGGTTTTTATTGCTCAAAAGGCATGTGTTCGTGCCATATTCGACGTAGAAAACTGTGTTTCATGTAGACCTTTATTTAAAAAACTGAATGTCTTAACAGTCCCTAGCTTATATATTTTTGAGATGTGTGTTTTTGTCAAGAATAATTTAGAATTGTTTAATTGCTTATATGATATTCCTCGTACCCGTAGCTGTAGACGTCCAAACAGATTATTGCTACCAACAATGCGAACAGCCATGAAGTCTAGAAGCTGTTCCTCAATGGCGATAAGAATTTATAATAATTTGCCCAATGACATTAAAACTCTTGTATTTAATCAATTTAAACCTAGACTTAAGACTTGGCTAGTTCAACAATGTTTTTATGACCTCAATGAATATTTTAATTATGAAACATGACATTATATTTTTAATTAATGCAATACATGATGACTTAAATTGTATCTAATAGTATTGTGGGTACCGATATAATTATTTGACCAAATTTTTTGTATGCCCTATAAGGGTGAATGTGTCTTGCGCTATTAATATATTTAAGAACTATTGTATTTACCACATTCTTGCAAATAAATGTTTCTTTCTTTCTTTCTTTCCATTTTGTTTGCTAACATACGTATGTGTATTGGAATTTAATCCTAACATGTCAGTGTCCGCACATGTCTATAGTTGTTCAGAACAAAAATCACACATTTCTTTCCAAAATGGTTCACCCGGATGCGCGTTGTAATCACCTAGTAAGTAAACCGATTCCGTGTTATTATTTGCAACAGTTGCACTCAGAGTACTAAGTCAGTCGGTGCACACAACAATTTTACGCGTCTCATCTGTAGGCATATAAACGTTGGAAACAGTAACAAAGCGGTTTGAACCCCCTATTTGTACTTTAATTGCCATAAAACGGTCATTGTTACACGGTAAAAATTCTACGGATTGAAATAGCCCTTTTTCCAAAGAATGCTTAAACCTCCATACGACCGCCCTTTTAAAGGACCTGCCGATATATCAATGGCCGAGTTCCCTATGTATTCGAAATCATTACTTATAGTGCCTAAAAATGGAATATCATAAGGAAAATGCCTGTTATTTGTCTAATATTTTCTGAAGAACGAAATTCCTTGAACTGAAATTCTTGAAATTCTTTGAACTTGAATTTCAAGTTCTTCAAATTGAAATTCTTGGAACTGAAATTCCCTGACAATTAAAAATAATTATTTTGGACCGCTGTCCACTGTTAATAATACTATTTGGATCCATTTTTAACATGATTTTTACCGCTCGATAACAAGGAGTCTTTTTCCCGCCTATTAAAAATAATAAATTTTCGCAAATTATTACCAATTGGCCACAATTCATCAATCAATCAATCAATTCATCAATTCATCATCATAATGCGTAAGCACAACACTAATGGAAAATTTCACAAGCCAGCACTCGCTTATGACGTCAGAAGCGGTCGTCTATTTCCAACCGTGGTGCTGGGTGTACCTACTAGCAAAATTCGTTTATAAACATGCACGCTAGGGATGGGAATCATCAACTCAGTCACTGACATCTTTATACTTATTTTCAAAGAAATTAAACATATTTATTTCTATAGTAACAATTTCATTAATTAATATTGTTTTAAGTTTTCGCGATTCATACTATTAAATAAAACACTTTTTAACCAGATTTATCGCGTATATTTACATTTCAAATTTTAACTCGACCACAGCGACCAGTCGCTCGTGACCACGGGGTCTGCAAAGACACCGAAACGTCGAGTTATGGCCGGTTATATCCGACAATGGCGCTGGACATCAATTCAATTTTCCAATAATAAAATCAGTAATTTATCGAATTTCTGACATATTTTTAGTGTTTTCTAATTAACAGAGAATTAAGTGTACTCAATTGTAAAGATTACTTGATTAACCATTTACCAAATATTAACATTTTTTAAACGTTACTAAATAAAAAAAGCATATCAACAAATGGTGGTTTTTAGTCGTATATATACGACCGTGGCTGTTAAAGGGTTATGTTAGGTAAGGGTTGTTTCGATGGTACCTACCACGGAAGTTGACGTAAATTTTAAATAAGATCAGAATAAAAGCTAGAAAAAAAAATTTAATTAGATATGAATAAAAATTTTTCAACATAAGGGAATTTTACCTCCCTTTGTTTATGTAATCTTACCAAGGCATTTAAAAGAAACAATAAGAATTCAATAAAATAATTATTTATTTAATCCATACGTTCTACCTATCTCTAGCTCTTGGGACCTTTTACTTACATTCATATATAGTTACTTATTTTAGAATTTAAACTAAAATATTCTTATAACTAAGCACGTTCAGTCAACAAAATCTCACTAAATATCCTATCTAGTAGTTTACATGTAATAAATAAATAAATTCAGGGATAACTTAGACCCACAAAGGCTTATTTCACAGATAATATGTTCCTATTAAATACGTAAGTAATAAAAAAATAAACTTATAATTGTCTAGAAATAAATCTGCAGTCCACATCGTTCATTCTAACTTGAATTGTCTGTTTGACATATTTCTTCACATTATCTAACTCTATCGTCTCTACTGAGAAGTGTCTAAGGAGATACACTAGGCCTGTCTTAACCTGCAGCCTCGCGTACCTGGCTCCGATGCAAATTCTATTACCCTTGCCGAAAGGCATGAAACAGGCGTCGTGATTCGTGTCAATAAACCTGTCCGGATCAAACTGGTCAGGGTTTGGGAAGTACTTGGGATCGTGGTGGATGTCAAATATCGGTAAAATGGTTTTTGTACCAGGCTCAATCTTAATGTTTCCAACAGGCAGCACTGATTCCTTCATACACCTCCTCCCCACAAATCCTACGGGAGGATACTTTCGCATCGATTCGCTTAACACCCGATCCAGGTAATCCATCTCAGCAAGGACATCATAACTCATTTTGCCCTCGTATTTTTCAAACATGGCGTCGATTTCATTATGTACTTTCTTTAATATTTCGGGGTTCCTGCCAAGTTCCACAAGGGAGGCGAATAACGCTGTGGCGCAAGGCTCCACGCCGGCGAGGAAGAAGAAGAATCCTTGTGCCGCCAACAGTTCGTCGGTCGGTTCCAATTTATATCCGGTTTCTTTATCCTGTATTGTGCCTCCACTTTGTATCTTAATACAAATATCAGCGAAATCATGTCGGCTTATTTTCTCCGTTTCCCTTTGCCGCAAGAGTTGCTTTACGGCACCGATAAAGAAATCTTCATACTGAGAGAATGGTGTCAGCATCATAATCTTATTTAGTTTAGGGCTTATGTTGGACAATGAAAACTTTATTGTAGACCAGAGGGAGGGCTTCACGACTTCTCGCGCCATTTTTAAGAAAGGCGAATCAAATATAGATTCGGTGGTCATCCCGAATACGGCAGCGGCGATTGCGGAGCTGCAGAACGTTGTTAAAGTGTTGTAGGCACAACCGTTTTTAATTTCTGGATGTTTTTTTATGTATTCGACGAAATCTTGAGCTCCTTTATCGATTATATAGTACATGTGCTTAAGTTTTGCAGCTGTGAATAATGGGGACATGGTTTGTCTTGTGACCTTCCAACGAATTCCATTCATAAACAGGATATTGTCTCCAAGTAAGTCTTTTTCATTAATTTCAGTCGATCTGTGATAAAAGGATGGGAAATCATTCTGCATGATATGTTGTAAGTTTTCAGGGTCTCTGATCAGGATATTGGGGGCAAGCATGCTTCCGAGGCCGACCGCTGGCTCGTTGGGGTATTTGGTGTAAATTTCGTGGTAGATATCGAATAAAGCACGGTTCGTCTTGGCGTACTGAATAATGGGTCCGGCAGCTTTGTTTTGAGCATGGAAGACTACTCCCCGTTTCTTCCAATAGTCTTCATTATATCTTCCTTTTATATAGATAAAGGTTAACACTAGAATGGCACCTAGCAATGCGATTGCTAGTATCATGTTGAAAAATCACCTTAGTGGAGCGAGCAGTTTGCGCACGGCCCGGACTAAAGAGCGAATGAATGTCTGTACCGAGCAGTCGTTAATATATAGCTACCGACCGGTTCGAGGGTTTTCTTTAACACAGTTTTTTATTAATGCATTTTCGAAATTTTAATCTTGATCGTACAATGTTTTTATAACCATTTAAAAGGTACTGTATCTTTTAAATTAAATACTAATTTTTATATTAACATAGAGTGTTTACGAGAGAGCTACATTAACTACTGAAGTTTTTACAGTTTACACGTGTGGCTTACACATGTTGTCACAATATAAATGCAATAGATAATTAATTTACAAAAAATATCGAGTTAAAAATGATCTCATTCTGTTAGTTTATTATTATAAAAAATATATGCTATTTTTCGAAACAAATTGATGGAATAGTTATTATAAGATACCTACATAAAATACTTTTTTCTAGAGCTAAGTTTAGACAGTCTATCTTAGGAAAAAATTCAAATTATGAATACTATTTGTGAATAGTCTCTCAGTAAAACCTAAAGTAAGGTAAGTTTAATACACTTTTTTACAATTTTAATACAATTTTTAAGACAATTAACGAATATAACTGAAAAGATTTGTGTAAAGTGTTATTTTTTACTTGCAAAACGTACAAAGGTAAACAAATTTTCCTGTAAATGAAGGAGTCTTCGCCGTCCCAAAATCGCCTGACTGACAAGTGGGTAGGTTTTCCTACTATGGTGATCATCACAGCAGATGATGCTAATTATCATCTGTTTTGTTCTTCAGCAAATGACGTTTTGATTGAATTTTATCGCGTATAAATTATATTACACATTTTAACTCGAAGTTTCGATGCTTGGTCTTGGTCTCTGAAGCGCTTGGACTCTCGTATTTATTTAATAGGTTATAAATAGAGATAAATAAATAAATAACATCCCTAGACAATCACATCAACTATATGGCCCCAAAGTAAAAGCATAGCTTGTCTAATGGGATACCATGTAGCGAAACAGGAGGGAACCTAGAATATAAATATACATTAATAGATAAACACCCAGACATGGATTTTTTTTTCTTCTTCCGAACGGTCAATTCCCGATACCCGCAACCTCTGGCGGCGTCTGAGGCAGACAGGTTTACCCATCACCAAAGTGGTCGTCGAATAACCTTGAAGATATGTTTATTTCTATAGAAAAGATAAACAAACATCACCAAAATAGAATGGTGCAAAGTACAGTTTGCTTGGAACTTGACCCAGGTAATAATTAGCTAGGAAGTTATTATTTTTTATTGCGTAATGGACAACTTGGAATTTTAACCTGTTTTTTTTTTAAATAACGAAGGTCAATGGGGAGAAAATATACGCAGCAAAGTCACGTGACAAGTTCTGGAAAAATGTTACCCACATCTAACAATCAATGATTATTTTGTTTTATAGTATACTGTGTGTTAGGTATACAGGAAACAAGTTTTGCATGTCTTTTATTGAACAGTGTATTAAAAAAATAGAATACTTATAAAATATAGAAAAAAAAATACCTCACACCTTAATTATTTTTAGTGTTAATGATTTAAGCACTTGCATTATGCTTAAATCATTTGGTTGCCTGGAAGAAATCGCTTAAAGCGATAAGGCCGTCTAAATTGTCATTTCTTTTTTTTTATTGTGAACATCATTATTTTAAGTTTCATGGCAGTAAAGAGTATTTATTATTATTATTATTATAAGCAACTTATCATACCTTGCTTACTAATAATAAATATTGGCAAACTATCTAGGCCAAATTAAGTTCCCCCCCAAGTAGTGTGCCTTGTCGTGGCGGGGGGGCTCAGTAGCCCATCGCAACGCAATCAAGTGATCGGGTGAAGCGAAATCACTCTTACGGGGCGGTGGCGCGCTGCGTCTGTCCGCATCGGGCGGCAGCTGCGCCTTCCCGGGGTGGTCTTCTCGGTACCTATCTGAGTAGCAGAGTGGACTGATGAGGACGCAGAGGTGGCGAGCTCCGGTTGTGCACCGGATGCTCTGGGGTCGGCTGTCTTGGATTGCTTCGGCGTCCGGGCCGTCGTATTGGGTTGGGTTACTATTTAGGTAAGGTTTTAGGGTAGGTTTTATGGTAGGTTTTAGGTTAGGTTTTAGATTAGGTTTTAGGTGAGGTTTTAGGTTAGGTCTTAGATTAGGTTAGGCTGGGCGGAGGGTGGGACGGAGAAGGAGACGCCTTCTTCCTCCCCCGAGCTAGCCGTGGCGGGTGAGGGGACCTACTACGTTTTCCTCCAGACAAAAAAAAAGGCCAAATTACGTTTCATAAATAATAATAATAATAATTTGTGTTATGGAAAAAGGTAAAGATAAAACATACATAGTATAAAGTTATAATCTTAAATGTAGATCCCTGGCTTGTTTGACGGCTAATATCTGTGTTCATCACAAACATAACTGCCCCTACCATGATTCAAACCCAGCACCTCTGACATAAAATGCATTGTTTTTTCCACTACATTAATAGCGTTTTAGAGCGTATAGTACGAGGAAGAAAAAATACAAGAGAGTAATTGATACTATAATTAACTCTACAATAAGATTTTTGCCAAGTCATTGCGCGGTAAGTAAGTATGTACCTATTACTTTTCATTTCTGCAAGTCATCATGAGTAGAAGCAAATGACGGCAACTTGAATCAAGTGAGCAAAGTTCATGTTTTGGCATGCTTGGAATTTACTCCGACAAATGAAGTTCGAGGAAATTTCAACTCAATTGGCACTACTTTCCATTTATGCCAGTCATCGTGCGCAGACGGAAATGACGTTTTCATGAATCATATGTGCAAAGTTCGTTCTGGTTTGCCTGGACTTTGATCACATAAATAATATTTAAGGAAATGTCAACTTTATTGCTGGATAGTAAGTATTATAATTATTTACAACGAATGTACAGTGATTGTATCTAATTAGTTTGTGAAGGTCTAGGGCGGTAAATACATGTCAAAAGGTTATTATAAAATACTAGTTGTTGCACGCGGTTTTACCCGCAGCGTTGCTAGTACAATTTCATAAGTGTGCTTGCACAGTCGTGTCAATGGAATACTTAATTTGGCGCATTTCGAACGTCCGTTCGAACGGACGTTGCAGTTTTGTTTGAAACGCGTGTTCGAACGGTTGACGCGGTGTTAGCATTTAATTGGAGAGATTGGCACGACTCTACGAGTAAGTACACTAAAGAAACTTTATTACCGAAATCGCGTACCTCGCGCGTGGCAACGACGACGCATGGACACGGACGTTGGTACATACGTACAGACTTATCCACATGCGTGACGCAGCGCTGGCCATAAGAAGTAATTGACTTTGACTACGTAGGTACCTACTGGGCAAGAAATGGTGATCAAAGTAAATAAATGTCATCGGTACACCGGGATAATTTTTGAGTTGAAACTATTTTGCCAAATCCAAAACTATCTAAGATAACGTGAAATCTTATTTATACTTAGTAATAAATCTATACGAATGTTTTAGAATAAATATCGTAATCATCAAAGCAACCCTTTTCTTTGAGCTCACTGTAGGACCGTAAGACTTTCCGCTGGGTGACGAGGAAATGTAGACAACAAGAATGTTGTTGTAATTTTAATTTAAATAATAAACATAATAACTAATTTATAAATTGTTATTTTTGAATTCAAATGAAAAATATTAATTAAACAATGATATAATAATATTAAATAGTAATCATTAAATTTTGTAATAAAATAAGTTTGCATGCTCATACGGAGTGAATGTGTGTACTTTAAAATAATACTGTATTATAATTAACAAGCTGACCCTACAGTGGTAAGTTGTTGAGTTGTTTTTTTTTCTATGTGTTTCTTTGTGATGATCTTATCGTATTTTTTTTTACTCTTAAGGTGTAAACTGTAAACCAGCGCTAAAGAGATGCTTGTCGCTCTCAATAGCAGTATGCTGAGGTTACACCTACCTCCACAAATGTACCTACTTACTGTTATTAATTGATATGTGTTTAAATTGTAAGCTACATTTGTGATAATAAATATTTTCTTTCTTTCTTACTTGTCAGAAATTTCAGGGCGTACAATAGCTCAATGTTTTTTATTGGTTAGAAATCCCGCGTTTTTTGGCAATTTTGTGGCAGACTCTATGAGGGGTGGTCGCTAGCCAGACGCACAAAGCGGGGTTCGCTCGGTTAGTCGGCCTTCCCGAAACGCTCATCCAGAGGTCGTGGGACTATTCAAAGCAGACACTGCACAGACAAAAACTCTGACAAACTCTAACTTACTCTATACAAGTATACAGCACCCCGGACTGTCTGCGCAGAGTGCCCTTCGAGGCACGGATGTCGTCGAGATCAATAAATAGTCGGTGGTTGGTCACCGATTCTAATACAGGGTGACTGGTGACAAATTTTAGATATCGAAGGAGTCGACTCTGTACTCGATTCTGATCATAATTATGTAATAAAAGTAGGTAAGTACTTAAGTTTTCACCAGAATCCCCAATAAATAAAAAGAGTTCACGAATGTTTCACTCGACGACTATTCGTGAAGTCCTCACACCTATTCTGTATTGATAGCGCCGTACGTATTTCCGTGGCAAGTTACGAGTGTAAACATGCGTTCGTTGCGTAATGAGTTCTTTAACTTTTGGTTAAGTTTACTCAGTAAATATATATTTTTTTTTTCTCTGCGAGTGTGATCTCAAACTATCACGATCTCGAATTTCGAAAGTGACCCACCAGTCACCCTGCGTTAACCGAATTATATGAATTGGGTTTATGCAGGGTGACTGGTTTGCCACTACTCCACGACGACTTCGTATGAATTTGCACCCGCCGCCGCGCCGCGCCGCTTGTTTGGTATTGGTAATCTGTACTGTGACGATGAAAGAGCACAATGTATTACAAAAAAGAATAAGTGCAGAAACCATATATATTTTTTTTATTATTAAATCAAAGAAAACTTCCACGCTGGACTGGGAGCGAAAGAAAAACATAGAATGTGCCAGCTGCTTCTCTTCCCGGGCATACTGTAAAAGTCAGTTAAGAGACAGAGGTTTTAAAGGCGTTTTTGTGGGCGATAGGCTGACCCCTTGTCACTACAATAGTCTCTCTCCATCTTTATAATACCTCCATTTTGTCAAATGTGACATCAGATGATCTTGTAACCTCTGGTGTTCTGCCTACCCCATAAGGGATAAAGGCGTGACGTTATGTATGTATGTATGTATCAAAGAAAACTTGTTGACCAGTTAGTAGGTGTTGGAACTGTGAAGGCCTTGGGTGGTGGATACGGGGGTATCCGCCGCTCGCTTCCTAAGGTCTTCGCTAGCAGCGGCGTGCTACGTGTTACGAGCATGCCGCTGAGCGAGGGAGGTTCCGCGCTGCGGAAGGCACCGGCGGGTTCGCGGAAGAATGTTTAAGCGGCGGGAGCCAACAGGTGCGTGACGTAACACCTTGGGGTTTTAGTCGGTAAGAGTCCGACATAACCTGGCCGCTCCCCACAGGCATCCATGAGGATTTCTTCAAGAAAAAAAAAAGATATTGAAACTGTACTGGAACTAAGCTGAGTCTGGGTTATTTAACACGTTAACAGTCCAGTCCCTAATGTGGGGTCACACATAAAATCTTAAAATCCTTGCTGCGGTTTCTAATATAAGTAAATGATTTGAAATTAACCGAACATGAGCTATTATTTGCACTTTATGATACATTTCATGAGTTGTCAAAAATCTGACAGGTCAGCTATGAACAGCCCCCTTTGGAGAAGCACTATTGAAATTTTAGGGCAGTCACTAGTGAAATTTTTGGGGGTCAAAAGAAAAATATACCTATTGAGTAAATTGGAATTTATAGCTTAATAAACACATTTATTGCACGCATCCGACATCATATTATAAGGTGTCAAATAATCCTTATCTGATCTCTTATACTTGTTCTGCTCTTTGTGATGATCTATTGAAGGATTATGGAAGCCGAAGAGGTTTTTTTTCTAGCTTCTACTCTTCGTTCAGCAATTACAAAAATACAGTTATTTGCCAGATTTATTCTAAGGCGTTAGTTCATTTACACCTTTGTCTTAAAAATTTCACCAATATTGAGCCCCTACAAGTCGTTGAACATAAAGAGCCGTTGTTTTACAAATTTAGGTAAGTTTTACTACCGCGAGGAAAGGGGTCTTTTTGGACAACAAGACCGAGAGCAGTGAACTTTATATCAACATTCGGCTCATCTCTGATACAAAATAAACAGATAAATTGAGAACCTTATTTTTTTAAAGTTGGTTAATATACTAAAACCTTTTCCTAAACATGACAAATCTTTTTCTGAAAACCGCATCCAAATCGGTTCAGCCAAACGCGAGAAAATCACGGACAAAGATACATACAAACATACATACTTGCAGGTCAAACTGAGAACCTCCTTTTTTGAATTCGGTTAAAAAGATGGGTTTACTAACGGTGTTGTGTATCAATAATAAACTTTATCGCTTTGGCATTATTATTAGTTACTTTACACCTATGTCTTTGAAATATGAAATATGAATTATACACGTAGAAGTTAAACAGGCGTTAACCAATCAAGGTGAATTTTGCTAAAGAAAAAATAAAAGGGGCTGCAGAATGGCTGGGTTTAGGAATTGATTCCACATGTGAGGTATTTTCGTCACTAAAATTGTGCATAGCTAATCTCATCTAATTTGATTGATCTCAATTTGATTAACTTAATTTGTATCTTGATTTTGTAACTCGCTAATTTAATTTTATAATTTTTGTATGCTTACATAATTTTCTCAATTTTAAGGCCCATTTAGACGACGCCATTTTCTTGAACATTCAAGAGCAATTATTGCATGAAATCTAGTGGGAGCAAGGATTGCTCTTCAATAATTGTTAGCAACTGTTTACATGCGGCCAGTAATTCCATAATTGAATGCAATTATTAAATGCAAGTCTGGACAGGAAATAATTGCCAGTGCCTTTTGTTTACACCAAGGAGATTATTGACAGGCAATATTTGCGTACAAGTTTTGACCTGTCTAAACACAAACTTTTATGTCATTGTACCACTTTCTGACGCGTTGCTTCAATTATTGCACGAATTTGAGCAGACAAAATTTTCATTCAATATTGAACGTTCTCAGAAAAATGCCACATATTGTCCAGAGTGTTTCTTTCATATTAAAAAAAAAAGTTGTAGGTAGGTATGACTCAACAATTATTTAAGTTTGGTTCTGCTGATTTAATCAAGTTTGTCGAAATTTATCGCAACCATGAGTATTTGTGGGACATCGTTAAGACGACACATCGAAAAGTTTTTTCTTGAAATCTTAGCACCTTAACACGCCGACATAAGGTCGCGTATTGCATAGAAATCGCCACCATCGACACCGCTCAGACACTGAAATCGTTTCAAAAATCGATAAAAAAATAACGGTAACTGCTATGTAAATTTTGAGCAACCAAAGTCCGAACAATAATGTGAAGATTGAATTTAAGTAAATTATAAGCATATGGATTGCATAACTACGTAGTAATTTTAACAAAAGTATGTTTTTAGACGTGTTTTCGAAAAATAAAACTATCGAGTCAAAATCATCAAATCATGTTTTTGAGCAGGCAAAGTTTAGATAAAGATATGAATTTACACATATCAAAATGTCAGATCCACTCGACATGTCATATTCTCATAGTTTGCGATGAAAGTCAATGCATTTTTTCAGTATGTCGCCTTAATAAAAATTATAAAAATCGTGATGCGCGTAATGCGGCACTTGCAGTATTTGCAGAAGAATTTGGAGTTGAAGGGTTGGACCTAAGGAAAAAACAAACAAATTAAAAAAATTAAGAACTCAGTACCAAGGGGAACGGAAGAAAATAAAGGATTCTATGATTTTGGGGACTGAAAACTGCTCGCGTCCGCAAGGTTTAGCCCTCGATGCCTTGTACGTGGTCCCTGGGTGGTGCTAAACGAGCAGTAAAATCTGGTGGTAGGCTTCGGCCGTGGCTTGTCACCACCCACTAGACAAAACCATGCCGCCAAGTGACTTAGTCGCGTTCCGGCATGATGTCTAGTGTAGCCATTGAGGAGGATAGGTCTGAGTAATCGTGCTGCATCGGAGAACAGTTTTCAACTCGTAGGATAATGACTCACCGGGTAACTCGTTTTGGAGGGTAGCGGGATCCGAAGCACGGTGCACCGCTGGCCGACCGCAGGTAGTAGGGGGCCCAAGTAGCATGCCAGCCACATGCGAAAGGCTGCCCCGCCACCTCGCGAAAAATCCCGGGAGGCTCCATCGTGCCGGTTGGCGACCGGTTAGAGAGGACCTGATGGCGACCTCGGGGGGGTTCGGGCGTCCCCGCAGTCTCCAGGCGAGTTCCCCAATGGTGCGTTGTTTCCTACGAGTTGCTTGGTTCCATTTGCAGCGCTTCACTCAACTTCTATTCTCCTCCCTATTCACTCCACTACCAATTCACAATGAAAGGTCCTAAAAAGAGTACGGTTCAACAGCGGTTGCACTTCCTCTCCCTTAAAGTGCACTTCTGTAACATCCGAGGAGTGCACTCCAATCTGAATGATGTCCACCACCATCTTGAGACGGAGAGACCACACCTACTCTTTCTAACGGAGACGCAGATCTGCGATCCGTCAGACTCGGCATACCTTGGTTACCCAGGCTATATCCTGGAATCTCTTTTCCGCCCGCACGCCGGGGTGTGCATGTATGCCAGTGACGCGATCTGTTGTCAGCGTCTCCGTTACTTGGAAGTGCCGGACCTTTCAGTCATGTGGGTTCACATAGATACTGGCCTAGACCAAGTGGTTTACGCCTGTATCTATCGTTCACATAGCGGAGATCAGGAGACAACGAGGCTTATGGAATACCTTGGCAATACAGCAGATAAGATTCAGCAACGTTTTCCCACGGCGCAGTTGGTGTTTCTGGGGGATTTTAATGCTCACCACGGGCAGTGGTTATACCCGTATCAGGACACTGACCATGCTGGCAGAGAGGCCTTTAAGTTTTCGCTGACTTATGGTCTCTCACAGCTTGTTAACGAGCCTACGCGCATCCCCGACGTTGCTGGCCACACTGCGTATTGCTTGGACCTTCTGCTGACAACCGATCCTGACAGATACTCGGTGTCCGTCACTGCACCTTTAGGGACATCCGATCACTGTATGGTGAAATCTGTATCGCTGTACTCGCCACCTGACACCCGCCCAAAAGGCTCCAGGCGAGTATGGCGTTACAAGTCAGCAGATTGGGATGAAATGCGACATTTCTTCGCATCTTATCCATGGCGGCAAACTTGTTTTACATCAACCGATCCATCGTGCTGCGCTGATGCTGTCTCAAGTGTGATAGTTCAAGCAATGGAGTACTTCATTCCCCACGCTGATCTATCCCTTGAAACCAAAGCTCGCCCATGGTTTAATACTGCTTGCCTTGCCGCTGAAAAGCGAAAGCGGGAAGCATACAAAGCCTGGGCAAATGCTCGCAGAAGCAAAGCCCTGGATTCGCATGAACTTAAGAAAAGATACAATGCTGCCGCCAAGTCCTGCAAAAAGGCAATCAAAAGAGCTCGTTTTGCCCACATAGGCCGTATCGGAGACAGAATAGCAGCATACCCTTCGGGAAGTAAAGCTTTCTGGTCCCTTGCCAAGTCGGTCGAAACGAACTTTTGTCGCCCGTCGCTGCCGCCACTGAGGAAACCCGATGGTTCTCTGGCCCACACTGCTAAGGAGAAAGCAGATTTATTTGCTAGTATCTTCGCAGAAAATTCTCGTCTAGATTGCCAAGGAAAAATCCCACCCCAATTACCTCAGTTCGGACCTACAATGGGTACCGTTCACATTCGCCAAAAGGAGGTTCTTAAATGCTTGCTGCACCTAGACGAGAACAAAGCTAGTGGTCCAGACGGTATTCCTGCAGTGGTCTTAAAACGCTGCGCAGCTGAGTTGTCTCCTGTTTTGACACGTCTTTATCGACTTTCGTTGGAATCCGGTAAGGTTCCCAAGTCCTGGAAGCTTGCTAACGTACAGCCAGTACCAAAGAAGGGAAGCCGTGCCGATCCTGTCAACTATCGACCAATTTCAATCACCTCCATACTTTGCAAAGTCATGGAACGTGTATTGAACAATCGACTCCTGGCATACCTCGAGACCAACGAGCTCCTAAGCGATAGCCAATATGGTTTCCGCAACGGGCGCTCGACCGGCGATCTTCTCGTGTATGCCACTCACTTATGGAGCGAGGCCTTGGAGGGTCATGGTGAAGCAATAGCTGTATCCTTAGACATTTCCAAGGCCTTTGACAGGGTCTGGCATGATGGTCTCTTAAGTAAGCTTCCAGCTTATGGCATACCGATTGGGCTCTGCGACTGGATATCTGATTTTCTGAGGGAACGGTCAATTCGAGTAGTCTTAGATGGCTTCTCCTCCGACCAAATGGCAATTAATGCCGGGGTACCTCAGGGATCTGTTCTCTCTGCAACATTATTCTTGCTGCACATTAATGACCTTTTAACACCGGGCATTATTAGTTATGCTGATGACAGCACTGTTGTAGAGAGATACGTATCCAATGCGCGAGCGAGCCCCCGTGAAATCCAGAGTTTAAGAAAGTCAATGATTGAGCGCGTTGATTTGACCTTACGGAAAGTATCCGATTGGGGTGAGTCGAATTTGGTCAAATTCAACGCGTCCAAAACTCAGGCGTGTCTATTCTCCGCAAAAAAGAGCACCTTCACATTAACGCCCACTTTCCAAAATGTATCTGTCCCCATCACTGACCATCTAGGGCTTTTAGGCGTAACTATAACATCCAGTTTAAACTTCGGTCAACAAATTGTGTCCATGGCTCAAGTAGATTCGAAAAAGTTGGGAATCATCTCGAAGGTACGGCGGTACTTCAGCCCTGCACAGCTTCTTAACTTATATACAGCTCAAGTGCGATCATGCATGGAGTACTGCAGTCATCTTTGGGATGGTTCAGCCAAATATCAACTAGAAGCGCTGGACTCCGTTGACCGAAGAGCCCGTAAATTAATTAACAACGTCGACCTTACGACCTTAAAACTACAGACCCTAGAGCATCGTCGTAAGGTTGCTTGTTTAACCGTGTACTACAGGATACATTTTGGTGAGTGCGCGAGTGCTCTGTTTGAGCAAATTGAACCCTCACCCTTTTACCATCGGACTACTAGACGCAGACAGAACTTCCATCCGTATGTGGTTGATATTCCGAAAAGTCGAACTAAGCGCTTTGACAGTTCCTTTTTGATACGGGTCGCCAAGGTTTGGAATGAACTGCCTGCGTCTATTTTCCCTGACCAGTATAGTCCTAGTACTTTTAAGCGTCGAGTGAATAGGTTTCTCGTGGATGGACGTGTACCACCTTAGTCTTCATGTTCACTTAACATCAGGTGTCATGGAAGACAAACGTCCCATCCATATTTTATAAAAAAAAAAAAAAAAAAAGTACCGGATCAGGTAGTGCTGATGTTTATAAATCTAAACTGAGTTGGTTTAATTTGATGGATTCTTTTTTACGGAAAACTTCTGAAACCAGGAAAACAATAAGTATATAGTAGTGTTTTGCTTTTGTATAGAAGGTCCAAATTTATCCAGTAAATAATTAAACTGGAAGACTTTTTTAAATATTTCTTGTCTGAGAATAGCAGCAACTAATAACACACCCTCCTCAACTGCAGTCATGTTTGCAAATGGTAGTACATACAATAATTGCATGTAAGAATTGGTGCGTGCTATATACACTACGAACAGTTTTGAATGGAACTTGTTGCTATAGTGCAATAATGTTACGTGTTGTTTAGACGCTACAAGACATTTATTGCTTCAATTTTATGTTATACCTCAGGCAAGAAAATGGCGTCGTCTAAATGGGCCTTAAGTATTTCATTCATAAATTTATTCATGACATTTATCTTAATTAAAATTTTGTAATTATAAAATTAAATATAGTCACACAGGTATTATTATAACGTATGTATAATTTAATAATTAGATAGTGTGTTGTTTTTGTAATGAAATTTAATTTTAAACTTATTTTGTTTATTGATGAGGTTTTTACTGTTATAAATTATAATACCCTCGAGCCAAATAAACCCGACACTATACCGAAGATATCCCAGACGTCAGCCTGTACGAGATTAGTATGGCCCTTAAACAGCTTAAAAACAACAAGGCCCGGGTGATGATGGAATTACAGCCGAGCTTCTGAAAGCTGGTGGCAAACCTGTGCTTAAGACCCTTCAGAAGCTGTTCAATTCCATCATCCTCGAGGGCAAAACGCCCAAAGCGTGGCTCCAAGGCATAGTGGTCTTGTTCTACAAAAAAGGTGATAAAATCCTTTTGAAGAACTTCAGACCCATTACTTTGTTGAGCCATGTATACAAGCTGTTTTCAAGAGTCATTACGAACCGTCTCGCATGCAGGTTTGACGACTTCCAGCCTCCCGAACAAGCCGGTTTCCAAAAAGGCTTTAGCACCATAGACCACAAAAGACGGAGGAGTATAACCAGTCACTTTGCTTGGCGTTTGTGGACTATGAGAAAGCCTTCGATTCGATCGAGATCTGGGCTGTACTGCAGTCTTTGCAGCGGTGCCAAATTGACTACCGATACATCGAAGCGTTGAAGTTTTTGTACAAAAACGCCACTATTTCAGTTCGTCTTTAGGATCAGAATTCGAAGCCTATCCAACTGCTGCGGGGCGTCAGACAAGGCGACGTTATATCACCTAAGCTGTTCACCGCAGCGTTGGAAGATGTCTTCAAGCTTCTGGACTGGGATGGGCTCGGCATCAACATCAACGACGAGTACATCACTCACCTTCGATTCGCGGATGACATCGTAGTCATGGCTGAGACCCTGCAGGACTTGAGTAAAATGCTCGATGACCTCAGTGGAGCCTCGCAGCGAGTGGGCCTTAAAATTAACATGGATAAGACGAAGATTATGTCGAACGTCCATGTTGCACCTACTCCTGTGGTAGTTGGAGGCACCACGCTCGAAGTTGTTGACGATTATCTATACCTAGGACATAAAATCCAGTTAGGTAGGTCCAACTTTGAGAAAGAGGTCAATCGTCGAATCCCACTCGGCTAGGCAGCGTTCGGGAAGCTCAGTAAAATCTTCTTGTCACAAATACCGCAATGTCTGAAGACAAAGGTTTATAACCAGTGTGTGTTGCCAGTGATGACATACAGCACTGAGACGTGGTCGCTAACTATAGGCCTTATAAACAAGCTTAGAGTCGCTCAGCGGGCAATGGAAAGGGCTATGCTCGGAGTTTCCCTGCGGGATCGAATCAGGAATGAGGAGATTCGCAGGCGAACTAAAGTCACCGACATAGCCAGAAAGATTGCAGAGCTGAAGTGGCAATGGGCAGGACACATAGCTCGCAGAACTATGTGCCCTGAAGTTATCGAGTGGCGGCCACGTACTGGGAGACGCAGCGTAGGCAGGCCCCCCGCAAGATGGACCGACGACCTGGTCAAAGTCGCCGGAAAACGCTGGATGAGGGCGGCGCGGGACCGAGCGACGTGGAAAACCTTGGGGGAGGCCTATGTCCAGCAGTGGACGTCTACAGGCTGTGGATGATGATGATGATGAAATTATAATAAAAACATTGTTTACTATAATTTCAACGCTACAACTTAATGTGTATGGGCTACAATTGTCTGAAATACTTAAACGTTTTTTTTTTTATAGTTGCTGAGGTCAAGATTTATTACTGCACAGGCTCATCATACGTTATACGGACACAGTCTTTTTTATCAAAGAAATCGGTGAAAAAGGCTGTTTCCATGTACTCTTGCTCGGGCGTTTGTTGCCTCACGTAACAGTTGCAAGCAGAACTTCTACAGCAAGTTTAAAACAGCATAAAGAAAAGAGCAGAGACTGCCTAGTGCGAGTTTTTTAACTTTACGTTAACTTCGTTTTGTATGGGATTTGGGATAGTTAGGTACGATATGAATGAAAACTTATCTACCTCTAGGGCACTAGGTAAAAGCTTAGGTACTCATTGGAGAACTAAGAGTATAGGTACCTATGTCTAAAGATACTACTGATTATGTATGATATAATATATTGTTAACTATGTTTCCATCGTCAATAAATTAAAATAGAATAAAAGTTTAAATGTTTAGTCTTCCATGCTGGACTGGGAGCAAAAGAAAAACATAAAATGTGCCAGCTGCTTCTCTTCTCGAGCATACTGTAAAAGTCAGTATGCTCGGAGGTTTTATTGACGTTTTGTGGGCTATAGGCTGACCCACTATCACTGCAAGTCACTCATAATCATTATAATACCTCCAAATTTGTCAAATGTGACATCAGATGGTTTATATCTTCTGGTGTTCTGTCTATTACTACCTACCATGGTCTACGCCATAAGGAATACAGGCGTGATGTTATGTACTTATTCGTATGTATGTATGTTTATGCAGCAAAATTATCAGCACTCCGAATAAAAAGTTAAAATATAAGTTTAGCCCTGACTGATTTGGCTTACTGCTTTAAAGAAAAATAAGAAAAATGTGGCACTATTGGTTATTAGGAATATCTTTACCCAACCGCAGTCGGGCTAGGGTCGCCATTTAATTACCAAAAAATCATTTTGAGACTTAAATTATAAAGGTAGGTCATGCTAGTTGGTACTTATTTATTCAAACGTACAGAACTTTGATAATCTTGTTTCTTCTGTATGCCGGAGTGTTTCACGACGACTCTCACTATCAGTGATGTTTTCGGATCTGTGATAACTTATCTGAATGCAGCTTATTTCCAGATTGCCTAAAGTTATTTGGTCAGTGTAAAACAAATGCAAAATTACTCTTTGCTAAAATATTTTTGATGAATGATGAATCCTTTTCAGGACCTCTTTATCTATTGGATTTAAAGCTGATACACACCGATAGCGAGGTAGTATTTTTTCCATGATAATTTAGGTTATCAACTGAATTATTTGTTATTTAATGAATTTTTTGTTGTTAAAATTATTGATCCATTCTTGTACCGGCCCCACTGAACGTTGCTTTAAGATAAGCTACCGCGCCTGGGCAGCATTGACTTCTTAAAATAGATACTCGCAATATAATACATAAGATGGTGACCTGGATTGAAACGCATTCTATAATAAAGTTAACAACTCTGTGGATTGCTAGCAAATTATTCCTAGTTAGATAGAGATTTTCAATTACAATTGATAGATATTACAAAGAAGGTACTTACACTCTTATAAATACGCTTTTCCTTCACATATTCTCAAATAAAACTTTACTCTTTGGGAAGCTGATTAAATTTTAAACAAATTAGATAATGATAATGTGTTTGAAACTGGCTCTTTAGTATCTGTATTACCAGGTAGTGACATCACTGTGTGCAGTGTTTTTAATCAGTGGCAATGGCAAGTATCTCTTTCCTAAATAATATTTTAATTCGCATTAAATATGTACTGGTTATACAGGGTTGATTTGTAGTCATCGGCCAAATTTTTTTACACAATAAGTATCATTTATAGAAACGATTTTTGCAAAAAAGTATTTTTTTTTTATAAGGAAATTAAAAGGTATATCCGCAGTATGTTAAGCTAAGCATGGTCACTCTAAATTACCATTAAAATAAAGTCAACTACGCGCTAATACAAAACATCTCGTAGTACTACGTCGTACTATTAACAATGAAATGCCGCGAGCTATGTTCATCAACAGCGACTATTTTCAAAAACGTTTGTGTTTCCATATTTCTACTATTTTGTACTGTGCGACATATGCTGGTGACTAAAAAATAACCCTGTATAGGTACTGTATACATAATAGGTTGGGGAAAAATTCTTTTCGCATTATAGTATGTATGAACTTGTAATAAAATCTGTTTGGCTATAGTATTTGTATGTGGCTGGTTTTGGTATCATTGAAAGTTAAAATTTTAAAGAACATAATTCCAAATTCAAATTAGGAAAATGTGTGATTTTCATTTGTTTTTCGTACTGTCAAGATGAGTGAATCTAATGAAGAAAGTCGATACATTTTAAAATTTTACAACAAAAAAGGTAAAAATGCAACGCAAGCCGCGAAAAAAATTTGCGATGTTTATGGACCTAATGCAGAGTCTGTAAGAGTAGCACAAATTTGGTTTAAGCGTTTTCAATCCGGAAATTTTGATTTCAAAGATGCACCTCGCTCTGGTCATTACGGATAAAATGGATGCCATTTTTGAAAAAGTGGAGCAAGATCGGCATATCAGTAGTTACGACGTAGCTGAAGAACTGGGAATTGACCACAAAACAGTTTTGGCGCATTTGAAAAAAGCTGGGTACACAAAAAAGCTCGATATTTGGGTACCTCACGAGCTCACTGAAAGAAACCTAATGAACCGTGTACTCATTTGTGATTCTTTATTACGACGTAACGTAACCGAATCATTTTTGAAGAAGCTGATAACTGGTGAAAAGTGGGTCACGTACGACAAGAACGTGCGAAAAAGGTCGTGGTCAAAGGCCGGTCAGGCTTCACAGACTGTGGCGAAACCCGGGTTAACTCGCAATAAGGTGATGTTGTGTGTGTGGTGGGATTGGAAGGGCATTATTCATTATGAGCTGTTACCACCAGGCAGGACTTTCGATTCTGAACTCTACTGCGAACAACTTATGAGATTAAAACAAGAAGTTGAGAGAAAGCGGCCGGAATTGATCAACAGAAGGGGTGTGATGTTTCATCATGATAACGCTAGACCTCACACATCTATAGCCACCCAGCAAAAATTAAGAGAGTTTGGCTGGGAGGTGTTAATGCATCCGCCGTATAGTCCTGACCTTGCATCTTCAGATTTCCACCTGTTTCGGTCTCTTCAGAATTCTTTAGGCAGTGTAAGGTTAACATCACGAGAGGACTGCCAAATCCACTTGTCGCGGTATTTTTATGAGAGGTCCCAAAATTTTTATAGCAATGGGATCATGTCCCTACCTACAAGATGGCAAAAGGTTATCGAACAAAATGGTACATACATACTTTAGTTAAATGTCAATAAACTATATTAAAAAATGTTTTGATTTTTCTTAAAAAATGCGAATAAAGTTTTTCCCCAACCCAATAGTAAAGTGATGAATGAGGTATACCTACATACCTATTTAAACTAAAAATATTGTACCTAGTCTATTTACATTTTGAATTTTGCTTGTAGGTAGTCGAAGAAAATTTGTAAAATCATTGGGAAAATTATCGTTATGAAATCCATACTAACATACAAAAAGTCCTCGAGGTTGTACCTACAGGGGGTTTTAAGGGGGATTTATCAGATTTCTGCTCAAATCTCGAAAATCCTTACCTACATATAGAGTACCGTTAAACGGACAGGCATTGTTAATTTTAAAATGTAGAAAAACCATTGCCATTATTTTATTTTCGCTGGTATGGGGTACATCGAAAGTAATTTGACTCTCTATTAAAAAGCTACTCTTAATACAGAAAAAAGGATCTAATCAATTTTATTTCGGCTACTTTGATACCACCTAAAATCGAACCTACTTTAAGATCTCACATTTTTAAATAACAGTAATTGTTATAGGTATCCAATTAAACAAAGAAATGGAGCTTAATCTTATTCATAACTAGCTGTGCCCGCGGCTTCGCTCGCGATAATTTCGGGATAAAAAGTATTCTATGTTACTTCCAGTACCTCTGATGATTCGTCGAGTAGTTTTTGCGTAAAAGCTGAACAAATATCCACGCTTTCACATTTATAATATTAGTAAGGATAAGGATTGAATTTTTGTAATATTTGACAATTAATTGTTTAGATCACTTTCACATGAGGCTTAAGTATCTATGGAACGAAAATACTTCAGCGCAAAGCTTCCGAGTAAACTATGTTGAAAGTTGACCCGTCCGGCACATGAACATGAAGATTTCTAGAACTGCTAACCCGGAAAAGAGCGACGTATAACTGACCATGCGAGAAACAACTGATACCGAGATCTACTCCAGCAACACGAAAAGTCTGCCCTTGAGCCTTATTAATTGTTATTGCATAACACACCGATACTGGGCATTGCGTTCTTTAAAATTGGAATGGAAAATTATTTGGTATTATGGGAATTCAGGGAATAAAGACGGTTTCTCCTGCACCGCAACCTGTTAAAATTTGAGCCTCGATTACATTTTGTTGAAACTGGGTTACTTTTAGCTGAGTTCCATTTCAAAGTTGTGGTGGTCTTAAATTTCGGAGCAGAGTAATCGGAATGACAATTTTTAAACAAATTTCATGAGAAGGAAGTCCGGGGATATTTAAAGAATTTAAAAGTTCTATCGGGTAATTAGTGGCTTCTTGTTCATCGACCATTCTATTTATTGAACTATAAACTTTGCTTTCCCCCTGTATATTAGACAGTATTTTATTATTAATCTCAGATGCCTGGTCATTGCGAGGAGTTAAAATGGACATTTCGCATAGCCAAGAATTGTCCCTATTTAATATACTTATTTGTTACGTCACCGTAAAGCGACGATATAAGATGTTGTTGGGATTGCACTATACAACATAACTGCATCAGGTGGCATGGAAGACAAACGTCCTATCCTTACAATATATAAAAAAAAAACTCAGGCGTCAGAATAAGTTTTCCTTGGTGTAGTTGTGGATAGGTACCTTCACCAATCTTTAATAATATATCAGAAAATTCACGATCATCCGGGTTATCTCCAGTTCTCACTCGCATGTTTATAGTCAAATGCACCGACTGTATATCACGCCACAAATAAGAGCTTTTCAGGCAAGCCCTAACCTCATCAGCTCGGGTTCCCCGTGGTATTACCAGTAAGGTTTGTCGGAAATCACCACAAAATAAAACCGTGATACCGCCCATTGGTCGATCATTTTGTCTTATATCCCTTAGAGTTCTGTATACCGCTTCTACTCCTTTTCGATGGGCCATCGTACATTCATCCCATATAATTAAATTACGCTATTATCAATATCTTTTAGTGCAACGACCGTCTTGCATGCAAGGAGCATTCCTGCTAAATGCACCACATGGACCATGTATCATATGAGTTTTAACAATGTCGTATAACTGGGGATCTGCAATCGGATCTAGAATTTCAGCACTGATTGAACTGTCTACATCATTAGGTCGAACCTTATAGCTGATTGCCCCTGTTTGCCTTTATTTGACTAGGCTATGTGTCAACTAAACAACTGAGTCCAGCGCTTTTAGCTTAGCAGAACTATTCCAAAAGCTAAAAACGCTACCGTTTTTAGCTTTTGGAAAGACGCTATCGCTACTATGAAGATTGTCGCAAAATGAATTAAGGGCGAGTGCCGTAATTCATTAGCAATCGATTAGTTAAATATCGATGTTCGCATGACAGCCCGTTGATATTCGTATGAAATGTTTTGGCCTTTTGTAACGTTTTTAGGAATAGGCTAGGACTCTTGCTGGCCGCTTTCGGGCGTATTCATTAATTTTAGCATTTACAGCCGGTTCAAAGAGAATGGGATGCCTCATGTCCTCATATATGGGACCAGTGGGAGCAAGATGGGTGCACTTGGATCATACAAGACCTTCCTCCGGAGGACGATGACAAAGCTGTTGAATTAATGAGGATTAACCAGGTCCCTGATGAAAACTTGTCGAAGATTTGTGGTAAGTGTGACTATTGTAGTTTTTTTTTTCTTGCGCTATCTGAATTAACTGTTACTAGCCCAAAGGCCGTATGTTATACCTACTTCTTCTTCTTGCGAGTCGACACAAATTCAAATTCAAATGCATTATACAAACTTAATTTTAATAAGTGTATCACCTCTTACAGGCCACCTCTTCACATCAATCCCGACAATATTTCTTTTACGACTTTTTAAAATCTTGATATATAACACAAAAAATAAAAACAAAAAAAAATTTGCTCCTACCTTTACATTTTGTAAGAAGTACCTATTATTATTATGAAGCGATATTTTACTGCGCAAGGGTCGTGGCATAGCTACGCTCAGAGTAAATAGAGTTACGCCTCTAAACATACATACATACATAACGTCACGCCTGTATCCCTTATGGGGTAGGCAGAACACCAGAGGTTACAAGACTATGTGATGTCACGTTTGAAAAATTTGAAGGTATTATAAAGATGGAGAGAGACTATTGTAGTGACAGGGGATCAGCCTATCGCCGACAACAACGCCTTTAAAACCTCGGTTCCTTAACTGACTTTTACAGTATGCCCGGGAAGAGAATCAGCTGGCACATTCTATGTTTTTCTTTCGCTCCCAGTCCAGCATGGAAGAATCTCTAAACAGACGCTATAAATCTTTTTTGTATGAAAAAACTGAAATTTTAAAAACTATTAATTTTAAAAAGTTGTAGAACAAATGTTGCTGGGATTGATGTGGAGAGGCTGTGTGCAAGAAGTGATGCGCTAATTAAAATTAACCCTGTATAAACATGACTCAAATGAAAAAATATTTTCTTAGTATTTTGGTGTTAAGTGGATATATTGTGGTACCCCATATGACAATTTATTGGGAAAAGTCCGCAGATACAAATAACTAATTGATATTTAGGTTTTTAATGCAGATAAAATAAATAACATTTTAAACAATTCATTTTTTTCTATATCAACCTAAGTACTTGATAGCTTGATTTGTATGTTAGTGCCCCTACCAGGTGTTATAACACCGCACATTTTCCGGCTTTCCCAGGCAACTTATAATTTTTTCATGATTTTTCCCGGAACCTTAAGTCATAATTAACAACATAATAAAATATTTTAATGATCAATGAAGAAAGATAGTTTCAGGGTTATCTGGGTCAAATATAAAAAAGAAAGTCAAAGGTATATATTTAAAATAATTTTAATATATTAAATAAAAGACTAAACATATTTTATCGATAGATATATTTAACCATTTAACCTACTGTTTTGGTGACTTTAGAGACGCCGCGCCGCGCCGCCGTTAAAAAATAATCGCTATCATATTAATAACAATTTAAGCACTAAAATAGCGGACGTAAATCTTAAAACAACTCTTGTTTTTTTGTGATATAAGAGAATTTCATTAGATTGGCATTTTTCTGTAAAAATATAGATGTAGGTATTCTAAAATCGGTTCAGTCAGTAAATAAATAGCTAAGTAGACAGAAACTGTTCCAAATTTCATGGTGACGAGAATTACGACCCCTACCTAACACTTATTTCCAGGAATACCAGACGACCCGGTAGCTACCGAGATGATGTGCTCTGTGTTCAGGAAATACATTTCAGCCAGGACCAGCCTGGCTTGCTACAAAGTGGAAAATGGGAATAGAATTCTGGTTGGTCTCAACGTTTGTTTCATTGAAAAAGAAGACGAAATTATGGATACAAAAGAAGTAAGAATACCTAGATAAATAAATAATAAATAGTAATTATATTTCTGACATTCACAAAACATTATCTAGCTCAAATTAAGTTTCTTAAACTTGTGTTATGGATTATAACGGATATTAAACATACTTAGTAGGTAGGTACATGTATAAATATTTTTATTGGAAAATAAACTTATACAGGGTGACTGGTGGGTCACTTTCGAAATTCGAGGACGTGATAGTTTGAGACACGAATAGAAAAATAATAATAATAAAAAAAATTAATTATTTACTGAGTAAACTTAACCGAAAGTCAAAGAATTGATTACGCAAGGCATGGTTACTCTAGCGTTGGTATTGATTCGCGTGCCAGGTCACGTGCCGCGATTGACTCAGTTGTATGTAAAGTAAAAAGTAACATAGTAGTATTTGTTTATGGGGAATTCTAGTGAAAAATAAGTATTTTACAACAACACATCTGACTTTTAATACATAATTATGATCAGAATCGAGTACAGAGTGCTCTCCTTCAGTATCTAAAATTTGTTACCAGTCACCCTGTATAATACCTTCATACCTCCGTGAACTTCTAGTACTTACCCATAAAAATTACAAAAAAAACTTATTTTTAACGAAAATTGCTTTCATACAAAAATTTAAAAACAGAATTTTCGAAATTTTCGAATTTTTCTTTTTTTATATTTTTTCTGCATTTAATCCTAATGGACAGGACACCCTATAGAGTCCTTCTTTAGGGTTGAGTGCAGCCGCTGCCGCTCAATAAGTTATGGTATGACTCACAAAACATTTTTTAAATTAGATCTCTTTCTTAATTAGCCACGAACGTTTTTGCCTGCTTTCACTTTCTCTTGCAAAGTTTATTGTTGTTATTTATTACGAACAATTTTTTTGTCATGTTTTCAGGCAGAACAAATTAATAACGAGAAAATAAACGATATATTAAAATCAGTAGCTTTTATGAACGGACTGTACAACGCTTGCAAGTATCTTGGAGTGGACAGAGTATTGGCAGCTATAGGCTTGTGCGTGGTGAGAGATCACCGAGGTTTTGGACTCGGTGCCAGGATATTAAGCGCTAGGTAAGTGAAGAATCGGTATTATGTTGGCTCAGCAAAAAATAGTCGCAATTTCCTGAAAAGTAGTCGTAAGAGGCACTTACCTTCTGCAATTCGACCTATCTATGATTCTTGATTTTCATGAACTCTGGTGCCTCTGATCAGGGGGATCCAGTGCTCGCTTGTTGGTAAGAAATAGAGTAAAAAAATTGGGGCCTTTCATCCATTCCAATTAGGTACATACTTTTACTCTGTTGATTGAAAGGTTAAGCAACAATACATCTGAGCTCCGACACCATACTTAGCCACCTGCTGAAATACCTGAAGTGTTTCATATTTTAAAGGAGTACGTACCTTCGCCTCATGCGCACAAAGTCACAGAGTGGTTGAAAATAATTATGTACGAGGAATAACGATATCGTATTATTATTCGTAGAACAGCACCTTTATTCTCTCCTGATCTTTGGTCAGTCTACTAAACACATTACGAATATGAATTACCAACGATGCAAAACAATGTGGAAGGCTGGAATAAACGCTGGAATGCATTATTAGATCGTACGAAACTTGGCGTTCGATGAACCGTTTTCGCTGTGGTGACACTCGATGAACTAACATTCGATATCATGTAGGGAACCCACTAAGGACCGACTGCTTAACGTGCCCTCCGAAGCACGGAAGTTGTCGTGAGAAAGGACTGCCTCATAATGTTGCCGTACATAATGTTGAAAAATACAGAATCGGGCCCCTGACAGTTTAGAAATACTGTTAATGTCATTTAATTTTCCTTGATTATATTTATGTTGTGATGTTTTCAGAGAGCCAATGTGCAGGCATTTGGGTGTAAGAGCAACATCGACGCTTTTCACGGGCGTCGCGTCGCAGAAACTAGCTGCGAAGTGCGGCTTCACCCCCGCATTGGACTTGAAAATGACACAATTTGCTGACGCCGGGATTAAGTCATTTCCCAAAGACGATGAGAGAGTCTTTAAGATTATGTATAAACGCTTTGATTAGCTATACCTACGGACAATTTGAAAATATCGACAAATCTGTAGGTATATGAAAGTGGACGAATTAACCATCTTGACTGGTTGAGTTTATTTAAAATGGGTTTGTGATCCTAAACTTAATTTAATAAATTCCTTACACTATAGTTACACGATTGTTTTTTTATTCGCCTTTCTAGATATACGAGCCCCGATGCAAAATAGTTCGTCTAGTGTGAAATTTTCTCATTATTTTTGTCTATCTATGTAGAATACTTATTAAGCTGTTCTACTATCGCATGTCGCATCACTTAAGCCCTTTTTAATTATGAACCAAAAAATTATAGGTATAAGGTTCGTAAATTTATAGATATCCTGTTTTAAATTCGAAGAAGTTACAAGCAAAATAGTTCGTTTAATTGTTAATTGATGCAAAAGAGTTCGTCTACCGTTGAGTTAAATAAGATTATTCCATCTTTGTTCAGTTATGTTCGATAATTTAAAATTATAAAAGTACTTCTGTATAATTGGTTAAGTAAGACAGAATAAATACGGAAAATCTCAGTTATTTTCATTTGTTTTCAAATAACAATGGGCCGTGGCAAACCCGTGTGTGAAGAGCTTTGAAAGCGAATAGTTTGTGGGGTTGATGCTAGCAAATCAAATTACCAAATATATAGACTTAATACTTCCCAGATCTACAGTACAATCTATCAATCAGTACTATAAAAAGAATAGAACAACTTCTTGTTTAAAGAAAACTGGTCGACCAAGCATCACGAGTGCAGCATAAAACAGAGTCATGAAGAAAAGTATCAAAAATAATCGTCGTGCTCGAGCTGGAGAACTCACGGTGCAATGGAAGGACATGATTTACAAAAACGTCTCAGTTGAAACTTGCAAAAGAGTCCTGAGAAGAATGGGTTACGGATTTTACACCGCTAAGGAGAAAACGAGAAACCACTGTAGACTGCTGTACCTACAAAGGAAAAAGAGGTTGAAGTTTGCTCGTGATCATTATTAAAAGTCCATTTTGAACGATCAGTGGCGTAGTATCGTTTGTAGTTACATAAATGAGGCATTTCATACCGATTGTCTCAAGCAAAAAGTGAAGTTTGCAACGTCTCTTATGGATATGGGGCTGCATGTCTGCACAAGGTGTTGGTGGTATGCAGTTTATAGGTGGTTTTATCAATGCTGCGAGGTCTTAAAACCTTTCGGAAGAGTTTACTGCCCTCTATTCCGTCACTCAAGCATCAAGATTCCTTCATTTCTCAACAGGATGGTGCTTCCTGCCATACTGCAAGGACAACAAAGACGAAAAATGTCCCTACAATCGAACAGCCATCTAACAGGCCGGACTTATCGCCGATCGAAACCCTATGGTAGAAAAATGAAAAAAGTTATTCGTAAAAATCCATCTAGCTCGAAGAGCCAATTAAAGGCTAAACTCTTGGCTGACTGGGAGTCAATCAAGTCTGAGGAGTGGGCAGCGTTGGATGCTACCATGCCTCTTCGCATTAAAGCTGTCATTGAGAGCAAAGTGACAAGGGTAGACGAATATTATAATGTGCGTTAAGTTTTTTAGCACTTTTTTTTTATATTTTGTACCGTCATGAAGTTATGTTGAAATAAACTTTAAAATTTTCCTCAAATCGTAGTTTACTTTTCATTAAAAGTTCTTAATTATTTTACCAATAGGTATATACCTACTTTCTATATTTTACGCTTTGCACTACTTTCTATACTAGACGAACTATTTTGCATTTGGGCTCGTGAACGTATCTTACTCTATTGCATTGGGCATTGACATAAGCGGTCATTGGCATAATAGGTCTTCGAATTGTAAGCAGATGGGTACCTCTCGCTGAGACTGAACGTGTATTTATAGCAACATTTCTTCGTTATAAACATTTAGCTACATACTATAAAGGAAGACACTTGTCGTCTGTTTGTTCTATTAATACTAAAACGAAGGTCAATGCCTTCACTATTACTCTGAGACGTTTGGTTTGTCTTTCGCGTCTGCAAACTTTTGGATGAAAAATTTGAAATTTCCGTAAATTCGTTTTTTAAGCTTTGAATTATTTAATTGTTCTGGGGATAAAAATAAATACCAAAACAAGGCCAAACAGCGCTTTAAACATTATACCCATTTATTTTTATCACACTGTTCAAATTGAGGTAACTAAAAACCATAATAAAAAAAATACTATACAGTTCTAATAAAAACAAAATAATATTGGCACATCTGTATGCTACTGCCAAAAAGCATCGTCATTCTTATGAAACTAATCTTACTCCTAATAAGTAATGTTAGCACCAGAAATATTATAATACCTATAAAAAGTTCACAAAAATCATATTTTTTATAAACATATTTATATTAAGATTGTTCATTTGGTTACTTCTTTTGCAATGCTTAAACGTCACTATGATGGGGTAAAAACAGTTTGATATCGAATATCATAACCAGGAAATACCAAATAATTAAGTGAATCAGGCGTTATTTTGCGGAAATCCATCACAACTACAAGTTATTTCGCTACACCAAAACACTAAGGATTTTCGTGAATTAGCACATCGATCGCTCTTCCTTATATAAGAAAGCAGTGCGACGAAAACAGCTTTTGCACCCTAAGAGTTACCAGATCAATCGATTGACGTCGACCGGTTTTTTTTGGTCTAGTAAAAACTATTTTGGTTTTTTAATAATAAATATTTCTGACACACAACATTATCTAGCCCAAATTAAGTTTCTTAAAGAACTTGTGTTATGGATACTAGATAACTGATATAGTTCAGAAATATATAAACATACATATTGAATTAATACATTAGAATAAACTTAAATAAACATATAAACAGCCATGACTTGACGACTAATATCTGTGTTCCTCACACAAATATCCACCGCCGCCGGGACTCGAACCCAGGACCTCTGGCATAGAAGGCAATGTATGTTGCCGCTACACCAGCCGGTTTTTTTTTGTTTTGTAGGTAAAAGGTTGTCATGTAATTTTGGTTGCCTGGCAGAGATAGCTTAGATAAGGCCGCCGATTGTGTTATCTTTTTTAATGTTCTTTATTTTCTATTTTGTGTATGTACCTACTATCAAAAAATGTTCCGGTGTTACACCTTTAAGGCTAAATTCACTTGCACTTTACTAGGCTGTTCGGTTAGCTCCGCCTTGCATTTTGTTTTATTTGGTAAACAAGATTTCGAGATCAAATCATGTATTTTTATTTAAATAAAAAAAATAGAAAATAAACAAATCATTACATTTAAATGGTTCCACTGTTTAGTTACAATTTATTATTATAGTTTATTGTTATCGTAACAAACATATTTTTAAAGGACAGTTATGTTAAAAAAGACATGATTTGATCTCGAAACCTTGTTTAACAAATAAGACAAGTTAATAAAGTAGTGTTACCCCCTTATTCATATGAAATATCAAATTGAAATAGTTTATAAAATGTATTGTTTCTTTCACTCTTTTGCAAAATGAAAGAGAGCCAACACATTTAATCAGTGTTTTAAAAATATTCGGAGAAAAAGGGATCACAAAAAACTAACCGGCATCGACAAGGGTTTAACTGCGAATAAGTAAATAACAAGGAGCAAACAAAGTGCAACCACACCGATGATTATAGATATGAGATCTATATTGTTTCATTGGCTGCAGAGAAAAGTAGGCGGAGCTTCGATCCAAAAGCCGTTCAAGGGAAAATATTCTTAACTGGAACACCGGGACGGGAGGCGAATGTACAATGAAGAGTAAATAAACGACTCGTCGACTAAACCGTTCTACCATCGATCGATTGATGTGGAAACATCATGAGCATGCTTCTTGTTAAAGCGAACTTTCGTGTAGGCGGTGGTTTGCAGTGCGGGTTGTAGGTTTTCGCCTCTTTGTTGTATTTACAGTACTATTCGCACAACAACATACAAAAAAAAATCATCAATAGTGTTTCGGCGACGTGGAGTTGTAGTATACAATATCTAAATTCTACTAATTACTATGCTCTATTTAGCAAGTAAAGCAACCTCGACACTGTATTTTTGGTTACTAAGCATCACATTTTTTTTACTAAGACTTATCCAATGGATGGAGTATATTTTTGTTAATTAAACTTTTAGCTATATCCAAGCCCTGTAAATTCTGCCATTCACCATGCAGACATCTGACATTCACTGATGGTTGTTTTACAGCCAGCTCAATGTATCTTATGAGCATGTCATTGTGTATAAACTACAGCACTACGTTATCATTCAGTAGACATTAGCTTATAGAGTGATTTAGTTACTTGATACCACTTGTATAAGCGAATTCAAAAATGGAGGCATAAGTTTACGCTAAGTTCGAAACAAAGTTCTAAAAGACCGAGAAGTTGCTATAAAATAATGATTTACCGATTTAAATTTAAAACACTTGACAGGAATCTTAAAAGAAAGTGCGTGTGATTCGGTCAATGGTCGTGCAATAAATTATTACCCTTGTTGCAATGCGCCTCTAAATCTCCACTTTTGAATTCGACTGTACATATAAAAGTTACAATCAATCAATCAGTAACAAAACTATTGTGACTATTTTCCTATCCCTGCAACTTGCATAGTGCTGTCTAATGGAACTAAAGTAACCGTCACGAGAAGCTATAAATTATGTAAACAAACATCTTTTAGTAAGTAAACATTTTATACTGCGAGATAATAATAACTTGAACATATTCAATCGACATGAAATATAGACGGGTTATATGAAAGTAACAACCTATTTAATTTAGTCGAATTATATTTTAACGACGCAAAGCGCTATCGTTTGTGTTTCTTGGTACCGGAACGCGTCCGTCGCAGGGATTGTAAACTATCGGGACGCCATTTTGAAATAAACAGTCATTCGAGTTTCGAATGCGTACGAGTTTGTTTGTTTCATTGCTTTGCATATATCGCGGATCTGGTTGTTATTGTTAATTTTGTTATTGTTTCGTTATCACTTTTTAATTGTTGTAACTTTAATTGTTGCGTTAATTTTATTTGTTATTACGTATAATGGAGCCAGTAGCCAGTACATCTAAGGAAATAAATTCGCCACGAAAAAAACTTATTATAATTATTCTGAAATAATATATGTTAATTAATAAATTATTAAATCTTAAACAAATTCTTTTTTTTTATTGGTCCAAATGTTGTGAACTCCTGAACACTTGTTTACAAAATTTATAGCTTCTCGTGACGGGGACTTTATAAATTCATATTTCACAATGGCTGATCATTACTAACTAACAAGGAAATTCATCTAACACACATCACTAGCCATGTTTATTTCCCTCGTGTAAATATATGTTCTCGAGCAACAAATCTGCCTTATCTTTAAATATACACGGTGGAACATAAGTTGTAATGTGTTAACTTTAATTTAAAAATGTGTAGGTATTTTGGATAACCGGCAAAAATAAGCAAATGATATTTGACACTTCGTTCATAAAAAAAAATTTCAATTTACTGAGTGGGGCCAACGCTACGCCACGAGTGTCTACACGCGTACTATACATCCGTATACGCGTGACGCAATTACGCGTGACGCAATTCCGCGTGACGCAATTTTTAAGCTATTTTATAGCTTCTATCGCGGGCCTTGAGCGTGGGGACCGAATTCAGAAATTCCGTAACGAAAAAAACCTAACACCCCCCACTCCGACCGGCACAGCGGTGGTACTTTGATTTCATAACTTTACATGCGGGCTTTAATAAACAATCAGCGCCATCTACTAGGAACTTGTGGAACTTCATATTAGATCAAACATTACTGCATGAATAAAATAAATAAATAATTATAATTGCATAAGTTGATAAAAAATGCTATGCAATAGCTTTACCGCGGCAGTCTCCGAGTGCCACACGTCTTTTTTAAATAAAATTTCATCAGAGTGCTAGTACAGTCGTGTCAATGGAATACTTAACCTCTTACTATTTGGCTAAACTTCGATTAAAATCGATGCATGATGTACGCGCGTGTAGCACGTCCGTACTGTACGCGCGTAGCTTCATTCGTATCAGTTTTTTTTCGAGTTCAGCGTTGGCCCGTAGACCCATAGCATTTGTACCAAATATTTTCAACCATTTGACCACCTTTTGAGGTGTTTTTGCTATTAATTATAATTATCAATAAAATTTAATTTTTGCTTCTAGAGTTAATGCAATGAACTTGCTTTTAATACTGCTACATAAACAAAAAAATATTTTTACTACGAATGTTCCACCCAGTATTTGCAAACTTAGTTAATATTCATTGACATTATCGTACACAGCCTTGTAATTCCTGTGAACACATAATGTGCCATATTTGACATTACATTCCCTTATTTTAATTCTCTCTAATGCTAAATTTAAAGGCTACAAAATCAGTTTTTGGTAGCATCTTTCAGGCCCTCTTGTAGCACGGTGTGTGGGTATTCAAACGCACCATACTCCATAGCCTAGATATCGCTAGTGAACTTTGCCAACGTGAGCAAGCGCAAAAACGTTTGATGGGTCTATTTTTTTTAAACTATCATCATCATCATCAGAACTCTTTGTAATGAGCCCACTGCAGGGCATGAGTCTGTCCCCTGGGTGACGAGGAGGTATATACCATAATCCACCAAGCTGACCCAGTGCTGGGGGGGTGGATGCCAGACTTTTCAGGGCGCCGAAATGGCTTCTGACAAACCCTAACGACTACTGTATACAAGTATACAGCACCCGGGACCGACTGCTTAACGTGCCCTCCGAAGAACGGAAGCCGTCGAGAGAAATGAATGGTCGGCGGTCACCCATTACCGATTAAGTACCGACCGCGCCGAACGGTGCTTAACATGTGATATCGTATGATACACACATTAACCATGGCGCCACGACGACTTCAAAAAAGTTGTTTCTCAAGCTATCGGTTTAAATTCAAAATTCAAAAAGTTTTATTCATCTTAAGAATTTCACAAAACACTTGATGAAGTCATCATATACTTCGGCTTTAACTAGTTGTTGAATAAGATATAGTAGACCAAGAGACAAAAAAAGCCGGCGGAAAATAACTCTTGGCACTCTTTTTCAGTCAGAATTATCAAAATAATACAAATAGGTACATACAAATTGACCATGACAAGACAGCTAATTGTGAGAGCCAATGTCATGCCACAACCAAATTGCTTACATAGTAGGTGCAATGAGCTGTGGATGCACAACACGAACATGACAAACTGAGAACAGAGTATTTAAACAAGAATGGAATAAAATAGTCATATTATCAGCAAAAGAGAACTATGTTTTATGTTTGTATGTATTTTTTACATGAATTCATTATGGAGTTTCGTAGAAATATCCGTTTGAAACTTTAAGTTAGTTGAAGTTACTGTAAGTTAGTTCATCAAGCCAATTTTCATAAATCATGTATCTTTCTTTACACATCGGTGGCTTATATGTTAAATTTTTGTGAATATTTTTTTCCGGCACAACAAGTTCAGATTACTAGTTTTACTATCGTTAAAAAAAAAGTAAAAACGCTGCATTCTCGCCTTAAGTTTGAGGAACCCTAATTGTACAATAAAGAGACCTTAAATAAGAGAATGTAAAGTCAAATTCAGCTCAATATCTTATTTAAAAAGCTATCTAAGCCTTCAATCTATGTATTTGAAACTATCTATAAATTATCTAACATTGTAAATCCTACAAAATAAACCTTTTGCAAACACTAACAACGAACTTTTTTTCCTATGTTTCACTTAAACGCTGGCAACCCAAATAATTCAGGTTTGAAGTTTGCTAACGATGGCAGCACTATGGTGGCGTGGGTTGTCAGTCGCTTGTCTAGATGTGGATCGGGTACCATGACAGCTTGCATCCCTGCCGCTATGCCCGCGGTGACACCATGTGGAGAGTCTTCGAACACCAAACACTGAAATGTGAAAATAAAAGCATTTAATATTGTCTTATGTTTTATAAGTTAAGTTTTATATATATAAATAAATATTTCTGACACTCACACTACATTATCTAGCCCAAATTAAGTTTCTTAAAGAACTTGTGTTATGGATACTAGATAACTGATATAGTTCAGAAATATATAAACATACATATTGAATAATTTTTTTTTATTAGAATATAAACTTAAATGAACATATAAACATCTATGACTTGACGACTAATATCTATGTTCATCACACAAATATCCGCCGCCGCCGGGATTCGAACCCAGGACGTCGAGTTAAAATGTAAAATATAAATTATATGCGATTAATCCGGTTAAAAAGTAGTTTTATTTAAAAGCATTTTAATAAAAATAATATAATACGAGGGCGGTTCAATAAGTCCGTGACTTTTGGAATAAAACACAGATTTTTTGATAAATAAATAATTTTATTTTTCAACGTAGTCTCCCTTGAGCTCTATACACTTTGTCCAAAGCTTCTCCAATTTTTTTATCCCTTCCGAAAAATATGATTTGTCGAGGTCCTCAAAATAGGCCTTTGTTTTGCCAGATGACTTCATCATTGAAGTCTAATCTTTTTCCACCAAGCCATTTCTTCAGGTTTGGAACAAGAAGTAGTCAGTCGGAGCCAAATCTGGGGAATAGGGCGGATGAGGGAGCAATTCATTGCATTCATGGATTTTTGCCATGGTAACTGCACATGTGTGCACCCTTGCATTGTCTTGGTGGAAAATAACTTATTTCTTGACCAAATGAGGTCGGTTCTTTTTCAAATCGTCATTGAATCGGTCCAATAAGTTGGCATATTATTCTCCATTGATTGTTCTTCCCTTTTGTAGGTAGTCATTGTGGATTATCACGCGTGCACGGAGACATATGTCCTACATAGTCAAATTCCTTAACAACTGGAATGTCGTCCCGAAAGACTTTGTCCAATATTAAAACGTTATGCTCATGGAAAAAATAATGACACACACAATCTTCATTGGGATCGCCGTCATTTGTTAAAGTCCGTCTCAATATATCGGCGTCTGTAGTCGTAGCGTCCCGGCGTACGGTCCGATTATGGCAATTATGCAGAGAGACTGGTAGGTCACTTTTAAAAATTCGAAGACTTGATAGTTTAGAGAGAAAAAATATACTAAAAAATTAAAATTATTTACTGAGTAAACTTAACCGAAAGTTAAATAATTGATTACGCAACGCATGGTTACAAAAGCGTTGGCAGCGATCCCAGTGCCAGGCCACGTGCCGCGATTGACCCAGGCGTAAGTAAAGTAAATAGTAACACCTCTTTTTTTCTTTATGGGGAATTCTAGTGAAAAATTAAGTCATCATCATCATCCACAGCCTGTAGACGTCCACTGCTGGACATAGGCCTCCCCCAAGGTCTTCCACGTCGCTCGGTCCCTCGCCGCCCTCATCCAGCGTTTACCGGCGACTTTGACCAGGTCGTCGGTCCATCGTGCGGGGGGCCTGCCTACGCTGCGTCTCCCAGTACGTGGCCGCCACTCGAGAACTTTTCTGCCCCACCGGCCATCTGTTCTTCGAGCTATGTGCCCTTCCCCTTGCCACTTCAGCTCTGCAATCCTTCTGGCTATGTCGGTGACTTTGGTTTGCCTGCGAATCTCCTAATTCCTGATTCGATCCCGCAGGGAAACTCCGAGCATAGCCCTTTCCATTGCCCGCTGAGCGAATCGAAGCTTGTTTATAAGGCCCATAGTTAGCGACCACATCTCAGTGCCGTATGTCATCACTGGCAACACACACTGGTTAAAAACCTTTGTCTTCAGACATTGCGGTATTTGTGACGAGAAGATTTCACGGAGCTTCCCAAACGCTGCCCAGCCGAGTTGGATTCGACGATTGACCTCTTTCTCAAAGTTGGACCTACCTAACTGGATTTTATGTCCTAGATATAGATAATCGTCAACAACTTCGAGCGTGGTGCCTCCAACTACCACAGGAGTAGGTGCAACATGGACGTTCGACATAACCTTCGTCTTATCCATGTTCATTTTAAGGCCCACTCGCTGCGAGGCTCCACTGAGGTCATCGAGCATTTTACTCAGGTCCTGCAGGGTCTCAGCCATGACTACGATGTCATCCGCGAATCGAAGGTGAGTGATGTACTCGCCGTTGATGTTGATGCCGAGCCCATCCCAGTCCAGAAGCTTGAAGACATCTTCCAACGCTGCGGTGAACAGCTTAGGCGATATAACGTCGCCTTGCCTGACGCCCCGCTGCAGTTGGATAGCCTTCGAATTCTGATCCTGAAGACGGACTGACATAGTGGCGTTTTTGTACAAAAACTTCAACGCTTCGATGTATCGATAGTCAATTTGGCACCGCTGCAAAGACTGCAGTACAGCCCAGGTCTCGATCGAATCGAAGGCTTTCTCATAGTCCACAAAGTGGCTGTCCGTCTTTTCTATAACCTGCCGCAGCGTATGGATGTGGTCTATGGTGCTAAAGCCTTTTCGGAAACCGGCTTGTTCGGGAGGCTGGAAGTCGTCAAACCTGCGTGCGAGACGGTTCGTAATGACTCTTGAAAACAGCTTGTATACATGGCTCAACAAAGTAATGGGTCTGAAGTTCTTCAAAAAGGTTTTATCACCTTTTTTGTAGAACAAGACCACTATGCCTTGGAGCCACGCTTTGGGCGTTTTGCCCTCGAGGATGATGGAATTGAACAGCTTCTGAAGGGTCTTAAGCACAGGTTTGCCACCAGCTTTCAGAAGCTCGGCTGTAATTCCATCATCACCCGGCGCCTTGTTGTTTTTAAGCTGTTTAAGGGCCATACTAATCTCGTACAGGCTGACGTCTGGGATATCTTCGGTATAGTGTCGGGTCAATTTGGCTTGTGGGTCTTTTGCCATGTCTTGAACAGGTGCCCGTGTTGTAGTGTATAACTGCCCGTAGAACTTCTCAACTTCCCTCAAAAGTTCGGGTTTAGACGAAACAACCCTGCCGTCGTCCGTTTTCAACTTCGTCAGTTGGTTCTGGCCTATAGACAAATCTCTCGCGAAGATCTTAGAGCCCTTGTTTTGCTCGATAGCCGTTTCAATACGGTCTGTATTAACCCGGCGTAGGTCGCGTTTTAGGGACTTGGAGATTTGTCTATTTAGCCGCCGATACTGAGAAGCATCTTCCGGGGACTGCAGGATCATTGTGCGTCTTTCTTCCATGAGTTTGAGGGTAGAGTCTGAGATTTTTCCAGTTCGTTTTGCACGGCGGGTTTTAAAGAACTTAGACCCAGCCGTGGAGACAGTTTCCACAAACCTGTTATTGAAGTCGTCCATATCGACGCACTCGCCGAGGCATTCAAAGCGGTTCTGCAATTCGAGCTGAAAGCTTTTGGGGTTTTGGATCTGGATGGGTGCAGGACGAAGTACAGACTTTATCAGTCGAGATCGCTCCAGTTTTGGATTCAGACTCAATGTGCCTCTTACTAAGCGGTGATCGCTACCGATTTTCACGGCATTGATCACAGAGACATCATTGAAAATCTGTTTTCTCGTTGACATGATAAAGTCTATCTCGTTTTTGGTGTGACCATTAACGTTCCGGACTCCGACTCCAAATTGCCCCACATTCTGCTCATCGCCGCTTTGTTTGCCTAATTTTGCGTTAAAATCCCCCATGACCACGTTGAAATGAGTTTTGGAGCTGTGTATGGTGTAACGGTTCATAAAAATCCTAGACTTAATTTACAATCTATATTATAAATAACATATAAAAAATAAAATCAATTCTCGCATCTGAGAGCCTATTCCAATACCTACATGTAGATCACAGGATCTTAGCCTATGGGCCAAACCGGTTTGCTTGCGAGACTATACGCGACACGAGTCACAACGACGACCGAGCGTGAAGCGTGGTGATTGCACATTTGCTTACCTCTGCTAATTGTCATTTATTTTATTTATTTATTTATTTACTTTAACTTAAACGATACAATACCAATTACATAAGTTAAAGAAAGTCACAATTTGTCATTATATATAAAAAAATAAAAAAAAATTAAATGCAATATCAACATATGTCAAAAGAATAATAATTATGAAACAAAAACAAAAGAAAAATAATAATTATACAATAAGATAATAAAAAATAAAAAAAAATTATAAGAAAAGTACCTAATAAAGAACTTTACAATGAAATGTCAAAAATTAAAGTTAATAAAATATAAAACAAACACTTTTAATAAGGACATGTCAAATAATTACATTCTCGCAACATTTTAAGCAAACTGACATAAATTTGTTCCACTCATCTACAAACATATCGCAGTCAGGGTTTTCGTCCAGGAGTTTGTTAAGTGCGGAAAGAGTACGCGGCAGCGGCGAGTTTGCGCGTGCGACCGTGCGGCACCGGGGCACCGCCAGCAGCTTGTGCTTCCTACTGCGAGTGTAGTTGTCGGGGACAAACAGACGAGCTAGCTCGTTATGCAGCTCGGGTGCGTCGATCTTACCACGAAATATTTTTAGGATGGTATTGAATTGGTCGAGCGCTCTCCTGACCTCTAACGAGTTATACCCTAGGAACCCTAAAAGGAAGCTTGTAGGATACAAGTATGGATAGTACCCTCCTATCCGTTTATAGAGAAAACGGAGAAATGCCTTTTGTACTTTTTCTAAAATTAGCGTATAAGTAATCTCGTACGGATTCCAAACGCACGCACTAGATTCTAGCTTGCTTCGGACTAACGCGTTGTATAATATGCGAATCACCGATTGGTTCCTATAATATTGATTTACAAATTTTAAGGATAACTAAGTGGATTTTTCTAAATAAAATTAATAATTATTAGTGTGTGATTTATCCCCAGTTTTGGGTAAGTGTTGCAAAGGAATTTCTACTAGTAATTAAGTTGTCTCTAATAGCTGATAAAATAGAAATTGCAAGGTACCTACTATAGTTAAATTACCATTACTTCTTACATTCTAAGCCATAACACATTTCATTTCATACCTAATAATGCAGTTATTCGCTACAAATCTTTATGTTTATTAGTTTAAAACAATTTGCAAATTACAGTTACATAAAATATAATTCTTTTCTGTTAATACCACGCATCCGCTTTCATAGAACTACTGTAATCTCTTGTTGGTAAAGTAAATGCCTCATCACTGGTTGATTATGTAATGCAAGCACTAATCTCTGTTCCTACTTGCTGTGTGTGCGCTTTGGGAGCACCATGTCGCAGGCAGATTTATCAATCCCAGATTATCTACAACATATGGTTTTATGGAAAATTACAGGGACCACCGCTACCCTTTATTGTCGGGACTGATTACCACCGGGAAGAATTCAGAACTAAACCTCACTCGGACGGGATCTCTGCCGCCTTGCCGCCTGAACATCCGACTACCGCTGGAGCACTACCCTGACCTGCTGGACCACCTCGAGCAAAACAACAGGACAGTGACAGTGTCTAAAATACCTCTTAAGCAATCGGTCAGTGAACGAGTTAGACTCACGCCCAATATTCGAATCACTAAACTTAACCTTTTCCCCGCCACTTTTGTAAGGACACGCAGGGGGTGTCATTAAATTATTATATATATCTTGAATTGTAGTTTTTTTTTGTCTCATCTATATTTGAGCAATTCTAAAGCCCAAGAACACGACTAGCGTGTCAATGGCTTTGGAGATGTCCTCATACATAGCCTCCACCTCATCATCGGAGTGTGTCGAGGTCGGAGCATAGACCTGTATGACCTTCAACGAATACCGTTTGGTAATTCTGAGTATCAGGTACGCTACCTTATTCGACACGCTCTCGATTTTTGTAACATTGGTCACGAGGGTTTTGTGGACGAGAAACCCGACACCACCTTGGGACAGTTGGTCGCCCTCCCGGAAGTAGAGAAGATTGCCGGATTTCAGGATTATCGATTCCTCTCCCTGTCTACGGACTTCAGATAACCACAGGATATCCCAATGCAATCCACTCAATACTTCCTCCAGCTCAACAATCTTTTCATCTGTCCGCAGTGTCCTAACATTGTATGTCGCCAGGGCCAAGGGTCGTCGTCGGTAGCCTGGTCGAACCCGGGGATTCTTAGCACCCCCTGTCCCGCCGTTTCCTCGACCGCTACCTTGATCGAGACTAGCGGGACCGCCGGGGACTAGGGGCCGGGGCCTTTGTTTGTGGTTCATGTTTTGGGGGGGAAATGCCGTAATCGCCACGCTTGGCAGGCGGGTTGGCGATCGCAGTGTGGTGTTAATATACACAAAAGGACGCTGCTGCCCGTCCTCTGGTTTGTCCCTTAGTCGACTCTTACGACACCCACGGGAAGAGATGGGGTAGCGCTATTCTTAAGGCGACGCCACACGCCAAAAAAAAAAAGAAAAAGAAAAATTAAGTACCTACTTTTATTACATAGCAATGACCAGAATTGAGTACAGAGTGCTCTCCTTCAGTGTTTAAAATTTTTCACCAGTCACCTTGTATGACCATCAGCACAAACTATGAAAAATATCGTGATCAGGTTCCTATACTAGTGAAGGCTATAGCTGTGTCGTTGAAACAAGTAATTAGAACTTTTTTCAACAAATAGATAAGTTCCATCGAGAATAATAATTGATTTGGGAATTTCTGAAAAATCCGAAAGTACCCGTAACCGGCGATCATGTATGAAAAGATTGAAGAACGTGGCGGAAGCGAAAGAGGTATGTCTGGATCGTAGCAATTGGTGTTCCCTTGCTGCCTACCCCAAAAGGAAACAGGCGTGAGGTTATGTATGCATGTTGGTAATTTCTTCATTGCTGAATATATGTTTACTGAGGTATTAATCAATTTCGTCGTATTATTTCATCACGTGATATATGGTGTTAACCCATATGTACAGTGGCACGAAGTCAGTCAAGAGACATGATGTCACTAAAACTTTATTTTTCTCAAACATGCTTGGTAATTTGAGCAGTAACTGGTCGAGCAGCAGCCTGGCAATGGTTGTATGAAAATCCATATCTGTCATGTTTAGCGGCCAAATAAATTACTATGTAAAATCATATTTGTGGTGTAATTTAAAAATAATAATTGTATTTTAAAATAAAAGTTCTGAATTGTACTACATAGTTTAATTTCCGCGCATTATTTGAAAAATACATTACATTCTGCAGCGGCCTTTCTTGCCGGCCGCTGCAGCAATGTACCATTTAACATACGCTGCTATGCATCTCTCTTATTTGTATTGTACCAAAGTGCACAAACAATGAACCCTATACCGACCGCTCGCTGAATTGTAGGTGCTACGTTGGTTGCAAACAAGTAAGATAAAAACCTCAGATGTTCGAATTGGGCTATATAATTAATATCATTAGATATCCAAGTATTGCAAAATATCTTATGATACTCCTGAACGAATTTTAATAGCAATTCTTTTATATGGCGATCGGAAATATTTTTTAATGTTTAACCCAATTTTGCCTTTTTTTAAAGATACATTTAGTTATTGTAGGACTTAGGTTCATTTTGTATGGATCATGCAACTTTTCTATACATATTTCAAGAAATTCAAAATATATTGGCTTCCATAGTCTACAATAAATTATTTTAAGGCATATAAAAGTTTTAATGGCAAAAATATCAAACAACCTATATGAAATAATATTTTTTCTTCATGATAATAGATCTTTGAAACTAAATATAAATCAAAAAGATCATGAACCAAAACATCAAATGGATCAAATGGAGAATTAATTAAAAACAATGAAAAATGTGATCAAATCTGGTCGAGTATGCTTTTTAATCAACACTGTAAGCCAGTAAAAAAGACAATGGATTTTTTTATTGTTATTACGGCTATAGCTGATTACTGTCCTCCAAAGTGTTAATCTAAACGCAATTTTTTAATCACATATACAAAACATCTGTATTGTATTTTATTACATACATACATAACATCACTTATGGGGTAGGCAGAATACCAGAGGTTATAAGACCATCTGATGTCACGTTTGGCAAATTTGGCGGTATTATAAAGATGGAGAGAGGCTATTGTAGTGACAGGGGGTCGGCCTATCGCCCACAAAAACGCCTTTAAAACCTCTGTCCCTTAACTGACTATTACAGTATGCCTGGGAAGAGAGGCAGCTGGCACATTCTATGTTTTTCTTTCGCTCCCAGTCCACCATGGAAGCAGTGTATTTTATTCTCTTTTTAATTTTAATTATAATGAGAAAATAATATATAGTACTTAAATTGTAATTACTAAAGACTTATTCAGCATGTAATAACAAGATTTTAAAATTTGTTAAGATCTCAATGAAATTATAAGTAAATCATATATGACTATATATTATAGCTGTAACCCAGTTGTACCCGCGCAATTTCGAAACCCCTGGAAATATAAGAATAAACAGTAGCCTATGTGCTATTCCAGACTGTACACTAGCACTTAGCCAAATTTTACACAAATCCATTGAGCCATTTAGCCATGATTGAGGAACAAACATACGTCCAAACTTTCATATTTATAATATTACTTAGTTACCTTTTTATTCAAAATTAGAGGTTAATTTTTTCTAAGTACTATTTATTATTAAAACATATTCTCAATTGAAATATTCAATATTGTGAAAAAATATTGTAGTTGACAAAGTCTATGTACAGAAAGCAGCAGATCAAGTGTTACATTACCTGTCTAATTTTCCCAACCAATTTTAACTTGATGTCAAGGGCATAGAAAATTTTTAGACAGATTAGTAATGCTTGATGTGTTGCCTTCTGTACTAAAATGTGAAAACACTCTACCTTCGAAGGATCTGGCTTGTCAGGAAATCTAGAAGCAGCAACCAAAAATATATCAGGATGTGGTTTCCCGAACTTGACTTCCGGATCAGTACTGCCCATGACCATGTGGTTGAAACATTTAAACAGGTCTTGATATGAAGCAATTTTAGTTTTCACTGATCTCGCACTGGATGAGGTGGCAACGGCAATAGGAACCTTTGTTTTGTGAAGGTGGACAATCAATCTTTCAGCTCCTGTTGATGAAAGAAAATCTTGATCAATAGACAAAAAAAGTTAAGCTAATTGCAAAATGTGATGGGAGTTATGGCTTAGAACCTGTTTTAGAATTGAAAATTGAACTTAAAGCATTACAATAATTATGTGCAAATATAATTGTGCTGGGTGGGACTAATACTGGATAGGTCATTGATATTTTTTTTTTTCCTGCCAAAGAATGACACTATCCCAAAGGGCGTCCACAGATAGGGAGAGGGTGAATACTCCTAGTACGCACTGGGCTCTGCACGGGTATAAATCCCCGCCGACAGTAGCAACAGCTCGCCGACGGAATGCCACCGTATACCCAGCCAGTGTGAGACTTCTACTCACTAAACACCCCCTTCTCCGATCCCTAACTCAAGAGGTATTCATAGATCGTGTAATGAGCTACCACCCCGTGGGATCCGGGGCGGCGCAATCATGCTGGTATCACATAGAACTATTAGGTGATTACAAAATTGTATGAAATAATTCAAAATGCACTTTTGATTATGCATGTAGGTGCATCAGTAAGGTGGCAGTGTGGACATTGCCTTATTTTCTATATATCATGTGTGTTGTATACCTAACTGTAAAAAATAAATTCAGTGACAGGCATGAAGTAAAATTATGGGAAAATAAGGACTCTTAGGTTGAGTATGCATTAATAATCATTTCGATATGGATTAATGATTTAACTGCCACCAACTGTTATTTATTTGTTGCCATAATAAGTTAAAAAAACCTTGACACTACATCATCTGCCTTATTGTGGCCTTACTACAGACTTTGTGATCACTTATAAAAACTCTAATTTTATACTTCAGTGTTCACAATATATTTAAAAAAAAACTAAGTAACAACTTGATAGTAAGACATGATAGTAAAAAAGATAAATATTCTAAGATGTTTTCATTAAATTGATGAATGCAGAGATCTGATATTTTTTTAAGAAATTAATTTTTAAAAACTTTTTTACTTACCATCTAACAATGGAGCATTAGCCAACATAGTGTCGCCCAAAACTAATAACTGGTCACGGAATTCTTTGGGGGACACAGGAAGGTCTAACTCTTTACACAGAATCTCTGACAAACGCTGTTCTGTGCCTCCTAAGACTTTTACCATAAGTTCATCTGTGTACTTATGTCCATATTTGGCACACAATTGGGTTATCATTTTCTTATACACTAATTCAGTATCTGTAACAGAAAAAAATGTTTTGAGTCACATTGTCATAATAATATTTAACATTGAAACTTCAATAACAGCAAGGTCGACATTAAAGAAATTGGCTATTGCTAAGTATAAAGAAAAAATACCTAGTAAAAGTCCGTCCATATCAAAAATACAGTGCGTTACTTTCTTATAATTTTGTGTGCTCAGATATCTTCGTGCAACACAACTTGATACACATTTTAACAGTGGTATTTTCATGGTCAAGGAAGTTATGTAAAGTTATTAAAACTTTAATTGATAATTTCTGACTAAAAATATAGTCTGTGATATCCTAATTTATTTGATTTTATTGTCTTTCAAAAACTTGTCTTCTGATTTAAAAATTAGTAGCAATTTCACTTTATTTATGTACTAGCATAAAATTAATAATATAGCCAAAATAAAAAGCGCCGGAGTTTACTCCCTCACTTCACCGTATCTATGATTGATTGATTGTTGAGTTCCGTTCCGTTCCGTCTGTCTAAGTAAGGTGGCAGTTGTCAGGTGTAATTCACTGTCAATCAATATTAATATTCAGTCAGGGTGTCATATCGTCGGAAAATCATCTAGATAGAACTTCCAGACTAGCAGAGATGTGTCTAACTGTGGACCCATTTTTAAGCGCTGACCGAAACGTGGAAGTGATATCTACGCATCGGCTCCAGTTGCCCCTCGTCCCTGTAGTCCCCCTGAGAGACCTATCTTTTACATTTGAGCAATCCCCCCACTTTACCATAGCCACTTGGTTAGGTATACCCACAGGGTATACCACTGAACCTATTAGAAATAGCCGGTGCAGCTTTGCACTCAAGAGCTGCTTTTTTCTCAACACCTTCAAATTACATTATTTTGTTAAGAAACCGTTAAACTTAATTAGGCATATTTTAGAAAAAGGGGGCATTAATCGTACATACATACAATGATTTAGGTATACATTTATTTGCATTCTATCAGAAAAGTTAATCACACCATTAGGCGGTGCAAAAGGAAAATATACAGGTTATCCCAAAGCTATGGAACATCAAGGGAAAGTACCTTAAACATCGTAGATAGGGTATTTTGCTGAAAGAAGACTTTATGCAATTATGCGAAACATGCAATACGCGCGCTCTATACCTGAATTATTATTCTAAGATTTCTACCATATGAAATATGTTAATGAGTCACCAAAGACTACAGACTAAGTCTGTCAAATGAAAACGTTATCGGGTCATATTTTGTCAAACTAGATTCAAATTCATTATGGCACAAATTGATGCGTTTCTATGCAAGTGTCCCCCGCCTGAGGCAGTGCTATACAAGATGGAGATCGAAAAGTCGGAAGACTGCTGGCCGTTTTCTTTGAGAAAGAGGAACCCTGCATGTTGAATTCTTTCTTTAAGAAGCCGGAACACTAAAAATGACCTGCAGGGCTAGTAGGCGATCATATAAGACTCGAATCGACAAGATACATATTATCGATTTATTTTATCCTATCATGTTAGCTAGCGTGCGCACCATAATAGATAGAATTACTCAATTTAATACCATGATTGAGCACACAGAACCAAAGCTGCCATACTGTAAAAAATACGTAAGTACGTGCCGCATTCTAAGAAAACATCCATATTCATCGTTGTCGATGGTCGCATGCTAGCCAAGCTGGCTACGATGGTCGCACTTGGGCCACCATGGACAATTTGATCTCTGCTCAATCAATCTTCTTATAGTGTCGATGAGTAAGTAGCCTGAAAGAAATTATATTTTGCCCGCCCAGAAACTTTCCACCTTTATTGTATTATCGATGGCTAGAGCGAGGTCCTTTATAGTTCAGGTTTCCGGGCACAAAGAGTATGATAGAAGGTGTAACATTTTTTGTGGAGTCGCGCCGGACTAGCAATGCTCATCTCTGTCAACACTGAACCCCCATTTGACAGAGTTTTCTTTACTTCAGCCAACCTGGGTCAGGAATCTGTTAAGTGACTTCTAAATTGACCACAGGAAATCTTTCCCCCGTTTGAAATTGTTCAGTCAGAGGCATAGGGCGAATTTTTGACTCCATAAATTGACTTGGGCTTTAGCAGCATCAACAAGGTTTTTTGGGGGACCGAGTGGTAGAAGGTTTATAGGCTCTTTAGCCTTATGGGCATGAGAGAATAGTGATGCAAAGATGAAGTGGTCAATTACTTTGCATAACTTTTCATTAATTACTGTTTTGTTTATTAGGCAAGAAAACCAATCGGTTTCTCCATTCACTGCAGCGCTATGAATCTCTCCCTTGGGCGACGGGGAGATTAAGGGCAAAATCCACCCTGCTGGCCCAATCAAAAAACTGAAAAACTCTAGTCACTACTGTGTAACCAAACTACTTAACGTGCCTCCGAAGCACGGATGTCGCCTTGAGAAATGATTGGTTGGCAGACATTTATCCTTGTACCTACCGACCGCGACGAGCGTTAAAGGCCTTCCAGACGATCGGACCAAACTGCCAACAAGCGTGACCTTGGTCGGATCAACCGAAATTTGTATTTGTTCTACACGGTCGGATGGTTGACTCAACTTGTCACTTCTCTCCGGACTTTGTAGCGTAAACACGTAGGGGAAACTGAGGACACTTGATACTCCTGGGAGACTTGGTACATCGAAATATTTAAAGTACCGGACGTTATTGAACTATTTTGACTGGCAGCACTGACGCTAGTAGTCGAGCCCAAATCAAGGGGGAAAAAATACAGCTATCAAACCGCAATTTTTGACGTGACGAGCATTGTTTTGTTTTTGGCCGGTACAAGATCTTTTTTTGAATTGGAAATTGACTTGTTTTGCGTAAATTAAAGTGAAATTTATTTGTTTTTCTTAGTTAATAAGTTTAATTACTTAGTTGGCTGTATTGTTTGTTGATTATCGGCTCAAGATTGTAATGAGGTAAGATACTCTCACATACTTTTTTGATTTGTGTGGTAGTGAGGACACTTGGTACACAACAACTTGGTTACATTTGATCCCCGGATCAAGTCTCCCATATAATATAATTTGTTCAAGTTCTAAATAATATTTCTTTTTGCAGAATTTTTCAAAAATGCGTCGGGTTTACAAAACTACATGAGTATCAATATATTGCGGTGAAGCCAAAATTCAATTAGATTGGCAGTTGATATAGAGTAACTTCGGGTAATATGGCACACCATAAGCTTTTTTGTAAATAAATAACGAGATTTATGAGATCAATCAGTCTTTATTGGTTAAATCAGTTCTTTGAACTTATTAGTAATCAACAATTCTAATTTTAAGATTAATAACATCGAAACATAACTTTAATTAACGTTTTTTTCAAACTTAAAGAGTCATTAAAATTCAAACATGGTAGGTCAATATGGCCTTAGGCCATATTAGCCACAATGGAGGTGAGCCATATTGCCCACCATAACAAATAAATACAAAATAAAATATAAATCTAAAACAAACAAACTTTGCATTACTTTGCAGAACAAAATTCGCAGAAGAAAATATCTGTTTCCACTCCTGAGCAGTCTTCGTGAGCCCATAATTTACACAGGCATTGAATCCATGGTTCTTCTCTGTTATCCATAGAATAAAGACCATCACAATACAGACACTTTGCATCAGAAACATTGCTTCTATCAGGACTTTCGTCAGAACTGTCGTCGTAAAAAGGTTCATTTTCTTCTTCCGAGCTAGACATCCGCACTTCTTTAGATTTTGACTTCGTCTTTTTACCCTTGCCATTTCCTTTTTTGGCTTTAGTCATAGTCTTTTCGATATGGTCTTGTTTCTTTTTTAATGACTCAAGCAATTCATTTTTGTACGGGGATGAAGTAAGCAATGTCGACTTTGCAGCCCTTCTGCCTCGGTTAGTAGCTTTCCTAGGTGCTATTTCTGGTATCGGAGATAATTGGAATGGAGTTATAAAGTTATGATCTCTTGAAGTTGATGGCTGTGGTGAAGTTGCAATGGAACATACAACATTTTCAAAATTTTCAGGCGGAGCTTTGTTCTGGGTTCTGAAAGCCGAAGTAGCATCATTAGCTGTCGCATTACTCATATCAGGTTCATTTATGAAAGGTGTTACATCAAAAGATTCTTTTTCTATTGCGGGAGAAGACGAAGTAGTTGGTTCTGGTGTGATATTTCCTTGATTGGAGACTCTGCATTCCTGGTCATTCATATCAATAAAATCATGATCTTTGAAAATATTTCTGTCTATTGGATACAGACCTGTTGCACGAAAACCACTGACAGCTATCTCACCGCTTTGAGTGCGCAGAGTGCGCGTCCAAATACTTCCATCATATCATATTGGGTTAAGGGGCGAGAATTGTTCCTCACCCATGATCTTATTTCATCAGAAACATATTTTTTTAGTGGACCCATGAATGATTTATCTAAGGGTTGTATTTTGTGGCTAGAATGTGGAGGAATTGATAGTAAGTGGACGTGATTTTTTCTGGCGAGATCTATCAATTCAAGGTTTCTAGTATGACTGGTATGGCCATCTAAAATAAGCAATACTGGAGATTCTTCTGAGGGTTTCACGTGTTGAATAAAATGTTGAAACCACTTTGTAAATAAGTTTGTTTGAATCCAACCTGAAGGATGACATTCATGTATGGCCCCAGGAGGTGCACCTTTCATTAAAAGCGGGTGACTTCTTTTCCTGGGGAATATGATCATGGGTGGAACAAATGAACCTCCAGCGCTCATACTTAACACGCAAGTTATTAAAGACCCCCTTTCAGCTGATGTTAAACAACCAATTTGTCGTTTACCCTTTTGACTTAGGACTTGGGGCATTCGGAATGGAACAACACTGATGCCAGTCTCGTCCACGTTAAACACTTTTTCTGGAGGGAATTTGTAATTATCCATCAATTTCTCATAAAGGTCAAAAAAATGGTTTACATTTTCTTTATTAAACCCCTTAGCTCTAGCAAAGGAAGTTCCTGTTGGACGGCGAAAAGAAAGTTCTGGATATCTTTCTAAGAATGACTTAAGCCAATCTTTACCTGCGCTTTCATTTTTTGCTGAAAAGGTATGAGTGATATTATTTTTTATTGCCAGTTGATAGGCTAAACTCATGACATCCTTTCGGACTAAGCCGAACAACTTAGCTTCCATTGTCAAAACGTATTGCACTAATTGTTTCTCTAGTTCTTGTGGCAATGTTGGTTTTCGCCCCAGTTTCGCACAAGTAGCTTCTTCAGCTGATATATCTATTTTAGCTGCCAAACGTCTTAAAGTTGTTCGGGGTACTTTGTACAGTTTAGAAGCTTTTAGTGAGCCCATTTTCTTAGTTCGCACATCTTCAATGGCTTTTTTCATTGATTCTTTACACCAAGTTTGCCGTTGTCTTTGTGAAATTGGTTTTCGTGGAGCCATTGCCTTAAAAGAATAAAAAAAACAACATGTAGAAAAATTACGGTACAGGTGGCCAATATGGCCTAGTAGTTCATATTGGCCTACTGCCTAGTGAGCCATAATGGCCGCAAGCACGTTTTTGATAAAAAAATAATCTAACCTACAAAGTAGTAAATAATGTGCTTCTAAAATGTCACCACACTGTTAACTAATAATTAACCCATAACAATATGTATTATTAATTTAAAAACAAAAATTATTTGACGAAATAGAATGAGTAAAACTTACCAACAAAATAACATCAAATTCGATAATTTTCGATCGTCGCTCGTTCTGAACACACGCACACTTGTTGAAACGCAGGGATTGACTGAGGGGACCGAGGGAATGACCACAACAATATGTGCGATACGAATGCCGTTAGTGTGCGATAGTTTCGGAGAAAATAATATAGGCCATATTGGCCGACTAGGCCATAATACCCGAAACTACTCTAAATGTATAACTTTTTAAAACTTTGTATTTGTTACAATTTGATTTTATTTTACAATTTGTGTTCCTTATATTTTTGTTCCTTAAAAGTTCTTTAGTGTTAAATATCAAAACTTTAAGACTTCGTATAATTTTGAGACTGATTAAATAAGTTAAGCTTATTACAAATATCTCATTTTTAATAAATGATTACTTAAGTGGATACTGTTTGAGTCTAATTTTCTTCGGAAGTTTTACCAAAACCTAAACTTCCAGTTTAGATCATGTTGTCTGTCTGTAGGTATTTATGAACACGTAATTTTATTGTGACTAATCAACTGTCCCATGGCATAAGGGATACTTGATCCGCCCTGATCAAGTCTCCTTACAGGCCGAATCAAGTCTCCCATATAGTGGGGACACATGGTACTAACCCCTTTTTTTGAATAAAATTAAATATTGACTTATTTTATAACCTATATGTTTTGACTCCCACGTATATTATACCTAGATAAATTCTTCATACTTTAGTTAAAAAACATCTGAAATTCTCCAAAAATTTAAGATTTTAGGAGGCAAAATGAAAAGGGGGGATCAACTGTCCTCAGTTTCCCCTAGGTATCTAAATATGATTCCGTGTGTTTTGAAGCAACAAAAGATCGGCTTAGCGTTAACTTTTTTATGTTTGAGTGAAGTAGAAAAATAAAGCAATTTGTTTAGAAAGAGAGCATGTAATTTTTATAATAACAATCTGACATTTCATCTCAAAATTTTAAAATTTAGAAAAGAGTTGCAACAGAGGGTTAGGGTTTATATAATAAATACCTCATTACTTTAGTTTAATTTTTATGTAAATCAATTGTTTTAGCTATTGTTACTACACACTTTTCTGTATTATCAAACTGTGGAAACTTCGCTAGTTAATGTGTTATTAATGTGATTAAATTTACGTGCTATTTGTAACTGTTTGTTTCCCAAATAAACATAAATAAATAAAATAAAGAAAAAGAAGAAATTGGATGAAACTGTGGCTGAAAGAGCGAATAATTTTTATTTTTATCTTTATATGTTTCGGAACTAGAGTCTAAAAGACATGGTAAATCAATATACAGACATATAAATTCAGTCAGAATCTCTCGTTCGCGGATTTCGTATTGCGAATCCATTGCAACCACAATGACGTGTGCTCGCGACGACCGACAAGCGCACACTGCAGGGCTCGCGTTGGCCAACAGCGTTCCAGACGGTTGGCTCCAACCACGATCGCAGCCTGTCGGGACGGACGCGCTTCCAACCAAGGCCGTTGGCATCAATCAAAAAATTGATTGGACAACCGAGTTCTACACGATCCATTTTTACATCAACTCAACCAAGGTCACGCTTGTTTGCGGTTGGATCCGATCGTCTGGAAGGCCTTTTAGTTAACCTGCGTTATCGATTGATATACCTACACAGAAGTCATTGCGCCACGATGGCTTTTATGTTACGATGTCTAGGGAGTAATCTCAACATTTTATGAATTTTATATATATTATATTATATTTTCATATAATAGATATGTAAACCATAATTTTTTTGTTTTTTTTGGTACTTACCTATAAGTAGACAATATTTTTTATTTATTAAAAACAAATTATGCATAATTTTAATATGGCTAAGAAATCGCTTGGCTCACCTACCAAGACTAGTAAACCGTGTAGGTTCGGCTTATGGTGCGTACAGATTGCTGTAATTGAACTTGAAATGTAACATTCTACGCACGTTGTGTATTTGGATGTGTAATGCGCAGAATGTTACATTACTAGTTCCATTACAGCAATCTGTACGCACCATTAGAGTAGCCTTTCTGCTCGTGGATAAGCGTGTCGTTAAAGGCCACTAATCCGAGTGTTCCCGCTTGGTGGTAGGATCAGGTTAGGCTGCGACTGGCTTGCCATATAATACCGGCGGTGATGTACAGTTTATAGTATTTTGTTACTTGTATTTTTTCAGTTTTTTTTTTAATTTTTTGTATGTTTTTCATGTTTAGATTTGTCCTTTAATTTCAATGTTAATTGTATTTTGTACTTTTATGAATGAATGAATGATTTATTTAAAAGTAACAAAGACTCAATTAGTTAGTATATAAATGCTTACAGACTATGTTAATAAATATTTAACTAGGTACATATAAAACTTTAAAACAAAATAATTTACAGGCTAATTTACAAATGCCATTCCTGCACCATTCCCCCGCACAGGAATGCTATTTCTTGTTTCTATATTTTCTTCTTTATGTTATTTCTTGTAAGAAACAAGAAATAACATTTTTTCCTCATTTTTTTCTGTTACTTTTGTTTGTGTTTTTGTATTGTGTTGTCTTGTTTTGTAGTTTTATGTTAAATAAATATATGAATTTGAATTTATATGTATTCCGGCAATATTTTATGAAAAGCCAGTTCTTACTGAATCCGGTGTACCTACTGACTGCTGTCATCTTCAACCTCATCTACACCAACAGGTCAGATTAACGTCAAACTCAATCTTAGTCTATTATAAAAAAAACATCAGAGATTTTGCGGAGTACAGAAGAATAAAATTCCTTGTTGAAAATTGGACGGTCTCCGAGGTGGCAATCGTGAGGTCACGGGCTCGATTCCTTCACGGAACAACAAAAAAAAATGTACCGGGTCTGGGCGTTTATCTCTGTATTTATATTCTAGGTTCCCCCTTAGTTCGCTACATTGTATCTCATAACATAACACAACCTTATAGTTTAAGTTTTTCAGATTTTTATTTCGCGCGACCGATATTTCGATGCTGTGCTTGTAGCACCATGATCGCCGCGATCTCGCGAAATCGTGATAAGAATCCCGTGAATTCATAAAATTATAGTGATAATCAACGAATACAGAGCATTAAAAAAACCCACTTCACGTCAAAACTTTGGCTGAGTTGAGAATATCATCAACGTAAACATTCTCCGAATTATGACATATTTTTTCAAAAGTTTGAAATTTTCAATCTACCGATTTCGGAGAAATTTATATGGGACCAACTATGAAGTATCCTCTATCATATGAAACAACAATTTTCAAAATCCATTCATAATTGTCCGAAATATCGTGTGACAAAGACACAAAAAAAAACATACAGACTTACAAACTAATTGAGAACCTCCTCCTTTTTTGGAAGTCGGTTGAAAATAACCGCGATGGTTTAAAACGGTTATAACTTTGTTTACTTTGTGGCCAAGTTGTCATTGTCATGGGATTTTATTTTATTTATTTACATTGTTGAAAGTTGGACGTCATGCAAAATGAAGTCGGAATCATGCGTGATAAGTAATTCTCGGTCGACGTGATTACGTCAATCTCAATATAAGTAGGTATATTGCTACGGTCAAAATTTTCGTATCATAAAATTTACTTTTAAATTAAAATAATTGTATTTCAAATAAGACGAATATATTTCTCGGGACTAGAGGCTCACAGGAAACATTCCAGCTAGCTTAGACTCAGGTTTTGATAGGTACCTATTCTTTTCTCTAAATAAACAAATAAAATTAAAAATAAAATAACATCCCCAGACAATCACACCAACTACATAGCCCCAAAGTAAGCATAGCTTGTGTTATGGGTTACCATGTAGCGAACCTAGAATATAAATACATATATGTATAGATAAACTCCCAGACATTTTCTTTTCATTTTTCTTTTCTTGTTTGGTGCGGGAATCGAACCCGCAACCACTGGCGTCTGAGGCAGATAGGTTTACCGCATCGCCAAAGTGGTCGTCAAAGTGGTCGTCTCTTACATAACTACATACATAAGTTCACGCCTGTATCCCTGGGGTAGGCAGAACACCAAATGCTGTTAGACCATCTGATGTCACGTTTGACAAAGGGGATTGGCGGCCACGGTATCACTTAATTTTAGAGTTTTCAAGCGTATCAAAACCGGGCTATATGTAGTTAATAGGTCAATATGAGACACGTTTTTTCCAACATTTATTGTTGTGATAGTTGTTGGGAATATTTAGAAATACAATAAAATCAAATGAAACTTGCCGAAAGCACATTTTTAATTTCCCGGCAATAAAAAATAATAGTTGTAAAGTCCTACTGTCAAACTTGAATTAAGCCGCCCGCGCCGCCGCCACCCCGTTTCAAACCTCTGGTTTGGTTAATACCTGCTTATGTAATGTAATGGTTTCAAAATACGACGCCATGTTAGAAAAGACGGACTATAAATTCCTGTAATTTTTAGGTTAGATTATTGTTTTGACTTTTTATTCCCAACTTCTGTATAAATCTAATAATTATATTCTGATTACTCGTTATCTAAGCAATAAAACGCACATATTAAGTTTGAGGTACGTGAATGCTCTGTGAAATAAAAGCGGTACTGACAATGTATGGGACCTTGCCATTCTTCTTTAGAGGTAGGTATTATAATGATGGATAGAGACCATTGCAGTGATAGGGGATCTGCCTATCGCCCACAAAAACGTCCCTTGACTGACTTTTTCAGTTTGCCCGGGAGACACTAGTCCATCCTATTTAAATTTTTTTATGAATTACGTATTCATAAGTGTAGTGTGTTCGAGATAAAGGTCAGTCACTCATCGTAGAAACAAAGGCTTTTCCCGCTACCATGCCAGCAACTAAGCTGGTATATAATCATACAATGAAGAGCATTAAAAAAACCGACTTCACGTGCAAAACTTTGGCTGAAGTACTTATAAGGTTGTCAATGTAAGATATTCTCCGTACTATACATATTTTTTCAAAAAACTGAAGTTTTCATGAACTTCCCTACTCAATCGATTTCGATGAAATTTATACGGGACCACCTCTAAAGTATGCTCTACCATATAAAAGAATATTTCAAATCGATTCATAATTAAATAATATTGCCTTAAGTTTTCGCAATTCATACTATTAAATCGACGGCTGGTGTAGCGGTAACATACCTACATAGCCTTCTATGCCAGAGGTCCTGGATTCGAATCCCGGCGTCGGCGGATATTTGTGTGATGAACACAGATATTAGTCGTCAAGTCATGGATGTTTATATGTTTATTTAAGTTTTTCTAATAAAAATATGTATTTATTCAATATGTATTTTTATATATTTCTTAAGTATATCAATTATTTAGTATCCATAACACAAGTTCTATAAGAAACTTAATTTGGGCTAGATAATGTTGTGTTACTGTCAGAAATATTTATTTATTTATTAAATAAAACACTTTTTAACCGGATTTATCGCGTATATTTACATTTTCAAAGTCTGCAGTTCAGTTCAGTTTGTGAGCATTCCATGGACAAGCCCAACCACTACTTAAGGCTTGAATCTGTGAAAATTTTATCTAGAGAGAAACATTACATTCCTAGAATGATCAGCGAAGCGATTGAAATTAAAAAACACCCTAATATATATAATAGAGAAGATGGTTGGAAACTGTCACCGACATGGGACCCTATCCTGAAAAACATTAAATCTAACATCCAGCAAGCAGCACGACCTACAACTCAAGATATTATCAGCTCGTTTTGTGTCAATCCAGAACGCTACGCTCGAAGACTGAGAAACAGATGGAGATGATTATAAAAGTTACTTTATGATGATGATGTATAACTTTTTCATCTATCAATCCGACGCTTGACACCTCAGTCGCTCGTGACCACGGGGTCTGCAAAGACACCGAAACGTCGAGTTAAAGTTTAAAATGTAAATATAGGCGATTGTCCAAAAAATCGCGTAACAAAGACACAAAGAATTATTTGTTGTTTTTTTTTATATTGTAAGGATAGGACGTTTGTCTTCCATGCCACCTGATAGAAAGTGCGCATGAAGACTATGGTGTTACACGTCCATCCACAAGAAACCTATTCACTCGACACTTAAAAGTTCCAGGACTGTAGTGGTCAGGAAAAACAGACGCAGGCAGATTGTTCCACATCATGGCAATCCGTACAAAAAAGTAACTATCGAAGCGTTTTGTTCGACTTCTTGGTAAATCCACTATATAGGGATGGAAGTTCTGTCTGCGTCTGGTAGTCCAGTGGTAAAAAGGGGTGGGTTCAATTTGGTCAAAAAGAGCACTCGCACACTCACCAAAATGTAGCCGATAAAATACTGTCAAACAAGCAACCTTATGCTCCAGCGTCTGCATTGTATTGTGATTGTGACGTGTAAGATGAAAACTTGTGCGTGGACTTCATCGAGTCATCATCATCACTCATTAATTCATTATTCATTACTAGTCACATTAAGTCTAGATTAACTGATTTCAATCCAAGGATACCGTGGTTCCTGGACTTGTGAGGTTTCGACTGTACGAGGTAAGTTCATTCAAAGTTATTTCTGTGCACCATCATTCACATCTACACACGAATTTAGGACCTCCTCCTTTTGGAAGTGGGTTGAAAATACCTATGTCCATTGGCCCGCGCCTGCCATTTTACGTCAACCAGATACCTAATCCAATATTCCACTAGGTAGATACTAATCCATTACTAAACGTTCATGAATTTAATAATAATCAACGAATGCAGAGCATGCAATAAAAAATCCGACTTCACGTCAAAACTTTCTTTGAATAAATTATAAAGTCGTCAATGTAAACATTCTCCGAATTCATACATATTTTTTCAAAAATTTGAAATTATCCATGTAGTACTCAATCGATTTCAATCAAATTCATATGGGACCAATTCTGAAGTATCTTCTATCATATGAAACAAGTTTTTTCAAAATCGATTCATAATTGTCCGAATATCGTGTAACAAAGACACAAAAAAACACACACAAATTGAGAACTTCCACCTTTTGGAATTCGGTTGATAAAATAAGAACAAATTGCACAGGGTGACCGGTGACAAATTTGAAATACTGAAGGAGAGCACTCTGAACTCGATTTTGATCAAAATTATAAAAGTAGTTATTAAATTTTTCACCACAAATCCCTATGAATAAATAAAGAGACCTTACTACACTTTTCCCGACGTGCCGCGCCGCCTCATTCGTAAATAACACGCAACAGCAGTGTTCCCGCCACACGCACACCACCACCCGCTAAGTATCTATTGCACCACGCTTATGTAGGTAACCATGCGTTGCGTATTGAATTTTTTAAATTTCAGTTAAGTTTACTCAGTAAATAATTAATATATTTTTTTTGTTTAATATTTTCTCTTCGTGTATGATCTTAAACTATCACGTCCTGGAATTTCGAAAATGACCCACCAGTCACACTGTACAATCCTCGACAATTCTATTACTTCCTTTCTTATTAAGTACCTGCTACTAACCTATTTACATATTTTTTACTACTTACCTAATTTAATGTGAAGCCGAACTATATCTTTTTTTGAACTACTAGGGTGAATCAAAAAGTTCTTAGAAACTTATATGTATTTAACCTTTTTGGAGGCAATTCGATATTTTTTTTAAAGATTGAAAATTACATATTATTTATCCAGACTTTCAATTGTTTTCGACAGATCGTTCCCAAAATATTAATTTTATTATTGAGTGTTCTGATAAAGAAACCAAACTATGGAGAAAAACGAGTTACGCGCGGTATTAAAGTATCTGTTCCTAAAAAAAATGACAACGAAAGAGATTTTTTCGGACATTCAACAGACATTAGGGAATGATGCTTTACCTTATTCCACTGTGGCTTATTGGGTTGCTGAATTTAAAAGAGGTAGATCGAGCTGTAAAGATGTCCCGCGTTCTGGACGACCTTCAACCTCCATCACCGAAGAAAATGCCAAACAGTGGAAAAATTGGTTTTAGACGGCAGAAGAATTACAATGAAATATTTAGCAAAGATCCTTAACATATCGTTTGGTAGCCTTCAGGCAATTTTAACCGATTCACTGGAGTTCAAAAAAGTGCCAGCAAGATGGGTGCCACGAATGTTAACCGAAGAAAACAAAAATCGACGTTTGGAAATTTCTAAGCGTAATCTCGAAATGTTCCAACGTGATTTAGATCAATTTTGCCGTCGTGTTGTAACCATGGACGAAACATGGGTCCACCATTTTGACCCGGAAACGAAAAGACAAAGCATGTCTTGGAAACGACCATCCTCACCACCCGTGAAGAAATTTCGAGTTTCTCCTTCCGCTGGCAAAGTTATGGCCTCGGTATTCTGGGATAGTGAAGGAATCCTTTTTATTGATTATTTGCCAAAAGGTAAACGATAACTGGATCCTATTATGCAAACTTAATCCAGAAATTACGTGAAGCGATTAAAGAAAAACGTCGTGGGAAATTGTCATTGGGCGTGTTGTTTCTCCAGGATAACGCTCCACCTCATAGTTCGGAAGTTGCGCTCACCGCAATACGCAGTGCTGGCTTCGAAGTCCTTGATCACCCAGCATATTCTCCTGACTTAACCCCAAGTGATTTTAACTTATTTCCAAAATTAAAGGAGCATATTCGTGGAACTAAATTCGACGATGATGACGCGGTTATGACTGCCGTAGAGGAGTTTTTTAATAGTCGAGAAAATGAGTTTTTTGCGGAAGGAATAAGAAAATTGGAGATGCGGTATTCTAAGTGTATTAGATTAGAAGGAGATTATGTAGAAAAATTAAATATTTTTGTTTATTTTTTTTTGTATTCATTCTAAGAACTTGTTGATTTGCCCTCGTATGTTTGAAAAATGTGCATCTCTTGGGGAAGTACTTTTTTTTATTTAGTCATAAGATATCCAACAGCTTAGTATAACAATAATGATTTAAGAATATTATAACAAAATATCTCAGCCAGGATACAGTCGAATGTAGAAGTCGAACCTGAGTATACCTATACCTACCTAAATTATATTAGACTGCAAGTAGTGCATAAATAAAAGATAGATTATACATATAAAAACTATAAAAAAACTATATAGGGTCTTTTTTTATGAAGATCAAAAATTTTTAGGAGAAGGTTAAAAATGATGGGTGGATTGAATTTATGAAAAAAATATTTTTTTGTTAGGTAAAATGATATTTTTTAAGTCTGTTATTTACGACTAAATAGCAAGAAATAAAAGCGTTTTTCCAACTATTAAGAAATACGTTAAGCCCCGATTTTTCAATAGTCAGAAAAATTTGATCACTAAAAACAATTGTAAAATTTCAATAAAAAAAAAATATACTTACAATTATTTTTGTCATAAATTGAATCCACACATGATTCTTACTTAACATTCTCCTCAAATATTTTGATCTTCAAAAAAATGACCCTGTATAATATACTTACCTACTACAATACTGAAATTGAAAATAAAGCAGTTATTTTGTTTTTAATGAAGTATTATTGTATTTTTACTTATGTATGTTCCTCTTCTGCAATTTTAACGTGAAATTCCTACGAAACCAAAAAGTTTCACGGATAAAACCGCGCGTCTTCTATTGATAAAGGTTTGTATTTTGTATTCATTTTAAATTGAATATAAATTAATAGTACTTACCTTGTTACGTTTTCAGAAATACCAAGATTATTTACTAATTAGGTAATTGTACATGTACGAAAAAATTACGAAAAAAATAACTTTTTTTAATATATTGTAAGTAACATGCCTAAAACTTTTTTCGTAACCCCTGCGCCCAAAAGTTACAAGTATCCTTTTCTCTTTTTTCAGGAATCTAACAACTACCTACTTTGTTACGTACAATAGTTTTGTCACAAAAAACGGATTAATTTACATCAAAATTCGTTCTTTTATATTGAAAAGCTTGACACGACAAGTCAGTTCCTGCTTTTTCTACCCCGTCGAAACTCACTCACTCCCCGACAGCGACTCGGTCCCTCACTCATCGGAACTCGGACTCATTCAGTCATCGCTGGCAGTCCGGCTGCGACCGTCATGGATCGCAGTTAAATCCGCGTGAGCTGTGCCGAAGTTCACAACAACGCTTAGTTTCTTAATTATTTATTTATTCTTGAATTTTATTAGTAATTAAATCAAACTAAAATATTGTAGTGTATTTATCGTTACATAGTGTATTTATTCTTTACAAACATGTCTGTAAACGAGTGTTTTTGTGTGAAACTGTCGCCTAACAAGAAATCGATTTTTGGATTGAGAATGAGAAGCCAAATATTGTATTTATTATTGTTTGCCAGTTTTTTGGTAACGCCGTCCTTTGCGGATTCGGAAACTACGTGTTCCGCAGTAAAGACTTACTTCGAAAGAAAAGGAATTTTGTCCGCTGTTGATATACAAGATGCACCGACATCAGGTAAGGATCACTTTCTTATTAAAATAAAAAAACTATTATACCATTATGTTAGATAAAAATTAAAGCAATTTAATCAATAGTCATATATTTGAATTCTTGGTTACATAATTAACTGATCAATTGCTTTGAATTTAAAAAAAGAAGCAGTATCGGCTTAATTTCAATATTATTGTAACATTCCCATAATTGGGTAGGTTCATCTCTAGGTTTTAATACCTGTTATTGTTTTCTTCCGAACTCTTTGTATTACCGAGACAATGTCTTCAACTACATTTCAGACCTTTCCAAGAAATATTATTTAGGGATTAGAAAAGACAAAAGAGCTGATTTTCGGATTAAAGTTGGGCTAGGTACCTATCTACACTCAAGGTGTAAGATACAAAAGTGTGTGATGTTAATACGCAATATGACGGTGATTTTCATTCATTTTATGAAATTCCTGTATTTTATTGTTTCAAATTGAATAATTAAATATTAATTTTGTGGTATTTTGTCGTTTACCCACTGAACATACCCGATCAAAAACTAGAGTTTTTTTTCTTAAATAAGTGTACCTATCGGTAACATATTAACTCATCGGAATAGATCACAGGCAACTAAATACTACCTACACTAAACTAAATACTACCTACACTAAACTAAATACTCGTATTTCTCACGCACAACGGCGCGTGGGCAAAAAGTTTTAAAGAAAAAATCTTCTCTTTTAAGTTATAAAGGTAGATTATTGAATTTAGCACTGCAGTGTTAGGGTTGATACATTGAACTTTTTATCAACCTCGATGCGTGGTTTCAGTAACTTAATCTAACACAAGTTCAGTAAATATAGTAATAGTAAATATATATTTAGCATTTGCTCAGAAAAAAATTGAATTCATAGACATTCAGAATCGTTTACCAATATTACATATTTGGTAAGATATAATCACTAAAACTTTTTATTGACAAGGTATTTAAAACCATACAAATACATAGAAGTTGCGTATTTAGCCCTTATAAAACATTTTTAGATAAGATATTTAATTACGATTTGAAATAGTAGTAAGTGGAAAATTAATTAGATACTATAAAGAAACGAATTGCAATAACATCACTTGTCTAGCTAAAGTTGTTTGATATTATCAAGTAAAGTGTACAGCAGGTTTTCTTAAGTATTTTGCATAGCTTGTTAGTTATTTAGCATGCAGTTCTCGAACACCGGTAGTTCTAACGGGTGCCAGCCGTGTCGCGACAACTGCCGCCAACTGAACGTGTACCAAGCATGGAAATTAAGTTTGCTTATTCATATAAATCTATCGTAAAATAGTCATCTTGGATAAATGCGACAGTAGTATATTTTTTAGGATACTTATCGGTTATCTATCTTCACTGCATAAAGTAGTTCACTTAAGGATTACCTACCGCTATCATTGGAATATCCTGTTTGGATAGTTTTCACCCTAACTATCTATCATAGCTGTCAAAGTTGTCATACCGTAGATAACCATTTAGTAAATAAACTTCTAGTCTGTTCCGCTATTGGTGTACAGCTCACATTTAACGTAAGCACATTGTAGAGTTCTTAAAAACTATCAAGTTATAACATGTCTTGACGATGATATCAGAGCTATGAATTGAAAAAAAAGAGTATGGTTAACCTTCATTTTAAACCATATTGTAAGGTTAATTAACTAATATTGTTATGAAATGTATCATCCAACGTAAGTAATCATGATTATTTAAAAGTCATGTCTCTGATTCCCTATAACTAAGGGCCTCTAAACATACTCTCTCCAAACGAAATGCTTGGAATTGACATACAAAATTATGCAGTGGGTGGACTGGTTGACAACTTGTATTGAGCAAACATAGCTTACGTTAAATTGAATATACTACTGGCGCCTTTACAAGTGAGAGAATAGGATAGATGAATACTTCAAAATGAGCTGTCCTTTTCACTACGCTAAACAGATTTAATTAAATCAATTTCGTAGTTCCTCGAAGCCGACAAGATTGATTTATTGAACTGTCACTTGATTAAGTACATACTAATTTATCAGTTTCTTCGATACAAATCCATATCTAAAGTGATTTTAGTATAAAGAACTTGTTTGTCCTAACTAACAGTATTTTTTTATCTATTCTTAAATAAAGTTAGTGGTGCTGCAATTCCAAACGTAAAATATTGCTCAAATCGAAATATGAAATTTTACCGTTGGAATAAAAATCACCAACCAGATCATGTTGTGCAATATTATCGTCTTATAATTCTGTTTAGATTTGGAACAGTGACCAACCCTTGCCAATTATCTGTCTAACACTTGAATGACACTACATCAAGACCCTTCCAAGTAATAAAGAAACTCAATTAAAACTCGCAAACAAGTATTGAGCAAGAGAGACGTGTAATCGTGTACTTGCTCTAACCCTCTCTTTCATTTATTTGAAAAGGGTTTCTGATTAATTTGTGGTATAAGACCTCTGAGACTTTTATGTCGAGTTCCACAATACTCATTTCGTAATTAGGCCCTTGAATGCCGAGGGAAACAGGATGCCGTGCTTGTACTTCTTCGTTTTTATGCTACCTACATCTGTCTGTTTAATTGTGTAGGAATCCGAATTTATTTTTTTATTCTGTCGTTTCTCTGTTTTGCATTGTAAGAATTCATTAACAAGGACAGTAATCTTTGTAAGTTGTGAACAAAGGCTAGTCAATGCTTCGGCCTAATTTAATTTGTTTATAATAGCTAGTCAATATACTAAAGCCGTAAAATCATGATCAGAATATTTTAATGATATAGAATCCAATACAATTTCGAGGTCAGTAATGACGCATTTTCAGAAGATCGAATTATAATGCTTATATGATACATGCACTATCATAAATCAGTTAGTAAAAAAATATTGCTCAGATAAAGAAAGATATTGTAAACTACAATAAAAAAAAAAACTAGTGTTAGTTTTGTCGAACATCCCTCGGAAATCACGATCACAATCATTTAGCGGTACACGAAGGAATGTCATCCGGAAAATCGTTGTCTCGCGATTGGCAACTGTAGGTATTAATGCATTACCGGACATTCCTCCAGCGAGGCAGGTGCCGACCTGTCGCTGACCGACCGGTCTGTGGCTGTTCCAATAAAAACATGCATTCGAGTTCTCAACTTAACCACTTTTCGCAGTCGCTTAACAAACGCCGAACAATAAATTATCATCATAAGGCTTAATTATGTTATTCTCGTTTTATGGAAGCATATTATACCAGCTGCAGACATCTTAATTAAAACAATTTTAAAGATTATTGTATATTAATATTTGCAAATGCATTAGTTAAGTTAAGGGTTACGCTTTTTTAGTTTCAATTTTATCAAAAGTTAAAACGTGTTTCCGGTTAAATCAATACGGATCATTACTTCCGAACTGACACTGTATAAACCTATAAAGTTATATCTTACAAAAAATGACACTACACAACACTGAACAAAAAAAGTATGATTTCGGGCTTACAACATTTGCACCTGTGGTTACAGAGGTAAAAATTAACACTTTTTTTTATTTTATTTTAAAACTATTATTAAAAAGGCCAGGATCAGGTCTGCCGGTCTGGCTCGTCCGAGTTATGACGTGGCGAAAACAAAACGAGTAAGTAACTTGATTCTGAGCATTCCGATGATTCCTCTGAAAGAATGCGATCCCGCAAGCTCGAATAATCGCTCGATATCGATTTTGGAGAGCGATTCGTCATCGTCTGATTTAGTTATAAGGTTCATATTATTGTGTCTTGCTTGATATAATTACCTGAAGCACGTTGAATATATCGCAATAGTGATCGACATTTGACATGTAGAGACTAACAATCATTTGTTTTTATTATAATGTAATACATACTTGTTGTATAAATACCTACATCTACATATTTTGATTGAGGTTGTTACCTAGTTATATTCTCGTCTTTTTTATTTTTAGGTACCTACCTATACCTAAGTATTTTTATATCTGGAAAGTATTAACAATTTTGTGACATAATATTAGTACGAAGTTACCCACATTCTACGACAAGAAGCTAAGCAATGCTTTAGCACACAAAACTAGCCCATTAAAACCAACGGATTAACGAAATCAATCCCTAATTACTTATAAATAAGCGCTACTTAAGATCACGGGCCGATTCCCAGCTTTACCCAATCGAGACGAACAAAAAAAGAGAACGTTTTGGTAAGGTCCTGCGCGGGGTACAGGCGGTGCAGTCACATGGGAGCGGAATGCGGTCCTTCCACCGCGGCTGCAGGGCCGAAGGGAGGGGGCCCGCCGCGCCGCCGCGAGCCGGCCTATAAACCGCGACTGAGTGGTTAGCGCGCGCCCCGTAATTACAGCACCGCACCGCGCCGCTGCCACCGCCGCGCCGTGACAGCCACGGACGATCACCCTTGGCCATAGCGCCACCTTACGGACTAATCAGGAAATATGATACCTGCCCCGTGTCACGCTGTGTAACTGCAACCGTTTTGGTTAGTGACAAAACTGGTCTAAATCTGTTTATTCAGTAAGGTTACGCTATGTAATTGCTTCTCTCTAAATATACGTATTTAAACTGGGACTTCTATAAAAATATCAAGATAAAAATATTAGCTATCTTTATACTTAGATACTATTAGACATAAATCTACGGACCCTTTGTTCCATAAACATAAAATCTCAAACAATAAAGAGCAAATGAAACAATCGTGGTTGTAACATTTTGGATCACGTTTCCGGTGAACTCAGCAGACGCACATGTGATCGAATCTAACACGTAAGTAATAGAAGTAAATGCAGGCACAAAGCGCGGCGCGGGATCACGGCGCGTTATGAATGAACGCGGACCCCCGGCGGCGCCCGCGCAGCCCGCCGGCCTCCGCCGCAATCGGAATTCCAAAAACTCGAGTGGGCGATAGCGATGCGCTTTTACTTAAAAAAAAGTGACCGTTCCGACACAATAGCCCTCGGGCGCGATCCATTGCGACCGACGACAGTCCACGAACATACGTAAAAATTATTAAACAAACTTATGCGTAGACGCCGCCATGCTATGCTTGTTAAAATAACAGCATTACAATTCTACCGGTTAGCATGACAAAGACTGGAGGCTGAAGAATGCTGTTCATCTCGCTTGGGCGGCACGCTCTGCTTTTTGATTACTGACCCTGGTTTTCCATTCGATCTGGTACCAGATCACGTACTTCGAACCTGCACTTTCTATCTGCAAATAGCCATTTAAGGCGAATGTAATGGACCTAAGTCTCAGACTTAAATTGGCCGGACGTTACGGCTAAGTGAACCGGTCAATTAGTGACAAACCCAGATAATTCTATTGAGAAATTATGCAGATCGATGCTCCTTGCACTCATTGAAATTAAAGTTAAGTAAAGAGCGGCAGTAAGGGTGTCGCTTAGCGATTTCTCGGTCGTTTTCTCGTGTGAAAAGTAGCACGAAACAAAAATTCGTGGCAAGGATGCCGGCTGCGAGAGGGGCGAGTGCGCTGCAGCGAAGCTTACCTGCCGATGTAGATGTTATCTCCCTCGGTCAAAGACGCCGACCGCCGCGCGTCGCCACCACACCTGTGTGCCGAAAACAGACTTTATGACTCAAACAATAAGAAATATTATCTCGGGCAGTAATCTCGCACTAACAAAATACGTAACGGTGTGGAATTACAACACTTTTGTTAGATTGTAAGCTTTTGTCATTGTTACAACTATACATTAGTCATAAACGCCGAATATTACCAAACCCAACGGGCTGTGTGATGGTGGACCGTTCAGTAGGTAATTACAGATTTGTTGGTTCTTTGTGGAAATTAACGTGAAACTTGAGTGAGAAGCTATAAAAGCATCTAACATGATTTCTTAATATTAATAAAGAACCCGGATGAGCATTTACATCTATAGATCAATATAAATTCCATTCAAATTGCCTCGATCCTCGGATAATTCCAATGAGTTTGGGGCAATACGATGTTTTATCAATTAACATGGTCATTAAAATGTTGCGGGTATCGAACCAGTCTAAGTGGCAACACATAAAATGAACGTAGATGAGTTCACGACTGTCGGAACACGGGACAAATATAACGTATTCATAGTGGATAACAATATTATATTAATCCTAATTCTTTAGCTTAGATTTACTTATGACACTAAAATTTATGAGCATTGCCAGGTTGAACAAAATCGAGATTTCTGTTTCGATTGAAAGTTAAGATTCATTGTAGAAATGCAATTATTAGATAAACAAAAATCTGGACAAAATTTAAAAAAAGCAGCAACATTGTATACCTGTAAAAATCAAACTACAAAAGCTATTTTAAATCTAAATAAACTATTCTTTGTGGTAGGTAAGTACGTACACAAAAGTAATCAAAACAGTTATTAAACGTGCCATTAATAATTAGTTTAATAGGCTATCATAACGATTATAAACAAATCAGGTATGTATTTAAGTAGGTAGTCAAAATATCAAGAGGCAATGGACTCATTAACATGTGTATAATTGTCGGTCGCAAGAGTATGCGCGTGCGCACACGATCAAAAACAGCAGGCGTGCGCAAGAGTGCGAACTATGAGATACAGTCATATCGAGCCTGGCTGACCTAAATCCAGAAACTATTTCGGTCTCAGTAAACAGATGACCACTGAAAATATACTGCCGAAGATAATATATTTAGATTAATTTAGTTAAGATTTATGAGGGTTTTTAAAATTGACAATAAATTAAGGTTTTTTGGCACTTTCTTATACATCTGGATTTAGTCAATGGGTAAAAAGAGAGATGTAAACAGGACATTAATTTTGGGTTGTCTTCAAAACTCTCTGACTTGCATACCTTACGAATTTATTTTGCAACATTTCTATCCATAAATAAGTTTTTGATCTTTGGAACTAAACGTTAAACTAACAATTTATTTATTTGTATCTACTACTGTTCTCTTTGTTGAGAGTCTTAACGACGCGTTTTATGTTCTTTCGATGACAAACATTTTATTGTTGGATAATTATTTAACTTGTCACTCTCGACGTTTCATTTACCAGTAACCAGCGATTGAATAGCGAAATCGATTAATCTTTGCTCATCAGTTGCCATTTTATGGATAAATCGGTATTTGTGGCCACTTCTGCTAATACCTCTCTATACGTTATCAGCCGACTTCCAAAAAAGGAGGAGGTTCTCAATTCGTCTGTTTTTTGTGTGTCTTTGTTACACGATATTTCAGACAATTATGAATTGATTTTGAAAATTGTTGTTTCATATGATAGAGGACACCTCATAGTTGGTCCCATTTAGATTTCATCGAAATCAGTTGAGTACTTCATTGAAAATTTCAAACTTTTGAAAAAACATGTATGATTTCGGAGAATGTTTACGTTGAAGACATTCTCAACTCAGCCAAAGTTTTGACGTGAATACGGTTTTTTAAAGTTCTGCATTCGATGATCATTTTTACCTTTAGATTTGCGTAGAAAGTGCAATTTACAAAAAGGTAAAGTTTAGGTAATAATTACAGGAGACTTAAAAAATAATATCCAAGACCGTAATATAATAATAATAATAACCGGCTTTTGATTCAAAATTGCACCTTAAATACAGATGTTCAATTCTGTGCCTCAACTATCAAATATTTGAATTAAAGGAAGAAATGTAAGCTGGTTTTGTGAGGATAGCGCAATTTTTTTTAACCTAGTCGGTAATAAAAGCGAATCCGTTTTCGAAATTGCAAATGAGTAGGTACACCCACACGGAAATTTCGAATTTAATCTAAAATTGTAATTAGTTCAGTTGCTAATTATTTTTTTAGCGGCATCATCAAAAGACAGACATCTTTTTAAAGTGACTGCTCTAGTCTAGTATTTTTTATGTCACTCTATCTGTCTTATCTAGGAATATGTGTGATCTCAAGCAAGTACGGTTGTCAGCAATATGACGTATATTATGCCATTACATTAGAGCTTCATCTTCAAAAATATGAACTAGGATAAGATCGCTTATGTATGATATGCTATGTCTGTTTTCGTATTATGACAGATATTTATGAAGACATTTTATATAAAACTAGCCACTGCGCGCGGTTTTACCCGCTTAGCTTTTGATCCCGTGGTAATTTCGGGATAAAATATAGCCTATAACATTCCTCAAGAGTTGGGCTATCAAACGCAAAAATATTTTTTCAAATCCCACTTGTACTTTCTGAGATTAGCGCGTTCAAACAAAAAAACAAACTCTTCAGCTTTATATATTAGTATAGATATTTAAAAAAAAAACAGAAGAAAAGTAAGATAGAAAGTTTTAATACGAGTGTGCCTGAATGGCTGTATGGAGCTCATCACAATGCCACAAGACTACACAGTAACACTGGTTACCATCTACCATACAAAAGGTTGCTAAACTTAATATAAATAAATATAAGGGCCTAAGTGGCGATTTGTGTCAAAATAAAACAAAAATCCAGCATTTTTCTCCAAATCTATTTTGCAGACCGTACGCGTATAACCCCTCACGTGTGTGTGTAGGGTACTTGGTCTGAAGCTACCGCCTTTGATCTTGGCAAACAAGGTGTCTGCGACTCTCAGCTCTAGTTATTCCGACTGGTTGTACAGTCACTTCTAATAATATGTATACATTTTCATTGGAATTTGAACTTTATCACAGCCGAATAAGTAGCGAAGTGTATACATATTAATGCTCTGCACTGTACTCGTAACAGCGAACTAGAAACTAAGTTTTTATGTGCTTTATACAATTAAGTAATGCTGCTAAGGTGAACATAAATTGTGTAAATTTACGACTTTGATAAGAATATGAGCTAGGGATTTGTTAGGTTTGTGTTTGTGAGATAACCTCATTTTGAAGTAACTGTAGGTAATTAACTTAATAGTTACGTCTCTGTATCCTATCTACTGATGCTAAAATTTACTTTTTCTCTCATAACTTAACTGATGAAAGTTTTGAAAGAGAATTAAGTAAATATTTGAAATATACTTAATTAATGTTGAATCCACAATATACTAGCACCATAATCATGATACCGATATACTAAGTATAAAGTTATATAAACATTCTATTATCTGATTACTTGTCTAAAATTAAGACGCAATAATAATTAACTGTTATTACAACTGCAATTAGTTTAAGTCTAATTAAGCTCTATAAATCAGTCATAATATAATACTATCATACCTATACATAGTAAAACTTAACCCTTTCGCGGTGTAGGCGTGACAAACGCAGCGCGTTTCCCGTCTATTTGCGGTAGGATATTGACCGCGTGACGCGGGTACCTACCTCTGTGTTTACGTTTACCCGCGATCACATGCGACCGACCGGCTAAAGATAGCAAAGTTAATGCCCAGTCTCTGCACCGTAAATCGACCGTGGATTCGGAATTCCAATTACGAAATCAAAATGAGAACGTTCAAGGAGTTCATGGTTTCCGCCGTTTCATCTTTCGAACACTGAAACAAAACATACTTTGATACGTAAGACGTTTGAACGTGAAATATTAAAGACTACGCTGCGTAACGCTAGAATGTTATTGCATTGTTGTGCAGTGTACTGAAGATAATATAATGCATTAAAGGAAGCCCACGCATGTAAGCTATGCGCTCACTTTTTATAAAGTTTACATGACTTCGTAAAAAATCTTACGCGTAAGCATTGCTAGGTCTAAGTACGTTATTATTTTATAAACAAGGCGTTTAACTGTAGGATGTGATGGTAAATGTCGGCGCTGTTTGAAGTCGGTTTGAGGCAAATTGTGGTCTAATTATTAATGTGAATCATTTAGTATTCTATTGGAAGAGTTCAATAAAAAGTTAATGCCGGTCTGACACGGTAACGAATTGTTTAGTGTGCTGTTTGTTGGATCACGCAACTATTGTTTCGACACGCGTTGTAGAGCAATTTCATTCTTTGAAGTTCAAGGGTAGGGGTCAATTATAATAACAGCTAACGTGCGAAGGGTTAAACTATTTTTATGACTAGGTATTTTATGTGTTACTATACCTATGAAGTTACTGCAATAATCAATCAATAGATTTTACCTGATTTTAAATTTGATGGTATTTTCTCGAATCTTGTTTTTTGTTTTTCAATATCTGCTATCTATGTGAGTAGCCCATTTGTCACTGTTATTTGTCAAGTAAAAGAATAGATATATCCTGGTTCCTGTTTCTTGGGCAAATTCAAAACTGGGGTTAAAAACCAACACCTATTTGAATTAAATATAGGTAGGAACATAATAAAGGTAAGATCAAGGCGCTTTTTTATTGTGTTTGAGTGTTCTGAAATCTGATCCATTTTTGCATAATTATTGTTACTTATAAAACATTGATTTGAAGTCAATACTTTTTTAGGCATATACTCATAATCTATTTTAATAATAAGCATGTTATTTGTAAAAAACACTGATAATAGATAGGTAAGTACCTAAATTGATATATTAGATTATCCTTATCAAACGAACTCGTAGAATATTGATATGCGTTCACGAAATAACAAGTACATACTTACCTTAGTAGAAGCTGCCCACGTGAGCAAACCATTTAATTTATCTAGTAGATAAGCGGCAATTAAAGGGCAAAGCAAATATTAACGAATGGAAAGTTAGTCGATGCATAGCCTAGTTATTATTCATGGAGAAACCAGTTCTAGGAGAAGGTCTAGAATTCCTGGCGAGTGCTACCTAGGTTTAGTTTCTAGGCAATAAAAGGAAACCTACCTAGACATCAGAAGCTTGTTATAAAAAAATCATAAATGCTCTAAATGGGATCTTACACGACCGCTAATTCTAGCAATAATGTATGTGTCCTGTAAAATTTTGTAGCATTATAAAAATTACGTTCGGCTTGGCAGTAGGTAAGTATCTACCGCCAACTACGGCTAAAACAAAGCCAGCAGGGGAAATTCTAATATGTTATTAAAGGAGAACCATAATTTGTAAAGTACTTACCTACTCAAAACAATGTCACTTCTAGCAGGAGTCCAAACTTAAATCTATCGCTTCTGGAGGAGCAGGTCGTGAATATACTGAAAATAATCCAAATATCTTTAGGATTCAGGAATTGGCTAGATAGGTATATGCTGGAGACTATACTGCCAAATGTTTCAACGTTATCGTAATATGCGCCTTGCAGTAAATAAAATAAGCCTTGTTATGTTTTGTATCTATAATAAACCCTACCGCTGTTATAAAGCGTAACCGCTGGTGTTACCAGGCTCGGGTTTTTTAGATATAAATGTCACCCTTCGAAATAAAGTATAGTGCCAGTAGAAGCGAATGTAAACGAACTTTTATGTTTCAATCCATTGTTACTCTCTCCAACTGATACAACAGTGCAACTATTTACGTTAAAGGCATTCACTCGGGGACTGTTTTAACAATGCACTACTTACGGAAAATGAAGCTAAGTTTAATTGAAGTGTTATTTATTTAAAAATATATAAGCATCAAATAAATCTTCACTAATATTAAAATTTACTTTGAAAAAAATATCGAACCATCAACATTTCTAAAATTAATAGTGACATGACCTTATGAAATAACATAAAAATCAAGTTCACATAACGTTGAAGAAAGAAGTAACCTTGTACTAATTTACATTCTAGTTCCAGTAAGTTTTAATAGAACTCATAGTTTAGCAAAAAAATCAAATCGTAAAGTAAAAACAACATATAATATCTATAAAATATAGAGGTGGGATAGAATTTATTAAAAGGCCCAACTCGGGCGCCACTCGTCTAATAAATCACCGGATGATCCCAACACCTCTACCGATGAATCATTTTCGAATCGACTTTTTATTCTGTTTTAATACCATCGCTGTATTTATGTGGTCTCGCCTATTGCGTCTTCAAGAATACAGGCAATGGATCTCAAATTTTAGTTTCTTTTTAGTTTTTTATTTTTTCTGAATGATTCATTTTACCTGGGAGCGTCCCCAAGTTTTGATTGTTAGACAGTCTGAACAAAGAATGTGCCACACATCTTGTATTGAGGAATCCGAGTATATTATATTTTGTAAACTATAATTACTCTACACGTTAAGGTTTATTTTCGGATCTAATTTTTCTAAACAGTAGATACCTACCTAAAAATTAAGCAAATAAATATAAATAATGTACAGGCTGGTACAGCCTATCGTTAATTCCTGCAAAACACAAAAAAACCGCCGACAACTCTAAGCGTACATAATTTGATACTCTTGTGGTTATAAACTCATAAGTACAAATATCCCCATCTTGCATACAAATTGAACAATATGTGGATTAACGAAACACCGTTATAAAAAGAAGTTTCATTTGCTTTTATGGTGTTCGGCAACACTCAAATTACTTAGCAATGAGCAAATAAACCTGCTATTCAAAGCGCGGTCCCAGGCTTAGGAGACTCTTTCCTGTTTGAACAAATATTTTGTAACGTCCGCCTGTGGCTACATGCCTTTGCTCGGTGTTAAAAAAAAAAGAATAAATGTAGCGCCTTTTTGATTCGAATTTGGAATGCCATTGAAATGGTGTCATCTTGCTTTTATATTTCATATGAAAATGTTTTAAGAACGGGTCCTGCGGTGTCCGCTGAGTAGTTTTATTGTAATCATTATTTTAAATGTAACTTGACCGTATACAAACAATCATCATGTGTATTTAATTAAATACGACTGCAGGGTGATATTATGACTATTTTTAAAGGTGCATTAAGATGTGTAATTTAATTTCTGTTCAAGGAAGCTAAAAACTTGCATTTTGAGGAACTTTACGTTTGCAATTAAAATACTGATTATACCTCCTGCTGATATCTGATAAATAGAGAGGATAGATGGATGTAAATTCACGGTTTCAAGTTGTCGAATGGTCTTAAATTCTGATAGGGTATTGGGCATACCGATCTAGAAATGTAACGTGGGACACTTTTTATCCCTATAGGTATTCATATTCCTGATATTAGGTACGGGAAGGGGACTTGCAACAGTTAGTTATTGGTGTAGACATGGATGGTGTTAGTCGCAAACAATCACAGCTACCTAAAACCCGTATACAATCTATACATATAATAAAATGGTAGGAAAGTCAAAACTGTACATTGAATATTTTTTTAAAAGAATACTTGGGCTATGATCTACAATCGAAACAGAAACAAAAAATATAGTTTTTAGAATTTTTGTCTGTTTGTCTGTTTGTCTGTTTGTCTGTTTGTCTTTCCGGGATAAACTCAAAAAGTACTGCATGGATTTACTTCAAATTTGGCATGAAGATAGTTAAGAAGTCGGGTCAACATATAGGCTACATATTATCACGCTAGCAGTGTTATAATCGTAGGTGCGTTTGGTGCTGCATAGCGTTCACGCAGACGACGTCGCGGGCAGCAGCTAGTTGTACATATTTTAGAATAGCTATTCCCCTTATCGAACTGCTTATCTCAATTAAATAACTTATTTAAAGATCCTTATAGATTATTCTCAAAACTCAACAAAGAAGCCGTTTTAATCCTCATCCTTAAAAAATACAAGCGATTTCACATCTTATCTCTAGCTCAATGACTTGAGAATAATAAACTTCTTATCTTTTTGCAGGTAAAGATCTTGTCAGAATACTTGCGATGTAGTGAGTATACGCATAGACATTGTAGTAGACACAATGTTTGTGCAAAAAGTTTACCGTCTTATCTGTAAGTACATATTCTTCAGCATGTGTCACTTGATAGAAATCTTAAAAATCGAACAGCTATCATTGAAGGCAATAATAGGTTAATCTGTGTCAAAAAAAGTTGACGCTTTTCTCGTATCAATTCGACAACGTATTATTTGTCGATGGTTTCTATCATATAGACATTTTTTAAAGAAAACCGAAGTTAAGTCTCGTACAAAAATGCTTTCTGAAGTTTTCTATTGTTTTTTTTTTTCAGATTTATTGGTTATTTTTTTTAATCTGGTCTTTGCTGTTAACTGGAGTTGGTTGTAACTTAATCTCGTTCATAATCTACAACATTGCTAACTTGGTCTACAATCCGTTAAACAGTTATTGCATGATAAAGTGACAAACATCCTTATAAATTTGGACATTTAGCATAACAATTTGAGTAATAATGCTGTTTAGCACAAGTGTGACAAATTGTCTTTGTGGTCTGACCCGAAATACATCCGTTACATTTATTTTATGAGGTGTCTTTTTAATGAGATTACACAATTCACGTTTTTTGTAACTTACGCCACCTACTGCAACGTAAAGAAGGAGATTTGCTTCAATTCTTTACTCTACTGCACTGCCAATAAGGCTGCTTACCATAAAACCGAGTCTTTCTAATCTCCCGTTCAGCAGGGTTAACTTGCGACAATCGATACTGTAGTCGACTTATTTACTATCTTTGTGAGGATTTTCCCACGATTCTTTTTATTCTGCAGGAATGTCTTTTACGAATACAGACGAGGTATTAGAGATTGGATATAAAATGCGAAAATTATCGTTCTAACCCCATCCTTGTTTCCAGAGATTATCACATTCAAAGAAACAACACTTTAGCATCATTGGATTAGTAGGTACCTACCGAATACAGATCACAATAAAAAAGCCAAAATGTATGTTAATTTTATCGACATTTGACAGAACAAAATGGAATGTTGTAGATACCATCATAGCATTTGTCGGCAAAAGCTAAAGCAATGTCTAAAAATCGAAGCGACCCAGTTAGCCTGAAGCGAGATTTCCCGGGTTCAATACAATTTGTCTCACTAAGCCAGCCTTTGTTCCGGGCACTCATTAAACCGCATGGATGGCCTTTACGTAATTAAGGAAATATAAACTTACCGAGTTGCTTAGCTACGAATCGAGGGAGGTTTCAAAGGATGTTTTTGTGTAACAGATTTTCTGGTGTCTTAATGATGGAACTTATACCTATTATTTGTTACGGTATATCCATGCAGTATTTACTAAGTTGAAGAAAGTTATAGACTAAAAAGGCATTTCTTTATTTACTCACACTTAACCTCTTGTTCGTATTATCTGAGAACAGAAACGGAACTAGGGGGTACCTATCCTAGTACTCAGTAAGAACTCAAAGTTGTGCCAGTGAAGATAAGTTTTTTTCCGTTTTACAAACATGCTTATTATCGACCACGAAAGTCTCCAGTTAGTATTTAAGTTTTCCTATATACTATTGTTAGATCATAACACTAATAGTCACACTATATGAGTGGAATAGATATACCCTGGCAAACAATTCAATGCAGTAAACTGATAGTTCGAAATGTCAAATAGAAAAATAATGATACCAGTTAAAAACTTCGTAGTGTAGGCACTGAATGAGAATGATTGAAAATGAACGAAACTTTGTCATTCGATTTGCATGAAATTTTAAAGCAATGTATAAAATTGAATTTGAAGTGTGTACTTTATCTTCAAAGAAACTTTAATGTAAATAATTAATTTCCAACCATAGCTAGTGTTTTAAAACGGTTACAGTAGAAGTAAAATCGACTTATTAAGTTCTTTATTTTTAAGTTCCTTTAGTCGTTAAAAATTATATTTCAGGAAGAGTTGCTTTATTATAAATAAACATTATTACATTCATTAACTTAAACCACATCACAATTTCTTTCTTCCCTAAAGTGGGCGCACTGGAACTGTAATTTTCCTGCATTGAATTATTTGCGAGGGTATAGATGTATTTATCTATCGTCAAGCCATTACTAAACTTGTAAACTGATTTTTCAATTAATTAAAATGTCCTCAATCCTTTTTTCTGTTACACAAACCACTAAACGAATAAGTGCGAGCGAGACAGCTGTAAAAATGTTTTATGACTTAGTTTGCTTGCACGTTTATAATGGCTCAAGTATAATAAATGTAACACAACACCACGTATTGGTCCATAACTAAAAAAAACGTAAAAGTATTATATGCTTGAAGATTATAAAGCTTTCTGAAGTCTTCAACTGTGCTTTGGGTATAAATAAATCACATGGTTATCGGCTTTGAAAATACATAAAAAGAATAAAAGTAAAAAATAAAAAAAGCCGCAAAAATAAAAAAAATATTAAAAAAAATTGTAAACCGCTATTACTGACGCTTCATAAACTTTAATTTTCTTAAAACTTTTAATACGTTAACTAAAGCCCAGGGTAACTAGCTAAATTTACAATGTATATGAAGATTAAATTAAGTAAACTTTAAATAATTTACAAAGCAAAAGCATCAACGTTACAGCGTATGATAACTTGTTATCAAAACAATAAAGGTGCTTGAACTAAATATTTTGAACAGAGAAAATCTTTGAGTAAACATCTTCACAATCTCCTATAAATTCAGCCATCTAGCTTCATTCGCTCACAGAAAAACTTAATCTTAGCCGTTTATAATGGCGGTATTTATTTTACTTAAGCCAATGCGGTTGGCATCCCCGGCGCTCATAGAAACAAATGCGGGCCCCTAATGTAAACATACGGGCCCCGATGAGTGAAACATCGCAGTTCCTGTGAGGAGGTAGACCAAATAAAGGCTGCGGATGTGAGCGTGTTACTGTGAACGTACTGATGATTTTGAAGAATTATATAGAAATTTGGTAGTTTTGATAAGTACTGCTGGTTAACAGTATTGATAGAGTGACAGGTCATTAGGGTAATTCCTCTTAGGAGGTTATATGGTTCGTGAATAATATTAGGAGTGTTGGTAATTTTGTAGTTGGGTTGCGTTATAACGATTAAGCTTTAAATTAAGATAATAAATAAACATAGAAGTCTACAAGTAAGTAAGAACAGTATTAGTAGTTTAACCTATAGAAAATATCAAGTGTGTACGGAAGAGTTTTCCATACATACCTGCGAAGGTTTTCTTTATCAGAGATCAGGTCGATAACTGGTCCAAGTAACGAGGTGAAGTGGCCACTGCACTACAGTAGCTCAGGATGCTTTGTTCGCTTTTGTAGGAAAAAATAACGGTCAAGTGCGAATTAACAATGCAGCTGTGTATGAAACACGCCGACTTATAAATTTTTTATCATTAAAATTATGCAGTTTTGCAGGGACTTATCCTCGTATATCCTCATTGCATAGGTATTTAATTATATTATTGACAGTTTCAATAATATATTTAATCAATGAAGTAAAATTTTTCGCTTTGTTTCCAAATTCCTCAACTTTTTTTCCCTAAATATTTTTTATCTGGCTTCTTTCAATTATGTTTAATGAGTGCACCATTTCTGACCTCATCATTGTCTCATATAGGTAAGTGTCAAATTTCAAGTCAATCAAAATGGGATTTTGTCACAAATTAATTCAATTAAAATCAAGACTGAACGAGTGAGTTTTCAACGTAGTATCATACGATCATAATCATAGTAAATCTATAGGTACCTTCTTTTTTACATTTGCTTATCCACCTATTTTTTCACTTTTTTATGTCCCCCAGCGATTCATCCCCGTTACCCAGGCATCTTCAGGGTAACTTATGCGTTGACTTTGGTTGTTCCTTCTTAGAGTTTCTTGTCTACAGACTCATACACATTTTCAGTATCTATCCTGCCTATATCCATTTCATTTGCATCTAAACTATAGTAGTTCATTTTTTTCTTCACAATGTGCCTTTGCGACTAGCTAAGGCAATCGGCTTTGGATAACAAGTTCTGTCTCTTGCGTGAGATGCGAAATAGCTCTGCAACGCTCTTGAAAATGCACTGAAGTAGCACCCTACTTCAGTCCATTTTCGAATGTTCCTGAAGTAAGATTTATTTCTCCAATTTTGCTAATAACTATAGTAAGTAAAGTAACAATAGTAGTTATTAAATTAAAATTCCAAGCAATGGGTCTTCAAAAATAAGAAATGAAAAAAATCTATCAAGATTTCGCATTCTTATTCACTATCTTACCATTGTCCAATCGTTGAATGCAAAGCAATTCACAGACACCGAATTCCATTCCCTTACTGCATATAAGTAGACATTTCATAGTAAGTAAGTAAAAAGTCCCAGCTCTTTGAAATCGCTTAAAACATAAAGCATTCACAAAAGCCTTTGAACGTAAAAACCATTGAAAGATATTTTATTAACCGCCTGCGAACGAACAACCGACTTATTAGGGTCTATTATGTCAGTCAAATATGAATGTAAAATGCAACTAGGGGTAATTCTATATTATTTAAGTGGTTACTGTAATCTTGCTATCGACAGTGTAAAGAATTGCACTGATCGTAAACTTATCATGTTCTTTTTTCTCAATTACTTCCTATTTAGAACTTTGGTTTCAGTTTGAGTGCTGTTTTTCTTTTAAATTTTTGATCTAACAATAAAAAGCGTAGTATTCAAAAAACTTTGTGACGATAATTGGCGCCAATTTAAATTTTAATGCACGTAAAGGGGAGGCGAATGAACCCGCCCTAAATGTTTGTGTTTATGAAGGCGTGTTAAAATACGTTGACACTGTTTTAAAGGAAATTAATTATATTCTGACATTAATTTGAGAAATGCGGACATGTGGAGTCTACATACTTTTAGGAGTCATTGTCAATGTCTACTTGGCTCTCGTTAATAGAAAAGTCTCATATGAAGAAATATGAGGAAAATGGATTATTATTTTCATGAAAAATACCTACCACCGAATGTCGTCACAGTCGCTCTTTGGGGAATAAAAAGTGGTTCAATATTTTACAAAACTCAACAAACGTTCGAGACTGTTCCTCTAGGACGGTAAAATTACACCCTACATTTCGCGTTTACTTTGCTATGGCCACGTATACCGAGCTGCATACCGGAGTTCTTTCAGAACAATTCCAATATGTTTCTCACCGACCTACGACCAATATAACTGGGAGCGGAGGTAATAATTTTGATCTTTAACCTGAAGAAGTTATGGTCGCTGTGTTGGAAAACAATAAAGTTGCAGTGAAATACGAGACTTCGGAATTCGCAAGCTCCGTCAGCGGTTTATTATCGCTTGTACGTTTATGCAGTCGAAGCTCTGGATAGGTTCGGTTGCTATTGCATTAAGATTGCTATTCCCGGAGCAGAATTCTTGCGAACAAGTCTACGAATGAGCCAACGACAATATATGGTAAGTTTGGAAATAAGTATTTATTTAAATATACTTAAATACGCTCGTCAGTATTGTTCTATGTTTTGTTTTAAAATGAGTGTTGAGTTGAACGTCAGATAAAAATGACTTTGAGCATTGTTTTGAAGAATGCTTTTGTTCTGCATTATTTTATTAGAATATGTATTGGTATTTTATATCTGAAAGTATCCTTGCGTTATATCCAATGATATCAGGCTTAATAATCGCTCAAAAGATGTAGTTATTTTATTTTTTTATTCATATCTTGGTTATATTTTCAACGGATCTAAAATTGAAACTATAAAACAATTATTTCGTATTAAAACCAGACGCGTGCACATATGGCGATGCGCTCGCGCGCACCTATTCTGAATTGTTAATGTTATCAACGAGTGATATTTCCGCTTTTATTTTAACTCGGGTTTGTTTGTTCAGGTTAAATTTAAATATCTCCTAGTCTGACACTGTAAATGAAACTTTTACTCCATTCAATATGACTCAAAATCTCTCTTTTTTTCGGATTTCACTGCAAATACCCACCGTACTTTAAGACTTCGAGATTTTGTTTACTCAATCAAGATTTGCGGTTTTCAAGTTTATACAATAGTCTATAAATATAGTTGATGATCTACAGTTCCTTTTACTACTTTCTTGAATATGCGGTCATCCAGCAATTTTAACCTTTGAACGATTGCTAGACAAAATACTAAAAATATATTCTTTTACGATCTTGGAATATTACATACCTGGTTGGAGTTATTCTCAAGAAGCTATCTTTAAGACGCCTAACAATACAACTTTAAACTTACATTTCAATGTCATTAAAAATAACAAAATGAGAAGACAACACCATTTGGTGACACGCTTATTTCTATCTGTTTTAGTACTTAAAAATAATAGCAAGAAACTGGTTAACAATTTAAGCCTTATTGTTTCTTAAAATAAGGGACATTTCAGATCACAGGTTAAATTGTTTGCCAGGGTCGGGTCAAACAAATTTCAACGCGTCTATAAGACGTGATTGGAATAAAGAAGCGTGGTCGTGTAGAGTGAGACGCGGACACTAACGGAGGCTCTCACACTTTTCCGCAGTAAATCTACACAGATAAGCTAGTTAGGATGAACTTTCTTCACATATTTCTGTTTATATGTTTTATCAGATCTGCAGGAATCTTCTTTAAGCAGCTTCGGTTGTTGTGGTATTCCATTAAAAAAAATACTAGAACAAAGAAGTATTTGCTTTTAGTCATATTGCGGCTAACTTCTTTCAATACCAAAATAATCAAAACTAAATATTTATCTAGTAAAGTTGCAAATACTTACTGCAAATAAATACGCCGGTTGCTCTTGAGTTTCTGAGAATTAACTGTTCCGTCACATTTAATATTTTTTATCTTGCAGTAAAGTTAAAACTTCGCAAAGTTACATTATATGTGCAATAACTTATTTCTGGATATGACTAAAGTTTTTCATTTACGTTCGTTGATGCGTCTCTTAGAAATAATACGTTAGGTGTATAAGGAACAATAAAGAAAGTACTTTCGTCGTCATGTAATTTTTAAGGACAAGTGTCATTTGTTAAATCCGTCTTGCTCTAATTATAAAGGACTCTGCAAGTGCGTCATCATTTGCTTATCTGGAATCCGCAGAGTGCAAAAAATAAATAAATAGTCTTTCAAGTTATTAATATACGGACCAGTTTACAGTGTATACTTTTCATCGCATGTGTTCGTTTTGCAGGGACTTTTGAATAAGCCACTGAGGTTAAGCTCTGATTCGTCGTTAGAGTATATTTCATTTTAAAATCTGATTGAATCTGTATTATTGGATTATACGGAGGTCTTAGTTAACCTTATTTAACTTACCTATTAACTTATTTAACCTATCTGTTTTAAACTTATATTTATAATATTCGTGTCATTGAATTTACCTATTTAGACAAATGAAAGTATTTATCATTGCAATAGGAACTTCAATCAAAACTACACAATGTAGCTAATTAACAATCGTGCAAGCATAATCTTGTAAAAATAACAGAAATACCAAAAAAGACCTTTTGCATTATTCAGAAATATCTATTATATGAGATCTAGGCTAGTGAACTCGTCAGCGTAAACCTTTATCACAAAATTGGTACAGAAGCAAGCTGCCTCATAAATCTAGAGCCGCGTCAGACAAGGCCTCTCCGGGATTTATAGCCCGGCTTAAAACCCTCATGCAGCCATTATTATTTATTAATAACACGCTTTCTTTGGTACTCGCCGATTTGCAACCTCGTAATTGGAAAGCTTCGAGAGATATATTATGATTAAGGCAACGTTTCTCACGCATATTTTCGACTAAATAGTTAGGTACTAGAGTTCAAAAACCCAGCTTTGTGAATAAAATCGTTGTAAGATTAATATGGAAACATAACCGAAATAAAAGTCACAATATAGCTGACGAATTGACTGTGAAATTTTAAAGCACCAAGCTCATGAAATACAGAAATAGAATTATTGTTTTAAGGTAGCAAATGCGCGAGGCTAAAATGGAATTCAGTGCTAAACTAAAGAAATTAAAAGTATAGATATCAAGCAACACGCCAATTTTTTAATGCTCAAAAAACAAGTAGGTATTTAGAAATGTTGATTTTCAATTAAAGCAATTGACAATTAAATCATATTGGCGGATCAATGACCGTGTAAATTTTGCAAATATAATAGATTTTTTTGCTAGGAAATTTATTTATAGTTTGTGAGCGAATTTGAGTATAATTTCTGCGTTTGCGCATCATGGCGTTGTGCAGTTTAGTTCATTCGGGAAGTGTGAATGGAGTGGAACGATGAGCGATCAGATGGTTACGGCTAAACGCGCCTTCCGTCCGCGGAAATACGATTCTCGTATTGGACTGTAGAATTAATGTTCGGCGAATACGCACAGCCATTTGAGTGAGCCAGTCGTTAAGAACAGAATGACTTCTGGACACTGCATTTCTAATGAATGGTTATGTTTCAGGAAATGTTAATAAGGGATAGCTGAGTTAACTGGGTAAACAATGCTCTGCTTGTAGATTGTAGGACATAGATATTAAATTAAGATTGGTGGACGAAGGTTTTGTATGGCCTAATTCGAGCCTATTATTACACTGTTCAAATCAAATCTGTTATTTAACTTCGTCTTAACTGATGGATGAGGCCAAACTTTGGAAAAGTAATATTCGTTTTTGCATACGGCACTAAACTGAAGCAAACTGAGGCTGCCTAAATAAAGCAATTATTTTGAGTTATTTTCATAAAACGAAGTATCTCAAATATCAAAAAATGCATTGACTCCAATGTCTGAGACTAATGAGTTCATCAAACGTGAGATATTAAGTTAATAATGTAGTCGGAAGATAACACCATTATTGAAGAACTCATTGAATTTTCATACTAAATGGAATTTAACGCTCCTACGCATAATATTATTGCCTTTCTAAGTGTACCATGGAATTGAAAAGGCTGCATCGCTCTACAACCACATATTTTATATCATTAACCTTTAGATTGCCCTCGCGCGGCTGATGGCTTCATCCCACTCGTAATTTCCACCACAAAAACTCAAAAGTTCCACGCGACTGTCTTCCGGGTGGTCTATGTAATTACTTTTGGTCATCCCAAACAACACCTCTCCGTCTAGCACATCGAAGATCTCTCTGTCTATCCCTTTCACTCGTTAAAATTCTTTTGAGACAATCGCAATCGGGACACTTTCGAAACTCTTTATAAATATTACGTGTAGTTAAGAGTCAATAAATTGTTATTAGGACCAATCTTGTCTTTTTAGTGTTGTCCAATAATTATGTAGATAGGTATTTTTTTTGTTTTTAAAAAAAATTGATTTAAAAGCTATTGACTAATTAACTATGATAATATGTAAATATTAATGATTTGATTAAAAAATAATAGTAGCTTTTTATGTTTTTCTAGATTGCTAATAAATTATGTTATTAAACGCACTTTGGAACTTAATAACTCCAGTTAAATATCTTTATTAAACCATTTCTGAAAATATTAAAAGGACCAAACCGTTTCCGTAAGGTTATATTATGATTACATCCTCAACCTAAGTTGGGTTGCGTGATATTATACGATTCTTTACTAATTTGTATCTCCGAGGTGGTCGGTCGGCGCGCGCGCATTCTTATCATCATTGTTATCGTAAATAAATAAGTAGGTACTATTAACCGCAGTTTTCTTTGATCTAATAATATAATAAACGGTATCTAAATATAAATTCGGATTCAATAATGTTGGGTTACCTTGCCTAGTTGTTCTTTTAATTATTTAAATCTGTCAGCGGATTGTGGAATGATAACTGGTTTCAGTACATAGATTAAGACTTTACTTGCTGTACCTATTACTCTGGTTTTCATATAAATACTATGTATTTATCTTATGCATAGCTTTACTTTTTTGTCTATGACAGTGCAACGTTAGTGAAATGTCCATATAAGATATAGATGTAGAACTTATGAATTAAATTTGCAAAAATAGTGCTGGTCTAATAAAAATCGTTCAGCTTTATTATACTTTATTATTATTAAGTACCTATTTAATAAAAGCTTGATTAATAAAAAGCTCAAAGCGTCTATATAAACTGTATTTTATTCATTGCCACGACATCTGGCAGATGAATCAGAAATGACAAATTCTTCGCTGGAAACTTAGTGACACTACCCGCCGCTTTTGTTCGCAATTTCTCAGAATCAGTGCCAAGCCAATTACTTCAAAATAATGTATAGACTATTTTATTTATATGCCTTAGCATAAACATTTTCTGTAATATTAATGCTAAGTGTAGGTTGATGAAATGGATTGTCAATGTTAATTTAAATGTTTAGAAGACATGCGTAATTTTTTAGAATCTGTGCTGAATGAAACACCTACTTCAAAATAATGTTTAGATTATTTTATTTACATTTCTTAGTTCAAAAATGTTTCTGTTATATTAATGGCAGTAATTAATTAAATTGTTATACCTAATACCTAACATTTGATTTTCAAACGTTAAAGATCATTCTTGCTATATCACTTCGTCGAGATTTAATCTTCTCGTTCAAAGATGTACCTTATTGCACTTTGTCCCATAGTTAGGTAAATATGTCTATTGAACTATGAAGTAGGTACATAGTGGTATTAGTTCTAAGGAATATGAAAATAACTCAGTATCTTCTGATTATTCTCAATTCTCTATTACCATTCCACAATATGCATCATCTTGTCAATTGTGATTAATTGTACCTACATCATAGCGAAAAGAGTGTTTAAAATTAAGTATTTGGTTTTACATTTAAACTTGCTACAGAATTTTCAACAACACAATTCAAAGTCAGAACTGCAATAGACAGCACAGACCTAAAAACAAACAGACTATCCTGAAACCAAAGTTTATCCAAACTTGTACGGAGATTGCTAGTTGAAATAGCAATAAACCCTGAAAATCCACCATTAGCACCTCCACAAATTGCTGGCGGTCCCGCGTCCCGCCCGCAGGAACAATTAAATTTCAGGGGTGGCGCTGTCAGGCAGGCGTCACAACGACCACCTATTGTTCAAAGTTACGCTTTGAGGGAGAATTCTATAAAATTGTAGCGCTTTGTAGCTTCAGTTTGTTAACCGTTAATTTGTATAGGAAGTTTATTAATTTGTGTTGTTTAGTTCAGTTGTACGTTTATTGGGTTCGGTGTATGTTATGAGTATTTTCTTTTATTGTTGTCTGAATCAGCGTTTGACCTTTATCTAGTAGAGATTGAAGATGTAACGGGCGGGCTAGGGATAAAAATTTAGGTAACTTATTATTACGGTGGCTATGAGACTGACTTTACGTGACACAAAATTTTATTTTTCGTCTTGATTTTTAGTTTTTAATTTTTGATCTGTACGTAGTTAACTTTTGAAGATATTTGCTAGTCTCAAATATCTCAAATAATTATACATACATACATAACGTCACGCCTGTATCCCTTATGGGGTATGCAGAACACCAGAGGTTATAAGACCATCTGATGTCACGTTTGACAAATTTGGAGGTATTATAAAGATGGAGACAGACTATTGTAGTGACAGGGGTCAGCCTATCGCCCACAAAAACACCTTTAAAACCTCTCAAATAATTATATAATAGATATTATATAATTATTTTAAGAACCATATTTCTGATAGACTGTCAGAAATGGTTCTTAAAACGTTCCTGTTTTCAGTAAATTGGATAAGTCACTAAATAGATCACGTTTATCGTGGTGAAAACAGCCCCAAAGAGGATCCCAATCATGACACTGTTGATAAAAGATACTCACTCATCTACAAGTGCCTCCCGTTTTAGGTTCAAGAGCGAACATTTTAAACCACTCTTCGATAATGATACTTAAAAAATGTGTTTATTTTCACAAATGGTTACGCGGTGAGGGCTGTGGCATCTCAGACCCTTGCTGGCAATAGCTCCAATGTGGACCATATGTTTTTTGAAGATGTGACTTTTTTATTTTTCTTTTAAAAAAGGACAGATTGTCGCCGAGGATATACCTAATAAAAAATGTCGTTAACATTTGGGTGACTGTGTTTTGTTATTAGCAAGTTAATGATAGTGTTTTTAAAAAAATATTTGTTTTTCGATTTTTAAATATGAGAATGCTTCAGCAATTGTGTAGCTATATTATTTTCCTTAACGTCATATTGTTTCGTAGAGCTCTTTGAAGTTCTGATTTGTTTCTTGCCTTTTTCTTGTGAATTCGCTCTTAGTTTTATTTTTCCTTAATTTTGTTATCTGTTTCGTTTATTCAATTAAAGAAAGCCGCCTTTATCAATACTCTAAATTGGTATTCCTAAATCCGCGTGGGTGTATTGAATGTTAAAAGTTAACCAAATGTTTTATAGCGTTGTCTGTCGGTGTCACAAAGTGTATCCTACTTTATGGTTCGAGAACAGAATGCTAATTAAATTGTTTTGATTCAATTTAAGTATCGTTTTACGGCTGGTAGATTTTATTTTTGTATTAATGGCTTTTTGTGCGAACAAAGCTTGTTGCAGTAAAGGTTTCTTTTTCTTTTTATTTGATCTTCAAATGTGAAGCACCTTTTAAGCATTAATTGGTTGTAGTTACGCTTTAATACCTGAAAATATTGCATTGTGTTAAATTAAAAACCAGTCTGATAAGGATATAAAAAATTTACATCGCAACGGTTCTAGTACCTACCTGTAACGTCTAGATCGATGCCAGGCAGATGCTAGATGTGCCAGGCTTAGATCAAAAAACAAGGAGGTTTTTGCTTTAATCTAAGGTGCCAGGCCCTTTTTCAGTATCGAACTCTGACTCAGATCGACGAATAGGTGATCCCCGAGATCCACTCCATAAAAGGAGCTTACTTTAGAGCTTACTTAAACTCTGCTTGACTGTAAATGCTTAGGTACAGAAGGCAGCACATCAAGCGTTACAAATCTGTCAAAAAAATTTACTTGAATCTAAACTCTATGCCCTCGACATTAAGTTGACATTGGTTGGGGTTTGACAGGTAATGTAACGCTTAATCTGCTGCCTTCTGTACATAAAATTTTCATTTATTATGATAATTATAAGCATTTATATATAAGCATTTATTTCGTTAGAAAATACATTTTTACAATAATTATTGATAAGAGCCTTCTTTTAAGCACAAGGTGCCTGTATCAGAAGACTCTGATCTTCCATTTCTGAAGGAATTCTCTATGCTAGTTACATATTAAACTAAAAAATATACATTTTTGATTCACTTTTTTTACTTTAAACAAAATATATAATTTACTGTATGTGTGTGTGTGTGTGTATGATTGCGAGTGTCTGTATGTGTGAGTGTGAGTGTGTGAGAATGCGTGTGTGTTACGGTGGCGTTTGTGTGGAAGTATGTATTCAATTTACACATAGGATTTACATAGGAACTCAATTTTTATTGATATTTTAATTTTATGTTGGGTTAATCAAGAGGGCCTCTGTCTCTTCATATGTTAGGGGTTTAATCCATTTGATTATTTTTTTTTTACATATTGAATAAAGTTGACTATGTATGTTGATGTGTTTGTTTAGTTTATTATACAGTTTAGCGGAGCGTGTGTCATATTGAATACTAGCAAATGTTGTTTTAATTTTAGGGACATGTGCAACAATGTCTTGTCTTCTTCGTGTTTCTATACTCTTGTCATACGGTAAGATTTTATGTTTTTTGAGCGTAGTTTGAAGAACGTATAGTTTTCTAACTGAGAGTAGGTCACTTATTTCGTACAGAGTTTCAGTGGGATATCTACGTGTCTTAAAATACATGACTTTTATCAGAGCTCGCTGGGCCCGTTCCAACATCATGAATTTTGTTTTGGCTGCTCCACCCCATATGGGTATGCAGTACATTAAAACCGATTGCACTAAGGCGATGTATATTTCATTGAGAAGATTTCTGGGGGAGTTTTGTTTCTTGGAAATATCACGAGGAACTACATGCCTTAATGCACTAAAGAGCCATATAAGTTTTCTCACTCTGTTTGCGACCTGCTCTAGTTGATAGTACCAGGATAGTCTATCATCCAGCATAATACCCAGATATTTTGTTGTTTTTAATCTGTTTAGTTTGACACAATTACAGATTTCATTATTTGTAGTGTGGCAGATGTGAGTAGTAATATGGAATTGTTCACTGGGCTGTGTTCTATTATTTGTGCTAAAACAGATATAATTTGTTTTTAGTGTATTTAAGGTGAGGTAATTTGACTGAAGCCATTGGGCTATCAATTTCATACCTAATTCTGCATTATGTTCGACATCTTGCCATGTTTTCCCATAAAATACTATAGCTGTGTCATCAGCGTATGAAACTATTTTGGCATTTTTTAAGGGAATATTATACAAGTCATTGATATAGATCAAGAACAATGTCGGGCCTAATACGCTCCCCTGGGGCACTCCGCATGACACGCTTGCATCATTACTGGTGTACTGACCCAAGCGAACCCGCTGTGTCCTATTTGAGAGATATGATACAAAAAGATCTAATGGGATACCTCTAACTCCAAAGCTTTCAAGTTTATGTATTAGGATAGGGATAGAGACGGTGTCAAAGCATTTTTTTAGGTCTAAGAATACAGACGCACATTTTTCTCCAATATCAAGATGTTTAGTAATTGTAGTAGTCAGGTCAGTAACGGCATCCTCTGTAGACAAGCCAGGTCTGAAACCATATTGTGACGATGATAATAGTCCGAATGAGTTTAGATATCTTACAAGACGGCTGTTTATAATTTTTTCTATGATCTTTGATATTGACGAAAGAACTGATATTGGTCTGTAGTTGTTGACTTCATCTCTATCCCCACCCTTGTAAATTGGAGTCACAACGGATTTCTTCAGCATCTCAGGGAACACACCTTTATTGAAACAAAGATTTGTTAGGTATGTTATTATCGGTACTATATCAGTTCGTATTATTTTAAGATATTTCACAGGTATGTTGTCCCAGCCAGTTGAGCTATTAGTTTTCAAGTTCATTAATATTTTGTCAACCTCTTCAGCTTCGGTTTCATAGAGGACAAACGACATGAGTTGTGTGGGGAGGTAGTCTTGGAAATTTTTTTTAGTATGAATTTGATTGGCTAATTTCTTAATTATAATCGTTTCATTATTAAAACATTTCAAGGAATATATCAAAATAAAACATTTATGTTTCTAGGTAATACAGATAGAATAAGCGCTCGATAGCAGGCGCCATGTCATAATAAAAATTATTGCCCGTAGAAAATATGTATTTTACGATTATGTTCCAGTATTGTGTTGCTAGTAATAAAATATCACATTCGTAGGTATGTACCTGAATTTTATTGCCCGACCACTAGAAGTAGGCCAATGAGATATTTCATTACGTAGGTTTGCACGTACTTCTCCTTTACTTCGAATAAGCATTATATTTGACTAATAAGTGTTTCTATACTATAGGCCTTAATTACTGCAAAGTTTCTTGTATAATTATAGCTGTGGCCATTTTTATGTAGCCACTGATTGATTAAAATGAATACAAATGTGTAAATATCAGTCGATTAATTCAGTCGATAAAGAATAAGATATTGACTTGACAATTCGCAACCAGCTAGGTATTTAGGCATCCTCCCAAACTTTCTTGTTTATTACTGAGAAGACTACCACACATTTCAGCTTACTTCATTAAATTAAAAAGCTACTATTAATATCCAAATTACAATTAAATCCATAAACCAAACGACATTAATTTTTCAAGGTTGCCATAAACTTTTATACGACCAATCAACGCAATTGTGACCGTGGCCTCTGTTTATAATTTATCTCTTCATAAACACCACGGAACCCTCTGAAGGTTACAAACACTGATGACCCTAGCGTAGGGCTGCTAACATTTTAATATGAAAAGCTGCATTTTGGTGTATTCGTAGTGAATGCGTGACGTCACTTCGCTCTTTACTATGGGTCAGGCGTTGAATTTGATTCGCTTGTGGTCCAAATTAGAGGAAATTGACGAGTCATTTGGTCAATTAAATGTAATCACCGTCTTGTGGTCAAAATTATCACAGAAATGAGTTAATAGCATAAAAATAAATTACTCACGATTTTATTTAACTATGTTTTATACATTCAATGAATGTTTGAGGATAATTATATTGAATGTCAATCGAATTAGCTTTATTGACCTTTTTATACTTCACATAAAATTAGTAAGCCGCATGACAAATGTTAAAATGTAAAATACATATTTAAAAAAAAATGTCAGTATGTGGCTCTATAGTGCGACCGGTGGGAGTTTGCGTTCCTGACAGCTGTCAAAATCATAGCTTTTTTAACTTTCGAATCGGAAATAAACTTTATTCAGTGGACTTTAGGAACGCATTCCTGCAATGGCCGCACTCTAACATATCTACCGTATTTCATAATAATTATTCGGGTATCTCAGGAGCTTTATGTGCTGGTTGCATTTCGTGTTTATTAATTATATCCGTCTACCTGAAAATAATACAAAAAAAAACATAATTCAAACAAATACCGACTCAGCTTTGAGTATCCGGAATTAATTCAAACTCTTCAAAAACTATCTGATAGTTTCAAACCGCTGCATCTTGTACCTTTAGGCCAAACAATTTCAAAAGCTTTCTAAGCTAAATACACATAATACAGAAGCTGTAACAAACTCTATTACAATGACATAATACATAATTTCCTTTGAAACTTTAATCCCCGCGCTTTATCTCAGGGTTTCCATAGAAAGCACGTTTGTATGACAGTTTAATACAGAAGATTATAATATTGCTTTACATCTGAATAACCGAGTGGGTGTTTGCGTTACATTTCATGACTTAAATTGCTTTTTCGTTTTAGTTTCAATAAGTCCTTGGAAGATTGGCGTTGAATGAGTCATTTTCAGAAGCGTTACCTTTTCTAAAAAAAACTAATTTAACTTTGTCTCAAGTTTTTACGAAACATTAAGTCGATGAAGACATTTTTCGCGTTTAAACGATGCGCTTAGTACAATAATAACGTATTATACAATGTGGTTGAAAACGTATATTATTTAATTTAGTAATTTCTCTTTATCGGTTTCTGTGGTGCATTCGATAGCGTGCACGATTGCGCGCCAGAAAATCAGCATTATATAAAGTGTGATTGGTGGGTCACTTTTGGAATTCAAGGACGAGATAGTTTTAGATCATACATGAACAGGAAAAATATAATAAAAAATAAGTATTAATTATGTACTGAGCAAACTTAACCGAAAGTTAACAAATTAATTACTTTCGCAACGCATGGTTACGCTAGCGTCGGCAGCGATCCGCGTGCCAGGTAACGTGCCGCGATCGACTCAGTTGTATGTAAAGTGAATAGTAACATAGTAGTATTTATTTATAGGGAATTCTAGTGAAAAATAAGTACCTACTTTTATTACATAGTTATGATCAGATTCGAGTACAGAGTGCTCTCCTTCAGTATCTAAAATTTGTCACCAGTCGCCCTATATAATCCTGGCAAAGTCATCTTTGACACGTAGGTACCTACCTTCTTCATCTTTGACACGTAGGTACCTACCTTCTTAGTTTTTTTTACCTGTGGTGAATCTCGTGGTTTTCTTACCAGCTGTGAGGTCTTCATAGCATAATCTACTGATGAGCTTACTTAGAGATAAAAAGTTTGTCACAAAATAAATAGTAAGTTTGGGATTTGAAATCTTCGATGCAGTTAAAAGACGCAACATGTTGTAAGATAACCCAAAAATGTAACAAAATTAATAGAACATAATGCATTATAGCGTCAAATTGTTCGTGAATAACAAGATAAACAAACTAACTTCTGCATAGTAATCATAGCTTATCTTAAATCAGTGCTCATATTCAGTCAAAACATCTCAGCTATATGTCTCAAAATGTCAACGACTTGAAGTCTTCGAAAACAGGGAATTGATCGCAGATCGCACCCCTACCCATACAGGCTATAATGCAATAATGAACCCTCCTCGACGGATGTTTAAACTTATTTCTTCCCTATCGCTCGACACCCCAAATATTGACAACCCCGCGTCTAGAGTGGCTCCGTCGTCCTGCATGCGGAATATTAACTGCTTGTAAAATTCTTATTTATTCAGTGCGAAGACGAATGAGTTCCTTCCTATGATCATAATGTAGGGTGGACGAGGGATTTGCGTCTCTATATTTTCATCCGACTTCCAAAAAAGGAGGAGGTTCTCAATTTGTCTGTATGTTTTTTTTCGTGTCTTTGTTACACGATATTTCGGACAATTATGAATCGATTTTGAAAATTCTTGTTTCATATGATAGAGGATACTTCATAGTTGGTCCGATGAAGGTCACGTGAAGTCGGTTTTTTTAATGCTCTGCATTCGTTAATTATTCCGTTTTAATTTTATTAAGCTTCTTAAGCTTATTTGCTGAGCTTTAGGAGAAGATCTTGCCTTAAACTAACGTAGGTATAGGTATATGGGTATATCGTGCAATTCGTTACCAAATCAGAATAAAAATATAAGTATATAAAAATATGTAGATAGGTAGCATATAATTACGATTGGTGCGAGACTATTGCAGTGACAGGGCGTCAGCCTATCGCCCACAAAACAAAACCTCCAATTAAACCTCTGTCCCTTAACTAACTTTTACAGTATGCCCAGAAAGAGAAGCAGCTGGCACATTCTATGTTTTTCCTTTGATCCCAGTCCTGCATTGAAGAATAATTTATCTCGCAAATAAATCTTTCGGCTAAATTAATTAATGTAATTTCTTATTAGTGGCATAGCTCAGGTCGTAGCAAACTGGCTAAAAAGGAAATTGTACGCACTATTAAACCTAAGTGTCTTTCCTCGTCTGAAGTAAGTAAATGGTCTATAAAAAACCCATAAAAACTGGTCGAGCACTAGACTAACACTTTTCCTATCTGTGTCAAATTAGTCAACGTTAAACTCCAAATACTTATTTTTTACGTCAATATTTACTAGGTAATTTTTTATATATTTTTTAATCTGTGGTAGATTCCAGTAAGTTGATCCGTTGAGAAAAAGTGGCTAGACACATAACAGCTATAAGCTTTTCGAAACAGTTTATAAACAAGAATTTTACTGATGCATATTTTGTACGCGTTCACATTCTATTTACCTACACAACTATTGTTCTTACTTCTTATAGATACTTATTCTATTATTATTGGGCACTTTCTTAATAGGAACCTGCATAACGCATTTATTACTGACTTTTACCTTAGTACTTATGTTATATTTTTTTAAAACTTGTATATTTTGGGACAGCTTCTTATAAAAGCCTGTAGGTAGGTAGAGTTTGGGCTTGGGCAGAGCACTTACCAGCCCCATTTGGGCCTCATTCCCAGTGGCCATCAGGGTTACATCATCCTGACGCACTTGGAGATGTTTCGTAAACATCAATTTGTTAGTGCCCACATCCTATTTAGTAACCAAGATGCTGGCATCATGGGCAAATGGCTCGTGTTTGGAGATTTAATAAAAATGTTACGCAACTGCTCTGATCTGCAACAGAGACATTATGTTTTTATTTAAGCTTTTTATATCTTGATGTTTGGGTGTTGAGTTTACTATGGTTTTGAATATTTTATTTATTTTATATTTTTTTCATTAAATCGTAAAGGCTCAGAAAACTAAGAAAGGCTAAGAAACTGTCCAGCAATATTGATTTTAGAAATGAAAAAAAGGTAAATTATCACGTCATGAATAGGTAAATTATCGACGGCCTGCATTGGTCGAGTGATCGGCGAGAGGTCAAGGGTTCGAGTCCCATTTTAAATATTTTTAAGATTATTTTTGAAAATTTAATGAGATACTATTTAGCGAATTAGGCGGAACCTAGAATATAAAATTTATATAGATAAACACCCAGACCCTGATCATTTTTTTTGTAGAATTACGCAATACATTTTAACAAACTTCGGTAACAAACAGCTTAAGGCCAGACGGGAATGACTAATATATTATGTCTGTATGGCGGAATAAGTTGCAAATATTGTCCTCTTGTCCAATGGGACCTGACTACTTCTTTAAAGTCTATAACTTTACACACACACATACATACATACATAACTTCACACCTGTATCTCTTATGGGGTAGGCACCAGAGGCGGAACACCTGAGGTTATAAGACCATCTGATGTCACGTTTGACTTTGTAGGTATTATAATGATGGATAGAGACTATTGCAGTGGCAGGAGGTCAGCCTATTGCCCACAAAAACGCCAATAAAACCTCTGTCCCTTAACTGGCTTTTAGAGTATACCTGGGAAGAGAAGCAGCTGATACAGTCACGCGTAATAGTATGTATACATTTTCATTGCAATTTGAACCTTATCACAACCGAATAAGTTGCGAAGTGTGTACATATTAATGCACATGACTGTACATTCTATGTTTCATTTCGCTCCCAGACCAGCATGGAAGGATCTATATACTTTGTCAGTAATAAACCACTAACATTGTCTTCTTGTCCAACAGATACAGGCGGGTTATGCGTGAACCAGGGCTGCTGCACCGCCGGCGCCAAGCCGCGGCTGCTAGCGCACGCGAAGACGCAGTTCGAAGGAGCCTTGCGCAGCGAGCTAGGGAAGCTCGCTGAAGTACTGTCCAGTCGCGCTAAGAGATTTGATGGTAAGTGATTTTATAGCTGCATATTTGGGGCGTTTAAAATTGATATGAAAGAGATTTTAAAGGGAAGCTTTGCACGGAGAAAACTCAAGAAGAAGCAACACTTTCTGGTCAATGAATCAGGGACCCATAAAGACCAGCTGTACTGTAGCATTACTTATATCATGATAATTTACAGTAAGAAGATACCTACTTACATATTCTGTGAAGTGAACTGATATACTCACAACACTGCAACTGCATGTCAGCGTACCTACTTACCGCCCACAATTCTATCGCAAAAAGTAACACTGTGGGAGATTTAGATTTTGGTGTTTTGAAGAAAACCCTTCTGAGAATTACGTTTAAATAACTGTATACCTACTTGAGGTGTGAATCTGTGTACAGTGCATTTTTAAACATGATGAGGTAAAATGTAGTTCCAAAAATAGTCTTGATGATGTAATTTAAAACCTACCATGTTTTTATTCTTCTAAGTATTTTAAAACAATTATGTTTGTACCTACAAACGACGAAGAATCTCTGGTTTAGCCGAATATTTCTCAAAAATATCTTAAAACAAAGATAAACATACTACAAATTCAAAATCCATTTCCTTTTAATAAACTATTTAAAGCGTCTGAAGCCTGAACGCAATTTTTTCCCCGGCAACATTTATGCAAGCGTCAGAAATTATAACGCTCCAAATAGCCCGCCTTTTAAAACGGTTAGCGAAATCCCACTTATCCTGCCAAGCCAATACACATGCGGTTCTTGCTTCAGCAACTACTTTGAATACTTACTTCTTGGGATGGTGCCAATGTTTGCACTCATATCTATGCAACACTTTCCTAAGTGCAATCTTAAAGACGTTTGCAGCAATCTCATAAATACGAATTGCGACGGACGACGATTAAATTAAACATTACTTAAAGTCCTTGTTTGAGTTTCACGACATTTCGATAATTTGGTAGTCTGTATTCAGGGATTATTATAATGACAGTAAAAACATATATTATGGTAATGATAATACCTACTACAGCTTTAGATACTGCTAGTTCAATGTTCGCTTGTGGTGCAGAGAGAAGTGAGGCCAACCCTTGAAAAAATACTTTTTATAGGTAGGTAACTGCCTTGATTTGGGTGACCATACATAATGTTAAAAAAATTCAAAAAGATTTATTCATCATAAGAACTTTACAGATCATTTGATGACGTCATCATATACTTCGGCTTTAACTAGTTGTTGAATAAGATATTACAGTAGACCAAGAGAAAGAAAAAGCCGGCGGAAAAAAGCTCTTGGCACTCTTCTTCAGTCAGAATTATACGAATTAATACATATAAAAATGAGTGCAAGAGCTATGGATGCACAACACGAACATAACAAACTGGGACTAGAGTATTTAAACAATCCCATAAGGAATCCCACAAGAAAAACTGTGGCTTAGTTGTAAACTGGCTTTTGGGATATCGTCAGAGCTATTTATTTAAACCAAGCTTAAATAGTTAAAAGGAAGATTCATAATTGATTTGACAGTTTCAAAGATGGAAATCTATATCGAACGTACATTATCCCTAGTTGGCTTAAGACGTATACCAACTATAAGATGTTCTCTAAAATTATTCATAACTCAACTTGTCCGCATCTACGGGTCCGGCAGCCTCAACCTCTTCGCCCACGCTTGCCGATACGCGACCGGCATTCGAAAATCTTCCTGCCTCACAACCATCGCTTCTACAAGCTATAACTCGCCCACTGCCACTTAGGTTAGGCAATCACACTTAATCCATTCATGATAACATACACCAGCATCGTTATTATTTAACATACGAGCGTTCTAAAATGTCATTGACATATTTGAAAGCGCCTACCTAGCATTTAAAGGAAAAGACCTTGTATATTAAGTCGAAAAACAACAACAAATGCAGAGCATTAAAAAACCGACTTCACGTCAAAACTTTGGCTGAAGTATAAGGTCGTCAAGGTAGACGATCTCCAAATTCACACATATTTGAAAAAAGAAGAATGAAAATTTTCATGAAGTACTCAATCGATTTCGACGAAATTTATATGGGGCCAAATAGAAAATATCTTCTATCATATGAAAGATCAAGAATCACCAAAAGCGGTTCACCCAGACAAAAGTTGTGAGGTAATAAACTTGAAAAGTAAACGTATGTTGCTTTGTTCGTTTAGGGTCATAGGAGTGCACTAGTGCGACTGTGATGACTACCGTAAGGTGGTAGAAAAATGTCAGGCGCATATTCATCACTTTTTTTTCTATTCTGTACCCTATTTTCCAGCTCCTCCTCACTTAACATCAAATTGAGGTGAAACCAAAAGGCGTTAAATTATTTAAGCAACCTCCGTAGCTACTTAATTTGAAGAAAGAGCTGTCGATATTGTTATCTACTCTCAGGTAGAGTCGTAAAGCCAAGTGTGTCTAAGTGGCGCTTTGCGTTGAGCTCGGTTCGCTAAATAAACCAATTGCAATATCAGCTGTCTGGGCGATGAGAGCTTACTTATTTATAGAATTCCTTGACTCGGAGTTATCGTAAGGATATATAGGTGCTGGTACTTTAACGAATGTTACACAATAGTAAGAGTCAGTTGCACTAAATATTATTTATGAACACTTGAGTATACCAACGTCCATGGATATATTTCGGTTCATCCAGGTCATACCTAGGTTGGGGAAAACTTCCAAACACTTTTGTGCGTTGTAGTCACTGCATTTTCGTTGCTACATATCTGCAGGGCTTGCATGCGACAACCGAATCGCCAAGGTAAATGTTAGGTACCGAGTTATCTTATCCAATCATGTAAGCTAACATGCGCACCATAATATATACAATTACTCGATTCGATGCCATGATAAAGCCCACAGAACCAAAGCTGCCATATTCTAACAAAATAGTGATATATTCTAAGAAAAAATCGATGGCCGCATGCTAGCCCTGCTGGAATCTAAGCTGTTAAAGTGTTTTAACAGCTTGGATCCAATAAGGCTGTAATATTGCCTTATAAAACGGGTTGCCTGGTAGAAATCGCTTGTCCCAAATTTGTGTTTTTTTTGTCACTCTTGTATTTTTTTTATTGGCAATAAAGTGTAAATAAATAAATAAATAGAACTGTCAATATTAAGGAAATCTGAGAATGACATCAGTAGTTTCTATGAGCAACAAATCAATTCGCTGATAAATTCTTTGAAATTCGAATTGAATTACAAGAATTAATACAATACCGCTTGATGAACTCAACAGATTAAGATTTAAAGCATAATGAGTTTTAAAGCCTTGATAATTAATAATAAAGTCGCAGAATTAAATGCGCAGTACAGCAGCAGCAGTGAGCCTGTGTTTAGTCTCCAACTTAAATCGTCTGCGACAACCAGTCATGCAAATGGAATTTAGACCCATTACTTTTAATAAGCGTGTTTTGTTCTCCATATAAAGATTTTTTGAATTATTTCCGAATTAATAATCAGCGCTGACCACAGATTTGACCCGTGAATCATAAAGGTCGTCATAAGTTTTGGTCAATATTTTCGGCAAAAACTTTGATTGAACGTGGGAAATTACGCGAGGTGACTTTGAAGTGTTTTGATATATTTTGATAAATATTTGCTCATCACTATCAACAAAAACAAACGAACAGAAATAAATAATAATTTGCGGCTGTTTTTTGCTCATGCTTTTTTAATGTCCAAATATAAGATACCTACATAACAATTGGTGTGACATCGCCCTATGTATAGCCCCTGTGCCTTGCAAATATAGTTGTAGTTCATATTTTTAAGGCAAGCAAAATCAGAGGGTCGGCGATAGCTCGACGGTTCAAGGCGACTCATCCGAGTACAACCTGCTTGGTGATGGGACTCCTTCAACATCTGCCTGACCAAGATAACAAAACCAAAACAAAATAGAATCGATCTTTATTATTAAAAGAATTGCTATAAGATAAATATCACAATTCATAGCGCATTATAAAACGGCTAATATTACGATTTAACTGTATCATTGCTTGTGCAATCTGTGGTAGAATACTCCTGCGTATAACCTAATAACACTTAAAAGTTCAATATCGATGACTTGACAATGGGCATCTAAAAGCATTCTTCTAAATTAAGACGTGGCCCTATAATCAAGACACCGTGAGACCTGTGTATCGTAAACATCAGTTGAAAATTAACCAATAGATAACCGAGCACAGGTTTGAGATGCCCATCATTGTTGTACAGTGTAACTGACTTTTACCATGAAAACGGAATGGTCGCAAGTGAATGAAGTGTTTGGAGGCACCGTGGAAAGTGCTCGTGTCAATATTGATTGTGATGCCCCTTTCTTGACGAGATTCTGTCAAATCACTTTGAACTTTGTTTTTGGAAGCAATAGACTTATTGTTGAATGTTGCATGGATGGTGTGATCGTAGTTTAGTAATTAGTTAGCTTCACGATTCACATGGATGGTGGAAGTTTCATGTGTTTAGATACTTGATATCTATTGTAAGGAAGTATTCGAATTGTATTCGTTTTTTGTTCTTTCATAGTTGAATTTGTTTCTATATTAATGAAATTCAAACTTTCAAAGAGAGCTCAGATGTCATTGATAGAAATCTAAAAATGGAACATTTGGAATCCTACTATGGCTACTTTTGAATATTATTTAAACTTATAACTGCATCCTGTTCATGCTTATTTTCTACTGAATAATTTTATGGCTAAGAATCAATATGAAGTTATTTAAAATAAGCAAAATGCAAATGATCGCGAACACGATACTATTGACACATGTTATATGTGTAAATATGTATCATGTTACGATCGCAAACTTCACATAAAATAATTCTGCAGATGGAAAAATAGCAGGTTAGCGTATACATAATTTGCATTCAGTATTTAAATTATATAAGATGAATATTCTTAATATGTTCCACCGTTTTTTTTTACGAATATAAGGTGAATAAACTGACACCAAATACCTTCAACTAATTGATATTGATGAGGTATCGATCTAGACTTTAGTTTGTGTATTCTGTGGCTTCAGTTCGAATTGCCTTTGTTTTAGTTAAGTAAGTATTGCACTTTCAAGTCAGAAGTGAGGTCAAGAAACTTAAAGTGGGTAAACTACTGGGTTGGCTACCTACATCCCTTATCACGGCTTAGAAAATGGTCGTGTTCAACTTCGCATGTCAACAGACCAGCTTAGTTAATAAAAGCAATAAATTAGTTCTTTTATCTCATTCATCTTCGACTAGCAGTATTTTACAGGACGATACGACCTCAAGGGATACAATTATCGTTACAACTAGCAGTTTATCGAAGCCACCGTATTGATGAGATCTTTCCAAAGGTGGACGGCCATCCATTCTGCAATACATACCTATAGTTTAACAATCCTGGTCTGCAATGCCACTGGCCATATTTGGATATCGGTGTTCGAGTCCCGTTGTGCGCAATTATTCCCATTCGATACGGTACCGGAGTAGGCGCCAGATTGTACCCGATCTGCTGCTTTATGATGCGAAAGTTGAGCTGTAATATTGATGTATGTAGACGTTAATGATGATCGCTTCTCGAAGGAGTCGTTCGTTTGACTTGACTGAGTATTGAAAAGTTCATCGTGTTAGAAAAATAATAAATAGTAACATGGTGCTGCTTAATGGTGTTAGGATGTATTTATTACTAGTTAATCTAAGAATGTTTGTCGTCTAATGTGACATTGGAATGCTATAGAGTCGCATTGAGACTTTTCTGTATAGTCTTACAACACAATCAACGTAGGTAAGTATGTGAGGATTTGCATAAATGCAAGTTAGACCACCGCCAAAATATTCTTCTCTGTGATCTTGGAAACAATGAAACAATCAATGCAATAATAATTTACGTAAGTCCCGAACTTCTAAATAATGAAGATAGGTAATTCTTGATCAAACAATACCTTTTAATTCTATTATCTTACCTTCTTTTACTAATTGAAACTCTTTGAAACGCCAAGACTTAAAATAAACACAAACTATTTAAAATAATATAGGTTAGTATTGTTACAAAACCTCTGTGTTTTTTTATTGTAATATTTAAAAAACAAAGTATGATTAAAGCTGATTATAAAAATCTCAAACTTTTTCTCTTTTCTTTTCTTTACAGTCAGTCAGTATCCATATCTTTGCAAATATTAGGTTTGAGACTCAAAATTCGTCAGTAGGTAGATAAACTTTAAATATGAGATAGCTCTAATGAATGAGTTTGAATTTTTAGAAGACAGATACGTCACTCTACGGCTAGGTACAATTTACGGCTAGTTTGTTTTTTTTTATCCTGGATACCTCTGACTGATCTTAGTATATACGTACTCAGATATTCGAAATCATGTAGAAGCAGCGGCGTAAGATGAGATTAAGAAATAAAATAAAGTGTATTGAACTTTGTTTCTCGTAATTGCTGATTGATTGAAGAACCGGCTCGTTTCAGTAAAAACTAGATTTTCCCAATGAACTGCAACAACGGCTCTTGGCGGTAACGGCTCGGGCAATTTCATTCATGTTCCAAGTTAATTATTTCCTCTTCAAGGTTTACTTTTTATATCAAAGTATGTCATGAATTGGCTGTAATTGATACCTTCATACGTTCATCAGAATAAAACAATTATTGGTTTGATTTGCGAGGAATGTTCTATATTATGTCGGTAAATGTGTAGGAACTATAGTTGTAAAAAACCCGTTAGCTACCGTTAATTAACCAAATTTATGGTTAGCTACCGATAGAATGCGGTTATTAACGGTTAAATATCTGACAGTGACAACGAAAAAGGATAAAGTTTTTCTTTCTTTTCCTGTTAATCGACTTCAAAAAAGGAGGTTATCAATTCCACCCGTTTGTATGTAATATTTCCAGAATTGCCCAGTTTTCGTATATGAGTTTATCAACGTCTAAACAAATTGAAAAATTTCAAATGGTGTATGTATGTTTTTATTGGCATATCTCCGGAACTACACGTCCGATTTAAGTAATTATTTTATTGTTGTACTAAGTATTGTTATACTTAGGGTACACTATAAGTTTAATCGAAATCAGTTTAGCAGTTTTTGAGGTAGGGAATTTCAACCGACTTCTTTTTGCCAGTAGAAGCTGGCATCATCGCGCAACTTGCGCTACACATTTCAATCCGTTAGCGACATCTAACGGTGGTATTTAACCGTAACAAGCATATAATGCGGTTAATTAACCGTTATTAACGAAAAATGCATATTTAACCGCGTGGATAAAATCGTTAATAACCTGCTTCGCATCTATAGAGGAACATATGTATTTTGAAGCTATACCTAAACTCTTATTAAAGAACGTTAGGTACCTAGGTACTAGAATTGAATGCTGAATCTAGTAAGTTAAATATATTTATAATCATACTAGATGTTTTTGTTATCTATGACGATAAAAATCGATTCTTTACCTATGCTTCATACTTCGTTAAATTTCAGCCTTATCAGCTCAATAAAGCCACGCCATTTAAGCGTCAAAGCCTTCGATCGTTACATGTAAAGAATAATAAACAAGATTTCAACTAAGTTTATTTAGGAGTTAAGAAAAGCCTAAAATAACCCTCAAAATTTGGGCTATCAAATGTGAAAATATCTATAGTTATTCAGATTACCGCATTCACATAAATTATCTCCAGCTTTTTAATGTTAGTATGTATGTACCTACAGATGTAGGTACTCGTGTTTCATGTCTTACTCATTTGTTTCTGCGATCAGTTAGGCAATATAAATATTTAAGAACACGTCATGGGAGCGAGATTTGAAAACGCGTCTCTGAGATTTACGAGCATCGCTATTTATTTTTAATGAAATAAAATCAAGCTAAGTAAAGTTTTCACACTGAAAATTAAATATACGTACTAGGTACTAGATATTTAATACCAAGAGTTTCTCCTTGATTTTTTCATTAGAAATTTTACATGTATCGGTTAACAGGTTATGATTTATAATAACGCAACATTAAACCGTTTTTTAAATCAAGTCTTTTTTATCACTATCTATATTATAAATGCGTTCAATGAAGCCACCGAGAGGTTTCGCATATCTTAATTAAGGTTAACGCTATACTTATCTACAGATATATTCCTATACAACCCCTTTTGGTGTCTCCTCAAAATAAATTTAAACAAACGAGCTTATTTTGTAAATAGTCCCCGTGTAACATGACGCTGAATTATGACATGATTAATTTCGTCGGTTGCCTGATGCCTCAGGCCGAGCCTAATTGCTCTATTTGGTTGGAAATTCATGTTAACAACTAAAATCTGATTCATGTTCGTGTTAATGTGAGAAATAAAAGAAACGGAGCTTTGATGAAATGTCTGTGATAAACTTTTGAACTCATACGCAGAACTCACTTCTGGATTTGAGCGGGAAAGCGATAAAGTAGACTGTTATATTTTGTAGTTTATATTATACACGATATGACTCATTGTTTTTTTTGTAATATTTTTAGAATAAGATAGTTGAAATGCGGGCCTTTTTATATCCCGCCTTTTCTGTACGTTGAAACAGCTGGGCCCTTAGTTTGTGGAATTTTATGCTAGTTCTCATTTATTTCCAATAGGAAATAAAGGGTGATTTAATTAAAGTAAATATTTTAAACAGTCAGACTTGGTTTCAAAACTATCAATTCTTGGTATCCCACGAACTTGTACTTATTTTAAAAAATCTTAAAACAAAACCTTTATTTTAAACACGCCTTTGTCTAAGAACAATAAATTATGATCAAAACAATGATATTCCTAGTTCTATTTGCACGCCGTTCTCAGAATTCGATATAAGTATGTACCGACACTTATGTTTTATTTTTACTTTTACTATCAATTATAACGCATTACCACAACGAAAACAGGAGCGGTAGATTTTCCATACTGACTCTACACGATCAACCTGTATTTCTGAACTAAAATCGCCAACTTTTCAATCGCAGAACCTCCCTTAATCTGTCATGCAACTAAAGTAAGAAAAATTATCAAAAAAAGCCCCCGATAAAAAGTATTTTTTCTACGAAGATAGTATCTTAATTGTTCACGGGGTATTAGGTTCCACCTTTCCCCGAGAGTGATCTGAGCAGATGCGTATACGCACGTGCCCGCGCCGGAAGTTAGTGACGTTCGTTCGAACTTCGTACATCCAGGCCCGCGCCATATTACAGCCAAGACGATCATGTTTCCTGCAATATTGAAACATTTGTGACAAGTAAAGAATTGAGTCTTCAATGTCTATGGACGTAAGCTGCAATATTGTCGATGGATTTAGATTATAATTTTTAAGCAAGGGGTTGACATTTCTAAGAAGTTCTGTCTTACCTTTTCCTTATCTTCCACATGAATTGTGTAGTTATAAAGTAAGATTTTTTCTTTCGAAGCGAAAGTATCTGGGAATGTCTTGATAGGTTTAAAAGCCAGGGTCACTTAATTAAAGTTTATGTTCCGAGGGGGCTTGGGCGGGCACAGAAATCTGGTCGCTTTGATGCGGGCCTTTTGAAAATAAAGGTCACACCCACTGAAGATTTCACAGCTTTGCAAGCGACTGTCATGTTTTTGGTAAATGTCTATATTTATATAACGCTACAATTCAGAGCAATGTTAAGTTTTGTTTAACGTATTAATTTCAACCACCTACTTACTGAAGATTGCTCCTAGAGTTTAAACTTTAAACGGTGTTACCCATTAGTTCGCTCATATATTGTAATCATAAGTTTGTTGTGTGGTTATCAGTTGCAAACTAAATACTTACTTAAATAGCTTTTCAGGCTGACCGCCAAACTGTATAACCTATTAAGTTACAAGCAGAAAATAGAGTTTTCTCGTTAATTCTAGTTTTACGTCCGGATGCGCAGAGTTCAGCACATCGCAGTTTGCGGTGGTTACCGGCAGACGGATGTGACATTGTGGTGTCGTAAATAGACGCGATGAGCAGCGAGAATAAATAGCCACCGTGCAAACAGTTTTACAATGTTGTATCCATCGGCAGCTTTCGCTGTTTGGACAGCGAATTCTTCAACTAAAACAACGATAGGAACAAACAGTATTGATGGCATGCTGATTCATAGCTTCTCTTTGATTTCACTTATCGAGACTTGAAAGGTGTTTTTCTAAATAAATACTTTTTATAGCCATGTTATGTGTCACTAAGACAAAAAAAAAATTTCTTCACGAGGCGTTTGTAGGTTGGATTAAGCTCATGCTTGAGTTAGATACTAGAAACTGATATAATACGGAACTTATATTATCCCTTTTTAACTTACCACCCAGTTCAGGACTAGACGCAAACAATGTTCATGCACACAAATGAAAACGTGCGAGGGATCGAACCTGCGAACACTGGCGTCTGTGGCAGATAGAGTTACAGCGCGAGCGCCACACTACAACGGTCAGGTTACGAAAAAGATGCGGGTTTTATAAATGTTGGCAGTTTGTTTTAATAAAAATGCGTGTTGTAATCATTAACCATACTTATTATTTCGTAAACCTAATTAATTCGTACTTAAGTACCTAAACCCGAAATTAGTAGTGTAACTTTGTTTAACCTAACTTTCGAAGATAAAATCTAATCACACTTATACAAACTAAACTCTTTCCATACTTTCATTAAGGCATGAAAACAAAAGAAAAACATATAGGTAAGTACTTAAGTAGGTAGGTAAGTGAAAATTATTGTAATTAATGCAATCGATTATCGATTCCTTCATGATATCATCGATCATTATAATTACACCCATTTTAATTGATTCCACGTATTCACTGACAAATCGCAATGACACGAAACATTCAGAACGCACATCTAGTGGCACTTAGAAAGCAAAACTTGGTAAAAAATAAACTCACTATTTAAAATGTATTGTTTTCATCAACAATTCACTAAATCAATACAACTTCCATACATAACAGAAACAGCAGTAGATATAGCGATACAATAAAATAATCGTTTCTGTAATGTTGCCGCTTTGATAGAGAGTACTTATAAAATAAATTGTTTTGATCCAAATTAGGGACCAAAGTACTTAACAACACAAAGAATAATTCTAAAACACTTTCAGCATTCAAAATTCCCTAGAGTTTGTGTAATTGTATTAAATAAATTTAAGTACTTGGGTACAATTGTAACCAGAAGTGATTTCATTTTGTCTAGTTGTTATGTACCGTAGGAATAGGTTAAGTTTATTAAGACTTATTATTTAACTGGTCATTTAAGAATTACACTTCTTCTTATTAATATTTATTCTACTCTCATTTCGATGTCCTTAAAAAATTACTTCAAAGTTTGATGCATTTTTTTAAACTCGATTTGATTATTACATCAACCTGTGGTATTGCACGCCTGAAGAAGCTTTGAATATTGGATGTTAAACTATTTTGCAAGCATTATTGAAGAGAGAAAACATATCACTTTGGATATCAAAGGCGATCATTCAGGATTTAAAAATACATACCTAGAACATGCGTGATTAAAACGTATTCTTCATGCAGCAAAAAATGAATTTAGTATATCTCTTAGATTATTCATGCTACTGAAATTTCGCGCAAAGTTATCACGAAATACTTAGCTTGATTTGGAAACTACACTTAAGAAAAAACTCACTAAAAAGTACGAGGAAACGGTTGACATATCGAAACCACCCGGTACGATAGACACGCGTGATTAATTCCTATTCCAAAACTGATAAAAACTTTGAATTAGTGATAAGCATGAAATGCATACAATAAGGAATTGACTACACCTGACATGTCACCTTATATAGAAATTACACGATGAATTGTATGCAATTTCCGACAACGCAGACTGCACATGGATGTCTTTTTTTCCATCGTACAAACTTTTTCAAGTGTCTTGAAACACAAATTAAAACATGTGATTTATTCCTATCACATTACGACACAAACGTTTTGAGGTATGATAATATATGTTTGATAGTACGTAGATAGGTAGGTACACAACATCGAATCTAAAGAAGTTTTTTTATGTGTTTCCACCGTGAATGTCTAGCATAGGTCGAAGATAAGTTATGGATTCCCACTGTACTAGCTTATCTTCAAGATTAGGTACAACGAAGATAATAATAGTTTATAAGCATTTTACGATATACATATATTCTTATACATATATCTTATATATACATATATTCTTATACATATATGTTATATATTCATAGATTCTTCTTCCATGCTGGACTGGGAGTGAAAGAAAAACATAGAATGTGCCAGCTGCTTCTCTTCCTGGACATGCCTTTAAAGTCAATTAAGGGACAGAGGTTTTATTGGCAGTTTTGCGGGCGATAGGCTGTCCTGTCACTGCAATAGTCTCTGTCCATCATTATAATACCTCTAAATTTGTCAAACGAGACCTCAGATGGTTTCATAGCCTCTGGTGTTCTGCCTACCCCGTAAGGGATACAGGCGTGAAGTTATGTATGTATGTAGGTATGTACCTAACTATGTATAAACGTGTTCTATGTTCAGCATTGGTAAAAGCAGAATACTAGCATACATATTAAAACGCACAAATCTGAATTGACCTTATTTAAATAACTATTACCTACAGAAGCATTCTGTTGAATCATCAACTGTTAACAAAGTGTCAACGTAACTTTCATTTTTTTTATTAGACACACATCTCTGAAAGAAATATTGATTCAATCGTGTTAGATCCAAACCTGTAGCAAAACTTCACCTACTTCAATCCTTATTTACTCAGGTAACACGCCACTAAATCATGATAATCCGTGATCATTGCCAGTAGTCATGTTCTTTCAAATGTCACGGAATACTGAAACACGCAACTTTGTAACCATTTACAGTTGTCAATAGTTTATACTTCTCCGAGTCAACGAACCAATCGTTGTTGATTGTGCAATATGTTGCCAATAAAGAAATAAGCATTGGGAATACCCATACATTATTCATAAAATCTCGGTAGATGTCATCAATATTATTTTAGGTGAAATTAACGTCTATAAATCAATGAAGGTGCTCGTAAATATGTTTTAGTTGGCTCTGTGGTACTGTGGTAGTACCTACCATTGATAGACAGGCGTATTAATTAGTTATTTAAATATTGTAACAACAGCGGTTTCCCATGTACTTGTCGAAACAAATAGCACTACCGCCTTTGGATAGACGTGGCGTAGAAAGCCATTTATCCTAGGGACCGCTTTATCACGCTTGCCTCGATTTTATGAAAAAACATCCATGTTCCAGAGATAGTGTTTATGATAAGTCAGTTCCTTCCCAATCCCGCTTCTTCCGGCTTTCATAGATCTTGTGATAACCTTAGATAGTGTTAATCAAAGATTAGGTACTATAAAGTGTGGTTAAGATTCCAGCCCACTTACAAAAAACTAACCATCATGCAGAAAATTGCAAACACTGAAAAAATGAGGAGTTAGCAAAGTACCTTTTTGGCTTTGTTAAAAGGATCTTGTTTATTTTTAATCAAGACTCGTGGAAAATGATGGAAGTAAACTTGGTAAATAATATATACGTAAACATGGCTAAATTCACTTGTTTATTAACACCATACTGCTCATTAAATACAAATAACTCAATCTACAAATTTTACAGTTTACAAAATTGTTTAAATTTTAATAAGTTCACTCAATAAGCTTTAACAGAGTAATGCCCGTCTGCACTAAACTTTGACAGCTCCTAAGTTGATGCTTAAGTCTCTAGGACGTGCTTACGAACAAAAATTGCGTTGCACTAAACTTAGGTCAATGCCTAAATGCTTAAGAAATTCTTAACTTTATGTGCCCGATTCCCCATGCCATAACTTTAGGCAAGTCTTTAAGCATGATCGAAAAGTTATGCCAACACAATAGTTAGATTTTTTTATATACACTATATTTAATAATTTACCATGTTATCTTTTAGAAAAAACTTCACTACGTAGTTGGTGAAACTTCAAAAATATTAAATAAAGCTGAGATACATAACTTCCCACAATACTTTATTTGTATCATTCTCATTACTTTTCGATCATGTTCTTGATTGAAGGAAGATTGAATATTGAAATACCTAAATTTGTACCTACATTCCCTCGCTTGAAAAATTCTTCCCTGGTGAAATCGTTGCAAGTTAATTTGTACCTGACTAAAAACATGACTATGATTAATGAGTTGGACGAATTCGTAAATTTCTTGGACCTTCTCGAAGATTTAGACGATGAAAACCCACAACGCAGGACACGCATTCTGAGGACAAGAGGAAATCCTCTTGAAATCATGAACAGACCTTTTTCTTGTAAAAGGCGGACAAACCTAAATTTTGCCTCATCGGAAAAATTTGCTGCCCTTTTTCTTTTTTCCAGAGGCAGAGGCTGCTGCATTGTGTAATTTAATAAACTTTTCCTATTAAACTTTAAAATTTTTTAAAGCTAAATTAACCGGCAAACATTACAAAGTGACATGAAGAACCAAGTCATAGATAAAAATCAAAGACAAAATAGACTTTTTTGTTCATTTCGTTCACTTACTTAGGGAACGATCGTTGTAGGAGCACTGACCTCTATATTTACCTCTGGACTGGCTGTTCCGTAAGTTTGACAGCTATTTTTTTGTGCCTATTTGAAGCGCCACTAGCGAGTAGCGAGTGTCCGCAGAACTAATTTTGACGTATATTGCAAGTGGCCGCCAGAGAAGTGCTTGCTTATTGTTAAGTGATTTTATATTTTTTTAATATAAATTCGAATTTTATGTTGTTATTGTTATAAGCATTATATAAAAGTTATCAAGAATGAGGACATGTGTATATTGTAAGCGACTAGTTTTAGTACCACGGACACTCGCTACGTCCTACAGCGCCAAAATGGCGATTATCAAACGGGCACAAAAGCACTTTGACAGCCGCCAGTCCAGTGGTAAATATAGAGGTCAGTGTGTAGGAGTCACTTAAGCTAAACAAGTTGGTGCAGAGCAATTCAGCGTAAGTCAATGATTAGGTGTGACTTAGATTAGGCGTGTCATAACTAAGCTTATGCTAAGTGGAGTTTAGTGCAGACGGGCATAATTCGTGTAATATTAACCGTTACCATTCACGGTTAAACTTAAATAACCAGTACTTGACTACTAATAACCACTTAGCTTTGCTAATACAAAAGAACACTCATTAGTATTTAACCGAGTACACTTATTTATTGGTAGCAGGGTGGAGTTAGCTATTTTGTTTGCTATTTAGTTAGTTATTTTTAACAGAGTACTTGTTTAAATATTCATAAGTAAATATTCTGGCTGCCGGTGGAGCCGCCGATGCGCAGATATCCCCTCCACGTTTCGGTCAGCGCTAGAGTTATGTGCGTGCCGCAAACTAACAGTCTTTCGTTCGAACGTTTAATAATTTAATTAAGTGAGTGCGACGACGCATAAAGGAGTGTGTTACCTATAAAACGTAGTTGATTGATTAGGTACCAATATGCTATTGCTTTGTGCCTGAACCTACTGTTTATTCCTAAAGACGCTGCCGGCGGCGGCCCCGACAGCGACGTATTTTTTTTATAGTCAGGTGATTTAATCTAAATGGATGAAGAAGTACAAAATCTGCTGAAAGCCTTGAGTCTGCTGAAAGCCTTGAGAATATATAGGAGTGTTCAAAGGTAAGTTTGTTTATGTATTTAATTTTTATCTTATATATTTTATTAGACAGAGACCGTACAATCGCACACCAGTGACCAGTGAACGCGTGATCTTGAGCTAAGGTAGCGCCGCCGTAGAGGGTTTCAATACCTTCTATGTGAGACTAGCTTATACTGGTTTATTGCCACTGATATGCCGTTGTGTCTTTAATTTACAGCTGAGTAGCGGCTTTGCGCGGTTTCACCCGCGTAGCTCTTGATCCCGTGGGAGTTTCTTAGCAAAATATGTTACTTCTGGTTAATGTAGCCATCTAATGGTGAAAGAATCTTTGAATCATTCTAGTAGTTTTTGAGTTTATTCATTACAAACATACAAAAATACAAATCTTTCCTCTTTATAATATTAGTAAAGACTTCAAAAAAGAGGAGGAAAGTAGTTTTTATTAATATACATTTGAACTATACATTTTGTTTATTTGACACATTTGATGATCATTTTTCTTAAATCAGTTATTTAATTACAGAAAATGCAATTACATCTCTATCACTTCCACTACTCCAGGAATCTGACCTAAAGGAGCTATTTAGTAAAATTGGCCATCATGCCATATTCTCAAAATTAGAAATACATAAAAAGACTATGCATCCTATTCCCGAGGATAAGTAAGTCACTAACAATTCAAAAATTTAATCTGCTTTAATTATCTGTATACTGTTGTCTTAATTAATCCTTCAATTTACAGGCGTGTGATGTTTCAAGCTTTAACTTATCTATGTCTGACTTGCTGACATATCCGGTTGACCCTGATGCACGTCCTCAAGCTTCAAGCTCACCCGCACCCAAGACACCTATCACAATAACCATTCCATCAGAGAACAAAATTAACATTATCGTATGTATTGTAATATTTCTTCAGAGCTATAATTAGGTACTATCTATACATATATCTCTATTTATCATCATTCATACAAGATGTAAAAAGTCAATTAAAAATAAATGAAGGGTATACCACTTTGAATCAACTTTGAATCCTGAAAAAAATCTACTGTTCCATATTTGTTAAAAAAAAATTAAACAGATTTTTCTTATATACAGGGTGTCCCGTAAGTCATGGATCAACGGATCTATTGTACCAAAATAATATAACATATACAACAGTTTACAAGTAAGATGTTACAAAAAGTTGGGTCAAGTTATATAATCTGCAGCCGAACCAGGTTAGATGCCTGTATGTCGGCAGACAGTGCCTCGTTTTTAATAGAAAAATTATTATAAAATAGGTAGAATGAGTAGAAATTATAATTTATTTATTTCTGTTTTTCAGGATTTACCGTTACTTTTAAATAGTACCCTTGAAGGAAGAGGTTTATTAAATTTAGATACACATATTCCGTTGGATAATACGGCAAGAATAAGATTGGTAAGGCTCATCGGAACCTACATTTTGAGCAATCATCCGTCAAATGCAATAAGGAGTACCATTTATGCAAATTGGGTACACGAAATTATTAGAGTATTCCCACAAGAAAAGGCATCGGTGTACTTCCATAGCAAGATTGTGGAATCTTCACGAGGTTTAATCACCAGGTTGGCAGGAAAGGTGCCTGATCAAATCCTGTGTGCCTACTGTGCCTATGCTGCTGTACTGTGCTAATGCTGACTGTGCCTACTTTGTAATTTGGGTTTAGTATTGTAAACTTTGAGACTGTTCTTTTGTGATTTTCAGATATATGACAATAAATAATAAGTGAACAATAACAGTATTTTTTTAGTTTTTTTTTTACCCACATTGCAGAGAAAGTCTGCTATGGCTACAGAGTTAAATGACTTGCATTGCAGAGAAAGTCTGTTGTGGGTACCTAGCAAAACGATTGCAGATACCAAGTAGGTTGGCTGCGGCTACAGAGTTAAGTGACTCGAATTGCAGAGAAAGTCTGTTGTGGCTACCGAGCAAAATAATTGCAGATACCAAGTAGGTTGGCTGTGGCTACAGAGTTAAATGACTAACATTGCAGAGAAAGTCTGTTGTGGCTACCTAGCAAAACGATTGCAGATACCAAGTAGGTTGGCTGTGGCTACAGAGTTAAACAACTCACATTGCAGAGAAAGTCTGTTGTGGCTACCTAGCAAAACGGTTACAAATACCAAGAAGGTTGGCTATAACTATCCAAGAAAGTTTGTCAATATAAACAGTAAAGTTGGCTACGTTTGCAAACATTTTGTTTGTAATAATAATCAAGCTTACTTTGTTATTTCTAAGCAAACAATTTTAACCGATTTACTCGGTTGATTCTGATCAAGTAAGAATAGCAAACTTGACTTATTTATTTTTAGCAACAAACTTTGCAGGTTGTATATTGACAAACACGCTTTGTTAAAATCAACCGAAACTTAGTTATTTTTACATGCGAAATTTTTTCAGTGAAAGTGTAACACGGTTAAAATAAAAACCCTCAATCCAATTTAATATAATCCAATTAAAAGTTACGTTTTAAACTAATTAATTTTAAGTTAATAACTAACCTAAAAACTGACTGGATCCATCGCGTGATAAGGAACTTCTCTGGGAAAAATATTAAAGCTGCAAAATGAAGCCAATTAAAATACCGTCTGAAATTCTTCGGAAGTACAAAAACTGGCTTTCCTTTCATCGGTTACTTACGTAAAGCAAGATTTAAAACAGAGTTCTTAATTAATTGATTATACTTACACAGTTACAAATCAATTGAACTATGTAATACTATCTATACTATAATTTATTTTAATGAGCGGCCGGTGTAGTAGAGACATACATTGCCTTCTATGCCAGAGGTCCTGGGTTCGAATCCCGGCGGGGCGTAGGATATTTGTGTGATGAACACAGATATTAACCGTCAAGTCATGGATGTTTATATGTTTATTTAAGTTTATTCTAATAAAAAATATGTAATTATTCAATAATATGTATGTTTATATATTTCTTAAGTACCTATATCAGTTACCTAGTATCCATAACACAAGGTCTTTAAGAAACTTAATTTGGGCTAGATAATTTTGTGTGAGTGTCAGAAATATTTATTTATTTATATATTATTACGTTGTATCGGCTTACATGGCTAACTTTAATCTGAGCCTAATAAATGTTCAGCCAATTCTAGTTAGTAGGTATAACAGTTTATGCAGAAACAATATCCGTACATGTTCATTAGAAACATTGTAATGCAAATGAAACACCCTGAAAATTACATGGCTTGTCGTGCCAATTAAGTAATTGGAGCAGTAGGTCCTTGGTTGGTAGGCAGACAAGCATACCAATGAGTAGAAAATATTACGGGAATAGATTACGTATAAACCTATTATTAGAGACAATTATATGTAACAACATAATTGAATTACTGTTATACAATTCCTTTATTATGAAGTAGCTATGTAATTATTAGTGTAAATAATATTCTAGAATACTAACTGACGTAATCGAACTAGGCTAAATTGTATGCAAAAAGTTAATATATTGTTTGTTATTAATGACGATGTGTTAAAACAATTTCATAGATATTGCAAGTATTTAAAAAAAATATGTTTAACGTGAACTATGAGTACCTACCTATTCAGTTTGTATAAACAGAGACTTAGGTTCGTGGAATCTGGAACACGAAACAGATGTCTGTGGACAAACTGTCAACATCGCGTAAGAAATTCAAGAAAACAACTTGACTAGAAATAATACATTTGACCTTGATGAAGAACTAGTAGTCAGGCGGATTCAGGATTGGACAAATAAAAAAATTAGACGGTTCAAGATGGAACTAATTTAAATTTTTCGAAAGCACTTCTGCTTGTGATAGTATCTAAGTACAGAGGCGTAAGTAGTAACTATACGGCTAGGGGTGAACAAAGTACTCGAGACTTGGCGATAAATGTTAATTTTCGTTCTCATTGTTTCAGATTTCTTCCACAAGCTGTTACAGCTGTCTCGAGAAGGATTCCACAACATGTTCAAGCGGACTTACGGCATGATCTACGAACAAAACTCATACGTGTTTGAACAACTGTTCGAACAATTGGAGAGGTATTTGTTTGAACTATTTATCTACCTATATTAAGGTATCCTTTAATCCTTTATTTTTTTAAGTTAATAGTATTGAAATGCTGAGTGTAAGCCTCATTTATGCTGGTTACACCTAGGCTAGAATATTTTGCTAATAGACATTCAACTGATGGGAAGGTTGTTTTGTAGGGGAGAACAGGGTAATACAAGTCACTTAAGGATTTTGCCTCATACATCCAATAGTAATCAATATTTATTTATATTTATATACCAAAATAATTGGAAACACAAATATAAATATTTTTTTCAAATGGCAATTCTCTTGACATCACAAATTTATTTTCTTTTGGTACCTACATATAAAAAATAAAACTGTCTTTGACCGGTATTTCACACAACGATGGGAATTCCGGTCGGGCTTCAGCTAATGCCGGTCTAGCCTAAGGGCGCGGACCCATGTCCGGCGAGCGGCGCCGCACCGCAGACATGGGTCCGCGCCCTAATATTACGCCCACTGCCGGACATAGGCCTCCCCCAATGCTTGAAAAAGGCCTCTCTCCTTTCTTCTTGTTTACTTCTTTATTGGAGAATTGCACTGATGTAGTAGTTCCAGAAAAAATGCAAGAATCTGAAAAAAAAAGGAAGCCGGTTCGGGGTTAGTATTGACTGGCTATAGTCTCTATCATTTGACCGGTATAACCTCAATAATAGTTTTTTACCAAAAATCGCATTGTATTTTTCTTATAAACTAAATTCTGTTATGATAATGAATATGTAAGCTACGTATTTAAACTACCCAATCATAAAAATACTGTGAAAATATCAACTCACCTCTTAATAACGAAGATGATGCGTTCTTCCTCGATACGCGATAGAAACTCAGCGGCGGTCGACGCCATATTGCTAGGTATCGCTAGCGCTTCATATGGCTATGTGTGCACGCAAATATCTACTTGATTTTATGAGTTACAGTGCTGACCGGTATTACCTCGTGATCGGTATTACCCCTTTTTACCCTATTAGTCACCGACTTCACATGGTGTACCTTGGCTAAATTGTGTCACTTATTGAGCATCTATACTATTACCTACGGCCGTCTTTTTTCTAATAATTCTCTGTAGGTATTTATGCTTTTTTATGCCCATGTTTACATATTACTTACATGAACAAAGCTGAATTATGTTTTAAACTCATTCTGACACCTAGCTGGGAAAGTAACATGCACTTCTAAAAATATGTGGTTTGCTTCTAACACCTTGTCAGTTAAATCATTTGGACAATAGCAATTTCTTCTCACATCACTTACTCTGACCGGTGTTAATAAAATTAAAAAAACAGGCACCTTAAGTATGATAGCTACCGGTGGTGTCTTGAAGTGTGTGATAATACTTACATAAATAGGTTCTCGAATGAAAACCTTCTTTTTTTAAGAAGAAAACAAGTCACAAAAAAGCAAAAGAAAGTATCAGCTGGGATTTCTATTTAAAATACACAAGTCCCAGCTGATCATGTTCTGGTTTAAAATGGTATTTAAACCTCGAACTTCGCGACTGAGAAGTGATCGCTTCATTACCACAAATAAGAGTTCTTTTTTCCGATTTTCATTTTTCTCTTATGTAAATATGACTGCATAGGAATAAGCTCGTTACTGCTATTAGTTTATGCTTCTTTTTTCTTTGCAGGTATTACTCCAAAGGCGACACGGGCTTCGAGCCTATGATGGACAGTTTCTTCGGCATACTCTATCAGAAGATGTTCACAGTTCTCAACTCACAATACACTTTTGATGAAAAGTAAGTAAAACAATCCATCAATCAGGCTGGTTGAACCAAGAGCGGTCTTTCAACTCATGAGCGGTTTAACTTACACTTAAGACGCAATCAATCGTTAAGTTCTATTTTAACGCGTGACTGCCCAATTAAATCACTGTCTAATGATTCATCTAAACGTCTAATAAAACTAGTTTTAACCTAGCTCTTAACCCGTTGTCTGCTACTTGATTAAGTTCCTTCACCTGACATAAATTACTTCTGTTGAATTAATGAAGGTCCCTAAATGGTTAAGAGCTTCATGGGTAAGTAATTGCCTGGCCACGCGAACCCATACAATTAGGGTTTTAGTGGAGGTGCCTTTGCATAGAAATTCAAGTAGGTAGGTTTAATTTCAGTTTATTGGCATACTTTCGTGTCGAGTCTTTATTGGCATGTAGGTATGTAATATTAAGTTATGTAGATTAGATGTAATTCAGTAAATTATTGTATACATACACGAGCTAGTTGGTTTGGCGAAGTATTTCGATTCTGTAGCGGATAGGTACCTGATTTCTGTTATTTATAAATATGGTTTTCATTCCGCAACGACCTAATCACAGCGTTTTCAGTAAAAAAAAAACAAAGTTTTCTACATAAAAATAGTTATTTTTCATGAATGAGGCTTTCAGATGAAAAATGAACTTCTTTCGAAAATGAATCCTGTTGTTTCGGAGATTTTCGCGCTGGAGCGAAACAAACTCTTCAGCTTTATCATTAAAGAGTAGATTTAAATATTTTAATAAAGTAAGTAATAAAACATTCTTAATAAGTGTTTATATCTTACTGGAATCAGTACTTAATAGCCACTGAAAAATTTAAGTGCTTATCAGCTATAACATTCTGTTTGGTATGTAACGTATGAATAGAATAAGAAACGACTGGGAGTCGTGTTCATGCTACACCGAGCTCAATGATGTGCAGGCGCACGCTGACATGATTGTCACAATTAAGATTTCAATTAATATCTAGTTAACATTTTATAATTACTTTGTTGTTCCTAAGGATTGTAGCTAGCCTAGGCTACTGTATAATGAACTAAATTAAAATGATTTTATATAGGTAGGTAGATCAATATTATCTTGATACACAAACTCTTGCTTACGATACTGATTATTTACATACATGTAAATACCTATAGATTAAAGTAATAAAGAGCCTGTTATCAAAATGTAGCCATCGTAAAAACAAATAGACAACAAATATTTAATTCAATAATCATTTGAACAGTTCATGATACTGCATAAATAATGCAGGTCAATCACACGATCCCCAATTGCCCCTCGGAAATAATTTCTTTAAATTATTAAGTCCTACTGCCCTAGCTAAGGGCCAAATCGTTTGTTTACGTGCCTATAACAATAAAAGTGTCAGCTTAAGTGTTTTATAGTTATATCTTCATGAGAGCTTTCCTGCCGCCGCACGCGATATGGAGTTTTAAATTACAAACTGTTTTAGTAGGTGGCGCTGCTGTGTCAATGTCACTTTATGGCCGCTGGAACGTCCAATAAAGCGGTGTTTACATTGTTACGTTTATGTTATGGTGTTTGGAGTGTTGAGGGAATTTAATGCTTGCATTGTTCGCGGAACTTTCCGGTCGTAACGTTATTGTGCATTAGAAAATAAAGTTTTGATGGTTTTGTGATAGTTATTTTGTTAAAACTTAGTTGTTCGGTGTTAAATCGAGCTTAACGTACTCATTTTTTAACAAATTTCACCAAAGTGATCGTTCTAATAGATACTATAATACCTACTGGCTTAATCTAAGATTTCTTTAATTCCATTTACTTTTTATAAATACAGATATTTATTTTTGTCTTGTTTTAAATTCTAATGCTACCTAGTTCCAATTGAATGTGATTTTTCGGTTTACAGTAAATTATTATGTAAAGCAAAGGGTTTATAAATTTTATAAGCTGTGTTCCAATTAGGCGTATAGACCGTTTCCCACGTATGCTAATGTTATTATGGCTAACTGCCGAATTGACCTATTGGTCAACCCACGCAAATATTGAAGGACAAAATATAAAAGTATGACCTAAGTAATAATTAAAAGGCGTCGTTATTTCGCATAAATAAACGATTAAGCCCAATAAATCTTACTTTGTTTTAAAATACCAATATCTTGCACAGTCTTTTGTAAAATTATTTATCGTTTTCAAAATTCCGAAAGGAATTATTTTCTTCCAAAATATAAAACAACATTAAACAAGTAGTAAGGAGCTTGGTCATATAACCTGAATTGATGGTTTTTGGAAATATACATTTTAAAACTATTCAATTTCTAAAACATGACTCAGAATAAGGAAACATCGAAGTATTGGTTGTAAATTTAAATATAAATTATTTAACATAGACATGCTAAATTTCAATTTACTATGCACAAACACGAGAATTATTAATTCTAACGTTTGCAAAACATCGTTTTGTGATTTATTATCTTGAAAAGGTCGTTAAAACTACATTACGGTAGGTGTAGGTATCCATAGGTAAGAATTTTTGATGATTTCCTATCCTGCTGTAATAGTTTCTTTGTATTCAAATTCGAGCTTAGCATTCATTTTAAATACTTACTCGATCATAAATTCAGCATTTGAGCGGGTTTGTTACGGTGATGTGACAAACCTACATAAAATAGAACTGCTCATCTAGCTTACACATGTAAATATAAATGTTTGTCCTTAATAAATAACAATTTTAACCGGATTTCATCACGTTTAAGTATATTTTACATACTTACTTATAACCTGACATTTTAGTCTACACATACGGTAATCACTATATAAGAAGGTTTTTCGCAAAGGTGATAGTTAAAAACAATATAGGTAACTAATGTTTGTCTTCCATGTGTACCTAAGCTATTTCTGATTCGACTACAATGGAATTTTGTTGGTTTATCCCGCATACGCCGCGAAGTTTTCAAGTCCAAACAAACTTTTCTCTCGCTATGCGCGCTATTTGAAAACATACAAAACATGAATGTATGCCGATCAAATTGGCGACATTTTGAAAAAGGGCCTAGTCAAAAGTACCCGTAACCGGCGATCATGTATGAAAAGATTGATGAACGTGGAAGAAGCGAAAGAGGTACCTATGTCTGGATCGCAGCAATTGGTGTTCCCTTGTCTCTGCCTACCCCAAGGGGAGACAGGCGTGAGGTTATGTATGTATGTATGTACAAAACATGAATCTACTGAGCACTTTCGTAAGTGAGAGTGTTTATCAATGATTACCTATATTTTTTTCTAGATACCTCAAGTGCGTGAACGACCACATGAGAGACTACCAGCCATTCGAGGACATGCCTCACAAGCTATCAGTACAACTGCGGCGGGCTTTTGTAGCCACGCGGACCTTCCACAAAGCGCTACGTGGCGGCGCCACTGTGCTCAGGAATATGATGCAGGTATGTACGCGCCTTTAGACCATAGATTTTGATATTTGTAGACATAAGCTGTAGAGGTATTTGATTGATTGGCAGATCGGTTTCAAATATCCTTTTCGACTATTATAGAAAAGTTGGTCGTAAAAATCGACTAAGTAATATGAATGAACTTCTACCTCGCTTAGTGAAAATGATCGATTTTTCACCATTGTTTTTGAATTTGACGATGGTCGATGAAATTTTATAAGTAGATACCTATAACAAGCGTTGGTAAAGAGGAAGCAGGTAAACAGTCTGCCATCATAAAATATAAAAATACAACAGCCGGTCTTTAATTGAAAAATCTTTTGTTTCTTTTTCTTCATTGGCAACTCTTTATTTAGTGTACCTATCTGATTTACTTTAACATAAACGTAAAAAGTACAAGTTATTGAAACGCTCGGACCTTGCATCCCATATGGAGAATCAAGTCTCAAAATCATGCCGACAAGGCCACTCTTCCAAATATGGTGGCCATCTCTTATTAAAAGATTTTTATAAAGATTACAGCCACAGACGACTCGCAGACGTAATAAATATTAAAATTCTTCAACAATTAAATTAGGTATTTAAAGAATCCTTTCGAATTAGCACCATCAAATTTAGAAAAATACATAAGAATAAACAAATTAGCAATAATTCACATTAATAAAAACCCGTTTTAGTAGTCGCGATGAATTTATATAAAAATAATTTACATAAAGATTGAAAATATCATTATAATCATTGATTCCTTATTCCGATCACAGACAGTCCTTTTAACATGTGAATGTCGTTAACTTTTATGAATCATACATAAGGCGCAGTAGTAGCCTTAAAGCTAAATACTAATAAAGGTTATTTTTAAATTGGGATTAATCTTATGAGGTCATAGACAAGTCATCGACGGACAAACCCGCAAAAGCAATGCAAAGTACCCACATTAAAAAGACCGCAGACTTAGGTATTCAAAGATTTATAAATATCGCAATTAATAGATAAGTTTTGTTCTTCGTAGTCATAAATTATTGAAATTTAAAAGATATTATATTTTATTTAATTATGTCATCAACAATAGAAATTTGAAAAGATTTGAACTGTGAGGTATATGGGAGTGATTCTTGTAGATAGCCGGAAATTGTTAAATACTTCAAAGTTCTAACACCGCACCGCGCCGTAAGATGACGTTTAAGAAAAGGGTGACTAACCAGACGGACCCTGAAAGGGTTTTTCCACTTCCAGCCGAGACCCTACGCAGGCTAAACATTGTTTTTTCACCTATAAATATTACCAAAATTGATTTACAGAGATTATAATAATTTCATGAACACCTAATTTACGTATCTAAACGTTTTTTTAGATATGTTGCTCTTAATAAGCGCTCAACTCAGATATTAAATTGAGATAAAACTGCGAGCTTCGGTCGCTGAAGTGCACACTCATAGCATTTTATTAATGTCATTTTATATTAATTTGGTTAATTGGTGGAAAAAGACTGAATTAATTCAAATTTAACTGTAACGTATGAACGTAGCATATTCTGGTGAAGCCGCGATGACGTCACAATGAGTTAAACCGCTTTGCTCGGATAATCGCCGATTACCGCTTATTGGAGCAGAAACATTTATGATCGACATAAAGTGCTTACTGCTCTGTAATAATTGTGGGTGTATGCTGTTAAATCATACTTACGTAAAGAGAGATTATTTCAATTAATATTAAAATGTTGTATACCTACGTACGTGCGTAACAAGAGGTATCTTCATTCTTCCCATACCTATAAGTTTTTTTAAGTTTGTTATGTAAGTACGTAGTTTGTTTTCGCTATAAATAGTTTCGGGATAAAATCTGATTTAAAGGATCTTTTATTTGGTGCCAGGAGCTTTGTGCAAATTTACTTTAAAGTTGAATTTGAATTTATTTCGACATTGGCATGTCCTAAACCAACAATTCCGCTCCACTGTACCTGCTTATTTTATGGTTAACGTTTTTTAAACTAAGTACCTTACTAAGCATGTTTGTGTACCTACAATAAAAGTACGCGTACACTATATCGGGCCGTAGCAAACCGTACTGCGGCGCCGCCGTACCGTAAAAATCCACTTGTGTCACATCACACGTAACTGCGCTACAATTTAGGTATATCAACCTGCTGCGCCCCGGCATAGTGTGCTGTGCGATAGTTCATATAAATGCACCTATCCGAGTGTCTCAAGCGGATTTTTGCGAGTGATGCGGCCCGGTGACTTAGTGTGCCCGTATCTTGAAGTGTTTGTAACTATCATCGCCTTTATTTGCTATTTGGTTCGATAAGTACCTAAGTATGGTGATTTGTCGTTGCTATGTTTTGCTATTTTGGTTCGATAAGTAAGCATGATCGTTTGTATCTCAGATCGGCGTGACGCCAGACTGCGTGTTCGCGTGGGCGCGGCTGCGGCAGTGCGGCGCGTGCGGCGGCGGCACACTGCCCGCCTGCAGCCGCTACTGCCACAACGTGGCGCGCGGTTGCCTGCCGCTTCACGCGGACCTCGCGCCGCACTGGGCGGCCTACGTCGGTGAGACATCCACCACTTTATTAAACACTAAGTCACATTACAGATATCTACAGAAATTCAGCTTCATACAGACGGACGAAACGCGAGCTATACCTAAGCGGCTCGATCTCGGCATACAGCCAGTCGCGAATGTCTGCCTACCGAAACAACCGAAATAATTGTAGATTGAGCTTTACGTTAATATGCGGGTTGTTTATACTTTCAAATTTAATAATACACCTTTTCGTGCGTCTCAATCGAGGCGCAAGTATTTTTCGGTCGCTAATTTATAAGACCGATTTTTTATTTAAACGTAAGCATGGTTTTTTGACATTATTCGATTTACAAAGTATTTTATTTGTTTATATAAAAAAAAGTATATTTGCATAAAACTACTTTTTAACCGGATTAATCGCGTATAATTTATATTTTACATTTTAACTCGACGTTTCGGTGTCTTTGCAGACCCCGTGGTCACGAGCGACTGAGGTGTCAGGCGTCAGATTGATAGTGGAAAAAGTTATACATCATCTCCATCTATTTCTCAGTCTTCGAGCGTAGCGTTCAGGGTTAACACAAAATGAGCTGACAGTGTCTCGAGTTTCAGGTCGTGACGACTGAGACTGAGAAATAGATGGAGATGATGTATAACTTTTTCCACTATCAATCTGACGCCTGACACCTCAGTCGCTCGTGACCACGGGGTCTGCAAAGACACCGAAACGTCGAGTTAAAATGTAAAATATAAATTATACGCGATTAATCCGGTTAAAAAGTAGTTTTATTTAAATTATGAATCGTGAAAACTTAAGACAGTATATTTGCAGTCACAAAACAAAATGGAAGTAAACACAAAGTAAGCAAATGTAATTTAAACACTGAAGGCCTATCACATGTGAACGGACCGCGGTGCTGTAGGCATTTATTTCAAAGATGCGGCCTAGTTGAATTACTGTATATATCTGTACTGTGACTAAGTCCCCTTATAATAATAATAATAATAAATTCATTTATTTCAGGCAATATTTACAATGAGATCTTAACAATTGAAAACCGAGGCCCATAGAATAAATACCTTACAGTCTAACATATATATAAGATAAACAGATACATACCTTAAACTAGAATATATAAAAAATACTTAAAACTTATGCTGCTCCGCGGTTTATCGACAACGATAAATCGAGCCTTTATATCGATATTTGCTTAGAATATGGCACTAAGAGTATGTATTTTTTAGATAATGTTAGCTTTGGTTCTGTGGGCTTAATCATGATATCGAATCAAGTAATTCTATCTATTATGGTGCGCATATTAGCTAACATGAATAAAATCATTCGGTAATATTTATCTTGTCACATGTTAAACAACATTCATTCAAGACAACTCACAACCCGGACTATTAGATAAATAACAGATATAAAATAGAACAGCCAATTCAAATTAAAAAACCTGAAGCTTCTCTGTTGAAATTTAAGTCTTTACCTTTGCAATGTAATTTCAGACGCCGTAGAAAAAGTAGCAGACCGCCTGCTCGGGCCTTTCAACATAGCGATGGTGGTGGAGCCGCTGGACATCAAGATCTCGGAAGCCATCATGAGCTTCCAGGACCACAACCAGGAGATCTCACAGAAAATATTTGCTGACTGCGGAAAACCCGTTCTAGGTAAATAGTAAAAGAGTTTTTACAGATACAAAAATTGCAGAACAAAAATACAGCATTGTACTGACCTCAATATCACCTAGTGATAACAGTAAATAAGTTTAAGAAGGGAATGGGTTGCTCATAAAGCATTACCGAAACACATTGCCGTTGAAGCGATGATATTTGGCAGCTGTGAATAAGGTGGTGAGGTCCTAGTTGAGGAGCAATGCGATATAAAATGATCTAATAAATAATCGAGCAACACTTCAACACAACAACATAGGCCATCTTCTATACAGGGTTAATTTAAATTGGCGTATTACCTCTTGTAGGTCGTTTTTCCACATCAATCCCAACAACATTTGTTCGACGACTTTTTAAAATTAACAACTTTAAAAATTTTAGTTTGCCCATACAAAAAAAAATATTGTCTCTAAACTGGCGTTACTCTATTTACATTGATGCCACGCACCGCGCGTCACGCCACGTGCAGCGGGCGCGCGGTTGCGGGGTGACTTAAACAATGCAGAGTAACAAATATCAGAAAAACCAAAATTTGGTTGTTTTTCTTTTCTTGGGTTATTTATTAAGATTTTTGTGTTATTTATTAAGTCCATGCTGGACTGGGAGCGAAAGAAAAACGTAGAATGTGCCCGATGCTTCTCTTCCCGGGCATACTGTAAAAGTCAGGAGGGTTTAAAGGCGTTTTTGTGGGCGATAGACTGACCCCCTGTCACTACAATAGTCTTTCTCCATCTTTGTAACAATTTCAAATTTGTCAAACGTGACATCAATGGTCCTACGTGACGTTATGTATGTATGTATTATTAAGATTTGTAAAAAGTCGTAAAACAATTATTGATGTGGAGAGGCTAGGGATGATGCGCTAATTAAAATTGAACCTGTATCATATTTTCACGTCGTGTAGCCGCGTTTGTCTTTTACCTAGGACAGTTAATGTATCCCGTAAAACACCCTACATTACTATCTATCCCCTTGCAGGCGGTTCAGGCGGCACCGGCCCCTTCTTCTCGCCGGGCCGCTCGCGGCGCTCCGGCCGCTCCCTGCCCGACGTGGACTGGCAGGTGGAGCCCGACGACGACGACTTCGAGCTGGAGACCTCCTTCGAGAGCCTCCTGCACGACGACCCCAGCCTCGCGGGGCTGCGCACTCCTGTGGGCTCGCAGCAGGAGACTAAGAAGATGCAGGAACAGGCGGGCCTAAGGGAACACTTCTTGCAGTTTATGAATGGTGATTATTTATGTTTTTATAAATAAAAACTGGCATATTTGTATTAAATAAATAAATATGTAATGATGGTAAACAAAAATGTCGAGTTCAAATGTTTAGTATAACTAAAACCCGATAGAATGTGATTAGAAACATCTTTTGCCTCAGAATTAATTGTGTCCATAAACAGCATTAGTGATTAATTGCCAACTGAACATCAAGCAGCTTAATGCTTCCGTGATCTTCTTAAAAATCCAACTAAGGTTGGCTCTCTTAGCTTGCCTTTTAACTAAGGTTGTCTGGATCTAGAAAATTTATTTGGATCATATTCTATTATCAAACTTTAGAATAGTGGTCTCTTAATTTGAGAATTACATAGGTGTCTCTTAAACATAAGAGAGACATAAATTAGAGTGTAATTGAACTCAATACGTATTAAAATATAAATTCCTCTATAGCTTTAATGAAATGCTTGCAGATAAAATTCCACGTGAAAAGCGCGCGGCGGACCCCGACGCGGACCCGGCGGAGGACGCGTACGGCTTCGAAGGGAAACACGGCAAGCCGCGCAAGCCGGGCAAGAACGACGACGTCAGAGGTAACTACAGCTGATTTGAATTAAGAACGTATTCTTTATCATCATCATCACATCATCACATAATATTTGTCGTTTGAGGTAGGCAACTTCTAAAGCTAAATGACATGTAAGGTATAAATTAACAGGTTTCTTTTCATCAAAGAAACTGATATCATGACATTTTCCTTCAACACTTCAATTATTTTTGGGACAATAAAATTTGAAAATATTTTAGTCTTTTACAGCAGATAAGATAGTATGCATTTTCAAAAACACAACCATTATACAATCTAAATAATGTTGGCCCAAAATGAGACCCTTGTGGTACACCTGAGGAAACACGAAAAATTAAAAAGTTAAAGCGAGTTAATTCAGGCAATTAGACCAGTTTAATAAGTGTTATATTTAGTAAGTAACTATGTTTTGATAAGTGCGTACGGAACGACAATTCAACAGTTGTATACTTTGACAGGCGCAGAATGGGGCGGCCCCGAGCTAGCTCGCATGGTGCGCGAGACCCGCGCGCGCGTGCGCAGCGCCGCGCAGTACTGGAGCCGCCTGCCCGCCGTGCTGTGCCACCCCGTGTCCGTCACCAGCGCGCCCTGCTTCCCCGGCAGCGCCGCCAGCAGGTGAGAACAAGGGCCGCATACCTTCCCATGGCCCTTACAAACATCTTGGTCAAAAGGGCCGGATTCCGCTGCGTTATCGCTCACTCGGGGCAGCTGCTTGATATCCCTACAAGTTTTTTATTCTTTGTCGACTATCTCTTTGGAGCAGTAAGGTTCTCGAGCGGCGACCACGTACTGCGAGACGTAGCGTGAACAGTCCCCTCTCAAGACGGACCGACGATCTGGTCAAAGTCGCCGGTAAAAGCTGGATGCGGGCATAGCAAGATCTGTGTGGAAAACCTTGGGAAGATATTGGCCGTCTAGTAGAAGCCGTCTCCAGGCCGAATGATGATGATTATAAGAAGAATGGTCATTAGCCAGGAATACTCTAGTCTAGCGACAGTCGTATCAGAACCACAGGGCTATTCTAAGCCCAGTCGATACACGGGAACACTACTCAGCGAAAACTACTGCAGGAATCCTTTCATTGCAGATCAACAAAATATACCGTCAACAAAAAAATTTAAGCCTTTTAAAATTCTCCATTAAATTATTTACACAGCATGACTGCTCAGTTAACCATTTCCAATTTACAACAACCAACTTTAAACTCAACTTTAAGGCCCTCTTGTACTGCAGTGTGTAGGTTTCAAACGATATAGCTAGCGAAATTAGCCGACGATTTGTGCAAACACAAATACTTTTAATTGGTTTGGTAACTATTTAACAGTTTTTCTTTAAACATCGGTTAAGAGAAATTATGCTTTATGTTTTTATGTAATTTTTACTAAATTCCACTATGGCGTTTCATAGCAATATCCATTTGAAACTATGTTTGCGACTTTTTTACCTAGCCAAGTTTCATATCATCTTTCTTTCTTTACCTACACATCGTTTGGTTACATGTAAAATTTTTGTAAATATTTATTTCAGACACAACATGTGCATATTACTGGCTTATAATCGTTCAAAAAGTGTTAAAACGCTGCATCCTCGCCTTAAATAACTTTTAAATGTTTATATTGTAATACAGTTATACGCTCCCGGCGGCGGGCGAGGGCAGCGCAGCTTTGGCTTCAAACCCCGAAGTCCGGGGCTCGCTTCCCGTCGCTAACAAGAACCAACAGGAGGCATTGAAAATGCTCACCGCGAAGCTCAAGGACGCGTACAATGGTGTTGAAGTACCCTGGATGGAAGCAGGTGCGTGGTTCATATAAAAGATTCGTTATTCAAGTAAACCACATGATTGTTATATACAATTATATCGGTAAATATTATTTACATATAGGCAATGTGCTCCGTGCTTCGGAGGGCACGTTAAGCAGTCGGTCCCGGGTGCTGTATACTTGTATACATTGGTCGTTAGGGTTTGTCAGAAGCCATTTCAGCACCCTGAAATATCTGACATCCACGAACCAGCACCGGGCCAGCTTGGTGGATTACGGCCTAAACCTCCTCGTCGCCCAGAGGAGAGACTCATAGCCCTGCAGTGGGAGAGTTACACGGAGTTGTGATGATGATGATGATTATGATAGGCAATGTAAAAAGTATTGTTATTGGGGAAGGCTAATGTCTCAATTGATAGTAAAAAAATGATTTTAATTAGTTCATGTGAAACTGCATCTACGTATTGCATTTTCTGTGCGTCCGTAACAAAAAATATCTTGTGATTATACTTGTAATAACTTATCATATGTGCCCTGGGTAATATGCAGTATGGGTAATATAAATATGTAAAAACTTAATATGTAATAATATGTAAAGTAACGAAACCCTTATCAATTTTTTTAACTTTGTTTGATTTAAATAAAACACTTTTTAATCGGATTTATCGCGTATATTTCACGAGTGACCACGGGGTCTGCAACGACACCGAAACGTCGAGTTAAAATTTAAAATGTAAATATACGCGATAAACCCGGTTACATAGTGTTTTATTTGATAGTATGAATCGCGAAAACTTAAGACAATATTTTGTCGATTTAATTTAGTGAACAAAAATAATCGTCTATCTTTCGCTACCTTTGTTAATCGTCTTATCTTTCGCAATTAGTGTGCTATTTTCTAAAAACACCTAGATAATCCTTTCTAATAAATCTCAAATTCGTATTTACAGATGATCTACAAGTGGCGGGTACAAACATTTTCGAGTTTTCCGACGGCGGCTCCGGATCCGGTAACGGCAGCGATGACGACGAGGATGATCTTCCTGATGATGATGAAGACAGAGGCACTGACTTTGCTGAAGGTATGTCGAGAAACTATAATACAGGGGTAATTTTAATAAGCGCATCACCTCGTGCAGGTAGCCTCTTCACATCAATTCTAACAAGCCTCTCCACATCTATTCCAACATCTGTTCTACGACTTTTTTAAATTATAAATTTTAAAATTGTAACTTTTCCCGTACAGAAAATATTTATTGTCTCTAAACCGGCGTTACTCTATTTACACTGATGCCCCACACCTTGCGTCACGCCACGTGCGGTGGGGCGCGGCGGGGTTGTGAGGTGATTTACAAAATACAGAGTAATACTAAAACAAAGGGAGCAAAAATTTGTTTGTTTTTCTTTTTTTAAGTTACTTTTTTAAATTATAAATTTTAAAATTGTAACTTTTCCCTTACAGAAAATATTTATTGTCTCTAAACCGGCGTTACTCTATTTACACTGATGCCACACACCTTGCGTCACGCCACGTGCGGTGGGGCGCGGCGGGGTTGTGAGGTGATTTACAAAATACAGAGTAATAAATAACAGAGGGAGCAAAAATTTGTTTGTTTTTCTTTTTTTTACGTTATTTATCAAGATTTGTAAAAAGTCGTGGAACAAATGTTGTTGGGATTGATGTGGAGAAGCTGCCTGCAAGAGGTGATGCGTTAATTAAAATTAACCCAGGATTTTTATATTTACGAATGTGAGAATCGAATCAAAAATAAGTTCAGTGTTAGGTAGGTATAGACGACCCTTGTTTATAATTTAGGAGCTTCTGATTTTAAAATTAATTATAAATTCTCAGTTTTCACGATTATCCAATAAAACGTATAAGATATAATATTGTTATTAAAAAATTTTATCTGTTGGAACTATAAAAAAAACTGTTGGATGCTTAGTACCTATCCTTTATTTATTTCTTTACAATTTACGTAGGCCCATATTATGTTGCTAAATAAGATTATAATAAAGTTAAAAAAAAATAACCATAAATAAATATAAAAAACAGTTAAACACACATAACTAAAACACCATAACCCCACAGGTTCAGGCTCAGGCAGCAATCCTCCAATCACGGACGACGATGAAGATTCTCCACGTATCGAGATCAACAGTCCCCCGCCGCAGACGGACGCCCCCTTCATCCCCGCCATCATCGGCCAGCCGCCCACCAACAACGTCAACGTGCGCGGCCGCATCGGCGACCCCCCCGCCGACCCCGTCCCCTTCCCCCCGCAACCAGACTCCACCCCCGCACCCCCCTTGGACGAACCACCCGTTGCCGACGCCGCCACAAGACCCTCCGTGCAAAAGGCACTCCTCACCTACGCATTGCCAGTCGTCTGCGCTTGGTTCGGAACTATTGTCACTGACCTCTTCTGAGGACCGTTTTATCTTATGGCAACATCGCTTTTGGGCGGCTAATAGACTGGCGTTAAACGTTAAAGTGGTTACATTTTCTTTTGTTTTAATTTCTAGTGTAGCTTGAGCCCCGGTGTTGCCAATATTGAGTGTTCTTAGTGAGTTCGGAATGCTACCTCGGTAGCCTAGTCAGTTCGAAAGTGGAACAAGAAAAAACGCGTTCCTGTGATAAAAGTGTGGATACAGAAGGACTATCAATAAATTACATGAGTTGTATACAGCGGTGTGAAAACGAATATTTTATTGTTGTGCACCGGACAGTAAGCGAATGATTTTATTTTTTGTTACTAGCAACTTCATTGCTTTGTTTTTTTTTTATTATTTTCTTCAAAAATAACATCCAAATCTTCGTATTTATTTAATGTAGTAATGTCTTTTTTGTACATAATAGGTGTAAATTAAAATTTACTAGCTAGAGAATTAATGTTGTAAGCTAAAGTTGATATTTTACGGCAATCTATTAATATACGTTTTTCATTTAATGTTATAGCAATTATTAATATGCAAAATTATAACTTGCTACATCTGCAGTTGAAATATAATTGTAAATATCACATAACGAGATATTCGACAGCTTCAATGAAGTAATTTAATTTTATGTAAATAATCTAGTTTTAAATTTTTAAGTAAGAGACTGATTTAATTTCGTTTTAATTCAATTACAAAAATATTTCGCACTGCTTTAGTAATATTAAATTATTGACTGACTATTTTAGTTTGATTAGAGCTATTGCTTAGTCGCACATAGATCAAAACTGCCTATTTTATTGTAATGAAGGTACTAATAGAGTCAGTTTTAAATAATTTTGCTTATCAATCGTAATATCAAAGTTGTCTACTTAAGAAATATTTTTTATAAGATTTAAACAATGTCAACTCTAATTAAACTTGCAATTATTGTGTCTATTGTAAAAATGGCTGTTTTAAATTTATTCTAGTAAATACCCCAATGCATATTCCTTAACATCTGTCAAAATAATTATCTTAGTAATTTAACTTATATTACGTAAAAGCAATTAAATTGTTAATACTGGTTGCAAGTTTACTTAGCTCTGACTTGTAAGTTTCTTTTTACATTTCTTACGCACAAGAATTTGTCATATAAATACTAAATAACTACCTATCTAATAAAAAATAATTCGAAAATCGCTAACTTGTATAAATCATGTGCAAGAATTGGGACCAAAAACGTATATCACTTTATTGTGCCATCTACTTATTAATAATTAAAATTAAAAAAGTATTATCTTTTTTCCTAAAATCTTCTTGCACAATTTCTCAACTGAAACTCAGCTCTATGATCAATTTGAATGTTTCATTTACATCACCAGCTTTACATGAGTTCCAACTAAATGATAAAGGTTATTGTCCATTGACATTACCGCATTATTTAATGAAAAATTGATATTTGTCCATAAAACTATACTTTTGTAAATACTTTAACAACAATTCTACTTATAATATTATATCTAAAAGATCTAAGCTAATTGTAAATGTTGGTAGAATGTGTAGGTTTTATACAGTTTGTAATGTATGACAGGGTAATGAAAAGGAATGATTTGAATACTTCCAGAATGATATTCGAATTTTTAATATAGAACGAAGTATACAACCAATTTAAATCTATCAAATGATTTAACTAAATTGAATCCAAATATTTTCTTTAGTTATCAAATGATTTTGTTGTAATGTTTATATGTTTTGTAAACATTATTAAACAGATGTGTAATAAATTATGCTATAGCGGCTCATGAAAAAATAGGTATATTTTTTATTTAATTTTCCTTAATAAGCTGATCTCAGTTTAAGATACCTAACCTCAATGTGCAAATTATAGCATAATTTAAACGGTTTCTAAATTTATACCCGATAAATAAATAAAATTATAACTTTATGTACATCCTGTATATTGCAGATTTACCGCTTCTCGGTTTTTGCTGTGATTGAAACATTTCCGTTAATTAATATGTTTATATTGTGAAACATTGTCAAAAACCTCAACAATTAGTGCAGTTTGCTATATTAACGATAGATTTTTTTGTAACTTGTCACTTGAATTACTGTTACAAAATGAAGTGATAGGATTTTCATGATATCACATAAAATGTTTTAATCACATATAAAACAGGTCACACGAGTGCTAGGAAAAGTCTAGTCAGAATATTTGTTGTGAATATTGGTTGTACTGAGCGACTGCTGTACGGAGAGCATAATAACGGCATAATTTTTCCTAAGCCCGTGCGACGATAAAAGAAATATCGGGGATAAAATAAAGATGTTTCTCGACTTGTTTTGAACAACTTAAAAAAATATACAAATTATTGTAACAATCTCACATAGAATGAATCATTAAAATTATTTGCCTACTCAGCTATAAAAGTAACGCATTATTTTTTGTATTTAAAAATGTAAGTATGATATATATATAATTTTAACCTACGGCGCATTTACACCATACTTGTGTGTATAAAAAGGAAAATAGCTTTGTATATCATTTATGGATTTAAACAATATAATCCTATCATTCAGTAATCTCGTATGGTGTAAACGACACTTTAGTCAGTTTAACTGATAGACAACTACATAAAACTACATATGTATACATATCCACGGACGCTACAAGAATAATATACGTAAATAGATATAAGCAATTACATGCTTATTCTTTATTTTATCCCTAAGTATTTATATAATTACGGTTTATAAAACAGAACTGTAAAGGAGGAGATAAATGGTTTTTTATACATATAAAATATATGTTATGTGTAGGTACGAATGTTGTGTAAATAATAAATAAAACGATAACATGTGTAAAATGTGGTTTTTATTTTTACATTCCGTTTATATTATAGTCGTCAATAAATGCAGAGTTTATAATTATCTGTTTATATATTATGTTATAATAGACAATACAAAGTGAGTACCTACTGCAATATACAGTAGGTACAATATAGTAATATTGGTACTCACGTGTGAACTAAAAATTTTATTTAATAACTCAACAAGTAAAATTTAGTTGCTCATTTATGTTTATTATTCAATAGCTACTAATAACTTGAATTATTTTATAGATAAACTAGCTGACCCGGCAAACGTTGTTTTGCCATATAAATAAAAAAAAAATGTTGGCCGATTCTCATAGATAATAATAAAAGAAATAAGCACAAAAAATTTCATCAAAATCGGTCAAGCCATTTCGGAGGAGTATGGCAACGACAACTGTGACACGAGAATTTTATATATTAGATGATCTCTGTTTTAAGTGGCTCATTTGCGGTACCGAGGTACACTCAGCAGTTTATGATACCTTTGATTCCCCTAAAGAAAACTGTATTAACAGTTTAGGCCTAAGCTGAACTTTAACCTGAGAAAAAAATCTTATTTGTGGCCTTGTACACAAGCCATATCGCTGTACTATGCAGTAAAAACACTGTTAGCCATGCCAAGAAAATGCCTACCATAAAAAATGTTACTATAACTGTCAAACTGACAGTTTGTCATTTTGTTGTTTATTTCCTTCTGTTGATTGAAACACCAGAGAAATAGCCAATAAATCAGACAATCAGTAAAACTCAAGACAGCAAACGAATAAGAAGCACCCCGGAACGCAGAAACGAAGGGAATAACAAAACTATTTGAATGACCAACGGAGGGGTACCATCCTGTCATTATTGACATATGTCCAATAATGATGAATTTATGTTTCGAAACGGCTATTTTTACAACTTTAAATGATTTATTTTACCGAATTTATTAATGAAAAGGTATACATATCCTACATTTTACAGTTCCTTGGTTTATGCCCTACAATTTGGTGCCCTTGTACCTCGCGGTACACATATGGGCCAAAATGTATGAAGAAATGTTAATCTTATCCTTTACTAAAAATATAATCTATTTGGCATCTCTACACATGGCAACTGCTAAAGCTGATCTAACAAAATTATGTAAAACAAAAGATTATTTTCGAAAACTGAAATGTAAGCGCATTGATACAGTAACAAAATCATGTTACGATATTCTTTAATATCAATGGAGTATAAAGTAAATAAGACGAGCATGTGTTACTTTATCGATAAAAACGTTATTTCAAAGACGTCTCACTGAACGACGTGTCTTTCTCTAGCAACAATACTATTTATACTTCTTTTATTAGCACTTAAAATTATATCGATTCGACCAAGTTTTTTCTACATGAAAAGGAAACGAAAGTACAAGAAACTTCGTAAGCTTATTTACATTAGGTATTCGATCGTGAATTGTGAAATAGAGAAATCCAAAAGTATACGGAATAGAAAATATGTGGTATATTTAAATGTATAATATACATAATTCGGACATCTATACGTAGGTATAACACCTTGGTCTTTATGATTACTTTCCAGTGGATATAATGGGAGGCAAACGTCTCATCCTTATCTATACTAATATTATAAAGAGGAAACCTTTGTATTTTTGTATGTTTGTATTGAATAGGCTCAAAAACTACTGGACCGATTTCAAAATTTCTTTTACCATTACTTAGAGGGATTCTTCCGAATCCGTATAGGCTACTTTTTATCTCGAAAATCCCGCGGGAATTGAAATTGCGCGGGTAAAACCGCGCGCAACGGCTAGTTTTATATAAAAAAAAAAATTTTACATACTCCCTTGCAGTTTAAAAAAAGTAAATTCTCTTTTTAAATATTTATTTTCTCCTAAAGCTAATGAACTAATCTTCTTCTGATTCCCCTGATTCTTCTCCGGACTCAGTATCGGATCCGGAACCTGACGAGTCGGCTTCTGAATCCGACCCGAGCCAGTCCGGTAGCGACGGCTGCGTTATTAACGTCTTCCATTCGTTCAGTTTGTGTAGATCTGGGGAAAATAGAATACACATATAAATGTGATAAAAAACATTGGCGTGACTAGTGCTGAGACGCGATTTTGGATCTTAAAAAGACTTTTGCATACCTATGTTTGTAAACTTTTAAGGGCGCCTATTATATTTAAAAAAAACACGTTAGTTGTGGTCATTTCTGATTACAATCAAGACATGCTTGAGATTCATATAGCCCTTAAAACAAGAACCAAACAATATTAATAAACAATAAATACTTTATTTCCAGAAAGAGATATATAAAGAGCATCTTGAAGTCTCTGACTCATAAACTAGATTACTTTGTGTCTTAGGAATCAGCGACCTTCCCATCTTGTGACTTAAATTATTTTTCAACACACTTGCTCGTAAAGTGATCGTTTTTCTATTGAGTTTAGAACTATAAACTGGGCTATAAGTCACGCGTGCATAATATATTATACCCTAGTGCATAATATAATGAATCCTACAAAGTTGAATTGTACCTTTGTGCAAATAACATGCGAGAAAACAGAGCATATTTTATTGGTCCGGGTTATACACTAAATATTTTCAGAAACAACAAAGAGGTTTTATACCACTTCAAATCCATATACATTTTTAAATGTTTGCGCCTTATATTAGTAAAATAAATTTGTATATTAAACAAATTATTCACAATTTACAATCATTTGTCATAAAATATTAAAATATTTGCATTTACCACTCCAAATTAAACATTTTCACTTAAAATAGGCTGTATATGCTATACAGACATTGACACATTTGACGGAAAAAAAACCTACGCGCATGCGCGAGGTTCGGCGCCATTTTTCAATCAAAATTCACAGCTTTGTTATCAAGTGTGTTTGTTATTTTATGATCACGTATGTCTGTCTTTTACTCACAAGTGTGTTGAAAAACGTCGTATGTAACTCGTAACTTCGCTCACTTGTTACATAATATACTAATAACTACTTATTCATTTCTTTATACATTGAAATAACTTATAAAATAAAGGAATATCTCAATAATAAAATAAACAAAAGCATTATACTCTTTTTTTTTTTCAAAATTAAATTTTACATTCTAGTGTGTTATTGATCGAGTATGTGTGTAAGTGTGTGTTGTGTGTGTAAAGTTTAATCAAATTCTTCTTATTTATATGTTTTTAAAATATTTTCCCTTTCGTTATAATTAAATTATTAAACATAAATAAGCAAAAAGACTATAACTATGTATGTTTTCAGAAAGACGCGTTCTCACTTTGTCATGTCGACAGAGAGTCGTGTAGTTTTAAGTGTCCTGGCTTACCATATATTTTAAATGGAGTTGAACACATAAAGAACAGCAAGATCGACTGACGTCTATGACTTTTTGCAGTGACGACAGATTGTCATTACTATGGGAAAGGATAGCACATAAGTGGTAATACGATAAAAAAATTATCACGACTAAATCATGACAGCAAATAAGGTGTCGTTGTCGTGACCATCAGTGTGGCCTGCTAATGAAGCGCAAACGACAAAGTGACTGCCTTGAAACGATAAGATGTCGTAGCGATTCTAAGGGAACAGCTTGAAACGAAAGTCGCCAAGCAATATAAAATTGAACAAACAGTCGTTATAATATGAACAAATAGATTAACCGAATATAAATTATAGTTGGATTGTTTTCAAATGATTTTCCTGACAGTTCTCTTTTTCCATTACTCGCAAACTATTTACAACTAATTAAATATAAATAGGCGTGATAAAATTATAAAACTATGTAAATAAAATTGTTTTTACTGAAATTAGAAATTAAACTATTAATCAAGTGTAATTTTTATTATTAACTTTAAGTAAATTAAGTAAATATCATAAAAAATATTCATCTCAAATTTACATATTCAAAGAAACGGAACGTTTAGATGATAGGGATTGACGAAATGTCAATTCAGACATTGAATCGCTGAATATGAGCGGCCATCGTGTAATCGTAAGTCTCAATACATTTTTTTCACCAACTGTTTCGATATGTAAAAGCAATCTAATGGAAGATCGAACAAATTCGTTGCGGCAACGTCACTGAGGTTATCAATTTTGAACTGTCACGAAAATCATTTGAAAATAATTCAAATATAAGCGTGAAGGCATTGGTAGTGGGAACGGGCCCCAACACGAACCTATCTCAGTTAAAAACTAATCACATAACTCACCTAAACTATACATATCACTCAAATAAAACTGTTTCTCTCCACTTTCAAGCACCCCTCCATACACATACAACACCGATCGATGTATGGCCATAGTTGCAGACATGCGCGCGGACGGACCGGTCTTGATACTTGCGGCTGGCTTGTTGATGGTCACCGTGGATTGCTCCATGGGGGCGGGGCCGAGTTTCATGGTGAATACGTCGTCGGTCACCACTGAAATTTGATGGACAAAAATGTATATGAGTCGTGAACTTAAAGGCGTTAAACTTAAGACTTAGACTGTGTTCCCAGTAGGCAAACTGTTCGCGGCCGACTTGTGATGGTGTGAAATGAACATTTTAATTATTTCCGAAATATATGATTCATAATAATAATCATAATATTTCTGACACTCACACAACATTATCTAGCCCAAATTAAGTTTCTTAAAGAACTTGTGTTATGGATACTAGATAACTGATATACTTAAGAAATATATAAACATACATAAGTATTGAATAAATACATATTTTTTATTAGAATAAACTTAAATAAACATATAAACATCCATGACTTGACGGCTAATATCTGTGTTCATCACACAAATATCCGCCGCCGCCGGGATTTGAACCCAGGACGTATGGCATAGAAGGCAATTTATGTTACCGCTACACCAGCCGGTCGTCATCAAATCGATGATAATTCAAACTAAAACAATTCTCCTTTCGTTGACATAAATACACTTAAAATAGGTCAAATTATTAGCAAATTGAACTGAATCTACCACCACTTCAGTTTTTTTTTTCCTTCCATGCTGGACTGGGAGTGAAAGAAAAACTTGGAATGTGCCAGCTGCTTCTCTTCCCGGGCATACTGTAAGAGTCAGTTAATGGACTGAGGTTTTATTGGAGGCTTTTGGGGGCGATAGGCTGACCTCCTGTCACTGCAATAGTCTATATCCATAATTATAATACCTCAAAATTTGTCAAACGCGACATCAGATGGTTTTATAACCTCTGTTGTTCTGCCTACCCCATAAGGGATACAGGCGTGAAGTTATATATGTATGTATGTTAAAAGAATTGGCAAGAAACTCAACAACAATAATTTTTTACACATACATACATACATAACTTCACGCCTGTATCCCGTATGGGGTAGGCAGAACACTAGAGGTAATAAAACCATCTGATGTCACGTTTAACAAATTTGGAGGCATTATAATAGTGGAGAGAGACTATTGCAGTGACAGGGGGTCAGCCTATCGCCCACAAAAAAGCCTCCAACAATAATTTTTTAAATAAATACAATAACAGTTTACAGCCAGGGAATCCCATCTTGCATTTCAAATAAAAAAAAATATATATATTGCAGTTGTTTTCGTAACCTGTGTCATCTTCGAACTCATCTCCACTTACTACCAGTTTACATGGAGGTCTAACGCGGGTAAAAACACAGATAAAAAAAAATCACTAAAGTGTACCTGTAACATCATCGTCCTGTCTCGCTTCCTCCTTATCCGTCTCCATACTGTGTGCACTAGTGCCGTCCTGCTCACTCCTCAGCGTGACGGAGTGCCACTTGCCGGTCTCCAGGTCCAGCATTCGAAGGTCGTCGCTCATCTCCCCGCGGAGCTCTTCTTCCGTCTCCTCTACATCCTGAGTTAGTGGAGTCATTACTTTGTAGGATATATTAAAGGTTCATTTATGGGTCATGAAATAAAGAGACTAGACTAAAGAACTATGTGTTTCGTATTTTTTTCACCCGGTATCACCTCTGTTTACTAAAATACTCTTTAATCGTGAAACGAGGTATAGATAAATTTATAGATATTTACGATAAAAACAAAAGATGGAATTATAAAATATTGAATGAATTAAGATGTATTTGACAGCTGTGTATCGGTAAATAAATTCTATCTTTGCCAGAGCTCCTCAGTTCAAATCAGGATTAGATTGAATATTTGTGTGATTATCGCAGATATAAACTGTTATGTCTATTTGTTTATAGGTTTATCTTATTTCTATATTCACTTTGTAACTTTATTCATCCTTTATCTATGTAATATATGTAACACAAATTCTATGAAACTTAAAAGTGTAGTGTGAATGTTTTGAAATATTTATTAATCATCTTTTTAGTTTACAATTAATGTTTATAATTCTGGTGCCTTTTTTGTTCTTAGTTTGTATTAATGATTTTCTATCCCTGGTAAAAGACAAGTGTGAGGTTATATTGTTTGCTGATGATACCTCTTTTCTATACAAATTGAATTGGCAATTGAATCATTGCTTTGAATTAAACCAATGTACCTATTTCAATTTAGGAGAAATGATTTTAGCCAATAATCTGCTCCACAGTGAATATAAATCACAATTTGTAGAATTCTCATTCCTTAAAAACTAAAAACAATACTTAACAAACTTACCGAAACCCCACCAAACACATAACCCCGCACCCCGTTCCCCGCGGCCCCCAACGACGCCCGGGGTTCGGGGCTAGCCACGCCCCCCGACAGTGACCGCCACGAATACGCCCCGTTCTTTACACTCAGCCGGAACAGATCGGAGTGAGTGAACGAACGCTCTGTTCGCCCCTCTCGAATGCGCGAGAAACCGCCGTAGATTATAACCTGGAAATACAATTGTTGTTAATTCTGTTCATATTAGGTAGTCTTTAGGAAGTCCAGTTATCGTTGTTTTTAATTATGGTGCATATTCGATTAAAAATTATAACATATTAAAAGTTTATTGTAAATAAATATAATCAACGTATGCAGTGCATTAAAAAAACCGACTTCACGTCAAAACTGGCTGATGTCATCAACGTAAACATACTCCGAAATCATACATATTTTTTCAAAAAATTTAAATTTTCAATGAAGTACTCAACCGATTTCGATGAAATTCATAGGGGACCAATAATGAAGTACCTATCCTCTGTCATATGAAACAAGAATTTAAAAAATCAATTTATAATTTTCTGAAATATCGTGTAAAAAAAACACAAAAAAGCATACAGACCTCCTCTTTTTTGGAATTCGGTTGAAAAATGTTATTACCTCCAGTGACATACTACTAAACAAGGTTGTTTTTAGTCACCGCCAAATTTATTTTTTTATCAATATGTACCTATCCTTTGTAGAAATGATTTTTACAAAAGAAGTATGTATTTTTTTACAAGCAAATTAATATATTCGATAACTTATTAAGCAAATCATGGTCACTCTTAATTATGAATGAATACCATAATAATAAAGATGACTACGCGTTGCTACAAACCCTCTTGTTGACTACGAAATGCTACGAAATGCCACGTCGTAGTAGCTGTGTTCATCAGCAGCGAGTATTTGTAAAAGAGTTAGTGGTGCTATATCTTTATTTTTTTCTATTTAGCATTACTAGAATAAATATGCAGTTAAGTTAATATCGTATCAAAGAAACATTTAAATTTGGCTGGTGACTGAAAAACAACCCTGTATTTAATACTTTATTTGTCAAATAGATTTTTTTTAAGTCATTGCGTTTTACAATGCTTATGCTTAATATAGAAAAGAAAAATACTTTATTAAAAATGCACCTCGACCACGAATTCAAAATCACCCATGGACGATTCGAACCATGGGTCCTCGCATACTGAATGGGTACTCTAACCATCTAAGCTGCTGGACCCTGGATGATGTCATCGAAATTATTTCGCATATTGGATTTTTTACTTGTATCAAAGGCAGACGTAGCTCCATCTATACTAATATATAAAGCTGAAGAGTTTGTTTTTTTGTTTGAATGCGCTAATCTTAGAAACTACAAGTGGGATTTGAAAAATTCTCAATGCCCAACTCTTGAGGAAGGTTATATATAGGCTATATTTTATCCCGAAATTACCACGGGATCAAAAGTCACGCGGGTAAAACCGCGCGCGGTGGCTAGTATAGTAATAAAGCTGAAGAGTTTGTTTGTTTGTTTGAACGCGCTAATCTCAGAAACTAAAAGTGGGATTTGAAAAATTCTTTTTGCATTTGATAGCCCAACTCTTGAGGAAGGTTATAGGCTATATTTTATCCCGAAATTCCCAAGGGATCAAAAGTTACGCGGGTTCAACCGCGCGCGGTGTCTAGTCTTTTATAAATACTTTAGAAGATTAAACTAGTTATCTATTATATCATTGACAAATTTTAAAAATCCTTTATACAAAATATGATAATAAAAAAAATTATTGCTCGCAACAAATATAAAGCCCTCGCTACAATGAACTAATACTATTCCAATCCCAAATAACCACTTACCGATTCATTCCCCACGGGCAACATAACACAGGCCGCCCTAGCCACCGGGCCCCTACCACTCGGAGTCAGTTTAGTCCAGGTCCTAGCGTCCAAACAAAAAGCGTGGACATCGTCGAAGTAGCGGCACTCGCGCCCGTCGTCGCAGTACCCGCCGAACACAAGCAGCTTGCGGCCAAGGAGGACCATGCGGTGCCCTGAGCGCGGGGACGGGCCGTTCGGAGCTGATATCTAGATGGGAAAGAGTTTTGTAAAGTATAATGTTATAGGGTTAAGTAAAGTAGTTTTAAAATAAATAAATAAAATCCCCAGACAATCACACCAACTAAATGGCCCCAAAGTAAGCATAGCTTGTGTTATGGGATAACATATAGCGAACTAGGGGGGAACCTAGAATATAAATACATAAATAGATAAACACCCAGACACGGAACATTTTTTTTTCCTTGTTCCGTGCGGGGATCCAACCCGCAACCACTGGCGTCTGAGGCAGATAGGTTTACCCCAACGCCAAAGTGGTCGTCGAAAAGCAGATTATATCGCTTATAACCTTCCATGCTGGACTGGGAGCAAAAGAAAAACATAGAATGTGCCAGCTGCTTCTCTTCCCGGGCATACTGTAAAAGTCACTTAAGGGACGGATTTTTTTTGACGTTTTTGTGGGCGATAGGCTGACCCCCTATCACTGCAAGTCTTTCTCCATCATTATAATGCCCCCAAATTTGTCAAACGTGACATCAGATGGTTTTATAGCCTCTGTTGTTCTGCCTACCCCATTAGGGATGCAGGCGTGACGTTATGTATGTATATGTATGTATCGCTTATAACAGACCAAGGTGTGCGAAACTACGAGTTGGAACGTAAAATATACGCGATTAAAGTCTAATCTTGCGGATAAAATATGTATAAATATTAAGCATTGTACGAACTTAAAGCTACTAAGTTTTAACAGTTTTATGCAGTTTCTAATTTTACTAAAAAAAGGAATAAAATTTAAAATAATAGTTTATGGTTACCTTCTCCCATTTCTTATCAGCTATTGAAAAGCACCACAAATCTTTGTAGTGGTAGAACTGAGTTTCAGACGGGCTTGTGAACTCTCCGCCGAAAACCCACAGCTCTCCCCTATAACAGAAGGAAGTTTCAATATACTATTGTAGGAACATGAAGTCATTAGAAATACCTAGTAGTTAATTGACCGGTTTGTATTTGAATTTCATAGTTAAGATCGGCTGGTGGTCAAAATTCTAACTTTTAGTACCAACGCTGCGTCACGCGTTCGAACGCGCGTTTCATACAAAACTGCAACGTTCGTACGTACCATACTTGCGTTCGATACGGACGTTCGGAATGCGCCAAGCGCCGCGTTTGATACGGAAAATGTTATGAAAGTTTGTGTGTTGAATCTCTCTTAGTAGGTTTTATATAAATCTATGGGTGGGTGTGCCTATTTGAAGATACAGACGTACGGTACGCGGATTCGAACGTATAACGCAGCGTTGGCACTTACAGCCCGTTCACACATGGTCCGTTTTACTGGATACGTTTTACCGGACAAGTTTTTATTTCATCGATGGCGCATGGAGTTGTATAAGCGACTTCACATATGGCACAGTATTCAGTATACGTTATTACGATACAAAAAAGGTATCCAGTAAAAAGTATCATGTGTGAACGGGCTGTTAGGGCTAAATTTCGAAAAAAGGAGGAGGTTCTCAATTCGACTGTATAACTTTTGACGGGGGGGACCAATTTTGATGATTCTTGTTCCATATGATAGAGGATACTTTAGAGTTGGTTCCATATAAATTTCATCAAAATCGATTAAGTACTTCATGAAAAATTTCAGACCTTATACTTCAGCCAAAGTTTTGACGTGAAGTCGGCTTTTCATGCTCTGCATTCATTGATTAGCTTTCTTAAAATCCAGTTTTGCTCCTTCAAACATCGTCTCATAAACTGTCTTAATTTTGCATGTTTCGCTAAATAGCCACTATAACAGACGCATAGTCTCACTTACCACATGGTTGTAAGTACAGAAGGCAGCAGATCATGTGTTACATTACCTGTCAAATTTCCCCAACCAATTTTAACTTAATGTCGTGGGCATAAAGTTCAGCTTCAAGTAAAAAAAATGACAGATTTGTAACGCTGATGTGCTGCCTTCTGTACAAGAGTCTCGTGAATTAATTGCGTCACTTACTTATTAGCTTGTGTTGCGACCGCCTGATGCGCTGACCGCGGCGGGGGCGCTCCAGGAGCTTTAACTTTCCGCCATACGTTGCCAACTGGGTTGAAGAAAAGTAGTTCATTGTATACTGTGGTCTGAAAAAAACGATAGACAAAATGCGTTGCAATAATTGCTAAATAAACACTATAAATATTTTTTTTAGGTAGGTGCCAAGCATTCTTTTTCAATAAAATGATCATATTTATCGCGTATATTTACATTTTAAATTTTGACTCGACGTTACGGTGTCTTTGCAGACCCCGTGGTCGCTCGTGAAATGTAAATATACGCGATAAATCCGGTTAAAAAGTGTTTTATTTAATAGTATGAATCGCGAAAACTTAAGACAATATTAAAATGATCACATCTTATTTTATACTTCCGACGCACCGACGCATCTACGCACGTACTTGCGGGAGTGCAGATCTACGTCTCAATGTTGAACCTATTTATAGTGAGTAAGTATAAAATGTAACTTTAATGTAAAAATGTAAGCAAATAAAGTGTTTAATATTATCCTAATACCCAAAAATGTTTTAAAATTGTTAGATTTGTGGTAAGCACATGGTTAACAAACTTATACAGGGTGACTGGTAACTTTTAGATAAGTACTGAAGGAGAGCACTCTGTACTCAATTCTGGTCATAATTAAGTAATAAACATAGGTACTTAAATATTCACTAAATTCCCTATAGATAAATAAAGTTTAGTTTCTATCTAATTTGTACCATTAAATTATATTTCTTTGTTGTATTATTATTTGCAGTGTGTAAATAAAAAGTTAAACAAACACATAATTTACTTAGTCCTGACTCAATCGCGTCATGTGACCTGGCACGCAGATCGCTGCCAATGCTAGTGTAACTATGTGTTGCGTGATCAATTCTTTAGCTTTCGGTTCAGTTTACCCAGTACCTAAATAATTTTATTTTTTAATAAACTAATAAACTTATGTCTTATTATATTTTTACTCTACATGTATTTTCCATCTCATTTTCCACTTCCTCTAATTTCAAAAGTGAACCACCTGTTAAGAACCTTGTATAATAAATAAATTGCAGTTTGTAGATTTACTTTTGATATTTACAAAACTACCATTTTTTGAGTTAAAGTAAACTAATTAAAGTTAATGATAGGACTGTTTGATCAATTAAAGGTTAATTTGTTTTAATAAAACTATTCTAATTTTAGTGGCAGAGATTTAAATACAAACTTTTTTCCCATCATGATATTCTCCACCAAACAAAATGAGCTCGTTGTTGTATGGATGTGGAGTCAGAGAGACATAGGCGCGGGGTGATGGAGGCCCTGCAAGATTTTTCTCCGTAGCAGCGGTTCTTTTACCTTCTTCCTTCACTATTTCTGCAAGGATCTTTGATATATCTTCCTGAAAAGGGTATTTAAAATTATATATATAGATTTTTATACATAAAAATTATGTATAAAAATCTAGTAACTAAGACAGGGTAACTAAGACAGGGTGACAAATTTTAGATACTGAAGGAGAGTACTCGAATCTCATCAAAATTATGTAATTAAAGTACATACTTAATTTTTCATTAGAATTCCCTATAAATAAATACTACTTTGTTACTATTTACTTTACATAAAACTAAGTCGATTGGGGCCTACATGTTTACTCAGTAAATAGTGAAGTTTTTTCTCTTCATATATGATCTCAAACTATCACTTCCTTGAATTTCAAAAGTGAACCACCAGTCACCCTGTATATGGCAAGATTGTGTAGTGTTGATTAATTCTATGCTAGAAGGTCTTGAGTTTCAGTCGCACTGAAGGGGGACATTTTTGTGATACCAAAATTAAATTAGCCGACAAGTCATGGATGTTCATAAATATCTTGGTTAAAGTTTATTCATTCATTATGTGTTATGTTTATTTATTTGTTTCTGAAATTTATTTTTGAATGTTGAGGAAGAGAAAGAGGTCTGTCTGGATTTTTAGCTGTTGACTTATGTGGTGTGATTCTTGGAATTTTATTTAATATAAAACCTTTGAGTTATACCCATGTGTGTACTAACCTCACCCAAATTTGCAAGTTCTTTTTTAAGTTTACTTGCTAATTTTTTTTCAGTTTTAGCGGCAGTTTTTACTGCTCCACTGACTTTATTTTTATTTTTTTTCTTCCCCATTTTACTAATTTCCAAAGAGGAAGGAACAAGGAAGGAATCTATGATCAGCTTAACCTTGCTATCACTAAACAAACATACACAAACAAAACAGATGTTTTTGATTGAAAAATTGACAGAATGACGTAATCACATTCGTTTAAGAACGGAAAAAGAAATAACTTGGGAAAAATACGTTTATAAATAACCCTGACCAAGCTAGATCATTCAGTTCAAGAGACTACATACAACAAAACATATTTTTTGTTTAGTTTTATTATAATTTATACTACACTCTTGGTATACCGCTAAAACCAATTTGATCTAAAGCCTATTAAAATGTTATGTCAACTGTCAAATAGTCTCTACTGTCCTGGATGTCAGTATTGTCTGTCACTGTCAGTTTCAGTCAGTCAGTCAGTTGTTATTCCTCGTATCCTCTAGTGCAAACGAAAACGAAATGTGCTGAAAATATGTAATATTTGCCACATAAACGTTCCGACAAATTATTTGAAACTGTTTAATAGTAGATATTACGGCGTTGCTTTGTTATAAAGCTTAATTCCCATGTTATAGTTGCTAATAACAAGATACCAATATGATGAATACCGGGCCTGGGACTTCGGTAAAATATATTTTTTTAAATATTCTATAAACAAGTTTAAATATAACAATGAAATAATGTAATTATACCTATCTTATTAAAGGGTCAGCAAGTCCAGGAGTTTAATATCAGAGTGCCAAAGAACGTAAAAAAGAAATATCATGTGATGCGTTTTAATGCCACCTTGAATGTTGATTTTGCAAAATGGACTCATGTCAAGATGGAAAGAGAAAATAATATTAAAGAATTTAAGGGAAATGATGAAGACATGCCCAAGTAAGTACATATCAACTACCCAGATGAACCTATCATTCCATAAATGGGTTCTAAGAAATAAAAAAATCTACCTTCAACATTTTGGTTATCTTAAATCATGACATATATATAATCATATGTGTTTGTATGCTTTTCAATGTTATGAAGATATAAAATTCTTCTAGCGAGCCTACAGATAAGGCACTTTAGTGTGAAACCACACCCTGTTCCAGTTCTAAATGCAGCAATGGCTCTTAAACATGGTGTGTGGGGCAGCCTATCAATATGACTAAAACATTTCTTCCTTACAAGGAAAACCTTATTATACCATTAAAAACCATTATGCTTTGATTTCCATCCATAGCTAATGGCACTTTCTCTCCAATTGTGCAGTCTTGTTGTTTTTTATGTGCATTTTTCCTCACATGTTCTATTTTCTCATCCTTGGTAACCAACATTTTGAGAACAAATCAGGTATTTTCATAAGAACATTGTATTTATAATGTATGTGAATAAACACATTGATTGGCAAGGTTTTAATTTAAAATAATATTTATTTACTAGCTTTATCCCGCAACTTTGTATGCGCTTAACTACCCTTCTCGTGGTAATTTCAGAAACTATACAACCAGACACCCACTGAAAGAACCTTTATACCAAGTATCACACCCATGCACTCAAGGAATAAGTTTTTTTATACAAACTTAAAATCGTATATTTCCCGTGCCCGTGGGAATTTCGGGAATTTTTTTCGTAGATCAACCAGTCATTCTTTGAAGAACCTTCAGCCCAAGTATCACATCTGTACACTCAAGGAATAAGATTTTTCATACAAACTAAAAAGTCCAACCCCTTCCCGTGGGAATTTCGGGAATTCCTTCCATAATACAAACAGACACTTATTGAGCAACCTTTATATCAAGTATCACATCCGTGCACTCAAGGAATAAGATTTTTCATATAAACTAAAAAGTCCTATATTTCCCGTTCCCGTGGGAATTTCGGGAATTCCTTCCTTAGTGCACCCCTACATCTCCTAAAGAATGTATGTTCCAAATTTCAGCTCTCTACGCCTAGTAGTTACGGCTGTACGTTGTCTGTCAGTCACTTAGTATCTCAGTCACTCAGTCAGTAACGGAACAGTTTTATATATATTGATTTATTGGGGTGTCATTTATTCTATTTTGTTTAATCTGGTTTTCTTTTTGTAAATAATTAGATGAAAAGAAATCGAAGAATTGTAAAGAATTGTAATATAATTCTATCCTAATTCTACCCCTGTTGTCTAACTAACTAGTTCTATTAGGTATTTTATAAGATATTTGTAAAGAATTCTACTACTGAAATGGTTTTAAATTATCACCATAATTATAGTCAAAAGACTGGCGGTGATAAAATTTTAAACTTAATGTTTACTTAACTAAATTGTTTTCAGGTTTGGAGCTGGATCTGAGTATGGCAGAGACATGCGAGAAGAGGCCAGAAGGAAAAAGTTTGGCATAATCTCCAGGAAATACAAACCTGAAGATCAGCCTTGGATATTAAAAGTTGGTGGGAAGACTGGAAAAAAGTTAGTACTTTTTGTTTATCGCCTTCTTAATTTTTTTAAACTACGAGATATTCAGTTTTAGTTAATGAATTATGCAATGCAATGTTCTTTTTAATTTGTTTTGTATTTGTTTCTGTATTCTTAAAACATATTCCTTAACCCTTAGCACCACTCGGTCTTTTCAGTCTACACATTTACACTCGTGGGGGACCTAAGTCCCCACATTTTGTGTTCAAAATTTAGGTTATGAAATGTAGAATATCTTGGGATATCTTTTCATAATATAAATAAAAAACATGAACAATGAAAATGAACAGTTTTATTCATTTTTTTTTATAATAATTAAAAACATTTCTAAGCTCAAAGAAACATAATGTAATTAACTGTCTTGTGTATATAATAAAACTAATAATACAAAATAGGTATATTTATAGACATTACTTTTCAGGCACAATATAATTTAAAAAAATTACTTCAAAACAAAAAAGAAAGATTTTTTTCAAATAAACTATTTACCTTTTATTAAAAACAGACATAAACTCTTTCATAAATTTAAAAATATTCGAAATCACAAAAGGAATGTTGGGCTTAGTTGACTTAATTTTTTTTTTTAAATTCTGTAAACATATTATCAGTCTCAGCAATTATGCACTTCTGTAGCTCTCGGGTGTCACTGGGAATACACGGAATCGCAACCGCGTCGGGCTCTAAATATTAATATGATTTGAAAAAAACAAAGCGCTGGGGGACCTAGGTCCCCCACAAGTGGTGCTAAGGGTTAAATAATTTGGGACTTAATTTCATTATTTGTTTATCTATTTACCTTGATGTTTCAACTAAATTGCAATGTTCATGGTCATTAGAAGATTTCTCATTCTCTCCATTCTTTGAAAGTAATTAATTTTCAACCAACTTCAAAAAAAGGAGGAGGTACTCAATTTGTCTGTATGTTTTTTTTATGTTTGTTACCTCATAACTTTTGACTGGGTGAACCGATTCTGATGATTCTTATTTCATATGATAGAGTATACTTTCCACTTGGTCCCATATACATTTCATCGAAATCGAATAAGTGCTTCATGAAAACTTTCTAAATACATATACATATGAATTCGGAGATTGTTTACCTTGATGACCTAATACTTTAGCCAAAGTTTTGATGTGAAGTCGGTTTTTGAATGCTCTACATTCATTGATTATTTATAATATTTTCAGGTTCAAAGGAATCCGTGAAGGGGGGGTGTCAGAAAATGCAGCGTACTATGTCTTTACACATGCTTCTGATGGTGCAATAGATGCATATCCCTTGCAGGAATGGTAAGTTCTGATACATTGCATAAGGCTTAGTCAGTTGTCAGAAAGCTTGTTGGGGTCGACTAATGATACAATTGTTTAAATGGACTGTAATCAAAGTATTCTAGCTAGATATATGTATAATCTAAGACGACCACTGTGGCGATCGGGTAAACCTATCTGCCTCAGACACCAGTGGTTTGCGGTTACAATACCCGCACGGAACCAGAAAAAAAAAATGTTCCGTGTCTGGGTGTTTCTCTATTTATGTATTTATATTCTAGGTTCGCCCCTAGTTCGCTACATGGTATCCCATATGTGTTATGGCTATGCTTACTTTGGGGCCATTTAGTTTGTGTGATTGTCTGGGGGTTTTATTTATTTGTTACATCTAATCACCCTCAAAATAACAACAAAAGTGCATGACATGACGCTTCATATTTAAAATTGCTATTTGTCTGAAAATTGGTATGAGTTTCATTGGAATTTTTTTTGACAAGCTAGGAAAGCTAAACCCATCATCTGCATTTTAGGAATCATTATAACTTAGTATTTTTGACAGTAATATTTTTCCATCTTACTTTTTCAAGTTTGATGTTTCCGATTGCTTTGTGTTTTTCCAGGGTTTAAGACAATGATAGCATAGACATTACAATACTGTGCGTCCCCAGGTACAATTTCCAGCCCATCCAGAGGTACAAAGCGCTGTCAGCAGAGGAGGCTGAACAAGAATTTGGAAGGTATTTGTGAATTAGTCCTCATTTCAAATTAAAATAAAACATACTTACCTAGACAAATTCCATAATTTAAAAAATATTTATTTTAATTGTGATACTGTCTATTTGTGATTTAAAAAAAAACTCTTATTTTTTAAATGTTAATAATCACCAGTTATTTATCTTTTTACTTTTTTATCTGCTTTTTTATGAAGAAGGAGTTCATTCTATACCCATATACAATCGACATCATTTGTACTTAACATCAGCTTAATGATTGCGGTCGAACTCTGGTTTGCTTAAAATAAGATGGCCCTGTCACTTGGTAATGACGTTTAAGCATTCGTTTAAAATCCGCGGTGTGCGCGCCAAGCGAATCTCAATCGGAAGCTCGTTCCATAACGACACCTGTAGTAAAAAAAAGATTTTCCTGAAAATGTGGATATGTACTAGCACTTTTTATCTTTTTACTATATGTATAACCTTGAAATTCTTTCTATATATGTTGTTGTTGTAGGTTTTCAAATAAATAAATATCCTCAGTTGAATAATATTTGGTACAACAAAAAAAGAATTACTTAAATCGGACTTGTACTTCCAGATATATGCGAAGACAAAGATAAAAACATACATGCACTTTTGAAATTTGGCACATTTATTCAAACGTTGATATAGACTAACATATACGAAAACTGGGCAATTCTGGAAATATTACATCCATTCGGGTGCAATTGATAACCTCCTTTTTCGATGTCGCAGACGGATATTTAATCGTTAATAACTGCATTTTATCGGTAGCTAACCATAAACGAGTTCTTTACAACTATAGGCTTCCCCTAAGGTTTTCACGGTTCCCTGCTCTGATCTCTTCCAGCGTTCGACTTTATACCTACTGTGAATAAAAACTTTTCATTTCATTTTAATTTATTTTTTTCTTTTATACCATACCTAATCTAAAAAGCTTATTTTATTAAATAAAAAATAAATATTGTTTCACAAGTTGACCACCCTAATGATAATAATAAGAAAATTACGCTTAATTTCAGTCATTGCTCTAATTTTAATGTCCATTTCAATCAATGTAACATTTCTTACTTCTTGATTAAATTTCTATTTTCGCTTAAATTATGTCTTTTTCTCGTAGTCATGGTATAAAGTATAGTATGCAACTCCTGATTAAAGTACGAATTTATATCGCTACGCTCGTGATTCAATCGTTAAAAACCTTCACTTGCTCGTGACTCATCTACGGGCCTCGCTTTAAATCCGTCCTTTATTCACTAGTTGCATAATATACTATTTTAATATTATGTGACAGACGCAACAAGGTGATGAACTTCTTCTCGCTCATGTTGCGTAAGCGCATGCGCGGCGAGGACGCCGTTGACGACGCCGAGGATCCCGACGATAAGAAGACCAAGGGGGCGAAGGCTAAGAAGGGTCAGTTTCGTGGTTTATACACTAGATTCTGGTATTTATTTCAGTTATTTAACCGGGGTTTTACCTCATTTCGGGACAAAAAGTAGCCTATGTGCTATTCCAGGCTGTACGCCATCACTATGCCATTCATCCATCCAAACTTTTGCACTTATAATATTAGTAAGATTCATGTTCAAAATATTTATTTCTCGTAATAGGAAAAAATCAAAGAATAGAAATAAATTAATATTTCTGACACTCACACATCATTATCTAGCCCAAATTAAGTTTCTTAAAAAACATGTGTTATGGATACTAGATAACTGATATACTTAAGAAAATAAACAAACATACATATTGAATAAACATATGAACATCCATGCCTTGACGACTAATATCTGTGTTCATCACACAAATATCCGCCGCCGCTGAGATCCGAACCCAGGACCTCTGACATAGAAGGCAATGTATGTTACCGCTACACCAGCCGGTCGTCAAATAAAATAAAATAATATATTAGTAATGGCAACATTAGACACAGAAAATATTATGGTAAGTCGATCATCAACATCAGCCTGGTGACGTCCACAGCTGGACATAGGCCTCCCCTTTAGGTTAGGTAGGTTCAGTCTTGCATAAAGTCTGTGTTATTGGAAGTTTCTTATTTTAAAAGTTTCTTGCAGAATAAGAAATGCCATTGTCAAAGTGACCACTACTAGTAAATTTCTATATTAAATCTAAGTTTTGAATGCACGGTTCGGTTCTTTGATAGAATTCTGAAATTTCGTTTTCATGACAACACTAATTTTGATGTATTAAAGCAATGTTTCAGGTTTAATAATGAATTTGACAGTAAAAACTAAAATAAATCCCCAGACAATCACACCAACTACATGGCCTCCCATGGTATCCCATAGCATAGCTTGTGTTATGGGATACCATGTAGCGAACTGGGGGCGGAACCTAGAATATAAATACATAAATAGATAAACACGAATTTTTTTTTTTATTGTTCCGGGCGGGAACACTGAGGCAGTCAGGTTTACCCCATCGCCAAAGTGGTCGTAGATGCGAATAAAGCTCGTACCCTAAACATGCTTTATTTGTATTTATACGCATATTCTAACATGAATATAATTATGAGGATTGGTCACTAGCTAAGCGTTCTCGAACACAAGATCTATATAACATACATGGCCATCTCAACCTCTCACCTTCAATAATTATCCACGTTTACTAGGAATATTCTGATCTGCATCTGCATCTTACAATTTCCATTCTTTCAGATCTGAAGATATCGGAGATGGACGAGTGGATAGACTCGGAAGACGACTCCTCCAACTCCGAGGCTGGTGAGAAAGACAACGATAGTGACTCCGCAGCAAAGAAGAAACCTAAGAAAGGTAAACCGATAGCAAAGAAATAGTACATACCTATTACGAAAATTTTGCACAAACTTTGTTACGCACGTACACAACAATATAGTATATTTCATTACGAGTGCGGAAAGCCTGTCATTGCAAAGAGTTCCGACAAATGTCTCCTGAGCCGAGGCGCAGCCTAAGTGAGGATTGACAGTCGGAACAAGTTGCAATGACGGTTCCGCACGTGTACTGAACAGCTATTTTTAATACAGTTGCGAAAAAAATAAGCAATTTAATAAAATAATAAAAATAAAATAAACTTAGCAATAAACAAAATGGCGCCAACCGTAATTTTTTTTCTGTTTAGTTCGGAAAAGGTAAAGAAAAAGCACGAGTGTGTAATAGCCCACACCCGAACGCTATACGTCCCTGCAATACGACACTTTTTGAGCAACTGTATTAAAAATGTCTTTTCACGTTTTTAACCGGTTTTTGTTCATCTGTTAATATCCTTAATGGCGCATTTTCTTTGGTCGTTAGTAACCGCATGCGGCGTGCGGGAGATTTTTGAAATGAATGCAATATTGTCATTACATTTTCGCTTGGTGGTAGGATCCCTTCTGGGTCCGCCTGGCTAGCGACCACCCTTTATATAAAGTCTGCCGCCAAATGTTACCGCTCCGGCGGTAATGTGTTCCGGCAATATTGTATAAAGAGCCAGTTCCTTCCTAAACCCGTGTGCTTTCATCTTCGACCTCATCGTCACTTACCATCAGGTGAGATTGAGGTCAAACACGGGTTTAGTCACTTATAAAAAAAAAAAAACCCGAATGCAGGGACTCCCCGCATGCTTTGTATCGACCGAGGTGATTTCATTGGTCGTAAGCCCGCATGCGTAGAGCCGCCGCATTCGGGCTAATGAAAATGCACCATTACGCCAGGCCACCGTATAGACTGAGAAATAAATGGAGCTGATGATTTATAAAATTTGTAACTGTCAACCTGAAGATTACGACTTAAGACGCTCGTGGCCAAGGCGTTTGTTACGACACCGAAACATCTAGTTGAAGTGTAAAATAAAACGCGAAAAAATCCGGATTTTATATAATAAGTACCATCGAACCAACAGAATAATGTTCCGTTTTGCTGAAAATTCGTTTGAAACTGTTAAACTTATGACTTTTTACATACTATACGAATTCTGTACTCATTAAATGTCAGTGTGGAATGATAACAAGTTCGTCACCAAGGTAACCTATCTTCGAGCGAATTTCGACCTACTAGCATTTAGAGAATTTGCCAAAATGAGCTTGTTGTGGGTCATGATTCAGTTAGTTCGATAGTACACAATTTTATCAATTGATAGTGATAGTTTAAGTCTTGCTGATGATACTATGACTATTTTATTCCATTCTTGTTTAAATACTCTGGTCCCAGTTTGTCATGTTCGTGTTGTGCATCCATAGCTTAATGCACCTACTATGTAAGCAGTTTGGTTTTGACATGACATTGGCTCTCACAATTAGCTGTCTTGTGTTTGAATTTTTTCATGTCATGATCAATTTGTACTGTATGTACCTATTTGTTTTAATTCGTATAATCCTGACTGAAAAAGAGTGCCAAGAGTTTTTTTCCGCCGGCTTTTTTTGTATCTTGGTCTACTGTAATATCTTATTCAATAACTATCAACACCTTGTTAAAGCCGAAGTACAAAATTGTGACGTCATTAAGCGGCCATTCGATGGTCTTATGATGAATAAAATTTTCCATTTCATTTCATTGCAGTCGATTATGAAATGACAACACAATAATCTACGCAATGTGCCTCTAAATAAGGCTTATAGTATCACATTGTTATCAGTCTGTCTATGCGTTTAGGCTGTATTAATGACATTTCTTCGGAATCTAAAATAATAATAACAAAGGACATCATGATGAAGTACTAAAGTTTTTTGGACTTTATTATGCTTAAACATAATTTTATTGATAAATCAAATAAAACCAATCCCGGCTGGAGTTGAATATCTTCTATATATATAAAAGAAAGTCGGGTTTGTTACAACACTTATAACTCGAGAACGGCTGGACCGATTGCCATGGTTTTTGATTTGTTGGATTAGTTTCCGTCCCGAATAGCAGAATACATCCTAAAAACAATGAAAACTCTATATGTGTAATGAATACATAATCATTTCAATAAATGCTGATTTGTTTATTACATGTCAAACATTTGTAGTCCAATCCTGTCAAATAGTGTAAACACATTTTTTTTTTGGAGCTTAGGACCTGGTTGCTGAGACTTTTAAGCCACAACTTCAATTTTTTCTGAAGACATCATGTGTGCGTTCAGAAATTTATTTTTTGTAAAATTTCTACAAAGTTCAGGTACTGTTATATTTGTTTGTTTTAGACATTAATTCCAGAAAATAATACCTAAGATTTATTCTACAGTAAAAACATAAAATCGTCGGAAAGGGACGGAATTTAGGGAATAAAAAATCAGTTGGTAAAGGTTATAAGATTAAGGAAAAAAAATCTACAGGTTAACAAAAGTGTAAATGTCTTTTTATAGGTTGTCTATGACTTTTCTGGATAAGCTATTCATACGTAGTGGTGATATACTCTTTGAGTTATTCTCTATGTCTCGAAAGTTCAGGCACTGCTATTATATTTGGTGGTTTTATGCGAGTGCACATTTTACTAACAATGCCGCGTCCTAGAAGATCTAATCTTTCCCAGCGAAGCCGTAATGCAATTAGGCAACGGAATATCGCGAGTCAATTATCTGATGGAGAACGAGAAATTGCACGAGAACAGCGCCGCGTTAGTATGGAGCAAAGAAGGGCCTTAATTCGTGCTTCTCAAACACAAGAGCAAAGAGAGGCAGCCCGTGAAACGGCTAGGTTAGAAACGAGAAATCGTCGAGCTTATCGTACAGATGAACAGAGGTGCAAGAAGAAATGGTTCAAGTATTGATTTGAATCGAGCAGCGATGAATGTACCTCTGTTGAATCCTAAGCAGAGGGAAGTTTATGATACACTGATTAATGCAATTGATGATGGAAATGGCGGCTTATTTTTTTTGGATGCCCCCGGTGGAACTGGGAAAACATTCCTCATGTCATTGATTTTGGCCACTGTACGTGCGAGATCCGAAATTGCGGTAGGAATAGCTTCTTCTGGAATAGCGGCCACATTGTTAGACGGATGTCGTACAGCTCACTCAGCGTTAAAATTGCCATTAAACCTTCAAACTACTGAACAACCGACATGTAACATTTCGAAACACTCCGCAATGGCCAAAGTTTTAGTAACATTTGATGATAACATCATATGGAACGAATGCACAATGGCGCACAAACGCGCATTTAAAGCACTAGACCGAACATTAAAAGATCTGCGCAATGACTCGAGATGTTTTGGTGGTGCAATGATTTTACTATCTGGCGATTTCCGACAAACACTACCAGTCATTCCAAGATCTACTGCTGCCGACGAAATAAACGCTTGCCTCAAAGCATCAAATCTGTGGCGATATGTAAAGAAACTTCAACTGTCTGTAAATATGAGAGTTGCATTGTTGAACGATCTATCTGCTGATGATTTCTCGAAGCAATTGCTGACTATCGGTAATGGCCGTGTTTCTGTTGACAAATCGAGCGGTTTGATTTCATTTCCTCCAAATTTTTGCAATTTCGTATCATCAAAAGACGAGCTTATCAACAAAGTATTTCCGGATATGATTGCTAACCACAAAAATACTAAATGGTTAAGTGAGCGAGCAATTTTGGCAACTAAAAATAAAGATGTAGATGACCTCAATTTTATAATTCAAAATCAAATCGTAGGTACTCTGTATTCATTCAAATCTATCGACTGTGTAACAAACGAAGAAGAAGCCACTAATTATCAAACTGAATTTTTAAACTCCTTGGATGTGCCTGGTTTACCACCGCACAATTTAAAACTTAAAGTTGGCTCGGTAGTCATCATGCTTAGAAATTTAAACCAACCAAAACTGTGTAACGGAACGCGTTTGGTGATAAGAAAACTAATGAGCAATGTGATTCACGCGTCGATACTTAAAGGAAAATTTAAAGATGAGAAAGTTCTTATTCCAAGGATTCCGATGATCTCAACGGATATGCCCTTTGAGTTTAAACGAATTCAATTTCCGATTCGTCTTGCCTTCGCCATGACGATCAACAAATCACAGGGCCAATCCTTGACTATTTGTGGCCTCAATCTAGAAAATGCATGTTTTTCTCATGGTCAATTGTACGTGGCATGCTCACGTGTCGGCAAACCATCCGCTTTATTTGTTCTTGCGCCTGACCAAAAAACAAAGAATGTCGTTTACCACAAAGTGCTTCAATGAAAATCCTATTAATGAATTAATCCGAGTTTTATTTTTTTTCCCAATCTGCACAACATAGTTTTCAATATTTTTTTTCTGACATGAGTTTGAAGTACTTAATTTTTTTTTTTTTTTTTTTTTTTATTCTCATTCTGTATGTATGTTTTCATCATCATTCATCATAATAAAATACTTTTTTGTTTCTATCTATATCAATATATTATTTTGTATCATTGTTTTACGTTCATGAAAGCCTAAATAAGTTCAGCTAAAAAGTAACACGACATTCATTGACTGTTAGGCGGTACGAAGTACGCCGGGTCAGCTAGTATAAAATAACCGATAGCTCAGTTGGACGAGTGCCCGCCTAGAATGCGGTGTGAATGAAATTGTACCTAAAAAAGTTTAGTTTCAGGTATCATGCCTGTGTTACCCTAGGTTACAAACAGATGAAATGACGTTTTATTGTATTTTTTTGCTTATTATTGTAATTTAGTTAATATGAGTTATGTTGTTTAAACTAGTATTAATTTTACAACTGATGTTATTCTTAGATATATGTTTTATCAGAAATAAATATATTATGATAATGGTCACCTATAATTAGTTTTTATTGAACAGGAGCGCCTCCTAAGAAGAAGAAGAAGGTGGATGACGAGGCGTTCGAGGACAGCGACGACGGCGACGAGGAGGGTCGCGAGAGGGACTACATCTCCGACTCCTCCGAGAGGTGTGCTCTACTCTCTTTTTCTTTGTTCTTCTCTATTTAAGACATATTATCATCATCAGACTGGAGATGCCCGTTGCCCGACAAAAGCCTTCTCTATTTGTCGGTCCTCAAAATTCAAAGTTTTTTGACGACCGGCTGGTGTAGCGGTAACATACATTGCCTTCTATGCCAGAGGTCCTGGGTTCGAATCCCGGCGGCGGCGGATATTTGTGTGATGAACACAGATATTAGCCGTCAAGTCATGGATGTTTATATGTTTATTTAAGTTTATTCTAATAAAAAATATGTATTTATTCAATATGTATGTTTATATATTTCTTAATTATATCAGTTATCTAATATCCATAACACAAGTTCTTTTAGAAACTTAATTTGGGCTAGATAATGTTGTGTGAGTGTCAGAAATATTTAAAAAAAAAAGTCAACGATTATTAATTTCGTATGTTTTTGGGAAGTCTTTTTAAAATAATTCAAGACATGTGAAAGAGATACGACGTATCCCTTAGTAGTTAGGCAAAACATCAGAGGCTATTAAAGCATCTGAAGTCACATTTGACAAATTTTGAGGTATTATAGTGATGGAGAGAGACTATTGCAGGGACAGGAGGTCAGCCTATCGCACACAAAAACGCCAATAAAACCTCCGTACCTTAACTGACTTACAGTAAGCCCGAAAAGAGAAGCAGCTGGTGCATTCTATGTTTTTCTTTTGCTCCCAGTCCAGCGTGGAACAATAACTAGGCAATAAATTCTACCCATCGACTTTAAATAGCATTGCAATTCATTACAATTTACCACCTTTTCCAATAAATAGTTCACAAGGCTTATCACTGGACAATCACGTGTCACAGTGAAATAGGTTGCTTGGCTTTTAAGCCCCGCCCACTTGATTGAGTACTGATTGATATTTTTGTTTTTCAGCGAGTCGGATCATGAGAACAAATCTAACAAGGAACTTAAAGGAGTCGCAGAGGAGGATGCTCTCAGGTAAATTCTATTGGAACTCTTGTAGCTGAGATAGGTATTCGTATAATTGAGATTCTTAAAAAAAAAAGGTTGATTAAGGTTTAATAATGATTTGATTTAGCTTGTTTAAGTAAATGTTTTATTAAAGCAACCTATAAACGCCAATAATTAAATATTGTTAAACCCTGAAGGCTTTCGAATTCAGTGAGATTTATTCATTTTATAATTCGAACAACTTTCACTTTAACGTACAGCTTTCGATCCCACAGGAAATTATTGAGAAAAATAAAACCTTCCTAAAATTAAAGTATCAAATACGAAATTCATTTTTTTCTGGAGGTTAGTAATATAGATATCGGCCCACTAAAAAATATTTATAGCGGCGGTGCTTACAATAAAATATAATAACATTTTAACAGTGGTCTATAACCGTCTCCATATCACTATATATGTAATTTCGTTTCATCGACATTATCAATTTACATAATCAAGTTCGACATAATTGGCAGGAAACTCCTGACCTCAGACGAAGACTCGGAAGAAGAGAAAGAACAAAAACAAGAGTCTGATGAAGAAAAAGACGAGCCTACTAAAGAGGGAGAGGAGCGAGCCTCCAAACTCACGAAAAAGAAGAAGAAGGGAGATAAGGGCGAGAAGGACAAGAAGGAAAAAGCTAAAGGTAACATTCGACTAAGAGTAAGAGTTAAGGTTTTAATCACAAAGCAGATATATAGTAGAGCTGCTGTAAGCAATGATGCACAGCTTCAATTTGGGTTGTCGTGACGTCACAGCCTCAATAGTTCTAGCTACTACGTACTAGAGGCACTGGCGTCAGTTCGACGCTGACTTCTGTGAAGTATGTACACGCGTAGATATTTAAAAAAAATTAAATCCTACATTGTTTTTCGATGTAAAATTATGTTTTCTCTATTTTTATAAAGGAATTATATTTACAATCCAAAACAAATTAACTAACCACGAGGATAATTTCATACATAATGATTTTTTATAAATTGTTTGTTTTCCAATTATTTATGTCCAAAATTCCAGATTGTTATTGTTGCCTAGGTGATTTTTATGCCGCGAAAAAATGTTGTGCTGTCTAGCGTCAAGTAGAAATACTTTTATTTCGCGGTTTTTTTCTGACAGATTTGGAACGTATGAAATTTCGTTAAAAAACTAGAAGCTAACCTTTTTCGTATAGTTGAACTTTTTTGATGATCATGAATATTTTAATCTTATGTTTCAGCCGGTTTTTACTACTCGCTACTAGGTGACTAATGCCGTCGCCTGTTTGGCTATGATTGGCCATAACCTACCGTTTACCCCTCCCGCACCCCGCCCGTAGGCTTAACTTGAGTCCCTAGAGAAAACTGGATAGGGCAGCTCCTCTATATATTTCCTCCGTGATACAAATAGACGATTATATTTTTGTAGAGTCGAGCAGCGACTTCAGTTCGGACTCAGACACGGACCCGGAGATCAGCAGCGGGAACAAGAAGCCGAAGAAGGCTAAAAAAGAGAAGGAAGATAAGAACGCCGCGTCATCTTCTGGTATGCTTTTCAGTTTTTTTGTATTAAATGAATTAATGTCGAGTCGTGTTTGGTAACTTTTGATCCGGTTTTAAGGGCTTGTGGTCTGATGATGCCTGAAAGAAATAGATAAATGAATAAAATAGCTTTAGGTAAGATTCAATCTGTCCAATAGTTTTAAAGTAATGTATGACAACTTGAAAGAGGATATCAGCTTTAAATGCATTATTTATTATTATATTCACGCAAAACAGTGAATAAAAAGGCTTTTTATTCACTGTTTTGTTTTTATTCAGTGTTTTGGCGTATTCATGCAAAACAGTGAATAAAAAGGCCTTTTATTCACTGTTTTGTTTTTATTCACTGTTTTGGTGTTTGAATTTGGAACATAAAAATATATCCGATCTCCATTTCAATGCTTACACAAACTTCAAACTCTTTGGTGCAAATAAATTCTCGAGATTTGATTGGTCGATATTTGCGACAAGGAGTTTGGCATTAGATTAAAAACTGTTTTGTGTTCTTTGCTGCCATTATAGAATATTGTTTCACAAGTTGACCACTCTAATGATAATAATAAGAAAATTACGCTTAATTTCAGTCATTGCTCTAATTTTAATGTCCTTTTCAATTAATATAACATTTCTTATTTCTTGATTAAATTTCTATTGTCGCTTAAATTATGTCTTTTTCTCGTAGTCATGGTATAAAGTATAGTATGTAACTCCTGAATAAAGTGCGAATTTATATCGAGGGCCATGTATCACTAGCATCGCTCAGGATTCTAACAGTTGAATCACTCGCTACGCTCGTGATTAAATCGTTAGAATCCTTCACTTGCTCGTGACTCATCTACGGCCCTCGCTTTAAATCCGTCCTTTATTCACTAGTTGCATAATATACTATTATTCAGTCAATTTACTCTGCAAACCGGTTCTTAAGATAATTATGGCTGCTCTTATCTCATGCTCTTTTAACTTTAAGTATTATGCTAAGCACTTCTATTATTTATTTCTTGTGTGTCATATGGATTTGTGGTAATATTATTTTTCTCTCTTTTTCTAATGTAATTATCGTCCTCGCAGCCGGCACTAGCGCGGCGACGTCCCGCGCCGGGTCGCCGGCGGCCGGTCCGGCGGGCGGGCCGGCGGCCGGCGGTGCCGCAGCGGCTGCCGTCGCCGCCGCCGCCGCCGCCAGCGCGCACCAACCGCCCGGGAAGAGAGTCAAGCTGGATCCGAGCTACTCGTGAGTATCTAGCAACTATGTGCCAACCGACCCCGTAAAAAACCCACCGAGGCTGATGAGATTTGATCTGTGCCATCAGCTTTGGTGAAGCCGTGGTCGGTGCTATCTGGGCCGATGAAACAATTTTTCCCAACAGGCCCGTTACCGAGGTGGGACCACACGGGCCGTTGGGACTTACCCTGTATTTGTTCCTTCTTAAATTGTTCATACCAATTCCATAGCATACCAAGACAAAAGTCCTAATTGGTATGCAAAAATAAAATAAAAGTAAAAGACAAGAATTTTCACATTTTATTTTTCAGGCACGTCACCGCCGCCGTAGCGGTGATATTTGGTAGACTTTATACAAGGTGTTCTTGAATTACCATAACTTCAGGGTATTAATGGGACCATGTAATAGAATCAAATAACATGTGAATAATTTTTCAATATTTTTTTTTGTTTTTATTCTTCATACAAAATAATTCAATCAAGTCAAGACATCTTACGTAAAACACCTTTATGCGAAGTATAGTTTCGCGGCACAATGTGCCGGGCACATATTCGTTGGCAAAAAATATTATTTTTTAGTAAGGAACAAAACCTCAAAGTTATGGGATATCAAAAAGAACACCTTGTATAAATAATGGCCGCTAGTCTGGTGAACCCTGAAAGCTATTACCATCAAATGGCTATCAACTTTTTCGACTCGCTTATCCAGAGTTGCTAGTGCAAATAAAAATGTCACGCTATTTCAACTCACAAAATCGTGAACATCATTGCATTTAATGAAACTGCCAAGCACAAATTGTTTATGAAAAAGTGCAAACACATACAAACGTATAAATAATTTCCTGTGTGAAAAATCTTTGAAATGTAGTCTGTTATCAACAAATTGACGATAAATTAGTTACCACTTACAGCAGATTTTATATTAAATCAATCGATTTAATAATTAAACGTCCTCAAAACATACAATTAAATCTACGAAAAAATCCTTTGGATTGACATAATTTTGAAATGAATTAAATATTGAAAAGCACTATTAGTTCCACAGTGCTCCTTATTCGAGACTTCGTTTTTAGTGTATCAATTCGTTGAGTAACTTAAATAAAAAAGTCATAAAACCAAAACCAAATTGAAAACAAACTAATTATTTCTCTTTAAGAAAAAGTGAACCGCCTTCAAAAAATGTTTAAATCTTTTTTTATAAACGCCATCCTATTCCTGTTTCTATTCCATCCATATTACTACCCCGTAGAGCAAATATCTGCCAAAAATTAATTAATTTGAACAGATAAATTGAGAACCTTATTTTTTAAAGTTGGTCAATAAAGGTAAAGTTGGATATGCTATAACCTTTTCCTAAACATGACTAATCTTTTTCTGAAAACCGCATCCAAATCGGTTCAGCCAAACGTGAGAAAATCGCGGACAAAGATACATAGGTACTTACAGGTCAAACTGAGAACATCCTTTTTTTGAAGTCGGTTAAAAAATAACACCATTACTTCCACAGCGAGTGCGGCGTAACCGAAGAAGCAGTCCGCCGCTACTTAGCCCGCAAACCGATGACCACAACCGAACTGCTGACCAAGTTCAAATCCAAGCGAACTGGGGTCTCCAGCGAACGCTTGGTGGAAACCATGACCCAGATTCTCAAGCGAATCAACCCGGTCAAACAGAACATCAACGGAAAGATGTATCTTAGCATTAAGCAGTCGTGATACTTTAATATACAGTTTTTGTTTTCTATTTACTTGGTTGTTTTATTTTAATTTTAAATAAGGTAAATAAATATTTCTGACAGTCACACAACATTATCTAGCCCAAATTAAGTTTCTTAAAGAACTTGTGTTATGGATACTAGATAACTGATATACTTAAGAAATATATAAACATACCTACATATTGAATAAATGCATATTTTTTTTTATTAGAATAAACTTAAATAAACATCCATGACTTCACGACTAATATCTGTGTTCATCACACAAATATCCGTCGCCGCCGGGATTCGAACCCAGGACCTCTGGCATAGAAGGCAATGTATGCTACCGCTACACCAGCCGGTCGTCAATGAAATAAATAAATGTTTCATTGACGACCGGCTGGTGTAGCGGTGACGTAAAAAAATAGAAATGTTTAAGGCTGCAAACTGGACGGGAGAGCGACAGCGGCGCGGGCAGCGACGCGGGGAATCTGGACCGTTCTCGACACCAGCGATTTGTCGGGGTTTCATAACAACTCAATACTTTCTATCGTGTCGCGGAAATGGCTGCCCGCGTCGCTCTCGCTGTCGTCCAGTTTGCAGCCTAAGGCCCTCTTGAAGCGCGGTGTGGAGGTATTCAAACGCACTATACTCCCCACTAGATATCGCTAGTGAACTTCGCCGACGGGAGCAAGCGCAAATACGTTTGATAAGTTTATTGTTCAAAAATTATAACTATGTAAAAGTTTTTCTTTAACAATCGGTTAACCGATTTTTCAATTAATTTATACTATTTCAAAACATCATTTTAAAGGTTCCTGTTGGCAAGACTATCATTATTTTTTATGCAGTTTATGCTTATAGTATTCGTTTCAGGATTCAGCCGCAAGGATTTCGTTTTGCCAGTTTTTTGGAAATGCACCTGAATAGTTAAAGACAATAACTATAAAATAAAAATAAAATACCCAGACAATCACACCAACTACATGGCCTCAAAGTAAGCATAGCTTGTGTTATGGGATACCATGTAGCGAACTAGGGGGAACCTAGAATATAAATACATAAATAGATAAACACCCAGACACGGAACATTTTTTTTTTGTTCCGTGCGGGATCGAACCCGCAACCACTAGCGTCTGAGGCAGATAGGTTTACCCCAACGCCAAAGTGGTCGTCATAACTAACTAATAACTTGGAGGGAATAATAGAAGAGAATAGCCATCATACGAATTACAGTGCCTTTTATCTCTTTGTTTATTTTTGTAACTAAACTTAACAATGAAAATAGTAATTAAGTACTTCCTTTCATAATATAAAAGGCAAACATGATTAATTATTACATAGTGGACATGTGTATAGTTATATTTTATGATTACTATTATTTTGATCAGATTTCACTTGTTTTAAATTATTTTATCCACTTTCTTTAATTGATTTATTTTATTTTTTAATGATACTATTTTGTTTGTGTTCCTTCGTAATTCATGAACCTCTCCCCCCCCGAGGACTTGCATATGAAAGGAATATTTATGTTCGTGACTTTTTTTATCGAGCCTATTTTCATAAATCAAGTTTCTATCTTTACACATGGTTGGCTATATGTTCAAATTTTGTAATAATTTTTTTAAGCCACAACACGTGTATGTTATTGGATTTATAATCGTTCAAAAAAGTCTAAAAACGCTGCATCTTCGCCCTAAATGACGACCGCTGTGGCGATAGGTAACACTGTCTGTCTCAAACTGCCAGTGTTTGCGGGTTCGATCCTTGCACAATGCAAGTGTTTTTGCATGTTTGTTTGCATTGGTCTGGGTGTATTATGTATATGCGTAGTCTATGAAAATATATGTTATAGGAGCACTAGCATATGTGGAGAACATGATACTTTTCAACTCAGCATCGTGGATTTGGGTCCCACGTCGGGCGCCACCGAAACGTTAGATTGTTGCCTTTAAGTCACACTGTTTTGTGTAAAAATTTACACTTACCCATTGGTAACTCGTGTCAGTAAATAGGTTTAACCGGAAAATCTTACGATTTACTGTAGTTCGAGATTTTACAATAGAAGGTGTTACTTAACGAGAACACAGCGTTTTGTTGAGTTATAACTCAAAGTAACTGGGGATGGCATTGATTACATACATTATTCGTTTTTATTAGATACCTAGGTTATAGGGAATTTAGCATTATTTTAATGGAGTCTTAAGAGATGGTATAAGGAAAAAAAGAAAAACAATATTTCAAACTAAAGTTTTATTCTTACAGTAAATAATTTTTATCTTATTAGTAACTAGGTATTAAAATAATTATTATTCTCAACAATTATTATGTTTAAATATCACGGGTTCACTCTATTTTGATAACAACAAATATAGAAATAAATAGGTTCTATTGCTAAACATTATGAACATTAAATAAACAGCAATGAACATTTCTACCAACAAAGACGTAAAAAAACGATGTTACACAATAAAATTATGTTCTTAAAGTGATCTTAGCTGTTTAATTAAACGAATATAAAATTAATTATAGTGCTAAGCTTACGAACGTTAAATTGAAGATTTTCTTACTTAGGTGTATGGCTTTCATAATGTTCTAGCAATCAATGTATGGTAACTTATGTTTGAATTGTTAGGCGCTCTCCGTCATACGTTCTCGTCCGAAGAAAAACACGCCTATTTTCTTATATGTAGGCACATTATTTTTTTATTTCAAATTCTTAAGGCATAGGTACATGAGCAAGTCATACATACCTACTTTAGCATTGCCAAACGCTTTTGATGCTACTATACGGAATTAAAGACGTACAGAAGGCAGCAGATCAAGCGTTACAGCCCGTTCACACATGGTCCGTTTTTTTCATCGATGGCGCATGGAGTTGTATGATTGACTTCACATATGGCACAGTATTCAGTATACGTATTTACGGTACAAAAACGTGTTCAGTAAAACGGACCATGTGTGAACGGGCTGTTAGGCTGCAAACTGCGGATGCTGCTGCCTGCGCCGCTGTCACTCTCGCTGTCGCTGTCGTTGCCGTCCAGTTTGCAGCCTTACCTGTCCAATTCAAGTTCAGATTCAATTATAATTTTTTGACAGGCTCGGAACGTTTGATCTACAGCCTTCTGTACACTTCTGTCTCTCACAGCATACCTACAATTACCTAATCTATTGAGCGTCTCCGATACAGCAGTCTTTTTGTGCAATTTATTTATTGTCATAACGACACATTCCAAAATTTCATCGTTTTCTCTCTTTTTTATGTTGGAAACATTCTTCATTTGTCTACCATAAAAACTGCTACCTATACAGTCTTACAATTGAACCTACACACTGGTATCACAACGTGGTTTTAACGATATTCTTTATTTAATTTAATTATTGAATTAATAAATTGTTAACTAGAATATAACTTTAAAATAAGGCATAACAATGCAGTCAAGCGATAAAATGTGCTTATTTAAATTTAGGCAACTTGATATGTTATAAATTGACCTTATTATTAAATAACTAACAACTTCATTTCTACTTTCAAATCTTTTTAATATAAGTAGGTACGTAACTTAACTGTAGTAGTGTAACTTTTGTAAGCGAGTGAAGCGAAGGGTCGATGATTTGACCTAGCTCATACAGTATTTTTCTTATTGTAAAATTATTACTTGTGCGACGACCTCAAATAGATTCGCAGTAAACAGTAATGTGAAATAATTAAATTTAAAACTACTAAAGAAAAAAACAAACAAAAGTTTGTAACACTGCATCTCACTTTTTTGCATTGGCAATATTCTCCGCTGTTTCATAAAACAATATTAGATCAATAGAACCAAATAGAAATCAGGTTAAAAAAGTGAAATAAACAACTTAAAGGTAAAAAAAAAAAACAAGAAAACAAAACAGAAAAACCAAATTGTAAATTGTGTACCTAACATAAGAAGAATGAAAATTATCTAAATGACTATTTGCTTCATTGACAAACTTTCGTTAAATTATTGTACTTTTGGTATCGTTTGCAAAAAGCATACAATCACTATCGTTTGTCTGAAAGGCTAAGTGCCAACGCTGCGTCACGCGTTCGAACGCGCGTTTCATACAAAACTGCAACGTTCGAAATGCGCCAAATTAAGTATTCCATTGACAAGACTGTGCAAGCACGCTTATGAAATTGTACTAGCAACGCGCCGTTACGCGTATGATACGGATGGACGGTACGCGCGTTCGAACGCGTAACACAGCGTTGGCACTAAGGGAGAACCTTAGAAATGCGTAAGTAAGTAAATTATGGTCTGCAGTGTTGCAAACTTGAGGTTTCTTTTCATAGTTATTAATTTTACATTTCATTGTAATTTTTCGAACTAATACTAAACTCAATGATCTATTCTGTACAATGAACTTTTGTCAGATTTATCTTATCAGATTAAAACCCCATTAGGTAAAATTTCTTAAATTGAACCTTAAGTTTTGAAAGTGAAGTTGTCTTTTAGAATGAAGTTTAGCACCATTGAGTCTCTTCACAACTTTTTACTATGTAATCAACGCTTTTTCATTTGGCTGTTCTGCTTGAACATCTTCCGCTTGTTCGCTTCGTTTCCTGTAATTATTAACAACATATATCATATACCTTGGTTGCTAAGCTTTCTTTTTTCTTCGATTCAAAATTTTAACAATTGAAACTTTATTTATTCCATAGGACATGACTTTCGGTGTAGCGTTAAAATATACGTCATAGCTCTAGGATTTGAATCCGGGTAAGCGGCGGATATTTTTGTGACAACCACCGATTTAAGCTGCCACATCTTAAGCTTAATTTTTAATTTATTTAGTTGCATATTCATTAGGTATATAAGCCCATTTATTTCTTAAGTTTTTACCCGTTATCTAGTACCTACCCATGGCATAAGTTTTGTAAGAAACTTAAGTCCATATTCTGAAAGCTTTCGCTGTCATTTTTCACAGAAAAATGTTATACAATCTAATATAGGTACCTAACGATCCCGCAGGGAAACTCCGAGCATAGCCTTTCCATTGCCTGCTGAGCGTCTTTAAGTTAGCGACCATGTATCAATGCTATGTTATCTCTGGCAACACACACTTTTTTGGTCAAAAAGGCACTGCGGTATTTACTTTTGAACTATTATAGATCATCCACAGCCTGTAGACGTCCACTGCTGGACATAGGCCTCCCCCAAGGTAATCCACGTCGCTCGGTCCCGCGCCGCCCTCGTCCAGCGCTTACCGGCGACTTTGACCAGGTCGTCGGTCCATGGTGCGGGGGGCCTGCCTACGCTGCGTCTCCCAGTACGTGGCCGCCACTCGAGAACTATTATAGATGATGTGGTTGAAATATGAATAGACGACTTGCCTGAAGAGCGAGTTCTCGCGGAACAGGCGCTCCCCGTCGGCGACGGTCTGCGGCATGGAGCGGCCGTTGGTCTCGGGCAGCAGCAGCCCCGCGCCCGCCGCCGCCAGCGCCACGCCGCCCAGCACCAGCAGCGGCAGCGGCCGCCACGTGCGCTCCTACAGAAGCATGCGTTTTTCATTCAGTCATTCATGACAATTCTATGTACGGATCCCTCTGCAGCAGGGCTAGCATGCAATCATCGATAAAGCCTCGACTCGACAAGATAAATATTACCGAATGATTTTATCCTATCATGATAACTAAATATGCGCACCATGACTAAGCCCACAGAACCAACGCTGCCATATTATAAAAAAATACATACTCTAAGTGCCATATTCTAAGGTCGAATGCTGGCCCCGCAGGACTTTGCGTGACGGGTAGGTTAAGGCCATGAACATGCGCATTTGTATACAGAATATTTTTGGCGTTTGTTTGAGTTAATTATATTATTTCTGACTTTTAAGCTTCGGCTAGGTACACTACACAACAAAGTAAAAGTAGGACTTAACAAAAAAATATTTGACTTATTTAAGATGACATTGATGGCCGGCTGGTGTAGTGGCAAAAGACATGGCCTTCTATCTCATAACCCAGAGGGAATGATATTTGAGTGTTAAACACAGATTTTAATCACAAAGTCATGGATTTTGATGTGTGTCTTACATTTATGTTTCCGCTTTCTAGTACGCTTGACAATGTGGTGTGATTCTTAGAATAGGTATATATTTATCAAATAATAATAACAATAATGGTCAGACTGTTGGGTCCTTTCCGCCTGTAAAAGGCGTGTAGCTACTAAATAATAATAAAATCTTTATTTCCTCGACTACAAATCAAGTTTAACGTGACTTACTAAATAAACAACGAAGGGCGACAGGAAAGTGGCGACGTAGCCGCTGGCGTGGATGAGCGAGGAGCCCGACGCGCGCACCGGCGTGGGCAGCAGCTCCGCGCTCCACTGGATGGCCGCGTTGTACGACATGTTGATGCAGAACCGCGCTATGATGGCCAGCGCTACTTGCGGGATGCCTGGGGGGGGCAATGTGAGAATTACTTCCTACTACCAACCTAAGCCACAACATAGCGTTTACTGGTGACTTAAATGACACAACGCACAACAATTAAGACGCACATAACTGTTCACATTGGCCTGTTACCGACGTAAATGGTTATCCGCGTAGGACCGGCTACAAATAGCCCCACTGCCGCTGTTTAAGCGTGTTCTAAAAGGTAGGTATTTAATGTGAGTGACACACGCTTAGAGGTACTCTTTCAAGTCCAACGGGCTAGCTACTAGGCAAAGTCTGCCGTCAGATGCCACCATTTAAGCTGCAGAGTTTCATAGAAACTGTCATAATAGTGTGCTTGAGGAGCCCGACGCGCCAGCAGCTCCGCGCTCCACTGAATCAGAATCGGGCTACTATGGCGAGCGCTACTTGCGGGATGCCGGGGGGGGGGGGAGCAATATGAGAATTACTTCCTACTACCAACACACAGCATTTACCTACTCTGTAAATGTTTTGTCTGTTACCAAATTAAATGGTTATCCGCGTAGGACCGGTTAAGAATAGTCTTGCTGCCGCTGTTTGGTGCGTACAGATGTAATGAACTAGATAGTAAAGTAACTAGTAATGTAACATTCTGCGCACGTTGCGTATTTGGACGTGTAGTGCGCAGAATGTTACATTACAAGTTCCATTACAGCAATTTATACGCACCATAAGCGCATCGCAAGAAACGTCTAATGCAAATGACATACGCTTAGTGGTAAGACACATTTCAGATCCACCTAGCGAGCTACTACACTATATCTGCCAAATGTCGCCACATAGGTGGCAAAGTTTCATAGAAACTGTCATAACAGTGTGAGTGAAGAGCCGGACCCGTGCACCGGCGCGGCGTAGCTCGGCGCTCCACTGGATTTTGTTTTATTTTTATTCTATTCATCATCGACCACGTCGTTGATTACTACAGGCACAAAATAAACTAAAGGTTAAGATAAAATAAATATGGCATTATGGGGCAAGTTTCTACATGGTCAATTTGGCCAAAAGTCTGTAGTTACTGACTGTAGGATCTGGTTACTTAAGATATACCTATATGTCATTTGTCATGGTCACAGCTGCAACGGTTTTAATAATTTTCTGAGGCGGTGATGCCCTGTTACTGTAACTTTTTTGACAGATTAGTAACGCTTGATGTGCTGCCGCCTGATGTGGTGTGCTGTACACACCTAGAAGATATGTCAGAGTGGATAAACTAACCATTCCATTTTTTAATTCGTCTTTTAAAGTAAGTACTTATTAATTACCTCTTGGTACGAAAGCTGCAATGATGGCAAGGGTCCCTGATATTGTCAGTGGGACACACGTCAGTATTCTTCTGCCATACCTAAAAAAGGATAAAAGCATAGTAGAATTTTCGTCTAAATAGGTTAAATTCTCTGAGAAGGTTTTTAAATTTCTTTAAGGTAACATTGAATTAGGCATAGTTGTATGTATTTCTAAAAAAATCTATAAATAGTTAGCACTTTGACAAAAAGTTCCAAGAGCTCTTTCCGCCGGCTTTTTTCCCCTTGGTCTACTTTAGATTCTTTTTACTTACAATTTTAATTTTAAGGCCGAGGTTGTAATTTTGACGTTCATTATGTGTATCTGATATAATAGTCCAGTCCAGGAATGAGGTGTAGAGTGCGTGAGCAGGTAACTAAGCGATTCCTTCAGAAACTTGTTCAGGGGGCTTAGGTTGTTAACATACCAAAAGTCCTGACTCCTAGGTGATGAGCGGGGGGGGGGGAAGGAGGGGGGGGGTAAAGGTACGAATTTTGGGGTTTTCGCTTGTGGGTCAAGAATATGATATACAAACTAATTTTCTGAAAATTGCAAAATGCTATACAAGTTTTAAAATAGCTGTAACTTTAGGCGGGTTGGACATTAATCAGCACATGTATATTATTCTTAAAGGGAATTTAAAAATCTACAATTTCTTTCCTATTCATACTTTTCGTTTATGAATAGGTTTAGACTATATGATGCAATGTTTATGAATATTTTGACGTAAATTGTTTTTTTTTGTAAATTTCAACTTTTTCCGAGGGTATAGCTCGAAAACGGTTAGGAATTAGAAAAAAACATATGATATAAAAGTTTTAAGATAATTTTAAGAACTTCATTTTATTAATTGAAAATATTTCTCTCCGTTGCACCGTTTTCGAGATATAAGCGAAAAACCCAAAATTCGTACCTTTACCCCCCCTCCTTCCCCCCGCTCATCACCTAGGAGTCAGGACTTTTGGTATGTTAACAACCTAAGCCCCCTGAACAAGTTTCTGAAGGAATCGCTTAGTTACCTGCTCACGCACTCTACACCTCATTTTGGGTCATTTATTGACTGGACTATAAGTACCTACAGAGAATGAAAAAAAAAATATTTTGAAGTCAAACTTTTCGCGAGCCGCTAAGTAATGCTAGGTACTAATTATAATGCGTATTCAGTAAGAGGATACTTGAAAACTTAATTTTCGGAACTTTTTAAATGAGGTATAAATAATTCAATAAAATTGAAAAAAAAAATTGATTCGATGGTAACTATGGGGTGTTACCGCACCAATCAATCGATCGTCGATCGATGGTAGAATGGATTAATCGACCTCGATCGATAGTTTTTACTAGTCCAATCCGATCAGAAAAAGCCTCTTGTCAAGCAACACCCTTAGATACTCGTTAGATAAGCGACTTGTGCTAACGGTAATTTTTTTATTAAAGTAAGTTGCATGGCAACATAATTAATCCTATTAAAACAAATCGAGACTGGATTTTTATTAAGTATCTTATCTTTGTGTTATATAAAACTAATGAAAAAATATCATAATCAACTGATCTTTCTCTGATAATATAATCGAAAATAACTTCGTTAAAGGACGTAAATAGATAGATATGCCTGATAATAGCTATTCATGGATCACATTAGGAAAATAATGCAAAACATTCCTGAGTGATGGCGCAAAAACTGTCCCTTCACAAAAACCTGCAGAAACAAATCAACCCCAATCAAATCATTCGCGACATACATGGATGGAATGTAGTGTTTTTATTCCGGGTCAGTTAAAAAACATGAAGTTGCTGCACAGATCCACTATCTGGTCAGTGGTGTTTAAAACAAAACATACAATTTGATTCAACTTCAGATAGATCACTTGTTGTCTCCACACCGACCTTGTTAAGGTGGCTATCGGTCGCAAAGTAAATTTTCACCGGCATACATTGGGTCAGATTCGTGATATACAGACGACCACTTTAGCGATGGGGTTAACCTGTCTGCCTCAGACGCCGGTGGTTGCGGGTTCGATTCCCGCACGGAACAAGAAAATGGTTCGTGTCTGGGTGTTTATCTATTTATGTATTTATATTCTAGATTTCCCCCTAGTTCGCTTCATGGTATCCCATAGCACAAGCTACCTATGCTTACTTTGGGGCCTACTTTTAGTTGGTGTGATTGTCTGGGGATTTTATTATTTTGTATACTTAAAGCTACACGCCTTTCGGCGGAAAGACTCGACAATTTGACCAGTCAGGGATCAGGGCAAGAGGGACAAGGATATTACTATTATTATTATATACTGCTAAAACCTTCTAACCTAGATCAAGTTGGCGTGGAGTTATTAAAAAAGGGTTGTGTTTTTGATAATACAAAGGACGAGACACGTGTAACTTATCTTTCTTACCTATCCAATATAAAAGCCAGCAGCGTGACCGACGGTATCTCCGTAGCCGACGTCAAAGTGAAGGTGATGAAGAAGTCAAAGCCGAGCGACTCGGACATGCGCACGAGCCCGTCGAAGATGATCGCGCACGCCATATACACCACCGTCATGTAAAGCATCATGTTGCGGAGGGCTGTGGACCGGAATAGCGCAAGGATGGACTCGTCCGTTTGGCGGGTCTGGTTGCAGGATACCTGGAATTTTAGGGCAATGCCGTTTTTATTTGTGAAAATTTATTCAGTACCGTAGAAACACGTAGCTTGGCCATCACGCTAAAACCGAATATTACCATCTTTGCATTTTTATTTTTCTAATTAAACCATTTTGGGGAATTTTGGATGGTTTCAAAACCTATAACTGACGTAGGTCAGTGGTCAGCGCAGGATCAAACTACGTTGAGAACCATGAGGAAGGTCTAAAGGTAAAACAGAGGGCTAGTCCCGGTTGATGATGATGATGATTATACTTAATTTTTCCACCGACGTCAAAATTAAGATGAAAGAAGAAGAAGCAGGGCTATGGATCTCTCTTCTGGGTGAAGTGGAGTTTTAAGCCATAGGTATATACCGCCTATAAATGAGTTGATGACTAATAAAGTCTACAGTGATGACCAAGGCTTTCGAAAAGCGTCCAAGTGTCCATGTCTGTGTAAATACTTTCACATTCAACCTTATCGCCATTTACAGATAAAAAATTGGTTATGTTTGTCTAGCAGTGCATATTTAATGGAAGGGGTTTAGCGAAAAAATCTTTATAAAGCATTATGCACTTACCGCTCAAGTTACAAATCTAATAATTTCGAAAAGAAACTATTCTGTATCTGAATGTTTAAAAGTTAAAGCTGTGTACTTACAATGAAGTCATCCAATACATCTTGAGGTATTTTAGCTTTATTGACTTTCTCAAATCTCCTCAAAACTTTAACAGCATCATTGACGCGGCCCCGAGATGACAACCACCTGAAAAATATAGTGTTAACATTTTTGATGTCACGTTGTGATATTTGACAGCCTCCGTAGCATAGCTGGTCACCGTTGATCAAATAGTTAACTTCGTCAATCGTTAATCCGCTACAAAATAGTCAGCTTCGTTAAACGTTAAAGCGTTACTATTCGGAAGAATTAACGCAAGTTAACGTTAATCGTTAATCCGTTAACACAGTGTGGGGCAAAAGTCCCGCTTCCATTTTGATTGCCTATAACTTTGTTCGAAGAAAAGATAAGTAGATTTGGTTTTCATAAAAAGTTTATTTGGTCTTTAGATTTTTTTTCGTTATGATTGGAAACAGCACATAAGTTAACTTAAAAGTTAATCCGCTAATCAAAATGTTAACTTCGTTAATTAATGGATTAAAGAGTTAATACCTAGCTGTGCTCCGTAGTCATGTTAATAGTAGCCTATTCAATGATTTACGTACAAGAAGAAAATGTAAACATGGATTTATGGAATTGAGAAATCAAGATTTGGCATTAATATCTTGTGTAGTTATAGAGGCTAAAATATAAATATTCATGTAAAATGTACATTGTCATTATTTGTTTTTATGTCCTTACTTTAAAACTAATGATATGCATAGTTATAAATTAAGCATATTAAATAAAAAGTCTCAATAGGGTGGAGTAAAGAAAACTCGGGATAGTTTAGAAATGATCTCTTCTATTAGGTACACAGTGGGCCATATTCGAAATTGCATTTTCTTATTTTTAAGTCTCTCCAGTGTCAAATTTTACGACGTGAAACGTGACAGTCGCATACAAAAACATTATTTTTCTCTTTCTGTCACAGCATTAACACTTCAAATAAGAGAAATCAATGTCGAATAGGGCCCAGTGTCATTAAATATTAGACCTCCTGGAGAAATATAAATTTATTTCAGAAAAGAAACATCTAGTGTATTTAAACACGGGCTTAGGAAGGAACTTGCTCTTTTTAAAAAGTCCGGAGCACATTCCCGTTGGTGCAATAAAAATGTCAACGTTATCTGACCTGGCACTCTCAGGTATGAGGAAAGGCGCGGCCAGAACCACCAGCATCGGCAGCGACGTGGCCCACAGCAGCAAGCGCCAGTCCGCCAGCCACACCGCCAACCACGGCAGCAACAGGCAGCCAGACCCGAAGTAGAGAGCGATGGACATGTTGCCCACCCAGGTGCGTTGTCGCGGACCAACGTATTCTAACACTGCGTAGATGGAAAAAGTTATCGTAATTGCAAGCATTTCTCTTATGGCACTACAGGATGAGTCTCTCGTCTAGATGACGTGGAGATATTAGGCCAAAATTAACCAAACTGGGCTAGTGCTGCTTGGCTTATGGCAGAATTTTTCAGGACACCGCAATGACTAATGAACACCCCTAACGAACGACTTATGTATATAAGTATACAGCACAGCCACTCGGCCAGCCATGGCAGGGCCAGGCAGGTCGACCCGAAGTAGAGAGCGATGGACATGTTGCCCACCCATGTGTATTACGGGGACCAACGTATTCTAACGCAAAAGGCAGCGTCATTGGAAGCCTTTTTCTTAAGGAGTGCACTACAGGGCCACGAGTTTCTGCCCTGGGTGACGAGGTTTCAGGTCATAAACCACCAATTTGTCAAGGGCTGCTTAGGCTGTACTAGAAAGTCACAGGCCAGCCACGGCACTGCCAGCAAAGCATTTTTCTTAAGCCTTGCATCCATCGTTCATATAAAATTTACCGCTTCATCATCGCTTCGGTCATGATGAAATCCGTAAATATTTTATAAAGATTCAACTCCATCCAGAACCCGTACGGCCAATCTTCGACCTACATAATATCAGTTAAAATTGAGTTCAAAGACGGGCTTGAAAACTCTTCAGTGGGCAGGCCGATATTAAACTTGATCAATAAATAATGTGTGTGAGCCCTTATATCTTACTGAGCGACAGATGGTGTCAACGTTATGCCCAAGTTAGTCCTGTGCTGATTGGTTGTCGGACAAATCTTAACAGTCACGAGTAAAACGACGTGAGTTTAACGTGCCCTCCAACACGGCTGTCGTCGCTCTAAATAAGGGAGCTGAAAGTCCTTCGAGATTTCAAGTATAATCACCATTTTAAAGCGTACAAGAAGAGTTTGAAACTTAAAAGTAAGTAAATCATAAACTTACCGAGAATATATATCATCATAAAGTTAGTATCATACGACATGCCGACCAGGAAACGGCAGAACGAAAAGTCCAAGAATCCGGTGGAGAAGATACTCGCGATGCCTCCGACGCAGCCGATCAAGTTAGCACCTGAGGAAGAAAGAAACAATCATAAATCCTTGTGCAGTTATGGCGGTGCTTTGGATTTTCTTTCGAATAAGTTTGATACAGGAACACGATTGATTGAATCAGTTTCTTTTTGGAAATCCTTCACAACTACTATTACCAAGTTACCTTTTGTGCGAGTTTAGGTGTTTTTACTGATAAATGTGAATTCCGCGACTCCAAGGCGATCATTTAAAATATGTGTCAGTAGTAGCTTGTGGTGCGGATCGTAGAGTTCAGAGTGTGTTAGCTAGTTTTGTTTTTTGCACTGCTTCTGTCTTGAGGGAGGGACACCGGTGCACCAACAAAAGAAATCCTACGTCATTAGTGCTTTGGAGTCGTGGAATTAGCTAAATAACTTGGTCATAAATCCTTAAAACAAATTTCGGCTTCTTTACCGACACCACGTGACCATGCTGTCAGAAAGTCATCTAGGTAATTAATAGTGAATATTATTTTGACTTTGCCTTAGAAGTATTTGTTCAAATATTCTTCCGCGCTGGACTGGGAGCCTATACCCCATACCTAAGGGATACAGGCGTGAAGCTATGTAGGTATGTATGTTGTTCAAATAGTAAAAAAAATGCTCAGTTTGGGAATTAGGGATGTTCAAAGCTATTTTGATCCCAAGGTCTGCTGTTTCTGTGAAAAGAGTCATGTAAGCTTGCTTAGGAGGGAATATTATAAAGCATGTTGTTGTTCTGGACGTACATCTTTTTGGTTAAATTCGCAAGATTTACGATTTCAATCGAAATGAAATGAAAATGAAAATGAAATGAATTTTTTTTATTCATCATAAGACCATCGAATGGCCTCTTAATGACGTCACGGTTTTGTACTTCGGCTTTAACCAGGTGTTGATAGTTATTGAATAAGATATTACAGTAGACCAAGAGACAAAAGAAGCCGGCGGAAAAAAACTCTTGGCACTCTTTTTCAGTCAGGATTATACGAATTAATACAAATAGGTACATACAGTACAAATTGATCATGACATGAAAAAAAAAACTAACACAAGACAGCTAATTGTGAGAGCCAATGTCATGCCACAACCAAATTGCTTACAAAGTAGGTGCATTGAGCTATGAATGCGCAACACGAACATGACAAACTGGGACCAGAGTATTTAAACAAGAATGGAATAAAATAGTCATTGTATCATCAGCAAAACGACCTGGCACCGCTAGCAGCATCCGTTCACGATAACGCAAGCACCAGCCATCACCCTCCTCAACCATATTTTAGGGAAGAGGGTGACACGATACCCGACGCTACCACTAGCCTTGCCGCCTGAGGGAGCATGACGTTCTTGCTGTTGTCTTGACAAGAAAGTAAGTGAGTGAGTGGAACAGTCACCAGTATGCCACATGTCATACCGCACAGCCAAGCCATAAACAAAAATTAATAAGTAATTAGAAACTTTTAGAAATATCCTGTTGTGCTTAATCCCATGCCTTTTTATCGTCTAAGTAATCTTTAGTTTTATAATAAGCTTTTCGAGATAGAGTGTTTTTAATGATTGGTTTAAATTTATTGAACGGCAGGGATTGAATTGAGTTCAGAATTTTGTTATATACGTATATGTATATACGTATTGACATTCCAATAAATGATTTGCTACTTTTAGCCAGCCTAAGTTTGGGAAACGCTAATTTATGATCGTTCCTAGTCTTTACAGAGTAATTTTTATCATGATTATCTTTCCTAGTTTTAAATTTATTACTATTCTTATAAATATACATAATGTTTTCATAAATATATTGTGATGCAAGGGCCAAGATACCAATCACCAATCTAGGGTAGGGTTCCCACTTGTTGATAGTGAAGATAAAACGCTTTATTGTAAACATCACACGAAATAGGTGGAAACAAGTCCGTATAAAAGGCAGTCTTTAATTACGTAGGTAACATCTGCATAATTAGGTATAAAAAAACAAAGTTAATTAAATCGCCTATGAAACTTCTACTCAAAGTTGAAAAAAATCATTTGCCTTTGAATCGTCCCCTTTCAAAATGTCACATTTAAAACTGTCACATTTGTCTTATTCTACGTATAAATCCTTACCAACCAGCGCCGGGACCCTTCCGAAGCGGTCGGCCAGCCAGCCGAAGAACAGCCCGCCGATCAGCGACCCCACGAAGAACACTGACTGAGCTGCCGGCACGAACTTGGCGTTCTCACACACCCAGCCTCTCTGCAATTGTTAAATACACAATCTTATTAAATTAATTTATTTCATACCCCATTATGAGGCCCCAAAATAAGATTTTTATATAAACCATACAGCGTAACTAGAGGGTTTCTTAGTATAGGTAGCACTATTTTAGAATGCATACATTGTATCATGGAAGCTGGCATATTTCTTAAAAACTACGCAAAGAAAATTTGAAAGAAATTTTAAAACTTATATCAGCCAATACTTAAGATTTTTATAATGGTCAATTCACATATATGAATTGCCGATTTTAAACTTAAATTTAGACGGACTAAATCAGCATCCACATGATATCGAAAATAAGTAAAATGCTTCCACGGTAATATACTCTAATAATCTAATAAAAGGCTTTTCATTCAATATGGTCGATGGTGCCGCTTTTGACGACAATCTCGATATCCAGCCCGCGGCTCCGATTGGCGCTGTAGGTGACGCAGCGCTCCGAGTCACTGTCATTTACTTTACTTAAATAGTCTTAAGTACGTACCTCACTAACGACAGTATGATAAGGTATATCCCCCAGCTGGAACTCCCAGCCGTGCTGGCAGGGCGCCGCGGGCGTGCCGGGGTCCGGCGGCTCTAGCGTCTCCAAGACTCGGGTCCAATTGGCGCTGTAGGTGACGCAGCGCTCCCAGTCACCGGACACAGCGCCTGGCGCCGTAAGATTACGTCTGTAAGTGGCGCTCACGTAAACATAGACTACATATATTTAAAAGTTGTTTTTTTGCAGTTTAAAATGCTTGATCAAATATAATTTTATGGATATTCTTTTTTAATAAAATCGCCCCCGTCTCGTACCACGGATCTCCCATGGACCGGGGGTCACACTGTGTATTTACTGACTTCATATAAGTATGTGGTATTTTTCTTTTATGACATCAGGTTTGTGGCAATATTAGGTAGGTGACTTTTTTTTATATATTAAACTATAATGAATAAGCATGAAGTTTGTGACAGTTAAATGTTCTGGATGTATGGATATTTGTTAATCAATCACGTAAACGCGTCGACGCGACGACGCGGACGTGTTCCAGACCAGTTATTGGGATTATAAAATCCTGAGTATCATTATTTTGGTTCAAATTGCGAAAATACTAGACACAAACTAATAAAATTTGACCTTAATTAAGTAGTATGTAAGGAAGTATGGAAGGAATTAAATAAAATAAAGACTAATTCACAGAGGTATAATTGGTATCAATGAAATTCCATCGGGTCATGTTTAAAAACTCAAAAAACTATAAGTAAGTTTTAAAAACTCAAGATGTAACGTTAAAGATTGATATAGATACGCTGAATAATGAAATAATTTGTCAACAACGAAAGTACGACTAAAAAAAGCTAAGTACTGGCTATATTAATGCAGGATATTAATTTTCTGTTATAAACATTTAATTTTCAATTACTAACAACGACTATTTCGATAGTATGGTAGAGATTGTATAAATAAGAACACCAGATGAAGAAATTTGTAATTACCGTGGCAACATGAAAGTTATCAAACAACTAAACCTGACTGCTAAAAACACTTAAAAGTAGACACTACCTACAAGAAAATATTCCCACCGGAAATTGTTATTTAGAAACGAGATATTCAATATTTATTAATATTAATCGTCTATTAAATTAATTAGTTAGGTACAAACACGTTCTATACTTTGATGTATTTATTACGTACTGAAAGTAATGTTAAGAATATAGTCGTGGTTGTATTGCATCTGCCAACCAATAAGCAATACAACAAAGAAATAAATTATACAAATATTGGGTACATAAGGGATCATAAGTATATAAACGTATGACGACGGCTATCTATCCTTTAAGTAAGCAACACTTTGGACATGTATTAAAATACATTACTTAGGTTCAAGTTTATATTGTCTATTTTATGTGCTACGAGTTTACGACTCCCTTTGCCGTGATGATAGCTATACTTCTCGCCAATCCGTCTAGCACTCAATCAAACACTTCTTCTTTAGCATTGGACATAGTATGCCTCAACTGGCAACTTGATAATCCAGTGATCTCAATCTGCAAACCAAACAAACCTGAGCTCCACATCTAAGTGCTGCAGCTCCGGCACCCTGCACCAGTGCTGCTGCGGCGTGGCAGCAATGAACATCTGCACGAAGTAGACAAATGCGAAGAACAGGCCGAAAGGCAGCATGGACACGAACAGGCACTTCTGGTACGTGCCCATCTCGCCGAGGTGCCGGAGCACTGCGTCCAGACTGTCGCTGTCTCCATCTTTTTCTGCTGGTTCTTTCTCCTGAAAATAAAACAATGAAGTTGTCAGATGTGTATTGAAAAGATTAGAAGATTGTTTATTGGCAATTCCAGAAATAAACATCAAACTTGGATCATATGAAGCGACGATAGTCTTATTAAATTAGGTGCAACCAGGGATAATTTTAAAATTATTGTATTATGTACTGGATTTTAAGTATGACGAGAATAGATTATGTTCTTACATGCGTATTCAGAGGAGATATTCGCGCTTCAATGTGAACACACCTTTGTCGGTTTTTTCAGATGACGAGACTTAATAATAAAAAAGTGTGATTTAGTATCTATGAATTGTCGCTGTACGTCAAGAGATCACTCCTAAGCTCATCAATGTACCTATAGCATTATGACTTAAAGATACAAATCAATCTTTGTACTCGATAGATAGTTTACATGTGTGTGACAAATATACACGTAAATCTTCAACAATTTATGACAAATTAAATTGATTAACTAAAAAGCAATGACCAGCCGTGAAATTGGGTTCAAACTCTTCCCCTCAGAGTTTCTTCTCTGTATCCAAAAAAAAGTGTTTATACAAACATAACTTCACGCCTGTATCCCTTGTGGGGTAGGCAGAACACCAGAGGTTATAAGACCATCTGATGTCACGTTTGAGTTTGGAGGTATGGAGGGGGTCAGCCTATCTCCCACAAAAACGTCCATTAAACCTCTGAATGAAGAGTAAAGGAAAGCGTATTGCTGTGGCGAAAATATAGGATGAGTTACACACAATAAATACCTTACAACATGACCCTAAGCCATAACAAAAACATTACACTAAGGCACTTTAGCACACTTTTTGGATACAGCACCTACGGAAATGTTTATTTCTATCTAAATCTGTTTGATTTTACTGAAGTTTCTTACTATTGCACCCGGTTTTCAAATGAAATCTAAAAAACTCCTTTGGGGAAGAAATGTACACTTAAAGAGGAACCTTTGCAAATCATAATTTTTCATCCCATCTTAGAGCAATATTCTCGAGTGGATCCATTGATCCAGGAAAATTTATAGTCATAGTTCGATGACCACAAGAGTGTTTGAAGGTCTCCTGGTGAATAACAAACACACCTCACTGTTCAACTTTCCAGGGATCCCGTTCATCTCCATGTCTTCACAACGTTTCGTAAATAAATTTAGTTTAATCACAGTCTCAAGTTAAACAGGTAATTCCACATATCGTGCGTCAGTAAAGAGATTTCCGAACATCAGTGACCGGCCATGTTCGCGCGTGGTTTCTTACTAGTCGATAATAGTTACAATTCAATTCGGTCCCGAACTTATCAGTGCCGGCTGATAACAACTATCGTATGTTATGAAACATATAGTATGATTTTTGGGATACCTATATTATATAAAATACTTACCTACCAAATCTGAGCTTTGAAAAATAAATAAATACTGTTGGACAGATTGCATGGCGCTTACACTAAGCCAAACATATAATTTGTGACAGATTGAATACCTAAGCATTTATAATAAAATTGTTTTTTATATTTTAATTTAATCATTATCATCATTCAGCAAGAGGATGCCCACCGCTGGACTAAGGAAAATCTCCCAATAAAAGTCTCCATTTATTGCAACTTTGCTGTGTTTTCCGCTCCAGGCAACTCACCCAATGGTGGTTAGTAGCCAACTCCGGTTGCTTTGTAACCTAAGCGGCAACGCAACGCTTAGTACCTAAGGCTGAAAACTGGACGACAGCGAGAGCGACAGCGGCGCGGGCAGCGATTTCCGCGACACGATAGAAAGTATTGAGTTTGAATGAAACCGCGAGAAATGGCTCGAGCGGCCGCTGTCGCCCTCGCTGTCGCACCCGTCCAATTTGCGGCCGGCTTTGATCTAGAATCTAGACGAAGCGTAGACGATTACCTGTGCCAACTGAGTAGGTAGGTATCTTGGTCAGGACGCTTTTCGGACCAATTGCTTTGCTACCCTATTGGAGTAACTAAATAAATCTAAATCCTGAATTGATATAATAATACATAATTTCACGCCTGTATCCCGTATGGGGTAGGCAGAACACCAGAGGTAATAAAACCATCTGATGTCACGTTTGACAAATTTGGAGGCATTATAATAGTGGAGAGAGACTATTGCAGTGACAGAGGGTCAGCCTATCGCCCACAAAAAAGCCTCCCATAACGCCTCTATCCCTTAACTGACTTTTACAGTATGCCCGAGAAGAGAAGCATTCTATGTTTTTCTTTCGCTCCCAGTCCAGCATAGGATTCTGAATTGAATCCGATGTAATTGAAATAAATATTACACAATTCGCTCTAGAGACTTAAGTTGCATTCAATTCTAAGCCAAATATTGAAATTAGCAGCGATTAAGCGGTTCAATGCGGTTATTATTTACGGAATCATAGATATGTCTGCATTATAAAATAAAATAAAATCCCCAGACAATCACACCAACTACATAGCCCCAAAGTAAGCATAGTTTGTGTTATGGGATACCATATAGCGAACTAGATGGGAACCTAGAATATAAATAAATAAATAGATAAACACCCAGACACGGAACATTTTTTTTTCTTGTTCCGTGCGGGATCGAACCCGCAACCACTGGCGTCTGAGGCAGATAGGTTTACCCCATCGCCAAAGTGGTCGTCAAATGTCATTATTGCTTGCAGGCAGTTTAAGTCGATTAATGAGATTTTGTTTAAGATCATATGATCATACGGTATGCACGCACTTATACATATCATCAAGTGTGTGCTTGCTTTCACATGGAAAAATGAAAAATCCGGAGAAAAGTCCTTATTTCCAATGAAAAATCCTGAGATTTTTTAGTTTCAGAATTTTCTGTCAAACGTACTACTTATTCAACATTATAAAATCGTAAAACTACCGTTTGTATTGTATACGTAAACACCTTACTTAAAATGCTGTCTTCAAAAATAAAGTATAATAAAACTAAATAACTAAGCCTACTTATTTGAATAAACAAGTAATGATTTTAACCATGAAATTAATACCAGAGGAAGATTATATTTTTTAGGTTAGAGATATAAAGAGATTCTTAAAATTTAAACTGAAAAATTTATTTTATTGGAAATCCCAAAAATCCTGAGATTCCATGAGATTTGCAAAATCTGGCCGCAATCCTGAGCAGAGTTCAGAAATCCTGAGATCTCAAGACGAATCCTGAGATATGGTAAACCTACATACACCAGACTTTCTTTGCTTCAGTACAGCAAAGTTACTTATTGTTTGTCACTTGTTTATAATACTGTGATTTCAGCGAAAACCTAATGCCGCTTAAGGTCATCTAATGATTAAAAAAAATCGCTTTAAAAACGCTTTTTATAGAATCAATAAATAATGGTAAAAACTTTAAGTTTGCACAAGCCGATTCTTTGCCTACGGCAGATGACATTTATGCAATCACAACTAAAAATTAATGTCTGTAACAGCCATCATAAAATCATAATGATTTTTTTATTTCAACAATTGACTCAATTGCTGTAATATGTCGCCGGTGTCCAATGTCATCACATTTTTCACTGAACCCAACAATTTAATCATTTATGATCATCATTAGCGCAAAACCAACGGAAATGACCTACCTACATACAGCATTTAAACCGCAAGTCTTCTATTAAATGCATCTATAAAACTTGCTTAATAATGGTGATTTAGCAAGATTATGTAGTCTTATAAAGCCTTAAGCGGCAACCAATTTACCTTCAGAAAGAATAACTAGTATTTGTTTTAGAATTACGGGCCAAGAGCGCGTAAAATGTCATAGAAAAGATATCTACATTAATTCAACTCGGCCATTTTATTTGTTTATTCAATGTAAGTATAAACAAATAAAATACTTTGTAAATTGAATAGGAAGTGGTCAACAAAAATACGTTTTGTGTCAAAAAACCATGTACATACATACATAACTTCACGCCTGTATCCCTTATGGGGTAGGCAGAACACCAGAGGCTATAAAACCATCTGATGTCGCGTTTGACAAACTTGGAGGTATTATAATGATGGAGAGAGACTATTGCAGTGACAGGGTATCGCCCACAAAAACCTCTAATAAAACGTATGTCGCTTAACTGACTTACAATACTGTAAGGCATACGCCCGGGAAGAGAAGCAGCTGGCACATTCTATGTTTTTCTTTCACTCCTAGTCCAGCATGGAATTAAAAAACCATGTTTACGATTTAATGAAAAATCGGTCATATAAATTAGCGACCGAAAAATACTTGCGCCTCGACTGAGACGCACAAAAAGATTTATTATTAAATTCTAAAGTATAAACAATCCTCATGTTAACGTAAAGCTCAATCAACAATTGTTTCGGTATGCAGACACTCGCCACTGGCCGCATGTCGGGCGCATGCCGAGATCGAGCCGACTAGGTAGGTATAGTTCGCGTTTCGTTCGTTTGTATGAAGTTGAATTACTGTAGATATCTGTACTGTGGCACAGTAATTGTAAAGATTCGCACGCAGTTGACACGATTACAAAGATGGTCGGTCAAGATTAGATTTGACATGGATTACTCTTCGGAGTATGCTAGTAGGTGATACTAAAGCTGTCCTCAAGTAAGTATAATATGATAAGGAGGCCAAAATTTGAGGATACGGGTTCAGGATAGATATGGCTCTCCATATAAGTAATATTGCCAAAGCATAACATGATCACCGAAGCATTTATACCTACCCGCGAGGAAATGGGTGTGAGGTTAACAGTTAAGAAAATGACCAATCAGCTCAGTCTACGAGCGTAACTAAGAGGGCCGCCAGACTGTTGAAAACACGTTGAAAACCAATGCTTCCAACCAAGGTTAAGGAAGGTTAAATTGTTGTCAACCAATTCCGAGTCATCCACACTGTTACAAACGGTGGTTTCCAACAAGGAGACAAACAAGAACACAAGCCAAGGTCACGCCAGGCCACGCCCCTTAATCGTCAGTGTGCTCTGATCTCTCGCGTTGGCAACATCTTCGCGATGGCAGTTTTGTATGCAATTGAGGATACAAAGAAGGAAAGGTTGAAACGCAGGATAAAAAGCTTCAAAACTCGAGTCATTTCTAGTTATAGTTACATAGTAAAATATACAATAACAAGCGTACACACTGTCCTAAAAACAGACATACATCTACATAGATAACGCAAATGCATATCCTTTGCGTGTCCGAACCCCGACCAAGCGTCAAGGTTGGTCGCTTCTAGATTTAATATGTATTGTAATATGCGTGTATGTATGTCTGTTAGAAAATCGAGTCCACAATATCAATATCGTTCTTAATAATCGATTTCATCGGCGGTATCGGTGTCTCTGAATCTTTTTGTATTTTCCAGTAATAAATATCAGTTGTGACGTCACAATAGGTCTTAAAAAGTCGGCACGCTTGGTTCGAATACAAATCGTGGCACTTGCGTTGTCTATGTAGATGTATGTCTGTGATTCTAAACACCGCCGTTTCCAACCCGCCAAGGTCATGTAATTTGGTTGTCAACAGCCGTCTTCACTGTTGGAAACACGTTGTAAACTAGCAAGGTCACCTTGGTTTGATGTTTTGTTTCCAACAGTGTATTTGGGCTTTAACAAAATACCTAGAGGCTTGAGTTTTGCAAATTGTTGGATAATGGAGTCTCTATTTGTATTAAAATTCCTATGGGTAGAGTGCGGCCGTTGCGGGAATGCGTTCCTGACAGCTCCTTATGTCCACTGAATAAAGTTTATTTCCGATTCGAAAGTTAAAAAAGCAATGATTTTGACAGCTGTCAGGAACGCAAACTCCCACCGGTCGCACTATAGTTACTATATTTTTTATAATTAATATGTAATGTACTTATTTTATATAAAGAATGCTGGCTGGACAGATCAATGAATTTAGTGGATCTTTACTTGAAGTTTTAATACGAGTAAGTATATAACTTAATACTTAAAGCCATGTGCCAAGGTAAAAAAATACATTTTTAGTAATTTTTTTTTGCTTCATACCTACTTGATTAATGGGAAATTAATTCGAAAATTCAATCAAATTTTCCACACCGCCGTAGAAATTCCGATAAGCATCAAATGTCAAGAGCCAAGGTCGCAGGCAACGACCGCCTTGCCACAACCCTTGTACCGGATGCAGAACAAAACCGATAATAATCGAATCAAGTTTAACCATTCCGCCATAATTCGGTAATTTTAGATAAGTACTACCTATTGTTTTGCAGGGTTTCGTACCAAAATAATAAAAAAAAGGTTTACGGTTAGGTTACCCATATACCTACATAGTATTTCTTTGATTCGTCCTTAATATGAAGGAACATGTAATGAAGCCTCGCCGTGTCTGTCTGTCTGTCTGAACGCTATACCAACACTCTATCTATTAAACCGATCTTAATACGGTTTTCGCTTATGGACTATGGCTATGGCTATCAGGTAGGTGTATAATGGTAAAGGTTTTTTGAATTTTGGCTGAAATATCGGAAAACCTAGTTATCTAGAAATGACCCTAGTGCTTTAATCTGAATAATATATCCCATAAAAAATCTTATCTCAAAAAAAAACAGGCATACATCAACATAGATCGTCATCTATGTAGATGTATGCACAGACATACATACCTACACATACCTACCGATATTTTGTTGATTCGTTTCGTAGATCATACTTCAGAGGCATTTAAATAATGATTTGTTTTTTTTTTTTGAGATAAGACGATTTGTATTGAAACTAATCGTGCCGACTTTTTAACACGTAGGTACTGTGACGTCACAGCTGATATTTTGTGATATAAAATACTTACCAATTCAAAGACACCGATGCCGCCGATGAAATCAATTATTAAGAACGATATCTGTATTGTGATATTGATTTTCTAACTGATATAGTCACATACGCGAGACTGAATCTAGTGGCGACCAACCTTGACGCTTGGTCGGAGTTTGGACATGCGAAGTACATGCATTGTGTTGTCTATGTAGATGTATGTCTGTGGTATGTGGTTTTATTTGGTTGGCAAAGTAATCGCGTAACATAGCTATACAAAAATCCATACAGTCAAATCGCGAACCTCCTCTTTTTGTCTGAAAATGGTATTTATAAGTAATATAATTGCTTTTTATTTGCATATAGGTAGTATGAGAGTACCTGCGATTAATCCGATAGCCTGGCAAAATTCCAAGGTTCAGCAACCGGGGCGCCACCGATTTTATAATGCTTATAGGAAGAATACTTTTGAAATGAGATACAATCTTCGTTTTAAAATTGTCTTTATGATTATATAATACATACATACATAACGTCACGCCTGTATCCCATATGGGGATACATGTCTTAATTACTGTGTGTGATTTTTTATTTTATCTCTATTGTATGCTTACGCGATTATTTAGTCGACTGTTGAGACTTAATTAAGACTTACCAACGATTTTGATAATTCGTGTTTTATTTCACTTTATACACCTACATTTTTAATACCAGTGGAAATTATTTTCAAACCACAATGAAACTCCGAAATAAGCAAATCTCGTAGATACCACAACTTTTTAAAAATTGTTTAGTGAAATGTGATAAAATCATATCCAATTACATTATGTGACAAAACTGCACCAAGGTGATAGATGCAGTTTGAACTACCTACTTACGTAAAATTTTATACCTGGGGAATTTCTTAATAGACCTACATATTATATCTTTCGCGGACCAAACACCAAAGAAAATATGAAGGAAATCGAAAGACTTTCAATGCCCTTAAACCCCACAAACATTATCGTGGGGTTACGTTGTCCATAACCCTATTTTCCTTCTCGGAACCTGTGTTCCAGCGATAATCAAGAAAGTCCAGTCCTTCCTAAGTTCTTGATCCAGGTTCGACCTATTAGTTTAAGACACGTAGGATCGACTGAGAAGAGCCCTAAGGCCCTTGGTGGTAGGACGCTTTCTGTCCATGTGTGCTAACATCTTAGACTTACCATATATTAGGTAAGTGAACAGGTACATTCAGTTGGATGTTGTGCTTTAAGGCTGCAAACTGGAGAGCGACAGCGGCGCGGGCATCGATTTCCGCGACACAATATAAAGTATTCAGTTTGTATGAAATCGCGCAGAAATCGCTCCGCTGCTGCCCGCTGGCGTCGAGAACGGCCCAGATTCCCCGCGTCGCTGCCCACGCCGCCGCTGTCGCTGCCGTGCAGTTTGCAGCCTTAGTACTAGTAGTCATTTTAAATACTTAGAGCATATTTTGCTCTCACAGCGTTTTAAATTGCAGTCGATCGGCATACAAGAATATTTTGCTTCCAAAACCTTATGATCTGGTTTGAGATTGTGGTCACCGTTAAAACATGTTCTCTTTGTGCCAATGATTAGAAAATGAATGATACAAACTCAATAAATCATTGATTTTATTGGCATCGGGAATAATAGATTTTTAGTCTTGCGTGTTTTTAGCGGATAAATGTTTAAACGAATAGTAAATACATGGTATGAAGACTACGTCCACCGGTTTTTTTGGCCTAGTAAAAACTACCGATCGACGCCGATTAATCCATTTCACCGTCAATTCGTGTGGTAACACCCTTATTCAGGTTGTTACGGAAAGGAACTAAATACCTATATATTCAATCTTGCCATATTTTATTTTCTATGTTACAATATTTATTTATTTCGAATACATATTACACTTTTTATTTCTATTGCTCAATAAACATCCTGCTTACTACGCAACACATTAATCAATTAAAGTTTGTGCGGCTCAATTAAAAAGCACGACTTTCTCAATTAAGACTTTGAAAGCTTTATTAATTAACAGCAATTGTTGTTAGAGGGGTGTATTGAGCTCGCACATATTCTTGCTTATACTAGAAAAAGTTCATAGAAAACCTCACGTAAACAATCAATTACTGGCAGGGATTAAATCGATTTAAAAAATATTGACGTCATAGATGACCTTTTTACATAAACCTTTTTTCTATACAAATAAAATATGAGCTAATATTTTATTTATCGCCTAACGTAAGGGCACCACTCTTGGACAAGGATTCAGCAAAAAAACGACCACTTTGGCGAAGGGGTAAACCTGTCTGTCTCAGACGCCAATGGTTGCGGGTTCGATTCCCGCAAGTAAAAAAAAAAAAAGTTCCGTGTCTGGGTGTTTATCTATTTATGTATTTATATTCTAGGTTCCCCCCTAGTTTGCTACATGGTATCCCATAACACAAGCTATGCTTACTTTGGGGCCATGTAGTTGGTGTGATTGTCTGGGGATTTTTTTTTTTATGATAAGCTGCCAAAACATTATATTCGGCTATTCTGTAGATAGTGCAACAATATGTTGCGCCGAATTTTTGTTGAAAAATGCGTTTTTACTATGATAATCCGTAAAGAAGCGAGTTCACTAATTTGTTTTTGATTTTTTTGTATTAATCTTAGCGACATTTCATCATTTCATTTTATATTGGTTAAGGTTATGGTATTAAACATATTATCCGATTTATTGCTTAAATAAAATTCTTAAATATAAATAAATAAATATTTCTGACACTCACACAACATTATCTAGCCCAAATTAAGATTCTTAAAGAACTGGTGTTATGGATACTAGTTAACTGATATACTTAAGAAATATATAAACATACATATTGAATAAGTACATATATTTTATTAGATAATAAACTTAAATAAACATATAAACGTCCATGACTTGACGACTAATATCTGTGTTCATCACACAAATATCCGTCGCCGCCGGGTTTCGAACCCAGGACCTCTGGAATAGAAGGCAATGTAAGTTACCCCTACACCAGCCGGTCGTCTTAAGAGTCTATAGATGGAGTTTATTTTAAGGAGGTACCATTTAAGATAATGCTTGTCAAAATTAAACTTTTTATTACATACTAGCTTTATCCCGCAACTTCGTATGCGCTTAACTACCCTTCTCGTGAAAATTTCAGAAACTATACAACCAGACACCCACTGCAAAGAACCTTTATACCAAGTATTACACCCATGCACTCAAGGAATAAGTTTTTTTAACACAAACTAAAAATCATATATTTCCCGTGCCCGTGGGAATTTCGGAATTTTTTTTCGTAACACAACCAGTCACTCTTTGAAGAACCTTCATGCCAAATATCACATCCGTAAACTCAAGGGATAAGATTTTTCATAGAAACTAAAAAGTCCAACCCCTTCCCGTGGGAATTTCCTCCATAATACAAACAGACACTTATTGAGGAACCTTTATATCAAGTATCACATCCGTGCATTCAAGGGATGGGATTTTTTCATACAAACTAAAACGTCATATACTTCCCGTTCCCGTGGGAATTTCGGGAATTCCTTTCATAAAACAACCAGACACATATTGAAAAACCTTTACACCAAGTTTTACATCGGTGCACTCAAGGAATAAGATTTTTCATACAAACTAAAAAGTCCTATATTTCCCGTTCCCGTGGGAATTTCAGGAATTCCTTCCTTAGTGCACCCCTACATCCCCTAAAGAATGTATGTTCTAAATTTCAGCTCTCTACGCCCATTAGTTACGGGCGGCAGTACGTTGTCTGTCAGTCACTCAGTCACTCAGTCAGTAGCGGAACAGTTTTATATATATATTGATAGGTACGCTTTTTTGTAGGTACTTTCTTTTCAAAATTAAAATTCCTTTATTGCATTAAATCGACGGTTTCGATTAATCGAAGGTTTTTGTTGTGATGACATAGTGTACTGTCAAACAGCACTAACAAGTCGCAAATAATATGAGTAGGTATGCAAAAAAGTAAATAAATCCTTTGTTATTACATGAACATCACACTTTTATTTTATTTTCGGCCATAATATTCAGAATTCTATTGATAACTTACAAGTCTCCTAAAGTAGGTAGTTACATGATTGCGGGTTTAACAAATGGGTAGGTACTGTCCATAACTGGATGTCAATCACTGTCTGAGTATTGAGTCTGTCCACTACTGGTGAAATAAAGTAGTTTTCTAATTTAAAGATTATTCTACGATCTATGCAGTATGACCTTTTTCTGATATCAGTTACATTAAACTAAAACTGAACTAAACGTGTAACCAACAAAATTAAAAAGCTTTAAAAACCTACAAGACATTCACAAAAAAACACAAAAAACTGGTGCCCGCCCGATACGTCACTCGGTCTTTGGTTCCTCCACCTTCGCCTTGCTCACATTTTCCTTAACAACTGCATACCAAAATGGACCAAATAAATGAAAGTCGTCTAAAAGAGATCATCTCTGGACAGGCCGCCATTCCTGCTGTTAAGTTATTCCAGCACTTAATTGTAAATGTGGACACTAAATTATACCTTAATAAATAAATAAGTAGCGTACGACTATTGAAACATCTGAAGTTAATGCTTAACCTCACGAAAAGGTCTGTTTCTATTAGATAGATACTTAGGCTTAATTATGCGCGTTTTACAATACTAAGTTTATTTTATAACCACGGCATGCTTTAGGCCTTGTGACCAAGAACATTAAAGACGAGCTTGTTACGCTATCTGCATGTTTTAGTAGCCATTACACCAATACTGTGATCGTGACCAAAGTAACAGAATTGTAACAAGCATAACGTTACGTATTCAGACAAAATTGGATATTTGGGTTCCAACTATATCTATATGGAAAAGACAAGGCTCGAAGGACTATCTTTTTCGAGCGTGATTAAAATTAAACATTGGTAGGTAAATAAAAATACTGGTAAAAGTATAGTAGGTAACTTAAAAATACATTTTTGAACTTTACACAATTTCAGACGTTCAGCTTTAGTTTTAGTTACTCTCACACAATTAATATATACATAAATATATTTTACACTGATTTTTTTTAAACTGAAGCCTCATTTAACCTCGAATTCACCTGATGGTAAATGAAGATGCGGTTAAAGATGACAGCACACGATTCTAATAATTTCTTACAAGGTGGAAAGACAAATAATTAAGGTGACATATTGAAAAAATGCATTGACTTTCATCGCAAGCTATGAGAATATGGCAAGACGAGCGGATCTGAAATTTTAATATGTGTAAATTCATATCTTTATCTAAACTTTGCTTGCTCAAAAACATGATTTTGACTAGATAGTTTTTTTTTCGAAAACACGTCTAATATAATACTTTTTCTTAAATTACTAAGTAGTTATGAAATCCATATGCCTAGAAATAACTTAAATACAATCTCCACATTATTGTTCGAACTTTGGTTGCTCAAAATTTACATAGCATTAACAATTATTTTTTTATCGATTTTTGAAACGATTTCAGTATCTGAGCGGTGTCGATTTCTATGCAATACGCGACCTTATGTCGGCGTGTTAAGGTGCTAACATTACAAGAAAAAACATTTCCATGTGCCGCCTTAACCTACCCTCGCGCGACAACAGTTGTTACGTTAACAAAATACTTCTCACTGCAATTAGGGACAAAATTCATGTCCAAAGTTTAAAGTCAATTGGGAAGACAGGAGTCAATTGAACATGAGAAATCTTTATTTTCCCATGTGAGATGTCACATTTTTAATTGATGCACCAACTGGGTGCAGGAGAAATCTCTTATAATACATGTTTCTCATCTTGTCCCAAATTACACACCAATATGATAGATTTCTGAAAATAATTAAATTCAAATGTTGTTTTTAACTTACTTTACGTTTGATCTCAAAATCATCTGCTGGCAGGTAAGTTCCAGGAAGGAACTGGTTCTTCAGAACTACCTAACTAGGTAATATCTGAATACAGTAAAAAGAAAACCAAAAAATTTTTTTTTTAATTAATTCTATGTGTATTAGGGTATTACCACACCAGTCGATCGACCGTCGATCGACGCTATCAATCGACGGACGAATGGAACAGTCGACGTCGATCAATAATTTTTACTAGGCCAAAAAATCCAATCGACCCTAATACACCTAGAATGAATCCTTACGTTGTATAGAAAGTCGCCGGCTCATTGTACAAATTCGCAGATATATTCGTAAAAGGGGAACGCCCATCACTCATAGGCCTTTTGGTCATAGACATACACACGTTTAAATGATAAACATGATGAAATAATAAATTATGGCCTTTTAAATAAATGGCTAAGACAAGAAAGACCATACATAAAACACCTATTGCTCTGAAGGGGTCGAGTCGAACCCACTTAGAATAGTTCTCTTTTACGAAATGGGGCGAGAGGACATTCTAAGCCGACTTTGTGTATTGTTTTACGTATCTTAAAATATTTTTTTATTGATAAAATTTACAGTGCAAAGGTGACATCACCCAACTTATAATAACATGGAAAATACAAATGGCTATAACAACGTTTAAAAAGACAGAAGTAATGAGTTACTAAAATAGAATCGATGAGAATATGCAATTAACTGTAATTGAGCTTAATAACAACATGTATAGTATAATTAAGTAAAGGTTTAGTAGTAATCAATTATGTTTTACTTTACATTGTTGCTTTGATTTTGTGATTGTAGATAATTTTCAAAAAATCTATACTTATAATAAATCTGTAGAGAGGTCAATTCTGTACATGAAATATTTTTTCAAAATAACTATCAGGGGGTGATTAGTGATCGATACTGATGCCAAAAATGCAATCAGTAAAATTTTTGTCTGTCTGTCTGTCTGTATGTTCCTTATAGAAACAAAAACTACTCGACGGATTTTAACGAAACTCAGTAAAATTATTCTTCATACTCCTGGGCAGGTTATAGTATACTTATTATCACGCTACAATCAATAAGAGCAGAGCAGTGAAGGGTAATGTTGGAAAAACGGGAGAAGTTACTTCATTTTTTAAGCTTCCGTCCCGTGTGCAGCCTTAATGGTTAAAGCTACATAGAAATCATGTATGACAGAAATATTCTTCATAAAATTATATGAAAAATATCCCACAACAGTAATATCTATATTTTATGGTTGACTCACAATACCCCGTGTAAATCCCGATAGCTTAACAGTTCGGAGCTTTCTGATTATATTTGTTTACTCTTACGTTTATAATACTCTCACTCATCCCTAATTAAAAAAAATGAACATTATTACCTATTCAATAAAAAAAAATCATAGAAATCGGTATAGAAACACCAAACCTATACATGAAATACGCTAATAACCCATCGCGCGTGAATACTGAATGATATACAAATGATATAGGGATTATTTTTGCGTAACGGTTGCTGCGCTCGACGCGACTCGATAAAAAATTAAAAATTTTAAAAACCCCCCGACACAAAAAAAGACCTTAAAAACTAACAAATAATATTTTAAACCTATTCTAATTATTATCGTCCCGTATATAATTGACTGTAAGACTTGTACTTTAAAATATTTTTATTTTCCGAGCGTCGTCGCCGCGTCGGGGGACCGCTAAGTGAGAAAAACAGTTGTCAGTTGCAGATTGCATCAAAAGAATTCACTCCGAAAAATTCGTAAAATCGACACAACCGTCAACGTCGTCTGCCCTCACGTGTCTGCCCGTTCGGGTCGCCACTCTTGGTGACGCCCACCCCCGCGCCGCAAGCCGCACACCGAGCTCGCCGCGCGCGGCATTACGTAGAGCGTAGACTATGCATGAAACTTAAGATCGCTCATACCTAAATGTAATAATAAATTAGCTGTTGTAATATTAATTAATGTTGGCTTAATACTTTATATACTTGAGCGGTCCCCGACGCGGCGACGAAGCTCGGAAAATAAAAATATTTTAAAGTACAAGTCTTACAGTCAATTATATACGGGACGATAATAATTAGAATAGGTTTAAAATATTATTTGTTAGTTTTTAAGGTCTTTTTTTGTGTCGGGGGGTTTTTAAAATTTTTAATTTTACTTTTATTTTGTGCTTTTTAAAGTAGGTTTTTATATTAGGAAGATGGTAGTCAGATCCCCTCATCAACAATAAGAGAGCTGATGATCTTCAAACGGCTGATCAGGTCATTGTAACCTTACCATACACTTTCAATTTCATTGAAGTAATACGGTACCAAATTTCGAATCGATAGGATATATGGAAGGTAGTCAGATCCTCTCATCAACTATGAAAGAGCTGATGATCTTCAAACGCCTCATCAGGTCATGGTTCCCTTACCATATACTTTCAATGTAATTGTACTAATACGGCACCAAATTTCAAATCAATACGACATATGGAAGCTATTCATATCCCCTCATCAACTATTAGAGAGCTGATGATCTTCAATTGGCTGATCAGGTCATGGTTACCTTACCATATACTTTTAATATCATTGTTGTAATACGGCACCAAATTTCGAATCGATACGACATATGGAAGTTAGTCAGATCCCCCCATCAACTATAAGGGAGCTGATGACCTTCAAACGGCTGATCAGGTCATGGTTCCCTTACCATATACTTTCAATATAATTGTAGTAATACGGCACTAAATTTCGAATCGATACGACATATGGAAGTTAGTCAGATGCCCTCATCAACTATTAGAGAGCTGATGATCTTCAATTGGCTGATCAGGTCATGGTTACCTTACCATATACTTTTAATATCATTGTTGTAATACGGCACCAAATTTCGAATCGATACGACATATGGAAGTTAGTCAGATGCCCTCATCAACTATTAGAGAGCTGATGATCTTCAATTGGCTGATCAGGCCATGGTTACCTTACCATATACTTTTAATATCATTGTTGTAATACGGCACCAAATTTCGAATCGATACGACATATGGAAGTTAGTCAGATCCCCTCATCAACTATTAGAGAGCTGATGACCTTCAAACGGCTGATCAGGTCATGGTGACCTTACCATATACTTTCAATATAATTGAAGCAATACGGTACCAAATTTCGCATCGAAAGGACATATGGAAGGTAGTCAGATCCCCTCATCAACTAGAAAAGAGCTGATGATCTTCAAACGGCTGAACAGATTTTCATGAAACATGGCTAAGAACACTCGGGATAAAATTATCTATAACACAAAAAAAACTAAACGAAAATCGGTTCATCCGTTTGGGCGCTACGATACCACAGACAGATACACAGATACACAGATACACAGACACGTTAAACTTATAACACCCCTCTCGTTTTGCGTCGGGGGTTAAAAAGGCGGGAGGCGAGCGCAAGCTTTTGCGCGATTTAATATAGGTAGGTACAGAAGAAACAAGCATTACATTACCTGTCAAATTTCCCCAACCAATTTTAACTTATTATCGAGGGCACAGAGTTCAAATTCAAGTAAAAAAATTTTACAGATTTGTAACGCTTGATGTACTGCCTTCTGTACATACAGAGATAAAATGGAAATCAAGGTTTTGTTTATTTCATGATCGTTTCTGCCTCTTGGAAGTCAGAAACCGTAGATTTCTTCGGAATAAAAAGTAACGTATGTGTTAACTACTATACCAAATTACATTAATATTGGCTTAGCCGTTTGGCAGTGAAAAGCAGCCATACATAACTATAGGTAGTATTGTATGTGCACTGACAATGGCTGGATGGATGGATTTTTGCTATTCATTCACGCAAAAACTACTTAGCTTCACCTAGAATAACAATAAGCTAAGTATAATTAATGAAGATATTGCATGAATTAAGTAAAATTGAAGGCAATAAAATAAAACACTTTTTAACCAGATTAATGGCGTATAATTTATATTTTACATTTTAACTCGACGTTTCGGTGGTCACGAGCGACTGTTAAAATTTAAAATGTAAATATACGCGATAAATCCGGGTAAAAAGTGTTTTATTTAATAGTCATACATAATAGTTATCGCGAAAACTAAAGACAATATTAAAATTTAAGGCACTTTGGCACCCGATTTGTTTATAACGCTATGTGCCTTTGTAATGTACCTAATAGATAGTTACCTACCTATGTTTGTGGTAAGGAGTTATACATATTACATGGGCGAAGATTCTTCATTTTTATTTTTGTTATTAGAGATAGTTAGGACCTTGGAAAAGAAAATAACCTACTCGAAATACTAATTCAATACAGACGAAGTCGCGGGCATCATCTATGTAATATACCTACCTACCTATACATTTTCACAAAACCTAGGTGAACTGCGGATCACTGCTTTGTTCTAACAGTTTTTGAAGTAATTCTGTCTGTTTATCTATCAATAACGCTTTCACAGCTAAACTACTGAGTCGATTTTGACGAAATTTAGAATAAGGTAAGTTTTAACTTCAAGGAGGATATAATAATAGTATTTATCCAACTCTAATAAACGGTATCCACGCGGACGAAGTCGCGGGTCACAGCTAGTATAACATAAATGTAATGTTTGCGTGAAGTGGCAAACTATACGCAGGTGCTAAGATTTAAAAGAAAACAAACTCAACTGACGATTCTATCAATATATACGATAGTAGCCTACATAAGGGCTGCTTAACTGCAATTAAATATGCAAAATGTGAAAGAACTATAACCGCAGCAGAGGTGACGGGACGCCCGGTCCTGTCACCGAATTTCAAAGAAAGTGCCTAAAAACGCCGAAAATTTGTGTTGCGTTGTAGTATGCTGCCTAAAGGATAGTTTCAATGACTAGTTGGTAGCCTCGGTATGGTTCAGACAAGACGTACAAACAAACGAAACTATAAAGCGTATTGTAGTGAGCTGCCAGTGGATGTAGCTGCTAACAACAAAGGAAAGGATGGCATTAACAGAGCTGTAATTTATTATCCTTACAGAAACACGCCTATTGGCGGAAAAAACCCGACAATCGAACCAGTCGGTCGGGGACCAGGGCAAGAGAGAAAGAAACCGGCGAAAGTTCGGGCAGTTTCAAGCAAAATCGCTTTTTGCATGCGTGCTGGAAGCGAACCACCATTATTATTAAACTTGATTATTTTTTCCTGAATTGTTGACTTTACACTTAAGTCACTTTTTTAAACACTCGGCAAAATGTATACCTACTTCAAAAAAAGAAAATATGATGCAACCAGTCGCCCCTGCGCGCAGCCTTGATTGCAGGGTGAAACATTCACATTGATTTAAGTTAAATTGATTAAGAAAGCAATAGAATACACGAAAAGATCTCCAGTCGAATCCAGTCAAAAAAGAATAGCGAATAAAGTCAGAATTTCTGACTAGTATATCGACAATGTCTATCTAATATATAAAATTCTCGTGTCATAGTTTTCGTTGCCATACTCCTCCGAAACGGCTTGACCGATTTTGATGAAATTTTTTGTGCTTATCCGGTATCTATGAGAATCGGCCAACATTTTTTTTTTTTTATTTATATGGCAAAACAACGTTTTCCTGGTCAGCTAGTATAAATATATTTTTATCTGAAATATGTTAAATTTGACTAGTTATATTCAAAAAGTGTATATATGTCACGAGTTATTTAAAGAAAATATCATTAGTAAAACATATATCAACAACAAAATATTATTTATGACATCAATTTAGATGGTAATAAAATGGCGATTTCCTATAGAGAAACCTGTGTGAACCCTTTTAATGCTGAATTAATTACCATGGCTGTACAAGAGTATACCCCAATTCCAATTTAATGTTTGTGGCACTAAATAAGAGTTCAAGTGAGCCAATATACTGCTTGCCTGCCTTAGTTAGTTTCATATTGTTTCCTATCAACACTTAAGCCATAATATGTCAACTGCTTTAATTCATTACTTTTTGTTGATATTTATTTTGTAGTTTTAGGAATTCTATGCAAAACATCAAACACTAAAAATAAAATGCTGCCTGAAAAAGGTATACCTACTGAGACTAAAGCAATATAGTGGTATTTCTGTACCCAATATAACAGCCAAATGCTGTATTTCTAAGTTAGATGAGGATTTCGAAATACCTTTGGTGTTCGCGTGTGCTAATAAAACACCTTTGAGCAGCTTTGAAAATATGATAATAACAGAGTTAGGGTGAACCAATTGCGATCTTTTTGCGTTTAATCGCTCTAGTGTACACCAACTAAAACTTGACTGTACAGTAGTTCTCAGTGACTATATTAATATGCTAGCATTAGAGTGGTTTATTTGTACGCCTTTATTCAGCATTTATCATATTTTACTGCCACTAAAATACTCATGTGATACCAATCCGATAAGGGCTGTAAGTAGGCATGTTTAGAAACTACTGTAACTCTGATCCCGTAACAACAGTATCCGTTCCTACTTCTATGATGCTCTTATACAGACCATAGCGTAATTCGGAACTCTAAGTTCTCGGTTGAACCATTATAACTGTTTATTAATTTCTCAAGTTCAGAGTTACCTATACTAAATGTGATCTATTGTAATGCTACTTGTGCTTGTTGGGGGGAATACAGTTTTATAGCAAATTCTTTTTCTAGTATTCATTTTTAATACGTCTTATTAGAAAATAATTTATATAATTTATACCTGGTTTAGTGACAAAAAAATCTCACAAGAATTATACCTACTTATGTCAGGTGTGCGATTAACTCAAGAATTTCTTCCACGTCAACGCAATTTAAAAATAACTTGTAAAGTGATTCTAGTGCATTAAATGCTAATAAAAACGATCCAATTTATAAATATGTGTAGTTCGAAGAATGTCTTAAGGTATTCCAATCAAAGTTATAAGAAAAAAGTTATTATGGAGGTTTTACGACAACATTTCCAAAAACATGACGTAACTCTGTGTTACGAGAGCAGGCTAAGCAATCGGTGCCAGGTGCTGTATACTTGTATACAGTAGACGAATGGGTTTGTTGGAAGCCATGTCGGCGCCTTCAAAATTATCCAATCCGCCATCCATAACTGAGCATTAAAAAGTGTTGTTACCATACAAAAAAGTTGCAAAAAAAACTCAGTGCCTCAAAGATACGTTTTGCGCAAAAAAAGCAGCGAGCATTTTAACAACGATGTATAACGAATGTTTAACACTAAAATATGAACTACAATTGGACGTGCCTGGTGACTCCGCTCTACGAGATTTCATCAGTTAGCTCTAGAATATTAATTAGTTATTGAAATAACCATTTTGAATGACATTACGTGACACTGCTTTACAAATTAGATCCAGCTAACAATGGGTACCAATTTAACGGTGTTTTAAGTCAAAGTCATACTCTGATTTCGGTCATTCGTTTTGATAAAAGGTATAGAATGAAAAACGATCATAATCCTTTTAATACGTCATATAACCTGATATAACTTAGATTGCATGGATTTAAGCTTAATCTTGGTTCCTAAACCAACAGTACCTATGTATTGAGAACGAATATATTTTCTGAGGTATTATGTGACGAGATTAAATCAAAATGTTTGGCCATAATTGACTTTTAAAATATTCTTAAAACCCCCGCTGAATACTCCATTGAATGCTAATATTTGAGCGCATGGAAATCAGCGTTGCCTCATCGTTCAAAAACGGTTATTTTCATACCTACCTACCCACCATTACATTATTAAGGTGATGTCGAGGATTGAGGAAATAAATGAATAATATTTGTATTAACAGCAAATTTGTAGATAATGGTATTAAGCTTAAGAAAGTTTGATTATGACCCTTATGCGTAAAACAGTAAGTATAAACTCCAAACAACTTCATACGCCACTCTCGTAAACAAAAAAACAGTTATTTTTGAATAATAATAAGTTTTTATTAAAAAATAATTATTAGACTTAGTTGTGGATGAAACGAGTCTTTTCCCGCAACTTCGTACGCGTCCTTTGGGAATTTCAGAAACTCCTTTCATAATACAACCAGACACTTATAGAAACTAAAAACCCCTGGTTTACTCTTTTACTTTTGTTATTTTCAAATTGTGTGTGTTACTGTTTTTTGGCAAATAAATCTTTTATCTATCTATCTATCTTTATTGACCGTTCCCGTGAAAACTTCCTTCCTTCTACAACCCTATCACCCGCATGTGCCGTGCTAACCTACTTACAATGAATTGGTTAGATTCGCTAGTAGTGGCAGAGATACAACTATTGACTTAGATTTATACAGCTTTAATTATAAAACCTTTTGTAGAAATATTGCTATGTGTATAGAATGTTTGCACTGACTTTCGATCTTTTCTAATCATTTTTGTAATTAATACCTTCTTTTAATTAAAACTATGTTTGTGCTTAGCAATTTTATGCATGTTATGATGTGAATCATATTATTTTTAACTAACCATTTTACTGCCGTGCTACATTTACATCCCCTACTAACAAAAGAAGAAAACAAGCCTTCGCTATGCTATACTATACCTATTCATAGAGTGCGAAACCATCTTTTATCTCGCAGCCTCATCCAGAGGTCATCGCCTCGTGCCAGACGCTGAATGAACGCCTCCCTGAGGAGCTCAGCGAACACGGCTTTAGATGGAAAATGAATGGCGTACAGACTGTTTTATAAAAAGTACGGTCAGCGTCAGCGAAACGAAGAGCTTATTCAAATAACTTGAAACTTAAATCATGGGTGGGTAAGGTTTGTTTACAATATGCTTATCCCTTACCAATAATCTTTAAGACGGATTTTTTTGTGCACTAATTATTTAACTAATTTTAAAAATCACCTCTGGAAAATAAATCTTGTAGAAAGGACCCGATCTGAAGCTGCTTGCGCTAGCGAACACCTTTCATATAAACTGTGTTACTGAATATGACGTCTCCAGAGATTTTTAAACTTAAAAATGTTAGGAAATCTTTGTTTATCCCTCCTAAGCCCTGCATCTACGATCTCATTTCCCATTCCGGCTGATGGATTGCTTTCAAAATGGGTTAAGTTAAGTTACCAACAGGTGTGTCAATATTAAAGGTCTTGAGTACTGGATTTTTCACAGACACAAAGCACATTCACAAGCAACAACTTCGAACTTCGATAAATTGGTGTTTTGTCGTACTCGTAACGCCACACACTGCAGAATCGACTGCTACCAAATTAAAGGAGCTTCAATTGGAATGTTCAAGACACATACCGTACTCCCTGGACCTTGCTCCAAATAACTTTTTGCAGGGGAAAAAATCAACACCGATGAGTCCAACCGCCTTCAAAGATTGTATTGCTTCCCGTCCTAATGTTTTTTTAGAAAAGGCATAAATTAACTACCTATGAGATGGCAGAAGTGCATAGATAGCAATTTGATCAAATAAATATATTATATTAAAAAATAAACGACTTTTATTCCTCCGATACAAAAGGCCAATTTCATATGTAAAGACCTAATATGTCATCTGGACTGCACCTAAAAAGTTTATTCTTGATCTTTTGGACCCATTTATTTATTACTGTTATATATATTTACGGGATTGGTACGGGATTGGTAGTTCAGCGAAGGTACATAGCCAAGTATCTTCAAGACACCGGCTGAGCTTCGCAGTGGCGACTTCGGTTTAGTTTGCATCAAATTACTTACCTAGTATTTTCAGCAGAATTTCTTTCCTCGTAATCAAATACTTAACTCCAACTTTAAGGCAAAGCTAGAGTTGCCTGAACTGTGGTCAGCCACTCTAGTTTAATACGATTAATATTTTCACTATTCATATGTACACATCATTTCTTCTAGATAACATTAGCATTTCATTCCTCATATTATCAATGAATGAAATTAAAAAATATCAGCCCGTGCGTGAACTCCATTATAATGAAGTAGGTAGGTACTCAATGATTGGGTAATTGCTCGTATGATTAAAGATATTCAATGAAACTGCTGACTCAGATACACATATGCAATCAAAAATAAATATGTAGTAAGTGATTACGCGTGAGTACCCAAGGCCCGAAAAGTGATTTGTTATCATCTATCACTGATAATAAATTCCTAAACACTTTCCTAAACCTGCATGCTCCACTGAGATTGACGTTAAACGCATATTTGATCAATTCTAATACTAAAACGTGGAAAATTTTATATTTTAGCTATTTGTTGGTTCTAAAGTTTGTATAAAAAAACTTGAAAAAAAGGTAAATTTAGAAAATCTTTTCCCATAAATAAGCAACATTTATCGTGGTTAAAGTAGGTTACATTTACCAAGATATTCCTACGGGAACAGGAGCTACGTGGGTGAAAGTCATCGATAAAAAGAGTACTAGGAATTATTTATATCTAAGAACTGGGTATGCGTCTCAGTCCTGAGAAAAGGGATGGCAGGCCTTGGCCCACAGCCTAACGGATTATTGTCGGGAAGTTATAAATATTTAATGATTAAACGAACTTACCTGTACGTGAAGTTCTATCATAATTATACGAAGGCTTCGTCCGAAGAGATTAAATATACACTTGTAGTAACACCTACTGTGTTGCCAGATTGCACAGACATTTGAAAGCCAGCTTTCCTCCTCTTTTTTTATATACCCTCCTCACGCACTGCTAGCTGTTTAGTCATTATGTTCAGAGTAGATGATATTTCACGTCAGGGAAGATTTTAATGAAGGCAATGTTAGATTGTTTATACGATAGCTGATCGTTAGATTACAATTCAATCATTATTGTTTGATATCGTACAGATTCGTCGTCGTCGAATATGTTAAACTGAAAAGTATATGGTTACATTATGGAATTCCAGATATTCCCACGGAAGTATTTAGCTCTTTTTAATTTGTTTGAAAAATCTTATTCCTTGAATGCACTATTGATGTGAAACGTAGTAAAAAGGTTCTTCAATGAGTGTCCGGCTGGTTGCACTATGGAAGGAATTCCCGAAATTCGCATGGAACGGGAAATATAAGCAGGAAGTTGAATAATACAAAGTCGCGGACAAAGGCCGTCGAGTACAATTAAGGATTTGTATGATAATAATATATTAGTTGGTTAAAGAGAAAATATTTTAGCGACACAAAATTTTATCGCATATGTAGGAAGGTTAATAATAAATAAATGGTTTACGATACGTAGTTTTAAAGCTTGCTTAAAGCATGCTTTATGTAATAACCGGCACGAAGTGCGCAAGACCGAACCAGCAGAAATGATGAGTCAGTGCGACCAAAGTTCTACGTACGAGGAACGCAGCGACCGGTCAATGATCAACCGACGCAACGTTAGTTATTATTCTTCAAGTTTAATATCAATCTCGAATGCTTACTATGCGAAATGCCAAAACGATGCTTTTTTAGTATAGAATAAATTTTAATTATGCTGTAGAAACTATACTAACTATATTATGACTTCGCTTTTGATGAATTCGATACTAAACTAACTTATCTTACAAAATGTTTAGCTAAAATTATTAACTGCATGAATCAGTGTGGATTACAAAAAGCTTTTTTATTGATTTCAAGGATTTATATTATTTTGCAGCATAAAGACGATAGAGCAGTGAGTTTAAAGGATTCAATGATTGCTGATGACGTTTTTTATTCGCTAAACTGCGCTACGATCCGTGTTTCAGCTCAATAGCATCTGATAATATTTTAAACTAAAAGTCGGGCAGAGGTTAGCGCCCTCGGATACTGTAAGGAACTTTCACTCTATAAATTACAATTGGAGACAGTTTATTACTTGGCCAGAATTTATAAGGCGGAGCCTGGATAGTTCTAAGTACTGGGTTCTACCTATAAGTTCTAAGTATAGGGGGGGGAGGTATTCTGAGTTATTGTTATGTTTAACGACGCACTTACCCATAGACGGTATAGCTATTCTAAACTGGCGCTTGAAAGACCAAAACATATAATTTCGCGCGAATGAGACACGTGTCCTATCTTCACTGAAGTAAGCTAGCCTTGTTATCCACTTACAAAACTGCATAGACCTACCGGTTTTCGTGACGAGATCGCATATACGGACATCAATTATGTGCACGATTTTTTATGAACCATATTAACTTAAAGGTTTTATTACATAGTACAATGATACTGCTGTTGTCAATTGTAATATGTGTTTGACCTTTTTTATGTTAAAAATTCAAAAGAGCAATCTGGGTAGGCGAATAATCACAACTCTTTGTAATGAGGCAACAGTAGGGCTACGAGGTGATTCCGTGGTTGAAGAGGACGTTTAGACCTCAAACCGCAAGGCAGGCTCAGTGCTGATTCTTGGATGACTATTGCGATAAATCGATTAAAGATTTAATCCGACCAGAGGCTTAAACCGGTAGATTGTTCCTGTAAAGCTTCTGTCTGATCTTTTTATCCGGAACACAACTTACACAAGGTGATTATGGCGGTTAAGATAAAACCTACTAGAAGACATTTTGTATTCGAAGATATGTAGCAACATGTTTTAATGGACCCGCCTTCTTTTCGTAAGGACAAGGCTCTAAGTCAAAGTCAAAAAATTCTTTATTTCGTAGGTATTTAAATACACTTGAAATAGTTAAACAATTTACAAATTGAACGGAATCTGTCGCCACTTCAAGGAGTGGCAAGAAACACACTGAAGATCACTTTACTTCATCACCCGCATATATCTAAAATTATGAAATTATATTCTAGACTTTGCCTATGCTATTCATGGAAATATTAATAAAAACATTAAAAAATCTGACATTACCTTATTACACAGGTAAACTAAGTAATTAGTTATACAATAATGTTCTATGAAACTTCAGCAGATGCTCTTGATTGTGTTTTAAAAAACGTATTTAATTTACGTACCTAAGTACTTCTGTTTTGATAAATACCCTCTTTGTTATTCAATCAAAACTAAAACATCCACTAGTTCCACAAGATGATGGCGATAGCATTACATGGTTTTTGGATTACAAACTTAATACTTGGTAAGAATGTGGCAAGTGATAATTTCAGGTCTTTATCAATTTACCTATTGCAAAATTTCGTTGTTTTGTGCAAATGAACTAATGAGTATTTCAATGTAATTTACTGTGAGAGTGTCATGCTCAAAATTGGACAAACGCTGCTTCACTACATAAAGAAAAATATTATATATAGATTATAGACTTGAGGTGCTTTTCTTGCCTGGTTAACTTGGTTATTTCTATATTTATTAAATCTTTTAAAACAGATAAAAATATTATGTTCCTTCTTCAGTCATCGGTGCTATCTTAGCAAAATGTGTCATGACAAATTACTTAAAAAATAATTTCCGATGCAAATATTGTAATTTGATAAGTTGTATAACGTAACTAAGTTACAAAGTAATGAAAAATCCTCCTCTAACCGTCGTTGTCCTTTAACCTTCTAATGGCAATGAAAAGCTATTTATTTATTTATTTAGGCTTGCAAATAATTTCATAGCGAACATAAATAATGCGTAAAATTAAGTGGCAAAAGGAGACATATTTTATAATTTCAAAATCGTCTCATTTTGCCTAGCCTTCTTTTTTAAGCTTAGTTTTATGCATGAATTATTTTAGATTTTTCTGCCGCTGTTCTTTCAGTTCCAACTAACAAGGTTAGCTTGATAGAGTATCACACATACATCTGTCTATTCAGCTCTACAAACTATACCTAACGTTTACCTATATTAATATGTCGTGAAGATATAATTATTTACTATCTGCGCCCGCGACGTCGTTCGCGTGCACGATGAAACTTGTGTAAAGTGCTATTTGTGTAGAACGTAATTTATCGAGCATACCGGTATTAATACTTCTGTCCCGGCGCGGGCCTTTTGTGGTGAATTACAATAGAAAGCCAATAAATAGTGTCTCATTATCGGTGATTAAGAGGGTATATGATATCTTTGTTCGCGGAATCGCTTGCGTTCTGTAAGTTTTCTGAATTAGATTTCTACTTTGGTGCCTGTTTAGGAAGATAACCGAGAGCGAAGCTGACGTTCATTGCGTCGAACGCTCGAAAAGATAATGGTAACGACAGATAGTCACCGTACCACATCAATTGAGAGCTTCAGCATACACGACATTATCAGTGAGCCTGTCCGGAATATGAACATAAAGGTTCCTTGGACTACTCACGCTAAAGCTGACCATGTGAAAAACAACTCACTACTAAACAACTAAGATCGACGATAACGACGCCAAAGTCTGACCTTGTGCCTTATTTATTCTCATAGCGTAACATAACTGTACGTACTCTCTTAAACTGAAATAGGAAGTTGTTCGGAATCAAATGAATTCTAGGAATCAGAACACTTTCCCCGGCACATAAACCGGTTAAAATTTCTGCCTTAATTATGTGAACACTCACGAATAATCTGCGCTTTCTGGCATGCGGCCAGTCGCGAGTATCTGCATGCCGAAACAATTGTTAATTGAGCTTTACTTTAATATGCGGATTGTTTATACTTTTAAATTTAATAAGTAATACATCTTTTCGTGCGTCTCAATCGCTGCGCAAGTATTTTTCGGTCGCTAATTTATAAGACCGATTTGTTATTCAAACGTATACATGGTTTTTTTACGTATACGTATTTTTGTTGAACACTTCCTATTTAATTTACAAAGTATTTTATTTGCTTATATAAAATAGGTATATTTGCAGTCACATAACTACAGTAGAATCACATACCTAACTCTACTGTAATTGTCAGTTAAGGGAAAGAGGTTTTATTGACGTTTTTGTGCGCGATAGGCTGACCCCCTGTCACTGCAATAGTCTCTCTCCATCATTATACTTAACACTTCCAAATTTTGTCAAACTTGACATCAGATGGTTTTATAGCGTCTGGTGTTCTGCCTACCCCAGTAACGCGTAAGGCGTACTAAGGGCGTAACGTTATGTATGTATGTATATTTTAGCATTATAAAATGCAAATATACTTTAAAATATTACTCATCATCATCATCACAACTCTTTGTAATGAGCCCACTGCAGGGCATGAGTCTCTCCTCTGCGTGACGAGGAGGTATAGGCCGTAATCCACCAAGCTGGCCCAGTGCTGGGTGGTGGATGCCAGAATTTTCAGGGCGCCGTAATGGCTTCTGACAAACCCTAACTACTACTGTATACAAGTATACAGCACCCGGGACCGACTGCTTAACGTGCCCTCCGAAGCACGGAAGTCGTCGTGAGAAATGAATGGTCGGCGGTCACCCATCCAAGCGCCGACCGCACCAAACGTTGCTTAATCTGTGATATCGTATGATACACACATTGACCATGGGGCCACGACGACTTCAAAACAGAAAAAAAAAATATTACTAATGCCCTTGATTATCTAATGTTCAAGGGTAGGAAATTTGAAATGCGCTGGTAATGTCAGATCAAAATAAAAAAATAGCAAAGCATCGGCAGTTCCCTTGTATAAAAATAAAAAAACACTGACGTGGTTATTATATCCAGAATTGTCATAATATGTTTTCAATTTCTTCAATTTCTAGGTCTTCAATTTCTTTCATAAAACAATAACCATTTTAGTCGATTTTCCAACGATACTTCGACGCATGTTTGGAATTGTTTGAAAATTCAGACTCTATACTTTGTTTACGAACTGTGAAAGCCTGATAGCATTCCCAACAGCGAAGTTTTTTATTCTCAAATTCTCAATCATCCTTACTTACCTACCGTCCAAAGCAAAATTATTGAAATTAGACGCGAGTAGCAGTGACGTAAATGTATGTATGCAGTGGATATAAAAATCAATTCGATATACTTGGCAAATTAGCAGAGTAAGTAGGTAGGTACTTATTCGTGACGGATTAGCGAAGATTCAATAGACGTAGACCTGCTGTAAAATGTAGGCATTGTGCGAGGTAAATGTTTGTATTCATAGGTACTTATTTATGCATAGCAATACACATATAACATACTTACATAGTAAAATACCTACAATTTATTTTTAGGCAAATTTGTATTTATAACGACTTGAAAGTTTTCTATTCGGTCGTAAGCCAGATGTCAACCGACTTCCAAAAAAGGAGGAGGTTCTCAATTCGTCTGTATGTTTTTTTGTGTCTTTGTTTCACGATATTTCGGACAATTATGAATTGATTTTGAAAATTGTTGTTTTATATGATAGAGGATAACTCATGGTTTTTCCGAAATCGGTTAAGTACTTCATTGAAAATTTCAAACTTTTGAAAAATATGTATGATTTCGGAGAATGTTTACGCTGATGATATTCTCAACTCAGTCAAAGTTTTGAGGTGAAGTCGGTTTTATTAATGCTCTGCATTCGTTGATTATAATTATGATTGTTTTCATGAGTAATTTGGTTCTTATCTATATTTTATATCATGGAAGACTAGGCTTGAAAATACGAAATCGAATTTCAGTGTTTAATATCTAAATATCTAATAACGAGATGGTTCACTGTTGACAGGCGATGAATGATCTGATTATGTATCTATGCAGAAATTTACTCTTTTAGATAGATCAATTAAGATTTAAGTAAAGTTATAGCGCTAGAATAGGTGTGCCCTTATTATACGACCTTTGCCGAGAGACAGATCGAAGTTAGTTGAAGAGTATTGTTTCGATAAAGTTGGGTATCCACTATTTTCGCGCTCCAGCGGCGCTCCGCGCTCATGCAACTGCTCCAATGGATACGTCGCGCGCACTGCTACATGCAACACGCATCCTTGAGCGATCCTTCAGTTTCCGCGAGCTTTTTAGCGAACATGTTATCCCCAGAGTCAGTGACTAGCGCAGCATATATACTGATACCCTGTTTCAGTAGGAATATATGCTATATCGAAGACTATAAAAACGCTCCCCCATAAATAGTAAAATCTTCATTTTATTTTTGCAAACACCGCAATACAAATCCATGGCTCTTCCAATTCCTCTTTCGACGACCGGCTGGTGTAGCGGTAACATACATTGCCTTCTATGCCAGAGGTCCTGGGTTCGAATCCCGGCGGCGGCGGATAATCGGTGTGATGAACACAGATGTTCGCCGTCAAGTCATGGATGTTTATTATGTTTATTTAAGTTTATTCTAATAAAAATATATATTTATTCAATATGTATGTTTATATATTTCTTAAGTATATCAGAGCGTGCAACGTTGCACGCTCCGTGTTCGCGCACGTGCCCACTACCGGCAGCAGTTGCAGGAGCGCGGAGCGCTGCTGGAGCGCGAACATAGTGGATTTATCTTCCACCTTTATCTTCGGCGATTGCGTCTATATTTTTTCCGGGCAGGGATAAGAATAGACAATGCAAATTAGACAATATAAATACTTGCTTTCGTATTTATTATCTAATGTTTATGTTCAGTTCAGCTTTTCTATGATCGGTGGTAGCCCACTATCATCACATCAACAAAAATCTTACCAGAATAAACCTTACCACAAAAAACGACCATTTGTCAAAATATATAGGTACTAGGCTATTTTATAGTTTTATCAGTTTCGCAAAAATGTAGAAATCATTTAAAATCGAGTAAGTTTTAAATTTTCTATTAAGTATTAAGTACCTAAGTATTTTTAATTGTCGTTTTGCGCAAATAGCAGAAGTAACTCAATCGGCATGATTTTTTTCGACTTCTTCAACAGTCATTGTCAGCAGGGCTAGCATGCAACCATCGATAAATAGACGAATCGACAAGATACATATTATTTTGTTATTTTATCCTATTATGTAAGCTAATATGCGCACCATAATAGATATAATTACTCGATTTGATACCATGATTAAGACCACAGAACCAAATCTATACATATAATAAAATGGTAGGAAAGTCAAAACTGTACATTAAATATTTTTTTAAAAGAATACTTGGGGTATGATCTATAATCGAAACAGAAACAAAAAATATAGTTTTTAGAATTTTTGTCTGTTTGTCTGTTTGTCTTTCCGGGATAAACTCAAAAAGTACTGCATGGATTTACTTCAAATTTGGCATGAAGATAGTTAAGAAGTCGGGTCAACATATAGGCTACATATTATCACGCTAGCAGTGTTATAATCGTAGGTGCGTTTGGTGCTGCATAGCGTTCACGCAGACGACGTCGCGGGCAGCAGCTAGTATGTCATAATCTTAATAAATTACATACACTAAATAGTATCCAGCCCCAATAGTATCCTACGCGCGTTTTCCGAACGTTTCGACTGCCATTACATATATCACTGTAACATGATATGCGGACTGACGTTAATAGTATATTATGTAACAAGTGAGCGAAGTTGCTAATTACAGTCGAGGCTGTGATTTGAGCCCGAGCCGCAGGCGAGGGCTTAATAATGAGCCGAGACTGTAATTAGCAACGCTCACGAGTTATATACGACGTTTTTCAACACACTTGTGAGTAAAAGACAGACATAGGTCATAAAATAACAAACACACTTGATAACAAAGCTTTGAATTGTGATTGAAAAATGGCGCCGAACTTCGCGCATGCGCGTAGGTTTTTTTTTCCGCCAAATGTGTCAATGGCTGTATAGCATATACAGACAGCCTATTTTACATGAAAATATTTAATTTGGAGTGGTAAATCCAAATATTTTAATATTTTGTAACAAATTATTGTAAATTGTGAATAATTTGTTTGATATACAATTTTGTTTAAGTAATATAAGGCGTAAACATTTAAAAATGTATATGGATTTGAAGTGGTATAAAACCTCTTTGTTGTTTCTGAAAAAATTTAATGTATAACCCGGATCAATAAAATATGCTCTGTTTACTCGCATTTGATTTGCACAAAGGTACAATTCAACTTTGTAGGATTCATTATATTATGCACTAGGGTATAATATATTATGCACGCGTGACTTATAGCCCAGTTTATAGTTCTAAATGCAATAGAATAACGCTCACTTTACGAGCAAGTGTGTTGAAAAATATTATTTTAGGATTTAAGTTTTGTTTTGCTTAGGTATTATTTCTGTTTAATTTTATTTTATGCTCATGAATACTTGTCACTACCTCACATGATACTTGTAATTATGATTGTTGAATTTGTTTGTAATAAATATTAAAAGGATTATTAATTTAGTGACATTCAAAATTAAAGTTTTAATTATAATTGACTATTTATGAGGTTTAGGTTTAATTATATTGACATTTAACTTTAACATTTAATTTGTAACACTTTTTATTTTCATGACAATGTGTTATATTTATTTATTATTATTTTAATTTCAATATGTATTCATTATGATCTTTAATTAATTGAAATAATTGATTTGAATTTGAATTAGGTATACTATTTATTGTTATTATTATTATTATTACCTATTATTATTTTATTTGAATTTGTTTTAAACATAAAAAAAAAACAATTTATAAACTGTTTATCGCCATCACAGTTTAATTTAAAGTATATTTAATTAGTATCTAATATTTTAATATCTTGCGGTCACAATTGTAATTTACTAACATAGTACATAGGTTGTAATGAAATAATTGTATCAATTGTGCCAAGATGCCAAAATAAATAAATTTATTATAAATACCATATTCTAAGAAAATATCGATAAAAGGCCCGATTTATCGTTGTCGACGGTAGCATGCTAGCCCCGTTGGTAATGTTTAAGGACAGGTGGCGCATCGCGCGGGGTGTCGTACGTTTTTACTACATCGCCGGCTTCACTATGGAACTATCCGCTGGTTTAGAGTAAAGCCGGAGATGTAACGAAAACGTGCGAAGCTGTCCTTAAACGTGCCCTCATCAATTAGAAAAAATTAAAAACAAACTCAGCCAACGGAATCATAAGACGCTCGGTATGAAATTAAAACAGGGTAGATACTTCCCGTAGACCTAAAAAAATTGGCACGAATTGAGAACTTACAGCACAAGTGAATCGAACATAGATAGTTTACATACTACGGAACCCTCGATGCGCAAGTCTAATGGTGCGTACAGATTGGTAGTAATGCAACTAGTAATGTAACATTCTGCGCACGTTGCGTATTTGTACGTGTGGTGCGCAGAATGTTACATTACTAGTTGCATTACTAGCAATCTGTACGCACCATTACACGTACTTGACCGATATTATTTGCAAAGGATGCAGAACCGCTAGATAAAAAAGTGAGTTCCGGTAGATAAGCAGAACCATTTAATTCATCTATGCGCAGAACCGGTTCAGATTTACAGTTTTAATTAGTTTTTTTTATTCCGAACGTCAGAATATACTAGTATAAACTATCTCGGCTTCTTAAAATGAATTAAAAGTAAAATGAGAGGTACAAAGGCAGCAGCAAAAACTCTCCGCAATGTTCTCAAAAGTGTATCATACAAATTGGCAGAAATGGTCAAACATCTTCGAAAGTCGGTTATTAGGTTTTTTTTTAATACGGAGGCATTTAATCTAAAATTAACCTTTTGGTATACGATGAGGATCGAAAATGAAACAGTGACTCTTCTTAAGACCCATTGTCCCCAGACGACCACTTTGGCGATGGGGTAAACCTGTCTGCTTCAGACGCCAGTGGTTGCGGGTTTGATTCCCGCACGGAACAAGAAAAAGAAATGTTCCTTGTCTGGGTTTTTATCGATTTATGTATTTATATTCTAGTTTCCCCCCTAGTTCCATAACATATAGTTGGTATCCCATAACACAAACTATGCTTACTTTGGAGCCATGTAGTTGGTGTGATTGTCTGGGGATTTTATTTATTTTTTATTGTCTGCAAATGTCGATTCATAATGCATAATCACTACAACCCCTAGCTTGGGCCGTCAATTTTACGCATTGAATAAGGTAAATATAAGCCCGGCCAAGGTCAAGTTTACCGTTGTATCCCAAGGTTCTGTAGTTTCCTAAGAAAAACGTCGATGTATAAATATTCATGGAGTGACCTTTGTGTCTATACTAATATATGTATAAAGCTGAAGTTTGTTTTTTTGTTTGTTTGTTTGAACGCGCTTATCTCAGAAACTACAAGTAGGATTTGAAAAATTTTGCATTTGATAGCCCAACTCTTGGGGAAGGTTATAGGCTATATTTTATCCCGAAATTCCCACGGGGTCAAAAGTTACGCGAGTAAAACCGCGCGCGGTGTCTAGTCTTCCATAAAAGCATAATAAATAACATTGCTGTTTTACTGTGATGCTATATTAAATAAAACTTTTAAACTTGGTTTATAAAGACACCGAAACATCAAGTTGAATTGTAAAATAATATTAAGTTACTTTTTTAAATGTTATGAATCGTTAAATTTAAAAACAATTCATAGATACTTATAAGTACATAATGCTTACTTTGATAAAGGAATCTCTGTATGTTTACCTCGTAAGTGAAACTAGGTAGGTATTTTAGAATGTGCATTGTAAGTTGTTTTAAGAGCATGTGGTCTACGATACGCCACCTCATGTCCCCATTTTAGAATTTCAATCTCACATTTTGTGCACAGCCCGTCGTGAATAAAGGAATAAAGATTGTAACATAAAACTCAGAACTATTAAAAAAAAACTGGAGTTCCTCACATTGGTTGTGCCAGAGCTTGACAATAGCAAACCACAATTTTTGGTTTCAAAAACTGCAAAAAAATTGTTTTAGTCCAGCGTTTGACCTCATTTTTAATGATAGCAAATGACGAACACGAAGGTATTGCAGCTGATTCTGTCCAATTACCCACGAAATGCATACTAGGTATACGTTAATAGATGTATTATGATTGGACGATGATGTTAGGATTTTTTATACAGGGTGTGAAGAATCCATGATGTGGTCCCAGTCTCCATATGTGTAGTTTAATAAGTAGTTTAAACGAAACGTTCACTTGCAAAAGATTCAAATAGTAGTCGTAAGTAAACCTATTGATAAACAGTTCAAATATCGAAACTGGCTAGGTAGGTACGTACGTGGTAATGTAGGTAAACATTGACACAACTAACATAAATCTTGCCTAATCCTCTAATAAATCTTTAGAGTAAAATTTCAAATGTTGTAATAAACTATAAAGTTTCAATATTACGTTAAAACGCAGGTATAGTACAACTGATTATAATAGGTTATGAATAGTACTAATCTCCCTTACGACAGACACAATTGAATATTATTTAAGAAGCCTATTGAGTTTAACGTGGCGATTAATTATACTGTAATACTTAAACAGCCGGCTTCGATTTAACATTCGCAATAATTTGTGTGGCAACTCACCATATTTTCAGCTGTATTATTTTAGGATCCACACGTGTGAGCGGCTATTTTTATCACAGATTATTTTTGTTAATGGCACATTGGTTACGAACTTCACAGATACTGGCGGATTAAAAAGTTTCGCGGTGTGTTGGACGTGCAGCTACAGTCTGGATGGCGCGACCGGTCGCAGCCGGCTCTCGTACGTGAACTGTGAACTAGCAGCGACGTACACGGTACAATCAATGAAACGAAATACAACACATTCATCATACACAACTATCCTCCTTACTCCGTTTAAATAACGTTGAATATTCCGTGCTAGTTAATGAGACGTATCGAACGCAAAGCGCGTGTGAATAAATGTTTGTTTTTGAAGTTGTTTCAGCGTTGAAATTGAAAGCGCGGTGTTTTAGTTGAAACAAAGCGCACTGCGACAGAGGTGTTTCGGCCAATGGCAGCGACGTTGGCCTGTGTATCGACCAATAGGTTCATTTGACTTGTGACAGCATTTCGGCTTAGGTACTTTATTATGCAACTGAAAAGACACGGCTTTTGCAAAACTTATTTTATTACACCAGCCATGTAGCCCTAAAGAAAAGTTTTATATAATATAGCTTGTGATATAAATACCACGGTGAGGAACTAAGGGTATCTTAGTATTTATGAATACTTAAAAACCCGAGCCAATAAAAAAAAGTTATTTTCATAAACTAGCCCGGCTGGGACTCAAACTCCACGAAGGCCCTCAAATGTTATCTACTCTATTATCATTCTGTTGATATTTGTTTATGTAACAAAAAAACTCCGTCTTCATGTAGAAAAAAACTAACATGAATCTGGTCAACTATTTGATTCATTTACAAGGTGAAGACATATTCCTTGCTTTGTCATTCTCTTATCTCACTTCAAAACGCTTTAATCATCAATATATATAAAACTGTTCCGTTACTGACTGAGTGACTGAGGTACTGAGTGACTGAGTGACTGAGGTACTGAGTGACTGACAGACAACGTACAGCCGTAACTACTGGGCGTAGAGAGCTGAAATTTGGAATATACATTCTTTAGGAGATGTAGGGGTGCACTAAGGAAGGAATTCCCGAAATTCCCACGGGAACGGGAATTATAGGACTTTTTAGTTTGTATGAAAAATCTTATTCCTTGAGTGTACGGACACGATACTTGGCATAAAGGTTCTTCAAAAAGTGACTGGTTGTTTTATGAAAGGAATTCCCGAAATTCTTACGGGAACGGGAAATATATGATGTTTTAGTTTGTATGAAAAAACCTTATTCCTTGAGTGCACGGATGTGATACTTGGTATATAGGTTCCTTTATAAGTGTCTGTTTGTATTATGGAAGGAATTCCCGAAATTCCCACGGGAACGGAAAATATAGGACCTTTGAGTTTATGCGTGTACGAAGTCGTGGGCAAACGCTCGTACTTAATATAATATCTACAAAAAGGATGACCATGGCTGAAATGATCCTACTGCGTAGCAAGATTTCGTATTTAAAAGAGCTTTTTTTGACGACCACTTTGGCGATGGGGTATTTCCTGTCTGCCTCAGACGCCAGTGGTTATGGGTTTGATTCCCGCACGGAACAAGAAAAGAAAATGTTCCGTGTCTGGGTGTTTATCTATTTATGTTCTAGGTTCCCCCCTAGTTCGCTACATGGTATCCCAGAACACAAGCTATGCTTATTTTGGGGCCATGTAGTTGGTGTGATTGTCTGAGGATTTTATTTATTATTTCAATACGAAAAACACATTAATATACCTGCTTCCTGAGAAAACATGGAACCCTACTGTCAAGATAACATATGTAAAGTGATTCAAATACCGTAGTACTACCTACAATATCAAACTTTCTTAAGTATATGTCTGAAATAATCTATTTTAAGCAAAGACGGATTAAAAATATCAAATTTTACAAAATGTGGAACAATTTTAAAAATAAAACATACTAAGACAGTCCTTTATTAAACAACAACAAGGTACTGTTTCATATGCTTATAAAGGAATACAAATTAGTCTGTTTTCTAGAAGAACCCTAGAATTCAATAACAATGACTTATTGGTTCTCAATGACAATGTCGAAGAGGAGGATCTAGGATCACTACTGCATCAAGTTTTCCTGAAATAAAAATGTTTAGATATAGATGTATAAAAATGTATTTATAATGTAGGGTACCTAGAATATAACTACATTAGATAGACTCGCAGGAACCGTAACTCTTTTTATGCCGTGCGGGAATCGGCTAAAGTCGGAATGACTGAGTTTAATTTAACAAGTGCTTTCATCAGAACTCCCAATTCATATAATAGATTCTTAATTTTTTTTCTCCGCAATAAAATAGCAATGTTCTTTTCTGACTGGTCAACATAATACTTAAGTGTTTAACTATTTTCAAAAACGAATTCACAAGCTTTGCTTTTAAATAGCCCGGGAAAAGGTTAACTATAGTTAACGAGGTTTTCTAGTGCGAGTAGGAAAAGTTAAATTTTAAAGCCATGAATTTATAAGGAACAAACAAAATTATTAGCATTTAATTATTTAATTATTAACATTCACCTTATAGTTTTTTTATATACTTATTTATTAAGGATGGAAAGTTCCATGCCAACAATAAGAATGAAGATTTTTGGTGGTACACGTCTTTCTTCCCTACTCACTCGACGCTTACAAGTACCAGGACTGTAGGGATCGGCAAAATAGACGCAGGCGCACCTTGGCAACCCGTACCAAAAAAGAACTGTCAAAGCGCTTTGTTCGACTTTTTGTTCGAAGTTAATTTTCGATATTTTTCATGAAAAATTATAAACTGATAAAATTAAAACTATACCAATTTTGAACTGTCACGAGGTCTAAGGTCTAACAGCCTATGAAACGACGAAGTCTTTTTGGGACACCCTGTATAGGTATGCAGTGACTTGCCGAGTTGTACTTTTTTATGAGGAATAATAATTCTAGCTACAGAATGTATTTTTAGGCCACGTGATCAAGCTTCTATAACTTAGCCACGAGTGTAAAAAATATGTCTTGAAGCCATTTATACTATAATTATACCGTAATAATTTATAATAAGTAATATATTCATTAACATTGCGATGAAAAATTTTATGCGACAAGAAGGGTTCCGGAACACGTTGTCGGTACGGTTAGGTGCGACGACGAGCGCAGCGAGGAGAAGCAGTTAGGTTGCAGTTATGGTGCGTACAGATTGCTAGTAATGTAACATTCTGCGCACGTTGCGTATTTGTACGTATGGTGCGCAGAATGTTACATTACAAGTCCCATTACAGCAATCTGTACGCACCATTTGGTTGCGAAGCGCCATAAACCCTAGAGCTTTTTTAAATAAACCCGACGTGGCTTGTGGCACGGATTGTGGCTGACATAGTAAATTAGAAGATGTTTAGAGTGGAATAATGCTATTTAAAAGAAGTCTGTTTAATTAACACCCCTTTTTTATTAGTTTTGTATTCTGTTTTACCTACAATATTTTCTGTGAGTCATTCCCCCTACAACTGTCATATGACTATTCACTGGGAAATTATTTTTATACGCCCAAAAGCTAGGCCTCTATTGCGAAAATATATTTTCTTATCTGACTGGAAAGTTCCGGGATTAGCGCGATAAAAAAAAACAAACGACTTTACTATATTTTGTTGGTGTATAGCTTTTCAAATTAAAAAAGCGTGCTTTCGGACGGAGCCCAAAGCTGCTGCTCACAGATGCTGCCCTGGCGTGATGATGGAGATGTGGCTTCCAACAAAACACGCTTGGGCTGAACAATATTACTTGCTACTATTGCTGAAATATATTTTTTTTTATATATTTTGTCAAAATATTGTTACACTTAGCTACATCTTTAAGCGCCGTTTTGCCCGGTTTTACCCTTGTAACTTTTGAGGATTGCTTCAATTCAATCTCAATTTAACTCAAGAGAAAGGTTATAATATATTTTTTTAAAGTTTTTGCATTTAATAATGCTCAATTATTCTTAAATAACTGAAAATGTGCTAAATAAAAATCACTCGACCAGGACTCGAACCTGGGACCTCTCGTTCACTGAGCTACCGGGTCCTGGCGATCCGCCATCGAAATTACTAAGCACATTCTTGTTTTTACGTTAAATTGCTAACGTAGCTCCATCTAATGTAGTTTTAGCTTTGCAGCTAAAACTGTGTAAGAGCACTTCGGCAAACGAGAGGTCCCACGAGATGTTTGAGTCCCGTTCGGGTGCTAATTTTAACCACCTGAAAACCCTCATATCAGGGTCGCCATGTGATATGAGGGTTTTCAGGTGGATAAAATGAGAAGACGTGTAGTCCATCAGACGGAGGTTTATTCACTCAATTCAACATTACAAAGTTTCACACGAGAACACAAGTTTTAAGGATACAACATCAGCATAACGTGACTTATGCGAACGATGCAATCTGATACATTTGTTTACTTCAATTTAAATCTATATTTATTTATTTATTAACACTTTATTGTACGCATTACAAAAGGAGAAAAAAAAAACAATGTAAAGACAAACTTAAGAATGGTACAATGGGCGGCCTTATCGCTTCAGAGCGATCTCTACCAGACAACCCCAAGTTGTATACAAAAAAAAAAAGAAACAGTACAAACATCGGCAATAATAAAGCTTATGTTTAGTTTTATGGATATAAATACTACATAAACAAATAAAAAAATATATACATAATTATAAATACATAGGTAACTAAATAAAATATAAACAAAATATATATAAATAAATAAGCATACATAAATAATAATAAAATACCTACTTAATAAAATACTTCTTCTAATTTTCAATCAGAGAAAGGTAATATTTTTTTAATTTAAATTTGAATGAGTTTAATGAGGGAGCAGATTTTACTTCGTAAGGAAGCTTATTCCACAGGGTCACTGCTCGCACTGTGAAGGATTCGTTAAAACAGTGCGTTTTGTGGAGAGGAGTGCTTAGCATTAAATTATTAGTGGAACGTAGATGTCTACTGTGAGTTTCATGTCGGAAATGGAATTGATCTCCGAGGTAGCTCGGAACCACAGGATTAAACAGCACGCGGTACAGTAAAGATAGAATATGAGTATCCCGGCGAAGGCGAATCGGGAGCCACTTGAGTTTAGTGCGGAATTCGGATATATGATCATATTTACGTTAGCCGAATATGAAGCGTAGGTATACAAAGATTTTGGAGCCGCTCAAGTTTATTTAAAAGTTCTTCTATGTTAAAATAATGTATGTACCTACTCACATACTACACTGAATTAGAAGTTTAAGGGATTAATGTATTCCAAGAAGTAAACAAAAAGCTTTAAGTATTATATCTGCAATTTGGTTAGTATAAATCAAAACTTATACTCCATCACCAAACATCAAAATATGAGAAAGTAAATATATCTTTTTGAATTTTCGCTGAAAATCATAGAAATGTAATCCAAGAAAAACAAAAGTTTTCGTCTTTAATAAATTTAATTGTACTGTCAATAAAGATTTGATATTCGACGTATGATTTCTGTGTTCGACTTGGCCCTGGTACTGGAACACGCTCAGGGCTGATGGCTGCGGACTGCTAGGAGCCCGCACTGCTTTCAACAACCTTCGAAGATCTGGAACACAGAGAGGGTAACTTTTTATGATATTATGGCTTGGTTACTAGACTTAAGTCCAAGTCTTTGTAACCTGGTACAAAATAATAGGTACTTATAACTTTCTTCTAATGAAAGTAGGCTTATTGAATAGGCATTTATTAAATAGGCATGCAAAATATATCTAAGTACCATTTGTTTCATAGATATTGGAATCTGGTGGACATTATCTGTATCCGTGATGATATGACCTTCTAGATGTTTTTGTGCTTTTGTATTAATAGCAAAATTTAACTTTTTTTTAACTTTTAACAACTCTTAACTTTTATTCCTAGTACTTACCTATCTTTTAAATACCTGATCAATTTATCATAGAAGGTAGTGCTTTCGGCGGGAGATTCCACAATATTTTATACGCACTCCTACTCAGTTTATAAACAATCAGCACCTACCTAATTATGTTTCATAAAATGATGCTACATTTATTAAGCTTGGTCTATGCTGAGTACTTGTTTGTACGATACTCATTTCTCTAATTTATTGGCACGCACGCATGCAATTATACGTACGTACGTCACTTGACTCTGTCGTCAACAGTACGAAGTCTAACCAAAAGTATGGTAATAACATTAATTTGTGGATCATGTAAATAAAGAAACAAAACATACTTGACAAAAAAGGCACATTTGACGAAATTGCATGTTTATTTGTAACGGTAAATACTTATTTTAAAAGTAATAATCCTTTTACTATAAATTTTAGAGTCTAAAATAAAAAGTGACGGTTCCGAATGTTATTTCCTAAATTTTAAATTTCTCTCTGTATTTTTTTGTGAGTTCTGAATCAACGAGACACTGTCGGGTTTGATTACTTTCCAGTCGACAAAACATGGAAAACTAGGGCTGTCTTTTTTTTTTAAATAAGAAGTTTGTTTGATATTCTTTTGAAAATGAAAATGAAAACTTTTTATTCGTAGTAGGTAATTTGTATACACTTTACGAACGTCAAATGCTGGATGAGGGCGGCGCGGGTCCGGACGACATGAAGAATCCTGGGGAAGGCCTCCGTCGAGAAGTGTGCGTCTCTCAGCTTATAAAGATAATGATCGCCCATTATCCACCAATGTCTTGGTGATGTCTACTACTACTTCTTCTTCGGCTTTAAAAAACAAAATGAAAGTAGAACCCTAGGTAGACCGAGAGGAAAAGAGCCGGCGGAAAAAAAACTCTCGGCACTCTTTTGTAAAAAGTGCTTATTATAGGTTCCAATTTGGCAGAAATACAGCTCTGCTATGACATGAACAAACAAACAGAAGACAGCTATTCGTGCTTGCCAATATCATGTCGCAGCCAAGCTGCTTACATAGTGATTAATGTTTTTCTAATAATAACCTGTGGAGACATCAATCTCACGCTCTTTTGTCATCTAAATAATCTTTGAGTTTATAGTAGCCTTTTTTGCATAATGTTTCTTTGATAGTTCTTTTAAATTTATTAAACGTTAGAGATTGAATTGACTGTGGTATTTTATTATAAATACGTATTGACATTCCCATAAATGATTTGGTGCTTTTAGCCAGCCTTAATTTGGGAAACGCTAATTTATGGTCGTTCCTTGTCATTACAGAATAATTTTTATCATGCTTATCTTTCATGGTTTTAAATTTACTACTATTCTTATAAATATACATAATGTTTTCATATATATATTGTGATGCAAAGGTCAAGATACCAATCTCTTTAAACTTTTCTCTTAGGGATTCTCTACTTCCAAGTTTATACATTCCACGAATAGCCCTTTTCTGCAGTGTAAATATCGTGTCAATGTCTGCGGCATTGCCCCAAAGTAGGATGCCGTAGGACAAAATACTATGAAAATAACTAAAATAAACCAGCTTCGCCGTATTAACATCAGTCAATGAGCGAATTTTCTTTACCGCGAACGCTGCAGAACTAAGTCTACTCGCTAGCTGTGAGATTGCTCAAATGCGATCCTTTGCTTCAAGGGATCGCATTTGAGTATTTATTTTAACTTGATACCTCCAGGAGTTTCTGAGAAAAAGGGTGGACAACAAAGTGTTGCATTTTTCTGTTAGATGCAGAAACTTAGAAACACCTGGTTTTATGAATTATAACGATAACGATGCATATAGATACATATAATAAGTATGACAGTTGTATCATTTGAAATTTTATTAGTAAAGAAATGTTGGTCAGGAATATCGTGGCGCAGTGGATGCAGAAAGGCCAAACGTTTGATTCCTGTGATTTACTAAAAGAAGTAAAACTAAAGTGTACCTGCCTATTTTTGTAACAGTGTTAAATAAACCTACAGTTACATTATGCGGCAGCGTGTCAAGCCAACTTCAAGCAAAGGGACTGGCTAGCCAACGCCAACTGTCCACTTGACCGGCCGACACACGACCACTTGGTGCCATTTTGACCCTTCTCAAAACCTCTTTAACGTAAACAAATAAATCTACGTGTGTTTAATAATATCTATAAGGACATGTAGATGCCCAAATTTCATGTAGCTCAAACGTTTATAAAGAAGGTCATGATATGGAGGTCAAAAAGTCGTAAATTTTAGTACTGACTGACTGACTTATAGAACCTAAATCCAACCTACTTCCAGATGACTTAGAAGGATGATATTTAGAATCCAGCTCGTTAACTGCGTAAAGCGTTAAAATGAGTCAAAAAATAAGTGGTGTAACCATACAAAAAAACTTGTAATATGTGCTAAGCAACCGGCCAACGGAGTGTCTTCGGCGACGCGCGGCACCACACAATCATACACAGAACAAAAGTAAATATACCTACTTAAAAGCGCTCCCGAAGAAAAAACATTAAATCTCAATAGATACCTGGTTTTTTTTACAAAAACTAATGATAAACCCACTAAAACTTAAATGTAAAAAAGGAGAGCCAAGTTAGCCAAGCATAGATTTTGTATTGAACTTGTTTGTTCTCTCTTTTTTACATTTATGTTTAGTGGGATTATACACACATAAACTGAGCAATGGCCATGATTGACTCAAACAGAAAAAAATATTTAGCGGTAAAGTTGTCTATCAATGTTGACGGGGCCTCCGTGAAGCATTGTTTGTTTGTGATCGCCTGCGGTGTGAGAGATGACCCAGCCCCGGGCCAAAGAAAAAAAACAATTTGCTCGGCTTTAGGCATACAATACTCCCTAGTTCCAGTGTGTGGTATCTATAGGTAACACAAGCTTATAAAAGCCTAAATACTTTGACGGTGTCCGTTCCGTGGTGGTGCAGTGGTATAGATGCTACTGCGGCCAATTGTAAAGTCGCGGTTCGATTGCCGCACGGAATAAAAAAAGTGTTCCATGTCTGGTTGTTTATTTATAAGTATAATTTTTTATATTCCAGTTCGCTACATGGTTTCGCACAACACAAGCTATGCTTACTTTGGAGCCATGTATTTGGTGCAATTGTCTTGGGATTTGATTTTATTATTTACTAGCTGTGCCCGCGGCTCCGCTCCCGATAATTTCGGGATAAAAAGTATCCTATGTTACTTCTAGTACCTCTGATGATTCGTCGAGTAGTTTTTGCGTGAAAGCTGAACAAATATCCACGCTTTCACATTTATAATATTAGTAAGGATAAGGATTGACATTTTATAATATTTGACAATTACTTGTTTAGATCACTTTCACATGAGGCTTAAGTATCTATGGAACGCGTTGAAATATATACGTTGACCGCCTTCGAGATGAACATCCAGATTTCGTGAATGTTAAAACTTAAGATCCGCCACACAGCTTCTGAAGAGCTGATAGGTATATCTGCCTAACTGAAATCTAGTAACTTCATCATGTTCATTTCTCAACGCAAACTATTTAAATACCTTACGCTTAAAATCTAAGTGCCTGTTTAAACTAAAATATCCTAATAGAATTATACCCAGAAATATGTACAACTTACAACAGTAAAAGAAATGAAAATAAAGCTGAAACGCCTGTGCAATGCTATCTACCTATAAGCAGGCCTGGCTCACTCCGCGCGGTACATCCGTTATTTACCTACAGCGAAGCGCTCCGCCGGCGCAACTCGAATGGGTCGTGTATCACGCGCGCGCCCATCGGGACGTTGTAGATACCTACCTTATACCTACCTAATAGCACTCACAGTAATTCTATGATCGAGGTCGCAAATATTATTTAAAAATGGACATAAAAAGAAACAAATATTCAATTAGATTATGTTTGCATTTGATTATGTTCAATTTAGCAAACAAAATATATGTAGTATTACTAATTATTCATCGTCACTTTTTTTTCATTTTGTACTGTAGGTAAGTTTAAACAATATTTTTTACAAAGGTAGAATAACAGCAATACCTACATCGGTAGATACTTAATTACAAATAAGGAGATTAATTATTCTTCACTAGGCAGCAACCCTAACAACGTAAGAAAAGATAAGAGGCATGCGATAGAAAGAGACAAAACTTCTAGGTATATAAATTTGCAGGTACGTAATGCTGTGCGAGCTGAATTCCACCGTATCGCGTCGTAGCAAGACTCGAATTTATTTAGATCTTCTTGCGGAGTAATTCTTCTGTACCAACTATTACTTATTCTGTGCTATAAGTACCTACTCCACTCAAAAATAAATACCTGTAACTACTATAATTAATAAAAGTACCTACGCTTTTACCTACACAAAACAAAAAAAAACTGAACATAAATTAGCCAAAATTTGGAATGTGACCGAATATTTAAACACTACCAAAACAACTATACCTATTTAATAAAATAACAACAAAAGAAATTAAAATAAACTATTAAAAGACTAAAAGTCGCGCTGATAAGCACGGTTTATAATATCAATTATTGTCTGTCAATAAAATCGAACCCTAAGAACGCATCAACAGCCTTTTTTTTTTTTTGTTTTTCCGCCACAGAAAATTTTGGGCACCCCCTAAAACAAGCTTTAACCAGTAAAGCAAGCTTTAGCGGGAGGAGGATGAATCCTATTACGGACGAATGGGCATTCTATAAGCTGTTAACCCCGGTGGCTAACGGCAATTAGAATGCCCAGACAGTGTGGAGACTCACTCAGTGAAGCCGAGCATACCCACTAAACATCCCCCTTTACGACCTACCTTAATCCAGGTTCTTGATCATTTATCGGAGCGACAGCCAATTGGAGAGAGAGGCTGCGCAGTGAGCGGCATCCAGACGGCTGCCACCAAAAGGAACTGAAAGTGAGAAAAAAAACAAAGCTAAGATTAGCAGAAATGACAAAGCTGAAACTAAGATATTATCTAGAGTGATCAGACTCACTCTGAGATAGGAATGCTGGAAAGAAGGACTACGTTTAGAAACGTTGAGCTTGCTGGAGTTTCCTGATAAGGGGAGCGAACTTGGTTAGGACCGGAAGAGCACCGTTGAAACCCTCTGGGCTGGCGTCGAGAGCGGCGCCGAAAGCCAGGATCTCGTCGATGGGAGCGAGCTGGATCCAGAACGCCATGCGGTCTTGAGAACCATTTGCATTCTGGCACTGGGAAGCCGATTTGGCGGCCGGTTGCGATTGAGTCGCGACCCGGCTGCGCTGACCTGGAACGATAGAAGTAAAGGCCTTAGGGGCCTTTGAACTGACTGGAGGGGCGTCCGAGCTAGGCTGCGGTCGCTCTCTCCAGTTCTCGATGGGCTTCACGGTAGCCCTGGCAGCACGCGGTGCCTTGGGGCAGCCGCGAAAGTTTGCTGTGTGGCCTGACTGGCCGCACAAGACGCAGGACGGAGCGGTGGGCGATTCGGGAGTGCGAGAGCACTCCTTAGTCCCATGCGGTTCTAGGCACTTGACGCACCTAGGGGAAGCATGACAATTTGCCGCCGCATGACCATACAATTGGCAGCGGTGGCACTGACCTGGAAAACCACGCTTGTGTGGTACCTCGACGCGGATGTTGGAGAGACCGCACACGGTGGGCTTGCCTCTGAAAATGGACTGCCCTTGCGGGCTTTTCGCTAGGATTACTAGCGCAAGTGGGAACTGCTTTCCTCGGCGGCTGTGCATTTTGTGCACAGATTCGACGGGGAAGCCTTGAGAAGACAAGTCCTCTTGGATTTGCTCGTTCGAGAGCTCGAACGGCACGTTCCTGAGGACGGCACGAATCTTACGCTCCTCGGGGAGGGCGTAAGTGTGGTACTCGAGCTTGTGATCAGCAAGAAGTCGAGTAAGATTCCTGAAATCGGGAATGGAATTGACAACGACCTTAATAGAGTCACCCACGTTGGATGCCTTACTATACTGGATCTTGGGATTGTGTCTACCGCAGAGAGCTGAGACCTCGGTCCAGCGGCTCTTGTCCCGTAGAAAGACGGGGGGCGGAGACTTGACTTTCGGCGGAGCCGAATCTGATTGCGACGCAGGCTGTGACGCCGGGATCGCTGAAACAAAAGGCGCAGGAGCAGACGCCGGTGCGACATTCTGCGGAGCAGGAACAGCGGCTGGAGCAGCTGAAACGGATGGGGATAAAGTCGAAGAAGCATCTTGCTTCTTCTTCTTTGACTTTGACTTTTTGCGAACCTCTGTGAACGGAGCAGGAGATTCTGAAACTAACGGAGCGGAGTCGGAATCACTACCTGGCGGGGTAGTTTTCCGTTTGCATGCGGTGGAATCTACCGACATGCGATCTGAAAAAGGATCGACGAACTCAGATGGGTCTGGAGACGCCGGAGAATCGGTTTGGAACCCCTGAGAAATAGAGGCGACCTGGGAATGAGCTGACAATTGCTCTCGCATGGACTCGATTTGAGCGAGAAGAGCTTCCTTCTCGGCTGCATATTGGGCTTCCAGTGATTGTTTTTCGCTGGACAACTGGCTGAAATCTGAAGACAGCTTTTTGAATTCTGTGGACGAGGGACGGGCGGCCAATTCCTTTTTCAGGGATTCGGTCCGGTCGGTCACATCGTGGTACTTTGAAGTAGCATCCATAGACGCACGATAATAGAGTTGAACCTCTCGGTTAAGTTCACGAATTTGACGGCGATTAGCTTCGCATTGAGGCTCGGTACACTCAGGGTGACGAGGCATAATGCTGAGCTGAAAGAAAGTCTAGCGAAGACAAAACTGCGCTGGAAAAGAAAACGACCTAGTACGGACCTATTGCCGGTGAACGGCGGACGATCAGGCTTAGTTGTCACGGTTACGTATCCACCTGACCAGCGATGCTTCAGCCGGCAGCAGTCGGGTCCGCCCTGAAAAGGGCAGATGAATTAGCCCCGACACCACACAGCCTCCACAAGAGAAAACTTTCCGAAAGAGCTTAACTTGGCACCTGACCCGCACGAGTGCGGGGGAGGGAACAAGGGCAGCGCAATACGAACACTCGGGAGCGGCCGCAGACACGACCGTTCGGGAGCGAACGCAAACGGGAAGTGTGACGCATCAACAGCCAAATATTGAAGCGTTTTTATACCCCACCGCCGCGAGCCGCATCGAGCGCGGCAACCGTTACGCAAAAATAATCCTTATAGCATGATTCAGTATTCACGCGCGATGGCTTATTAGCGTATTTCATGTATAAGTTTGGTGTTTCTATACCGATTTCTATGATTATTTTTTATTGAATAGGTAATAATGTCATTTTTTTGATTAGAGATGAGTGAGAGTATTATAAACGTAAGAGTAAACAAATATAATCAGAAAGCTCCGAACTGCTAAGCTATCGGGATTTACACGTGTTATTGTGAGTCAACCATAAAATATAGACATATACTGTTGTAGGATATTTTTTATATAATTTAATGTAGAATATTTCCGTCATACATGATTTCTATGTAGCTTTAAACATTAAGGCTGCACACGCGACGGAAGCTTAAAAAAAGAAGTAACTTTTCCCGTTTTTCCAACATTTCTCTTCACTGCTCTGCTCCTATTGATTGTAGCGTGATAATAAGTATACTATAACCTGCCCAGGAGTATGAAGAATAATTGTACCAAGTTTCGTTAAAATCCGTCGAGTAGTTTTTGTTTCTATAAGGAACGTACAGACAGACAGACAGACAGACAAAAATTTTACTGATAGCATTTTTGGCATCAGTATCGATCACTAATCACCCCCTGATAGTTATTTTGAAAATATATTTCATGTACAGAATTAACCTCTCTACAGATTTATTATAAGTATAGATAGATAGATATAGAAGAAGATGGATAGAAGATAGATAAATATTCTTTGGTGTTTTTCAAATTTTTTTATGTTTACAACTTACACAGAAAACTGATATTCGTCTCGATTAGTATTGTCGGTTCTCACCTTTATTATTGCATTAATTCCACCTACTAAGATTTAATGCAATTATTATTGTAAGTACATTGTAGGGTTGCCAATCATACTGTTTTTAACAGTATTATACTGTTTTTCACTACATTATACTGTTTACTGTTGAAAAAAAGAAAGTATACAAAATACTGTTTTCAGCATATTAATAATCATTTATTTCATCATCAAAAAGTACATTTGAACATATGATTCAAGATCCTCCTTTTAAGCTCGAAGAGCCTGTGCCACGAGACCCCGACCTTCCATAGCATAATATTACTTCCATAAGATTTCAGTTTGAAATAAGAAGTAAGTACAATTCCATCTTTAGTTAAAAAAAGCATAGCATAAGAAGCTAAATAATGTATATATATGCTAGACTTTAATTAATAATTTGTGCACGAAGCTCTAAAAATATGTGTTTCAAACATTAAATAAATTGAATACTGTTTATTTTTCCTAAATACTGTTTGATATTCTTTTCAGACTCAAATATACTTTTTTTCTAGAAAAAAAAAAGTTGTCAACCCTTGTACAGTGTAATACGATGTATACATTTTCATTGGACTTGGAACCTTATTACAACCGACTAAGGGTATACATTTTATTAGACGTGACGCTATGATTTTAATGTTTACATGCTGTGACTTACTTTCGGTAGGGTCTGCCTTTAGCCAGCTCGCGCCAGTCGTCGGCAGTCTGCGGCATGGCGCGGCCCATCGTCTCGGGAACCAGCAGCGCCAGCGAGCCGCCCGCGCAGCCCACCACTGTCATGATGATCAGCGGCAGCCCCAGCCATACCCGCTCCTGGGAAGACAATTGATTGCTTGTAAAGGCTTATAGCGCGGTGTGTAGGTATTCAAACGCACCATACGATGACGACCGGCTGGTGTAGCGGTAACATACATTGCCTTCTATGCCAGAGGTCCTGGGTTCGAATCCCGGCCGCGGCGGATATTTGTGTGATGAACACAGATATTAGTCGTCAAGTCATGGATGTTTATTTAAGTTTATTCTAATAAAAAATATGTATTTATTCAATATGTATGTTTACTTAAGTATACTTATCAGTTATTTAGTATCTATAACACAAGTTCTTTAAGAAACTTAATTTGGTCTAGATAATGTTGTGTGAGTGTCAGAAATATTTATTTATTTATTTTATTTACCATACCTGCTTCCCGCCCAAATATCGCTAGCGAATTTCGCCGACGACGCGACGTGAGCAAGCTCGCAAATACGTTTAATTGGTTTATTTTTCTAAAACATATACCTGACTATTAAAAAGTTTTTCTTTAACCATCGGTTAAAAGAAGTACGTACACTTTATGTTTTTATGTATTTTTTTGCCCGCAAATTGCATTTCGTAGCAATATCCGTTTGAAATTATAAATTAGTGTTATGTTTGTAACTTTTTTTAATCGAGCCAATTTTCATAAATCATGTTTCTATCTTACCTATACATTGGGTTGTTATATGTTCAAATTTTGTGAATATTTTTTTGAGACACGGTATGTACATATATTACTGGGCATATTGTGATTCAAAAAAGTTTATAAACGCTGCACCCTCATCAATAAATTCCCTACACATTAGTTTTAAGACAGAGCATTATGACCTCAGCCTCAAATGATGTTTTTCGTGAGGTTATATCTAATGGACAGGTAAAAGTTAAAGTCAAAGTCAAAAGAATCTTAAGTATTTAAATACATTTGAAATAAGTCACAATTTACAAATTGAACTGAATCTACCACCACTTGTTGAGAAGAAGTGGCAAGAAACGCAACAGCAATCATCTTTTAAAAATACACAATAACAATAACAATTTACAATCTTCTTGCATCCGGATATCTTACAATAAACTTTATACTTATCCTTAAATCTATCGAAGGGTTAATCTTCAATATTTTAGAATTTTATTATAAAAGCGTACACATTGACCCATGAACGCGTTGGTGATCTTCTGGAGTCTACTATTATATTTATACATTAGGCAATCAAGTAGGTACTAGACAGAAACGTAGACATAGATATAGAGGTAAAGATAGAAGTAGATAGATGTAGCGATAGAGGTGAGAGATATTACAGATAATGTGGATGGAGATGAGGATAGTCGTGGACAGAGACTGGACACTAACATGGACGTGAACATGGGGGAATGGGATGGAGATGGGGAAGTCAGAGTCAAATTCAAAAAAGTAACATAGTCATAAAGTCTTCAGCAAAACGACCTGGCACCGCTAGCAGCACCCGTTCACGAGTATAACGCAAGCACCAGCCATCAGCCTCCTCAACCATATTTTAGGGAATAGGGTGACCCGACACCCGACGCTACCGCTAGCCATGCCGCCTGAGGGAGCATGACGTTCTTGCTGTTGTATAGATAAGAAGGAGATGGAGATGGCATTGGATGAGAAGGAAATAGAGATGGTGTTGGAGATGGAGTTGGAGATTGAGAATATTTAAAAAACAATTTACAACCAAGGACTTTTATCGTCCATATATTCAGAAATTGTATAATAGTATATTATGTAACAAGTGAGCGAAGTTGCTAATTACAGTCGAGGCTGTGATTTGAGCCCGAGCCGCAGGTGAGGGCTCAATAATGAGCCGAGACTGTAATTAGCAACGCTCACGAGTTACATACGACGTTTTTCAACACACTTGTGAGTAAAAGACAGACATACGTGGTCATAAAATAACAAACACACTTGATAACAAAGCTGTGAATTGTGATTGAAAAATGGCGCCGAACCTCGCGCATGCGCGTAGGTTTTTTTTCCGTCAAATGTGTCAATGTCTGTATAGCATATACAGCCTATTTTAAGTGAAAATGTTTAATTTGGAGTGGTAAATGCAAATATTTTAATATTTTATGACAAATGATTGTAAATTTAGCATAATTTGTTTAATATACAAATTTATTTTACTAATATAAGGCGCAAACATTTAAAAATGTATATGGATTTGAAGTGGTATAAAACCTCTTTGTTGTTTCTGAAAATATTTAGTGTATAACCCGGACCAATAAAATATGCTCTGTTTTCTCGCATGTTATTTGCACAAAGGTACAATTCAATTTTGTAGGATTCATTATGCACTAGGGTATAATATATTATGCACGCGTGACTTATAGCCCAGTTTATAGTTCTAAATTCAATAGAATAACGCTCACTTTACGGGCAAGTGTGTTGAAAAAGCCTTTACTACACAATTTTTGTTTAATAGTTTCTTTAAATTTATCAAGTGGTAAGTCTTGAATATTTGTGGGAACCTTATTTCTAAATAAATGAAAAATGTGAAAAATGCGAAATAAAAAAATTTAGGAAAAACTGAGCATTTTAAATGCAAAAAACTTGAAAACATTATTACTTCATATTTTTTGTAAAAACACTTTATCATAAAAACATTTTTTAAATCTGTACGTTAGGGTGTTATCCCACCAACCGACCGACCAACGAATGCAACATTATACTGTTTACTGTTGAAAAAAGAAGTAAGTACAATTCCATCTTTAGTTAAAAAAAGCATAGCATAAGAAGCTAAATAATGTATATGCTAGACTTTAATTAATAATTTGTGCAAGAAGCTCTAATCTTTACGTTATGGTGATACCTCACCAACCGATCGACCGACGAATGCAACAGTCGATGTCGTCGATAAATGGTTAAGCTATTGCATAGCTTCTATCGCGGGCCTTGAGTGTGGGGACCGAATCCAGAAATTCCGTAACGAAAAAAACCTAACACCCCCCCTCCGACCGGCACAGCGGTGATACTTTGATTTCATAACTTTACATGCGGGCTTTAATAAATCATCAGTGTCATCTACTAGGAACTTGTGGAACTTCATATTAGATCAAACATTACTGCATTAATAAAATAAATAAATAATTATAATTGCAAAAGTTGATAAAAAATGCTATGCAATAGCTTTACCGCGGCAGTCTCCGAGTGCCAGACGTCTTTTTTTTTACTATGCTAAAAAATCCGGTCGATGTAGATCGACGCCGTCGATCAATTGGTGTGGTTACACCCGAGTACCTGCTAATACAATAAAGACAAGTCACAAGTGGAAAAGGTTTAAATATAAAAGGTAAAAACTCATATTTTTATTTACTAACAGTCAAACTCAAACTCAAATATTCTTTATTTCGTAAGTATTTAAATACATTTGAAATGAGTCAAACAATTTACGAATTGAACTGAATCTACCACCACTTCGAAAAGTCTATCTGTTGAGAAGAAGTGGCAAGAAACTCAAGCACTCAGCAATCATCTTTTAAAAATAAGAGAAAAAAAAATACACAATACAATTTACAGCCAGGGAATCCCATCTTCTTGCATCCGGATATCTTATAATAATACTTTTCACAAAACACTCACCTTAAATCTATCGAAGGGTTAATCTTAAATATTTTGGAATTTTAATTTAAAATAAAGCGTACACATTGACCCATGAACGAGTTGGTGTTAAAACCATGATAATATCTAAACGTCCCACAATTATTAATGAACCGTAATATATTTCTATTATAATTATCCCTACTATTTTAATATCCAATAGTAAAATACAGTATAGGTAAGTACTGTTAATTAGATACTGGATCTAAGTACAAGTTTGAAAATAAACACGAAAAACTTGTCTAAAAAAACATCTCTAGCGAGAGCCAAGTAACTAACGGTTCAAACTTGTATTTATTTTGCAAAACATATAATACATTAGAATAAACATCAATATTACGACAGAGGACCACTATTCGCCTGCTAAGCAACGAAGGCCATCCATTGTTAGTCTACTCATGCCGAACACACAAATATCTATTCAGGTACAAAAAACGTCCGCACCCAACAGTTTTAAAAACATCTCATTCGATATTAAATTACTTTACTAATATTACAAATGTGAATATTTGGATGGATATAAAGATATTTTTTCCTCAATCATGGCAGAACGGCTAAACTGATTTCAATGAAAGGCTTATTAATGTGGAATAGCACATAGGCTAAGTTTCGTTATGTAATATATATGGGTATTTCTTCAGAGACAAAATTTTCCTCATCTTTGAGTAGGTAAGAAACAGAAATGCATTATTTTATTTTGGTTCAGTTTAGCTTTATCCCTTACTAGTGAAAATTATATTATTACAAAAAGTATACCCTAGTATGAAATAAAAAATAAATTCGTTGTTTCTCCTGATTCATATGACGCGTCCGTTTGCAATTTTCCGGAACAAAATGGTCTCCGTGGCATTTTACATTCAATGATTGAAAATAAATTATAATTATATCGAAAGGTAATGAATTGACAATTACTGAAAATAAGTAAATAAGAAGTGTCCAGCGTATAGATAATTCTGATTTATAAGTATAGCGTAAGTTGCGCTTTTCCGTACTTGAACGGGTTAATAAATTAGAAATGTGGCTCCTTTTGCAGGGGGAAGCAAATCGAACGAGCTAGAAGTGGGACATGCAGCTAGATGGCTTATATCCTGGTACTACGAAGCCAAATACCTGATTCATCTGGAAATGGTTTAGGTTATTCTGATCTTGTAGCCTGTTTTATAATTAAAACTTCAAATTATGTTTCCTGAGATGCTTTCAGACGACCACTTTGGCGAAGGGGTAAACCTATCTACCTCAGACGCCAGTGGTTGCGGGTTCGATTCCCGCACGGAACAAGAAAAAAAAAATGTTCCGGGTCTGGGCCTTTATCGTTTATGTATTTATGTTCTAGGTTCCCACCTAGTTCGCTACATGGTATCCCATATCACAAGCTCTGCTTAGTTTGGGGCCATGTAAGTTGGTGTGATTGTCTGGGGATTTTATTATTTATTATTATTTAAATTAATGTACCTAGTGAAATGAAACAGTGTAGTCTGCATTTGATGCGTTATGCATGATTGTAGGCAAATTTCGGATTCATCTGTACCTACTTGATTTTAAGTGTTCAAATCGCCATATGGATCAAAAAATAAATAAGTTTTGTACCTTTCCATCAAGAAAGGAACGCTTTTTTGTTAAATTATGCTGCAAGAGAAACATCTGTTACAAAGAAATTGCCTTGTAAACATATTTTACGCAGTTTTCAGTAAATTGAAAAATCTGCAAGACCTGCAATTGGATTCCAGATCTGAAATTAGAGTCACTTAAAATTAGCGAAACAAGATAAGACGCTTATAAAGATGGTAGCTAATCAGACATACCTATAAGGCCACATTAAAATCTACCTTATAGTAAAACAATACAGCTTGTTATCGAAACTTGTGCAACAAGAACCAACTAATTTTGATTCATTTGGACATACAATTTTTGAACGTCGATCTCTTGAAAATTAATAAAGCGAAACGAGCCCCTCATTAAAATATATATATGTTGTGTAACATATCTTTTTTCATATGAACATGTGATACAGAGCAATAATTGAAAAATAATTTTGGCCAGATGAATCAGTCAAAGAATAAAATTTTCTATAATCATTAAGAGGTTGGTCATCAATCGAACATCAAATTCCCATAATGTCCACTTTTAACAATACGTACCTATAAAAGGGAACTACAAATACTGTACAGGGAAATAGCTGTACAATAGGTAAAAATTCAAAATTCGAAAACTTTTATTCATCATAAGGCCATCGACTGACCGCTTAATGACGTTACAATTTTGTACTTCAGCTTTGACAAGGTGTTGATAGTTATTGAATAAGATATTACAGTAGACCAAGAGACAATAAAAGCCGGCGGCAAAAACTCTTAGCACTCTTTTTCAGTTAGAATTACACGAATTAATACAAATAGGTACAGTACAAAGTGAACATGACATGAAAAAAAAAAACAAAAACAAGGTTTAAATATTATTATCATGAATTTGAGCTTTCTAAATGCTTAATAAAATAATGTAATGTTGTTTACAACAAGGGTGTATTTTGGATTCAAGAAAACTAACTTAAACATCAGTTTCATTTGATCAATTTATTTCAATGATGGCGACGAAACAAATATACTTTATACACCACCTTTGTTTAAAATTAGCATTATGTATGAGATAAACTCCACCTAAAACAAGATAATTATCCCTTAAGATTAAAAAAGGTATCTTACAGGGAATAAAAAATACTTTAATCCTAAGGGTTATAATGTCATTTGATTTTGGAATGTCAATTGGAGCGAAATTTAGTAACACCTACATGGACATGGCTGTACGACTAGTTGCTTTGCCTAATTAAAAAATATATGGACTTTAAATTTGGCTGTATAAGTTTGTGTACCTTTGCATTTGGAGCGACTACCAAGAAAAAATTAAAAACCCTCGTAAAAAACCTGTATGCGACGGTTTCTTTTGCCTTTTGAAAAAGACAAATAAAAAGTAAAATTGCGCGGTTTTTGAAAAGAAAATTTTTTCAGAGTTTTTATTTCAATAGTTTTCAAATAAATAAAATATGTCGAGCTCGAGTGACGATTTAACACCAGAAGATATTAGAAATGAAGCAAATAGTATCGTCGATAATATTTTGCCGTGTAAATCAAAGCATTTGTACATGAAATTTTACGAAGATTTCTTTGCTTGGAAAACTAAAAAGCCGTGAAAATTATTTCGGACTCAATGCTTTTAGTATATTTTCAACAGTTGTCTGCTACAAAGAAACCTAGCAGCCTATGGACTGTTTATTCAATGTTGAAGACAACAGTAAACAATGAATATACCAAATAGAAATATCACTTTATCTTTACACTAGCTGTTGCCCGCGACGTCGTCTGCGTGAACGCTATGCAGCACCAAACGCACCTACGATTATAACACTGCTAGCGTGATAATATGTAGCCTATATGTTGACCCGACTTCTTAACTATCTTCATGCCAAATTTGAAGTAAATCCATGCAGTACTTTTTGAGTTTATCCCGGAAAGACAAACAGACAAACAGACAAAAATTCTAAAAACTATATTTTTTGTTTCTGTTTCGATTGTAGATCATACCCCAAGTATTCTTTTAAAAAAATATTCAATGTACAGTTTTGACTTTCCTACCATTTTATTATATGTATAGATAACTGGTCAATTGTTTCTAATATTATCTTTAATTTCTAAATTATTAAATACCTAAGTACTTGATTTAATTCCTGCGTTTCATTACCTGATTATCATACAAGGTGGTGTATAAAGTAGAGTAAGCTCCTCGGGGATAACAGTGTCTTAGTCTTGGGCAGTCTTGAATCCCTCGCTTCATTCAGGATTCTTACCACAATTCCCTCACTTCGTTCAGGAACATCTTAATTCCCTCACTGCGTTCGGGAATTATCTACAGAATCCTTCATTTCGCTCAGGATTCAATATGATGCCCGTGACATAATACACTGCTTTATCCCCTTGTTGCTTAATCTACTATTTTAGTAAGTACTTTTCATATGAGATAATTATAAAAACCAAGGATCCCGCAGGTCGCGAACTACATTCAAAATGATGACTAATGGTTCACAATTTACAAGGAACTTAAAAAATAAACAATTACCTAAGTACTCATTCTTACTCACCGGGAAATTCATAAACTTCTTTCTCAGAGGTTAAACATTTTTGAGATTAAGAAAAACCCTTAAGACAGTAAAAACGCTTACAAAAAATACGTATGTACCTACATAATGAATAACGTTTTGAACATACCGTCTACTAAGAAAATAAGACAAATCATAAAAAAAAATGTAAGTAGGTATATGCATATGCTACCAGGAAGTATATGTTTTTAAGTTTCAATGCGATGATTCAGCAAAAAAAAGTATTAAGAAGGTTATCGTTACACCCAAAAACAAATATCATACACTTTGCAGACATCATTATAGTAATGAGGCAAAAATACTACACATAATTATGAATGCAAAAGTAGGTTTATCGGGTTTTACTTTATTTATATGACTTTGAATTACGCCTACAAAATACAAAAAGGTTTTAATTAAAATTATACATACTTAGGTATATCTATTGTACTAGAAACTCCAACGGCATACAGCGTTATCGGTAATTCTATGTATACCCGATAGGGGTGATATTAAACATTATGCAAAAGTGACCGAGTCCGCTCAGCACTGGGCCAGCTTGGTGGATTATGGTCTATACCTCCAGAGGAGAGACTCATGCTCTACAGCGGCTTAATTTACACTATGGCGATGAGGGTTACACTGTCTGCCTCAGACGCCAGTGGTCGCGAGTTCGATTCCCGCACGAAACAAGAAAAAAAGAAATGTTCCGGGTCTGGGCGTTTATATGTATTTATATACTGGGTTCCCCCCTAGTTCGCTACATGGTCATAATTTATTTATTTATTCGACAAGATATGCCAACAGAGAACATATTATACATATTAAAAGAAATAAAGTTCAAAACACAAATTCTGATATGTACTCCTTTAACAGGCATATACAACAATCGAAAATTAAGTGGTGTTCAATAATAAAATTTGAATTGAAAGTATACATTATTACATATTTTTACATTATTAATATAACATTAAGATTATTCAGTAAAAAAAGATAATAATTAAAATAAAAGAAGTTAAAAACAACATTCAGTTACAATTTAGCACAATCAGACACACCAGATCAATAACATTAAGTAAAAGAACATCATCACATCACATATCACAAGCTCTGCTTAGTTTGGGGCCATGTAGTTGGCGTGATTGTCTGGGGATTCAATTTTATTTATTAAATTGGGTAAGTTGGGCCCTTGGGGTAGGCAGAGACAAGGGAACACCAATTGCTGCGATCCAGACAAACCTCTTTCGCTTCTTCCACGTTCATCAATCTTTTCATACATGATCGTCGGTTACGGGTACTTTTGACTACTACGGGTACTTTAGGCCCTTTTTCAAAATGTCGCCAATTTGATCGGCATACGTTCGCCTAGGCCGGCCCCTTCCAACAACACCATCCATTCTTGTTCTGTACACTTCTTTCGTAAATCTACTTTCACTCGTCCTTTCATCCTTTCCTGTTTCACCTCTTTCTTATTTCACTGTTGTTGTTATCACTCAATTTCACTCCACACATGCTTCTCAACGCTCTCATCTCCACAGCATTAATCCTGCTTTCATGTCTCTTCTGCCACACCCAAAATTCACTACCATAAATAAGTGTTGGCGCCAAAACTCCTTCAAGTATGGCCAGACGAGCCTTATTCGGTATAATTTTGCTTGCCATAACCGAGTACCTACAAGGCGCCATTAACACAATTTCCTCCTTTTACTCTCCTTTCAATATCACCTTCACACTTCCCATCTCTTGTAAACAAGGACCCCAAGTACAAAAACTCTTTCACTTGTTCCAACTTTTCGTCTCCTATCATAATACTAGCTTTACCCCGCATCTTCGTATGCGCTTAACTACCCTTCTCGTGGAAATTTCAGAAAGTATACAACCAGACACCCACTGAAAGAACCTTTATACCAAGTATCACCATGCACTCAAGGAATAAGTTTTTTTCATACAAACTAAAAATCATATATTTCCCGTGCCCGTGGGAATTTTGGGAATTTTTTTCGTAGCACAACCAGTCACTCTTTGAAGAACCTTCATGCCAAGTATCACATCCGTACACTCGATTTTTCATACAAACTAAAAAGTCCAACCCCTTCCCGTGGGAATTTCGGGAATTCCTTCCATAATACAAACAGACACTTATTGAGGAACCTTTATATCAAGTATCACATCCGTGCACTCAAGGGATGGGATTTTTTCATACAAACTAAAACATCATATATTTCCCGTTCCCGTGGGAATTTCGGGAATTCCTTTCATAACACAACCAGACACACATTGAAAAACCTTTACACCAAGTTTCACATCGGTGCACTCAAGGAATAAGATTTTTCATACAAACTAAAAAGTCCTATATTTCCCGTTCCCGTGGGAATTTCGGGAATTCCTTCCTTAGTGCACCTCTACATCCCCTAAAGAATGTATGTTCCAAATTTCAGCTCTCTACGCCCAGTAGTTACGGCTGTACGTTGTCTGTCAGTCACTCTGTACCTCAGTCACTCAGTCAGTAACGGAACAGTTTTATATATATTGATTGATTGCATTCAGTCATATCTTTATTCCTCTCCATAGCCATGACTTTCGTCTTTCCAAGAATCACCATTTGTTGCAATTCCGACGCTGATGATGCAAGTAGAACCTGCATTAAATCGTCCCGACGACCTCCCCCCCAGATAGATCATGTCTCAGTGAGCCCATTGAAATTGGTTGTGATGAATGCTAGGCTAAAAAAATATACTTATATTTGGGCCAATCGAACTTCTTTAAACGTTTTCGCAATAAAACTTTACAGATACAAATGCAGCACTTCTAAATTGTAGATAATGTACCTATGATGTGATTCGCCTGAAATTGCACTAATTGCGGCACTCCCTGTCTTTTACATAGAGCGAAAGTCATAAGCATTGTAGAATAAATCAAATGAAAATAAAGGCTTTTCAATTATTTTATTACGTAGGTACTTGGACACACGCGATGCCCGTAACGAAACATAAAAAACGGCAAGTGCGAGTCGGACTCGCCCAAGTAGAGTTCCGTAGCAGCAAGTAACATAAATAATATAATACCTATTTTACCACTACGGAAGTGTATGTCGCGCAAACTATTTAATTTATAAAGAAATTTTATTATAAACCTTGTCATCTCTTTTGAAGACGATTTAGATTTTTAATTTCTATTTTTAGTTTACATATTGATATGACTGATAAATTTGCTTTGATTTAAATAATTATTCTATTTTTACTTTATTTGATTAAGTGTGTTAATTCAATTAATTTATAATTGTATTAATTTATATGTAGTTAGGTAATATTTTTAAGTATAATTTACCACTTTAATTATTTAATGCCTTTAATTTATTTTTATTTGTAGTCATTATTATTTTTTGTGACTTAAAATTATCTATAAATTTAATTTAAATTTTTATAATTTATATTTGTAATGTAGATTGTATTTTTTTTTATTGTAAAATAACTAAGTTAGTCAATTCACCCAAGACTGTTGTAGCATATTTGTTTTTTTTAGTTATCAGGTGCATGCTGTGCTCTTTTGTAATTAATGGGGGCATTTAGATTAAGTTAAAATAGCTTTATTTGTAATTGTACCATTGTTCCTATTATTAAAGAGCCAATTATAAATAAATAAATAAAGACTTATTCATAAATAGCCCACACTTATGGGGCTAAGAACATTTTTTTTTTTGATCCAGGGAAGCCCCGAAAATTTACTGTTTTTTCTGTTTTCAAAATTTACTGTGATTTCTCTATTTTTGTGTTAAATCTTAATGTGGTTCACAGGAAACATCTACTTACCAAGTTTCAACAGTTCATAAAATTTCGGAAAATGTGGCATAAGGAAGGACAGACAGACAGACATATCTGTAGGTTCAGTTTTATGCCATTTGGCTACGGGGCCCTAAAAATAAATGGAAACCTTTATTTATATGCAACCAGTTACCATTAGACAGATTTTATTTTATGTCTAGTAATTTCGAACAGGAAAAGCAATCTAACTTTGCTATTTCCGCAATTTATTTATTTAAATTAGATCTTATATTGGGTATCTACAACACAGATAATTTATACATCGAGTTTCATTTCACAGAAAACTTTTTCACGATCTCGGATAAGAGTATGTTTTTTTAGCCGATCGAATAATTAATAATCTCGGCTTTAATCGAAGAAACGATTAAAAAAAATTAACATTATTTTTTATAATGATTTGATTACCTTTTTTAATTGAAACAAAGGAATATGAACGCAACATAATATTACTCGTCATCGATGTACTTATGATGATACTTTATCGGCGTAAAAATTTATGCTTTTTTTTTGCAAAGTGAAAATTACACGACATCCAAATTATGGAAGACTAATTATTAAATCAAGCCATGTAGGTTATCTATGAATAGATAGATAGATAGATAAAAGATAGATAGATAGAGAGGACTTCAAAAATAATTTTTAGCTTTCTAATGTAATTTTTTTCTAAATTGATAAGTTTGCACAAGAGACACAAGTGACACAAGAGTTAAAATGTGTGCCCCCATTGCCCCCTGCAATTTCTAAATTAAGAGAACGATAAAATTTAAAAAAATATATGACTACCATGAAAACTTCCACCGAAAAAAAACTGGTTTTTACTAGAGTAGTAGTTTTTTATACGAAAATAATACACTATTATTAAAACATCGATCAAAGTTACAACGAGCTACAATAACTTATATAATGTTACTTGCTTCTAAGGAATGTGCAAATTTCAAGGAAGAGTATGACTCCAACTAGGCCTCTATTTTTTACAAAAAAACGGAGATCTTGGTAGGATTTGTAAATTGACTTTCATTCCTGCTTACAGATACGCGTTATACAGAAACACGTTAAAAACACAGTACGTAGGTACTTATACAATTGTATGTATTCCAAATGGGCATGGTGGCCATGGAGTTTTTTGTGTGCACAAAAACACATTATTACTTTTCTAAAATTATGACCGTGCTACTATTACTAATGTCAATGACCTGCCATTAAGCGAGGGATTTCAACATTACAAACTTTATAAGGTAATAATAAACGATACTGCAGTGCGAGCACAGAACTTTGTCGACTCGTATGTTTACAAATGTTCGTATAGTATGGAGACGGTTTATAAGCAAAAATTGAAATCTATCCATTGCCGCACGGCTAGCTTAAATATGTGTGTGCCTTGTTTTTTTTTTAAACGTTTGTAAGCATGCTATACTCTTAAATAATTGTAAAATAAAAAATAACAATGTTACTTAAAATTTGCAACCAACTCCATACTATACAAACATTCGTAAACTTACGAGTCGATAAAGTTCTGTGCTCGCACCGCTGGCTAGCTGGCGTGCTAAAATGATTAATTAGAACCACAAAAAAAAATATCTTTCGCTTTTCAAGAAATGCGTGCCTTGTATCTTTCGTATCAACGTTTTATTTTTGAAAAAAAAGCGTTTTTTCCGAAGACATTAAGGCTTAAACCAATGTTAAAATCAAAGTGAAACAGTAAGCGTACTGTCATAAAGCGACTCATGCGAAAGTAATTTATTTAATTTATTACTACTTTATTGCACACAATTACAATAGAAAATCTTAAAAAATTAAAGAGGCATTGCTGCAGTACAATACAATACAAATATTTTCTTTTTTGCGTAATGGTGCGTACAGATTGCTGTAACTAGTACTACACGTCCAAATACGTAACGTGCGCAGAATGTTACATTACAAGTACCATTACAGTAATCTGTACGTACTGTTAGAATACTTATTATTAAAAGTATCTAGAATCGACAACGAATGTATGTTTGAGTCAAAATAAACGCTTTTAAAAGTAATACGGTCCTAATTAACAACCAAAGTTTTACATTTGTTTGTTCAGTTAATTTTTAAGAAAAACTTACAGCGGAGAGTCAGATAACGATAAAATGACGGAATAATCTAAATTCAAATGTACACATACCGAGTAAACTATGAACGGCGACAGTACAGCTGCACAGAAAGCACTGACGTGCACCAGCGAGACAGCGAACAGTTTTGCATTTCAAGAATATTCCAAGCTAGCTATTTACCGTTAGTTACCACCTAGTGGTAACTAGTAATCGGGATTAAAATTAGCATGTGTGCTAGCAATTCAAGACGGTACACTATCATCACTATGCCACCCTTTCATCCAAATCCGTTGACCCGTTCTGCCGTGATTGAGGAACAAACACCCATCAATCCCATCACACATCCAAACTTTCACACTTATCATTTTAGTAAGATTTAAAATTTACACATACCGAATATACCATAAACGGCGACAGTACAACAGAACAGAAGGCGCTGACGTGCACGAGCGAGGCGGCGGTGGCTCGTACGGCGGTCGGCATCAGCTCGGGCGTCCATTGGATGATGGCTCCGTACGACATGTTGTTCAGGAACCGTGCCACCGTCGCCAGAGCAACAGACCCCACGCCTGCAGTTGGAGAGAAGAGTTGATAAGGCGACAAACTTGTAACCTTTTGTCGTCACGAAACGTTACATTACGATGAAATGTTCCAGGTCAGTACAGCGAGCCGAGCCGCTCGTTGCGAGCGCCGCGTGCTCCACTCAGTAGTCGGTATTTTCGCGAATCTCTTCGATTGTTACGTTATGCCTAAATTTTAGGTGCCTACATCTCCGAGCGTCGCATCGTCGCTGCGCATGCTTAAATCAGGCATCACAGTTTTGAGGAGCGTGGAGGTGGAGCGCAGTCGAGCACAGTGCTCGCCACAAGCAAGACTACAGGTCAGTCAGGTAATGCCGTAACGTAACATGATCGCCGCGAATGTTACGATACGGCAAAATGCTCAGGTCAGTCGCCACCTACCTATACAGTTCGCGTTAACGACTTCCTTTATACTGCAATGCTGGTATCAGCTGATATTTAGTGAAATTGATGATGATAATTGAAATTTAAAGGGAATAGTCTAGTGGAAAAGCATTTCTAGATACGAGTAGATTAAGAATAGAAAGAGAAAGAAGTAGATTAACCTAATAAAGAAAGTAGTGGTGAAGAGGATGTCGAGGAAAACAATTGATCATTATAATATATTTTTTTCCAATCAGCATATCTTTCCACAATAGGAAACAATTATAACTTATGGCTAAACACAGAATTTACAATATTTTTCCTATGTGTGAGAGTCTGGTGCCTATGATAGGTTTGTAAAAAAAAAACATGAAAAAACTTAAGTTTATGCATTCATATTTTTCCCTGTGACGAGCGAAATTACACAGTAATGGTAACCCTTATTTCACCCTCACGGGGCGTGACGACATCATTCAAGCGTCAAAAAAGCCTTGTCATCAAAGGCATCAATCTATAGTTATTGATAAGTAACCATAGCAACATTAAAAATTTAGACATCAATTACGCAAATTTCGCGGATCATGTTACTTTATTAAATTATTTGAAACATACAAAATAGGAAACGATAGACTTAAAATTAAAATGGGTCATGTAGAAGTTCTGCATTAGATATGTGTACAACCATAAACAAAATTTAAAAAAAACAATGAAGCATTTTTATCCGTGTCTAAATATCATTTGACCTCAATCTCACCTAAATGTTAGTGAAGATGTGGCTGAAAATTATAGCACATAAGTTTAGTAGGGAACTCTTCATAACACAAAGTCGCCGGAACACTTCTCTTTATAATGCGCTGCCCCATAGCCTTACAGCAAATGTAAGATTCTGCATTACAATCGTTCTTATTTCAATCTTGTCAATTACGAAAAGACATAAACATACAGTCAGAGTAGCTCATTGTGAGACAAAAGGCAGTTCCAACTACTTAGGCTGGGTTTCCATTGACGCGGAGCTGGGCGAAGCGGAGCTTAGCGGCCTAAATAGACCAATCACTATCTCAAAATCTCCAAAATCTCCGCTTCCCTTCAATAATAAATATTAAATAAATTCATTTATTTCAGGCAATATTTACAAAGAGATCTTAATAGTTGAAAACAGAGGCCCATAGAATAAATCCCTTACAGTCTAACATACATAAAAGATAAACCTTAAACTAGAATATATAAAAATACTTAAAACTACACTTGACACTAAGTGACACGTACAGGGGTAGGGCGTTGAGTCTTTGTGTCAAGTATGCGTCCTCTGAAGCGACAAAACACGACATCCTGCGGCCAAAAATCTTCTCTCAATGGAAACAGCACGAGCGGAGTGGAGCAGAGTTAAACGGATGTTCATATAAATACAGCGAGGCGTGACCGGAGAACAGCGGCGTGGTGCGGTTTGGAGGGCAGGTAGTTTGTGTAGTTGTCGAAATTAAAATACGGAAACCGTGTTTAAAATACGTAAACACAAAAAAAAATATCATCAATTGTCACTGGATGAATTAGGCTAAGTAATTTATTGAAATACTGTTTTTCATATGTTCTGTGTTGGGTATTCATAGTTTGTACTTAATCAAGTTTTAATAATAAGTTTTAAATTATAGGGAATATGTATCTAAATTTTCATCTTAAATGTAATTAAATATGCAAAAGTATGCTCCACTCAACTAAACTCCGCTCCGCTCTTCACTGCTCTGCTCCACTTCAATGGAAACACTCAGCACTTTTCACCGGTCTTTTCCGCTCCTCTCCGCCGAGCTCCGCGTCCGTGGAAACGCAGCCTAACCTAAGCTAGACCCAGCCTTGGATTATCACAATCATTCATCACCTTATGGCTAATGACTATTGCACGGTTAAGACCAACATAATTTACTATATTCGCTTAAAAGCAAGTTATTGTTTAACAAATAAGTATGTCGTTAAAACGAATTTTAATGATCAATAAATCAATATTGCTCGGGCACTAAAAACCTATATTTGCATTGGTACATATATAACAATGAAATGAAAAATGGAGGAAACTCTTAAAACATGCAATCATGAAGGAGAGAAAGAATAGAATCTTACATTTTGGTCATAAGCATACATCGTAATAGCAATCTCAAATAACTACGTTTTTAGTATGGATGGCCAAGAACGCACGTTCCGATTTTCTAGAAAGCTGCCAATCCGAATGATGGTAAAGGATCTAAGACACGAAGGGAAAGTTCCATCTAGCTAGTGGCTACCCTTTATACAGGATTTTTTTTTAGTCACCAGCCAAATATTTTTTGCCCTATAAGTATCATTTATACAAACGATTTTTGCAAAACAGGCATGTATTTTGTTTACAAGAAAATTAATATATTCGCTAAAATATTAAGCAAATCATGGTCACTCTAAATTATGAATGAATACCATTAAAATATATGCGACTACGCGCTACTACAAAACATCTTGTAGTACTACCTCGTAGTATTACAATGAAATGCCGCGTCGTTGTAGTTATATTCATGAACAGCAACTATTTTTAAAACAGTTTGTGGTGTCATACTTTTTTTTGTACTGAGCGATACTAAAATAAATATGCAGGTACGTTTATATCGTACCAAAGAAAATAACATTTTAGGCTGTTGACTAAAAACAACTAGACTAGATAGCATACTAACATACTGACAAAAAAGGTTTGAGGCTTTCAGCGTGAAGCCGTAGATACGAATTTTAATTGTACGGTATTTTTTTCTTACCTCTTGGAATAAAGGCCATGATAAGGGTAAGAACCGCTGACATTAACATCGGGACAAACACTAGTTTTCTGCGTCCAAACCTGCAAATAAACGTGTATTTAGGTTAATAATTTTATGTATTAATAACCCTGGAAACACTATCAAATACAATCAAATCAAACTTGTAATCAAAAGTAAGCTTTTAATAGGTTTTCTATGCAGCCTGCAGCGCAACTACTTTATGAATTTCGAACACCTATTAAAATTAATTAAAGGATATGAAAAACAATGCAGATATTTGATTCATTTTAGAAATCACTGTGATATAATTATAACTGATTAAGACCAGCACAATCGATATCACAATAAATATATTGGAAGTTTTATTTTTCAAAACGTCCGGAATCGAACCCTGAACTGAGTGCTTCAAAATCTAAAAATGAAGTTTTTCTTATGACTAACATCGATGACATGGTTCCTTAGAATAGTTCTTCGTATAAAACTACTGAATAGATAGTTTCATTGACCATAGTGACAGATCTTAATGTATACATTCCTGTATACCTACATCCAATTCAAAGAAAATATCGCTTTCTAAACTGGCCCGGCTGGGAAACAACCCCGAATGTATTCAACCCATTTACTCATCCCATTGCGCCATACATAAAAATTTATTAATATTCATATATTTTTTTTGATATTTGAGTGTGCTATGTTAAAATGAAATTTCTTAAGAAAATGCTCACGCAACAATAAGTACACTTCGAGCAAAGAGTTATTTATGACTAGGAAAATGCCTCCTCAACCTTTGCGTTATATCTTCGTCCTATCGTCAATTGACATCAAGAGAGATTGAGGTCAATGAAATATAATGAATTAAAAAAAAAATCAAGGCAATTTTTATGTGATGAATGACGACTCCTCCAAATAGAGGGATAATTCCATTGTGAACCCGCACCTACACTAGACATGGCTTCGCTATAGTAGTACCTATTCTAGTTTTACTTTTCAAGTTCAATAATCAATCCCATTTAAAACACAATCCTGTATAAGTACAACATATTGCCTGCCCTATTTGTAATCAAGGATACCTTCCAACAATAAAACTTACCGATCCAACAGCAACACTAAACCGGCAATCGAAGGTATCTCCGTGGCTGAGGTGATGGTGAAGGTGATGAAGAAGTCCACGCCCATGTTCTCTGACAGGCGGATGAGCCCGTCGAAGAGGAGAGCCACGGACATGAAGGAGAGGACCAAGAACGACAGCATGTACCAGAACGCTGACTCCTTTAGATACTCGGTACTCTCCTTTTTCTCATTTTTAGAAGTGAACTGAAAATTGTTTTAAATCAAATGATTTATTCGTGACGCCCTTGTGCACGACTGTTTAATTGTAATTTATTTTCAGTGGTATGAATAGACGAAGTCAAAAACGCTATTCGGCGATTCATACCATAGTATGAATCGACCTATTCAAAAACTCTATTCGATGATTCATACCACTGGTATTAATTGCCGAATCTGGTAATAGCGAACTCTCCTAAATACAAGATGTATCTAATGAAAGGATGACTGGTTTGTCGTAATAAAACCTTAAAGTAATAAACTGAATAAGTTTAATTCTGTGAAAACAACTTTCGTATTATTTTAGGATGTTTTTAAACTATATCTGTTCGAATCTAATATAATAAACCTAAAGAGTTTATTTTTTTAATGAACATACCAATCTAATCTAATCTCGGTCGACTGTATTTGAAAAAATCGGTCCTGAAAATTCATATTCTCGACCAAGAACTTGGAAAAAAATATATAAATTAAAATAATAGCGATTCATACCACTCCAGCACTGGTATGAAACCCCCCTGGTATGAAACAGCGAACTCCCCCTAGTGTATTAGTGCTGCCATGACAAGCAAATTCACATAGCATTTCTATTTTATATGATTTTGATTCAATAAAATGCTAGTAGATAGTAGGTACTCATACATGCTATAAATCAAATAAATACATTCAAACAGGAAATTTTTGTCCTTAACGTTGAGGTTTATGTGTCTGTATGTCTGAGGTTAAATCAAACTTACAATAAACTCGTTGATGACATCTTCAGGAACCTTAGTCCCGTTGACCCTCTCAAACCTCCTCAGTATGCCCACAGCTTTGTCAACGCGCCCTTTTGATATGTACCACCTAAGCACAAACAAAATAACTACATGATTATCATCAAAAATTAGGTAATAAATACGACATTACTAAATATTTTCATGAGTCGAAATCGTGACTTGGATAAATACTTCGGTGACAAGTTGCGAAGGTACTAATCCTTAATCTAAATAAGGCAGTATCTATATTAACATTGACCAAAATTTGACTTCGCTATTTATATTAGAAGTAAATATATTCATTTCGGCATGCTTATCATCTATGATGTTACAGTAAATTTTAAAATGTTAATTTTCTATCAAAACATGTCTCCAGTGTTTGGAAGATAACTCGTGTGTATCCATAAGTGAGGACATACAGAAGGTATATCTATGGAAATAATGAGGAGTTTTCTGACAGCTCATAAATACTAGTTCAAAAAACCTCTATAGATGGCACTTTTAAAAAGCCGACGGCGTTAAGTCTGTATACTATAATGTAGGTAAGTGGTATCTATGGTTATTTATAAGTTCAATTTCTGATCGTCGTCAGACGATCAGACGTCAATTTATTTATTTTACTTTTAAAAACGCAATAAATGGCTATATGAAAGTCAATACTTCGCCTCTTGTAAAGCGCCATCTATGGAAGCCTTTTGTACCATTTTGTTTTTTTAATGAGCTGTCAGAAAACCTCTCATACTCATTGCCACTTTGGTGATGGTATTCATGAGGTAACGTAAGTTCTCGTTTACCTTCTATAGTTTTATAAAAAATATGCAGAAAAAGTTAACCTTATCGTAACATTAACATAGCTCTAAAGGTGCCAACTTGCTATATTGATTGTAAATATAAATAAAAACTTTTAAGTATTATAAAATGAAAAATAAAGCTTTTAAAATATTTATCTGCTATATCAAATTAAATAAACAGAAGCCACAACAACTTCAAGCAGTGCATAAATAAATATGTAACCAAGCGCATTCTTATCATTAATATGGATAACACTTAGTAGTTTTCCCTCTCGACATATTAGCCTACCTCATACTCTCAGGTAAGAGCCACGGTGCGAGCAAGGCACAAAGCATAGGCAGCGAGGTGGCAAGACACAGCATCCTCCAATCACCGATGCCGAGGGCGATCCAGGGCAGTACCAGGCAGCCGCCGCCAAAGTACACGGAAATGGACAGGTTAGCAACCCACGTGCGGTGGCTGATACCCACGTACTCTAGCACTGAAAGTTAGCACAGAAAAAATATTGACACGAAACCCTCAGACAATGAGTTCGCAGTAACAGCCCGTTCACACATGGTCCGTTTTACTGGAAACGTTTAACCGGATGTTTTTCTTTTTCATCAATGGCGCATGGAGTTGTATGAGCGACTTCACATATGACACAGTATTCCGTATACGTATTTACGGTACAAAAAAGGTATCCAGTAAAACGGACCATGTGTGAACGGGCTGTAACCGTCTTTTTTTCCTTTTATTTCCCTTGCTTACAATCTTGACATGTTTTTTTTTACGAACGATCGACAAAGATTTAATGGCGGTTAGATGATATGAAAGCCTACTATTAAGCTATGTTGAGGAAAAAATATTAAAAAGCGCAGCCCGGAAAGTTAAGATGTAATTTCAAATATTAGGTATTCGAGAATCAGATTTTTTTTTGCAAATATCTCAAGAACCACTAAATATTGCTGAACACACATGGGGTAAAAATAGTAGTTGTTGAGGTCCCCTGTTTATCCGTTGATTCCCTTCGCCTATTTCACCCTGTATATACTCATATCTTTGTTGTTGCCATTAGCTTACCTAAGATATAAATAAGTAGAAAGCAGCTGTCACAAGACATGCCGACCAAAAACCGACAGATCGAGAAGTCCCAAAAACCAGTCGTGAAGATGCTGCAGACGCCTCCGATGACTCCAAACAGGTTTGCCGCTGCAACAGAAGAGCATATTTATTTACTGACTGAAAGTGACTTGTGGATATCTCTAAAACGTAATATTAGGGACTTTGGGAAACTTGCTTGCCCACAACCAGTCAGATTACGTCAGGATATCATACAACACATATTATACAAGATGATCGACGAATGCAGAGCATTAAAAAAACCGACTCCACGTCAAAACTTTGGCTGAGCTATAATGTCATCAATGTAAACATTCTGCGAAACCATACATACCTTTCTTTTCAAAAATTTGAAATTTTCAATAAAGTGGGACTCAACCGATTTCGAAGTTTATATGGGACTAACTATGAATTCATAATTGTAATATCGAAATATCGTGTAACAAAGACAAAAAAACATACAGACGAATGGAGAACCTCCTCCTTTTTTGGAAGTTGGTTGAAAATAGCGTTCACTGAAATCCCGTCTTTCTGTCTTTAAAGTATCAACTCAAACACCGAAACCCAAAGAGAAACCCGGATTTCCATACAATTTTTGTCAATTGAAAAATGTTAAAGCTGCAAGCATTGCCACAAGATGGAGTTACATTAGAAATATAACGAAATAAAACAATATACAAAATAAATTCGATGGCCACAGTCGTGGTGACCCGAAAGCTCTACCGAGTGTCCGACTGGCAGATCTGGGTTCGAGTACCAGCCAGGATTGACCTTAAAAAGTATTTTATCAATAAAATTATATTTAAGCATTATAAAATGCCAAAAAATATACAGGGTTCGCTTATAATAGTCAATTATATTTTAATAGCAGATTAGGAATGATGAGTGGGTCTGAATTTCGAAAACAAAAAATTTTTTATCCATTTTTTTTTATGAATTACCATTTCGAAATTCTTCTCTGTGAGTAACATTTAAGATTAAACTACACTTTGTGACTACATAAAATTAGATGGAAACGTTTTTATTATTTGCTGTGTAGTTATTAACTACAGATCAAACTTTTGATCACTTAGAAGAATTTTGAAATTTTAATATATGAAAAATGTTTATGTGCACAATATTTTTAAAACAATTAATTTTTTTTTCGTAATTATGATATAACTCATCATTTCTAATCTGCTGTTTAAATATTATTGACTATTATAAGGCCACCCTATATAAAGCTATTGTTCCTGAGAAAGGATGGGGTCACAGAGAGAGTAACTCTACCTATTACCGGTGCAAAGCCAATGCAGGGCCGAAGTAAAATTTTCTAATTCATGAAACTATTATAATATTATTTTTTTATCCGTCGATGGCCTTGATAACCCTTTGTACGAGGTGATTATTCCAAGTAACTAATCAAGATCTAACTGACTTATAATCACACTAAAGCAATAATTACATATCTATCGATATAAAACTATAAACAAAGCTTAAAAGATAAATATTTATAAAGGTCCAATCTACAAATATTCATAAGATCTGCAAACAGTAACTCGAAAAGCTTATTATAAAACTAAAGATTACAGACGATAAAATGGCATGGGATTAAGCACAACAGGATATTTCTAGTTTCCAATCTATACTAATACTAGCTGACCCGGCAAATGTTGTTTTGCCATAAATAAAAAAAATAGATGTTGGCCGATTCTCATAGATACCGGATAAGCACATAAAATTTCATCAAAATCGGTCAAGCCGTTTCGGAGGAGTATGGAAACGATAAAATGATAAAGGATAAAGAGGAAACCTTTGTATTTTTGTATTGAATAGGCTCAAAAACTACTGGACCGATTTCAAAATTTCTTTTACCATTACTTAGAGGGATTCTTCCGAATCCGTATAGGCTACTTTTTATCCCGAAAATCCCGCGGGAATCGAAATTGCGCGGGTAAAACCGCGCGCAACAGCTAGTTACTTAATAATTTTGTTTACGGCTTGGCTGTGCAGTATACATATGACATACTGGTGACTTTTCCAATCAATTTTTTTCTTATCAAGACAACAGCAAGAACGTCATGCTCCCTCAGGCGGCATAGCTAGTGGTAGCGTCGGGTGTCGGGTCACCCTCTTCCCTAAAATATGGTTGAGGAGGGTGATGGCTGGTGCTTGCAAGACGTTGTACATTCAATTACAGAACGTTGTACGAGGGTGGATTGAAAAGTTCGCGGCCTAGTCAAGAAAACAGAATAAAGTACATACAAAAATATTTTTATTTTTCGACGTAATCTCCATTTAGCTCTATGCACTTCTTCCATCTGCTTTCCAGAGCTTCCATACCTGTTTTAAAAAAAGATTCCTCAAGGTTAACAGCGGCTTCGACCTCTTCATTCGTTAAAAATTTCTGCCCACCGAGGTGTTTTTTCAGGTTTGGAAACAGATGAAAGTCCGAAGGTGCCAAATCAGGAGAATAAGCTGGATGTGGCAACAATTCGAAACCACAATCACGAATTTGAGCCATAGACTCGACAGAGTATGGCTCAAATTCGTGACTCGGGCGTTGTCCTGGTGAAACAACACTTTCTTTCTCAGTAATCCTGGGCGTTTCTGTTTAATTTCTTCACGTAAACGGCGCAGAAGGGTAGTACGCAGAGTTTATTGTTTCGCCTTTTGGAAGGTAGTCCACCATAATGACACCCTTAGCATCCCAAAAAACCGATGCCATCACCTTGCCAGCCGACAGAATTGCCTTTGCTTTTTTCGGAGTTGGTTCACCTGATTTTTTCCATTGTTTGGATTGTTGTTTTGATTCTGGGGTATAGTGGTGAACCCAGGTTTCATCCATTGTCACAAATCTGTCAAGAAAACCTTGTGGATCAGCCTCGAACATCTCCAAACAGTCGCGAGAAATCGTGAGTCGAATTCGCTTTTGCTCTACTGAAAGCAATCTGGGGACCCACCTAGCCGAAACCTTAGAAAAGCCGAGTTCATGGACAATGATGTTTTGCGTTCGTTCATATGAGATGCCTATAGTGTCTGCAATTTCTCTGATAGTCAATCTACGGTCTTTCAATATGAGATCACACACTTTATTGATGTTTTCTTCGGTCGTAGACGTCATTGGCCTGCCGGAGCGAGGGTCATCTTCGATATTCTCTCGTCCACGTTTAAATTCTGCAACCCATTTTTTCACAGTGGTATAAAACGGGGCAGATTCCCCTAATGTTGTTTGCATGTCATCATGGATCTCCTTTGGTGTTAATCTTTTTTTAAACAAATATTTAATCACAGCACGTTGTTCAAATTTCTCCATTAGTGAAAATTTGTTCTACACACGTATTTATATTGTTCGTAAAATTTTATTTAAACAAGATATCAAATTGAAAATTCGCGGGCTGACAATTGAATAATGACAGTTCAAAATGACGGCAGAAAAAATAACAAAAGTTTTTGTTTTAATGGCCAGGCCGCGAACTTTTCAACCAATGTAGTACATTCAAACGCTTTTTAGCTACCTACGCCTTGTAGCCAATTTTGTAGCAAAATGAACAGTTTTTTTTAATATTGAATCGCGGCATTACTATGTCATATTTTAATGAACACTTACCTACCTATAAACATGGGCACTCTTCCGAAGACATCAGCATAGTATCCAAACACAATGCCTCCCACGATAGACCCGGAGAACGCAATAGTTTGCGACCAGGGAACCAGGTGTGCGCGGTCACAAACCCATTCTCTCTGCAAATATACAAAATATGGTGGTAAACAACATTTCAGCAAGTCCAAACGTCCAAATGCCTTTTTACGTTTGAACGTGTTGTGAGGATGTTCAGGGATTCTTATCCCTATTCTTATTCTTATTTCATAGAAGAAAGTCATAACTCCATCGGGGATAGATGTATCAAAAATGAGGAAGCCGGAAGAACTATTTATACTATCAATCATAATTACTCAATTGAAAAATAACGAGCAGTTTATCGGTTACAGTTTATCAGTTAAATCTTAATCGAATCAGCAGTGCTAGCACGGATCTTTTGTCGATCGTAAGTTTACGAATGCTCGTATAGTATGGAGTCGGTTGCAAGTTTTTAGTAACAATGTAATTTTTTATTTTACAGTTATTTAAGAGTAGAACCTGTTAACAAACATTCAAAATTAACAAGGAACACATTTATTTAAGCTGACCGTGCGGCAATGGATAGATTTCAATTATTGCTTGCAAAACCGTCTCCATACTATACGAGCATTCGTAAACTTACGATCGACAAAAGATCCGTGCTAGCACTGCTGGAAGTGTATGGTATGGATAGCAAAAAAAACACACGGATAGTTTTAAAATATAGTCATTTGGTATTTTAAGGTTGTGCCCTTTTAATAAGTTTACTGCAAACACGAGAGGAGCTGGCTCTTCACAAACATTGCCGAACACATCCCTGCCGGATTGGTAATAGTCTTTATTGTACACCAACAAGATTACACAGTTTAAGTAAGAATTATGCAATTAAATACATACATAAATTCACGCCTGTAAGGGGTCGGTCGGCAGAATACCAGAGGTTATAAAACCACCTGATGTCACGTTTGACAAATTGGAGGCATTATAATGGTGGAGACAGACTATTGCAGTGACATGGGGTCAGCAGCCTATCGTACAAAAATACCTCTAATAAAACCTCCTATACCTCCCTTACTGACTTTTACAGTTTGCCCGGGAAGAAGCATGGAAGAAATTAAATATAAATATACTAAAGGCTGCCATACCGCTGGAGAGCGATTTCTATCAGGTGAATGGTTAATGGTTGTCGCTATCGGATATATAAAAAAACATGACTTTATTATAAGTGATCTCAATTGAACTTACTTCTGATACAACGGTTGGATAAGGTATATCTTCAAGTAGAAACTCCCAGCCGTGCTGGCAAGGTACTATGGGCGTGCTGGGGTCAGGCGGCACAAGAGTCTGAAGGATCTGGTCGTAGTCTGCGGAGTACATGTTGCAGTGGTCGTAATCTTCGCCACTAGCCAGCAGAGGAATCGATAGGTTTCGCCTGTACAGTGAGAAAGACAGAAGTTAAAAAAGCTGTAATCAACATTACATAAGGGCAAAAATAGTTTTGTCCTATACCCATAGGGTTGTTTTTTAATCACCGGCCAATTTTTTTTACACAATAAGTATAATTTATAAAAACGATTTTTGCAAAAAAAATATGATTTTTTCATAAGGAAATTAATATATGATATATTAATATATGATTACCATTAAAATAAGGACGACTACGAGGTACTACAAAATATCTTGTTTTACTAAGTCGTAGTATTATCAAAGATATGCCGCGTCGTAGTAACTGTGATCATCAACAGCGACTATTTGTAAAAGAGTTTATGGTTCCTTATCTATATTTTTTTTCTACTGACCGATACTAAAATAAATATACAGGTACGTTTATATAGTATCAAAGAAAATAACATTTCCATAACACAAGCTATGCTTAGTTTGAACCCATATGCATGTCTCATCAAATGGAGGCAATATTTGCAATTATCATTATCATTTGCAGACTACACTACAACCGATCCAAATCCGAGAAAATAAGAATCTATCATATAATTTTTGTATGAAAAGACGGATGATGGATGACGGATGCCGGAATGGAGTGCGTAACCCCCCGTTCACACATGGTACGTTTTACTGGATACGTTTTACCGGATACGTTTTTTTTCATCGATGGCGTATGGAGTTGTATGTGCGACTTCACATATAGCACAGTATTCAGTATACGTATTTTCGATACAAAAAAGTAAAACGTATCATGTGTGTTGTTAGTTACCATGAAAATAGTTCTACGGCTACGCCGCCGCCGCCGGAACGTCATATCTCGGATTGACATAGGATAAGAATCGAATGTAGTGCGAAACCGCTCTTATGGCAGGTTTTATCTATCTCTCCAATTGGTTCTGTAACGCAGCGGAAACAACTCGCAAGTTTGGAGACGAAAAACCGCGCGCGTTTGGTTACTAGTCCAAGTAAAATAGCGTTAGGTATACTTATATTTAGTTTTATCATTATTTTTTTATTTGTCATTGAATTCTTAGATATATTTAAATTGTAGGTACACAATAGCACAACATTAGAGAGCGCTTTGTTTCCGTCGTCATAAGTACGTCACAACTATGGTCCAGATTTTACACATTTTTTGTTTACTTTCTTCTTATTTTAGATTAATTTACAAATATAATATCTGTTGACGTTTTTATAGTAAGAAAAGCGTAGTCATTGAACACAGATGTAGTCAAATGTATTTTGAATCATATTTTGTTTTCTTTTTATTTAATAAATATTGGACTATAGTTATATAGCATGTTGACAACTATGGTCCAGGTTAAAACGTATGGCAATAGTTGCTTATTGCGATCAATTTTACCATAGTTAAGTGCTTTATTTCATAGAATACTGAGTACTCTAAGACAAAAACACAAATTCGTTACCTTCAATTTAAGTCCAATTAGGTATTTTTTATGCACTGTAACCAATACTAATAAACAAAAGTTTTCGACACTCACAAAGCCCGCGTAAACAAGTTCTTTTTGCGAACATCGAATGGCATCCATGGCGCCACTTGCCAAATGTACGTAAAACTAATCTCTTCGTGCCTTAAGGACGCGTTTCCGCAAATCTTCAAAATAGGGTATTTTCTGGTACATATTATGATAAAATGGCGCAAAGTTTAGTATAATTACAAGTACTAATAGATAGATAAGACTTTCATCTCCATTTATGATATAAAAATAATATAAATAAATTTGTTTTTGTGGCTTAAAAACTAATTTTGCGATGCCTCGTCGCACGAAAATGACGATTTTAAGCCAATTTACGGTACCACTTTTGGTATGAAAACACAAGTATTTATGAATAAAAGAAATACTATTCGATGGTTGACATGTTCATTTTTGATAATAAGCATTTTTTTCTTTGAAATTACTACTAAAAACCCTTTAAAAAAAAATAAAACCAAACACGTAATTTTCTTCATGTTTGTATAAATGCGTAAATCTTAACACACTGTGGTAAGGGTTATTATACTTTAGCAAATAATGTCAATATCATTCCAAACAAGAACTAGATATCTTCAGTCTGCGCCATAGATGAAAATAAGTACTAAAGTATAGATGGCCGTCTCGCCGTTTTTGCACTTGGGCGCCAACTAGGCCCCGGGACCGGAACTAAAAAGCGGGGAAAGGGTGCGGGCGGGGGATGCTTCATCTAAAATATTAAAGAAAGTTTTAGAACTACTTGCAGAACTTCAGCCTAAATGGAAATAATCCTCGAATTATCCTCGAACAACAAAAAGTCTAAATTGGTAAAAAGTTGAAAACGCAAACGTATTTCACTGAAAACCAACGGATTCTCAGTGATACAACGTCTTTGAATCGCATAGTGCGTAATACAACACAAAATTTGTGTTGCCAGGATTTAAAAAAATATTCCTCCCAGCTATTGATACTGATTCAGTTTAGTAGTTTTTTTTTATTTGCTCACAAAAAGTTGTTACAGGAAACATATGAAAAAACACCGAAGTTGATAAAAAAAAATGAAAAAACACTAAGGGACAACTCAGACCATGTTGATCTGTAAAATTGTAGCCATAGATATGCTTATTCAAGATTTTAGTAAACCAAATATTACCTACTCAATAATTAGGTGAGTATTAATACGTGTTTTTCATTAAGCAAGCTACAATAGGTTTATTTGAATAAAAGTGAATAGCTTAATAGTGTGTTATTAAATCTACTATTAATTGTTACTTTTTTTGAGTGGCAGCTCTATTATGAACGCTATTTGAACGCATTTTTTCTACTCGTAATAGTTCCGAGCCCAAGGGTATGGTGGCGTTAGTTTATATCAGAATTTCCCAATTGTATGGAAGACGGACTAGCATGGTCTGCGCTCAGCCGCTGTCGAGAGTGGACCTGTATCGCTTTTGAGTTATTTTTCGTGCTAAGAAACATCGCTGTACATACACAATTTATTACATCAAACAAGTCTCGATACTTGACGCTCTCTGAACTGAGTTGAAAAGGTAATAATATAATTTTATTGAAAAAAAAAATTACAAAACCTTTTATGATTAGGATTGAATTTGGAAACTTGGAATCATTATGTTTGTTAGGACTAAACCTTATCTCCAGTTCTGGTAGTGGGGTCTGAAGGTATACCTCGAGGTGCTACTGGTACTCCTAGACAGGTAAAGCTAGGTATATCGAGTTTGGGCTCATTTTGATTCGAAGGAAGAGACCTTACCACCAGTTTTGGTAGTAGGAGCTGAAGGTATACCTTAAGGTGCTACTGGTACTCGTAGACCGATAGAGCTAGGCATGTCGAGTTTGGGTTCATTTTGATTCGCAGGACGAGACCTTACCACCAGTTCTGGTAGTAGGAGCTGAAGGTATACCTCAAGGTGCTACTGGTACTCGTAGACCGATAGAGCTAGGCATGTCGAGTTTGGGTTCATTTTGATTCGCAGGACGAGACCTTACCACCAATTCTGGTAGTGGGAGCTGAAGGTATACCTCGAGGTGCTACTGGTACTCCTAGACGGGTAAAGCTAGATATATCGAGTTTGGGTTCATTTTGATTCGTAGGACGAGACCTTACCACCAGTTCTGGTAGTGGGAGCTGAAGGTATACCTCGAGGTGCCATTGGTACTCCTAGACGGGTAAAGCTAGTTATATCGAGTTTGGGTTCATTTTGATGCGTAGGACGAGACCTTACCACCAGTTCTGGTAGTGGGAGCTGAAGGTATACCTCGAGGTGCCATTGGTACTCCTAGACGGGTAAAGCTAGTTATATCGAGTTTGGGTTCATTTTGATGCGTAGGACGAGACCTTACCACCAGTTCTGGTAGTGGGAGCTGAAGGTATACCTCGAGGTGCCATTGGTACTCCTAGACGGGTAAAGCTAGTTATATCGAGTTTAGGTTCATTTTGATGCGTAGGACGAGACCTTACCACCAGTTCTGGTAGTGGGAGCTGAAGGTACCATATTTTAAAAGAACTGAACAGGACACAAGGAACTGAAATCTATAGGCGGTCAGATTTGGTGGAATCGGGTTTTCATATTTAAAAGAAATAATAAAATTTATGGACAAAGGATAATGCAAGTGATTGGGCTCCAAAAAAAAAGTCATTGTGCAGAGATGAGATGAGAGTCAGATTATAGATTAGACACATGTCATTCATATTTGTTAGGACGCCAAAAAAATTAGCCCTGGGAAAAAAAAGATATGACCAAAAATACATTTTGCGTTTAATAGAATAAAAATCGTTTTCTTTTATGATACAGAAACTGAACGCCCGTAGATTTCTACGAGTGTATTCGTATAACCTTTACAGCCATTGACTACGAAACGAGTTGTTGAGGATGGCTGGCCTACCTAGTACCTATTGTTTATTTAAGTAGGTATTTGCAGTAAACTGTACCTGTGTTGATATTTTACTATAATCTTAAGTGTTTATTTAAATAAAGTTATAGTAAGCGAGTAGGTTTGCGTCTGTATGTTCCTGCGAAGGTAATCCTATGTTAATTAATACAGTCCGCGCGGGGTGTGAAGGCGCGGGCCGAGGGAAGATCGGCAGCGCCCGCACATCTACGAGTCAGTTGCGTTTGACACTTCGGAACATACGGTCGCGCACCTAATTGCGCTAGCTATTTTGAAAACCCATCAAATTCTTAATTATTTATCTCCCGTCGTCTACAAAGTTTGGCCATTCGAGCCGGAACAATTTGTGCAACCACGTCTGGGAACGAAACCTGTAAGCAGGGTCGGGATGGCGCTATTTCAATCGCCACGTACACGTGGTCAGCGCCACGCCGAACGACAGAACAAGATGGATGCCGTCAAGTCGGAGATAGTTCCAGCAACTCAACCGCCGCTTAATGTCACAGCAACGGCTGTAAGTTTGAAAACTAAACTATCGCAATCTAGTTCATCTGCCGCTAGAAGAAAATTACTCATAGCTAGGGCGGAAGAAGAAAAAATAAAAATCGATCTTGAAATCAAAATGAAGCAGAAAGAATTAGTTGACAAGCAATTAGAAGCTAATCTAGCTGAAATAGAGAGCTGTACGGGCTCATCAAGTAGCCACAACCAAAATAAGGTAGAAGACTGGTTAGAAAAGAGTGCATGCGACAAATTGCCGCATTTTGAAGACCGTCAGCCACAGCAGAGCGATCCCAGTATGAACAGGCTCGTGGATACCTTACAGGAAGCCATTACCACTGCGTCGTTAAACGCAAAGGTCCAGCAGCATCACCTACTCACGCGGCTTGCCACGTCAAAAGATTTACCGCAGTACTACGGTGAACCTATGGAGTGGCTGCAATTTAAAAAGGCGTTTTATGAAAGCACTGAACTGTGTAACTACAGTGATACTGAAAACATCTGGAGGCTTAGAAAGTGCCTAAAAGGGGACGCCAAAGAAGCTGTTTATTCACTGCTCATAGGTAACACGTCACCAGATATTATAATGGACACACTTCAGCTGCAATTTGGTCGACCAGAAAAGATTATTATGAAAATTACGAATGCTATCAAGAAAATGCATAATCTACCGCAGCATTATCATAGTGAGATTGTAAATTTTTCCATAAAAATAAGAAATTATGTTGCCGCCATAACTGCCATCGAGCGCAAAGAATACCTGGCTGGACCAGAGTTATTAAATATAATAATCTCGAAATTTCCTACATTGCTTTTATCAAAATGGGTAGATTACGTTGGTGAACATCACAACTGCGCGAAAAGTACATTAGAAAAATGCGACAGTTTTCTACAGATGGAAGCAAAAAAGTCGGCTGCAGCTGGTATATCTCATTTGAGAGAGCCGACGACGACAAGACATCAAGAACAAAGAAAACCTCACTATGTCCTAGCCGCTGTTCAAGACGATCAAACGAAATGTAGTTTTTGTAGAAGAGGCAAACATGACTTATCGTACTGCCCGAAGTTCAGGAAAGCCTTGAGAAGAGACAGATGGAAGTTTATAAAAACCAGAAACTTCTGTTATAAGTGTCTGAACCCACGTCACGTAGATACTACTTGTACTGCACCTAACTGTGACATAGAGGGTTGTGGGAAACCACATCACAAACTACTACACTGGAACAGCAGCCATCAGCAGACGTCACAGCGACCGGACGAGCACAGTTTGTGGCAGCAGCAGCAGACGTCACAGCGACCGGACGAGCACAGTTTGTGGCAGCAGCAGCAGACGTTACAGCGACCGGACGAGCAAAGCCCGCGGCAGCAGGTTCCGCCGCCGCCGGAGTCAGTCGCCCACGTCGTCAGCGAAGTGGAAACCCAGCGACTATCGAGGACGCTACTTAAAATTGTACCGGTAACACTTGCCGGACGTAAAGGTAACATTCAGACTTATGCTCTGTTAGATGATGGATCTACCATCTCCATGATTTCCTCTAGTCTAGCTGAGAAGGCTAATCTTCACGGCAAATCTATAGTTTTACGTGCTAAATGTGCCTGGGACTCGGGTGAACTTCGTAGTCCATGTCAATTAATTAGTACTAAAGTCAATAATTTTCCATTACGATGTTATAAAATCAGTGAACTTAAGTTACCCCAGCAAATAGTACCTATTGTAAAATCTCATACCGAAAACGGCCAAATTAAATTTAAGATTTTAAATAATAATAAATTAATCCAACCTGAATTGTTAATTGGACAGGATAATTATAGCTTAATTCAACCTAAGATCTGTATTAAAGGTGAGTCATCGTATTTCACAGAAACCCCCTTAGGTTGGTGTATGCATGGGCCTTCAAACAATATTTCTAATAACTACGTCAATAACGTAACAGCTGGTCGCTTGTCACCTTCTCTTAGCCGCTCGAACTTAAATGATAATACTCGTAATTTCGCAGTTTTCGCCGAGACCGCCGCCGTCTCTGCACTTGCTAGTGCTAGGTGTGATTTTGCGTGCTTCAAATCTCAGCTTAGTTATGATGCAGACTTGCATGAGCTTATACGTCGCAATTTTGCTATAGATTCAATTGGTATAAGTAACAATTTACGTACTAACCCCGACGATTCTCGGGCAGTGTCAATTTTAAACAATACTGCCAGCTTTGTTAATGGGGAGTGGTACGTAGGTTTACCGTGGAAACACGACAATTTTAAAATGCCTTGTTCGTATAACATGGCTGTAAATAGATTAAATTCTGTCAAAAGAAAATGTTTACAGAATAGTCAATTTGCATTTCAATACTTGGAAAGAATAAACCATTTATTAGTTAATAAGTACGCATGTGAATTACCTAATCAGACTCCCACGAGATTTAATGAATGGTTTTTACCTCATTTCGCAGTTAGCAATCCTAATAAAAATAAATTAAGGCTTGTTTTCGATGCTGCCGCTAAATGTGATGGCTATTGTTTGAATGATTATTTACTTACAGGACCAGACCTGTTAAGGTCATTGTTTGGAATTATGTTGCGATTTCGAGAAAATTCTATAGGTATAATTGGAGATATCAAAGACATGTTTTTAAGAATTAAAATTAGGGTAGAAGATCAATCGTCATTACAATTTCTTTGGTTCCATAATAAAAATAGCGATATAAAAAAATATTGTATGACTTCTTTGATTTTTGGAGCTAAGTGTTCACCATTTATTGCACAGTTTATAAATCAGTATAAAAATACCGAAAGATTTATTAAAACATTACCTTACGCTGTTAAGGCCATACGACATAATCAATACATGGATGATTATATAGATAGTTGTAATGATATTCAGTACGCAAAACAATTAATTCACGATATAAGTTTCATTAACAAACAGGGAAACTTCGAAATGTGCAACTGGATGACTAACTGTATGCCTGTACTGGAAGATATGCCAAATGAGTCCTTAAGTAATACTGCCGTAAGATTTGATATTGATGGTACTGTAGAAAGAACTCTTGGTCTTTTGTGGTATCCCAAGGACGATGCGTTAGGGTTCGATCTTTCATTTAAACGGATTCCTAGTGACATTTTAGAGTTAAAATGTAGGCCTACAAAAAGACAGTTATTGAAAATTGTAATGTCTATTTATGATATTCACGGATTTTTAATGCCATTTACAATTAGAGCTAAAATTTTATTACAAAAGATATGGAAAACTGAATTACAATGGGATGATCAAATAACAATAGATTTCGATATTTCTTTTCGTGAATGGATGAATCAATTAAAAACATTCAATAATTTACGCATTCCTAGGTGGTATTTCAGGAGTGAGCGAGACGAGCCATCAAAAGCTGTAAGAGAGAGCGAAACAGCATTAGAATTGCATGTGTTTTGCGATGCGTCGCCTTCTGCGTACGCTGCGGTTGCCTACTGGCGTAAGCTAAACAAGGATGGAAGTATACAGGTTTCTTTCGTAGCTAGTAAAAGCAGAGTTGCGCCTATCAAATCTGTAAGTATACCTAGATTGGAACTGCAGGGTGCATTGATAGCGAGCCGATTAGCGGATGTCATAAGAAAGGAACATAGATTTCAAATTAACGTTACACATTTATGGACGGACTCAACTACTGTACTTCATTGGATTAGAAATCAAAGTAAGACTTATAATGTTTTTATTTCGAATCGGTTAAGCGAAATTGATAGTTTAAGTAACATTAACGATTGGCATTATGTACCTACACATTTGAATATAGCAGACGTAGCTACTAAAGATAGATTTTATAACTTAAATAGTAACTGTGAATGGTTCCGTGGGCCACAGTTTCTGTATGAAAAGGTGACCCCACGCTGGACACCTGAGACAAAAGACAACTTAGATTTAGAAATGATAAATTTAGTATGCGTTAATGATTATATTAATTTACCTGTTCCGGATTCAACACGTTTTTCCTCGTGGTTAAAATTGAAACGAACAATGGCCAGAGTTTTGTTTTTTATGAATAAATGTAGAAGGAAAGAAATAGTTTTTAACTGCAATTTAATTAATGAAGCCGAATTATTTATTTTAAAACAAGCACAATACGAATCATGAAATTAATTTGCTTAAAAATGGTGAACCTTTAACTAGAAATAGTCGATTAATAAGTTTGACACCTTACATCGACAGTAAGGGTTTATTACGCGTAGGGGGCCGAATAGGTGCGGCATCTAATGTTAGTAACTCTGTCAAATCGCCTATTATTTTATGTGGAAAACACCCGGTTTCCAAACTTATTGTACGGTATTATCATTTAATGGCAGCTCACGGTCATAATGAATTGGTAGTCAACGAACTTAGACAAAAATATTGGTTAACTAATATGAGACCTACTGTTAGATCGGTTGCTTCGAAATGTAACTACTGCAGGAATAGACGGGCGAACCCACAACCACCGCGACTTGGTGATCTTCCGGAGCAGCGACTGCGCCATCATGAGCGCCCCTTCACCTGCTGCGGCGTGGATCTGTTTGCTCCCGTAGAGGTCACCGTCAATCGCCGTAGGGAGAAAAGGTACGGTGTGTTGTTTACCTGCCTCACAGTCCGCGCCGTTCATATCGAAATGGTTCCCTCACTCACGACAGACTCCATGATCATGGCACTCAGAAGGATGGCTGCCCGTCGCGGATGGCCTAGCGTTATTTATTCCGATAATGGCACCAATTTGCGTGGAGCTGATGCCGAACTTAAGAGATCATTTGCTGATTTGGATCGCGAGCGTCTACTTGACGCTACCGCCACTAGGGGAGTTGACTGGCAGTTTATCAGCCCACAGAGTCCCCATATGGGGGGAGCGTGGGAGAGGATGATAAGAACGGTAAAGAGGGCGTTGAAGGTCATACTGAAGGAGAGGGCCCCGAGAGAGGAGGTATTAATAACGCTCTTAGCTGAGGTTGAAAATATAGTTAATAGCCGTCCACTTACCCACGTCGCAGTCGATCCTCTAAGTGCTGAAACTCTAACACCTAATCACTTTCTCTTAGGATCTTCAAGTAACTTACCTACGCCAGGGGTGTTCGATGACAACGACATTGGCCTTAGACGCTTATGGCGATCTGCTCAGCGCCTTACGGACATGTTTTGGCAGCGATGGGTAAAGGAAGTTTTACCCGACTTATTACCGCGCAAAAAATGGAGTGTTGAGGGAACTCAACTGAAGGTAAATGACGTCGTCATAGTTGTAGATCCAAACGCGCCGCGCAACACTTGGTCTAGGGGGATAATTGAATCAGTACACCCCGGAGCTGATGGTAGGGTCAGGGTAGTAGGTGTGCGTACTAGGCTAGGCGTGGTTAAGCGACCAGCTGCTCGTGTTATTCGGTTGCCTTGCAATGATGTTGCTAGTTCAACACTAGGGGGGAGGATGTTGAGGATGGCTGGCCTACCTAGTACCTATTGTTTATTTAAGTAGGTATTTGCAGTAAACTGTACCTGTGTTGATATTTTACTATAATCTTAAGTGTTTATTTAAATAAAGTTATAGTAAGCGAGTAGGTATGCGTCTGTATGTTCCTGCGAAGGTAATCCTATGTTAATTAATACAGTCCGCGCGGGGTGTGAAGGCGCGGGCCGAGGGAAGATCGGCAGCGCCCGCACATCTACGAGTCAGTTGCGTTTTGACACTTCGGAACATACGGTCGCGCACCTAATTGCGCTAGCTATTTTGAAAACCCATCAAATTCTTAATTATTTATCTCCCGTCGTCTACACGAGTGAATATTGTAAATAAATACGATTATTGGTAAAAAAAAGTGCTTGTGTGATCCTTATAAGTACCTAATGGGTTGGCTACACAGTAGTAAACCGCGATTAGTTCGTCTCTTTTCTTAGTATAGCGACTTCCCTTCTTATTATCGTCGAGCGAGACAGCAGTGCGCTGTCACAAAAGAGATGTTATTAATCTGTCTCTTTTCTTACTATAGCGAACTTTTTGCGGCACTGGTTCGGCGACATTGGAAGCACGGTTTACAACTGTGTAGCCACCCCTTTTGATTTGATTTGTCTTTTTTCTTACTTTAGCGATGTCTCTTATACGGCACTGTTTCGGCGACATTGGAAAAGCAGTTTACAATGAGGAGTGACAGAACAAAACATGACAATTCCATGAATTTGAATTTGAATTTGAATTTGAATTTGATGTCTAACTTTTCACAAAAGGTCAAAAACCAGCAACTACTTTGCCTTTGTTTAATTACAGAAAATATGGGTTCTAATGAATAAATAAATGTAAAAACTTATTAAACATGTTTTTTTTTATTTTTTTTTATTTAAAATTTTGTATATATTCTTATGTAAAAAATGGAAATATCATGTTCTGATCAGACGAGATGAAAATATCATGATTTGTACCAAAATCCACTATTGAGTGCACCAACAGTTGACTGCTCAGACATGCTTGTAAATCACTTGAAAAAACTTCAAAGTACTCAATTTAGTTATAATTATTACTCAAAGCTTATTTTTTACACGAATTAACGACTAACTATCCAATAATATTTTGACATTGACTTGAATCAAGTCATGTGACATAAGTCAAACAAATTTTTTTTTTTCACAGTCAAACAAACAGCCCAACCATAGACAAAATAATAAACTATTTTACGGCTTCGGCATTCTAGGATTTAAGCTAATAAAGCGTTAAAAAGTCTGTATGACAGGAAACATAGGAAATAACCTATTTTGTGCCAACTTTCCATGTGCGTAGCAGAAATGTATGAAATGTATCATGTTTTGTTCCAATTTCGTTTATTAATATTTTTAAACATGGAAATATCATGATTTGAATCAAACTATCAACTTTACAGGCGATTTACTGGAGGAATTACTATGATTTGAACCACACCAGCTTAACAAGCGATGTAATTTATGGTATTCTGTCGAATGTCATTGCTAACTTTTTTTTTACTAAATGCGGAAATATCATGTTTTGTTCCGTCACTCCTCAAATGTGTAACCACCCCTTATGAAATAATAGTATGTATGGTTTATCTAATACTGCCATTTAGAATAAGCTAATGTGTTGGTATAAGTGGTTATCGTTAATGAAAAAAGTAAGACTTTTAAACACATGATTTATTATTTCATTCATTACCATTGGTAAGAGTTCTTAAACATAAAATAAGTACTATTTTTGAAGACGTTATTCATTATTTCAGTACAATTAAACAAACATCATAAATTATAAAAGGAATAGTACTTTTAAACACATGATTCATATTAACAATACAATTAAATATCATAATCATAAAAGAAGTTCGACTTTCGACTCGAACCCCGAAATGTTTCGAATAAAATGGACAATGCGCGCTAATAATGTGCTCCGAGAAAGAGATAGAGAGCGTTAATGAAATCTAGTTGTAATAATTATATAACCACTATTAGACTTTACTAGCTTATTCTAAACGGCAGTATTAGATGAACCATACATACCATATTTTTTCTTATATAAAGTTTATATGCTGGCAAGTATTTGAATGGAAACGTAAATCTTATATTTATCGTTTTTGTTTTTATTTTGTTTTTTTTTTTTATATATTTATTTGATTAGGTGTATTTAAATTTAGTTTATTTGTATATTATTATTATTTTATATATTATTATATAACGTTATAACCTGCATCACATGGATGATAGTAAGAGAGATAGTTCTGCTTTCTTTGAATCGAGTTCAGATCAACAAGGTGAAAGTGACTCAAGCTTTTATAGCACTTCTCAAACCCTTGGAGATTTCTTACAGTCACAATACTCGGATGTCCCACATAACTTTAATGTAGTTCATATAAATGCACAAAGTATTCCTGCCCATCACACAGATATGCTTGATACCTTCAACTTTAAAAGCCTCCACGCAATTCTCGTGTCTGAATCCTGGCTGAAACCTTGTCTTCCCTCCACTTTGTATGCTATCCCTGGATTTCAGCTGATAAGGAATGACAGAGCTTGTAGAACAGGTGGTGGTGTGGCTATTTATTTAAGAATGGGCTTAAAATTTAATGTGATCTGTCAGTCTAACGAGTCTTCAGGCTCAAGACTGGAGTATATTTTTATTGAAATTGCCCTTTCCCACACTAAGTTCCTTTTAGGAGTTGTTTACAGCCCATCGCTGCAAATAAATTATTTTGGGGAACTTGAAAAGCTTTTGGAAGACATTACTCCTCAATATAGCCACACCATCATTATGGGCGATTTTAACACATGCATGTTAAAAAACGATCATCGAACTACTAAGCTCAAATCAACTGTCCAATCCAGTAACCTTCAAATTGCCCCTCTCAATGCTACGCATTACTTTCCCAACTGTGCTCCATCACTTTTAGATTTGATAATCGTTTCTTCCCTGAATCATATTGCCAAACATGGCCAGCACACTGCTGATGCTTTCTCGTACCATGACCTTTTGTATTTATCTTATAAGATCCGTTCTCCTAAAGTTAAACCCAAAATCCTCCTGCGACGTAATTTTGCTGGTATGGATAAAGATAAACTCTGTGCAGATGCAGCTGAAATAGATTGGTCATCGATTGAAAGTTTGACAAATGTAAGCGAGCAGGTGGATTTGTTAAACCGTCACCTGATAGACGTTTATGACCGACATGCTCCAATCCGACCTGTAAAAATTAAGTACCTGCCTGCTCCTTGGCTAACAGAAGATATTAAAATGCTCATTAAGAAAAAAAATTCAGCACGTTCCAAATATAAAATTGACCCCAGCGATAAAAACCATCAGCGGTACAAAGCTATTAGAAATCTCTGCAATAAGATGTGTAGGGATGCACAACGCCGCCATATTCACAAATCAGTCCAAAATGAAACTCCGGGAAAAGTCTGGAAATTTTTAAAAACATTGGGCATTGGCAAATCTCCAGAAAATATTACTCCTATTTCAGATTTAAATGCCTTGAATAAGCACTTTTCCTCAAATTCACTAATGGATAGATCAGATTTAAATCAAACCATTAAACATATTTCATCTTTGCCATGTCCAGAATACCCTATGTTTCAGTTTCGTCAATTTTCGGTTTGTGACGTAAGGAAGAATATCCTATCCATTACTTCCAATGCCGTAGGAAGCGACAGCATTAGTCGTGCTATGATCTTACCTTTACTCGACATTATTTCTCCCATCATTACAAAAATATTTAATTTTTCTATTTCCTCCGCCACTTTTCCCGAATCCTGGAAACAATCCAACATTATTCCTTTACCTAAAAAGTGTAAACCTGAATCCTTTTCTGACTACCGCCCAATATCTATTCTTCCGTTCCTTTCGAAGGTGCTAGAACGCCTAATCCACCACCAACTCCAACTTTTCCTTAACAATAACAACTTGTTAAATCCTTTCCAATCCGGATTCCGTCCTGGACATAGCACGACTACTGCCCTCGTAAAAATTACTGATGATTTGCGTCTGAACATGGAAAACAAACAGTTAACTTTGTTGACCTTGCTCGACTTTAGTAATGCGTTTAATACGGTGGACTTCGGTATTCTTCTTGGGGTCTTACACTCGCTTAACGTATCTCCAACGACAATTGACTGGTTTCGTAGTTATCTACAAGGACGCCGGCAAAGAATACGCTTAGAGGATTGTGTATCTGATTGGTGTACCACAAAGGCTGGTGTCCCCCAAGGTGGCGTGCTATCTCCTCTCTTATTTTCTATTTTCATAAATTCTATCACACATTCCTTATCTTCTTCCTACCACTTATATGCAGATGATCTTCAAATATATACTCAAGCTCACCCGGATGATATTCACGTTGCAATTCGTACAATGAACAGTGACTTGAAACAAATATTAGAATGGAGTCAAAGCTACGGTATCAAGGTCAATCCATTAAAAACTCAAACCATAATAATTGGTAGTACTAAAATGTTGGCTAAAATTAAAATTAACTTGCTTCCGCCTGTTGAATTTGACGGTGTGCATATTCCCTATGCTAGTACAGTTAAAAACCTAGGTGTGTACTTTGATAATACGCTGTCATGGAAACACCACGTTGACACGGTGCGTAGAAAGATGTTTGCCGCAGCAGGAGCTTTAAGGCGTTTACAGAACTTTTTACCCATACCAACAAAAGTTGCTTTAGCACAGTCACTTCTACTCCCAATACTGGACTATGCAGATGTCAGCTATCTCGACTTATCTGAGGAGCAACTTAATAAACTTGAGCGCCTTCAAAATTTGTGTATCCGGTTCATATTTTCATTACGAAAGTATGACCATATTTCAGAATTTCGCGATAAGCTCAAGTGGCTCCCGATTCGCCTTCGCAGGAATACACACACTTTATCACTTCTCTATAGGACCCTTTTCTACCCATGCCTACCTCAGTATTTGAAGAAGTGTTTTCGGTTTAGACATGAGGACCACGACCGAAACCTACGGTCTTCCAACAATTTATTACTATCCACGCCTCAACACTCTTCAGAAATATTTCACAGATCCTTCACCGTACGTGCAGCATGTTTGTGGAACTCTGTACCACCTTCCATACTTGCGGCAAAGACTATCCTGTCATTCAAACGAAAATTAAAAGAATTTTATTTACGTCAATAATATATTACCTATGTATTATTTATTTAAATATGAAATAGAATATATATTGTATGTATACGTATATATATTAATATTTATATATGTATGTTATGTATGTATTTGTGTATTAGAGTTTATACAAATATTATAAGTAATTTGTTTGATTAGCGTTTTACCGTCTAAATACTCTGCCCATAGATTTAATTTTTTTTTTTGTTTTGTTAATTTAAGGTTTTTTTTTATAATTTTTATTTTGTATTTCATTTTAAAAGGTTACCTGGAAGAAATCGCTTGTAGCGATAAGGTCGCCTAATTGTCAGTTTCTATGCTTGTTATTACCATGAAATTGTATTTTTATCTTATTTGGCAATAAAGAGTATTATTATTATTATTATTATTTTTTAAATATTTTCTCTCCGAGGAGGTTAATAAAGGTACGGGCCGAAGCCAAGTACTTACTTATAGTTAATTTGCTAAAGAAAGAAACTTTCGGACTATCCTACATGTGTTGAGAATAACGGCTTTCTGTAAAAGGTAGACTTTGGAGGTGTGAATATTGAGAATGTTGAGATTAGTGTGTAGTGTGTTTGGTATGACGCCTGTAGATGAAATTATAATAGGGATTGTTCTGACAGCACTAACTTGCCATTGTGTTTTTAGTTCTATTGACAAATCAATATATTTGGATATCTTTTCAGAATGTGTGGCGAGAAGGTTATGAGTGTTGCAAATGGATATGTCAATAAGAAATACGGTTTTATTTAATTTATTTAAAACGGTGATATCAGGTCTGTTAAAGTGAATAGTTTTATCAGTGATAATTGTTCTATCCCAGTAAATCCTGTATTGGCTATTTTCTAATATTATTTGTGGTTTATATTTGTAATAGGGAATTTGCTCTGTAAGAAACTTAAACTGGTATGCTAGATTTTGATGGATAATTGCAGCCACTTGGTCGTGTCGGTGTTTGTAGTCCGTTTGCGCGATGGCTCGGCAGGCGCCAGTGATGTGCTGTATTGTTTCTGGCGCACTGCGACAGTGTCTGCAACTATCCGTTGAGAGGTTTGGTGTATGTATTATATATTTTTGATAATTACGGGTATCAATGACCTGATCCTGGATCGCAAGCATAAAGGCTTCAGTCTCTGGGAACAGTTCGCCGCGTGACAGCCAAGCGTTCGATGCTTCTTTATCGACGTGGGGCTGCTGCAAGTCGCTGTGGTGCCTTCCGTGTAGAGACTTCTGCTTCCATACTGCGAATTTTTCTCTATTGTCAACAATTTTTTCATTTCTTTGGACATTTATGTCTCGTAAATTTAATGGTGAAAGGCGTTTGTCATTTTGGACTATGGTGTGATGCAGATGGGACTGTTCTGACTGTTCATGAAAATATTTTCGTAAAGATTTAATTTGACTATTGTGGAGATTAACAATGTCTATAATACCCCTACCTCCTTCTTTCCTTGGTAGTACTAGCCTCTGTATGCAAGATCGCGGATGGTGTTTGCGATGGGCAGTGAGAGCGGTGTTTATCATGCGCTGCAGAGACGTTAGCTCGCTTTGAGACCAGTTTATGATACCAAAAGAATACGTGAGGATCGGGATGGCAAAGGTATTAATAGCTTTGATTAAGTTGCGAGACTGGAGTTGGGATCGAAAGAGTGTATTTAGTCTCTGTTTGAACCTGCTCTTTAATTCTATTTTGGTTTTACGCTGTTCTATTTGTCTATTTTGTTCAAATCCAAGGTATTTGTACGTAGTATATTGGTCTAATGATTCAATAGTGGAACCAGATTGCATAGTATATTGATTTGGAACAATTTTACCCCCTTTACATGAAAAAATCTTGCATTTATCGATGCCAAAATCCATTTGGATATCTCTTGAGAAGATCTGAGTTATATCTGCTAATAGGTGAAGTGATTGTTGAGTATTGCTAAATAATTTTATGTCATCCATATATAAAAGATGTGTGAGGGATGTATGACCGTCTACTGTGTTAATATTAAATCCATGATTTGACTGGTTTAGCATGTGCGATAATGGATTAAGGGCTAAGCAAAACCATAAAGGGCTGAGGGCATCTCCTTGAAAGATTCCACGCCGTATGGGTATTTCTGGTGTTTCAATAATTGTGTCTCCATTTATCTTCAGTTTCGTTTTCCAATTCAGCATGGACTCTTTCAAGAAATTGACAATCAGAGGGTGGATTTTGTAATGTTGCAGAATAAAAACAAGCCAGCTATGGGGTACAGAGTCGAATGCTTTCCGGTAATCTATAAACATGGTATTGATTTCTTTTCTTTCTTTATAGGCATATTTCATTGTCACGGAGTCTATCAAGAGCTGTTCTTTGCAACCTTGGCTATTTTTGCGACATCCTTTTTGCTCCTCTGCCAGCAGGTTGTTTTTCGATATATGTTTATAAACAAGTTCTGCTATACACGATGTTAATATTTTATAAAAGGTCTGAAGACATGTGATAGGTCGATATTTCGCGGGGTTTAAGCGGTCAGTGTCTTTTGGGAGCATATATGTGATTCCTTCTGTAATAAAATGTGGCATGACTTCTGGTGAGTGTACGAAATTGTTTATGTGATTATGTAAGAATGGGTGAACAGTGGTGAACTTTTTGTACCAGTAATTGTGTATGTGGTCACTACCAGGTGCTTTCCAATTGTGTGCTTTTTTAATAACTTGTGAGAAAACTTCTACTGGTACATATTCAAAAAGCATTTCATTTACTGATTCGACTTCATCAGTTGCGGACCGCATCCAATCAGCATTGTGGTTATGATGAACGGGCTTAGACCAAATGTTTGACCAGTATTGGTGCATAGCCTCCGATGATGGTGTACCTGCTACCTGTCGAATTTGAATGTTCCGGGTCGATTCTGTCAACGATCTGTAGAATTTCCGTTCGTTACTAGTGAATTGTGCATTTTGTTTTTTTCGTTTCGTGCAGTTAAGATATCGTCTAAGTCTACTCGTGGCTGCGTTAAGTTTTTGTTTTAGCGTGTCTAGAAATTGTTCGTCAGTGTCATTTGGTAGCTCGTGGTGTGAATGAATTTTGAAGGATTTTTTTATTGTGCTTATATGTGAAATGATTTTATTAGTTCTATTTCCTTGGATATACTGAGTTAATCTGCCTATACTCCTTCTGAGGGATAGAATTTTCTTTTCCAATCGGTTCTGCCAATTTGGGATTCTGCTAGTGTGTGGCTGGATGTTTGTATTATCATTAGAAATATTGTCTTTTATTTTGGTACCGTTACATATTGAGGCAGTATAGGCCGCACTGTATATTGTATAATGAACTGTCTCAAAGTTATCATCAGTGGATAAGTAGTTAGGTAGAATATCCCTATTGAGGTGGTGAATAATAATTGCTAGATTTCTGGAAGTTTTCTGTTTTGGAATGTACGGTCTAGTAGTCGGATCTGTATATTGAAACTTTTTTAATGCTTCTTCAAATTTTCGTTTTATTTTATCTGGTTCTAGTATTACATATTGTGAGGTGTTCGTGTAAGTTTGATTGTGAGTGTTTGGTGTAGAGTGGCGATCGTGATTTCGTTCATATTGTTCAGGCATAGAAGTCTGTGTGTTGCCGGGTTGTGAGATTTCTAATGGCGAGGTGTATAATTCAGTTGGCATGCCTGTATCTCCTATAATATTTTGCGAAGCAGTATGGGTAGTATGTTCAACTTGTTCACTTTCGACGGATTGTTTAAGCTGTTGCAGTCTTTCTTCCGTTAAATACTTGTTAAGTACTATAAGTCTCCTTTGGTCTGCAACTCTTTGTTCTGTGACATGGTTTAAATGTGGGAATTGAGTAATGAAAGCATGATGTAGGAGAGGTCTATAGGTTGACAAATTCGATTCTAATTTAGTAATTCGGTAATAGGATATCATTATGGCTTCGTTATGCTCCATGCTCCATCGCATTCTTTGATTAGGTGTTTGAACCACATTAGTTGTTAGAGCATTCGAGGTATTATTCTTTAGGTATTGGTCAGCGTCATCCCATATTTTTTTAACTATATTAGGTTGTAAAAGTTTTTTATTTATAATAGCTCTACGTTGATCTCCTAGTCTCTGTTTGGTTACCTGCCTGTCAGGAAAATGCTCAGAAAACTGGCTGTGCAGCTGTGTTAGGTAATTGGAAGTATCAGTCTCAAGTCTTGTAAGTATATAATAAGTACGTAAGATGAAGATGTTCATTTCTTTCGACCATCTGTTTCGCGTACGAGCACCTGTGGCGGGTACGGGATTTTCGGCTAGGATTGCCTCCTGCACAACGCTCACAGGGGAACTATTAGATGAAGATGAAATGGCACTACTGGGTGAATGACTATGGAGAAGGTAATCAGTGAAAGAAGATGGAGTCGAAGGGGCGGATGGGAATAGGCTTACGGAAGATGTGGGTGATGATGCCAGTGATGTAGGGTGATTTTTCCGAGAGTTTTTGTTTTTGTTGTCTGCAGCAGATCTATTCTGGACAGACTTTGGCGATACGTTGCCCCCCTCAGATACTATGGGGCTGCCCGGACCTAATGGTCTGGGGCGGGATTCCCTCTCCCGAGGACCCGCCTGAGGAATTTCTCTGTTTCTTAGACGCATCGCATGTTTTGTTTTCTAGCGCACCGTTAGTCATTGGTGAGTGATCAGCAAATGCTGCCAATGTCCGCCCCCTGCGTGGCAACAGATGTTCGTGCCGGACGAGGTGTTAGGTTTATAGGGGGCTTATTATTATTATTATTACCATTATTTCATAAGGGGTGGTTACACATTTGTAAACTGCTTTTCCAATGTCGCCGAACCAGTGCCGTATAAGAGACATCGCTAAAGTAAGAAAAAAGACAAATCAAATCAAAAGGGGTGGCTACACAGTTGTAAACCGTGCTTCTAATGTCGCCGAACCAGTGCCGCAAAAAGTTCGCTATAGTAAGAAAAGAGACAGATTAATAATAACATCTCTTTTGTGTGTCGACGATAATAAGAAGGGAAGTCACTATACTAAGAAAAGAGACTAATCGCGGTTTACAACTGTGTAGCCAACCCATTAGGTACTTATAAGGATCACACAAGCACTTTTTTTACCAATAATCGTATTTATTTACAATATTCACTAGTTTCTTAGTCAATGGCTGTAAAGGTTATACGAATACACTCGTAGAAATCTACGGGCGTTCAGTTTCTGTATCATAAAAGAAAACGATTTTTATTCTATTAAATGCAAAATGTATTTTTGGTCATATCTTTTTTTTCCCAGGGCTAATTTTTTTAGCGTCCTAACAAATATGAATGACATGTGTCTAATCTATAATCTGACTTTCATCTCATCCCTGCACAATGACTTTTTTTTTGGAGCCCAATCACTTGCATTATCCTTTGTCCATAAATTTTATTATTTCTTTTAAAATATGAAAACCCGATTCCACCAAATCTGACCGCCTATAGATTTCAGTTCCTTGTGTCCTGTTCAGTTCTTTTAAAATATGGTACCTTCAGCTCCCACTACCAGAACTGGTGGTAAGGTCTCGTCCTACGCATCAAAATGAACCCAAACTCGATATAACTAGCTTTACCCGTCTAGGAGTACCAATGGCACCTCGAGGTATGCCTTCAGCTCCCACTACCAGAACTGGTGGTAAGGTCTCGTCCTACGAATCAAAATGAACCCAAACTCGATATATCTAGCTTTATCCGTCTAGGAGTACCAGTAGCACCTCGAGGTATACCTTCAGCTCCCACTACCAGAATTGGTGGTAAGGTCTCGTCCTGCGAATCAAAATGAACCCAAACTCGACATGCCTAGCTCTACTCGTCTAGGAGTTCCAGTAGTACCTCAAGGCATACCTTCAGCTCCCACTACCAGGACTGATGGTAATGTCTCGTCTTATGAACTCGAACTTGACATGCCTAGGAATAGGAATTCCAGTAGAAGCCCTCGAGTGTACCACCAGCTCATCAGGTTCGATGGTGAGGTTTTATCGTTACGAATAAAACGAGCTCAAACTTTCCGAGCACTTTAATTAATCTTACCCAATTTAATCGTTTTAATAAAAGAATTTGCAAATATTTAAAACTAAAGTATCAAAACTGTTCAAAACCTTTCGTCTTTTTCACGGCACGCTTGTGTGCGTGAATCTTATACATGTAGTAGTAGAATTCGATACCTAGCCTTTTCGGAAACGCATCCTTAAGCAAACGTAGTAGTAACAAAAATAGTACAGAACAATAAAGTAGATGTCATTTTCTACCGCAACAAAAGGGTTTTTGTTCGTTGAGATCGGTGGACCATAGTTGAGACCCTGGACCATAATTTTGTAGTTTTGCCAGTACCTAATTGATTTAAATTTTAGCAATGAATCATTTGGTTTCGTTTCGACTAACAGTACAATCTTGACATCAATAATACAATCTTATGTGTTGATAGGTACATTTTGTATCTCTGCTCTTACGTATAGGTACCAGAGCACGGTAATATCTAAGTATACTGTGCCCAGAGTAAGCCTTAACAAGATTGTGTTGTGAAGGCCACACTACACCAGAGTGTAGTCTAGTAGGAATAACACACAGATTCAGGACGGGAAATCATTGGTCAATTGTTTTTTGTCACGCAACGAAACTAGGATTAAGTCGACAAGATTTTAGAGCCATGATTTGTTATGATTTTAAAAGTTCTCTCTCTTTCTCTGCAAGACTGTGCCGCAAGTCTTCAAAACTCTTTTAGGAGACAAGCACCTACTTGGAGCACCGAGATGGTTTGCTGACATTGAGAGAGGCCTGGTTTCTTTTCATGAGGTTGTCAACGAAAATAATGTGGCTACTGTTAAAAGGCTAATTGAAGAGAACTCGCGGATTACCTATTATATTAATATTTTTACCTTAATTCCGTGCTCAAATTGGCCAGTTGCGGGACCAAGCACCAGTGCTCCGACGGGGTAGGCGTGAGAAACATCTGTCCGAAGTAAACAAATGCCCAAGTGAAGCCAAACGGCAGCATCCCCACAAACAGGAGACGTTGGTAGATGCCCATTTCCCCGACATGCTTCAACACGGATTCCAGGGAGTCACCAACCTGTGTTTTTAAAACTATTTTTTACGCATGAATTAAGTAAGTATAGTAGGTACTGGACCACCATCTTTTCTTTGTTCACGGTAGAGTTTTTATTTTATTGAGGACGAATGAGCACCGACGGTGCTGTGTTCTGGCAATATATTATAAAAAATCTGTTGCTTTCTGTACCTACTAGTGTACCAAATGTAAATCTTCGACCTCATCTTTGTTTGCCATCAGGTGAGACGGAGATCAGACGCGTTTTTTGTCGCGGATAGAAAAAAGTGGGTTGGGAAAATCAGGTACCTACCTAATCATGTAATCAAAAACTACTTCGTCGACCCGTACCTTGATATCAGTAGGTAACATAAGGATATTCAATCAAAGGATCACCATAATTCTTTCGGCATAGGTATTTCAAAAGCGGTCTTTCATCGATTTAATGACCTAACGATCACAGTTAGGTGATTGATTTAGTCCCAGTTATTTCCCATAACAAAGAAATTCCCCAAATAAGAATTAGTTTTGAGATGAAGCTCTGCCTGCCTCCGTATAAGATAATTTCAAGGAAGTTTCCATTTCTAATAATACTGCGCAAAGCAAAAAACATAACGAATCTTTTATTATGGAATCTTTTTTCATGAGTGGAGAACGTCTGCAATTTTAACACCCGCTTCCCGGACAAATGGTGTCTTCCTTAACTATATAAAACAGAAATATGCAGGAGGTCCAGTCTGACTATGGCTATGAAAATATATAATAAGCTACCGGATACTTTTAAGAAGCCTACCATTAAGAAAGTTTAAATCTGAGGAATGGCTTATTCAAGAATGTTTTTATACTGTTGACGAATTCTTAAGTATTTTTATTAATCAATAAATAATTTTAAATTTTTTGGTTAATTTCATTGAACGAAAAAAGCACAGAAGAGTAACTTCAAACAAAATCTCTTTGAAAAGCGGCACACGACCTTTGTTTTCTTTTAATCCCTAGTTATTTTCTTTGAAAATGATAAAAATGTGATGGTTTTTTTTTTTGGACGCACGTCGCTCAATTGCTATACAACACACAGTAACAATAACACCATTGGCAGTTGAAACATACATTTGCGAACATTACGAACCTGAAAGAGTCGTCATAGTGGACGATTTATGTAAAAGGTAGCAATAAATAAAAGTTATTAATATTTTTACTACTTACGCATATTTTTCTATTTGCTGGTGTAGTGTTAGTGGTGACATAGATTGCCTTCAAGGCCAGAACTGGGTTTGAACCCCGGTGGCGGTAGATATTTTTGTGATGAACACAGATATCAGCCGTCAAGTCAAGGATGTTTATTGTCTATTCCAGTATATTATTTTGTAATAAAAAATAAATGTGACAGAAATTCTTCAAGGAACTTAATTTGGGCTACATAAGGTTGTGTGAATTTCAGAAATATTTATTAGATACTTAATTCATGTGAATATTATAATTTATTAATTAATTTAATTACGAGTATTATAATTCTAAAATTTATAGAATGATGCCAAATGAAGTCTTGACTTTTTATATTTTCACTATGGTTTAATGTATTTACGGGATTCTTACCACGATTTTCGATTTTATTTTCGCACATCCGATATTTCGATGCTGTTACAAGCACCATGATCGCGGACTGGTGCTTGTAACAGCATCGAAATATCGGATGTGCGAAAATAAAATCGAAAATCGTGGTAAGAATCCCGTAAATACATTAAACCATAGTGAAAATATAAAAAGTCAAGACTATAGTGAAAATAACCGCGATAGTTTAAAACAATTTTTATATTTTGTGTAATATATCAAGATTTGTAAAAAGTCGTAGAACAAATGTTTTTGGGATTGATTTAGAGAAGCTGACTGCAAGAGGTGATGGGCTATTTAAAATTTACCCTGTATGATATCTAATCTAATTATAATATTGTACGAATTCTATAACTTCTATTTGTCATTGCATGCTGTCCTACAGTAAAATATGTGATACTTATTCTTACTTATAATTACAGCTTTTTTGTACCATATTTTCTGCAAGAAGGAATTTTTGAATTTTGTAATTTGTAATTTGAATTTTGAAATATGTAAGCAGTGAAATTGGATTATTATAAAATTTCACTCCGATTGAAGTGGTAAGTACCTACTTACATAATAATTTGTTATGTAAGAGAAGTGGTACTACGAGTAATCAAGAAAAAGTTATCTGCCGTTTTAAAAACAATACTAGTACAACTGCAATTTCAGTCAACTTTAACGTCAGCTGATTGCTTTTTTACATTTTTCATTTCACTCATTAACCATCGCATCACATCACATAACCTAAGCTATGTTTTTCGATACTAAAAACAATCACGAATCAGACCTTGGAAGAATGTTATACCAAGTCATTCTAATTTAGATTTTAAGTCTTGTTTTTCGGAACTAAATATTCTAGAACGGAAAAAAGTAAACAAAGTATGTAAATAACCAACAGTTTTTGAGCATATGAAGCACATGAAGCACATTCTTCCACGCTGAACTGGAAGGGAAAGAAAAACATAAGATGTGCCAGTTGCTTCTCTTCTCGGGCATACTGTAAAAGTCGGTTAAAGGACAGAGGTTTTATTGGAGCTTTTGCGGGTGATAGGTTGATCCCCTGTATACTGCAGTCTCTCTCCATCATTATAATACCTCCAAATTTGTCAAATTTAACATTAGATGGTTTTGTAGCCTCCGATGTTCTGCCTTCCCCATAAGGGATAAGGGCGTGAAGTTATGTATCTATGAAGCACAAATAAAATGTTGTTTTGGTTTTGACTGTGAAAATCAAAGTGAAGCGACTCGAGCAGTAAATAATAGAATATAATGTAAGGTGCTAACTGATTTATAATTTGGATTAATTTATAGATTTCTTGCAAGCCACTGAAGTTTTGTTTTAATAACAATTTACAATAACACAATAGGTACAGGGTTAATTTTAATGAACGTACCTATCACCTCTTGCGGGCAGCCTCTCCACATCAATCCAAACAACATTTGTTCTAAGACTTTTTACAAATCTTAATGATTAACACAAAAAATAAAAACAAAAATTTTTTTGCTCCTTACTCTACATTTTGTAAGAAGTACCTATTATTATTTTGAAGCGATATTTTACTGCGCAAGGTGCGAGGTATGCCTAAGCTCAAAGTAAATAGAGTTACGCCTCTAAACAGAGGCTATAAATATTTTTTGTGTGAAAAAACTAAAATTTTGAAACCATTAATTTTAAAATGTTATTAGGATTGATGTGGAGAGGCTAATTGCAAGTGGTAATGCGCTAATTAAAATTAACAATGTATATCTAATCCCAGGTCTTCTAAATTAAAGGAGCTAAAGAAAAATTGACTTACCGTATTCACGGAAGATTGTTTATTTTCAATTTCAACATCCATGTTATAAGCCAAAGTAAACAACTAAAGTTAAATGTAAACTTAAAAGAATCCTTAACAACATCCAATACTTTCGTACTAATTTGTGACAATTAAATCATTGACGGTACGAAGCACGGCTAAGGATTGATATGAAATGATTAAAATCATGACGAATTTTAATTATCTCGACTTAGATATTTGCAACTTTAATTAAATAGATTTACCTATACCTTTTTGATTAAAAGCAACGTACCTTATCAGATGTAAAGACGTTGATTTAAATATTAGGAAATCGAAACGTATTAAACTGATATGATCTTCCTTATCAGCATCACCAGGGCAAAACTAACGAAGCACGGAATTTAGGTCTTTCACAAATCTGTTTGGTAGCCTAAATTCGTAGGGAAGATTACACATGTGTAGGTATCTTACTTCTCACTCTTACTAATCTATCTAATATATAAAATTCTCGTGTCACAGTTTTCGTTGCCATACTCCTCCGAAACAGCTTGACCGATTTTGATGAAATTTTTTGTGCTTATCCGGTATCTATGAGAATCGGCCAACATCTATTTTTTTTTATTTATATGGCAAAACAACGTTTGCCGGGTCAGCTAGTCTAATATATAAAATTCTCGTGTCACAGTTTTCGTTGCCATACTCCTCCGAAACGGCTTGACCGATTTTGATGAAATTTTTTGTGCTTATCCGGTATCTATGAGAATCGGCCAACATCGTTTTTTTTTTATTTATATGGCAAAACAACGTTTGTAACATCGGGTCAGTCATGTATCTTGAAATTCCCACGGGATCAAAAGTTACGCGAGTAAAACCGCGCGCGGTGGCTAGTACCTAATATAGATATGTAAAAGTTTGGATGGATGGATAGATGCATGTATGTTTTTTTCCCAATCACAGTTGAACGGCATTTGAATAAATCAATATCAAATGCAATAATATTTTTGCACATCTGACATATCGTTTCCGAATAGTGTTCGAATAAACCCTTTGGCTTTATTATGTCTATTTCTATACATAGGTATTTCATGTTATTGTTTATACAGGGTGACCCAGAACTCAACGTCAAGCCGAAACGGGGTGACAGGATGGACTGTAACCATGATAACAGGTTAGATAATAGCCGAATCAAATCAATAAAATCAGGGGAAATAATTCGTGTAAAATCGAAAATTTCAACACCTCGTAAAATATTGTTCGTAGAATAAAAACTAACATGAACAAATAAATAGGAACTTTTATGAAGAAACTTTTGTCAGAAGCAATGATTATGGTTGTCTGGTAGAGATCGCTCTAGAGCGATAAGACCGCCTTTTGTACATTTTGTTCCATGTTTTGTATTTCCTATTTTTGTTACTGTACAATAAAGTGTAAATAAATAAAATAAATAAATAAAATATGGTATTTCTAAAGTGTTTGGAGATATGAGCAAAAACCTGAAAATAGGGACCTTCATACACCCCTTAACCCTCAGCACACCCCCTCCCTTTATACAAGTCCCAACAAAAACGTATTATGTGCCCTGTTTGCCTATTTTCAGCTTTATTTGACTGGGCTGTAAAAACTTTTTTGGATAGAATCAGTTCTGATTAGGTGAATAAACGGAATCTACCTGCAACACTAACTTTATGAAGCCTATAACCAGCAGACAGTGAAGAGGCTTCCATCGACACCTCATTTGTTCAATTATGATTAGAAGTTCTGAGGGAACAGAAGAACATCCATACCCACACACATACATACATACATACACGTCAAAATCCTAACCCTCCTTTTTGCTTCGCCGTAGTCGGGTAAAAAAAAGCTTTTTCATTTAAAATACTTAATAACTCCTAAAATCATTTAAAAATGTGTTAAATAAAAATCACCCGACCAGGACTCGAACATGGGACCTCTCGTTCAATTATTTAAAAAAAATATGCTGACAAACGTGCACTGGAACCAGATTGTGAAAAGCAGCACCCTGAAATTATTGTCACAGCATTAATGAAGTGTTGCCGACCCAGGTTATAGCTGGAGAAACCTTGTTCCTGAATTTTTCTAGCTTATATCAATCAGCTGACACTACACTAGTATGTTCTGTATGTCATAGGCACATGCTAACCTACCCTTAGGACCTTGCGGACTTTACCCACGCTGCGTCCGCTGCTGCGATTGTTCTTTCTTTTGTTTTATTTTCTGTTGGCAGATTGCATGTCTGCATTATACGGATAATCCACTTAGAGGCAAATAGAAAAAAAATCTTACCATGGAATAGGTAGGTATCTTTTTTTCGTCGCGGGTAGTCGCGAAATCAAGACGCAAATTAAGTGCTCTCTCTGTTTTAATTCAATTAAATATATTTTTTGGAGTATTATTGACAACAAATGATATAATTAGTGGCAGAACTCACTAGTACTCACTGACACACTTTTTCCAATAAAAAAACAATATAATTACACAAGTAGCTACAAGTGAAATATGGAAGCACTCGCCAAAATGTTTGAATCACGGTTTAGTGAATATGAAAGCAGGTTGGAGGAAGTTGCTGGAAAATCTCCTGTTCATCCTGATCTGCTGACTCTGTCTCAAGACTTCATTTCATTTAAATCCTTGGTTTGGCAGATGTTCAAACAGTTAAAGTTAGAGATTGAATCTCTCACTCTGGGACAGGACAGACTGGAGACTGCTTCCCGAAGGAAGGTTCTTCTATTCCATGGTATTCCTGAAAAGCAAAGTGAAAAGGTTTTTGACGTGGTTCACCAGATAATATCCAATCAAATTAAGATGAGCAATGTTAATAAGGATAACTTACTTGTTTGTCATTGATTGGGAGTTGCATCAACAGGTAAAAATAGACCCATTCTGGTACGTTTTGCTGATGTTGAGACTCGTCACCGCGTTTGGGATAGCAAAACGAATCTAAAAGGCAGCGGCATCACTATCTCCGAATTTCTTACGAAGATAAGACAGCAGATTTTTACAACGGCGCGTAAACACTTTGGTATCACCAACTGTTGGACCATGGAAGGTAAAATTTTAATTAATCTTCCCGACAACTCCCGACAGAAGATAGAAACAATGGGGTCTCTCAACAATATTATATCGCAGCACCCGGCGACGGTCCCTGATGCCATTGCTTCGAAGCCAGCCGCACCAACAGCCATGAAAACTCGCCGACGCCATTAGTTAGTAATGCTTTCAATTAAGTCCAAATTTTTATCTTGCAAATCAACCGACTACAACATAAATATATACTCTTTAATTTGCCAGCTTAATACAACTAATTTTGCTTCCGATTTTTCTGTTTTTATGTCGGTATATCTAAATTCTTCCATTTTGTTTTGCTCATAGGTTGTCTGTCAGTCAGCAGAGAATGTAAACAAACAATCCATCCATCATTAGTTTGACGTTTCAATGTGTCATGTCACTTGACATTCGCCTAAGATCGTGGCTGCATTCCGTTTTAATATACGTTTTTTTTGTTATTTCTTTATTACTAAGTGTTAATTGCTGTGTCACTAATAGTGGCAAGTTTCGAAATCTTTTATATGTTTTCAATGTTGTTAATATTATATTATTTTTACTTTTTATCTCCACTTTCTGTGAGTTGTGAGTTGTGCATACGATTTAATTTAATTTATATTCATATTTTTGACTCTATATTTTATTTTTATTATAGAGTTATCTTTATCTATTATTGTATATTTAGTATATTATATATTTTTTTTTTATGAACATATGTAATGATCTCGACGATAGCTTCTTCTCTTGCTCATCTTCAAGTAGTTTCACAAGTGCAAATAGTCTTCACTCACCACCACTGACACTGCATGACCAACTCTCCTCATCGTATTTAAATCACCCACTTAATTTGAAAATCGCTCACATCAATGCTCAAAGTATACCTAAGCACTACTCCGATCTCCTTACAACATTCAGCACAGGTAATGTAGATGCTTTATTTATATCCGAAATTTTTCTCAAGCCTTCTCTCCTCTCCACTCAATATTCTCTGCCAGGGTTTGTTCTTATTCGCAACGACAGGACCGGTAAGGGAGGTGGCGGAGTTGCTTTTTACCTTCGTTCTGACATTCCATTCAGAGTCATCAGCGCTTCCCCCTCTCTTTATTCAGAGTCAGCTGAATTTCTAGCAATTGAAGTCACTGTGCGTCATACAAAATTGCTGTTTGTAGTTTTCTACAGTCCTAACATGTACATTGATTATTTCGATACTCTTGACAAGTTATTTAATGATTTCTGTCCTTCCTACGATCATGTGCTTATGTTGGGTGACTTTAATACTTGTTTAATTAAGAACAATACCCGTTCCCGCAAGCTTGAATCCCTCATATCCTCTTATAACCTTTCTTTGTTACCCCTGTCCCCTACCCACAATTTCCCTAATTGTGTACCTTCTTTGATTGACCTTATGATAGTGTCCTCTCCTCATAATGTAGCTAACCATGGTCAACTTACAGCTCCCTTTTCCTACCATGATCTACTATTCCTATCCTACCGCATCCGAATCCCCAAACGTAAACCACCCACCTCATTCCTTCGTAGTTTTAAAAATATCAACCCGGATACTCTGCAACACGATGCTGATGCCATCGACTGGTCACCAGTATTGGATGGACACAATATTGAAGATAAAGTAAGTTGTTTCAATAAACTGGTTTTAGAATTATTTGACCGTCATGCCCCCATTAAAAAAATTAAACGTAGACACAATCCTGCACCATGGCTCTCAGATTCCATCAAAGAAGCTATGTCGTTCAGAGATAAGGCGAAAAGACGATACAAACACTGCCCTTCGGAACGTAACTTGATTACTTTTAAGAATCTTCGTAATCGTTGCTCCCGCTTGTGTCGTGATGCTAAGAGACGCTATTTCCATGACTCCCTTGTCAACCATAGCACTGCAGAAGTTTGGAAATTCTTAAAGTCTGTAGGTATTAATAAATCTATAATAACACCACCGAACAATTTTGATTTAGATGCCATCAATACTCACTTTTCTAAACCTCTCGTAGTTTTAAGTGCACTTCAAAAAGCTGAAACATTAAATAATTTAACAAATATTTCTGATTCACATCCATCCTTTTCTTTTTCACCCATTACTGAAGCTCAAGTAAAAAAAGCTATTCTCTCCATCTCGTCAGCTGCCGTAGGAGATGATAAATTGTGCTCAAAGATGATCACTATGATTCTACCTACAATATTGCCCATTCTTACCCACATTTTCAACTATTCATTTACAACCAGTACCTTCCCATCCTCCTGGAAACTAGCTCACGTGATCCCTTTACCTAAAGTTTGTAATCCTACTACATTGTCACATTTCCGTCCAATATCCATACTGTCCTTTCTTTCTAAAGTCCTTGAGCACATTGTCCATCATCAACTCTCTACATTCCTGATCACTAATAAAGTCCTCAATCCATTTCAATCCGGGTTTCGTCCCGGTCACAGCACTGTATCTGCTCTGGTAAATGTGACTGATGATATACGCTGGGCTATGGAGAATAGATCTCTTACACTGCTTGTTTTGCTTGACTTCAGTAATGCCTTTAATTCCGTTGACTTTGATATCCTTCTAGCCATATTAAAATCTATCAATATTTCATCTCCTGCAGTCGCTTGGTTTAATTCCTATCTTCGGGGTCGGTCTCAGCGGGTTCACCTTGAAGAGTCTTACTCTGAGTGGTGCGACCTTACTGCGGGCGTGCCCCAAGGTGGCGTTCTCTCTCCGTTACTTTTCTCTGTATTTATTAACACCATTACTACAGTTTTATCCTGCAAATTTCATTTATATGCTGATGACTTGCAAATTTACCACCACTTTACAGTTGCGGAAGCAAATTCTGCAATTGCTACGATCAACAATAATCTTTCCCGCATAAGTGACTGGGCCCAATCCTATGGATTAAGTGTAAATCCTTCCAAGTCTCAGGCTATGATTATAGGCAGCCGACACATGCGTTTGCAAACTTGATTTGAAAAATTTGCCTCCAGTTCAGATAGACAATACACCCATTCTGCTTACTGATGCGGCTAAGAACTTGGGCGTAATAATGAACGCCGACCTAACATGGATTGATAACGTTAATGATATTAGTCGAAAGGTACACCACTCATTTCATAAATTAAAGTGTCTTCAAAGTTTCCTACCCTTAAAGACGAAGATCTCACTGGCGCAAACACTCATTCAACCCATCATTGACTACGCAGATGCCTGTTATCTAGATGCCACAGAAATAATGTTAAATAAATTGGAACGCTTGCAGAATTTGTGTATACGTTTTATTTTCGGGTTGAAAAAGTTCGACCATGTTACCGAATTTCGTAAAAAACTACAGTGGCTCCCAATCCGTTTACGTAGAAATACCCGTATCCTCTGTCTTCTCTTTAATGTACTGTATAACCCATCCTCTCCTGTTTATTTATGTGAGCGGTTCACTTTTTCTAATTCTAAAGATGCGCTTTGTAGAGCACATAAGCGTACACTCCTAGTAATGAAATCACATAGAAGCGATTTCTTTGCATATTCGTTTACTGTACATGCTGTCAGATTGTGGAATTCCTTACCCTACGAAATCCGTGAGTCGAAATCACTACATATTTTTAAAAGAAGAGTTAGAGAACATTATCTCTCCCAAACATAGGTCTTTAAAATCGATTATATTATAGAACGTTTATTGATATTATTTTAACACGTGTTTATTGTTATATATTTTATGTATTTATATTTAATTATAAGTATATATTGTATGTACATATATGTATGTATTGTATGTAATATATCTTTTCTATATTAGTATGTTGTACGCACTTAATTTGTTTTTTTTTTTCTTTCTCATTTCCCAGCCTCAGGCTTGCTGGTAGAAATTTCTTTTAGAAATAAGCTTTGCCTTTGTACCTTGTTATCAATTTAATTGTTTGTCTATTTAAGTTTCCTTGTGTGTACATAAATTATTAAATAAATAAATAGGTATATTGTTGAACCTCTTTTGCACCTAATAGAGATCAGACCCAGATCCTGACCAGAACGTAGTTTTCCTTCATTTGCCGGCTACTGCACTGCACACACAGTTAAGTACCTAATGAAGTTTCTGAACCAGCTTTGTATCGAGCGCGCTAACAACGCGTACGGCACTAGTACAACAAAAACAACGTTTTTCGCTTTTTCTTTCTTGGTCCAAATACCAAAAATAATAAATATCAGGATTCTGAACGGGTTTTCTGACTTTGACATTTAGTCAATGACAGTTGACAGTGAATGACTAACAGCCGTCAGATCAGTCAGCCAGCCATTTGTAAAAAAACAGAGGAATTGGGAAATGAGTAAAGTGTAGAAAAATTAATGAAACTGTTGTTTAGAAACATTTGGATACAATTTCGAAATTATCTAAACACAATACATTTTAAAGTCTGAAGTAAATACTACATGTTAAGGTGTTTATTGTCAAATACAAGGTAAGTACCTAAACAATGAAAATATTCACAAAAACAAACAATTGGTTACCACTTTAGTACTTCGCATTACACAAAAAATATATAATTGATGAAGTTCGATTGGTTATATGCCACCTATTTCTGGCTGAGATTAGTTTAGTTCTATTAACTGGTCTCATCACTACAGTTATACCAGAATAATATTTGTGTTTTCATTAGAAGACAATGGGTTAATTTTTGGTTTCAAAACATTTTATTTAGTTGTCAATAAATGTCCAAAAGTCTCTTTTTCTCTTGCTTTTGCAAGTATTTTTCAGTCCTATTTTACATAACTTGCCACTTATTTTAGTTAAAGATTGATAAAAACTTTTTGGTACCTCTCATAATAATAATAAAATTTGTTTCAACTGTTTTTACAGTGCATTAAACTATGCCACAGCCTGAAAAAGGCTACAGACTGCAGGCAATGTGAACAACATTAGAGATCAGTACCTCAAACCTTACAGCAGCCATGGCCATAGCTACCCTGGTCACTGGTCTTCTCGGCTTGCTAGGAGCAACTCAAGCTACAGTCATCGCATATACTAAAACCATACCTCATGAAGTAAGTTTCAATGTTATAAAGTTTTGGTTAAATTTCACCAATATTTATTATAACTATTTATGACATATTTAACAACACTCTATAAATAACATGAGTTCTAAGACGTAAGTCTCCTGGTAAATTATATTTATTAATATCCTTTCTAAGGGTCTAAATGCATAATACAAATTATGTTTAATTTAAATAGTTACAGTAGTTTAAGCTAGACTATTTTATTAACAGAGAGACACTTACTAAATAACTTCAGGAAAGTCCTTTGATAATTTATGGTGTGATCAACAAATTATTTAGATATAACTACCAAAATTCACACTTGAAGGTATGAATGAACCCTTACTCATACTCAAATTTGTTAATTGAAATTCACTTTTTGTGGTAGCAAAAAGGATGTTTAAATGTTGTCACTTTACTAAAAAAAATAATAAAAATACCTTGAAATTATATTTTGTTAATCGTAAATTCCATGCTGCATGAAAAAAGAGACTGCCAGATGCTAACATGATTGTAATATTCTATTAACCACGCTTTTGATAAGTTGTCAATTCATTGATGCTATGAGTATTATATTACATTGGTGTGTCATTCTTGTTCACTTGTTTATGATTTGAATGGTTGGTTTCCTGTAAAATTTCTCGACTCCAATGAGACCAATAAAAGAGAGAAGAGCACTGCTATTTTTTTCTATCCTTTATACAAATGGTTTTTTCAGTATATTGAAAAATAGGAACCAATGATTATCAACTGATAGTCTAGGTGTGTATTACATATTGACTTTATCTGATATATTTAGAGCTAAGCTATACAGGGTTGATTTGTAGTCACCGGCCAAGTTTTCTTTCGTAATAAGTATAATTAATAGAAACCTTTTTTGCAAAAAAAAGGTTTGTATTTTTTTACAAGGAAATTAATATATTCCCTAACATAATAAGCAAAGCATAGTCTCTTTAAATTACGAATGAATACCATCAAAATAAAGACAACTACTCACTACTACAAAAATCTTGTAGTACTACGTCGTAGTATTATCGGTGAAATTCAATGTCGTAGTAGCTATGTTCTGAGACTATTATAAAAAAGATTTTGATGCCGTATCTTATTTTTTGTAATGGGCGATACAGAAATAAATATGAAGGTATGTTAATGTTATATCAAAGAATTACAACTAACAAATTAGAATTAAAAATCCTTTTTTGTTCCACCTAAACCAAGAATACATCTGCACATTTATACTAAAATGTTAATGTTAATGATAACGACACAATAATGCTAAATCTATTAGGTAATTAGCCATCTTAAGCTTCAGGAAATGATTGATAAACGAAATTTTATAATATTTTTCTATAGTTATTTGTTATTTGATTTTTTGCTTTGACATAGAAATTGCCTTTTGGAAATAAATAATGCAATAAAATTTTCCTTTCCCTTTTCAGTTTTAACAATTATAAAATACACCATAAAACTATTAACAACATTTACTTGTTTATGGTCTTATGGCCACGTATTTATTAGGACTAAATAGTATTCAATTTTTAGAAAATAAGAAAATGTTTACCGCCTCTTATAAAATCATATTTAAGAGAGTTTGTTGTTTAAGCTAAATCTTCTCCAGAATCTTCCATTCATCTTGATCCAAAGCTGCACTAACTCTTTGTTAAGTCTTCTCCCCAACATGCCAGCGCCAGTCGACAATTATTATCCACTTGTTCATCGGAATGACGCATCACTCATTCCATCATCGGCACGTATCCTGTTCAACTTCATTTGCTACTTGATTTACGATTGGCTCAGTCTTTGTTTATGTATGCTTGTGTTCTCCTTTGAGTCAGTATTACAATGATAACGAATTAACTATTATATCTTAAATTAGCACAAAATTGTAAGCCTCATTTTAGGATAGAAACATTAATGTAACGGTTTTATAGATCTGTTATCTTATTAAAAGCGACCTAGTTAATGATAGCTAATCAATCAATGCCACAATGGCTTGTCTAAACTTACTTACATTTTATTACAAATACATTTCTATGATAAGCTTATCTGTCGCACTTAGAAAACATTTCCAATACTTAAGATAATCCAGTACATAGGCTTAATTACGAAGTTTTAGACGTGTGCTTGTTAAAAAAAAAATATTAAAACTTCGCGGGTTTTCTTTTTGTGTGTCAACATTGTTGTTAACGGTTATTGCAGCAAATTATTCCTTTAGTAAATAATATACAATATCAAATAAAACATGTTTTGATAGTCTGTACCTACATATCATCAGACAACTAAATATTGTATAACTTGGTCTTACATGAATGGATAAGTAAACCGCAACGTATTACGCCATTCTCGTCTATTAGGTACTGTAGTATTTGTGAATAAATTTTAGATTTAACCAGTACCATAACTGATTGATTGGAACAGTTCATTATCATAAAATGACTAATTAGTTGTGTGAAATAAAAGTAAATGTTTTCCGCTGTATATAACTAATACTTATTAAAGCAGCTTTATTTTGTCTGTTAATTAGGTTGTTATTGATCGTAATATTTCCAATTTTAAAAATAGATATTTAGATATTTTTGAATTAACGCCATACATGAAACTCGCTTGTATTTCTGCAACAAGCAAAAGTGGCATCGGTTGATGAAGGCCTTGGGAGGAAGTACAGAGCATGTGAGAAGTGATTAGTGCTGTCCGAGGATATCGAGCGACATGACGCCCCGAGACGTCCTGAACGCAGTCAGCGTACTCCACATGGTCGGGATACAGGAATACGTTAGTATAAATTTGTAACCATATGTACCTGCTATAGACCGTGACTATATTTATTTGTAGGTATTGGCACAGAGGGACCTGGGATCTACACTAGTCGGAACAAAAAAACTGAATGTACTTGCTTACTAGAATAACAAAAACTACTAATAAACTTATTTTTAATACATTTCTATTACTTAATTAACAATACAGGACTAAAAATATAACTCATTTTATACCCAATTTCCTTATGCTTAGTTTATGCAAAGATCGCGTACCCATTACAAACACGCAAAATAGTACGTACCTATAGGTACCAATTAGTTGGGTGTCTCCTTTGCTTTCGAACGCGGTCTTTACTCGTGCTGGCATTGTTGCAACTAACTGTACTTATACATTCCTAAGACGTGATCGTCTCCAAACAGCTGTAAATTTATTTTACGCAAAGTTTACTGACCTTGACGAAGATTTTTTTCCACCATAATATATTATTACACAGGGTGACTGGTGGGTCACTTTTGAAATTCAAGGACGTGTTAGTTCGAGACGAGATCATACATGAAGAGAAAAAATATAATAAAAAATTCGTGTGGCATTCGGAGACTGCCGCGGTACAGCTATTGCATAGCATTTTTTATCAACTTATGCAATTATAATTATTTATTTATTTTATTAATGCAGTAATGTTTAATCTAATATGAAGTTCCACAAGTTCCTAGTAGATGGCACTGATTGTTTATTAAAGCCCGCATGTAAAGTTATGAAATCAAAGTATCATCTCTGTGCCGGTCGGAGTGGGGGGTGTTAGGTTTTTTTCGTTACGGAATTTCTGGATTCGGTCCATTCGGATGCAATAGCTTAAAAAAATATATTAATTATTTGGAACTCGTCGTGGCGCCGTGGTTACTGTGGTGTGTATCATACGATATAGCAGGTTAAGCAACGTTCGGCGCGGTCGGTACTTGGATGGGTGACCGCCGACCATTCATTTCTCACGGCGACTTCCGTGCTTCGGAGGGCACGTTAAGCAGTCGGTCCCGGGTGCTGTACACTTGTATACAGTAGTCGTTAGGGTTTGTCAGAAGCCATTGCGGTGCCCTGAAAATTCTGACATCCACCACCCAGCTCTGGGCCAGCTTGGTGGATTATGGCCTAAACCTCCTCGTCACCCAGGGGAGAGACTCATGCCCTGCAGTGGGCTCATTACAAAGAGTTGTGATTATGATTATGATGATGATGAAGATTAATTTATTACTTATTATTTACTGAGTAAACTTAACCGAAAGTTAAAGAAATGATTACGCAACGCATGGTCACGCTAGCGTTGTCAACGATCCGTGTGCCAGGTCACGTGCCGCGATTGACTCAAGCATAAGTAAAGTAAATAGTAACATAGTAGTATTTATTTATAGGGAATTCTAGTGAAAATATAAGTACCTAATTTTATTACATAATTATGATCAGAATCGAGTACAGAGTGCTCTCTTTCAGTATGTAAAATTCGTCACCAGTCACCCTGTATGTTTTGGCCTCTATATTATAGTCTCGGTCGGTTAAATCGTTTGTGGCGATTCCGTAGGGGATGCTTTTAGTTTGTAGCCATTTCTTCGTTGTGAGTCCGACTCGCACACCGACTGTTCTCTATAGTATAAATAAACTGATTAATGGAACTGATTTTTTCGATTTTTCCCTTATTTTTTGTACTGTGAGTTCTCATTTCTTTCCAAATTTCATGATTCTAGGTCAACCGAAAGGGCCGTACGTTTTGATTACCTTGGTAGCGACAAAATATGCGACATCAACGGAGCATTTGTGTATTGTATTTACTTAAAAGTTTGATTTCGTTCTGCTATAAATGTCAGTTCCACGCTTTCTTGGGGAAAGAGATAGCGAAAGACTGACAGGCAAACGGACAACAGAGTGATCTTACAAGGGTTTGTCTGTTTGTTCTTACCCGACTTGACATTTTCAAGCTTCGAGTGAATAGGTTTCTCATGGACAGACGTGTAACAACAAACAGTTGAATCCGTTTATGACATGGAAGGGAAATAAAAAACAAGTCATACTAAACGGTCGTCATACAAAGCATAGGTACAGCAAAAATTAATAAACTGTTGAAGTTAGCATGTGATTTATTTTAATAGAGAGGAATAAAATAGAGATAAATCAAAGTAGATATTAATAAGTAAATCTACGCTCTGAGACTCAAATCAAAAAACCCTTTCACGCGCCGTAAGTCTTTGGGTATAACGTGACTCTCCCGAACACAGCCAAAGGTTTTAGAAATCATACGGTCGGTCACTATAAGCGGATAACATTTGATAAAAAAGGGTCACAATAAGCGATATGTCACTATAAGCGAAGTCATTACATGCGACTTAGTTATATAATTTATATGAAAACCAAACTTCACTGTGTAAACACGTCATAATGAGCGGTTGGTCAATATAAGCGGAGTCATAATAAACGGATTCTACTATAATCTTAAAAAATAGCCCAGTATTTTCAACACAAGTATTTACTGATACGTCTTGTGAACATGGCTTCCTTTTCAGGAGATATATTCTTGACTAACTAAAATGTGTTGGGTTTCGTTTCGCTATAATAATTATTCACAAACTTACCTTCTTATTTAAAACCTATCTTCCATACCTATCTTCAAAATATTATATTCAAATATTATTAGATAACTATATTTGAGCTATTGAAGTAACATCGCAACCTAATCGCGTTGTCGAAGGCGATTTACTTGGGGCTTTCAATAAAAAGTGAGTATGATCATTACTGTTCACCTTTTTTTCTCCAAGGAAAGATGAGGCATCTATGAGAGGCACCTAGGAAATCTCACGACGGGAGGAGGTGAATACTTCATCTACGAAAGGGGACTTAAATGGGGGACACTGAAAGTCTGGAAGACTTTCAGTGTCCCCCATTTAAGTCCCCTTGGTCCCCTGGAAAACTGAACTGAGCATACCCGCTAAACACCCCCTTTAATGATCTTATGTCTTTCTAGATACAATTGATCGTAGAAATGGAGTGACAGCCAGTGATACCTAAGGGGGCGTAGGGGCGAGACTTAGATAGCACTAATTGCTGGAGGGACTAGAGCTGGCAGCTAGGAGGTTGTCTAAGTCTGAGAACTGGTTGGGAACTTTTCACTTGAAATGCTTTTATTCTTCGCTTGACATTGCCTTCGTTTCATTTCGTTAAGTACAGTTTAACCATGGTCTTGTTGATATAATCGTGTATTTACCAGAACTATTTACTTTCATCAGGCTCTTAACCTAAGCGTAATTTTAAATTAAAGGTTATTTACTTTTTTATTTATGTATTTAACATAAAATCGAAGAGTAAGCGACTACTCACATTTTATTGATCGCCCCTCGTAGTATGACCTTCGCATATTGTCTAGTCTAGATCAATGTTATCATATGATATTGCGCACTCGAAGCCACTTGTGGCTTAACCAAGGTGGAGGTTTTTCTGAACTACCGTCTGAAGTATCTTTATAAATTAACTAGGTAGTTGTTTCCTACGGCTTTACCTTAGTCAAAGTCAAACTCAAAATATTCTTTATTTCGTAAGTATTTAAATACATTTTAAGTAAGTCAAACTTTGAACCTTAAATTCCGATCTCGAAAAAATATTAGTGTTAAAAATATCCTATATAATCTCGTCTGTAGCCTACCTAAAATATTTCATGAGATAACTGTTGAGATATTTCAGCACAGATTGTGCAGTCAAGTATCTTCCGCGTAAAAGATTAATAAATAACTATCAATACTTACAAAGTTTGCGTTTAAAAAATAGTACCTACCTACCTACCTATAGAGAATTTGTTTGAAGTTCTTAAAACAATTTTATTTTCTTTTTTAAAATAGGTAATAGTTTACGCCACGCCAAACTCCACTCAGTGTAGGTATCTCATTTCGTTGGTACTTCTTAATCATAGTGTCATCACAAGCGACCTGTACATACAACTGACTACAGTCAAAAACATTCATTAGCCCTTAAAAACTTTTAGTTTGATTCAAATAGTAACTATTCTGTTAAAAGTATAACCGGCAACTTTTTACGGTATAATACACATAGTTCACACTTAAAAAGTAGGACAGACGACATGTATTTAGTTGTTGCTAAGCCTTTAAAACCATCGATCCTAAGCTTAAGTGCAAGCGTGGTCAAGTATCGGTTTAAAAATCCTGCCACGGAAACACGCGCCAAGCTAATCGAAGCCTTATGTATGCTATGGCAACTGTTTATAGATGTCCTTGGATGGGAATGCTACTGTGCTATTGTTTGTGTTCTTATCGACGTTATTGATTAATAATATTCAAGCTTAAAAAAAAAAACGTGATTAGAAATAGATTCCATCGCCATCTCTATATCCAACTCCATCTCCTTCTCGGTTTTTACTGTACATTTATGGCTAGTGGTGGTGTCGGGTCACCCTCTTCCCTAAAATATGGTTGAGGAGGGTAATGGTTGGTGCTTGCGTTATACTCGTGAACAGGTGCTGCTAGAGGTGCCAGATCGTTGTGCTCATGACTTTATGACTATGTTACTTTTTTGACTTTGACTTCCCCATCTCCACGTCCGTGTCTGTGACATGTCCGTGTCCACGCTGTAAACAAATATAAATAATATAAATTTAAATTCATTTATTTCAGGCAATATTTATAATAAGATCTTAGCAATTGAAAACAGAGGCCCATTGAATAAATACCTTACAGTCTAACATATATATAAGATAAACAGATACATACCTTAAACTAGAATATATAAAAATACTTAAAACTACATTTGAGACTGTCGTAAAGATGCACAGCTACAATTTGGGATGTCGTGACGTCACAGCTTCAATAGTTCAAGCAACTCCGCACTAGAGGCACTGGCGTCAGTTCGACGCTTACTTCTGTGAAGTATGTACACGCGTAGATATTTAAAAAAAAATCCCACATTGTTTCTCGATGTAAAATTAAGTTTTCTCTGCTTTCATAAAGGAATTACATTGATAATCAAAATAAAATTAACTAGCCACGAAGATATTTTCATTCATAATTATTTTTTACAAATTGTTTGTTTTCGAATTATTTATATGCAAAATTCCAGATTGTTATTTGTTGCCTAGGTGATTTTTATGCCGCCCGAAAATTGCTGCGCTATCTATCGTCAGGTAGACATACTTTTATTTCGTGGTTTTTTCTGGCAGGGAGGGGAACGTATTAAAAACTAGAGCCACCTAGTAAAGTATAGTTGAACTTTTTTGATGATCATTTGAATATTTTAACCTAATGTTTTTTACTACTCGCTACTAGGTGACTAATTCCATTGCCTGTTGGCTATGATTATAACCAACCGCTTACCCCTCCCGCAACCCACCCGTAGGCTTCACTTGATTCCCTATAGAAAACTGGATAGGGCAGCTCCTCTATATATTTCCTCCATGATCTCCATCTCCATCCACATTCTCTCTATTCTCTCTCACCTCTATCGCTAGGTCTATCTCTACTTCTATCTTTACCTCTATATCTAGTTATGTCTACGTTTGTACCTAGTACCTCTTTTCCTAATGTATAAATATAATAGTTTACTCCAGAAAGTCACTAAATCGTTCTGGGGTCAATGTGTACGCTTTTATAATAAAATTCCAAAAATATTTAAAATTAACCCTTCGATAGTTTTAAGGATAAATGTTATGTAAAAAGGTCTACTATAAGATATCCGGATGCAAGAAAATGGGATTCCCTGGCTGAAAATTTTATTGTGTATTTTTAAAAGATGATTGCTGTTAAGATTCTTGCCACTTCTTCTCAACGGATCGACTTACGGAAGTGGTGGTAGATTCAGTTCAATTTGTAAATAGTTTGACTATTTCAAGTGTATTTAAATACCTACAAAATTTAGATTTTTTTTGACTTTGACTGTGATATTTCCTAAACTGGACCTGAAAATTAAATCTAAGACCTCTCGTGCCTTTGTTTAGACGCTGCGCCGAGCACCTATTAGTTTTAAGCGGGACATTAGGGCTAGCATCGTTTTTAAATGGAGAAGAAAACGAAAAGCTCTAAATAGATGTCGCTTCATACGCTTGACCCAACAAACCGTCAAATGAACAAGTTGTTATCGAAATTGCTTCTTTATTGTTTTTTTCTGCGGTAAATATATATAATGATTTGTTTTTATGTAAGAAAATGTCGAAAATGTGGACCGTAATATGTACATTTCCACAAAAGTTTAAATCAAGTTCATCCACAACCAAAGCAAGTGTATTTCCCTAGGAGAAACTGTGGTATTCATTTTATATAAAACTTATGTCTACGCAATGACGCATTTCTAATTTTCAGATAAAAATTACTATAAAATTAACTTTTACTATGGTTTTTGACAGTTGTTAAGAGTCGAGCGTAGTCAGCGCCTCTAGTGGAATAAGTAGGCGGTTTTCAACCCCATAGTGGAAAAATATTTAAAAAAATCTGTCTGCATAATTCTACTTCGCAAGTTATTTCAAATTTGGCCTAATTGGTACAAACTGCGTAATCGCCGACTATTGCCATGATGACGACTTCCTCGCACGACAAAACATCTCCTACAGAATCCTTCCTCTATTAACCGCCATACGTTTAAATTTGGTTGCATTTTGAATCCAGGAAAGATTAGGCCAGGCTTTTTACACAACCATCTACAATATAAAGAAAGTCCAAGAAATGGAATCCAAATAAATCGTTTTCTTACGTCGGATTAAAATATAAAATATAGTACGCAATCACATCCGATCAAAAGTATCTTACCATCAAGCGGGGACGTAATTCCCGAATGTCTTCGTAACTAAGAAAAACTGGCTGTTTATAGCGTATTGCCAATCCTTCTACACGTGCAGCCTGTGGGTGAGCTATACGCAGAGGGCGTACAGCGATCTCCGAGTCCAGTACAATAACGCGTTCAGGGTGCTGCTGGGGCTGCCGCGGTTTTGCAGTGCATCAACGATGTTTGCTATTGCAAACACTGATAGCTTCGCGACCATCATGCGCAAACGGTGTGGCTCTATGCTGCGCCGCATTCGCGACAGCCCCAACAGCCTCCTCAATGCTATAGCGGATTGCTGGGACTCTCCTATGGTCACTCGGTGGATAAGACTGCACGCAATAAAATTAAATAATATTTACGAATGTGACATATATTTTTAAATGTGAATTTATGATTACTTACTAATGATAAAATTGATTTGAATGACTAACATTAGTATTTAAGTTCGCATTGTTACTAACCTTTAATATGGATACTTTCTGAAATAAATGATTTATTATTATTATTATTTCCTCCTCACAGATAGCCGAGGAATTCCGCGACCTGCCCGCCGACTTCGGGCCGGACTTCCCGTTCGAGGGTCTGCGCGGGCTGCTGGCGGCGGGGCAGCCGGAGTCGGGCTGCGCGCCGCTCGCGCCGCCGCCCGCTGTCGACAACTTCGTCGGCAAGTGGATCGTGCTGGTTAGCAGGTGAGACGTGCGCTCTAAGGACCAAAGCTATTTCACGCGTGCCGTACGTACTGCCGACGCACTGATACCCGCCTGATGCAAATCCCGCAAGTAACGCGTAACTTGGCAAATAATTCAATGCAGTTTTCTATTTTTCTATTCACCTGACAGTGAATAGAAAAATAGTGATACCAGTTAAAAACATCGTAGTGTAAGTACTGAATCATACTCGATTGAAAATAAACGAGTCTTTGTCATTCGTTTTGCATAAAATTTTAAAGCAATTAATTTAAATATTTAAATTTGAGATGTGTACTTAATCTTTACAGTAATTTTAATGAAAATAGTTAATTACCATACATATCTTGTACTTAAAAATGGTTACAGTAGACGTAAAATTAGGTTTTTGCTATTTTTTAAAGTGAATGAAAAAGTAAGTCACGTAAAGCATCCCAGCTCTAGAAATGACAAAATGAAAATTCAAAATATTTCATGGGTCGAATTTTTTTTTTCTGAACATTACGATAATATTTTGTCATGATAGATTTCTACCAGGCATGGTTGTCTGGTAGAAATCGCTGCCCAGCGATAAGACCGCCAATTGTGTAATCTCAGTCACTTTGAATGTATTGTAATTTTTATAATATAAGGTTAACAATAAAGTGTAAATAAATAAATAAATATTATTAAAAAATAATTTCATTCGTTTACATAAACCGCATCACTATTATTTTTCTTTCGTAAAGTGGGCACACTAGAACTGTCATTTTACTGCATTGAATTATTTGTCAGAGTATAAATGACAAGTACCTAATAACCTCCAGGTGCCAGGTCGTTTTGCTGATGATACTGTGACTATTTTATTCCATTCTTGTTTAAATACTCTGGCCCCAGTTTGTCATGTTCGTATTGTGCATCCATAGCTCAATGCACCTACTATGTAAGCAATTTGGTTGTGGCATGACATTGGCTCTTGTGTTTGTTTTTTTTTTCATGTCGTGATCAATTTGTACTGTATTTGTACTAATTCGTATAATCCTGACTGAAAAAGAGTGCCAAGATTTTTTTTCCGCCGGCTTTCTTTGTCTTTTGGTCTACTGTAATATCTTATTCAATATAATAACTATCAACACCTTGTTAAAGCCGAAGTACAAAATTGTGACGTCATTAAGCGGCCATTCGATGGTCTTATGATGAATAAAATTTTCATTTCATCCGCCTATAACAAAGGTTGTTTGCCAGCAGATACAACTGCAGCTTCGAAGCGAAGATCCGTAACGCGCAGGTGGCGGGCTACGACTGCGTCATAGTTCACAATGTCAACTCCAGCGAACTTGGTGAGTTCAGGGTGCGTTTACAGGAGAAACCACACCGCTGAAGCTATACCTTGGCAAACATGCAACGCAGTAAACCGACAGTTCGAAATGTCAAAAAGAAAAATAATGATACCAGTTAAAATCTTCGTAGTGTAAGGTACTGAATGAGAATGATTGAAAATGAACGGTACTTTTTCATTCGTTTAGTATAAAAATTTAAAGCCATGCCATAAATACGTGAATTTGAGATTGATGTGGAGAGGCTGCCTGCAAGAAGTGATGCGCTTATTAACTTTAACACTGTATTCGCTAACATATTAAGCAAACCGTGGTCACTCTAAATTATGAATGAATACCATTAAAATAGACGACTACGCGGTACTAAAAATCATCTTGTAGTACTACGTCGTAGTATTATCATCGAAATGCCGCGTCGTAGTAGGTACGTTCGTCAACAGCGACTATTTGTAAAAAAGTTTGTGGTGCCATTTTTTTATACTCAGCGAAACTTAAATAAAATATGCAGGAACGTTTATATCGTATCAAAGAAAAATCCATACAAATTTGGCTGGTGACTAGAAAACAACCCTGTATATTGTATTATGTATGAGAAATTGATGACGCGATGCAGTCGGCATTTCCGCTGATTCCAGTTAAATGAGTTAATTTTAAGCAAGAGCAGTTCAGTCCGGAACATCATCGCGTGAATAAGTTCCCTAAAATTCCCTAAAAATTCGAAAGAAATCATTAAGTCTTCTGTGGTTTTCCGTATAGCAGTACAGTCACGCGCATTAATATGTATACACTTCGCAACTTATTCGTTTGTGATAAGGTTCAAATTCCAATGAAAATGTATACATATTATTATACGTGACTTTACATTACATACATACAAAACATCACGCCTGTATTCGTTATGGGGTAGGCAGAACACCAGAGGTTACAAGACCATCTGATGTCACGATTGACAAATTTGGAGGTATTATAAAAATGGAGAGAGACTATTGTAGTGACAGAGGGTCAGCCTATCGCCCACAAAAACGCCTTTAAAACCTCTGTCCCTTAACTGACTTTTACAGTATGCCCGGGAAGAGAAGCAGCTGGCACATTTTACGTCCAACATGGAAGCTGTACATTACTTTCTTATTTTTAGGTACTGTTTATCTGTAAAAGAAAATTTGCCATCAGGCCTATTATATTGCATGGTCTTTTACTAACTTATTATGATATTAATTTACAGAAACGATGTCAGCGAATGATTCGCTCGGGATCATTATACCGTCTGTTTTCGTCAGCGACGTGGCCGGGGAGATACTGCTAGAGAAATATCTCTACAACAGTAGGTGAGTACGAGTTGTGGCATGTGTAAAAAATGTACCATCGTGGATTGTAATAAATGGTTGAATTGAATTGTGATGATTGCTTAGAATAATTCTGGAAAACAAACTTGAAATCTTAGGTAAAAATCTGTTCAGTTATAAGTATACTGTCTCACTTCCATCGTCCGCACCCTGGTAGATTCTCGCGCCCCGATAGCTCTTCATCCTCCTTACCATATACGGCTCCTGAAGCAGTGCTACGGTGATGTTCCGCTCTCATGCCTCTAGAATAAGTTCTTGAGTGGCCAGTTCACTCCTCTGTAGATTGATCTGAGCCACTGTTATCCCTCTGTTGGTGTTTTCTGCCCTATAATTGCTCATGATATCCTTATTGCAATCTTCGCTCGCGCTATTGCATCCCACCTTGTTGCGGACTGGGCATTCTTCACTGAATGCATTATGCTCCGCATTCCCATATTTCGCTCTGTAGCAGTTAATTCAATTTGGTCAAATTCGGGTTAAGTCACCAAAACAATTTTGATGTAATTTTATAAACCTGTCTCATTTGAGGTTAAATTATACACCAACGCACGGGCAGCCAAGCGTATCATTAATCTCCCAGTGGGTGAAACGTTTTTCTTCCATGTCACTCATTCATTAAGTTACCATGAAGACCAAGGTCATAGACGTCTATCCGCTAGAAACCTAATCACTCGACGTTTGAAAATACCAGCCTCGTAGTGGTTGGAACACAAAGCAGATATATAGAAGAGATGCTGTAAGCAGATGCACAGCTTCAATTTGAGTTGTTGTGACGTCACAGCCTCAATAGTTCAAGCTACTCCGCACTAGAGGCACTGGCGTCAGTTCGACGCTTACTTCTTTTTAATATGTACACTCTGCAACAGAATAATGTATACCACCCCAGACGCACGCACACATACAATATGCATTCGCGTTGTATGTGTGCGGAAGACTCAGAATAACGTTGACCACCAGTCGTACGCACACAACTAAAGATCAATTCTAACTAAGCTAACCAACTACATCGTGTCACAACAAGAAATAATATAACTACACGGATGTATAGATCTTTAGTTTCAGTACTTCGACGAGCCTATGTCAGCCGTATAATGTGCAGATTATTGTTTTATATTATAGAACTTTGAAAGGTCTGCATTTTTTTTTCTCCGTTGCTATATTAATATGTCTTTTTTATTGTTAAATTATTGATTGATTGTTAAATTAATAATGTTTAAAGATATATCTTCAATATCTTTTTTTTTGTTCAAATTTAATGAAGATATATTCATCAATAAACCATAATATATACCTACATTTAAATTAAGAAATATTTTAATAATTTATTATAATTTAAAATGATATAAATATAATTTTTATGTTCTATATTCTAATTATATTTATATTCTAATTAATCAATAAATTAAATATAGTGCAAGCAATCGAAAAATAAGGTGCAGGTAAAAACTACGTGTCCGTATCGACCGCGCGGCCACGGCGTTTTTTCTTACATCTAACCATGCCAAGATTATGTAAAAATTGGTAAAAGTCGATTCCTAAAAACATAAATTTGTAAAAGGTATAGTTAAAAAGTTATAAGGGTTTGAACGTGGCCGCGCCATTAACACAATGCGAACCGCGCGGCCACGTAGATCTTTAAAACTAAACATTGCAGAGACCTGAAGTTTAGGTAAAACACGTATTGAATATGTAAAAAAATTGTAAAAATATAGAAAAAAATCCTGGATTTACATTTTAGAAGCTGTAAGCTTATAACACCATGGCCGCGCCATCGACCGGTATAAAATTACGTTATCGTCGATATCTCGATGGAAAAGCATAGCAGAGGTCTGAAGTTTTTTGTAAAACCTGGATTCGAATTTGTAAAAACTAGTAAAAATATAATAAAAAATCATAGGTATACACAATAGGAGCTGTAAGACCAAAAACCCATGGCCGCCCCATCGAAACGTGAGAAAAGTACTTTACCGTCGATATCTTGCTGAAAAAGCATCGCAGAAGTCTGAAGTATTTTGTAAAACCAAGATTTAAATTTGTAGAAACGATTAAAAATGCACAAAAAACTCCTAGGGTCATATTTAAGGAACTTTAGCACTGAATCTTTAGTACGGCTTGAATACGTCGTTAGGGTGACCATGGCTTATTGATAATAGAAAACTTTCCACCCATTTAATAGAAATTATATCACAAATCCATATTTATTTCGCATAGTAAATTTAATTTAATTTTAGAGCTCATCTGACCTGTTACCTGTTACCATGAACAAGAAACAGACATAGTTACATTCGCGCTGAAAACATAACCCACCTTTGCGTGCAGTAGTCGGGTAAAAATAATTAGGAAACAGTTCATTTTAAAACTTTCCTTAACAATAAGTTTGCTATAGGTTACCACTTTATCTCAGCGACACTTTGATGTAATTTTAAAATAATAATATTCTATGGTGCGTGTTTTGGTCGATGACATAAAACTTTTGGAACAAGTAAACAATAGCAAGACTATATTTCTACGAATAACATTGTTTGATAAATTGGCCGGAAAGCCTTTGAGTGAGCGGCATGGACTTTCAAACAAAAACACAAAGATAAGGGTTGCACACCTGGTTTTTCCTGTTTCTTTTATTCTCACTATGTCTGTTTCTTGTTCATGGTAACAGGTAACAGGTTAGATGAGCTCTAAAATTAAATTTAATTTACTATGCGAAATAAATATGGATTTGTGATATAAGTTGATGTATGTATAAGATAGTTTATAATTTGTTTTTATTTATGGAAGATGGTTTATAAGAGAGTTTATTTATTTTAATTTAATTTTTTTTGTATTATGTATGTGAGATGTTCTTTAAGATTTTATAATTTTCTATTATAATAAGTTTAAGATGTGTAAGACTCTTAGTTAATTTGTTGCACTTTACTGTCGCATTAGGTCTCCTGTAATGATAGATATAAGTGTTTTGATGTAATAATAATAAATAAATAAAAATGAGTGGAAAGTTTTCTATTATCAATAAGCCATGGTCACCCTATCGACGTATTCAAGCCGTACTAAAGATTCAGTGCTAAAGTTCCTTAAATATGACCCAACGAGTTTTTTGTGCATCTTTAATCGTTTCTACAAATTTAAATCTTGGTTTTACAAAATACTTCAGACTTCTGCGATGCTTTTTCAGCAAGATATCGACGGTAAAGTACTTTTCTAACGTTTCGATGGCGCGGCCATGGGTTTTAGTCTTACAGCTCCTATTATGTTAACCTATGATTTTTTATTATATTTTTACTAGTTTTTACAAATTCGAATCCAGGTTTTACAAAAAACTTCAGACCTCTGCTATGCTTTTCCATCGAGATATCGACGATAACGTAATTTTATACCGGTCGATGGCGCGGCCATGGTGTTATAAGCTTACAGCTTCTAAAATGTAAATCCAGGATTTTTTTCTATATTTTTACAATTTTTTTACATATTCAATCCGTGTTTTACCTAAACTTCAGGTCTCTGCAATGTTTAGTTTTAAAGATCTACGTGGCCGCGCGGTTCGCATTGTTTCAATGGCGCGGCCACGTTCAAACCCTTATAACTTTTTAACTATACCTTTTACAAATTTATGTTTTTAGGAATCGACTTTTACAAATTTTTACATAATCTTGGCATGGTTAGATGTAAGAAAAAACGCCGTGGCCGCGCGGTCGATACGGACACAAAACTACTAATTAAAACAACACAATCTTTTCCAGATAATTATTAATTTTTTGCATTTCACAATATGTTGCGTCTGACTAGGAATTTTTATTTCACAAATTTATTAAACGATTAATTTTAAAAACAATGGTAGTTTAGGTAATAGTTTTTATTTGAAAGATTTGAATGACAGTTCTCACTTTAATTTTTCTGTCACTTGGCGTATGAACTTATTATATAATTGAAGTAATAATTCCATTGTAAATATGAATCAACATGTTATTAGCCAGAAACTATAAATAAGCTAAGCTAAGCTTATTTCTAAGCTAGTCAACAATAACATCATTCACTCTGGATTATCTACTTTTTAAAAGACAACTATTACCTCACTATTTTATTAATAGCTAATTTGAGCGCCGTCGGAGTCTATGACCTGCTGCAACCGAGATCTCATACTGTCAACTAAATTCCAGCACAAGGCAGATCCTCTCATCATCTCCCAAGTTGAAATAACCCGCCCTTCTAATTTGGCTCTTGACCTCACTTGTGATGAATCCCAATTTAAAATCATTTGACCCCACAAATTTTCGATGGCGTTTAATGCGGCCGCTTAAACTAACAGGTAGGGTGTTTCGAGCATCATAACGTTGGCATTTTCTCCTCCATAATATTTTACGGCCATCTTTGTCCGACTTGAATGTCGTTTATCCGTAAAAATAACTACATTGCTACACGAATCAAACTCCAAATATTGCTTTCGTTCATCAATATCTCTTTTGCTAGCCTGTAAATGAATAAATAAACTTAAGTTCCCTTGAAGTTTAAACAAATTATATTGCATGCATAAGAAAGTTAATTCATTTTAAGTTATAATATATTGTATATCTAAAGTCGGATTATATACTTCTTTATTTACCTGTAACAATATATGTTGCTTGCTTTCAAATGTCGTCACACAGTTTGCAAACTCACATCATATGTGGTGGCCGTCGAACGAGTGGGTAAAAATGGACATATCCCCCGGTTCCTCTTAACGACGAACAGATAGTTGCACTGTTTTTCTCTGAAAATAAAATTATCAACATAGAAATAACGATCACGTTTAATACAAGGATTAAGTCAGAATAATAATTAACTTAAAACTTACAAATATCATCAATCGACGTGCAATTCCCCTGATAGAAAAGTATTGATTGAATGAAACAATGATTTCAGCTCTCTGCAGCAATGTCAAATGATAATTCATTTTTAATTTCATTTGGGCACAACAATCTGATAGTAGTAACAAGTAACGACGAATGCAAACCATCTAGAAACACGACTACACAATATTAAATAATAGAGGGTAGATTTAACTTTTTTTTTCTAAAGATATGACAAGCTAAAAATAAATCTAGCAACACAATAAAAGATAATCGGGGTCTTCCACTTATTTTGTCTTAAGAAATGAGGCATCGTTGTTATTTCGAATAGTTACGCTAATAATAGCTACCTACTTCAAATTCAAACTTAATAAAAAACATCAAAAAAGTTGTAAAATATTTCTTCTTTCAATCTCTAAAAATGAATATGAAATCACAGTTTTTTGTGGGATTCGATACCTGACCTGTCCAGATCTCATTCCTAGACACTTAAACCGCTAGGCCATAGACGCTATGACTTGAAGATGTGAAATTAGCATCATATTATCTTGTCTGCCTGCTATTCATCCATATAGCTCGTCATGTGTGACTTGAGAGTAGCTAAGAACGAGTTTAACAAATTAATGAATCAGCAGAAGTAAAGTATTTTCACAGTGTGCGTGTGTGCGTAAGCACGTCCACTTATTATGCTCTGATTGGTTGACTTTCGTGGTGTGAGTGAGTATGGATGAACGCGCGTGTGCGTGCGACGTCAGATGGTGGTATACATTATTCTGTTGCAGGCTGTACACGCGTAGATATTAAAAAAAAAATAACTCCTACATTGTTTTTCGATGCAAAATTAAGTTTTCTCTACTTGGCCATAATCAACCGCTTACCCTTCCTGCAACCCGCCCGAAGGCTTCACTTGTGTTAGGGACAAGTGAAGCCTGGATAGGACACTGGAGAACTAGATAGGACATCTCCTCTTTATATTTCCTCCGTGGGTTGGACCATGTCTTTGTTTTATGACATATAGTAACAATGATATTTTTAATAATGTTTTTAAGTTTTTTTTTTTTTTTTTTTGCATTTAAAATGCTCAATTATTCTTAAATAAATGAAAAATGTGATAAATAAAAATTACCCGACCAGGATTCGAACCTGGGACCTCTCGTTTGCCGGACGAGTGCTCTTCCAACTGAGCTATCGGGGCCTGGCGCTACGCCTCGAAATTACGTACCACATTTTTGTTTTTACGTTATATTGCTAACGTAACTCCATCTAATGGTATAAGCTTTGCAGCTAAGACCACCCGAGATCAATTTCTTTACAGAAATTGTGAATCCCAGTTAAAGTGAAGCATTGCAATGTTTTAATAATGTTTTTAAGTTTTTTTTTTTTTTTTTTTGCATTTAAAATGCTCAATTATTCTTAAATAAATGAAAAATGTGATAAATAAAAATTACCCGACCAGGATTCGAACCTGGGACCTCTCGTTTGCCGGACGAGTGCTCTTCCAACTGAGCTATCGGGGCCTGGCGCTACGCCTCGAAATTACGTACCACATTTTTGTTTTTACGTTATATTGCTAACGTAACTCCATCTAATGGTATAAGCTTTGCAGCTAAGACCACCCGAGATCAATTTCTTTACAGAAATTGTGAATCCCAGTTAAAGTGAAGCATTGCAATGTTTTAATAATGTTTTTAAGTTTTTTTTTTTTTTTTGCATTTAAAATGCTCAATTATTCTTAAATAAATGAAAAATGTGATAAATAAAAATTACCCGACCAGGATTCGAACCTGGGACCTCTCGTTTGCCGGACGAGTGCTCTTCCAACTGAGCTATCGGGGCCTGGCGCTACGCCTCGAAATTACGTACCACATTTTTTGTTTTTACGTTATATTGCTAACGTAACTCCATCTAATACCTTATACCATTAGACTTCACTTTAACTGGGATTCACAATTTCTGTAAAGAAATTGATCTCGGGTGGTCTTAGCTGCAAAGCTTATACCATTAGATGGAGTTACGTTAGCAATATAACGTAAAAACAAAAATGTGGTACGTAATTTCGAGGCGTAGCGCCAGGCCCCGATAGCTCAGTTGGAAGAGCACTCGTCCGGCAAACGAGAGGTCCCAGGTTCGAATCCTGGTCGGGTAATTTTTATTTACCACATTTTTCATTTATTTAAGAATAATTGAGCATTTTAAATGCAAAAAAAAAAAAAAAACTTAAAAACATTATTAAAACATTGCAATGCTTCACTTTAACTGGGATTCACAATTTCTGTAAAGAAATTGATCTCGGGTGGTCTTAGCTGCAAAGCTTATACCATTAGATGGAGTTACGTTAGCAATATAACGTAAAAACAAAAATGTGGTACGTAATTTCGAGGCGTAGCGCCAGGCCCCGATAGCTCAGTTGGAAGAGCACTCGTCCGGCAAACGAGAGGTCCCAGGTTCGAATCCTGGTCGGGTAATTTTTATTTATCACATTTTTCATTTATTTAAGAATAATTGAGCATTTTAAATGCAAAAAAAAAAAAAAAAAAAACTTAAAAACATTATTAAAACATTGCAATGCTTCACTTTAACTGGGATTCACAATTTCTGTAAAGAAATTGATCTCGGGTGGTCTTAGCTGCAAAGCTTATACCATTAGATGGAGTTACGTTAGCAATATAACGTAAAAACAAAAATGTGGTACGTAATTTCGAGGCGTAGCGCCAGGCCCCGATAGCTCAGTTGGAAGAGCACTCGTCCGGCAAACGAGAGGTCCCAGGTTCGAATCCTGGTCGGGTAATTTTTATTTATCACATTTTTCATTTATTTAATGATATTTTATTAAACTGTCGCTCGTGACCACGGGGTCTGCAAAGACAACGAAACGTCGAGTCAAAATTTAAAATGTAAATATACGCGATAAATCCGGTTGAAAAGTGTTTTATTTAATATTATGAATCGCGAAAACTTAAGACAATATAATGATATTTTATTTATACACGCAGTAGATTACTCATTTACACCACTAAATACGAGTCTCAGGTAAGCGCTTAAGGTTGCCAATAAAGATGGGGACTATGCCATCCCCAATAGACCGGTTAGGGTTAGTTAGGTTTATATTGTATTTGGAGTTTCAGTAAATAAATTCCGATGATTGTTCCAGTTACTACATAATGGTGAACGGCGACCTGCCGTTCAATATCAACCTGCGGCTGCTGTGGGCCTTCGCCGTCGTCGTGCTGCTCTGTCTGCTCGTCATCATCATCTTCTTGGTACGTGATACTCCCCTTTACAGCCAGATTTCATCGATTAGTTCGTAAGAATGATTTTTATTGTCGTTAGTAGCTAAAAAACGACAAATCCGAGTTACCCTCATAAGTCAGCCCAATATCACGACATCATCAGTGATGTGATCCATGCATTAATGTGTTATGAGGACCCATTTGCTTTCAGTTACCATCAAGTGAGATTGAAGTCAAACGTGTATTAAGACATAATTACCAATAATTGCCACCTGCATAAACTAAAATTTTGATCTTAATTTCGAAAATTTAAAATAAATGAAAAAGTCGAAATGGAAAGTATCCATGAGTTCCCAACTTTAAGCCGTTATTTTTTCATGTCTTACTGTTTACCTATTTGTGTCTTCTCCCAAGAGTTCTCATTTCGTAAATTTTTCCATACAAAGATAGGAGCCTCATATCGTCATTACTTGCTGTTAAACACTAAAAATCAGTATAATATCGTTTGATCTTGTCGATATTAAAGTTTGTTGCTAGTCAGCATGGTGCTTAAAGAAAACATAATTAGATTATGGTCGTTGAAAAATCCATATTTCGACCACAATTTTAACGCAACTTTGGGCATAAGTAATTCGTATTTATTCATGAATATATTAAAGTTACATGTTCTACAAACCTAGCTTATTTATCTTTCACTTCAAATAAGTTATTTCTTTTGGATATTATTTTAGATAATTTTGTCATACAAACACAAGTCCCAAAAGCATTTTCAAATATTTTGTGTTTCGATTTCTGTAAGAATATATCTTCCGTCTCACCAAACATGTCAACCTGCGAGTGAAATAGCAAGATGTTTTTACCGAACGAAATAACTAGTTTGGCTTAGCGAGCGGCGGGCTCTTAATGCCTCGTACATCTCAACGGTCTAACCAATCAATCGTTCCTCTCTTCCAGATAGTGAAGTGCATAAAGGACCGGCGCCGCGCGCGGCGGCACCGGCTGCCCAACCGAGCCCTCAAGAAGATCCCCACCTGCAAGTTCAGCAAGGGGGACCCCTACGACACGTGCGCCATCTGCCTCGATGACTACCTCGATGGGGATACTTTGAGGGTGCTGCCTTGTGCGCATGGTGAGTAGGAGAGATAGGGGCTTGCTTGAGAGGGAAGGAGGTTTTATTTTATTTTATTTTCAAGGAAAATTTAGATTTACATATAATCAACGAATCCAGAGCATTAAATAAACCGACTTCACTAACATTTTTAAATCCTAGTCAAAGCTTTGGCTGAATTCACCGTATTGATAAATATTTATTCGAAATTTTATTTTTTTTACAAAAGTACTCAATCGATTTCTATGTAATTTATACGGGATCACCTCTTAAGTATCCTCTATCGTACCAAACAAGAATTTTCCAAATCGATTCATAATAGTCTGTAAAATCGTGCAACAAAGACGACTGGGGATTGAAAACTGCTTGCCGTTTATACCCTACAGCTCTTTGCATTTCATTTGCAGTCAAATGACGTCGCTCCATGGTTTAAAACATGTATAAAATCACGTAAAAATGTAATTATGTCGATAACTCTATTTAAATTATTGTAAATGAAGATTCAACACCAAATTCAATTAAGAAAGAAAATGCATTGAAGTTCTATTTAAATGCATTCGTTTCTGTTTTGTAAAAAAACACTAGAATATCGTTTTTTTTTCTGACCAGCCAGTGAGTAAATCAAAACAAAAAACGTTTGCATACCTATACCTACCTAACTTTTACTAAAAAAAGAGATTAGTAAGATTTTTTAAATTTTATGCTTGTTGCTTAGACTTTTTTGGTGTGTGTATATACAAAATTTCCTGAATATAGGTAAAAAAATTTGGTTTTTCACTTCTGCAATATCAATCTATTATGATGATACGTAATTTCAATAACATGATATTCCCGAATTTTGACGTTTTGGCAGCTACAAAATTGTTCATTTAGCGCCCTGTTTTTTTAAATAGTTTGATTAGACTTCATCACTAGATTTAGCGCTGCAGCCACCGCAGGGCCGAATTCAGTGCATGCCGCGCATGCTCCGCGCTCTTGTCATAAAAATGCAACACATTTTTTGTTCGAGATAGCTTCTCTATACGTAGTACTAATATCTCAATGTTATTTGATTAAAAAATCCTTTCCTTACTACGGCGAAATCTCAATGGCTACTAGAATGGTTTAACTGCATTTCTACCACCTAAGTTCTTTCGGTGTATCTTTGTCTTCTCCAACTTTAAAGATCGACGCCGCAGTGCTTTATCCTATACTCAAACTTGTAATAAAATTAAATACCTTTATTTTTATGGAAGGTGGTCAATTGTAGGTTTTAAAATAACGTGTTTGTTCACAGCGTATCACGCGAAGTGCATCGACCAGTGGCTGACTCAGAACCGTCGCGTGTGTCCCGTGTGCAAGCGACGCGTCGCCGCGGCCGGCGAGCGACAGCCGCGCGACAGCGACGACAGCGCCGACGACGCGCCGCTGCTGCCGCGACAACCGCAGGTACGGCAGAATAGCGCCCTCTCGCTCGCACTAACATCTCCTCCTCGCACGCACTTCAAGCGACTACAAAAAAATTAAAATTCAAAAAAGACAATGGGCAAATTTGTATGGAGCTTGGACCAAGAAAAAAAAGTCGCGGCCACTTCCGGAAGTTGCTTACATTTAATGGTATTGATATGTACTTACATATTATGAAAACCATAATTCTCTATCATGGTTAGTTTTAGAGTTATTTGACTTTGAAAATCTTGATTTTACCAAAAAAAACCTTTACAAAAATGTAGAAAAACAATGTTTTAATCTTTTTTTTTGTTTTTCTGTTCTAAAGCACGGTTAATGATTGTTTTTTGGTACATATTCCTTTCAAGAAGCACTTTTTTAGCAAGGGTCAAAGTATACAGCATCATCGAAGTGATGTAGAAATGTCATCAAACTGAAAAATTGGTTTGGGTATTGGACACCTATTTGTTTGAACCGTTATGTGATATGTCGAGAGGTGAAATAGGTGCTCAAAAGAATCAAGAGGTACAGTTCTATCACATTAGAATTAAATATTTTATTAAAAGAAAAATATTTTATTAAAAGACTCATAACATATAAATAAACATTTTCGGTTTTTTACATATATTTTTAACAAAAATTATATATTATATTTTAAAAACGATATTTTTTTACAAACTGCAAAGTGAATGTGTAAGAGGGAGGAGCATGCATAGATATTTCAGTATTTATCTACAATTATTGAATCTAAAAAATGCGCTGGCATACGAATGGCATCTTGGTGACGTGCCCACCCAAGATACCATACGATGCTCATTACGTGGGCACAGCAGTCAAGTGTCCTCATACCCGATAAACAGGAACAATAATAATGCAAAATGCTGCTCCTCCCCTGATGATCATCATGTGTTGAATGAATTATATATGAATAATATTGTCTTGCTCGTGTATGGCGTGATTGAATTTTAGCTCTTAATAATAATATATTTTCTTCTAAGATGCCATATTCACGTAAGCCATCCACGTTGAGATGCTCACAAATCTCAATATTATACAGCCCACCGCGGATGTGCTCACTATAATAACTGTAAGCTAATTTTATTTGATAGGTACCCAGTGCAAACAATATTAAATCTTCTTCTGTCAATTGAGGGAATCTTATACTTTCGCTTTCCACGCTTATACTTCTAAAAGCAACACGCTGCCTGTTCATGTTATTATTAATTAAAATACTGATTTGCATACTGAGCATCTTCTATCGGCACATGAAATCTATTTATAAGTGCTGCAGCTATTCTGAAATCAGCCATCATATGAGTCATGGCGCGATTGAAAAAATCTTGCCTAAAAATCTTATAATTTCTTTTAAACCTCCCATTCACCACTTCCACTACCCATCGACACATAGTAACAAGACGAGATTTGTTTGCTCGCAATGTTGTCAGTTGATTTTCTCCCCTACGTACAGACTCTGGTACCGCAACTTGATAACCACAGGATTGTATGTCTGAAAGAGTATCTCTGAATCCTCTGTCTAAAATCATTAGGTCTCCTTCTCTTAAAACCCAGTGTAGAGCAGTGTCTTCATCATTTAAAATAGTGCTCATTATAGTAGCGTCTGAAGTTATGGCAGCATGCGGACCTGTGACCTCTATTATGTGACTATCACAAGTCACAAACATAAATGGTTTTAGAAGATTGCGATATTTATGATGACTATATGTTTTTCTTTGAAAATAAAAGTTACTACTTTTACCTAAGTCCTAGTGAGATAAGGGATAAGGAAACAATGGGTGTAATAAAAAAATATGGACCTATGCCATGCCTCTCTGCCACTCATTTCTACTTAATTAAACGAGGCGAATCCCTTTGACCTTGATTGGAATACCTAAGTGCAAAAATGTGGTTTTTAAGTATTTTAACGTAAGATAAGGGATTAGGAAACAATGGGTGTAATATGGCTCTACGTCAGGCCTCTTTGTCACTCATTTCTGCCTAATTACCCGAGGCGAAACCCTTTGACCTTGGTTGGGCTACCTAAGTGCAAAAATGTGTTTTTTTAAGTATTTAAACGTAATAAGTATTATTTTTAACACATGGTTACGATATAAACATAGCACAGGCATTAAACTAAACATACTTTAAGGGTTTTTAGTAACAACATGTAATTAGTGAAGTAATTTTTTTTTTTTAATAAAGTGGACAATATCTTCTAAACTAACCATATCTGAGAGATACGTTCATATAATCAAATGAAGCTTATATTGATAGCTTTCATTTAAAACAGCTTCCTGAAGTGGCCGCTCACTTTCATTTTTCAAACCCTTGGTCCAGAAGTGCCCATTATCCTTTTATTCATCTTAGGAATTTCACAAAACACTTGATGAAGTCAGTCATCACATACTTCGGCTTTAACTAGTTGTTGATAGTTGTTAAATAAGATATTACAGTAGACCAAGAGACAAAAAAAGCCGGAGGAAAAAAATCTTGGCACTCTTTTTCAGTCAGAATTATCAAATTAATACAAATGTGTACAGTACTGTAGGAACGATACCGTCGGGGTCACCACCACGGGGGGATCTTGCTGGAGGAAGTACTTAAAGTCGAGAGTGTGGTCGAAGAATACTGTAGGAACGAATGTTTGTTCCTACTCCCAAGAAAAAGGATGGCAGGCCGTGGCCCACGGCCCTTATGTCGTGTCGTCATCGTTCTATCGAGCGTCGCTAGATGTCGCTACAGTACAAATTGTCCGTTACATGAAAAAAAAACACAAGACAGCTAATTGTGAGAGTCAATGTCATGCCAAATTGCTTACATAGTAGGTGCAATGAGCTATGGATGCACAATACGAACATGACATACTGGGACCAGAGTATTTGAACAAGAATGGAATAAAATAGTCATAGTATCATTGGCAAGGCAGAACATTACAAGCATTACAGAAGGCGCAAGTAGCGTCCTCTCGCTCGCTCACAGTGCCTGCCGCTCGCACTGAGTGCTTCAAGCGCGGCCGCATACCAATCTCCGCTCCGTGCAAAGTCGGGCCTCCACCGACACACTAAAACACTCCGACAAATGCCATTCTCAGGACCGTCCACTCCGCGAGACAAAAACTTGGAGCCCAGCTTAGGACAGGGTGTGTCCCGGTTGAAGGCAACAGCCGCCCAATGCAAACCTTAATCCTCATTGCAAATTACCCGGCGGTCCTCTATCGTGCTAATAACCACTGACGGGCTTGATCGCGGGGGCCCTGGGCCACATAAAAACCACGTATTTCGACACGCGACACCCCTGAAATGGGCCAGCTAAAATACTTGAGCTGCGCTATTACCTCCTAAACAAGCTTATGTCTCAACGAGCGTTTGCCCGCGACTTCGTAAACAAAAGTCCTATTTTCCGTTCCCGTGGGAATTCCTTCTATTATACAAACAGACACTTATTGAGGAACCTTTATACCAAGTATCATATCCGTGCACTCAAAGAATAAGATATAGATACCCATATCAACTGGAAAACTCTTGTCAAATCATTACGATTGAAGCTCGCAAGATTCGCATACGCTTTACGAGAGATTAGAAAAACTACGAACATGAAAAGTACACTCGTTACGTACTACGCTTATGCTTATGCATGGCTGAGCTACGGCGTGGTTCTGTGGGGGAGCAGCGTAGATGCGTCCACTCTTTTTATAATCCAAAAAAAACTTTTAAGAATACTAGTAAATATCAACAACACAGATAGTTGCAAACCGCATTTTATTAAAAATAATATTCTCTCACTACCGTGCATTTACATATTAGAAATTTGCAAATTTATCAGAAAATACCCAGAATACTATACAATACGTGATGATGTTCCATCAAAATATACTATCAGGCCGTCCTGGAAAAATCAACTTATTTTACCTACTTCAAAACTACATATACATGCCTCTGGCCCACTAGCCATGTCAATTAGAATATACAACCATTTACCAAATTACATTAAAAATGAAACTAAAGATAATATATTTACAAAAATGCTTAAACAATTATTGATAACAAAATGTTATTATTCCGATTGACGAATATTTAAAAGAAAAATTTAAATAACCTATAAAATATTTCAGTTGAAAAACAGTAAATCCCTCTCTCTCCTTCCATTGCAGTGCCTACACTAGGCCCATAAGGTTACATTGTATAGAAGAGTGTTACATTTATACTATACTTAAAAAAATTATTATGTAATTTTTATGGAAGCAATAAAATAAAATAAAAATAAATAAAAAGATTTTATCATACAAACTGAAACATCATATATTTACTGTTCCCGTGGGGATTTCGGGAATTCCTTTCATAACACAACCAGTCCCTTTTTGAAGAACTTTTATGCCAAGTATCATATCCGTGCACTCAAGGAATAAGATTTTTCATACAAACTAAAAACTCCAATAATTCCCGTTCCCGTGGGAATTTCGGGAATTCCTTCCTTAGTGCACCCCTACATCCCCTAAAGAATGTATGTTCCAAATTTCAGCTCTCTACGCCCAGTAGTTACGGCTGTATGTTGTCTGTCAGTCACTCAGTCAGTAACGGAACAGTTTTATATATATATATATATTGATTTGGGAAAATTATTGACATTACAGTAAAACAAGTTCATAAGCGATCCAGTTTCCTATTCACAGGAGCCATAAAACATAAGCTTCATCCCCTTTCCCCTCTATAACTAATATTGCTTCTGCCCACAGAATGACAACGGCACGTTCGCGCCGCAAAGAGAGAACCCGTTCACTCGCGCAGCCAGGCTCATAGCGCGGCGCCGCCAGAGGACGCCACACACGCCGGTAACTTTTATTTAATTTTAATGGACTAAATTTGTCAACGTTGTACAATCGCCACCCGTCCCGGTGTTCCAGTTAAGAATTTTTTTCCTAGAACGGCTTTTGGATCGAAGCTCCGCCTACTTTTCTCTGCAGCCAATGAAACAATATAGATCTCATAACTATTATCATCGGTGTGATTGCGAAACATTTAAGAAACAAAATATTTTATGAACTATTTTAATTTGATATTTCATATGAATGAGGGGGTTATACTACATTTTTTTAACTTGTCTTATTTGTTATACAAGATTTTGAGATCAAATCATGTCTTTTTTCTAACATAACTTTCCATTTAAAAATATGTTTGTTACGATAACAATAATAATAAAATGATACTTAACAGTGAAAACATTTAATTGTAATGATTTGTTTATTTTATATTTTTTTATTTAAATAAAAATACATGATCTCGAAATCTTGTTTACCAAAATGACCGAACTGCCTAGTTTATTTATTTATTCTTCATTGTAAACATGGAGTAAGCCATACCTTTATTAAAAATATAATAGGTACAGTGCACAATAGGCGGCCTTATCATCTACAGACAATCTCTTCCAGACAACCCTAGTTATTAAAGTGCAAGTGAATTTAGGCTTAAAGGTGGAAAATCGGAACATTTTTCTATAGTACATGCCTGTTATTGACATATGTACTAGCACTTATTATTATTGTACTATATCTCCTTAAAATTCTTCGTATATATGTTGTTGGTGTGGCTTTTCAAATAAATAAACTAACACTATACTATACCTATAAACTACTAACTCGTACATATTATACATTGTCCCTGCATGTAGTAATTGAAGGAGCAGTAACCATGCACAATATCGTCGACGATAATACCCCATATGGTAGCTCAATTCCAAAACTGTAGCAATTTTTATTTTTACTTTCTTTCTAAGTCCTATATTATTAAATGCACAAGTAGATCTATTAACACAGATCAAAATATTGAGAAAACTATTGTTCACAGAGGAAACATCTTTAAAATTGTCTGCGCACAATTTTTATTTTCTAATAATGATTTCTTTTTATTTGATTTAGGATTGAATTCACTAAAATGTATTGATTTATGTATCCAAAAACACACAGCTATCTATAATTACAGGTGCATAATCTAATGCAATAGTTAAGTATCCTACAAAAAACCTTTGATAGCATAAATTGAGAGTTAAATCCCTAAATCCCTTAGATTATTTATTTAATTTACCTTCTCGTTTCATCTATTTACTTAGCATTCTTGGATTGAATATTGGAACCTGCCGTAATTGTATTATGTTTTTAACAAGTTATTTCCTTATTGAATTCAAAACTTATTTTTTATTATTCAGGAAACACCGCCACCTTCAGAAGAACAGGAAACTATTAACTCCACTAATGAAGACATGTAAGTTTCTTCTTCAGTCTCTTTAGTTTTTTATAGATTGGAAAATTTATCAGGATATGCATATTATGCAGATGAATAATTTAATTATTTATTTAATTCTCACAGAACCAACAGCACTTTAGATTACAATAGAAATAATCGGATACATAAAACTTACTGCTGATAAAAGGTTCACAATTTTTAGACAATTTTTTGTTTTTTTTAGGGTAGGTAATCAAACAAAAGTACACTAAAGAAATAAATTAAATTAAAAAATTAGAAATATAGGTAATTATTAGTTGTAGAAATATTGAATGCGTAACAATAGGTAAGATTTAAAAACAGAACATAAATTATTAATATCAATATCAATCAATAAGAGCGGTGTTGTGCGTGTGTGTGTGTGTAATATTTTTAGTTCTATAGTTAGATTAATATGACTGACAAAATAAGGTATATAAGTTTTTACACAGAATTATAACATAAATACAAATAAATAAATTAATTAATATGTTTAAATGAATACATTAAGTTAAGTATAATACAGTCATGAACTTTCATTACTTAGTTTCAACCTTATATTATTTGTGACTAGATTTAGAATAATAGTAAGCGACTTTCCGAAATATTCTAATCTTCATGTAAAATTATTGAGAAACGACAATTTTGGTTTTGATATTACATTAAATAAGAAAAGTAGGGCTAAAAAACAATACGACAAAATTTGTTGACTTGTCGTCAGGTCAGGTTTATTTGTAAACATGTGTTAAAATGTGCAAAATGTACTTCAAGTTTCTTAAAAACACTTTTCAGAAAGGCTTTGAATTCATCTAGGGTCCGATTGAAAAACATTCTGTTGTACTATGCATTTCAAATAACATTTTTTCCTGACCACTACAGTCCTGGAACTTTTAAGTGTCGAGTGAATAGGTTTCTCGTGGATGGACGTGTAACACCATAGTCTTCATGCGCACTTTCCATCAGGTGGCATAGAAGACAAACGTCCTATCCTTACAATGTTTAAAAAAAAATAGGGTCGACTTAATGCCATGTTGTAACGTCATGGCTATCAATTCGAACCAGTCAGGTAGAGTAAGCAAAACAATATTATTTAACATAGAATTTATTTACAATTGGATACAAAAAATATTCAGAGTTATACAGTAATTTTTTATCAAAGTACATTTGACAGATCGTTGACGTTCTCATTTGAATCACATGGTACGCATTTTTGAACAGCTGAACAAGCAATTTTTAGTGCAATTTTTAGTGGTTCGGCTCTTGCTAAAATATGCAGTATAATAAAAGAAATTTTATTTTCTTAATTACTTTTAATTCATCTATACCTGGCAAAAAATAAAATGCAGTAAAAAAACAATGTGTCAATATTTGGACTGACAAAATATTTTATAAATTTTATTTTCTCACATCTAGAGTGCGGATGCTTTACGTCACTTACTTTTCCTTAACTTTAAAAAATAGCAAAAAAACTAATTTTATTTCTACTGCAGCCGTTTAAAAGCAACAGAGAATGTTTATGTTGATGTCACTCTCAACTCAGCCAAAGCTTTGACGTGAAGTCGGTTTTTTAATGCTCTGCATTCGTTGATTACTGACATTTCGAACTGTCACTTTACTGCATTGAATTGTTTGCCAAGGTATGTGCTCAAATTTCAAAACAATCTGTTATTTTGACGCGACTTAAAATCGTCGCTTCCATGCTGGACTGGGAGCGAGAGAAATACATAGAATGTGCCAGCTGCTTCTCTTCCCGGGTATACTGTAAAAGTCAGTTAAGGTACAAAGATTTTATTGGCTGACTCCCTGTCACTGCAATAGTCTCTCTCCATCATTATAATACCTCGAAAGTTATCAAACGTGACATCAGATGGTTTGATGACCTCTGGTGTTCTGCCTATCCCATAAGGGATACAGGCGTGAAGTTATGTATGTATTAAAATCGTGTTCAATAACTTTAGTGTGTATACGGAGGCGGAGAACGCCCCGCTTGTCCCGCGCTCGCGGTCACTGCCCCGCGAGCGCCGCCCCGCGCGCGCCGCGCCCCGCCCCGCGCCGCCAAGCAACGAAGATAGCGGGGAAATCGGTGAGCCAATATAACCGTTAATTATAGGCCTATAAGTCTCACTTTTAGATCACGAGGGAGTTTAAACTACCGAGATGTAACAGCCCGTTCACACATGGTCCGTTTTACCGGATACGTTTTTTTTTCATCTATGGCGAATGGAGTTGTATGAGTGACTTCACATATGGCACAGTATTCAGTATACGTATTTACAGTACAAAAACGTATCCAGTAAAACGGACCGTTTGTGAACGGGCTGTTACAGTGCTAATATTACGAATGTTGGAATTTTCAGAGCGCCGGAGAATCTTCTATAATAGTTGCGATGTCGCAAGTTGCGGGTGACAGTCAGTAAAGGATCGTTTCACTCCTGAAATTTGCCGCGATTTACGAATTATGACTTAGTATTTCAGCTTGTGGTAAATTAAATTATACCCTACCAGATTGTTCTTGTCTACAAATAAATTCTAATTGAACTCTTAATCTACTACTATCGACAGATTTAACGTCATTCAGGCAACTTACACCCGCAATATGCCACAGCGCAAATATAATTATGCAATAAAGTATAACAATAAAAGGTTCCGTTGCATTCCTGGCCGCAACCTGTGCCAAATATTAGGATCGTGGAAATAATTCACAAATCAAACAAAAATACAAAATTTCAAATTGAATCAGTAATTTAAGTGTACAAACGAAAAAACAAAACGACGGTATTGCCATAAATCTCCACAGCTATCCAAAATGGCCGCAAGTACTTACTGTATGTACGTACTCAATCTATCAGTAAAATGTGTTCCAAACTTATAGAGATTTGTTTTTTGTTCTTAGAATGTATAAAAAAATAACGAAAACTTAAAAAATATATTATTACTTCGAAGCATACGAGTTTTAAAAGAAAAAGTTAGAAAACGGTTAATGAGAGGTGATCTTGAAAGGTCAACATACTTAATATACGGAAGTGACATTTCACCACTACTAATATCTATCAAAAATACATAATATTTTATGAATTCAGTTTGTTTTTCTAGTTTTTTTTATTGATATCATATTTTACGTCCATGCAGAAATCAAAAATATAGGAAAGTCAGTAAAAATATGACTTCAATATGGCGTCGTCAGTCACCTGTGGTCATTGTCGATTCAAGTAGTTTTTCTTAATGTACACGAAAAGTAACTAACAGTTTAATTAACAGTCATTTTAAGTGTTTTCATTATGGTATTCCACAAATATTTTCTTTGGCACAGGTGCTGGCCAGACGTCCATACTAAAATGAAACGTGTTATTTGACTATGAAATCCGAGATAAAATTCATGCACTATGTGGAAACGAGCAGTTAAATGTCTCATTAACTTTTACCCGCCTACGGCGAAGCAAAAGTATTATTTTTGACCTGTATTTATTTATGTATGTATGTATGTGGGTATGGATGTTCATCTGCTCCCTCAAAACTTCGTAACTAGTAATCATAATTGGACAAATGAGGTGTCGTTAGAAGCCTCTTCACGGCCCGCTAGTTATAGGCTATATAAACTTACGTTAAATTTACTACAGCGTCCTCTAGGGGAGCTTTGTGAGTACCTACAGCTCAAATATGTAAAAAATATTACTCGAAAATAACTGAAATAATAGTTATAGTAAAGAACTTTAAAAAATATTCTTTAAGGTGATATCAGACGGTTCATTCGAGTGAATATTCACTCGAGTGAATGCTTCATTTTTCTTTCATTCTATGTTCACACGGCTTAGAGGAAATGATACAGAAATGAACATTCACTTTTCTTTCTTTTTAATATGTCGTCGAATGAAGTCGTGCGTCTTGGAATTTCTTTAATTTGTGATCATTTAATCAAAGAGTTGACAAAAAAGAAGCAAAGAAAACGTCAACGGTGGATTGGTGCGACCATGGATTGAAAGAAGAAATGTATTATTAACTTCAAATACATTGTTAAAAGTATTTGAAATTGTTTAAAGTTTTCCAAAAAAAGCAATGTATTTTCATAGTTCCATTTAAACACCATTTTGTGAGACGCAACGCAGAAAAAAATTATTATTATCATTACGTGACGATTGTTGACTACCGGACTTGAGAAAAAATGGATGAACTCGAATGAACGTTCTCCAATGTTCAGACTGTTAATTCCTCGTTCATTCGGAGTGGAAATGAAAGATGCCAGATGCCAATATCCAACACTGTTGGATCGGTTCACTAATGAATTCATTCGGCACTAATGATTCATTTTATGTTCAGATGTGTCACTTGAAGTGAAAGATGCAGAATGAAAGACGAAAATGAACAAAAAATTACCCGTCTGATATCACCTTTACTGTTTCGTGTGGGGTTATCAAACAAACACCAAAATATTTAAAAAAATAAAGTTTAAAAACTAAAACACGCTCTAAAAAGTATGAAGCAAGTCGGGTTTTATTTTTTAAACTTTATTTTTTCTATATAAAAAACGCTTTATTTAGCCATATTTGTCTCGTTTAAATCCCCCCGTTTGTAATATTACCCTCGTTTTAATCCCCAGGAGTGGCAGCCCTGCCGATCACAGCGCAGTCAAATTCCCTCCCGCGGCACATCGACTTATGAAGCGTTATCGAGCGCGTGTGACCCCCACTATACCACCCGCTCTCCGACAAAGTATCACTAATCACCGGGACCTTAGCTGCAAGACTATTCATTATTCTACGACGAAAGGAGAAAATTCCGTGGTCGCAACCCAATTTGAACCTTGCGTTTTCTGCCATAAAGTCCACTTTTTAATGCAATTCGTCCGACATTGACCCACTTCATCTTTGCGTTACATAATGGCGGCTTAAATTGACCTTGTTAGATTGATTGACTTCAATCATCTTATTATATGAACGAAGTTCGTTAATTTAAACAAAATTAATATAAATGATTTTGTTATTTGTGAAATAATACTTAAACTGTGAATACTGAAACTTACTGCAATTATTGACAAATTGAAACACTATAATGATGTATATACTTAGTTTTTTTTCCTAGGGTTGTCAAAATAAAAAGTGGGCCATATGGACAAAAATTATTAAAGATGAGCATGCCGAATTATTAACGAATTGGTAATAATCGTCTTTTACTTTTCAGCTGAGAAACATAGATAGACAATTTAATAAAGTATTGATGTGTGTTAAAAGAGAGCAATTAAATTCCTTTAGAATTATAAATCCTAAGGTTTAACCAAAAGACGATAGTTATAGCATTTTTATCAGGGTTATCGTTTTGACATATAAGAGTGATTAATTGCTAAATTTAACCGAAATTAGTACTCTTTTTTTGCTTAATTTCACTAACATTATTGACTACTTAAGAAAATGTGTCATTACTTTTATTTTAACCATCGCATTTTCATTACGTGTTACGTTTTCATAACCCCGAACGTAATTACTTGAGCTTGTACATACATGCATCATATATCGCGTTGCTTAATAATTCATTTGCTTTTTACGAACATAAATATTACCCTGAAGGTGAAGTTATTTCTTTCTGAACGAATAAACGTGCAGAAAGGGACAAATCTTTAAAAAATCATGGATTGATATGACGAAGAGCGTATTTATAGGTAACCTAACACTTATTCAAATAGTTTCGGAAAGAAAATTGTGGTATAAATACAAAAAATTAAGGACGGAAAACTCAATGACAAGGAGATAGTTATTCTTGGACGGTATAATCATAATCCTTTAGTGTTTCTAACCCAATTACCCTAAAGTATAACCAAGCCAACACACGAAGTGTATTTATTTAAATCTTGTGTAAATCTTTCAAAGATAAAAAAGATCAATGAAATGACAGATAAATGTAAATTGCATTGTAAAGTTTTTACGATCCGTTTCTGAAACTAATCAAGCTTAAACAAAATATGTTTGTTCCCAGATTTAACATTTCATTTACACTGAAAGTCGAGTTAAAAACCTATTATTAAACGCGTATTAAAATCAGGTTAAAACATCTCGTATTTGATTGTGAAAACTAAGGACAATAACTAATCATAACGGGATAATATCGTATTTTCATTTTCATATACAGGGTTGATTTGTAGTCACCGGCCAAATTTTTTTACACAATAAGTTTCATTTATAGGAACGATTTTTTTTTACAAGGAAATTAATATATCCGCTAACATATTAAGCAAAGCATGATCACTCTAAATTACCATTAAAATAAAGATGACTACGCGGTACTAAAAATCATCTTGTAGTACTACGTCGTAGTATTATCAATGAAATGCCGTGTCGTAGTAGCTGCGTTCATCAACAGCGACTATTTTTTAAAAAGTTTGTGGTTCCATATTTCAACTTTTTTGTAATAAGCGATGCTAAAATAAATATGCAGGTACGTTTATATCGTATCAAAGCAACTAACATTTAAATTTGGCTGGTGACTAAAAATCAACTCTGTATACATGACACTGAACTTCGAAGTTGAACTTCACTATTTTAAAGGCCTTGTCTATCGGGTTTTTGTATTTATTAGAAAACTAACTTGAGCGGACGACAAAAGTAGATGCGAGTTATTTTCACAACTAACACTACCAGGCTAATTATTCTGCGGCTACTGCCTAAGAAAGGTTGGCAAAACGTCTTAAATTACACGAAAAAATGTGTTTTTATTTTTCTTGTGTGTATATTATTGCAACGTTCATACTAGATTTGCTGTAAATTTTCATCGAAAACTGTAAAACAGTTATAACATTTGAAAAGTGTTCTAAAAACCGAGCCTTAAAGTACAATTTTAAGAAAACTAAGCTGTTGCAGCTATAACATTTAATATGACTTATTGGATTTTCCGTAATTGATTCCTTGAAAGAGCAAATACGCACGAAACCAATTAAAAAATAATCGACAAAGTCAGCAATTCAAGCCCGAACACTAATTAAGAAGCAATCACTTCTGCACTTAATTGTACGCTGACCAGACATTATGAAATATGAAATATTGCAATTTTACATGGAGTTTTCATTAAATTCAAGTTTAAGGTCGCAGTAGCTGTGACCTACAAAACATAAAATATACTTAGATTTAGAACTCAATAGTTTTCGAAATGAATTAGTATGTATAGTTTAGGTTTTATTTAAAATTAATGCTAGTTTTGCTATCAGATTATTTTATTTCAGCCCTTCTGAACTCATCTTTTGTACATAAGATGCTAACTTAACAGAGTGGATGGGACGGGAACTTTGTAAATAACATGAATTTGTATATAGAAATAGTTCTGAGCATTATCACGTTTACTTATCGTATTCACATTAAAAATTGCCATAATTTAGTTATTATGAATGTACTTCCATAAAAAATAAATGTGTCTTATGATGTACCTTTATTTGGAAATTCAGTTTTTATCAATCACCGTGTCATCATTGTCATGTGATATATATGTAATTATTTTTAATTTTGTGTCTTGATTGGGAAATCTTGATTATGTTTGGCCCGGTTTATTGCTATCGATTATTTCTGTGAAGACCGGGGCACTAGGATAAACCAAAGAATAAAGTCTTTCGACACAACGCTGTTGTTTTACTTATCGCACCTTCAGAATAGTAATGACGTATTTCAAAAATACGTGTTTTTGGCATATCAAGAATGAAATTTTGAAACTGCAAACTTTCAACTTTGAAGTGATTTAGTTTACTAATAATGTATGAAACATGTTTGCTTTCTATATAAATTTAAGTTAATCTTTCGTGAAATAAGAGCAAAAAAAATTACTTCTATGATAGTAAATCGATATCTTGGATTTTTGAATTGAGTCTACAATTCTGAAGGTGCGTTATATAGTAAGGGTGCTACTAGCTAGACCAATCAATCGACTTTTTCTGGTCGAATCTGCGGTGCGAGCACAGAACTTTATCGACTCGTATGTTAACGAATGTTCGTATAGTATGGAGACGGTTTGTAAGCAATAAATTGAAATATATCCATTGCCGCACGGCCAGCTTAACACGTTCAGGGACACCTGGCTGATATAGCCAATTCGTGATGTGACACTTTGCACTGCCATACAAAAAAAGCAGACGGTTGTGGACGTCATGCCACTCCACAATATACCAAAACTATTGTAATGTGGCGGACGTCCACAACCGTATTGACGGCTGTGAACGTCCCGTCACTACACGTACAAGTAAAGACATGCGTGGTGTCACGACTTTCACAGCAGTCCACTGCTTACACGTCGTGCCACAACGATAGTATTATTTTACTTTATATTGTGACAACACTTCGACAGACGTCTTATAAGGGTAGTATTATAGGTAGGTTGATGAAAGAAAAAACAATGTTACAATCAACTTGAGGTCTATTGGAATAACACAAGTAAATAGTTTGTTCGACAAAATGTAATTTTTTTTAAGTACCTTCTTATATTTATTATAACATATCTATTAAATTATAAGATAGCTAGCTAGGAAATAACAGTCTTACGTGAGATCAATCAAAAAATGTCTAATTCTATTTGATGACCTATCAAAAGTACTTGGAGTTTGTCGTTGAGTTAGCGGCTCCGCTGTTGTATTGTGAGCATAAGAAGTTTTCTTAGACTTCACTATGTCAGCAGGAGAGCAAGGACCCAACTTCAGTAACTCAGTGATGAGTTGGTCATGGAATCTTACTATTTGCTTCTAAACATCTTAGTATTTGCTCAAAACGTCGCCCGAAAATGTGAATTGGAAAAACATGATGAAAAATATCTAGAGGAGAGCTGCATCACTTATATATCAACTTTTATACCTACAGAGTTTGTGTCAAAGTCAAAACTAGGAATATCTGCAGTATCATCACACCACTCGACCTCTGCCGGTATCTCGTAAGTAGTCGTGCAGTTCATATAACCTCAGTTGATGGCAAAGTTTCAGATCCAACTTCACCAGAAAATATGTAAGTACTGTAGTTAGTTTGTTCGATATTATAATAATCATGTGTCACGATACTCGCTTGAGTAATTTTTGTGCTACGGTTTCCTCGAGATTTTCAAAGTTTTCATACAATGATTCACTTGAACTGCTCAGTGATTTTCTTGAAGGTACACGAAGACATCGACGATTTTTTTGATGCTGTCCATCGGAATCGGACGACATGGTGTCGTCACTCGAGTCGTAATTTGGATCGGACCCGTGCTCTCCATCGTCACTAAATGGGTCCTTTGTTGTTTCATCTTCCGAAGATACTTCTTCCAAAATTCGTAGGACCCGATTCCTCCTTCTACTAAACTCAGCCTTATCAGACATCTGAAATCAAATCAAATAGTTAGGTAAGAACAAAAACTGGTATTTTTTATGAAGTAATAATACACTATTTATATTGAATTATGTAATATATTAATGAAATTCACTCTATATTGAAAATTACACCAAGTTGAAGACATTTTATTTATAATTTACTTTAAAATTGTTATAATACTAACCACAAAGTGAACAAGTGCACAATTATCAGCCGGCAAACACGCGTGACCCCGTGCGGTGACAGTTTCCGACTGACGCGAACAAATGCGACGTTCTCAGCCGTTGTGTGCTCTCACGCAGGTACTTGTATGCATGTGACACTCACACTTTAAAAGCAATGTAAATCGATGCAATGTGACGCCAAGTCAGAAAAAACACATTAGGATGTGACACTATGAATTATCAATATGTTTTATGACTTTTAATGCTAAGGCCTTAAAGCACAAAATAGAAAAAAAAACACTAAAAAAACGACTTGTGCAGCCGTCCGTCATATCACAGAGCTCAGCCAACGACGTCCTCAGCAGTCGTGTCCCTGAACGTGTTAAATAAATGTGTGCCTTCTTAATTTTGAATGTTTGTAAACATGTTGTTCTCTTAAATAACTGTAAAATAAAAATATACAATGTTACTAAAAACTTGCAACGGACTCCATACTATAGGTACGAATATTCTCAAAGGTACGTTTTACCCTTGGGGTACCTACAGAATATTCAAAATGGTTGCCAATGACCTAGCTCCCTACAATCCCTAGGTAGATGATAGATTGCTAGCGGAAACCAATAACCATCTTTGTTACATTACCTGTGATTATGAATAAATGAATTAAATAACTGGCTGTAGGTGTCTTATCTCCAATTTATTATGCAAAAAGAATCCCAAAGACTCTAATCGGAGCCAGCGCTGGCTGGCAGTAGTATCAATATTGAGGGCTCTGCTTTGCCTCTGCAATAGCCAAGCACTGGGCCAAACTGCTTTAAAAATTTCATTACCTACCATATCCATATCAGTCATGGTTGTTATATGGTAAACCACGTAGCGGAATTTTGTTTGATGCCATGAATGAGACTCGCAAATTATTTAAATCTAAACTTAAATGGTGTCAAGATAATGAACAGAAAATTAAAATGGATATCATTGCTCAACACCATTCCAAAAAACAGTTTTCTAAATTCTGGAAGGTCACCAATGATATGAGGCAAGGGTCGGGGCTTCCTGTGACCGTTAACGGTGTTAGTGAACCTTGTGAAATAGCGAATGAATTTAAAAGGCATTTCCATGTCAGCTCTCCACTGGATCCATCAGAACCGTCTGGGATGTTCAGTGCTGGGATTAGTGCAGAGCTTAATGTGACCTTTAGCGCGAAAGATGTTTCTTTGATTATAAAAGATATGGTTAAGGGTAAATCTCCTGGGCATGATGGTCTCAGTATTGAGCATCTTAGATATGCCGGCCCTCATCTGCCTCGGGTGCTTGCAATGTTTTTTTCTCTGTGTCTGTCTCATTCATACCTACCAAAATCTTTAATGTATACAGTAGTGGTTCCTATAACCAAGGTGAAAACTTGTGATCCATCGAACCCATCAAATTACAGACCGATTTCATTGGCAACAGTGGTAGCGAAGGTGCTTGATGGTTTGCTTGACAAACAATTGGAAAAACATCTCAAAATTAACGACGCACAATTCGGATTCAGATCGGGACTTTCTACTGAAAGTGCTATTCTTAGTGTCAAGCAAACTGTCAGGTACTATACGTCCCGGGGTACCCCAGTGTATGCGTGCTTTTTGGACCTATCTAGGGCGTTTGATCTCGTGTCTTACGATTCCTGTGGGAAAAGCTTAGGGGTGAAACGAACTTGTCACACGAAGTTATATCTCTTCTCCATTACTGGTACAACCACCAGGTAAACTGTGTTAGGTGGGGGGGTGCAGTATCTGAGGAATACCGACTGGAGTGTGGGGTGAGACAGGGGGGTCTGACGTCTCCTAAGCTTTTCAATCTTTATATGAATGCGTTGATTGAGGGGTTTAGCAGCACAAAGATAGGATGTCATATAGATGGTATTTGTGTTAATAATATTAGTTATGCAGATGATATGGTGCTGCTGAGCCCGTCAATTAGCGCATTGCGGAAACTCGTAGCAGTGTGTGAAACTTATGTGGTGACTCATGGGCTTAAGTACGTACAATGAAAAGAAGAGCGAGTTTATGGTTTTCATGGCAGGGTCCAAGACTTGTCCTCACTTGCCAGTATTTTTAAATGGGACTCCACTAAAGAGAGTGGATAAATTCAAATACTTGGGCCACTGGGTCACTTCAGATCTCAAGGACAAGACAGACATTGAGCGTGAGCGCAAGTCGCTGGCTGTCCGCTGCAATATGCTAATTCGCAGGTTCTTACGGTGCTCGGCTGAGGCAAAAAAGACCCTTTGTAATGCCTATTGTCAGTCTTTCTACACATGCACCCTGTGGGTTGACTATTCGCAGAGGACATACAGCGACCTGCGCAACCAATACAACAATGCATTCAGGATGTTGATGGGGCTGCCTAAATACTGCAGTGCCTCAGGCATGTTTGCGGATTTCCAGGTCGATGGCTTTGAGTGCATTATGAGAAAAAGGTGTGTGTCCATGCTGAGCCGCCTAGTGGCGAGCCCCAACAGTATCCTGGCTGCATTAGCCGCTCGCTGGGACTCCCCCATGCTTGAGAGGTGGATGAGGATGCATAGGTCTGGGCCAAAACTAATGCCATAATTAATTAATTGCTGATTTTTATTTTTACTTCAATAATTAACCTATAACCTATTAATTATAAAGTGAAGTTTATGACATTTTGAATAGGTATTTTAAATTACCTATTTAATGAAATATTATTTTAATTTAAATTCTATATTGTTTTTAAATCTATGACATTTTGCTTATTTTTATTATTTGAAATAACTTTCATGAAATACTAATTATTTAAATTTAAATTCTTTAATGTAAATTTTTGATACTATTTCAGTTTAAAATTTTGTTTTGATTTTATAACTGACATGTCTTAATTAATAAGGTATCTTCCCTAAGGGTAGGTATCTTCCTAAAAGAAAAGCTTCCCTATAATGTCCTACTTAGCACATACGATCTGATGTCACTTGAAAAAAGGAGAATTGCTGCTGATGTTGTATTTTTGTTCAAAATATTAAGAAATGCGGTAAACTGCCCAGATCTACTGAATGAAATCACATTCAATGTTCCGACACGACGAACACGAGTTACACACCTGTTTAGCTTAAATATAAATAATTCTAACCAAGGGCATCGGGCTCCTATGCACCGTATTTGCTCTACATACAACAAAACATTCGCGTCAGTAGACATATTCCATACAACCCTTCATGGTTATAAAAAAGAAATTACGAGATACTTTCTGGTTTGTCTGATACTTGATTTAAAATGAAATACGTCATATTTTTTTTTTCTTTGTAAAATATATATATATATATTTTTATAATTTGTTTCATCTGATTTAATGTTTTTTTTTTTATGTCTAATAATTTATTAATTATTACTTGATTTTGTATTTGATATTTAATTTTTTTTTTGTATCTTTAATTTTGTAATTTTTATTTTTATAAATTTTTTATCCATAAGTTTAGTCCTCATTATGTACTGATTCAATGTTTACCTAGTGAGAATGTTAAGGATTTTACAATTAACTAACACTAGATTTAAATTTCATTTACTAACCACATTGTAAATATCTGTTTTTTCTCAAGTAAATAAATAAATCCCATTTATTATTTTATGTTCTAATTTTACTAACATAGTCTTAAGTAGTGTTGCTAACAATATCATATGGACAAATAATGGTCTGAAATAAAACGATATTATTATTATTATTATTTATACCTAAAGCTACACGCCTTTCGGCGGAAAGACCCGACAATTTGAGCAGTCGGTCGGGGATCAGGGCAAGAGGGAGAAAAACCGGCGAACTATTCGGGCAGTATCTAGCAAAACCGCTTTTTGCATGCGTGCTGGAAGCGAACCGCCGCCGAATCCCAGCCTTTCAAGGTTTCTGACCAAAGTGGCTGGGATCAAACCATTTGCGGATATTACAACCGGGATGATTTCGGTGGACATAACTTCCCACATTTCGGTCACCTCGTGTGCAAGGTCCAAGTACTTGCGTTGCTTTTCGGTCTCGGCCTTCACGAGGTTCTCGTCATGTGGTATAGTTATGTCCACCAAAAACACCTTGGACGACGATCGGATTGATGAGACCGTATTTCAGAGTGAGCTCTTGTTGGAGAATCTTGGCTGCCTGATTGTGTCTATGCAGATACTCAGTGTTAGCAAGAACCCAACAACCCGAAACTACATGTCTGAGGGACTCGCCAGGTTGGCGGCACGCCCGACATACGTCCACTGTGCCGTCCCTCATAATGTATTTCCGGTAGTTGTTCGTCTTGATAACCTGATCCTGTATCGCGAAGACAAACCCTTCGGTTTCCCCAAAGAGGTCCCCGAAGCGCAGCCAATGCACGGAGGCTTTACGGTCCACGTGTGGCTCGTGTAGAGCCTTGTAAAACCTTCCGTGCAGCTCATTCTCTTTCCATACGGTCTCACGATCAGAAATGCTTAGTACCGCCGGTGTCTGCCATGTCTCGAGGCCCAGATTGAGAGGGATGAGTCCTTTGTCACGCGCTACGACCTCTCTATGCATACCCACGTCCGCCTTCGCCATAAAATAGGCTCGGAGGCTATATATCTCGCGATTGTGCAAGGTTTTGGCGCTAAGTAGGCCTCTTCCTCCACACTTCCGGGAGATATACAGCCTCATTACTGACGATCGAGGATGATGCATTCTATGGAGGGTCATAGTAGTGCGGACTTTCCGATCCAGGGCGTCTAGTTCGGTCTGAGTACGCCAAAGGTGTACGAAAGAACGGGCATAACCGATCCGTTAAACGCTCGGACTTTGTTGAGACCCGACAGAGAACTAGTTAGTATCTTTGTCAGGCGCTCAAAAAAGACTTCGCGTACAGACTGTTTTACGCTCGCTTCTTCGACACCGATGTTCTGTGACATACCCAGATACCGGTATGTTTCATTTTCGGAGAGAGCTCTCAGGTTAACGGGACCTAGGTCAACCCTCTTGAGACCGAGTAATCCTTCCCCTCTCCACATGGACAACCGCACACTTGTCCACTCCAAACTCCATTTTGATGGAGCTGCTAAAATCTGTCACGATTTTTAACAGTTCCCCCAATCGTGGAGCCGTTGGAGCTAACAGCTTGAGGTCATCCATGTAGAAAAGATGGGATAACCGCATACCCCCTCTACGAAACTGAAAGCCTGTCTCTGATCCCTCCAGCAATGTGCTAAGAGGATTCAGAGCCAGGCAAAACCAAAGTGGGCTCAGACAATCACCCTGGAATATTCCCCTACCAATCTGGATTCGGTCTTCCGCAGCCGTCATTTGCCTGCCTTGGAGACTGAGCATTGTACTCCATTGTCTCATACATCGCTCGAGAAATATTCGAACTGTACCGTCGATTTTGTACAGTTCAAAAACTCTCAAGAGCCATGTATGAGGCACGGAGTCAAATGCTTTTTTATAGTCAATCCAGGCTGCGGAGAAATTGCGACGGTTGCGTTTGACCAATTTGCCAACGACAGCGTACACGAGAAGGAGTTCCTTTGATCCGCGGCTACCGGCCCTACATCCGTTCTGAGCATCAGATATAACGGGATTAGCATCTAAATGCTGGCGAATCTTGGTGCTCAGAACGGAGGTAAGTGTCTTGTAGGTGGTAAAAAGACACGTTATGGGCCGGTATTTCGATGGATCCGCGGTATCGTTGGACTTAGGAACTAACTAATTATTATTATTATTTATACTTAAAGCTACACGCCTTTCGGCGGAAAGACCCGACAATTTGACCAGTCGGTCGGGGATCAGGGCAAGAGGGACAGAAACCGGCGAACTATTCGGGCAAGCAAAACCACTTTTTGCATGCGTGCTGGAAGCGAACCGCCGCCGAATCCCAGCCTTTCAAGGTTTCTGACCAAAGTGGCTGGGGTCAAACCGTTTGCGGATATTACAACCGGGATGATTTCGGCGGACATAACTTCCCACATATCGGTCACCTCGTGTGCAAGGTCCAAGTACTTGCGTTGCTTTTCGGTCTCGGCCCTTATGAGGTTCTCGTCATGTGGTATAGTTATGTCCACCAAAAACACCTTGGACGACGATCGGTCCATTAACACGATATCAGGTTTATTCGCTAGAATAGTCCTGTCCGTGATAATGGGCCGATCCCAGTAGAGCTTGGCGCTGTCGTTTTCGAGAACTGGCTCCGGCGTGTACTGGTATTTATTATTATTATTATTATTTATACCTAAAGCTACACGCCTTTCGGCGGAAAGACCCGACAATTTGACCAGTCGGTCGGGGATCAGGGCAAGAGGGACAGAAACCGGCGAACTATTCGGGCAGTATCTAGCAAAACCGCTTTTTGCATGCGTGCTGGAAGCGAACCGCCGCCGAATCCCAGCCTTTCAAGGTTTCTGACCAAAGTGGCTGGGGTCAAACCGTTTGTGGATAGGTATTACAACCGGGATGATTTCGGTGGACATAACTTCCCACATTTCGGTCACCTCGTGTGCAAGGTCCAAGTACTTGCGTTGCTTTTCGGTCTCGGCCTTCACGAGGTTCTCGTCATGTGGTATAGTTATGTCCACCAAAAACACCTTGGACGACGATCGGTCCATTAACACGATATCAGGTTTATTCGCTAGAATAGTCCTGTCCGTGATAATGGGCCGATCCCAGTAGAGCATGGCGCTGCCATTTTCGAGAACTGGCTCCGGCGTGTACTGGTAATAAGGCAGTTTCTGATTGATGAGACCGTATTTCAGAGCGAGCTCTTGGTGGAGAATCTTGGCTGCTTGGTTGTGTCTATGCAGATACTCAGTGTTAGCAAGAACCGAACAACCCGAAACTACATGTCTGAGGGACTCGCCAGGTTGGCGGCACGCCCGACATACGTCCACTGTGCCGTCCCTCATAATGTATTTCCGGTAGTTGTTCGTCCTGATAACCTGATCCTGTATCGCAAAGACAAACCCTTCGGTTTCCCCAAAGAGGTCCCCGAAGCGCAGCCAATGCACGGAGGCTTTACGGTCCACGTGTGGCTCGTGTAGAGCCTTGTAAAACCTTCCGTGCAGCTCTTTCTCTTTCCATACGGTCTCACGATCAGAAATGCTTAGTACCGCCGGTGTCTGCCATGTCTCGAGGCCCAGATTGAGAGGGGTGAGTCCTTTGTCACACGCTACAACCTCTCTATGCATACCCACGTCCGCCTTCGCCATAAAATAGGCTCGGAGGCTATATATCTCCCGATTGTGCAAGGTTTTGGCGCTAAGTAGGCCTCTTCCTCCACACTTCCGGGAGATATACAGCCTCATTACTGACGATCGAGGATGATGCATTCTATGGAGGGTCATAGTAGTGCGGACCTTCCGATCCAGGGCGTCTAGTTCGGTCTGAGTCCATCTGAGTACGCCAAAGGTGTACGAAAGAACGGGCATAACCCATCCGTTAAACGCTCGGACTCTGTTGAGACCCGACAGAGAACTAGTTAGTACCTTTGTCAGGCGCTCAAAAAAGACTTCGCGTACAGACTGTTTTACGCTCGCTTCTTCGACACCGATGTTCTGTGACATACCCAGATACCGGTATGTTTCATTTTCGGAGAGAGCTCTCAGGTTAACGGGACCTAGGTCAACCCTCTGAGACCGAGTAATCCTTCCCCTCTCCACATGAACAACCGCACACTTGTCCACTCCAAACTCCATTTTGATGGAGCTGCTAAAATCTGTCACGATTTTTAGCAGTTCCCCCAATCGTGGAGCCGTTGGAGCTAACAGCTTGAGGTCATCCATGTAGAAAAGATGGGATAACCGCATGCCCCCTCTACGAAACTGAAAGCCTGTCTCTGATCCCTCCAGCAATGTGCTAAGAGGATTCAGAGCCAGGCAAAACCAAAGTGGGCTCAGACAATCACCCTGGAATATTCCCCTACCAATCTGGATTCGGTCTTCCGCAGCCGTCATTCGCCTGCCTTGGAGACTGAGCATTGTACTCCATTGTCTCATACATCGCTCGAGAAATATTCGAACTGTACCGTCGATTTTGTACAGTTCAAGAACTCTCAAGAGCCATGTATGAGGCACGGAGTCAAATGCTTTTTTATAGTCAATCCAGGCTGCGGAGAAATTGCGACGGTTGCGTTTGACCAATTTGCCAACGACAGCGTCCACGAGAAGGAGTTCCTTTGATCCGCGGCTACCGGCCCTACATCCGTTCTGAGCATCAGATATAACGCGATTAGCATCTAAATGCTGGCGAATCTTGGTGCTCAGAACGGAGGTAAGTGTCTTGTAGGTGGTAGAAAGACACGTTATGGGCCGGTATTTCGATGGATCCGCGGTATCGTTGGACTTAGGAACTAAATGAGTGACCCCAGTAGTGAGGAAGTTCGGGAGAGCTCCGGTGTCCAGGGCTTCCTGGAATTGATGGGCCAAAGTTGCATGGCACAGAGAAAATCCCTTGAGCCAATAGTTCTGCAATCCGTCAGGGCCCGGACTTTTCCAGTTCGGGCTCCGGCGGATTGCAGCACTTACGTCCTCCTCTGATATGAGGACTTGACTCATAGGGATCACCGCCGCACACGCTTCCTCAACCCTATCAATCCAGGGACCCTCTCCGTGCTCAACTGGGCGCTCCCACAGGCCGCGCCAGAAGTTAATAGCGTCGGCCTTATCCGGTATGCGGACAGTCGAGCAGGGTTCGGAACTCTCCAGGGATTTATAGAACTTCCTCTGGTCACTCGAGAAGAGACGATTTTGGTTGTATCTCTCAACCCTTTGGGAGTACCTCCGAATACGCTTCGCCCATGCAGCGATCTTTTGCTTCAGCTCGTCGATGCGTTCTGTCAGTTTTCGGGTGAAGTCCGGTTTGGTCAAGTTGGTGTCCATTCCGGAAAACTCCCTCCTGACAAAACGCACAATCCTTGGCCTGGTGTTGCCCGAGCTGAAGCAAGTTAGCTTACCGATGAGGATCCTGGCTTGTTCGATACGACGCTCAATCCTCCTCTTCCAAGCTGGTACAGCGTTACTCCGGGGAGTAGCACGTCCAGCAGTTGGGCTTGGAGCAGCCATGGCGCCAGTAAACCGACATACCGCCATAGCCGCTCCAAAAAGGATTGAGTGCGTCTCGACAAGATCAGAGCTGCTCTCCAAATGTTGGGGCAGCATCTGATTAACGGCCTCAACGACTTGCCTATTGCGAACACTGCATGGTAGTTTGGGAAGCTTCGGCCTTCCTTCAAGGGGAGTATTATGTACTTCCTCGATCGCCTCTTCTAGTAGCCTTCTCATGTGCTCTAGATCCTGGGAAGCCATCTCTGTTGTACCATCCCCTGCCACCGGGTTGTTCCGGTCTGCCTCACCTGCACGCTGCTCTAAAGCAGGCATTTGCACTGGAGAGGCGACACTCGCAGTGGCTGGGGGTGGCACCACAGAGAAGGCTTCGCGTCTCAGTTGTTCGAGCTCAGTGGGAGCGAAGATGTTAGAACGCATTATCCACCGAGCTCTATCCGCAAGGTTTTGCTCGGCAACGGTTAAATGAGGCTCCAGCAGCATGAAAGCGCGGTGCATGCGTGCTCGATACCCTGTTCTACCCGTTTCCGTCTCTCTTGCCCCGTAATACGCTCGCATGAGGTTGGCGTTTTGGGTTTTAGACCATCTCATGCGCCGTCCTTCAGGAGCGGGCTCCGATTGCGGGGGCTGTGATGCCCCTGCCGGCGCCAAGCTCCCTGAAGGCGATGATGGTGGTGAGGACTGGGCTGGTGGTCGCCTCAGTCTCTGTGCGCTGACGGATCGCATGCTGCCGCGCCCAGCGCCAGCACCAGACGCGCCCCGGCGGCCCCCGGGTAGCGGCCCTATACGTATATTACTCTGTTGTGCCATCATCATTATTTTCCAGAGCCACGTTAGCCACGCCAGTAAATTTTTATCCGTGTGTCCGCCCCCCACGTGATCAGATGGTCGATCAGGACGTGTGGTTGTTTGGGAGGCTTATTATTATTATTATTATTGACTCGAAAAGAAGAACATCAAAGACCCAAGAGCAAAGTTAATATTTTTTTAATATTTCCTGTGGTAATATGTTTAAATAGGAGGGTAGTGCCTTGTTCTCCCAGTAGATGGTAGAAGAAGCGATCTATCAACACCATATTTTTAATTCCTGATTTTAATTGTTTTCAAAAGTGACTACATACTTCTAGCTTGAGACACTGACTTAGCCGGTAAGCAGCATTCAACATCGACGTAGCTCAGCCTTCCTGACACAAAAAAAATTATATCGTCTGAGTGGGCCAAGGCTGTTAGTATTGACGAGGGTCTTATTATAATATGGTTGCCAATTACCATCCTACAACGTTCAAATAGGAGCATCAGGATAGTATCCTTGTGCTCCTACCAGGTGTAGCTAAGATTAAAGCTTGAGGAAGAAGCCATCTAGTCACGTAGAGAAATACGACTTAGTTCCATGAGGTAGTAGGTATTTTTTCTCATGTACACAGGGTGGATTTTTAGTCACCAGCCAAATTAAAATGTTAGTTTCTTTGATACGATACAAACGTACCTGCATATTTATTTTAGCATAGCTCAGTACAAAGAAGTAGAAATATGGAACCACAAACTTTAAAAAAAATAGTCGCTATTGATGAACTAGCTACTACGACGCGGCATTTCATTGTTAATACTATGACGTAGTAGTAGAAGATGTTTGGTAGTAGCGCGTATTCATCTTTATTTTAATAGTAATTTAGAGTGACCAAGCTTTGCTTATTGTAAGCGGATATATTAATTTCCTTAGTTAAAAAAATTAATACTTTTTTGCAAAAATCGTTTCTATAAACGGCCACATATCAAACCCTGCAGTGCGAGCACAGAACTTTATCGAATCGTTTGTTAACGAATGTTCGTATAGTATGGAGACAGCTTTTAAGAAAAAATTGAAATCTATCCCTTGCCGCAAATAAATGTGTGCCTTATTAATTTTGAATGTTTGTAAACATGTTGTACTCATAAATATCTGTAAAATAAAAAATTACAATGTTACTCAAAACTTGCAATCGACTCCATACTATACGAGCATTCGTAAACATTCGTTAATATACGATTCGATAAAGTTCTGTGATCGCACTGCTGTATTTTACTTTTAGGAGTTACATCTGTTTTATCAAGATGTTTTATCTAGCTCGGTTGAACTGTTTCCAGTAAATGTGCGCTGAGCGAGGATACGCAAATTAAGCGTTTCTATTTTTCATGAAAAACACAGTACTTTTACATCAACGGTGGAAAAGCTGCCTACAGCTAGAATAAGAAAATGTACAGATTGCTATTTGAAAATTTTCTATAGTGGTACATCATTTCACCAAAGTAATTCAAATTCCTTTGTTCTATCTGCTGCATCAACGTTATTATTTTAAGGAAAGGGCAAAAATAAAATAAAATATTTTATGGAATTCATTTATTATTAGTCATTGAAATGGAAACCCTATGTCTCCGCTAAATAGGTATAGAAAAGAATTAAATCGGCTGCATTTCGGTCTGAGAAAGAAATACATACCTGAAAGAGACGGTATTGTAGTTAAGTACTTAAAGAGTATTGTTTAGAATCTAAATACTTAGCCATAACTATATTGAAGACCGTCTGCTTTGGCATCCTGTGTATGCGGCTCTCTTAATCTATTTAAATACTTACTTAAGCTACCAAATCGAAGAACTGCACACATCCCTTTATGTCACACCTATTTTATGTCTCATCCATTATTTTTACCTTTATCATGTTCATCCAATCAGCAAAAAAGTACCTTAGTTACTAGCTTACTAATATTATTTCTTTCTAAACCAGAAAAGCTTTCCATCTATCACCTTATCGTTACTTTCCATAAGACAAGATTGAGGACCAGCTTAGGCTTAGTGACTATCACGAAACACCTACTTTCTAAAAATCATACTTCATTTATTTATAAGTTCAGTCCTTAAGATTTTCCTCACCTTTTCATGACGACAACCGACACTTACACTGAAAAACAAAACTAAGCCGAACTGCATGCTTCATGCTTTCTGAAATAATACCTTGTCAAAATTTCTTATCATAGTTCAGAAACAAAAAAACAACGTGCTCGCAGAAACACTCTCCTAAATAAAAACGAAAATTATATTTTGGACTCTCATATTTCATAAAAGGAAATAATGAGTAAAAAAACATTAAAGGATATAAAAATCTGGCAGATAGCCAGTCAACCAATATCAAGTATTTTAAATATGTTCTTGCTAAATATGAATTTACATTCATAGACACCACTTGTTACATATTTGTACAAGCACCAAATAGTCATAAGGATAACTTTTGGTCCTCTGTCATAACTGCGAGGATGTTTTAGTAATTGTTACGCCGCCTGAAGGGGGCGCCACTGTTTCTGAAATCTCTGCGACCGTAACCCCCTCTACCCCTGCCCGAGTTGTTGCCAGTGAACCGACCGCTATTGTTCAGCCTAGAGCTGTACTTTCCGGAGGGCGGTGTGTACATTTTTTGGTTTCTGTCACCGCTTCGTGATCGTTTTTCGGGAGATGATTTCTCATCGCCATTGTCAAAAGTGATGGGGCGGTGGCGTTTCTGGTTAGATGACTGTTTGTCTTTTTCTTTATCGGTTGGGTCTGATATTTGCTTTTCCTGTGAACAAGAATAATTGCTATGTTAAAATGTGGTTCTTGGGCGTCACCATAGTAAATATAATGAATTAATGTGTTAATTTACTTTTATAACAACAAATCTTTATGAATTTTGTAAAATTAAAAAGAGATGGCTGAAGCAACATGACTGAGTTACCTTGTGCCAAGACAAATAACAATGTAACTGAATAAATTACCTCTTTCTCTGATCTCTTTGATACAAATGAAAGCTGGACTTTGCTTTTGAAACTTGGTGGAGTCCTGAATATGTCTCTGATCAGAGTATTAATGTTCGAGGTGGTCTTCAATGCAGCAACTTTAAGTTTATTCTCCTCAGAATTTGCATCTTCCTTTTTCCCCTGAAAGTAAGTACAATATATAATATAAATTTGATGTTTGATGTTAGAATAAAAAAAATATCTTTCATAATATATTAAATAGAAAAAAAGATGTGTGGCACTCGGAGACTGCCGGGGTAAAGCTATTGCATAGCATTTTTTATCAACTTATGCAATTATAATTATTTTTTTATTTTATTAATGCAGTAATGTTTGATCTAATATGAAGTTCCACAAGTTCCTAGTAGATGGCGCTGATTGTTTATTAAAGCCCGCATGTAAAGTTATGAAATCAAAGTATCACCGCTGTGCCGGTCGGAGTGGGGGGTGTTAGGTTTTTTTCGTTACGTAATTTCTGGATTCGGTCCCTACAGCTACCCCCCGCGACGTCTCGGCGGACGCACGTAAATTGTAAGGGCTCCTATTTCATTTTTAATAAATAAGTTCAAAGCGCGCCAAATAAGTGAATATTCATACGAATAGTAAACCAGTGAGACTTAACCAAATGTGAAAAAACATTTCAAAACAGTTCTATAATTATCGAGTTATCAGTGAAAAAAGACACAATAATATCATCAAAAAACAGTACGTATTAACATTATACCCAAAAGTGAACAAAGACTTGGGCCGTCCGTGAGCAACGGTCGCTAACGGTAAATCATAACACTTACAACTCAACGTTGGATCAACAGTGCAATTCACTATTTCACCCCTTAACGCTAGAGCTGCTATAGCCTAATGCGTCCAGTGTTTGAACTGAGACACTATTGTACAGAAGATTCCGGGTTCGATCCCCAGCTGTGACACTGATTTTACTTTTTTTATTTTTTACATCTTCATTCAGAATATAAAGTATTTAATGAGAAATAATTAATAATGGAGAAAATAATTTGCAATAAATGTAAAAAATGTATGAACGGAAATGATGATATAATGAAATGCTGTAAATGTAATAAATATTATGACCTTGACTGTGCTGTAATATCGGAAAAACGTTTCTTATTAATGAATAAAGAAAAAAAAATTAAATGGTCCTGTCCAACTTGTCTTCGCAATAAAGCACTTATTAGAGAGAGAGAAAAAACAAGTACTCCAGTGTGCAAAGAAAGACATAACACTTCTAATGAATGCGTGACGCCCATTAGCTCCAAAAATCAAAATGAATATGTTACACTGCGCAATAATAAAAAAAATTATCTTACTCCCACCATTTTGAACATATCAAGTAACACTAAAAGTTCTATTGACAATTCCTTTCTATCTACAACGTCTACACCGCGTCGGAGTTTGCCGGACTTGTCTACACGATGCTGTGAGGATGAAATGGATGAGTTAAAAAGAAAAAATATTGAATTATCCCATAAACTCGAAATAGCAGACAAAGAAATAGATAATTTGGCAATGGAGAAGTTACATTTACAGAAAAAAATACTAGAAAAAGATGCAATAATTACAAAACTTAAAAAAATATGTAGTACCATTCCCCTTAATAATCCTGAGACAAAAACTATGGAAATTAATTTTGAAATAAATAAATCAATATATGATTTGTCATGTATTCATAAAACACAAGAACCAAATACAATAATTTTAAATAATCAAGGCTCGGACCCTATGGAATCTTCAGTTATTCAAAAAAAGAAGATAAAAATATTTGGATCGCAACAAAGTAAAGGACTTGCTGTTTCTCTTCTACGCTCAAGGAAAAAAACTGACTACGAAAAGTATGACATAACTTCTTTTACCAAACCAAATGCAAATGTAAAGGAAAGGGGTTTGAAAATTTTTGTATGGAGCCTGGCACACCTACTGTCCGCCATTTTGTTTTTTTTTCGATTTTGCGTCGCACTATAAAACTTGTATATTTCGATTGCTGACATACAGACGAGCAAAAAATGTTATATAACATATGGGTCTAAAACGTCACGTTCTAGAGATAATATGGAAAACAATTTTGCTAAATAATTCCAATTTTTCATATATTTAATCGTTGAAATACCTCTCAGAATGTATCAAATTAGTATGAATGTTTGTAGTATTATCTTGCACATTAGTTAAGAGTAAAAATAACTTGCTTCTACACCTACCTATCTGAAACCTGACAATGCCATATCAACCCGGCAACGCCGCCGCGCCGCACCGCGCTCCCAGCCGGCTAGACGCGTTAAAATGGTTTGTGCTCATAGAGCGCAACGCCTCTGTGGCAATTTAGATTGTGTAGGTATCTAATTGCTAATTTGATACATTCTGAGATTAAATGTATGAAAAATTGGAATTATTTAGCAAAATTGTTTTCCATATTATCTCTAAAACGTGACGTTTTAGACCCATATGTTATATAACATTTTTTGCTCGTCTGTATGTCAGCAATCGAAATATACAAGTTTTATAGTGCGACGCAAAATCGAAAAAAAAATCAAAATGGCGGACAGAAGGTGCACCAAAAATTTTCAAACCCCTTTAAAAAATTGTGGTAACGACGTGACAACATCAGATGTATTTATTTTATCTGTAGGAGAAAATGATAGTAATCCTCTCCAATTAACAAGTGAATTATACTCCACATTAGAGACTCTAAACAAACACACGGTCATAGTATTAAATGTATTAAAAAATGACTATCTAAACGAAAATAAGCTCAATACTGAAATAAGGCGTGTTTGCAATATGTTTAAAAACTGTTACTTTATTAATTGTCCAACTAAGTTAAATTTTTATACAGGAGAAAATAATTTAAATTTATTTGAATTATGTAAAAAGATAAACTTTATTTTAGATACTATTTTTTATGACCATAATTTTCTTAATTTTAGGACTATGAATAGGGGTTTTAAGGTGGCTTCGAGACTACAACATGCAACTAAACCTAAAACTATGCTTAAACAACTAACTATACCATACTTTTTTAAAACCCTTTCACTGAAACCAATTTTAGTCAAAACGTTTAATAAAGTACATGAATCACCCCAGCCTTCAAGCTCACATGACAATAGGTTTTTTCGTTAATGATAATTCCAGTAAAATTGTATTAATACATCAAAATATAGCAGGGCTAATAAAAAAACAAGAAAATTTAAACATTGACCTTCAAAAATTAACCGAAGCTCAAATTTTACCGCACCCTGATTTTATATGTATCTCTGAAACTTTTGTCAAGTCTGGGAATGAGTCAAATATTAATGTTCGTGGTTTTGTACTAGCAGACTGGTACTCTAGGAAATATGAAAAACGTGGTGGCACCTGTATACTGACTCGTAATAATGTAGAATTTAAGAAATTAACTTTCCTTCATGAATTAAAATTGGACTTTATATTTGAGATATGTGGTATTGATATCCCGGAATACAAATGTATAATAATTTGCATATATAAAACTCCTAAAAGTAACCCGTACCAATTCTTGAGGAAACTTGAGCAACTTTTTGAAATATTACGTAAAAAACGGAACCGGCATATTATAATAACAGGTGATTTTAACATTAATATTATAATAACAGGTGATTTTAACATTAATATTTTAAATAACTTTAATATTTCAAATGAATACCAAAGATTGGTACAAAGTTACAACTACTATATTCATATTAATAAACCAACAAGAGGAAAAGCTTGTCTTGACCAGATAATAAGTAATAACAGAGAGTCTGTTGGAGATACTTTACCATTATATCTTTCAGATCACGATACGGCACAATATTTAATCATGACTTTAAAACATAAAAAGAAAACGTTGACATCACGATATATAAAAAAACGTGATCTAGGCCTGGAAAATATAGCCAAGTTTGAAAACTGCTTAAAGTCGTTATCATGGAAAGAAGTATATGACGAAACTGATACAAATAAAGCATTTAATAACTTTCATGATATGTTTATGTTGTTATTTAACTTGTGTTTTCCCGCCTATGTAGTTAAAAAAGATAACCGTTGTACAAAGCTCAAATGGCTCACTAAAGGTATAAGAAATTCTGCAAATTATAAACGAAAACTCAGATTTACTTACTATAAAACGAGGCAAATAGGTGATAAAATAAAATATTTAAAATACAATAAACTATTCAGAAAATGTGTTGACACGGCAAATAAAAATTACAATATGTCATTCATTCAAAGGGCAACAAATATATCAAAAGCTACTTGGAATATCATTAAAAATAGTGTGATTCCTGAACAGTCCAAACCTGAAATTACAAAATTAACGATTGATAAAATAACATATGAAAATCCGCGAGACATATGCAATAAATTAAATGACTATTTTATTAAAAATTCAAAAACTGACCATATGATTAAAACTGACTACTGTAAATATGTTAAAACAAATAATAATAGTATGTTTCTTTTTCCAACAGACGCTAAAGAAATAATAGAAATAATCAACAGTCTTAATGATACAAATTCTGTAGGGTATGACGGCGTACCCACGAAAATATTAAAAATGTGTAAAGACATACTGGCCCCAATTTTAGCTCACATTATAAACTTATCGTTTATTCAAGGTGTTTACCCAGATAAACTAAAAACCACTGTTATTAAGCCACTTCATAAGAAAAATGATACAGATGATCCAGCTAATTATAGACCACTAGCTCTCATAACTAACCTATCAAAAATTTTTGAAAAAAGTATATATATAAGATTGAAAAAGTTTATTGATAAACATAATATTCTTAGTCCATGTCAATTTGGATTCCAAAAAGGTAAATCTACTTCCCTAGCGGCATTTAAATTAGTAAATGAAATAATAGAATGGACGAATAAACGAAAGAAGGTTATAGTGGTATTTTTTGACATGAGCCAAGCGTTCGATTGTGTTTCACACGTGACCCTATTAAAAAAATGTGAAAAATATGGCATACGTAGATCTTCTAACAAATGGATAGAGAGTTATTTAAAAAACAGATCACAATATGTTCAAATAGACTCTATTAATAATAAAACAGGGGAATTAATATGTGCATCAGATATTAAATATAATAACGTGGGTGTACCTCAGGGAAGTTTGCTGGGACCTCTCCTTTTTCTTCTATATATAAACGACTTACCCCAGGTAACAAACTTTAATATGACATTATATGCTGACGATATTTCAATAGTTATTCCTAATAATTCTAATCTTAATTATACTGACGTTATTAATGCTACTATTTCTGACATTTTAAATTGGCTTCAATCAAATAATTTGACATTAAATATCAATAAGACCAAATATATACAATTTCATAATAGAGGAGCTAGACCTATGTGCCTTGAAATTGTGTGTAATAATGAAAAAATAATGGAAGCTAGCATTACAACATTTCTCGGAATCGAATTTGATAATTTTTTGACATGGAAATCACATATCGAAAAGGTATGTTTGAAAATAAATAGGTTTGCTTGCGCTATGGAAACTTTCTAAAATATCCAGTAAGGAAACAGCTCTCAAAGCATATTTTGGATATGTTGTATCTATTTTAAGATATGGGGTCTTGATTTGGGGTAATTCTGTTACCTCTGATAAAGCATTTGTTGCACAAAAACAGTGCGTGAGAGGTATTGCTGATGTAGATTCGACCACCACCTGCAAGCCTTTATTTAAAGAAATGAAACTGTTAACTTTTCCAAGTATGTATATTTTTGAATGTTGTATTTTTGTTAAAATTAACCAAAATGAGTCAGATTGGTATGTAAAAAATAAACAAATTTGTAATTTTAATACAAGGTTTCCTAACAAAATATGTTTACCAGATATAAAATCGGATATATGCTATAGAAATAGTTTGACAATGTCTATAAAAATATATAATAAGTTACCTGTTTCACTAAAAAACCTAGGTAGGTTTTTTAGTGAAACAGGTAACTTATTATATATTTTTATAGACATTGTTTAAAACAAGTTTAAATCTGTACTTAAAAGATGGTTAATCGAAAGAAGTTTTTACTCTGTTAATGAATATTTAAATTTAAAAACTATTGACATTAAACTTTCTTATATTTGTGATTAAATTAAATTTATTTTGTAACTAGATTAATAGGTTGACATTTCTGATCTTAAATTAAATTTATTCCTTTATATTATTTTATTCCTAAAAAATATTGCATGCTGTATGACAGTTAAATATGTGATACTAACACTCATTTATAAACAAATACCTACTACCACAATAATAATTGTAATACCATATTTTCGCAATAAAGATGATTTTGATTTTGATTTTTACACTCAAGGCCCGCGATAGAAGCTATGCAATAGCTTAATAAATATTATGTTAATGATGATAACCAAAACTAACCTAAATATATTTTCTCAACAGTAACATACCTGAGTAACTTCTTTTAATTTCTTGATGTAGCCTTGTGTAAGGCGTGCTGTGTATTGCAGGCGAAGACGAAGTGCCTTGAGTTTGTCCACATCAGCACCCAATGCTTCCGGTGCCTTACTGCACAGTGAGTGCAAAGCGAACAGCGCACATTCCACATGAGAAAATTGCAAAGATGGAGACACCTTCGATTCTTCTGGCTTAGCTTCAGCATTCTCATTGTTTTCTGTCTTTTCAGCTTCCTTGATTTCATCCTCAATGGGTGCCTCAGGCAGATAGTTCTGGAAAGATTTTGCAGTAAATTATAATTCATTGTCAACCACTTTGATGTTGGGGTAAACCTGTCTGCCTCAGATGCCAGTGGTTGAGAGTTTGATTCCCACACAAAACAAAAAAAAAATGCTGCATGTCTGGGTGTTATGTATTTATATTCTAGTTTCCGCCCTAGTTCGCTACATGGTATCCCATAACACAAGCTACACTTACTTTGGGGCCATGTTGTGTTTGTCTGGGGATTCTATTTATTTATTAATTAATCTCCTTATTTGTAATTAAGTATCTACCGATGTAGGTATTACTGTTATTCTACCTTTGTAAAAAATATTATTTCAACTTACCTAAAGTACAAAATGAAAACAAAGTTACGACGAATAATTAGTAATACTACCTATGTTTTGTTTACTAAATTTAACATAATCAAATCTAAACATAATCTAATTGAATTTGTTTCTTTTTATGCCCATTTTTAAATACTATTTGCGTTCTCGATCATAGAATTACTGTGAGTGCTATTAGGTAGGTAGGTATCTACAACGTCCCGACGACGGGCGCGCGCGTGACACACGACCCATACGAAATACGCCCGCGGAGCGCTTCGCTGTAGGCCAATAACGAATGTACCGCGCGGAGTGAGCCAGGCCTGCTACAGCGCCGCGGTCCGTTCACATGTGATAGGGCTGCCCGCCTACAGCGTTTAAATTTCTTGCCTACTTAGTGTTTATTTCCATTTAGCTTTGTGACTGCAAATATACTTTTTTTAAGTAAGTAAACAAATAAAATACTTTTCAACACACTTGCTCGTAAAGTGAGCCTTATTCTATTGAATTTAGAACTATAAACTGGGCTATAAGTCACGCGTGCATAATATATTATACCCTAGTGCATAATAAAATGAATCCTACAAAGTTGAATTGTACCTTTGTGCAAATCACATGCGAGTAAACAGAGCATATTTTATTGATCCGGGTTATACATTAAATATTTTCAGAAACAACAAAGAGGTTTTATACCACTTCAAATCCATATACATTTTTGAAATGTTTGCGCCTTATATTAGTAAAACAAATATGTATATCAAACAAATTGTTCACAATTTACAATAATTTGTTATAAAATATTAAAATATTTGCATTTACCACTCCAAATTAAACATTTTCACGTAAAATAGGCTGTATATGCTAAACAGACATTGACACATTTGGCAGAAAAAAAAACCTACGCGCATGCGGCGCCATTTTTCAATCACAATTCACAGCTGTGTTATGAAGTGTGTTTGTTATTTTATGACCACGTATGTCTGTCTTTTACTCACAAGTGTGTTGAAAAACGTCGTATGTAACTCGTGAGCGTTGCTAATTACAGTCGAGGCTGTGATTTGAGCCCGAGCCGCAGGCGAGGGCTTAATAATGAGCCGAGACTTCGCTCACTTGTTACATAATATACTATTGTGAATTGAATATAAAATGTTCAACAAAAATACGTTTTGTGTCAAAAAACCATGACTACGTTTGATTAACGAATCGGTCTTATAATGAACATTAATTTGTCTTTTAATCCTAATGCTATAAATAGCTCTCTTATTTTAACCTGCAGGAACAAATTATTTATTCATTTATTTATTTAATGAATATACTTTCATTTTTTATAACTTAGGATCAGTATAGCATAGTATTTTAATTTTGATATAAAAAAAACCATTAGCATAGATCTTACCATCAAAATATCGTAAGCAGCATCAACCTTTTCCTGCTTTTTCTCAATGTCCTTACAGAACTCTGTGATTTCAGCAAAAATCTTCAGAAGCTCCAACTTTGTGTCAGCTCCACCTTCAGTGGATGGCAGCTCATTCCAGTGCGGGAGAACATGTTCACAGAAGAAGTTTACAAACTGTGCCGAATCCACTTGAGGCTGTTGAAAAATGTTTTCATATATAATTAAGTAAATAATATATACATATAAAATTGTGAAAATAAAATAAATAAATCAATAAGTAACAAATAAATATTATCTTTGATCTATGCTTATACATATAAAAAATCTAAGCAGATAAGCTATTGAGTGATAGTCCAACTCTTAGGGAAGGTTATTAGTGATATTTTATTCATAAATTCCAATGAGCTCAAAAATAAAATAGGTCAAAATAGTCCTTAATGGCGGGTTTCAATATTCAACTGACCGGTATGAGTTACCGATACAAAACTGGTAGAAAAAAAATTGTGTTTCACAATATCTATTAGCTACGAGCTGTAAGTTCTCAAATTTGGCATGGCAGACTCTTACATGACGTTCTTCCAAAAAAATAGGTGATATGTGATTTACAGAATATCACGCATTCGCAAATTTTTTGTATGATATTTGAACTAAATAAATGTATAAACTTATTCAATTTATTCTTTCTATGTTTTATACTATGTCTTTAGAGGTTTTTGTAAATAATGGCGGTTAATTGCTTACGTAAAACGAAACACCAATCGACATATTTTGCCATTGGTTAAATCATCACATTTTTATGAAAAATTATGTCATTCTCGTCCTTTTTTTTCATAAACTGTTATTGATAAGTTAGAATGAGAAAACTGGATTATTGATATGTTGACAGATATTTGATAGGATATTTAGTTAAATTAATACATTTTTACGTCGTTGGCTAGATATAATGACTTATTCTGTAATTGGTCATATGTAATGAAATCATCATTCGCTATAGGCCGCAGCAGGCCGCCATGCCACCTTTGCCTCATTGGTGTAAATTAATAACTTGTTACTTACGTTGTTGTTGGCTAGATAAAATGAACTATTTTGTAAATGGTCAAATGTAACGACGTTGCCTAGCAACCCATTTCAATCAAACAGTTCGTAAGCAGTGGTTTAGATGTCAAGATTTTGAATATAGAAAGGCATTTTGGTAGTGAATTCTGCTGTTCATAGGCAAAACGAACAGTTTTCATGATATTGAAACCCACCATTAGTCTTGTTTAACATAAATCTCTTTCATTTTAATATTCTTCACCACAAACTTTGTGCGACTTTGGGGGTCTGCTGTATGTTCCCCACTGACATTCTTATGATAAACAATGAAATAGAAAATTATAACCAGAACTCAATAGTCTATTGACCGCAAAATACTTATAATAAAACCTTTTATTCTATCAATGTCTTCAATTCCAGTAAACATCAATTTAGGAGACTATTAACAGAAATGTTGATCTCAAACTTAGAAAATAGTAATTAACAATATAAAACCAAACTCAACCATACTCTACACCCATGCAGACACATACACACATGTTTCACACATTCATGAACATACATTCCAATTCCGTCTTTCACTTACAACAGTTTACTATATGCTCAAACCATGTACTCTTAAATTAAGTTAAGATGATTTGTCTATAATATGATAATATGATTTGTATATACTTTTTCCCTAACACTCCTTATTTTTTCATGGATAATGTTCAGAATTAAAAAATCTTATAAAAACAAAACTTGTACTTTACCTTTGTATGATATATTTAGCTCTCTAGCTATAATTATAAAATGTACATCTGTCATTAGACGTAAGTTTCTTATCAATTATGTAAATTATTCAATTATATTTAAGGTCTGTGGATTTTGTTAATGATAATAAATAAATAAATAATTACAATTTAATAATGCTCATTATCATAAAAAATAACTGTTTTAATGAGGCCATTATTCATAAGAGGTAATGCTGTGTATATCTGTAATAGGTACACATTACACGGTACACATACAAGACAAAGTGTAAAAATTGTTAATTTACTGTATGTAACATCAAACCAACATAATCATTTTGCTGATAATATATTTGAAACTGTCAAACTTGTAAGGTCTATTGTGTATAATGTACTTAGTACATTTTGGGGTATGTCTACACCCAGCGGGATCACATGTCTGGGAGACTCATGAGTGATGAAGATAATTAGATCTGAATTTGTTCTACTGAACTATGCTGAAAACAGAATTTGTTCCATAAAAATAACGGAAATATAAACTTTTCTAACCGACCTCCAGCCAGCGGGATATTTACCAAAATTACGTCTGATGAACTATAAATTGGTCTTAACTTTTAGATCTGTAATTGTTCTGTTCACCAAAACAAAAAACATTCTTCTAACGTCCTTACTTCAGCCACAATCAAGCTGCAAAGAAACCTCCAGTCAGCGGACTTTTTCTCATAAGGACATATTTTTGTTACTTTTACATTAAATTAATAAAATTTAAACTATTTATGACCATAATTTTACTTAAATAATAGGTCGCGTCATATAAAAATTGTATTAAAAGTATAGAATTTGAAAGCTGATTAGATTTTGAAAGAATGTGGGTAGAATACAAAATAATCTCACCAGTCAGCATTATCGTACTAATATTAATATTATAGGTAAATGCGAATGTTTGTGAGGATGGATATTTGTATATATGTATGTAAGTATGTTTGTTACTCTTTCACGCAAAAACTACTGAACGGATTTTGATGAAACTTTACAGTGATATATCTTATACATCAGAATAAAAACACATAGGCTACAATTTATAAAGATTCTACGCGTTCGAAGCCGCGGGCAAAAGCTAGTTGATGATAATACCGCAATTCTATGAGATGACATATGTCACCGAGCCCATTATATTTAAACAATATATAACTGAATGCAAAAGTGACGATTCATCTCCAGAGCATAGGGTAGGAGCATGTATAGGTTAAATAAAATAACAATGATATAGTTTTAACAATTTTATAATGACTAAAAATGATCTTAATTATAAGAATGGTATGTTTTAATATCGCAGACTTATATTAATTACACAAATTGAAATAAGATCATTTAAATTTCAATTTATAAAAATCATTGAATCATATACATAACAACATGGGCCGAAATTTTACCTTTACTATTCGTAGTTTTTCCGACTATGTCATCATAACAATGCCAAGTACCTTTTCTTAAACAGTGTGATTTGTAGTGTCCAATTCCACCAGTGACGGCGGCAGGACAATACTCAATCACCGCAAGTAATCGATACGTTTTGTTGTTCAACAATAAAGTGATAGGTGCCTCTGTTAATGAAATTTTGCGTATACCTGTAACTTCAAAAGTTATTATATCTAATAACTCATATAAGTTATTTCGTGTGCCTCCACAATTATTACGACGACAGGCTGAATCTTTTTCAGTAATTCCGCTTAGTGCAGATTCATTAAGAAAAGCAATACCTTTCATTATTATGATGTTTAAATCAAGTGGTAAAATAGCAATGTTACGCTCAATATTTTTGTTACTACAGCTAAATGCAAATATTCTTTACGCAAATGTGATTAACACAATATCACTAACCGGGATTTGAATTGCTAATAAACTACCCTACTCTTAAACAGCTTGAATTTGTAACATAGACTTTTTTGTATTCTACCCACATAATAGGTTTAATTATTTAAAATATTAATTAGCAAAATTCTATACTTTTAATTTTAACATATGATGTACGAATAGGTAATTTAAGTAAAATTATAGACGTAAATAGTTTATATTTTATTAATTTAGCGTAAAAGTAACAAAAATATGTCCTTATGAGAAAAAGTCCGCTGACTGGAGGTTTCTTTGCAGCTTGATTGTGGCTGAAGTAAGGACGTTAGAAGAATGTTTTTTGTTTTGGTGAACAGAACAATTACAGATCTAAAAGTTAAGACCAATTTATAGTTCATCAGACGTAATTTTGGTAAATATCCCGCTGGCTGGAGGTCGGTTAGAAAAGTTTATATTTCCGTTATTTTTATGGAACAAATTCTGTTTTCAGCATAGTTCAGTAGAACAAATTCAGATCTAATTATCTTCATCACTCATGAGTCTCCCAGACATGTGATCCCGCTGGGTGTAGACATACCATTTTGGGTACTGTATGAATTCTGTTCTCAGTAAACGTCAGTGTAGAAAGACATGATAACAAGTTCGTCATTGAGGAAACATAATATCTTCAAGTGAATTTTAACCTACTAGCATTTAGACGATAGTACTACTAACTATGGATATACCTAATAAATATATAAATGACACAAAACTCTTAAACTATGGAAGAGTAAATAAGAATATTAGGAATAAGTTTAAAGACTAAACTTTGAAAACTTACAGAGAATAGTGGCAAAGCATGTTGGGAACATTGTATAATTCTGTCTACATATTCTGGATCTTCGGGATGCCAGTCATCGGGTGTGAATGCAAGAGCCGCTACAATTTGTACAAGTTCTTTCTTTCCTATTGCATTTTTACCAAGTCGAGACCATGTCAAGAGTTCCATAATGTGTTCAAACTCCTCAGCTACAACATCCTACAAAAATAGAGATTGAATAATCATTTATGATACAGTTTAAATATAAAAGTAATATTACAAACAATAATAAGAATGGTAGTATTACCTCAAGTATTTTTTTGCATTCTGTAATAATAAGGTCTTCAGCTTCTTTATTAATTACTTCTCGTCCCAGTTGTTTCACTTTCGAGGCCAAAAACTTAATGCATCTTTCCCTCACTATCTCATTAGTCTCACTGTCAGTATTTTGATGAATTTGAGCAAATAGACCCATCAGTGTACCTTTGGGGTCATTTTTAAGAACATTCATCAAGGAGTTATTGACAATGCTGATTTCTGTGGTATCATCTGACTGAAGAAGCTGCGCAAGAATATCAGCAATTCTTTGTGTGTGCTCCTTGCTGTCTTTACATAAATTTGGAAGATCTTTAATAGCCTGTTTGCGGATCTGCAAAAACAGTTAATAAAGTCACATAAGGATTATTAATCCACACAAAACTGCTGTTAGCTAATAAATTACTCACAAATAATGCATAATAAATGACAATGATATTAATGTTAAAAATATACCATATAAAACAAATTATTTATGAATAATAAAGGCTCATTCAGTACAATAATAACTAAAATGTTTTAACTTAATACATAATTTTATTTAACATTCCAAGTTTTAACACCAAGGATGAAGGTGCTGTGCCAGACACAGCTTTTGAGTTTGTTCGTACTAAATTGATGTTGGGATTGATCTCTTTGTAATACATAACCTTAATTTTATGAGAAAAATCGTTAAGTAAAAATTAAATACATACGGCAACATCGTCATCTTCACACAAATCAAACTGAGCTTCAATGGCTTGCTCTGCTAGGTTAGGAAAGCTTTTGAAGAATTTGGCAATGAACTGGGAAGCAAGCCTCTTTTCTTTATCAGACCCTTTGACCGCCGCTAGTATTTCTAGATACTCTTTTTCATGCTGTGTAAAAAAAAAACAAATATTAAGAATAAATCACCACAAGTAACTTTAACAAAATGTTTAGAGTCAAGTACCGTACACACCTTGGAAATGTCATCTTTTGCATCAGCTAAAATTCCATAGTTTTGGTACAACTTTTCGATGTTGTCTGTAGACATTATGATTTATTTAAAGAAATTATTCTTTATTACGCTATTCAATAAGTAAATACTTCACAAGTATTAAGAGATTTAATTATCAGAAAAGCACAACCACCGCCGCGCATATCTATCACACAATTAAATGATTCCGAGTGAAACTACCTAAAAACCCACTAAATTACCTGATTAATTGTAAAAGACTTTTTGGCGGGAAAAAAAAGAAGAGCTGTACTCTGTAACAACCAGTAGCTATTTAGGAAATATCCTGAAAAATGGTAGTGTAGCGTTTAAAGTGTTTTTGTTACGAAATTACAAACAACATTGACCGTAACGTGAAAGTTACAATTAGTGATTTTCTTCTGCGGTACTTATTTGTATCCTTTCCGAAAGTACTTTGGGTTTCAATAATGTATAATACTGATGATGATAACACAATAAAACTTAAATGCTCATATTAAAATGATCTTACGCTGTAAAAATGTAAATTTTATTAATAATATTATTTTTATGTAGTCCTCATCAATAATCAATGTATGTGGAAGAAACGCTTCATTAAATTGTAAAAGAAATAAATAAAAACATAAAATAATAATTTAATTTTACGTTATTTAATTACGAATAGTATTAAGTGATACAATAGTCAATAGAGGACGTGTTTTGTAAATACTGATATGTATAATCTGAAAAGATAAAAAAAATATCACAATTCTTATGTTTGGTAACTCTAATGCAGATAAAAAATTATAACGTTTAGGAACGATATTTTTAGGCTGTATGGGTCAGATTCAGCATATCCCTTATTCCTATTCAACAACGCGAACGTGGAGAACCTTGGGTGAGGGAGGCTTTTGTCCAGCAGTTGGCTTGCTGATGATGAATGAATGAATTTAAAGAATGAATTTTAAATATTTACTACCTACTTTTAAGAACGAAAACAGTTGTAAGTAGGTACCGTAACATACTGCTTGAGCGCGCCTTATATTGAGAAATAAAGGCGGCTATGGCGCGAACTGACAGTATGTCATGTTTTTAATTTGATTTGAATATTTTCGTTCTGACAAAAAACGCTTTGGTTTTGTTAGAATATTCTAGGCCCAACCTTCAGAAAGGGCTGATCAATGTTTATTTCAAAAAGCATACAATCACTACGTGGTTTATTTCGGAGAAAAATCTCTGAATTCTATAATCCGCGAATCGTACCGCTCCACCATATTTAAATAATAAGTGTTCCAAGTGCTAACCTTTATATTATTTGTTGTGTAAAAAGTGCTATTTCTCATAATAAATATATTTACTGATAATTAAATCTTTAACTTCTCACGATCCCACGTTCTATGGTGGAGTCGCGCGTGTGGTTTTAGGTAGGGCTTACTGATATTATTTTTGTTAAAGGAAGACTCACCCCTACCGATTGAAGTAAGAGTTCGCCCAAGGAAGGGCAACAAGAAGAGTAAAGAAACGTAGGTACACCTCTCGCAGCCAAGCAGTAACGCCCAATAATTGGTAAAAGAGACTGAAAAGGTAAACACCGAACATGGAGAAATTCAGCGGTCATAAGGTTGTATGCGTTTCTGAGTTTTTTAATCAATATGATCTCATCGCCGTCGTGAATCGATATTATGATGCCTGTATTATTTGTGTGCATGTAATTATATATTTTTTATTTGTTATTTTTCGTGTTCCTTGTACATAGTTGCCCCTGTAACAACTCTACAAATTCCAGAACGCAGTCGCTGCCCCAGTCCATCATATCGCCGCATGCAGTGTAACATGCACACAACCGTCCCGCTCAACAACGCTCGAGCAACTGGACACAGTTTATAAAAGTTACTTTGTGCTGGACACTGAACAAGTGTGGCAGGCCACGCAAACATTTGCACACATTCAACTTTGAACGCTTTGATGTGTGGAAAAAGACCGACACCGGATGGCAAAGTGCAAAGCTTTGTGCAAACGTTGAATACATATGCAAAGTCCAGCGCCACACATAGCATTCAAACATTTGTTCAAAAATTTGAAGCAGGCGCGGTCCCAGGGGGAGGTCACAGGGGACATGACCCCCCCGCAAATCATGAAAAGATGAACATTTTATAAGAAAAGTAGCTAAAAAAGATACTACTGATTTAAAAAAAATGTTGTGGCCCCCCCAAAATTTCAGCCTGCGACCGCGCCTGCGTGAGTAATAGTTGCAGTTTGCCGGAAAGGGGCAATGCGATGTTTATGTAGGTACCTGTCGAAGGTAACCCGTATTTGTGATTGTGTTGGTGATGACCAGATGAAGGTTATCATAGGATGCTAGTTGCATCAGTGTTGAAGAATCTTGTATACTGCGCGATCTGGTTTAAAGTATACAAAGTATATATTTAGAATAGGGTGGTCAGTAGCTTTCATTTAATACCCATATTGTTAAAACCGGAAATCATTTGTTGTTCATCATCATCATCACGACTCTTTGTAATGAGCCCACTGCAAGGCTATGAGTCTCTCTCTCTCCCCTAGGTGACGAGGAGGTATAGGCCATAATCCACCAAGCTGGCCCAGTGCTGTCAGAACTTTCAGGGTGCCAGAATGGCATCTGATAAACCCAAACGACTACTGTATACAAGTATACAGCTCCTGGAACCGACTCCTTAACGTGCCCTCCTAAGCACGGAAGTTGCTGTAAGAAATGAATGGTCAGCGGTCACCCATCCAAGTATCGACCGCACCGAACGTTGCTTAACCTGTGACAAGGACCTGTGATATCGTTTGATACACCCAGTAATACGATGCCACGACGATTTTTTCACAACAACATTTGTTGTTATCCCCCCCTAAATTCCCCCTTACAGGTGCCATATTGGAATTTTATATACCTAGTCAATACTAACATAGTAGTATAAGTCAAATTGTTACTAACAGAATAATGGATTATTATGGTCTGAAATAAATGATTTTATTATTATTATTATATTGTTCGCGCAGTTGAAACGAAACTACTGATACCTCATTTCTTAAAATCCATGTATCCGTTCAGTAGTTACGACGCAACAAGACCCAGACATAAATACATACAAACAAACGCGTTAAAAAAAATAAGACAATGTTTGGTTATGGGCTTAAGAACTTACGTTTTACTTTGCTTGAAAATTACTACGACAGAAGTCTACGAAGCGAGAGACCTCACAAACAAAATAATGACTCCAGCAACTTGCTACTACCTACTCATGTGTTCTTAAGCTAAGTGTGAGTAGAAGGAATTTGACATCACAAGACTATAACAAAGACTTTTTAATAGTTAGCCTTCCAAGGAGCATGGCCTTCTATGTTCCACCCACCTTATATGAGAAATCTAAATTTCTTAAAAATTTCGGCACAAATCATAGTTGATGTCCCTAGAGTCAAACTTAAGTTATACCAGGCCTGGCTCACTCCGCGCGGTACATCCGTTATTTACCTACAGAGAAGCGCTCCGCCGGCGCATTTCGAATGGGTCGTGTATCACGCGCGCGCCCGTCGGGGCGTTGTAGATACCTACCTACCTAATAGCATTCACAGTAATTCCACAATATAAAAAATGATACAGTAGGACGACGCCTTTGATCTTGTGGAAAATGCCGACAACGTCTAGACGGCGTTAGGATGCCAGGGTTGTCACAAGAAAACAATATTTATAAAATGAAACTGACAGTAATTTCCACAACACAACCTTGTAGTGCCGTCACCGTTACATTGGAATCGTATTGGAGGCTTTTAAAAATGGCATTTATTTATTTTACGTATCTATATTCCAGTACAACGATAATCCGTTGGAATTATAACAATTCATAACATTTACAAGAAATTATCTCAATCACACTTTGCGTTTATTTATACGAGATGATGACTTGCAATCTCTCACAGCACACATCCTATGCACCATTAGACATAAAAAAATAAAAAAAACAGACACGCGTTAGCCCTAAATAATGTGTCCCGAACTACTAACATTATTTTGTTTGCAGTTCGGGCTCGGCATTCCCGCCTCTCGCCCCTCACACCCCGCACGATTGCCCTGTCTAAACGTCTTCGTTGGACGACTGTATGGTTTTTTAGACTGTGGTAATTCTATGATCGAGGTCGCAAATAGTATTTAAAAATGGACATAAAAAGAAACAAATATTCAATTAGATTATGTTTAGATTTGATTATGTTCAATTTAGCAAACAAAACATAGGTAGTATTACTAATTATTCGTCGTAACTTTTTTTCATTTTGTACTTTAGGTAAGTTGAAACAATATTTTTTACAAAGGTAGAATAACAGTAATACCTACATCGGTAGATACTTAATTACAAATAAGGAGATTAATTATTCTTCACTAGGCAGCAACCCTAACAGCGTAAGAAAAGATAAGAGGCATGCGATGGAAAGAGACAAAACTTCTAGGTATATAAATTTGCAGGTACGTAATGCTGTGCAAGCTGAATTCCACCGTATCGCGTCGTAGCAAGACTCGAATTCATTTAGATCTTCTTACGGAGTAATTCTTCTGTACCAACTATTATTTATTCTGTGGTTATACCTACTTTTTTTAAGTATCAACCCCGAAGAAGGTAAGGTAACTAAGGGATGAAAGTTATTCTAACAGTTTTTGTCTGTGTAGTGTCGGTAATAGCCCTGTCGCCAAATTTTACCGCTCCGATAGTGATGTATTCGGGCAATATTCTATGAAGATATTGCCCGTGTGCTTTCATCTTAGACCTCACTTTCACTTATCATCCAGTTAGATTGAGGTAAAACACGGGATAAGTCTTATTCTAAAGAGCCTAGTTAGCCCGGTTTTTTAAGCTATTGCATAGCTTCTATCGCGGGCCTTGAGCGTGGGGACCGAATCCAGTAATTCCGTAACGAAAAAACCTAATACCCCCCACTTCGACCGGCACAGGGGTGATATTTTGATTTCATAACTTTACATGCGGGCTTTAATAAACAATCAGCGCCATCTACTAGGAACTTGTGGAACTTCATTTTAGATCAAACATTACTGCATTAATAAAATAAATAAATAATTATAATTGCATAAGTTAATAAAAAATGCTATGAAATAACTTTACCGCGGCAGTCTCCGAGTGCCACACGTCTTTTTGTCAACTAAGTCAGTCTAGTGAAAATATCGATTTGAAAACATTTCATTGGCAGTCATTACTTAAAGCCGAACTTCAGCCGGATACTACAGCTAGTAATAAATAACTACTTAGTTCTGTTGTACCTACCTATTGACATTAATTATATTATATAATATAGGTAGGCAAAGATTTAAATCCATAGGCCGGCGCCAGACTTAGCTTCAAATCAGGCGCGGTCGCAGGCTGAAATTTAGGGGGTGGTCAAAATTGAATTTTGGGGGGGGGGGGGTCACAACGAAATTTTTAATCACAAATATCTTTTTCTAGCTTCTTTTCTTCTAAAAGGTCCATCGTTTCATATTTTGGGGATGTCATGTCCCCTGTGACCCACCCCCCTGGGACCGCGCCTGCTGATAGCCTTGAGTCATGGATTACTCCAAGGAATTTGGTATCATGGACAATTGGGGTTGGCTGGCCAAGGAAAAATATAGAATGAGGTGAGTGTTGTCTTTTTCTAGAGAAGACTAAGACACTACTCTTAGAGGAAGAGAGGGTGAGGTTATGGGCATGCAGCTTGCACTTGGAAAGGGCAGTTAGTGAGGGGGTTTCTAGCTAGGGGTTGGACTTTGAAATTAATTATGATCAAAACTTTTATTTTCACTGTCAATTATTCAATCATGTCGTCATCATGCTTCAACCGGTCAGTCTGTCTGTCAGTGAGGTCAGTCAGTCAGTCAAAGTCAGTCAACCCATCCATCCAAGCAAGCAAGCAAGTGAAAGAAACGATCTGTCTGTTGTACATACTTGAAGTATTGATAAATTCCAATTTTGTTTTTTTTTTTGAGAACAATTTCAGCTATTACAATATAAATAAAGGGATGCCCTAGGTCTGAAACTCTTCTTCACTATGTCTCTGTTCCGTAAACCGACAAAAAAGATCCAGAGACGCGTGTTTAATGCTGATGATGATGAGGACGATGGTGAACCTGAACCTCCGCCACCACCAGTTATAAGTCGCGATAAAAAGGAAAACAAACCAGTTAAACTCAAAGTGCCACAACTGTTAAGTTTTGCTGATGAAGGTAACCTTTAAAAGTAGAATTTTAGGCTTCTCTTACTTTGTTTTGATTTAAGCTGTTTTCATAATACAAAATATCCGTTTATATTCATCCGTTTGTAATATTCAATGGCGTTAATAGACTGAACATCAAACGAACCTGTTAAGTGGTTTATGATAATTGAATTTTACCCAGGAATTACTAGGTAAAAGTACATTCAACAAATAATCTCTTTGCCATGAGATAGATGATTTTTATCTCCTGAGCAGTGCGGAAAATATGTCACGATTGTAATCTGATTGTGACATATTCCGGGATATGATTTAAAAAATGCATCCAGAGCATTATGATGTTTTTGATTTACATTAGCTGGACTGGGAGCAAAAGAAAAACATAGAATGTGCCAGCTGCTTCTCTTCCCGGGCATATTTTAAGTCAGCTAAGGGACAGACATTACTTAATTCCCAATTTGTCAAATGCAACATCAGATGGTTTTATAGCCTCTGGTGTTCAGCCTAACCCATAAGGGATACAAGCGTGAAGTTATGTATGTATGTATGTATGTATTAAAAACTAAATTTTACCCCAAAGAAAAGATTTTTTTCTATTTGTGGTTTAGGGACTTTTGTTTAGAAACTAAATAAGTCAGTCCAATCATATCTTAAACTTATCCTCTACTTAAAGTAATATTATACTATTTTTTAAATTTTATTCTACAACACAAATTTTTATACCTATTTTACTGCTATATTATATAATAGGAGTATTGTGCGTGCATCACCATCCTGTACAGCCCTAGTGGCTGCGCAAGAGGGCTGCGACAGGATGTCCATGCACACACCAACTATCTGTCTATCCAGAGAGTTAATCTATGGGCTAAAAGTTTTAATTATACCATTTTAAACACTTTCAAACTATTTTTTTTTCTAAATTGTATACAATTTCTGATTTAAAATATAGGAACATTATTTATTTATTTTATTTTATTACACTTTATTTTTTATTTAAAAATATATGTATATACAACAAGGTAATTAAATAATTCAACAGTAACACAATTGGCGGTCTTATTGCTAGCAAGCAATTTCTTTCAGACATCCACAACAACAACATCATAAAATTTTCTCTTCAAAATGAACAAAACTCAAAATGATTATTTTTCTTACCTACCTTAGGCTTCTATGTTATAGGTTTTATAATATAAAACCAATAAAGACATATCTGATGAAAATTATAATGATAAAAATATATTACATATCAAATATTTAAAACACTGTCCTTTAAAATTGATTTCTTGAGATATTCAACAGTTTAAACGCAAGAAGATGTGACCACTAACAGTTGTTACATAAGAATGATTTTGTTTATAAATTCCAGAAGAAGAAGAAGAAGTAGAAGTTTTTAAAGTAAAGAAATCATCTCAGAGTAAGAAGCTAGCTAAGCGTCGGGAGAAAGAGAAACGTATTGTACCAGGTGGTGATAATTTCCAAAATGATATAGCAGAAATTGAGGTAATGTACACAAACCAATCAAGCCGCATTTGTGCTAGTTTAATCCAAGTACTTTTCAAGGTCTACCTTACAAAAAAATAACTTTCCAGTGTATAATTATAGAACCAACTTAATATTATTAGTATATTTAAAAAATGAATAGTGTTAAGGTATGATACAATGTAACTATCCTCTATGTAGCCAATCCTCTTAAATAAATATGAATTTTGTGGACTGAATCATGTTAAATGTTAATGAATGCAATTAGTTGTTTATAGATCAAAGTATAACAACCGGAACTTTCTCTGCATTCAAATTCTTAGCAACTTATTCATATCTTAGGGAAAACTGCTTGTAAATCTGTAGGAAGAGTGTTTAGGTAGATGGGCCAGTTGGTGCCAGAAAATGCTCATCTTAAGTATATTCAAAATATTGCACCTATTTAAATAGTCTTGCATTAGTTTTGAATTTATAATTTGCAATGTGGTTCTTCAAAGATAGAAGATAGTAATGCTGATGCATTACTAGTATCTAAATAAATTAATTCAAATCAAAATGCTATGCTCAAGTGTAGCTCTAAACTGCATTTTAGTTAAAAAAAGTAAGTATATTTAAGCACTGTGGCCTTTGTGATACATAAATAAAGCAATTCACACTTAAGTATTTTTTGTATGTAGGTACCTTAAGCTGTGTGGTAACTAAATGTTGCAGTTAAAAAAACGGAGATAGGTTACCGTAAAGGTAGTTTCTATCAGTTGCTTATAATATAAAAAATCCTTAAGAAAACTACAGCATCTTTACAAAAAAAATATCAATTTAGTTGGAGCCAAATGAGATTCTCCTTTACAATAACAATAGACATTCGATCTATTAGCAGACCAAGGTGGATGTATTAACAGTGCATGTATTCCTGACTCAACTTTCACAATTTGAATCTATACATATTCTGTCTGATTAACTAAAGAACTACTTAATTTCTATTCATATGGTTTTTATTGATAGACAAAGCAATGCATTAGGAAGTCTTAAGTACCTACCTAACAAATTTATCAAATTTTCATGTTATTGGAAAGTTTTAGTCTGTATTGAAAAGAAAAAGTTTCGCTGTATACACAATTTGGTTAGAAAAGTGTTTTATTTAATGTAATCATTGTGAAAATTTAGGTCAATGTTGATTTTACTCCAACCGTGCGAAGATTGCTTCGTTACCTAAGAATACGAGTATTAAAATTGTGTAACTGTATCAGGTAAAACCCGCTAAGGAGAAGGCGAAGCCAGTCCGCAAGAAGTCGTTCCTGGAGGGTTTGATCCTGACGGGGCGTTCAGCGCTGAGCGCGAGCGGCGCCGGGGACCTGTCGGATTCGGGCGGGTCGTCCGGGTCCGCGGACGAGCGCGGCTTCCACCGGTACCGGCCGGATGCCGTCCGCGCGGCACTGGCGGACTCCGCCATCCCGGACGCGGCGCTCATTCACGCCGCGCGCAAGACGAGACAGCAGGTATGAGAGGTGAGGCCTGAGCCACCCGGCCTGCGGCGACCTGCGTTGAATTTCCCCAAGTTTCTCATTCACAGCTTAATTCCGAGGTTCTGTCCTCCGTTGTCTCTTGGGTATCCGAGCAGTGGAATTGTTTGCTTGGCGACTAAGGATATTTAGCAACTACTGGATTTCATTGTCATTTAAGTGCAGCCTTTAGTTAGTCACTTAATAATACAAAGTTATCGACAGGTGAAGCAGAAAACATTACATTCATAAACAATTATTAAAAATGATCATATCTAATTATAAATCTTCTTATACATATTTTAATAGTTGACGGTTGTAATGTCGATGATAATAATCTTGTAACATGGGATCAGTCGTCTTTGATTCATCTGGTATCAAGTAGTTTAAAATAAACGTTACAAAAGCGTGATGATGTCTTAACAGTCTTATGCCCTTCTGCACTAAACTTTGATCCTAAGTTGATACTTAAGTCTGTATAAGACGTGCAACGAGAATTGTCTTACTTGAAACTTTCATTGTCATTTGGCCTGTCTGATGGTTCATTTGACATTATTGAATAGTAATGAGAACACTATAAATAATGTATTGTGGGAACTTATGTAGCTCAGGTTTCGTCAATATACCAACTAGTGAAGGGTATGGCTGCCATGAGTCTTGGGTTGCCGTATTAAATTTAGATTACAAATTACCGTTTGTATTACTAATAATGAAAGCACCTATATTTTTTACTATAATTATTTAATATTTGAGCGTAATATTTCGTTCCTTTTTACAATATTTGGAAAATTTACAGCAATTTAGTTTACCTTGTTGTAATAGAATAAAGAAGAGTATTTCAAATTTCAGGGAAACTGGACGGTAGGGCCAATATAGAGAAAACATACGTCTGAGGTAAACCAACTGCGAACGAACTGTACAGACTTAAGTATTGACTTAGGATCGGGATTAGGAAGGAGTTTAGTGCAGACGAGCATAAGGTTCACATAATGTTTGTTTATTCTTATGTAAGTAGTTATTTGATGGGCTCGACATTAGATTCGCAAATTTTAAGTTACTCTCCTCAACGAAACTTCAAATTCAAAAGTTGCTTACAATAATGATTTTGAAGCTTCCAGCTTTAACATTAGAATGACTTAAAATTAGAGATTTTAATGTCGAATACGACCCATTATTTAATTACTTAGTGTGTTCACATCTAACAGGTCTAGCCGCATCATAACCCTTAATAACAGACCAAATTATTTCTCAGTCTTAAGTTGTTAACCTCATTGTTTTTCCGTAGGCCCGCGAGCTTGGAGACTACGTACCGTTGCGTAAAGATGCGGAGGAGGCAGCCGGGGCGGAGCGCGGGGGGGGCGCGGCGCGCGCGGGGGGGCGCCTCGTGCGGGAGGACGAGGAGGGGGACGAGGAGGACGAGGGGCCCATCAGGGTCGTAGGCCTCGAGATGCCCAGTGACAAGCCGCAACGTAAGTCTCAGGCCCTTGTTGATAACAAACTTTCTACTGAGGGGATCTTAAGTGGGAGAAATTGATTTTATTAGTTTTTTGTATGATATGGTATATTTGTAGGGGCTAGCAACGATAAAATCAAGATGCTAAAAGTGAGAGATGTACTGAGGAATGTTGTCATGATTTTCTTCTTATAAGATATGGTTCTTTAAATTGTCCAGAACACACATTTACCCTGTGACAAAAGGGTTCCACTTCATACCGTCAGAAATTTTATTTAAGATACCTTTCAGGATTATTAATAATGTCTATCTCGGATTGTAGTAAATACAAGAACTTCAAAGATGTGCGCTTAAAATAAAGAGGTTTTTGATTTATCAAAGCATCCAATATTTGCTACCATTCAATTTTACGTTTAAAAGGGCACATTGGCATTCACTGTACATCCGATTCTTGATTAATTTGTCAACAACATGTGCAGGTTACATTTAATGGTTTTATATTTAGTCCAAACGTTTTTATCAAAGATACCAGATTTTTGCACCCAGTGTCTAGTATATCAATTCAGAGTATCAAGAAACAAGGATTGTAAATTTAAATAATTACAGTAAATGATGTTTAATTTAAAACTTCCTTGTAAAAAAATCCTGAGCTCGAGTAAAATGAATGACGATTCTCTGGCATTGGTAACTATAAATTAATGTCGTTACTTTTTGTTTCCTCATACTTCGTAAAATGACTCCGTCTCTATCATATTAGAATGAAATTACAGAGGAAAGTGTACTCAAGTCTTCCTTTTTGGCATAAATAAATAAACAATTTAAAAAATAAACCGTTATAGGTTTGCTAGAAAAGTTGACAACTGAGTTTCTTTACCTACATGAAATTTGAACATAAATTTAAGAAAAATTCTAACAAGTGTCTGTCTATGGCGGGATTGTGAGCTTCAGGTACTCCTGACGGGGCTACTTAAGGGTGTAGCCCACACCCATCGATAGACTTTGACCGGTTTTTTTGGCATAGTAAAAACTATCGATCAACCACGACTGTTCCATTATCGACGCCGTCGATCGACGGTCGATGGATTGGTGTGGTAACCCGCTAGTTCCATATTGTGCAGCTAGGTGCAGTTTCTGTGACAACATAAAGTCGTCATACGCGGCATTGGTTCCTTCTAGAGATAGAAGCGCAGTTCAAAGAGTCGCGTCCTACGACACTCCTAGGCCTTAGGGCTGTCATATGACGTGGTTTCAAGGTAGCCTAGGTCTCCTCGCGATGAAGCCCGTCTCGCACAATAGACCGCGTACAGGCAATCATTAAGGCGACTAGGGGTTGAGTTGGCGGGTACTATCTTCAACTTGGTAATGAGTAATGACCTTAGCTGTGGGGCGGCCTGTTGGGCGCCGCTAGCTGCGGTGTCTATGTCTGATTCCGATACCGTATCTGTCTTGACGTAGAAAGCGAAAGTTTGGCGCCATTTTTTTGACCATCTCCGTCCGTGGCGCAGTGGTCTAAGACGCTATTACGCAAATCGTGAGGTCGCGAGTTCGATTTCCGCGCTGCAACAGAAAATATAAAAGGCTTCGGTTCTGGGTGATTACTTTATTTAAATACTAGGTCCCCCTAGTTCGCTACATGGTATCCCATATCACAAACTCTGCTTAGTTTGGGGTCATGTAGTTGGTGAGACAGTCCGGGAATTTTATTTATTTTATTATCTCCTTCTTTTCCTTCCATTGCAACATCATCTATAAAATGTATACATAGTTACAGTTTGCTATAACGGCCCACAGGTGGGACGGCGGCCGAGCCCACGAATGAAGAGTTGGACAGCGACGTGGAGCAGTGGGAAGAGCAGCAGTTGCACAAGGCGGTGCCGGCCATCGCTGACAGTATGTGGCTTTTATTATTAATTTAAGATATTAATTATGAAAATTAAAGGATTATTTTTTTGGTTGGGTATCTCGAATACTATGATCCGAATTTGAAAATTTAAATGTCCAGTTTTAGGGTATATTTAGCTATATTCAGTTTTAGGCGTATTTAGCTGTATTTCATTAGGACATTTCTATGGGTCAAAAGTGAAAGTGCGTGTAAAAGCCCGCAAAACGTAAGTTGGCTTTGGTTTTCACGGGCGTTTTAGTTCGTGAGTTCAAGTTAAAATGTGATTTTATTAATTGAATATAGATTATTATTATTAACATTTAGGTCCGTACTATTCAAGCTCTATTCGGCATTTATCATGATTCTTTGCCGGCAATTCTCTAAAGATGCTGTTAAAAATATATTTTAAATAGAGTTCAAATCTCTTTTCAAATTCATTATACGAGACTTAATAAAAGTCATAATATACGACGGGCTTTAAACGATAACTTGTCGCCTGTAACATCAGTATTTGCTAAGCATCTAATTTCATCAGTTACATACTCAAAATCGTTATTAAATTTATTATTTCATACAAAAACGCCCGCGCTCGCCACAAGGCACTTTTGTATAGAACCGTGCCCCGCTACCACGTAACGCAGTTTCGGCCCTTATTGCCAGTCGATCAAGGTCTATTATACCATTTTCCTATGGTGGAGCTTGACATTCATTTTCAGTCTATTATATTATTTATGCTGTAGCTCCTGTGTATATCTCGGTATCGCAGGTTAAGCAACGCTCAGCGCGGTCGGTATGAGGATGGGTGACCGACGATCATTCACACGGGGCGACTTCCGATCTTCGCAGGGCACGTTTAGCAGTCGGTCCCGGGTGCTGTATACTTGTATACAGTAGTCGTTGGGGTTTTTCAGAAGCCATTTCGGTGCCCTGAAAATTCTGACATCCACCAACTAGCACTGGGCCAGCTTGGTGGATTATGGCCTTAACCTCCTCGTCACCTAGAGAAGAGATTCATAGCCCTGCAGTGGGCTCATTATATGGAGTTTTGATGATGATAGATTATTGTTTTTAACATTTAGGTCCGTATTATTCAAGCTGTTTTCGGCATTTATCATGACTCGAGTATTGACTTGCTGTCAATCCTCTATAGATGATCTATCTATAGAAAAATCTATTTTGAAGTAGAGCTCAAATCTCTTTTCAAATTTATTAATTAAATAAGGCGGGCTTTAAACGATATCTTGTCGAATAAAACATCAGTATTTGCAAAGCATATAATTTCATTACTAACGTATTCAAATTGTTATTAAATTTCTTTATTTTAGTTCATATAGAAACGCACGCGTCGGGGCACTTTTGTATAAAACCGCGCTCCGCATCTTTGTAACGCAGTTTTGCCCCTTACAGCCCGTTCACACATGGTCCGTTTTACTAGATACGCTTTTGTACCGTAAATACGTATACTGAATACTGTGCCATATGTGAAGTTGTACATAAAACTCCAAGCGCCATCGATGAAAAAAAAAAGAAATCCAGTAAAACGGACCATATGTGAACGGGCTGTAAGGGGCAAAACTGTGTTACAAAGCTGCGGAGCGCGGTTTTATACAAAAGTGCCCCGTTTCTGTATGAAACAGCAGTTGCGGCCGCCTAAAATAAATATATTTAATAACAATTTGAATACGTTACTGATGAAATTAGATGCTTTGCAAATACTGATGTTTTAGGCGTAAAGATATCTAAATAAAACTACTTTTTAACCGGATTAATCGCGTATAATTTATATTTTACATTTTATCTCGACGTTTCGGTGTCTTTGCAGACCCCGTGGTCACGAGCGAACACCGAGAAAAAATGTAAAATATAATATAATATAAATTATATATTTATAAATTATATATTTTAAATTAAATTATACGCGATTAATCAATCCGGTTAAAAGTTAAAAAGTAGTTTTATTTAAATTATGAATCGTGAAAACTTAAGATAATATTACGTAAAGATATCGTTTAAAGCCTTTCGTATTTAATTAATAAATTTGAAAAGAGATTTGAAATCTACTTAAAAATAGATTTTTTACAGCATCTATAGAGGATTGACAGCAAATCTATACTCGAGTTATGATAAATTCCGAGAACAGCTTGAATAATACGAACCTAAATGTTAAATGTTAATAATAATCTATCATCATCACAACTCTTTGTAACTCTTCCAATGCGCTGCGGGGCAATGAGTCTCTCCCCTGGGTGACGAGGAGGTTAAGGCCGTAATCCACCAAGCTGGCCCAGTGCTGATTGGTGGATTACTTCCAGTCGATTTTGGTCCGTTATACCATTTGCTTGTACTGTAATCTGCAGTGTCTTCGGTGGAGTTGAACCCGTTCGCAGTAGCGCCGCCGCCGCCGCGGCTGGCGGACGCGCCGCTGCACCTGCGGCCGCTGCGGCGCGCCGGCGAGCCGCCGCCGCCCGACGCCGCCGCGCTCTGCGCCGCGCTCGACGACAGGTACTCACCACACCTATACTTCAGTGGCGAGCCGCCGCCGCCCGACGCCGCCGCGCTCTGCGCCGCGCTCGACGACAGGTACTCACCACACCTATACTTCAGTGGCGAGCCGCCGCCGCCCGACGCCGCCGCGCTCTGCGCCGCGCTCGACGACAGGTACTCACCACACCTATACTTCAGTGGCGAGCCGCCGCCGCCCGACGCCGCCGCGCTCTGCGCCGCGCTCGACGACAGGTACTCACCACACCTATACTGCAGTGGCGAGCCGCCGCCGCCCGACGCCGCCGCGCTCTGCGCCGCGCTCGACGACAGGTACTCACCACACCTATACTTCAGTGGCGAGCCGCCGCCGCCCGACGCCGCCGCGCTCTGCGCCGCGCTCGACGACAGGTACTCACCACACCTATACTGCAGTGGCGAGCCGCCGCCGCCCGACGCCGCCGCGCTCTGCGCCGCGCTCGACGACAGGTACTCACCACACCTATACTTCAGTGGCGAGCCGCCGCCGCCCGACGCCGCCGCGCTCTGCGCCGCGCTCGACGACAGGTACTCACCACACCTATACTTCAGTGGCGAGCCGCCGCCGCCCGACGCCGCCGCGCTCTGCGCCGCGCTCGACGACAGGTACTCACCACACCTATACTGCAGTGGCGAGCCGCCGCCGCCCGACGCCGCCGCGCTCTGCGCCGCGCTCGACGACAGGTACTCACCACACCTATACTTCAGTGGCGAGCCGCCGCCGCCCGACGCCGCCGCGCTCTGCGCCGCGCTCGACGACAGGTACTCACCACACCTATACTTCAGTGGCGAGCCGCCGCCGCCCGACGCCGCCGCGCTCTGCGCCGCGCTCGACGACAGGTACTCACCACACCTATACTTCAGTGGCGAGCCGCCGCCGCCCGACGCCGCCGCGCTCTGCGCCGCGCTCGACGACAGGTACTCACCACACCTATACTTCAGTGGCGAGCCGCCGCCGCCCGACGCCGCCGCGCTCTGCGCCGCGCTCGACGACAGGTACTCACCACACCTATACTTCAGTGGCGAGCCGCCGCCGCCCGACGCCGCCGCGCTCTGCGCCGCGCTCGACGACAGGTACTCACCACACCTATACTGCAGTGGCGAGCCGCCGCCGCCCGACGCCGCCGCGCTCTGCGCCGCGCTCGACGACAGGTACTCACCACACCTATACTTCAGTGGCGAGCCGCCGCCGCCCGACGCCGCCGCGCTCTGCGCCGCGCTCGACGACAGGTACTCACCACACCTATACTGCAGTGGCGAGCCGCCGCCGCCCGACGCCGCCGCGCTCTGCGCCGCGCTCGACGACAGGTACTCACCACACCTATACTTCAGTGGCGAGCCGCCGCCGCCCGACGCCGCCGCGCTCTGCGCCGCGCTCGACGACAGGTACTCACCACACCTATACTTCAGTGGCGAGCCGCCGCCGCCCGACGCCGCCGCGCTCTGCGCCGCGCTCGACGACAGGTACTCACCACACCTATACTGCAGTGGCGAGCCGCCGCCGCCCGACGCCGCCGCGCTCTGCGCCGCGCTCGACGACAGGTACTCACCACACCTATACTTCAGTGGCGAGCCGCCGCCGCCCGACGCCGCCGCGCTCTGCGCCGCGCTCGACGACAGGTACTCACCACACCTATACTTCAGTGGCGAGCCGCCGCCGCCCGACGCCGCCGCGCTCTGCGCCGCGCTCGACGACAGGTACTCACCACACCTATACTTCAGTGGCGAGCCGCCGCCGCCCGACGCCGCCGCGCTCTGCGCCGCGCTCGACGACAGGTACTCACCACACCTATACTTCAGTGGCGAGCCGCCGCCGCCCGACGCCGCCGCGCTCTGCGCCGCGCTCGACGACAGGTACTCACCACACCTATACTTCAGTGGCGAGCCGCCGCCGCCCGACGCCGCCGCGCTCTGCGCCGCGCTCGACGACAGGTACTCACCACACCTATACTTCAGTGGCGAGCCGCCGCCGCCCGACGCCGCCGCGCTCTGCGCCGCGCTCGACGACAGGTACTCACCACACCTATACTTCAGTGGCGAGCCGCCGCCGCCCGACGCCGCCGCGCTCTGCGCCGCGCTCGACGACAGGTACTCACCACACCTATACTTCAGTGGCGAGCCGCCGCCGCCCGACGCCGCCGCGCTCTGCGCCGCGCTCGACGACAGGTACTCACCACACCTATACTGCAGTGGCGAGCCGCCGCCGCCCGACGCCGCCGCGCTCGACGACAGGTACTCACCACACCTATGCCCTGGCTAGTCATTCAATGCAGTCAAACTCAACTCAAACTCAAATATTCTTTATTTCGTAAGTATTTAAATACATTTGAAGTAAGTCAAACAATTTACAAATTGAACTGAATCTACCACCACTTCGGAAAGTCGATCTGTTGAGAAGAAGTGGCAAGAAACTCAACAGCAATCATCTTTTAAAAATAAGAAAAAAAAAATACAAAATAACAATTTACAGCCAGGCAAACCAGGTAAACTGACATGTCAAATAGAAAAATAATGATACCAGTTAAAACTGAATGATAATGATTGAAAATGAATTCGTTTTGCATAAATTTTTAAAGCAATTTAGAAGTATAGGTACTTTATCTCCAAAATAACTTCAATGAAAATAATTTTTTACCAAACAAGCTGCTTTAAAACGATTACAGTTGAAGTAAAATCGACTTGAACTTCTTCATTTTTGAACTCCTTTAATCGTTAAAAATGAAATTTCAAGATGAGTTGCCCGTTACAAAAAAAAGTAATATTTTGTGAGCCAAAATATTTTTTTCATACATTACGATAAAGAAAAAAAATACGTTCATTAATTTGAACCAACTTACTATCAATTTTCTTCCCTAAAGTGGGCACCCTGGAACTGTAATTTTACTGCATAGAATTATTTGCCAGGGTATATGTAGACCCTCGTCTGATGACTGGTGTGCAGTGTAGAAATGAACGCCCGACGCCAGGTACGATGATAGATAGTCTAAACACTGAACTCACTGGACTGGAAGCGAAAGTAAAACGTAGAAAGTGCCAGCTGCTTCTTTTCCTGGGCATAGTGTAAAAGTCAGCTAAGGGACAGAGGTTTTATTGACGTTTTTGCGGGTGTTAAGATGACCCCCTGTCACTGCATTAGTCTCTCTCCTTCATTGTAATACGTCCAAATTTGTCAAACGTGACATCTGATGGTTTTACAGCCTTTTGTTCTGCCTAAACCATAAGGGATACAACAGGCTCGAAGTTATGTATGTAATAGTAGATTGTTAAACTAGGGTCGGATGACATCAATTCTCATTCGAGGTGTTTAGATTTAGGATATAATCCGAGTATGAATTGATGTAATCCACCCGCGGGGAACACTCTACTTTTCATTTCGAATATAAGGAAAGTAAAAAAAAACATTTTTCCTAAATATTTATTTAAAATTAATGGAAAAGTTCGAACAATTCGTAAAGTTTAAAGTGACATTTTTATTCACATATAAATCGGTGACATATTTCTATGTAGGTATAGATATCATTTTTTACATGAAACAACCCTATGTATTAAAATAATTATATATAATTAAGAAAATTATATATTTTTATTTTTTTTAAATGATAGTGACAAAATATAGACAAATATATTTTTTTAAATTACTTCTTTTAACTTGATTTCTAAAATAAAAAAAAATCATACAAAAATCTTTATTTTTGACAGCTAGCTTCATAAGAAATGTATTAGTTCTGTTTTTAAATCCATTCCGGCCCTTGGTTCGGAATGAATTTGTATGAAACATTCCGACCCTCGGGTCGGATGAAGCATTTTCAGACCGATACTTGGATCAAACATAGACTACTTTCCGAGTATGAGAAATGAAAAATTCTTTATTTCGTAGGTACATACATAAATACACTTGAAATAGGTCAAATTTTTACAATTTGAACTACTACTACTACCACATTCTACTACCACTTTGGAAAGTAGATATTCTGAGAAGAAACTCAACAGCAATCAATTTAATCGCTTGTAAACATGTAGACCCCCCAACCCGACGCCGCCGCCGCGCTCTGTACCGGTCGCGATGACAGGTTCATACTGGCTGTTTATACCTAGCTTTCTTTGAAGGATCGGGAATTCAATTTGAATTTAGAATACTCGCTGAGCTGCTGCGTACTTTCATCCTCAAGAGAAAGAAATACCATTCAATAGGAATTGCCATGATTGAATAGACATCAAACCGATGAATATTCTGATTGGAATTCTGAACACATTTTTACCAACTGATTCTGAAGATATCATCTTAAAAAGTTTCCACTCGAGTAAACGTAAAAATAATCTTTATTTCGAAGGTTCTATCGAACCAACTGAATCATGACCCATTTTGCTGATAATTTGTTTGAAACTGTCAAACTTGTAAAGTCTATCGCGTATAATGCTCTTAGGAAATTTTAGATACTGTGCAAATTCTGTACTCTGTAAATGCCAGAGTCATCATCATCAAACAGTATTTAGGAAAAAATTAACAGTATTCAATTTATCTAATGTTTCAAACACATATTTTTGAGCTTTTTGCTTAGTTTTTAATAAAAGTCCATCATATAAGGTGCTTTTTATGCTGCCTTCCGATCGGAAATTCAGATCCGCCACCGCGCACGCTGTCGCTGCCCTCTCGCTGTCTCGCGCCCCCCCCGCCCCGGAGCTATAGCCTGTGGTTCTGGGTACCCCATAAGGGATACAGGCGTGAAGTAATGTATGTATGTATGTAAAAATCAAATAATTTGGAGTTTAGAATTCTTGCCGGCTTAGAGGGGTTCTTACTCACTACACACAATACAGCCGTAGAACTATTTCTTTGTGTAAAAAATGGTGTACAATAAAGATTAATTATTATTATTACATCCAGCATCCGTCATTTCATACAAGATTTCTTGATTATTATTTTCAACCGACTTCCAAAAAAGGAGGAGGTTCTTAATTTGTATATATGTTTTTTGTGTCTTTTTTACACGACATTTCGGACAATTATGGAATCGATTTTGAAAATTTTCATATGATACTTCGGTTGAGTACTTCGTTGAAAATTTCAAATTTTTGGAAAAAATATGAATGATTTCGGAGAATGTTTACGATGATGACGTTATAACTCAACCAAAGTTTTGACGTGAAGTCGGTTTTTTTAATGCTCTGCACTCGTTGATTATTCTAATCGGATCGTAACTGCTCTTACTGTAGAATTTAATATTCTGTCAATTGCGCCTTCGGCGACCCCGCACCACGCGATATATTTTTGGTTGCTACTGACTGAAGAGTTGGGTTGATAGTAAAGGCGTTAATCAACGCCACTTAAGGTTGAATTTAGAATACGATTTCATATAAAATAGTTCAAATACAAGACTAGTTTAGAATGCATTTTGAATTAGAAAAGCCACTAGTTACATTGCATACACTCTGTCCGTAAAAACTCACAGTACAAGTCTACGATTTAAGATGACTTCGATCTTCCATTTGTTCCTATTTTCCCACAGTGCATGTTTGCAATACATTTTAAATTTAGAATACTCACCGAGATATTGTGTTCACCCAGGCGATTTTCCACAACGAGCTTCGTAGTCCTTTTCTAGTACAGCGTATGGTTTTAATGAGAAATAATATTCTGCACTAAAAAATATACGTTCCAGTAACAAATAGGCATTTCGTAATATGATGTAAGAAAATAATTGAAACTTGTTCATTTAGATTTTTTATTTAAAATGATTAAAAAGTAAAATTATTCATACAACATTAATAAGCACTAAAATAAAAAATACTAAAAATGCTGAAAAATAAAATTTAAGTATAAAGTATAAATTCAGTTGAGTAGTTATACTTTTATGTTTGTTTAAATTTTAACCCTTAACACGTTGCTTGCTCCTCCCCCAACGAACTGTTTTTTCCAAATATTTTGCTTATTTTCAACGATGCGCGCTTGCGGTTTATGAAATTTGTTATTGTTCATGGTATTTGAGCGAAAGAAATAAAAATTTGACTTCGGAATGATAGATTAGTTACTACAAGAGATCTGTGTTGACCAAAAAGAAGACCCACCAACGGCTGACTCATTAACACTACCAAGTCAAAACAAGAGATCATTAAACCTAAATGTGTTATATGCCCACGTCAGAAGGATAGTAATACTCAAAGGTTGTGCTCGAAATGTGATATAATTGTATGTAGAGTACTCTCAAATGATTTGAAAATATTATATTTATAAATTATCTATATTTAATATAATATTCTATGTAAATAATAATATTTATATGTAAACTAGCTGACCCGCCAAACGTTGTTTTGCCATATAAAAAAAAAATAGATGTTGACCGATTCTCATAGATTCCGATTCCGGATAAGCACAAAAAATTTCATCAAAATCGGTCAAGCCGTTTCGGAGGAGTATGGCAACGAAAACTGTGACACGAGAATTTTATATATTAGATAATGATGTAAAGTACAAGTAAATATATATCTATCTTAGATTGTCGCAACGATTATAGTTTGATAAGTTTCAAAAGATAAAGTTACTGTGATTTTACGAATTCTTGAAAATATAAAAAAAAATGTTATATTGTCTTTAAGTTTTCTCGATTCATACTATTCATACATACGATTCATAAATCACTTTTTAACCGGATATACGCAATAAATCCGGTTACAAAGTGTTTTATTTAAAAATATTGTTGTTTTAAATTTTTATTTATATGTCTAAAAGGAAAGAAAGAAAATGTTTATTAAAAGTTATGTTTTTATTTTTTTTTGTCACGTGAATCAGACTGTAAAATAACTTAACTGAAAATCACACTTTTTACCAAAATGCTAGAAAAGTCATATTTTTGTATTTAAAACCTAATAAACCTCTTTTTTTTAAATAAGTTTGAAGGTTTTTCTTTTATTTAATGATATTAAATCCTAAATAATTTTCCAATTTTGTTTTATTCTTCATTGAATTCATTGGGGAACTACCTCCCCCACGTGTGTACTTGTGTAGGCTAACTTAAGCGAGTGTTGCTGAGGGTTTAAGTTATTGTACTTTTGACACAACCCTTTATTTCATTAAATAAAAAAGGCAATACTAATGATAGTTAAATTCAGTCTTTTTTACAGTCGTTTCACCCGTCATAAAATAAAAAGTTTTTTATCATTTAAAAAAATCTTATTATTATAAAGAAAATAACTAATCAAATATGCGGGGCTAGCGTGCTACCGTCGACAACGATAAATCGGGCCTTTTATCGATATTTTATTAGAATATGGTATTTAGTGTAAGTAATTTATTAAGATTATGACATATTTGGTTCTGTGGTCTTAATCAAGGTATCAAATCGAGTAATTCTATCTATTATGGTGCGCATATTAGCTTACATAAGAGGATAAAATAACAAAATAATATTTATCTTGTCGATTCGACTATTTATCGATGGTTGCATGCTAGCCCTGCTGTATGACAATTTTTTGTTCTGTTATGCCATACCGTCCTTTAAAAATATTGTGCTGAATCGGCACTATCTTCACCATTAGTTAAATTTTCAATCGCAAGACTAATCGATCCGTTACAATAATTATTTCGATTCAAAGTTAATAAATTGTACTTTTTTTGATACAACTCTTCATATAACAAAATATAAAGACTATAGACAACAATAATAATAGTCAAGTTCAGTCTTTTTTACAATCGTTTTCCCCGTCATAAAATAAAAAAATTATAAACTTACATAATAATCACTTTAAAAAAGTACTTGACTATATAGCAAATATTTAATTTGCTTTGCATTTCTAATTCTTAGGTATATCTTATAATAGTATTTTGTTTATGTAGTCTTATAATATAGTCCTTTTTATCTATTGTTCAGCATCGTCATTGTCTTCACTATTTCTTAAATTTTCAATCGTAAGTCTAATCGATCCGTCACAGTCCGTGTCTAACAGTACAACCACAGTTTCCCCAGTGGTCACTTTCACAGTGGGTTTTATTAAATAGGCCGTTGTTAGCACCCACGAGTAGCATCTATCCGTTGATATCTCTTCGAAGCCAGGCATTAGTTGCACGGTGTAGTTGCATAGTATAGCGTTAACATTGCCGCCCGCTACAACTGGGATTTCTAGTTCCATAGGGCGGATGGTCTCCATGGCAACGTTGATCTCACACGCCGCCGAGATCTCCTCCCACTCTAGCATCCGCAGGTCGACGTACGTGCTCTGCGTGACCGCATAACGGTTGACGTGCGTCGCGAGACGGTACCCACTCACGTTCTTGTCGTACAGGCGATTATTAACATCCAGCCACTTACTGTTCACTAGTTGTACCATCAAACCAGTCTTGTGAGGGAGAAGCAGTCCCCCACGATACAACTGGAAGGTTTTCAAGTACCGCGCTAGCCTTTTCTTCTTCAAGTCCAAGTCGCCAGACATGTCCAAAATGTCACAGAAAATCGCGTGGTATCGAGTTTTTCTGAAGAGACTGCATTTGTAGTTTTCTCGTATTTTTAATTTTGTTAAAGGAATGCCGTTTTTCTCGAACACGACTTTAAGAAAGTCTCTGTCGCTCTTAGTTTTTGCGACGCAGGTCAACGATTTTGATTCTCGGAGCATCATGAAAAGACCGAATATTGGGAAGGGGCTCAGGTCCAGTATGTCGAGTTCTATGGGGTCGATAACTTGCCCTAAATAAGTCGACACGTAAGGCAGCGTATCTCGAATGGCATCGATGTATTCTTTGTCGTTGAGGAAAGCGACCACCTCAGCGGACACGTTGGTCACGGTTCGCTCCGGAAGCATCGCCAACAACCCGAAATGGTTTGCAAAGTTAACGTATATCTCTTCATCGGTCTTTACTTGCCTAGGTATGTGATCTAGGAAGATTGCCTGCTGCCATGCTTTAGACCGGTTCAGATCTCTTGGGTTCGTTGTAATAACGATGTCTTCCGTTAAGTATAAATTAAACCAACCGATCATTAAATTCAATTCTTCATCTTTCGTGCCAGTTAGTTTCACATTATATGGCTCGCTTTTATATATTTTTTGTAAAATATCCTCGTAATCGTTAAAGTTAATTTTGAGTAAAAGTTGATCATCTGTCACATACTGCACGTCTTCGTATAAGTAAACGTCTTCACCATAGTAGGTTTCGCCGTGGTAGGTCGTCGAGTGAACATTCAACATCGATATGTTCAATGACTCTTTAACGTCTGAATGTAGTTGATACTTTTTATGCAAGCGGTCACATCTCGCACCGACAACGAAAAATTCTGCCCTGCATGGTAACACTCGGGCCCCGGCTTTTAACAAGTGCTCCCACGCATTTGATAAAAATTGTAAAATATATGAACCGAACAGACCTGAATCGAACATATCCGTCAGCAGCAGGGTATAGCGGTGATTGAGACCCTCTTCCGTCAAAGACTGGAACTCCTTGTCCAACACCTTTATGTCGTGCACGTTATTTGCTTTAAGGATTTCTTTAGTTAAACGCGACATAGTTTTAGAAGATTCACACAGAGTGGTGCTTTTGGGTTTGCACTCGTTAGCGTACATTGCAAGGAGACCGGTGCACGCGTTGATATTGAGGACTCGGTCTTCTGCAGGGATCACAGTGTTTTTGATAGCTTGTCGAAAAGCCTCATTCTTTTTAATGTCGTTTAGTACCTTGTATATCTGTCGTGGGAACATGATGTTTCTGGCGTTGTTGAGGTTCTTCTCGACGCACACGTGGCGGGGGTCAATGCTGTGAGCGCGCTCGAAATGCCACAGCGCCTCGTCCATGTGCCCGTACTTGAACATGTACTTGCCCGTATCGTTGAGAATGGCCACGTTGTCCGGGAACAAGTTGGTGGCGCACTCGAGATTGAACATAATCTCGTCTCGGTTGTTCACAGCACTCAATGTCTCGTTTAAACAATTCAACACCGCTCTAAACTCAATTTCGTAAAGGTCCTTCTCCTGTGGCCACTTGTGGAAAGCGGTAAGATAGTTGGCGAAAGCGAGTTTGAAACACCGGATTGATAACATTTTGCGAGCGGTTATTATTTCTTCCATTGCGGAGAGCGCACTGTGTATTGCACGGTTGAAATTCAGCAGTAGACTGACGAAAGCTTTTGAAAATTATGCCTGTTCCGCTCAGCTAATAGCTTACGAGTAAGGATTATCTCGAAACAATAGATTGGTAATTTTTTTCAAGTTAAAACGAGAACAATTATCCACCAAGTCCAACAACAATATACTTGTAACAATGACCAATAAACTATATTACTTAGTCTATTATTTAAATGGGTGCAATAATTACAATAGTATCTTTAGCAAGGATTCCAAGTATTTGTTTTTTCACACTTTCATACCTTAAAAGCTTAAAGCTATTAACTTGCTTTTAGAACAATAAGCAACAACGTTCTTCTTATCTATTTAATAACGGATTTCCACTAAGCGGGGGATCTCTGGGAACAATAATTTCTAAACTTTAGCTCAATATTTTGTAATTTGATATAAATTACTTCTAAGTAAAAAGAGTTTACTCTTATACTATGAATTACCTATTCGGTGTAAAGAATCACAATGATGTGATCAAATGCAATGGATTGACGTGCAATGGATCATCATCATCATCGTCACAACTCCATGTTATGAGCCCACTGCACTGTTGGTGGATGTCAGATATTTCAGGGTGCCGAAATGGTGCCTGTCAAATCCTAACGACTACTGTATACAAGTATGTATACAGCACCCGCGCCGACTGCTTAATGTACCCTCCGAAGCACGGAAGTCGTCGTGAGAAATTAAAGGTCGGCGGTCACCCATCCTAATAAAGGCCGCACCGAGCACGTTTCAACTGCGATATCGTTTGATATGCACAGTAACAATGGCATACTATAATATGCTATAATATAATTATGATACAAGTTTGTAATTGGAAAAACTAATTTATGGATGACTGCTAGTGATATTTATTTGGCTTTAATAAAAGTCAAAAATATATTGACTGAATCGATTTGAATTTGTAGAATAAAGACTAAAATTTTAAAAAGTTAGCTCTTAAACATACGTGTTTAACAGTAAAACATGCTAATGCCATATCACATTCACAACCTATGTGTGGATATGCTATACATACAAAAAAATCCTCACTATATGATCATTATCGAAATCATGTTTTCTTTTAAATATATTTTAGGTAATATCTCTCTTTTTATTTATTTTTTTAACCTGAATTCTAAAACAACAAGTTATCAAGAACTATGTTAAAATGAATGCGACACTAACTAAGCAGTAATTTCCAATATCCTTTAATTTCAGACTCGACGAGTTAGAACTGCATCGAATGGAGTTGGTATCGAAATCGGAGGAGCTTCGCGAGCGTTTACTAACGGCGTCGCGGGTTCAAGAGTCGTGCGCGAGCCGCCGCGCTCAGCTGGACAAGCAATATAGACGCGCGCAGGCGGTCAGAGGGTACCTTACTGACCTCATCGAGTGCTTGGACGAGAAGGTATATTATAAGTTAGCCATGGCTTATTGCGAGGTATATCATTGCGATTTTAGAGTATGACCCTATGTAATTGAAAATGAAAATGAAAACTTTTTATTCGTAGTAGGTAATTTTATACACTTTACGAACGTCAAATGCTGGATGAGGGCGGCGCGGGTTCGGACGACATGACGAATCCTGGGCGTCTCTCGGCTTTGAAGATAATGATCGCCCATTATCCACCAATGTCTTGGTGTTGTCAACTACTACTTCTTCTTCGGCTTTTATTGGTGCTAAACTTTAGCCTAGTACCGGCTTAGAACAGCTCTAATGCCTTTGGATAAGGCGACAAATCCGAGTGGCTGCTCCAAGTGTTACCGACTTCACAAGCTCAACGGATTTGGATGAAATTCAGAACAGTCTAGAATAGCACAAGGCTTTTTATCCTGATATTCGATATTGCGCGGGTAAAACCACGCGTACCAGCCAGCATTAAATACTTTATTTGCTTGTTATGGATAAAGGTGTACCGAAATATCGGAGGTATTTGACGACCGGCTGGTATAGGGGTAATGTACATTGCATTCTATGCCAGAGGTCCTGGGTTCGAATCCCGGCGGCGACGGATATTTGTGTGATGAACACTGATATTCGTCACTGATAGTAGTCGTCAAGTCATGGATGTTTATATGTTTATTTAAGTTTATTTTCTAATAAAAAATATGTATTTATTCAATATGTATGTTTATATATTTCTTTAGTATATCAGTTATAGATAACTAAAGAATACTAAAGAGTATCCATAACACAAGTTATTTAAGAAACTTAATTTGGGCTAGATAATGTTGTGTGAGTGTCAGACATATTTATTATTTATTATATCAGCTATACAAGGTGTTCTTTTTGATATCCCATAACTTTGAGGTTTTGTTCCTTACTAAAAAATTATACTTTTTGCCAAAGAATATGTGGTTAAAAAGTGCATGCTTTATCATCATTATCAATCTTAATATAATGAGTTCATAAATTATCACCCTTCTAAAATCTCAACATTCATTCAATAGATGCGTGTCACTGAAGCCGTATAATAAACAACAAAAACATTTTAAACATTGAAGGAACATTGCATATAATATACAACGCAAAAGGTTGCGCACTGTACCTGCGCTTTGCGATAAAAAAAGGGATACAAAATGCCACGTTTTCATACTTCTATAAAGGTGTTTTACATTTCATGTTTAAACTTCATTGAATTATTTTGTATGAAAAATAAAAACAATTTTTTTTTTTAAATTATTCACATATTATTTGTGTACGGTTCATTAACCGTACAGTCTATCGCGTAATACTGTCTTAATTTGGTCACATGCTGCGGACAGGCGTCACGTGGCCCTAACATAATAAATACCTTATGTTTAACATACTTAGTGTGCATTATCTTACCAGCCAAAGGTAGGCATCCTTCCTAACTTAACGTACAATAATAAACTCAACTATATGTGGCGTTTAACTCAAGCTCCAACATATACAACAACACTAAGAAAACTATACAATTTGATTCTATTACATTAATACCCTAGAGTTATGGGAAATTAAGCGGAACACCTTATATATCAGTGCGATTTTAGGCTTATGTAATGGGTGTTAAACTCAGTTCAATACCGGCTTAGAATACCGACACACTTCATATAAATTTTGGCGCTAAGTAGGTATTACCGGTCTACCGTTCATGTGTCACGGCGATGTGTAATGACGGCGTTAACTGATGCCATCGCGGTCTCAAGATTCTTGCGCGGGCCACCGCAAACAGCTCCATAAGCAATAAAACATAGGCTGTCAGAGGCCATACGAGGATAATGTCATCGTAAGAATGAGAAAATATATATGCAATAATACCTATTTTAATAAATCAATAGGCAGTACAGGACATTATTTATTCTAAGTTTCCAGTTGGGAATGTCATTTGTTCTTACTGATCACCATTTCTGGTGTCCTGCTTATGGAAATTTTAATTAATGGATATATTATATTTTAGTTTACCACAGCTTCACGTGGTTATCGTAATTTTATGGTTATATTATTGTGGCGTCCTCCGACGTGACCCACAGAGAATCAATATATTATTATCAATTAATCAAACGTGCTCGATAAAATCAATGCCAAGATAAGATTAAATATTGTTAACTTAATTATACACGTATATTTTAGTATATAAGCAATTTCTTTATGTTAATAAATTGTCACTCAAGATGTAATCGTGTCTTGCTTTAAAACCCTTTTCCTGGTCGTAATAATTAAAATTGCGATATTATCATCAAAACTTTGCACGTTTATAATTTTAGCAAGATGCAGTTATTTGTATCCAGAATACCTTATTACAAATTAATTTAATCCTGTTATTTCATCCTCTAATTTAAATTGAAGTTAATTTCTATTGTTAATTGAACTAAAAAGCTAGCTTCCCAGTACCGTAATCTTTTAAATGACTTCTGGTATGGCAACTACTAATCCAGTTTCTGTTAACGCATTAGTGCATTTCAAAGAACTACGACAATGACACGCCAGGTGGGCGGAATTTGTAAAAGCTTTGAGTTGTTCCCTAGAAATACTTTGAATAGCTCACAAATATTGTAACTCTTACACATAGTATTGAAGGTTATTGTCTTTTTAAATTGTTTAAATGTTGCTTATAGACGACACGATTAGCGGATCATACATTATAGATTTGAAAGAGTAATGTTCACGGTCCATACAGTCTCTGACCTGTCAAACTACTTTTATTCGGGTGTGTGAATGTATTAAGATGATATTGCAATTGAAATGCTGCCTGTTTATATGTAAACTATTGGTGCAGACTTGATTTAATTTCTTTGAAACGGTATCGGGATTTTCATTTCAAGTGGATGATACGTGTAGTCTATTGAGTAACTTGAGAGGGTGAAATATTACAAACCTTGCTGCGGTTTCTTTTGTCTCTTACGGTCTCTTATGTCAGCTATGAACTATGAAGCTCTTTCCGTTCATTCGATCGAAAGTACTAATTGCACAGTAATAGAGTTAAGGATATTGATAAGTTTACGCGCAACTAGTAAATAACAGTCGCTATAGTGTGATAATATCTCTTTATAATAAGCACCACTAATTAACTATTACTTAAGGTAATGTAGTTTAATCGGTACCTATTATTATTAGAATAGATTTAAAGCTTTGTAATTAAAGTTTTTAGTAGTAAATAAACCAATATTTGTCAGTTATGATTAACTGGGTACTTAGGGTTAAATTCGAAGTCGATTAATTAATATGATTTCTTTAGTTAACAAGTAAATGATCGAAATTGAATCTACATTTTATGAAATTGTATTTTTTCCCTCATTCGTAACTTTTAATCGCGTAAGAATCTCTTGATAAAACTTAAATTTTATGGGTTATTAAAAAACAAAAATGCTTTTAAACCGACTTCAAAAAAACGAGATTATCAGTTCGAATATGTAATATTTCCAGAACTGCCCAGTTTTTGCATATCTAGTTAGTCTATGAACAAATGTGCCACATTTCAAAAGTCTATGTATGTATGTGTTCGCATAGCTCCGGAACTACAATGCCGATTTAAGTTATTATTTTTTTTGTTGTATAAGGAATTATTCAACTTAGGGAATACTGCGTCAAAATTGGTTCAGTAGTTCTTGAGATTGGGAATTTCAAACGGCCAAAGAAAAATAAATATCTACGCACGACACCTATATCAACTGCCTTTATGGACTGGTCTTGTTTACCCTACAACTTAAGTTAAAAATATTCTGAAAGAAATTGAACTACAAAGTAAAAAATAAAAACGATAACTTCTGTTTTAAATAAACCCCCTTTAATATACCAAATTACCAACTAAGTATTCTTTATTAGTACATAATAAATTTAATGCTTTGATTTTCGATATCCCAATATTTAAATAATAATATCATCACGACTCTTTGTAAAGAGCCCACTGCAGGGCTATGAGTCTCTCCCCTGGGTGACGAGGAGGAATAGGCCATAATCCACAAAGCTGGCCCAGTGCTGGGTGGTAGATGTCAGAATTTTCAGGGCGCCGAAAATGACTTCTGAGAAACCCTAACGACTACCGTATACAAGTATACAGCACCCGGGACCGACTGCTTAACACGCCCTAAGCACGAAAGTCGCCGTGAGAAATGAATGGTCGGCGGTCACCCATCTAAGTACCGCCCGCGCCGAACATTGCTTGACCTGTGATATCGTTTGATACACACAGTAACCACGGGGCCACGGCGACTTCCCCTAATAATATAACACCTTAAAACTGACATACATTGGCAGATCCCACAAATCGAGGCCTTAGAAGCGCGTGCCCTGGCGTTGCACAAGAAACGGTGCGAGTTCCTCATAGAGAGGCGGCGGGCGGACGTCCGAGACCAAGCACAGGATGTCATGGCGGCTCCGCCTGGTAAGTAGCTAGCGATTATATAATTTTTATAACCTTTTGTATATTTTAGTGTACCCGGCAGTACTACAATACATTACTGCAACCACATGAAATGCTCTCGAAAACATCTCGCTCTAAACGTAAACCTAATTTGTTTGATAGTTATTTATTTGTATGAAACGTCTGTTTATCTCCACAAACTTTCGATTCTACTTTTAAGTGATGCACTTATCATATATAAAATAATCTTAACTGTAACGTTTTTTTTTTAATTATAACGACGACCACTTTGGCGATGGGGTAACACTGTCCCTATATTCCCCCCAGTCCGCTACATGGCATCCCACATCACAAGCTTTGCTTAGTTGGGGCCATTGTCTGGGGGATTGTATGGGAATTTATTTTTTACTATTTATTTAATTAATGTTAATTCCAAAAATCTTACACCTCTACGACAGTTAGGTATATAAGGATATCTTATAATAAAATGGACATCAAACATTGCATTTGTGTGCATTTTCAACTCGAAACTTTTGTCCCTACGAATAAAGATTTATATTAAGACGGACTCCGTAGTACAGTGGTTTAGATGCTATTGCGCCAATCTTGAGATCGCGGGTTCGATAACCGGCAGTAAAAAAAAAAATCTCGGTCTGGGTCTACATGGTATTCCATATAACAAGCTGTGCTTACCTTTTTTTGGTTGGTGTGATGTTGTTTGGGGATTTTATGTATTTATTATTATTTTATATTCACGACCACTTCATCGGCGGAAGTAATTATGTTTTTATTTGTATTAAATAACCTATAAACTGTAGAAAGTAGGTACTGTTTTATGACATTTTAATTTTTTCATTCATGACATTTAAAAATATTACTCCGCAATGTAAACTAAAAGTAGGCACAATAATGTAAAGTTCAAAAATTCCTAAAAAATCTTCAGTGCTGTGCATTTTATAAGCCTAATAAATGCTTTTTGTCATTTGAACCGTTATTTCGAACCATAAAAAGCTTAACAACTCGTGCTATCTTTGGAATCGGCTTTAATTTTTTCCGTTATAGAATTTGACTAACGGTTATTCGGTTTTTCGTAGCAATAAGGCTGCACATGCGCAAGTATGGTCGTAACTACGCTAGTTTAGCGAGACCGGTTATTTATATTAGTATGTGACACATTTTCAAGTTTGGACATTTGATTGTTTGGCAATCGAATTATACTAATAATATTCTGCTTGTGATCTGGTGGTTACATGATGAAACAGTTGCAGTCTTAATCTTAATCTAATGTTGTAATATATTACTTAAATAGGTATGTCAATGTCCTGTATCAGTGCTAATTTACTCGGAACCCTAATTAATTAAAGGGACATGGCCACTGTCCCTTAGAGAAAATGCCCAGATCCAAGCGACTTGATTTCTAGTTATAATGATACTAAGACATGTTAGCATTAGTAATGATAGAAAAATGTTTCAAACAAAGTATGCGTTCAAGAGATATTACATTTTTTACGTTTAGTTTTTGTGATAGATAATGATTCACATTACGTACACAAAACAGGAATATCACAACAAATGGAACGGAATTCATGTTAGCAAAATCATTGGTATCCATATTCGCGCAGTAGTCAATAAAAATCAATATGAGAAAAAAGGGAGAAAAAGCGGTAATCGCTAGTAACAATAACATCATAACACAACACAAACAAAATGGCTGGCTGGCTGACTGACAGTGAGTGAGTGATGTACCAGATGTGTTCGCATCAATGGATTTTAAGAGATTTCTCAATTCGATCTATCGATCGTTTATTTAATATTGTCATAAATTTTTGCGATTCATACTATTAAATAAAACACTTTTTAACCGGATTTATCGCGTATATTTACATTAAATTTTTTTTTTTTACTTAAGGTTTGACTCTGTAAAAATTTTATCTAGAGAGAAGCATTACATTCCTAGAATGATGAGAGAAGCGATTGAAATTAAAAAACACCCTAATTTCAATAGAGAGGATGGTTGGAAACTATCACCGACATGGGACCCTATCCTGAAAAACATTAAATCTAACATCCAGCAAGCTGCACGACCTGAAACTCAAGATACTGTCAGCTCGTTTTGTGTCAATCCAGAACGCTACGCTCGAAGACTGAGAAACAGATGGAGATGATGATGTATAACTTTTTCAATCTATCAATCTGACGCTTGACACCTCAGTCGCTCGTGACCACGGGGTCTGCAAAGACACCGAAACGTCGAGTTAAAATTTAAAATGTAAATATACGCGATAAATCCGGTTAAAAAGTGTTTTATTTGATCGTTTATTTATTTGTTTATTTACCGGAAAAATATATTTCTAGATGTTTTTTTTAATAAATTATTTACAGTAAATAGCCAGCTACTTTTGTAACAAACTTTTTTAATATAAGTTAACGAATGATTTAATGATATTTACCTACTTTTCTCATCACAATGACGACCGCAAATAATTTAATAAATAATATGCAAATCGTTCATAAAAAAAAACAGTTTTATACTACCGCAATTAACGATTTGTTTGTTTGATGTTAAAGAAAGCATGAGTACATAAAATCTCCCTTTAAACATGTTAGGTGTGCCATTATTTTTCATCACTATACAAATCAATTTTTGTGGCTATGATTTTACTCTCTCTTTAGCCAATAACGTAAAAAACATTTAGAACTATCCCTAACAAGTCCCACCTATAGGTCGTGTCGGCGCCGCCCGGTCTTCCGAGGACGAAGACAAGGTGCGTCGCACGGCAGAGCGAGAGGGAAGACGTCGTGCTCGTCGCTTGCAGCGGGAAGCGAGTAATTCTACCGAGCATCTCGATGGGGACTCGAGCGATGACGAGCTATCGCCCAGTGAGGCGCATCGGCATCGTGTTGAGAGAGGTAGGTTTTATTCCGGGTATTCCTTCCTTAGTGCACCTACCTAATTATTTATTTATTTTTGATTCACAGGAAAACTTTCAGCAAGGATTAATTATAAAAACATGTTTAATAAGCGAAAGCTAAAAAAAAGTTTTCACATTTAGATAATTCATTAAATAAAAAAAAAACAAAGAAAGAGTCGCGAAAAAGCAACAAATAAATAAAATTAAGTAGGTTTAAGTTTTGATTCTCTCTGACTTATTGTTCTTACAGTATTAGTTAATAAAAGAAACGTCTCCTACAAGTTAATTAATTTTTAAATCTGCTCAAAAAATAATCTAGCTATGGCCGATCTGACACTTGGGACGATTAGCTTTGTTCACAAGATTGCTAGATCGTATGATGAATGAGTTCTGCCTATATTTGGTACTTGCGGTAGGGACGTAGAGTGAGGTAGGATTTCTGTATAATTTAGTGTGCGCGCAAATACCAACCAAAGCCAGAAGCTCAGGTACATCGATCTTATTATATATTATATTGCATATAACTGCTATTTCTCTCCGTATGCTCAGTGGCAGTATATGGTGCCGTCTACAACGCGATAAGTAGTCATTATCGTATGTTTTACATTTAAATTGCAAGAATCTTAGAAACCTTCTTTGTATTTTCTCCAGGCGTGTTATGTAAACATCGAAAGTAGGGTTCCAGACAGAGGAAGCGTATTCAAGGTGACTTTGGACAAAGGCGCAGTAAAGTATTTTGAGGGTTTTGGGATATATGTTCCAAATCTCAGCTCCCTACGCCCAGTATTTATAGCTGTACGTTGTCTGGTAGTTACTCAGTCAGTAACGGAACAGTTTTATACAGGGTAAATTTAAATTACCGCATCTTCTCTTGCAGGCAGCCTATTTACATCAATCCCAACACCATTTGTTCTACGACTTTTTACAAATCTTGTATTTTTTTTTCAAAACAAAAGATTTTTTGCTTCAAACTCTATATTTTGTAAGAAGTACCTATTAATATCATGAAGCGATATATTGCTACTCAAGGTGCGTGGCATACCAACGCTCAGAGTTAATGAAGTTACGCCTCTAAACAGAGGCAATAAATATTTTTTTAAATTTTTTAAAACTATTAATTTTAAAAAGTCGTAGAACGAATGCTGTTGGCATTGATAAGGAGAGGTTACCTACAAGAGGTGATACGCTAATTTCAAATTAACCCTGCATAATACATATTGATAATAGTAAATGTTACATATTAAAATGCATTTTAATATTTTAAATATAATTTTATTGTTTGATATCATTTGACGTCCATTCTGTCTGAGTACGTCCGTCAATGTATGTCTCTCCATCTCAGCATCTGGTCCACGTGCCTCTTCCATGTCTCGCCGCAGTCTGTCTCTACTTCGAAGTGAAGTCGCCCTAACTTTTTCCTGACTACCAAATTCCCATTTCATGTTTTTGTCTGTATAATTGCGTACCTGTACTCTCTGTCCCAAATTGAATGATTTTATGATAGATTTGAATTCCCGTTGTTTGTATGTGTGTGTCTCTTTCCATACCATAGCATCTATTAGGAAGATTTATCAGTAGAGTTTGGTGTTCTTCGTAGAAGACTTTTGATAGTCTTTTGCGAATGCTGGCTTGTAGTTTTGTAGTCGCGTAAGTTGGCCGTGAATTGAACTTCGGATTTTCTTAAGTCTTGTAACTTCAGTGTTATCCTCGTCCGTCATGATTTTTCTTATTTACAATTGCGTTCTACTGACAATTTGATGCTAAGTACTCCCCTGCACAAATCACACACTTTTCACCAATCATTTACAGTACGAGCGGTGTGCTTGTGGAATAAGCTTCCCTACAATGTAAAGTCAGCTCCTTCATTGAACTCATTTAAATATGGACTAAAAAAACATTATCTTTCATTGATTGATCATTAGAAGTATTCTTATATTTGTATTTATTATTATTATCGTTATGTATAATTAAGACTTATATTTAAACAGAGGTATTTATTTATGTATATAAGTTTAGTATGTTATCTGTATGTGTATATATATTTATACATATGATATGATATTTATATTTAGTACGTTTATTGTTAAAAATGTAAGATTATGCTTTGCTCGTACCTCGTGTTATAGTTTTTTTTTTCTCTCAAACCATTTCAAGGTTGTCTGTAAGAGATCGCTTGACAGCGATAAGGCGGCCTGTTGTGCCTATCTTTATGTTCTTTCTATTTTATAAGTTTTGTTTGTGTAAATGTGTGCATCAAGTATAAATAAATAAATAAATATATTTATTTAATCCCATACTCAACGCCAGTTTGTTACATATTAAAATACATTTTAATATTTTCAATATAATTGTATTGTTTGATATCATTTGACATCCATTCTGTCTGAGTACGTCCGTCAATATATGTCAGGAAATATAACCGCTCCCGCAGTGATGCGTTCTGGAAATGTTCTATGAAAAGTCAGTTAATTCCTAAAGTCACGTGCTGTCTTAGTGGAAGAAGACTCGTCCCGCAAGCGAGAGGTCCCAGGTTCGAGTCCTGGTCATGGATGATTTTTCCAGTTATTTATTGAGACAGATCGTAAAGCCTATCTTAAATGAGTCTCTCTTGATAACTACAGACGAGATAGCTTCCGCGAGCGCGGCGCTATTCTCTGATGCGCTAGGCGCGTTTGGAAGCGCGCGCGGCGTGTGTCGGCAGTTAGCAAGATGGCGGCGCGCCGCGCCTGCGCTCTACGCCGACGCCTACGTTGCCGCCTGCCTGCCGCGTCTACTGGCTCCTTATGTGCGACACCAGGTCAGTGCCTACTATGCGATTCAAATGAGAATAGGAACGTCAATGACCTCGTCTCTTAAAAATTAAGGTATGCAAAAAAACTTTTTTTTTTAACAAAAGGAACTTTTTATTTAACTTTGTTTATCAGAGTATTATTGTTTATCAGATGTAGGGGAGGGCGGGGTTTGTTCTAACGGGGGTAAGAATTAACAAGCGTATTCCCACCAAACCTGAATTGATATGACACTCGGTTTAGGCAAACTAAATACGAAGCTTATAATTTATGGATGACTGATGATTTATTTTTTGATGATGAATGATTATGACCCCTTCACGAACATATAAAGCCATCAGAGAGTGATACTGTGTAACTATTCTAAGATAATCATAACCAACGCGAGGCAGAAACCCACATCACATTTTTGTCTTTCCCTCCAGCCTCTTGATGCTTTGATTGAACATTTGATCTTCCTGTAATTGTGAAAGATGCATTTCCTCAGGCATTTGCTCAAAACAATATACTTTTAAATATTTAACCACGTTTATGGCTGTGTTACTTCTTTCCCCATACGTTAATAGTTGCCCCGGCTTTGTTAATAATTGCCCCACATACATGCAAAGTGGTTTCAAAAGGGCTTTGCTTTTAAAACCACTTTCGAAACTAATGGTTTTTGTTTTTATACCCGGCGCGGCGAACCTTGATCCCTATGACACTGGCAGTAATTTCCACAACATAACCTTGTAGTGCCGTCACCGTTACATTAGAATCGTATTGGAGGCTTCTAAAAATGGCATTTATTTATTTAACGTAGCTATATTCCAATCAAACGATATTCCGTTGGAGTAATAACAATTCATAACATTTGCAAGAAATTATCTCAATCACATTTTACAGTTACGTTCTGCAAATTTTACTTCGTAGGGTATTTATTAAATCATGCCTTTAAAGAAAAATAACACAAAAATGTTCGTTAATATTAAAGATATAAACCATAATACAAAATTTGTTAGTACCAGCCCCGCTCTCTCCCAATACAAATAAAAACTTTATATTATTATTTTTGTTTCATTATTTAATTAGTTTTTAAACTTTATTGACGAGTGAAAGTAAAGAGGATGCATAGTGAAAAAGCTCGGTAGCTATGCCAACATCATACGACGTCGATGACTATGCAGAAAATGAATTTCCATAATTAAGTGCACCGTTTCCGCCCATATTGCACCATTTCATGTTACTATATTACTGTATGCTTTTAAATATTTCACCATTCTATGCAAATGGTAATGTGAAATAAAAGTGTTTGAATTGAATTGAATTGAATTAAGTGGAATGGAAGAAATTGAAAACGCGATATAATTTTTGCACATAATTGTAAATAAGTTCAATATTATTATTTTTTTGCTCACTCTACCTCACTAGTTCTAATTGATAGCAATGACGTCACAATACTAAGTCAGTCCTATTCTCATATGAAATGCATAGTACTCAACACGTATTAGCAGGCTTAACCGCTCATCTGCCTAAGCGCAGATCAGTGAAATGTCCTCAACTGTTTAAGCACTGATCAGTGCGCGAGCGGATTTTCATATAGTCAGTTTTTGATAAAATTTTAGCCAATAAAAATACTCACAAAAAACTTCGACATGTTTTATTTATTGAACACTATACATAATCGGGCTAAAATTATTAAGTGAAGTTTATTTAATGGTCGTACAATCAACAGGGAACCGTTCAAAAGTTTTATGCGATTTTTTCTAAGGATATTGTCAAATTCAATGTAGGATTTAGAAGTGAAATTTCTCTAGAAAAATAATGTTTTTTATGTCAGTAAGTTGCTCTATTATTAAACTAAAAAGGGTAATAAATAAAACAGTGAATATTTGAAACGACATTTTAATTGGGTTTTCTGCAGCAGGTGAAAAACACGCAATTACTTAATTTACCAGTCAAAAGTAAATATTATAATAATGTGAAAGCAGTAAATAATTATGTTAAAAGATACAGTGTCTATCTAATATTCAAATGATGTCGTTGCTTACATGTCCACCATACCTTTTTTTTCATAATCAGTTTATTCTGAGCCTTATCAAGAACGCTCTGGAATCGCACCCAACAGCTTCAATCTATACTGAAAGAGACACCACTGCCATCGACGCCATTCTCCAGCGGCCCCAAGCTATCATAGGTCATGACCCAGTTACTGTAGGAGATGCTTACCAACTCAACCTCGAACCTTTACCAATTGAGAACTCTTATGCTAAGAAATTTTGGTGGTTTTAATTTAAATAATCTCCTGGAAGATGCTGAGAAACTGGGTTGGCATGGGAATCATGGGATCCTTAATGCTGAGACCGTAGATTCCCAGGTGCGACCAGTCAAGATGAAACATCTTTCTGCTCCTTGGCACTCTGATGACATAAAGTCGCTCATGGCAAGGCGCAATCGTGCACGTCTGCGCTGTAAGAAACAGCTGACAGAAGTGAACTAACTGTATGAAATACCGGCAACCAGCAATACAGTGTGTAGGGACGAACAACGATGCTATATCCATAACTCTGTTACAGATAAAAATCCAGATAAAGTCTGGAAATTTTTAAAAACTTTGGAGGTGGGCAAACACACGAGTCAAACCGATCCAAATACTTTCAATGTTAACTATCTTAATAGTCATTTCTGTGCTTCTTGTCAGAGCGATGACCACGCTAAGTAGCATATTACACCACATCTCATCTTTGCCTGCCCCATTGTCAATTCACTGAATGTGATGTTAGGAGAGCTATTACATCCAATTGTGTATTGATAATAGTGATGTAATATAAAGATAATAATTATAATATATCTTTATTTCAAACATTGATAGTGAACGGGCAAGAAATTATGTTATGCCCGCTCGCAGCGATCAGTCACTGCTTTAAAAGAAATGAATAAATAACTCACCAAAATCCAGCAATCACGCACAAACAACGCCGTTCAAGGCGGCGTGGCGGCAAGTATATAGATAATAAGGAGGGGAATATTATATAGATAGGAACGGGGATATGTTTATAATACTTATATGTAATATTACGCAGATTGCACTACTCTTTTGAGTTTTTACGAAACAATACTGATTTTCGAAGCTGCACAGTCAATTCAATTCACCGAAAAACAAAAAGTAAACCTCGAGGCGCCAATTCAGAGAGAGTAACCAAATCCACACTATACTTTGACGTTTTGACCTCTGTCAAAAAACAATTCGTCTGCGTTCAATGCAGCAAAACCACCGACTAGCGCCACCTATGGTAACTGGCGCGAACATCCCCCCGCCCCGGACAGTAACAAACGGTCCGACAACTCAATCTAGTGGGAGGCGAGAGAGGGTAGCGACTGCGCGCTTCAAAACAGAGTCACCCACAAGGACATCAGCAAGCCTGGGGACGCCATCCGACCCCGGATAAAGTTCAACAATGCGTCCAAGACGCCAGCGGAGCGGTGGCAGATTTGGGTCCTTGATCAACACGAGGTCTCCGACCTTCGGTGGGTTCGTCTTGTCAGACCACTTGACCCGCTGCTGTAAGATATGCAAATACTCCAAATGCCAACGGCGCCAAAAACTCTGCGTGAGCTGCTGGAGCAATTCAAATCGCGAGAGCCGTCCGGAATTTATATCTAAATACGGATATTCAGGCAGGGCGTTAAGGGGTCTGCCGATCAAAAAATGGCCCGGCGTAAGGGCTTCCAAATCATTCGCATCAGAAGATAGGGGACACAACGGACGCGAGTTGAGAACCGCCTCAACCTTACAAAACACGGTCGCGAGTTCCTCAAAAGTTAGGATTGTTTCCCCAACAACACGACGAAGGTGAGTTTTGGCGGACTTCACAGTTGCCTCAAATATCCCTCCCCAGTGGGGACAGGACGGCGGTGAGTATTGCCATCGCACACCTCTACGAGAAAGTGTGGAGCCGATTTCAACATTGCTCCTATCCAAAAATTCGTAAACCTCCCTTAAATACCTATCGGTACCCTTGAAATTGGTCCCACAGTCGGATCGAATCAAAGAAGGCAGTCCGCGACGCGAAACAAATCTGCCGAGCGCAGCGACAAAGGCTTCTGTCGAGAGAGCACTAACCACCTCGAGGTGGACAGCTTTAGTGGCTAAACAAACAAAAACGCACAAATAGGCCTTCTCGGTCTTAGCGTTACGGAGACGTGAAGCTTTAATCGTAAAAGGTCCCGCAAAATCCGTACCAACCCCGGCAAAGGGCAGCGATTCAGTGACGCGATCCGCAGGCAAATCTCCCATTTGGGGCTGCGTAATGTTAGCCTTAAGGCGATAACAGGGGAGGCAGCGAAAGATGACATATCGTATCGCTCTCCGTGCCGACAAAATCCAAAACTCCCGCTGGAGGATCGCAGTTAAAGCATTACATCCGGCATGTGCATTTTTCACATGGCGGTCTGTTATCAACAATTTCACCAGGGGGCCGTCTTTCGGGAGCAAAAGAGGATGACGGGCCCCAAAAGGTAGCTGAGCATTCCTAAGGCGGCCTCCAACACGTAACAAGCCCTTGTCGTCCAAGAAGGGGCTCAAGCGCCCTAGGGGTCCCTTCAACTTAGACGTACGTTGGCGGAGGGCCTTTAACTCAGCAACGAATGCACGCTCCTGGACTATCCGCACCCAAAAAACCAGAGCGTCATTACGCTCCTGCGGAGATAATATCGGAGTCTTAATTTTATTCCGGGGATTACGACAATTAAAGATGAATCGTCGTATCCAGGCCGTGACACCTAGCAATTTATCCAACGAACTGTAACGTTCGAGAAGGGACTCCCAGTCTGGAGCCGCTAAAGTTTCAACAACGTTGACCTGCATTCCGAGGGTAGGTGATCTGCCCATTGCAGGTGTGTGAGGCCAAAATTCCTCAGACCGTAATAACCACGGTGGGCCCCACCATAGGTGGTGGTCCACAAGCGCTGGCGCCGCGCAGCCACGAGAGGCGCAGTCTGCGGGGTTCAATTCGCCAGGCACATGACGCCAAATCAACCGGGCCTTCGATGCCTGAATTTGAGACACCCGGTTGGCCACAAATACCTCAAGGGTATGGACTGAACCTTTCAGCCAACAAAGGACCACCTGACTGTCACACCAAGCAAAAACCGAATCAAGGTGGACACTTGTTCCCAGGGTCTCGACAACGTGGTTAAGCAATCGAACCAATAGAGTAGCCCCAGACAACTCCAACTTCGGAATGGTCAATCGAGTCCGAAGGGGGGCAACCTTACTTTTGGCCGTAACCAGCTGGACATCGACAACGCCTGTCGCATCAACCGTCCTAATGTACACGGTTGCCGCGTATCCAATCTCAGACGCGTCATAAAAAACCGTTGTAAAATATCCGTCAAGGTAGAACCAACAGTGAGGTCACTATCTACCGAGGGAAGGTCCGGGACGTCTCGGACTGGTCCCACTACTACATGACCCAATGACGTTGGTATGGCTACAAATCAAATCAAATCAAATCTGCACCTAAGGCAGCTGGCCAACCACCGTTCTAAACACGATCGCCGAAGATCCAATTTTCGGCTTCAAAGAAAAGTGGGGGGAGAAGGAGAACAAGACCTGACCGATCGGATTCGAAATCCGCAGGTCTCCAACGCCCCGTACCGCTTCGCGATGCGGCCTCAATTTTAAGCCCAACTGTCGGGCGAGCCAATAAGAAATTATACAACCCTGAGCTCCCGAATCCAAAAGTGCACGCACGGTGACAGTATTCCCTTTCGGGCCCCAAACAAGCACGGAGGCTGTTGGCAACAGCACATACTCCGGTGGGGGGGTTGCGTCCGACAGCAGCGTTAATGTAAATCCGGAGGGGGCGATCCCTCCCCCCGTTCCACATTCGAGTGTGCTGAAAGCCGAGGGGGGAGGTCATAGCGGGCGAGGGGGTCCCATTCTGGAGCATGAGGTCCCCGTCGAACCCTACTCCGAGGTACCGCATGATATCCATGACGCGCGTACGGGGGGACATACTGTCCCAACCGAGGATACTCCAACAAAGGAGGGGAGAACCGTTTCGCCCTCCTATTCGCGTCCCCAATCGCCACCGCTATGTCACGTGACCCCAGGTCACGTGGGGAGATACCCCCCCTCCCGTGGGGGGGGGTAACCCGTCTCCGTTCGCCTCCAGCCCGGGAGGTCTGACCTTGTCTTCCCCGAGGAGGCATAGTTCCCGACAAAACCTCAGGAGAACCAGCCTGGCGCGCGGGGCCCCCGCCCGTGCGCGAGTCATTTGAGCCCCTATCGCTCGCAGAGCCATTGCAGTTCAAACAAAGGAGGGGGTGATGCCTCCCACCGCAGTGGCCACAATGACCGGCCCGGGTACACACCGATTGAATGTGATCCCCCAAACACAAATAACACCATGCGCGTTGCTTGGCGATGGCTCTCCGCCCCGCAATGCGGAGCCCACCGAACTTCCCGCAAGCACGCACATCGTGCCCCTCCCCTCTACAATATCGACACCGAGATTGTGGTGCGGGGGGGTTGTCCCGCCGGACAGCAGCAAATTGATGGGTCGGGCGCCGGGGCGTTCCCCTTGCTACCACTAAGCGACCCCCGCTAGGACCCGGTGTAGGTTCCGCCAACCTGTCCGTCACCCTGCACTCATCCTCCAAAAAACGAAGGAGGTCCGAGAAAGGGGGGAGGTACGAGGCGCTATTCCCTCCGTACCTCTGCTCAAACCGACCCTTCATCTCGGCGGGCAGCTTCGTTAGGATGATGTGCAGGAGGAGGAAGGACCATTGATCCACCGGCAACTCCAAACGGCGCAATGAGTTGACCGCAGTCAACAGCGGGTTGACCAACTCCTTCCTCAGGGAGGACACCCGAGTCACCCTAGGCAAGCCCAAGATGCATGCCACATGGGTGTCCGCCAGCAAGCGGACGTTCTGGTACCGCTCAATCAGCAGCTGTCGAGCAACCTGATAATTAGCATCGCTAATTATCAGGTGCTGGACCACCGAGCCGGCTTCTCCGCAAAGAGCGGAGCGCAAATAAGCCAGCTTCTGGCTGGGTGACAGATCCTCCCTGGAGTCCACCAAGCTATCAAATAGGTTGATGAACCCCATCCACATGGTGAGGTCGCCGTTGAAGCTGGGGATCTCCAAAGTGGGCAACCTGCCCAATAAAGCCGGTGGGGTCGGCTTGGTCTCTCCGCTCAAGGCCGGCTCTCCCCTTTGGGCAGCCAAAATGCCCTTGGCAGCCTCGGTGAGTTGATCCGCCAATTCAAAGGCCTGGTCAATATCGTGGTTAAATGCCTCCTGGAGGGCTTCATCCGCATCAGGCGTCTCCAGCATGCATATACGGAACGCAGTGGCATGTCGTTCCACCTCCTTAAGTCGGGCAGGCAACCCCTCATATCGGGTCAACAACGCCTGAACCCGGTCCGGCCTTACAATTAGGGCCACTGCGCCAGAAAGCCAACGTAACTCACTACTGACCCCTGCCCTTGCAATGGTTAGCGGACTGGGACTCATAGTCACTTACCAACAAGGATCACTCCAAATACAAATAAATTAATTTAATTAATTCAAACAAAATTAAAAGTTCAAAATTAAAAAAAAACAAATTAAAAGGAAGCTAAACCAAAACCAATAACCTTCCTTTGTGCGCTGTTGGTCAAATAACAATCTTCAAAATCAAATCTCAATTAAAGGATGGCAAACAAAAGATAATGAAATTGCACTTGCAAACTTAAACCGTTATAACTGTGAGATCAACTTCAAACAGGTACTATAATCAAGTTCCCCCCTTTTGTGAACAAAAAAAACAAATTGATTTCCTAACTATAGGTCCTGGAGAATCAAAATGCACAAAAAACAATCAAAATATCCCAGTATTTCAACACTTTAAATTGAAAAATTAAATTTTAAATTAGGCCCTCTGCATACAATAAATTTATATGAAGCCAAACAACAACAATTGAAAACTGAGTTTTAGATTGGACAAATCTTCATACAATGAATTTATGCAGAGTTTTATGTTGAAGTACAAATCTGATTGGAATTTTATCAATTTATCAAGTCAAAATCAAACACCAACAATAGATATTTAATCCTGATATAATCTTATGAGTTGAAATGCAATTCTAATTGGAATTTATCAATTAGCACAAGATTTCAACAACAAACAATAGATATCAACTCAAAAATAGGCAAAATAAACTACCTTGGTGGAATTCTACAAGGTTAGGTTTGAAGGTTAGGATTTCAAAGATTTCCAAAAACCACGCTCTGCTACCAGTTTGAACGGGCAAGAAATTATGTTATGCCCGCTCGCAGCGATCAGTCACTGCTTTAAAAGAAATGAATAAATAACTCACCAAAATCCAGCAATCACGCACAAACAACGCCGTTCAAGGCGGCGTGGCGGCAAGTATATAGATAATAAGGAGGGGAATATTATATAGATAGGAACGGGGATATGTTTATAATACTTATATGTAATATTACGCAGATTGCACTACTCTTTTGAGTTTTTACGAAACAATACTGATTTTCGAAGCTGCACAGTCAATTCAATTCACCGAAAAACAAAAAGTAAACCTCGAGGCGCCAATTCAGAGAGAGTAACCAAATCCACACTATACTTTGACGTTTTGACCTCTGTCAAAAAACAATTCGTCTGCGTTCAATGCAGCAAAACCACCGACTAGCGCCACCTATGGTAACTGGCGCGAACAGATAGGTTTACAGATAGTGGTACATATAAATTTTAATTGTAATCAACATATTAAAAACAAAAGTTCTGTAAACAAGTCTGAGAGGAATACTCTGGACCTCTGAAATAGGTAAAACCTGTGATACAGAGGCCAGGATAATATCTTTATACTAGCTGTTGCGCGCAGTTTTACCCGCGCAATACGATTCCCGCGGGATTTTCGGGATAAAAAGTAGCCTATACGGATTCGGAAGAATCCTAAGTAATGGTAAAAGAAATTTTGAAATCGGTCCAGTAGTTTTTGAGCCTATTCAATAGAAACATACAAAAATACAAAGGTTTCCTCTTTATAATCTAATATATAAAATACTCGTGTCACAGTTTTCGTTGCCATACTCCTCCGAAACGGCTTGACCGATTTTGATGAAATTTTTTGTGCTTATCCGGTATCTATGAGAAACGGCCAACATCTATTTTTTTTTATTATTATATGGCAAAACAACGTTTGCCGGGTCAGATAGTATTAGTATAGATTACATGCATATTATGTAAAATAAAAAATATGATTTGTTGTTGCAGTTAATCTTATGGAATCCTCTAGCAGACGAAGATAACGAAGATTATGAAAAAATGGATTGGTACAAGTGAGCAATTATTTTTCAAGTTGTAATTGAAATAATAATGTTTATATTTTTAAATTCATATAATTTTTTTTTTTGTTCTTTAACCGGAGTTCGTTAAAAATATTAATTGTTTTAAACTATCGCGGTTATTTTCACTATGATTTAATGTATTTACGGGATTCTTACCATGATTTTCGATTTTATTTTCGCACGTCCGATATTTCGATGCTGTTACAAGCACCATGATCGCGGACTGATCATGGTGATTCTTACCACTATTTTCGAGAATAAAATCGAAAATCGTGGTAAGAATCCCGTAAATACATTAAATCATCGTTAAAAATATATTTTACATAATTATGATATCATTATTTGTTTTCCACAGAATCTTTTAAGTAATTCAAATATTTGTAATAAATTACAAGTTTGTTACATTTTTGTCAAGCATTCCTTCTAGAAAAATCCATGGTCAAATGAAATGGTGGGATCTATCAATGTTATACTTAAAGTAGTTCTTAGATTGTGGTAAAATAAGTAGTTTTAAAGTTACAACCAAGTGGGCCAGAGCACAGTGTTTCCACTCAGAGATCGTTTTAACTGTTTGCTTGGTGGTAGGATCCCTTCTGGGTCCGCCTGTCTAGCGACCACCCTTTATATAAAGTCTGCCGCCAAATGTTACCGCTCCGGCGGTAATGTGTTCCGGCAATATTGTATAAAGAGCCAGTTCCTTCCTAAACCCGTGTGCTTTCATCTTCGACCTCATCGTCACTTACCATCAGGTGAGATTGAGGTCAAACGCGGGTTTAGTCACTTATAAAAAAAAATAAAGAACTGTATCATATCTAATCGATTTAAATTCCCATTTATTTAAAAGAACTTAAAAACATTCATTATTTTTATTAACTTTTCTCTAAAACGTGCACGTTACGAAACTTACGTTTTATATGCCCAGAAAATAGATAGAGAAAATAGGTCAAATTCTACTATGAAAAAAATGGGACTTATTTTCAATATCTTCTTGTATATTGTATTCCTTACTATTGATAATACGATTTCATGAATAAAACTTTTCTGTCCATCTCAAGCATTTTTCGTGTAGCTGGTAGGTCCTTTACTATTAACTGCCTTCATCTCTTTGGATTCATAAAAGAAAGTGATAATTATATACTATCGAACCAACTAAATCATGCCCCATTTTGCTCATAATTCGTTTGAAACTGTCAAACTTGTAAGGTCTATCGCGTATAATGCACTTAGGACATTTTAGATACTATACGAATTCTGTACTCAGTAAATGTCAGTGTCGAATGAAATGGTAACAAGTTATTCACCAAGGAAACCTATCTTCAAGCGAATTTCGACCTACTAGCATTTAGACGGTTTGCCAAAATGAGCTTGTGAGCTTGGGTTATGATTCAGTTGGTTCGATGGGACATAAGCCAGATTTACTAAGATTTATTTATTTACAATTGTTCGGAAAACTTACAGCTAGCAATATTACATATAGAAAATATAGGAAAAAGAAAGCCAATTACAAGTTTTCACATATAGGTAACTTGTAACTTATAATAGGTAACTTGATCTCAAACTATCACGTCCTTGAATTTCAAAAGTGAACTACCAGTCACCCTGTATAACGTTTTGCATCGTTCAACTAAATAAATTAATTTACATAAAAAGTCCGAATATGGTCATTTTCTGATATTTTATCACCCATCATTAAAATTAAATGAGTTATCGTTTGGTCTCTTCTATATACTTAAGCCTTTTTAAAGTAACCAAAAAAATTTGATCTCTTGCTGATAAATCCGATTTTTTTTGTAATGTATAAATACGAAATTGATTGATACTTGACTTACCTACCAGTTAACTTAACTTACCTAGCATTGCAAAATGCATACGACCAAACATTCTAGATAAAAACAACATATCTGTACCTAATCTAATACGAATTGTTCTATTTTTATTTTTCTTTAGTAAAAACATGTCAAGTAACATGGATCTCCTAAACTAGAAATTCTTTTTAGCTCTTTCTATAATGATTATCTCTTCATATTAAATATATGAAAACAACATTTGGTTTTATTCAGTATGTATTCCGATTTATAGCAATTTTTTTAATTATGAAATGCTCGCACTTTTGTACTTACCACGTAAGACACCACAGAATTATAATAGTAGTTTATGAAACTGTCACATATTTAGGGGTATTATTCACGAGTGTGAGTTTAAAAAACGAGCGAAGCGAGTTTTTTAAAAGTATCACACGAGTGTATAATACCTAGTTATGTGCAGTTTCATACACTACTTTATCTAATCTCATACACTGAAGATATTTATTCCCGCCATTATCGCGCATGCGCCAAAACGCGCCGCGCGGCCACAGAATGTAACGTAGCGCGGCGCTCGCAGGACACAGATAAAAAAATGAAATCTATGGTCTGTTATCTGTATCGAAATGAAAAAAAGTTTTTATTATAACATTGTATTGTTCGAGGTAGTGTGTTATAATTTAATTTTTTAATTTCATTTCGTTATACTATTTTAAAAAGTATGTCAATATAAATTCGTTCTGAGTTTTATATTTTGAATATTATGATATGAGAGTAGATAAAAGTCTTTACATTATGCATCGTTCACCTAAATATTTGAAAACCTTCTACTTCTCCTCACAAACCCGTCTCCCCATCAGATGTGCCATGATGTACGGCGTACGGCCGTCGACGTCCGGCAGCGAGTCCAACAGTGACAGCGACGATGACGTCACCGCCGTGGTGACGGCCGCTGACGTCACGGACGACAGCGTCCGGAACGACCCCGACCTCATGCTCGTGCCTAATCTCGTGGCCAAGGTCGTCGTGCCGAAGCTCACAGGTTCGTTCACTCCGTTATTTATTAGCCCATATTACATACATACATAATTTCACGCCTATATCCCTTGTGGAGTACACAGCAAACAAGAGGTCGTAAAACCATCTAATGTCACGTTCGATAAATTTGGAGGCATTATAATGGTGGAGAGAGACTATTGCAGTGATAGGGTGTTAGCCTATCGCCCACAAATAAACTTCCAATAAAACCTCTGTCCCTGAACTGATTTTTACAGTACGCCCGGGATGAGAAGCAGCTGGCACTTTTTATGTTTTTCCTTTGCTCCCAGTCCAGCATGGAAGAAAGATGAAAATGTATGTTAGTGTGTTAGGGATCGGATTTCCGATACTTCGCCCACGTATAGTACTGAAAATGTTATGGACAAAATACTATACAAAGAGGGGTCGCAACCCTCACTCCTCCCTCATCCATTTAAAAATTTAATATCTCGTATTTTTACTACTTAAATTTTAAAATGGCTGTCATTCAGAGGGGTGTGTAGTATTTTATCGATAAAATTTAACCTACTAAAAGTATCGGAAATCCGATTGCAAACACACTGTATTTTCGTGTCTTAAAAACGAAATCTCAAAAATAAAATCCGTACTGTAAAAAAAAAACTGTATTTTGTTTTCACTCCATAGAGCTAGTGGAAGCAGCGTACGACCCGATGTGCGTGCGATCGTCAGTGCGCCTGCGCGGTCTGCTGCTGCGGGTGTCGGACGCGCCGCGCGCGCTGCTGGCGCCGCTGTCGCGCGCCGCCGCCGCGCGCATGCGCCACGCGCTGCAAGCTGACGTCATGCTGCCCGCGCCCAGGTACACACACACACAAGTTCCGCCTGATTCCCCATAACTCCAGGGTATTCATGGGACCATGTCATACAATCAAATTACATGTGAACAATTTTTCCATTTCATTTTTTTTGTTTTTAGTTTTCATACAAAATAATTCAATTAAGTCAAAACATCTTAAAATATTACAATGTGGCATTATCTATCTCTTTTTTTATTATGCACAGGTACAGTAAGCAACGTTTTGCGTTGTACATTGTATGCATCGTTCCTCAACGTTTAAAACGTTTTTGTTGTTTATTGTATGGCTTCAGTGACACGCGTCTATTGAATGAATATTAAAGAGATTTTACAAGGGTGATACTTTACAAACTCATTATATTAAGATTGATGATATCTTGGAAAGTATGCAATTTTGAACCACATATTCTTTGGTAAAAAATTAAATTTTTAGTAAGGAACAAAACCTCAAAGTTATGGGATATCAAAAAGAACTCCTTGTAACAAATACACTTAAACCAATCATAAATTCCTGAGTTATTACACATACTAACTCTAATTACCTACATCTACTAGCGGAGGGCAATACAAGGCAATGGCCTTTTCCTGTGGTTTTTTCTTCTCGTTCATGGACGTATATAATTTTACAAAAGTATTTAAGATTAATCCTTCGATAGATATAAAAATAAGTGTTGAATGAAAAGAAATACTATGAGGGATGCAAAAAGATGGAATTCCCTGGCTGTAAACTATTCTTGTATAGTTTTAAAAGATTATTGCTGTTGAGTTTCTTTCCACTTCTTCTCAAAAGGTCGACTTTCCGAAGTGGTGGTAGATTCAGTTCAATTTGTTAATATTTTGACTTATTTCAGGTGTAGTTAAACGTATTTTAAACGTAAAAACGTAAGGTTTTTTATTTTTATTTTGACTTTGACTTCCCGTAGCATTGAATACTTGGTACTGCCTTGTGGCGTTGGCGAGGTTCCAGCTTGTTAAGTGGTCCTAACAGGCGATCCTCCAGCCTCAGCGATGTCACTTCCGACACCGTATCGGCCTGGAGAAGTTCGGTATATCGTCAGTTTTTCAGCCGGTGGGCACGGTTAATCTTGTCGGGGTTGCGTGGGATCCGTGGGGTTCGAGGCCGCTGCTGCGTGCGTTTATCTAGTTGGCTGTTACGTGTCACGTTCGGGGGGCCCTACCATTGTGACGTGGAGTTTCGTTATAAATGCGCGGGGTCAACAAGATCCGATCTAATTACCGAGAGCGATCCTCCAGATTTTGAAGTTGAGTTAAGTTTTAATTTTATTAACATGAATGTTTTGTGTTTTGGAGCTTAAGGTCAAACGCTATTACTTTATGTATTAATTATTTAACTTACAATAAAGTATTATAACAACACTCTAATAGCGTGGGATTTCAATGCACAGCATACATCGTGGTCAAAACTGATACTCGGGGACGTCTAGTCGCTGAAACAAGTATTGACAATAACTATTTATATATTCAAACAATGGCGATTACACTCGATTGGCCATGATGAACGGTATTCTTATTTTTTCTTCTCCTGATATTACATTTACTAGCTCGGATATTGCGTTGCACTTTAACTGGGTCGCTACAAATTAGTGCTTTGGTAGTGATCATAGATTAATATTAATTCCATTAAATTACATGTATATGAATACACAAAAAGTTAAAAAACGTAATGTAAGAAGCGCTGTTTGGAATCGTTATAAGGAAGCAATTATTTCAGGATGTGCAAGCTTCGTTTTGAATAATGATTACAAATATAAACAGATGCATCAAAAGATAAGCTTGGTGGAGGCTTTGCATATTTTGACACCAAAACATTGTTTACTGCAAAATTTATTGTGTACAACAATAATTTACCAATCATGTGCTTAGAGTTACTAGCCAAACTTGAAGGCGTGTGGCTTAGACAATTTGTGATATTCACGGACTTTTTGTCCTCGCTAAAACATATAATGACCTGTGGTAGAGGTTCTTTTGGTAGACCTGAGGCTTTCGCCATTATTAAATGTATTCGAATCTTAATACGTAGTGGTGTAAAAGTCAAAATGCAAAGGGTTCCCTCACATGTAGGGATCTGCGGAAATGAGGTAGCTGACTCACTCGCGAAATGTTCATTGAACGATGGTATTCAACTAAAAGTAATAGGTGTTTACTCTGACATTTTAAGTAACATAAAAAATAATACTCGTCAAAAGTGGAAGGATTTGTTCAATCAAAAGTCAATAAAAAAGGGAATGTGGTACAAAACCTTAGTGAGTGAGCCGCCTCGGGTCCCATGGTTCTCCAAAAGTAATCTAAATAGAAGGCAATTGGTCATATGTATGAGAGTTCGCTCTGGACATGTACCGTTAAATTCTTTTAAATTCCTGGTTGGTAGAGAAGGTGACCAGTATCATCTTCTACTGGAATGTGTCCGGAACGAAAACGAGCGTTTGAGTCTATTAACTGATACTAGAACCCACAAACTAAATTGTTTTTCCTTTTGCATTCATGCCTTAGTTCTAATTTCGAAAGTACTTATAGTGGCAGAGTACTAAGTTTCCTAATTTATTCCTTCGAGAAAAGATTAACTGATAGTTTATAAGTAATTGTTAACTATGTATTTTTGTGTATTGTAATGTTTTAGTTATTGTAAACATACCTAGCCGAAGTAACCGAAAAGGTGTAATTAAAAAAAAAAGCATTTTTCTCAAACATGCTTGGTTTAAGCATTATTTTGACAACGTTCTTCGAGATAAATTGAACTTGCTGTACTGTGTGAAAATCAATATCTGTCGTGTTTAGCGGTCAAATAACTAACTATGTAAAATTATATTTGTCGTGTAATTTCAAAGTGAACGATCTTCTACTCCGCAACATGGCGACCAAAGCGGTAACTTATCAAAGGTTTAATTTATATTTCGAACTGGTTTGCACATAGAAAGCTGTTAAGTGAAAAAATATACTTTGGCGCTTACAATTGTATTCAAATACAATCTTAATTGTACTACTTAGTTTATTTTCCGCGCATTATTTGAGAGAAGTACTATACAAACCTTGGCCGCAACTAGGCATTGATGGACTTACGTATGTGTGGCTCGGCTTCGTTTCGGCCCACATTCACACGTTCGTCCATCAATGCCTTTATTGCCGGCTGCTGCAGTAATCTATACTAATATTATAAAGAGGAAACCTTTGTATTTTTGTATTGAATAGGCTCAAAAACTACTGGACCGATTTCAAAATTTCTTTTACCATTACTTAGAGGGATTCTTCCGAATCCGTATAGGCTACTTTTTATCCCGAAAATCCCGCGGGAATCGAAATTGCGCGGGTAAAACCGCGCGCGACAGCTAGTGTACTATAAAAACGTGACAAGCCTAAAATGTTGCAGCATCTTTTTCACTACCTACATTTCACGTTTCTAATACACTGATCTCCCCACAGCGCGCTAGGTCCGGGCGGGGCGTCGGGCGCCGGGGAGCAGTTCTGGCGGCGCTGCCTGGGCGCGGGCGTGCGGCTGCTGCGGTCCTGCCTCGCGCTCACCCCCCCGCCCCCCGCGCTCGCCGCCGCCACGCACGCGCGCCAGCTAGTGGGTATGTAGCGGTACTTCTTTCCTATGTTTATATTCTTTTATTTGAGAATTGTAGGTAATCAATATATATAAAACTGTTCCGTTACTGACTGAGTGACTGAGGTACTGAGTGACTGACAGACAACGTACAGCCGTAACTACTGGGCGTAGAGAGCTGAAATTCGGAACATACATTCTTTAGGGGATGTAGGGGTGCACTAAGGAAGGAATTCCCGAAATTCCCACGGGAACGGGAAATATAGGACTTTTTATTTTGTATGAAAAATCTTATTCCTTGAGTCCACCGATATGAAACTTGGCGTAAAGGTTTTTCAATGTGTGTCTGGTTGTGTTATGAAAGGAATTATCGAAATTCCTACGGGAACGGGAAATATATGATGTTTTAGTTTGTATGAAAAAATCCCATCCCTTGAGTATGACACTTGATATAAAGGTTCCTCAATAAGTGTCTGTTTGTATTATGGAAGGAATTCCCAAAATTCCCACGGGAAGTGGTTGGACTTTTTAGTTTGTATGAAAAATCTTATTCCTTGAGTGTACGGATGTGATACTTGGCATGAAGGTTCTTCAAAGAGTGAGTGGTTGTGCTACAAAAAAAATCCCAAAATTCCCACGGGCACGGGATAAAATGATTTTTCGTTTTTATGAAAAAAAACCTATTCCTTGAGTGCATGGGTGTGATATAAAGGTTCTTTCAGTGGGTGTCTGGTTGTACAGTTTCTGAAATTTCCCAGAGAAGGGTAGTTAAGCGCATACGAAGTTGCGGGATAAAGCTAGTTTATTATAATCCATGATTGTTGAAACTCATTTTCTTTTTATTTTACTTGTGAATTAGAAATATATTAATATTGAATGTGGGATTTTAAAAGCTTCTCTTTTACGCTATCTAATTGTTAATTCTGTAAATTAAACGCGGGAACCATTAATTGGCTCTCCATAGTCTATATTAATAGTAGATTATGCATCAAGGGGATAAAGCAGTGTATTATGTCACGGGCATCATATTGAATTCTGAGCGAAATTAAGGATTCTGAATTATGGTAAGAATCCTGAATGAAGCGAGGGATTCAAGACTGCCCTAGACTAAGACACTATTATCCCTGAGGAGCTTACTCTACTTTATACACCACCTTGTAAGATAATTAGGTAATGAAACGCAGGAATTAAATCAAGTACTTAGGTATTTAATAATTTAGAAATTAAAGGTAAATTTCACGGCTTTTTTAGTTTTCCAAGCAAAGAAATCTTCGTAACATTTCATGTACAAATGCTTCGATTTACACGGCAAAATATTATCGACGATACTATTTGCTTCATTTCTAATATCTTCTGGTGTTAAATCGTCACTCGAGCTCGACATATTTTATTTATTTGAATACTATTGAAATAAAAACTCTGAAAGAATTTTCTTTTCAAAAACCGCGCAATTTTACTTCTTATTTGTCTTTTTCAAAAGGCAAAAGAAACCGTCGCATACAGCCACCCTTTTTACAAGGGTTTTTTTTTTAGTTTTGTTTCGGTGTTTCTTGGTAGTCGGTCCAAATGCAAAGGAACACAAACTTATACAGCCAAATTTAAAGTCCATATATTTTTTTATTAGGCAAAGCAACTAGTCATACAGCCATGTCCATGTAGGTATTATTAAATTTCGCTCCAATTGACATTCCAAAATCAAATGACATTATAACCCTTAGGATTAAAGTATTTGTTTATTCTCTGTAAGATACCTTTTTTAATCTGAATGGATTAATATCTTGTTTTAGGTGGATCTCATTATCTTTTTAAACAAAAGTGTTGTATAAAGAATATATTATTTTGTAATAAAGCTGTGAATCTTTCCCCTGGGTGTCGAGGAGGTTTAAGAAATAAACCACCGAACTGTCTCAGTGCTGATCAATGAATTTCGGAACTTTTAGAACGTCAAAATGGCTTCTGATAAGTATTAAATATATACAGTTTACAACACTCGGGACCGACTGCATAACGTGCTTTCCTAATTTTTTAAGGAATCCGCCGCAAGATAATGAAAAACATTTTTTAATGTCTATGTTACTTATTATTAGATTATATTGAATCTTAATTTATTACTTAATTAATCAATTTGGGACTTAATGGTATCAGCTGGCTTATGCGACTTTTATATTAAATCTTCTTCCATGCTGGACTGGGAGCGAAAGAAAAACATAGAATGTGTCAACTGATTCTCTTCCCGGGCATACTGTAAAAGTTAGTTAAAGAACGGAAGTTTTATTGGCCTTTTTGCGGGCAATAGGCTGACCCCCTGTCACTGCAATAGTCTCTCTTCAACAAAATAATACATACAAATTTGTCAAACGTGACATCAGATGATTTTACAGCCTCTGGTGTTCTGCTTACCCCATTAGGGATACAGGCGTGATGTTCGGTGTAACCGAACACCGCACCGCTTACCTACACCTAACGCAGCATTTAACTTTAATTGTGATTTTTATATTGTATTTTAGTAATAATAAATTACTCGTCAAGAACAGTCGTATTCTCCTTTTAACAATCAACCTCACTAACTACATAACTACAACTTAACTAAACCTTAACATTCACCATTGGTCGATACTATCCGAACATTGGTCCTTCGAGCCGGATTATGTATTAATATTATTTATGTAGTTATGTATTAAATCTTGTAAATCTCTCGTTTCAACTGACAACTTCGTCTCTTCCTAGACATGCTGTGCACGCTAGCGGCAGAGAGCGGCGGGCGGCGCGCGGCGGTGGCGGCCGCGGCCATGGCGCGCACGCTGCCGCGCGGCGGCGGGCTGCGCGCGCGCTGCCTCACGCGCCTCGCCGCGCTCGCCGCCGCCGCGCTCGCGCAGCTGCACGGCAACCCGCTGCATCTGTGAGTACACCGCCATGTCACGTCATAGCGGCGCCGCAGCCATGGCGGCGGGCTGCGCGCGCGCTGCCTCACGCGCCTCGCCGCGCTCGCCGCCGCCGCGCTCGCGCAGCTGCACGGCAACCCGCTGCATCTGTGAGTACACCGCCATGTCACGTCATAGCGGCGCCGCAGCCATGGCGGCGGGCTGCGCGCGCGCTGCCTCACGCGCCTCGCCGCGCTCGCCGCCGCCGCGCTCGCGCAGCTGCACGGCAACCCGCTGCATCTGTGAGTACACCGCCATGTCACGTCATAGCGGCGCCGCAGCCATGGCGGCGGGCTGCGCGCGCGCTGCCTCACGCGCCTCGCCGCGCTCGCCGCCGCCGCGCTCGCGCAGCTGCACGGCAACCCGCTGCATCTGTGAGTACACCGCCATGTCACGTCATAGCGGCGCCGCAGCCATGGCGGCGGGCTGCGCGCGCGCTGCCTCACGCGCCTCGCCGCGCTCGCCGCCGCCGCGCTCGCGCAGCTGCACGGCAACCCGCTGCATCTGTGAGTACACCGCCATGTCACGTCATAGCGGCGCCGCAGCCATGGCGGCGGGCTGCGCGCGCGCTGCCTCACGCGCCTCGCCGCGCTCGCCGCCGCCGCGCTCGCGCAGCTGCACGGCAACCCGCTGCATCTGTGAGTACACCTCCATGTCACGTCATAGCGGCAGAATCACTCAAATAATTTGGATGAAAGGACGACGCATAACTTTGTATGGGAGCTGGTACCCGCCTCAATAGATATATCGTTGAAAAGAGTTCATTTTCTACAACAAGAATTAGTATGGCGCCTGTCTTTATTCTGAGTGCATGCTGATAACCAGCCTAATAAAATTAAACAAAATCTCCGAAGACAAAATTAAGAAAACAACCTTACTTCAGCTGTGCGAAAAATAATCAAAGCGGCAGGGTCGCTTATCTATGCTATAGATGACCCGTCTGCTATTTTGACTCTGAACGGACTAACGATAGGAACTTGGCGCAATAGTACCTTTGATTCAGGTTACTAAGACCTGTCCAACGGCATATCTTACATGGCTATTGAAGGTGGGTACCAAAATTATAGTTCAACATATAGGACTTCATAACTCTGAACGGACTAACGATCGGAACTTGGCGCCATAGTAACTTTGATTAAAATTACTAGAACGTATCCAACGGCGTATCTTAAATGGCCATTGGAGGTGGATACCAAAATTATAGTCTGACATTTAGGACCTTATAGCTCTGAACGGACTAACGATCGGAACTTCGTGACATAGTAACTATGGTTCAGGTTACTAAGACCTATCCAACGGCGTATCTTGCATGGCTATAAGGTGGGTACCGCAATTATGCGCCGTCCTTTGAAATAGTGATAGTGTACAGTCTGGAATGGCTCCCGCGGGTTTCGAAATTGCGCGGGTAAAACCGCGCGGAACAGCTAGCAAGTAATAATGATGTGGTGTTTTTAATAGTTTAATTTTTTTTTTTTACAGACAATACATAGAACAAGCCCGCGCGATATTAGCAGAAGCAAAAGCAGCCAATGAGAACACAGACAATTCCTGATCCACTTAAATTAATATAAAATTAATAATAATTCCTGCAACTAGTTCAAATAAATAATACTTGTTCAAATTAATAATGTTTCAAATATACATGTTTAACTATTGTTACTTGAACTCACTATCAACTAGTATTTAAAGGCTATTTTTGTTCTTTTGTTGTGTTACTGTCATGAATTGAAGTGATTAACTTTTATGTAAATAAGTGAAAATGGTGATTAAAAATATTTTTTTTACAAAAGACTTTTAATCCTTAACCCTTAGACAAAATCAAGTTAGCACTTAAACGATTTATTACTCAAAATCGCTTACGAATGGAACAAAGAATTTTCTGTTGTGGTCCTTGAGAAACTCAATATCCTACACAATTCAAAACTACAAACACAGAAGCTTTCAGCAGTTTTTATAGGTCATTAAAAAGAAAATATTCTGTTCTAAAATTGTTTCATTTTTTTTTTTATTTAAGATTGAGACATTTGTCTTTCATGACACCTGCTGGTAAGTGAACATGAAGACTAAGGTGGTACACGTCTACAGATGAAAGGACTTGAGGTTTTTAAGCTCTTTAACAGGAACTCGACTCAATTCATACGGTTAACAACTCAATGAGTCTTTAAACCCTGAACCTTAACCCTTATTTGAGTCCAAGACTGGGGCCTCTAAGTCTACTTTATGACTTGAGTCATTTTGAAATGACTCCAAATTTTAAACGACTCGAGTCTTGAGAGGAAAAGGTTCGAACCTTTTTAAAACGACTCGGTTCGCGGGAGTCTTAAGTCGTGAGGCGCGCTCATACATTTTATTACTAGAATAAATGTGGATATGGGATATCGTATTCCTACGCTAATTATTACGGGTAAAAGAGGTATTATACGCATATTTCGTTTCTTTTTTATTTATAGATTTGAAATAAGTTATTTAGATTTGGAATAAGTTAATACAAGTTTGATTCAATTAATAATAAAACAAAAAAAATATTTAAAGCTATTTTTGTCATTTTTAGTTATTTATTGATTCATTGCAATTATACTATGTTGTTTATTTATAGAAAGGAAAAATATATAGTGATGCAAAATTAGAAAACTTAATTAAAATACAATGATCAAGCACTGAAGTTTATTATTTTACAATCCCACGTTAAACAGCTCATCTTATGTTAAACGACTCGAGTCCTTTACTAAAAGGTTCGCGACTAAGTCGTTATAACTGTTATTAAAAGACTCGAGTCGTTTTATTTCAGAGTTCAACTCTAAATTGAATGAAGTCTCCTACATTAGTAAGAAGCCTCAAGTCGTATTTTTGAGTCGAGTCGTAAAAATTGCGGCGAGTTTCGATTGAAAAGGTTTAAAAACCTCGAGTCCTTTCATAACTACACGTCCATCCACGAGAAACCTATTCACTCGACGCTTAAAAGTACCAAGACTGTACTGGTCAGGGAAAATAGACGCAGGCAGTTCATTCCAAACCTTGGCGACCCGTATCAAAAAGGAATTGTCAAAACGCTTAGTTCGACTTTTTGTAATCCACCACATACGGATGGAAGTTCTGTCTGCGTCTAGTAGTCCGATGGTAAAAGGGTGAGGGTTCAATTTGTTCAAACGGAGCTATAAATCTGTTGTAAATGTGTAAAACTACTGCTACAATAAATGTGTAGAATAAATAATTATTATTACGTATGCTTACAGCTACACGCCTTTCGGCGGAAAGACCCGACAATTTGACCAGTCGGTCGGGGATCAGGGCAAGAGGGACAGAAACCGGCGAACTATTCGGGCAGTATCCAGCAAAACCGCTCTTTGCATGCGTGCTGGAAGCGAACCAATTATAACTGCCAAACTCATTTATTGACTGCAACTGCAACGACGCCGATCCGTCGAGTTCAAAAGTAAATAATTAATAATCCAGTATAAAAGATATGTATAGTAGTAACATTGAATTTAAGATTTGAATATCGAAATACCTAGGTATCAGATACAGCAAATATGGTATTACCAAAAAAGAGGAAATAAAATTTTAAAAAATTGCGTAGGTAATTTAAATAACGTACCTCCTTGGGCCTTCCGAAATATATTTTGTAATTGGTACTGTACTTTCAATAATAGCCAGACCTATATTATTAAATAAATATAGATAAATAAAAATTACCCGACCAGGATTCGAACCTGGGACCTCTCGTTTGCCGGACGAGCGCTCTTTTGCACTGAGCTACCGGGGCCTGGCGGTACGCCTCGAAATTACTTACCACTTTTTGTTTTTACGTTATATTGCTAACGTAGCTCCATCTTATGGTATAGCTTTGCAGCTAAGACCACCCGAGACCAATTTCTTTACAGAAGTTGTGAATCCCAGTTAATTTTTTGAATTGAATTTTTTATTTATCACATTTTTCATTTATTTAAGGCTGTTGGTTTTCCAAAATGTTGAGCAAATAAATAAATACTAATCTAAGCTGCTAGTGTGTATGCTAAAGAACAATAAAACAATTTCTATTCTATTCTAATATCTTACTAATATTATAAATGTGAAAGTGTGGATGTATTCCTCAATGACGGCAGAACGGCCCAACGGATTTGGATGAAATTTGGCATAGCGATAAGATACCTATTAAATAATCCTAAGGGTTGAAATAGGAGTTGAAAGTATGAGAAATCTAAACCGCCTAACTTCTATACCGATTTAAATGAATTTTGGTATAAGTAGATTACACAGGCTAAAAACATAGGCTAGATTCTGGTTATCTAACATGGCGGAATTTCGGCGGTACCTGACCCGATACGGCTATAGTGAAGTACTTGGGTGGTGGAAACGGTGTTTTCTTTCATGCTCAAAGAAGTTCGCTGAGGTAGCGGCGTGCCCGGTGTTTCGCGGTGTTTAAAGTTCCGCGCAAGCGGGTGACCCCGGTGTATTCACGGACAATTGTGACCGTGTACCCGTGTCTCGGCTACATGGGGCGTGGAGGAACCCCCAGGGGGTTAGAGTCCGACATAGTTCGGCCGCTCCCCTCAGCCACTGGGTACCTATCCATTAAGATTTCCTCTGGTTAAAAAAAGCCTCAAACATAATAATGTTTATAATAGCATATTATGCTACTTACTTTGTTTTCCTGAAGGGTTGATAGAGGACGAAAGTCTCTATGAGAAATCTAAACTTCTTAACCGATTTTAATGAGTTTCGGCACAAATCATAGTTGACATCCCTAGTACTTTTTTTAAGTATCAAATTTAAGTATGAAAGTTTGTTATAAACATAACGATGAACTAACGATTTTTGTCTGTGTAGGGTCGGCTGAGACTAGCCCTACCGACCCAGGATAAGCGTGTCGTAAACTGCGACTAATCCAAATGACCCCTCTTGGGGTCCGTCCGACTGGATCAGGCGCGGTCACAAATTGAAATTTGGGGGAGGTGTCACAACTGAATTTTGAGGGGTCACTAGAAGAAAAACATGTAGGTACAGTAAATTAATTACACAATGAACAAACTACACAAAATTTATATAATATTATAGGATGTCGACGATCCTTTATCTCTTATACTATTATTTTTTACTCAACTGCGGCACGCAAAAGAGGGTTATGTTTTCAACGCGTATGTATGTATGTCTGTTTCTTGTTCCCCAAAATCTACTGAACGGATAGATGGATTTAAACGAATGAGGTATCAATAGATTTGTATTAACTGCGCAAGTCACACTAACAGCCTATGTGAAATGTATAAGTATGAAATTCCAAGATGGCGCATGTAAGGTGGAATTTAGGGGTGATAACAATAAATGATTTCCGGGTTTAAGAATATGGGTATCAAATGAAAGCTTATGATCAGCCCTTTCTAAATACATATAGGTATACAGGGTTGTTTTGTAGGCACTTGCCAAATTTAAATATAACGTACTTTGATATAATACGAATAACCTGCATTTTTATTTTAGTATCGCTCAGTAGAAAAAAGTAAAGATATGGCACCTTGATTTGTTTCACGAATAGTCGTTATTGATGAACGCCCTACACACAATACGATACTATGACGCGGCACTTTATTGATTGCGTTTAATAATACTACGAAGACGTAGTACTACAAGATGTTTTGTCGCGCGACAAAACATGTTAACGATATGAGGTTGCAAGGTCACACTTTGAGTTCAGTAGTTATGCATACATACAGGCAATAAAAAAAGTTACCTACATAAGTTACGTACAATCTTTTCTTCATACTTTTACAGGCATAGAACCGGCAAATTGCAAAAGGTTTGGGGGATTTAAAGACAGGAACTACGAGGGCTTTTTTAAGACAAGTAGGAAAAATTCCTTCTGAGAGACATTTTTGAAATACATATAAAATTAACTTTAGGAGGGATGAAGAAATGCTTGAACTTTTTCAATAATTTACAAGGTATATCATCACACCTAACAGCACAGTCATCCCTTAACCCCATTATAATTTTTTCAACCTCTGCTGCGTCTGTATTTAATAATACAAAGTATTAATAGTTTCATGTGTGATGGAGAATTGTCGAATCTTTTCTGTTAAAGTCTTTCCGATGTTATTGAAAAAGTCGTTAGCACTATTTGCCACCGATAGTGGGGAGGGATGGGATAGCAATAAACTCGAGTGCGATTCAGTGTGTTTGGACGTATACGTGACTTTTTTATGTATTTCCAAACTTTTTTACTGTCTTTTCCGGCTTTTGCTAGTTGATTTTTGTCATAGTCAGCTTTTACTTTTCTTAAAATACTATTACAAAAATTACGATAGCGCTTATAAGTTATTTGTATAACTAAATTTCCCAGACAAGATTTGGCCCTCATGTGGAGTTTGTCCCTATTTTTCATGCAACGAATAAGCCCCGGCGTAATCCATGGTTTGATGTTTAAGTTTCTATTACTAACTTTTACTTTTGATGTACTATTAAGAATTGCTTGTTGAACAATATTTACTAAGTATGCCATGCTCGAGTCAGCGTCAGCAGAATTATAAATTGGACTAAGGTCAGTGTTACATAAATCGTCCTCAAGTTTATGCATGTTTTATTTAGAAGTAAACCTTGCGTATTTTGTTGCGTATTTGTAGTTAATTTTAGTCTAAGGGTTAGTAAAACAGCTTTGTGGTCCGTTACGGTGGAATTAGTAACTAATACAGATGACAGCAACTGGGTTTTGAGAAAGATATGGTCCAGACAAGAGCCGCTATGATGTGTAGGCAGTGTGTGCGCAGGGTATAGACCGTGAAATGCACATCGATTTAGGTACTCCTGTATCGACCCACTGTTATTCTCTGGTCGAATATCAATATTTATGTCTCCAGCAAGCAAAATATTTTTATAAGACGATAAATTTTGAAGTTGACTATCTAAAGATTCGAGAAAGTCATCTGAAAAGAAGAGGATCTATACATCGCTAATATTGCAACTTTATTTTTGTTTTCATCGATTTTTATTACCAAACAGCTGCATTCCCTAACAATAGAGTCCACGACTGTGACATTCAGAGTGTTTCGAGCGTAAACTACCACACCATCATTTTGGTTTTTAACTGTTTTACTGCTATACACATCGTAACCTGTCATCTGTGGAAGTTCATAATTATTGGAAAGCCAACATTCAGTTAGTACAATTAGATCGCAGTTAACATTTAGCCTCTGAAGAAAAATATTAAAATTATCAAAGTTTTTATAGATACTCCTAATATTTTGTGTTAGTATGGTTATCGAATTGTCGCACAGAGATAGATACTGTGTGCAATCTTCAACATTACAAGGCGTTGCTTCCGAAACAGAGATACTATCTAACTCATTAATTATATGGTGAGTCATATATTATTGAAATATTAACAATTAAGAATTAAAATATAATAAAAAATTAAAACAAGTATAAAAATAGATATACTTATAAGATAAGGCAAAAAATTAATTTAGGTACTAGAAACGGCGCTCTTAGGCGCCTTCATAATTAATTGAGTTCATATACCTTTGTTCGGCAATTTTCTTGGCGGGGCAATCAGTTTCACCTGTTTTGTGATTATTAGGCTTATTGAAACGGGAACATGTTGCACACTTAGGTTCCTCTGCCTTTTTCTGGCACTCGTTTGATGAGTGGCCTAGAACTCCACAGTGTCCACAGGTACAAGTTTCTGCTCGGCATGACTTCGCTGCATGTCCATACTGCTGGCATTTAAAACACCTAGTAACTAAAGTGAAGTCCCTCACCGGACAGGACGACCAGTTAACAAAGACTCTTTCTTGAGAAATGAGTGGTTTTCTTATTAGGGCTGGAACTTCGATTACATAGTTACAGGTCTCTGCTTATTTCTTTCCAGACTTATGGCTAAGTTTAATGGAGGACAGGATTTTTTCACGACTATCACTAAGTTTATTGGAAAGATTTTGCTCATATATGCACTTAAAAACTTCTTGTTCCTGCATTGATGTGGGCACCCCAATTATGACAATTCTAGGGTTTCGCTTGCTTGGTTCATCTACGGTAAGGCCACAGGATGACAGCTGGACTGACTGCTTCAGTTTTTCGACATCTCCTTTCGAGTCACTGCTAATAATAACCCCACCATTTTTTGTTTTGCGGAGTCCTCTAACCTGCAGCTTCATTTCACCAGGGCTAATAATCTGCTGTACAAGTGATTTGGTGGCCTCGCTAGTCTTTAATTTGTCCTTGGGGTAAATTGCTACCGAGCTTACATTTGCAGGTTTAATGAAACTATTATTGGTCTTAATCATATCTGCGTAACTAACTTTTGCCAAACTTGGTTTAGCAGACTCCAGGATTTCTTCTTTAAGGTCTTGAAATTGGTTAGACAGCTCTTGTTTTTCTTTAAGCGCTTGTATTAACGTACGGCCTTGAAGTGCTTTCTGCTTAAGGCATTGGTATGTGATAGCCAGTTGGGATGCACCATGGCCAATCTTTCGACAGAGAGAGCTGATCCGAAGTTTTTGCTCGGTATTCATTTTTCCTTCACCAGAAATTGCGCAAACTTCATTGAGGCAAGCTTCAATGGATGACATCCCGTTTTGAATTTCGGGCGTTGAAATTACTTCCATGTCGTCTTCATCTGGTACTGGAGGTGGCTTTGAAGAGGGCCTTGGAGGTGGGCTGTGGCAAGTTTTACCACTTCGATTGAAGAGGCTGCTATCCATTATTTTGTTTTTATTTAATTAAAACGTTTCATTTCAAAAACACAAATAATTCTCAATATGTATCTATTTGCATTAATTATTACCTATCACAAAAATGAATTTGCGCTGATTCAAATCTAGGTCGAGCAGTATCTGCTTTAATTTAATTAAAATTGTATAAAATAAACTAAAAACACGTCCGATCCATTTGGCGAATTACACGGCAATGACAACAGCAAGTACATGTTCAAGTACGGGCACATGGACGAGACGCTGCGGCACTTCGAGCACGCTCACAGCGTTGACCCCAGCCACGTGTGCGTCGAGAAGAACCTCAACAACGCCAGAAACATCATGTTCCCACGACAGATATACAAGGTACTTAACGACGTTACAAATAATGAGGCTTTTCGACAAGCTATCAAAAACACTGTGATCCCTGCAGAAGACCGAGTCCTCAATATCAACTCGTGCACCGGTCTCCATGCAATGTACGCTAACGAGTGCAAACCCAAAAGCACCACTCTGTGTGAATCTTCTAAGACCATGTCGCGTTTAACTAAAGAAATCCTTAAAGAAAATAACATGCACGACATAAAGGTGATGGACAAGGAGTTCCAGTCTTTGACGGAGGAGGATCTCAATCACCGCTATACCCTGCTGCTGACGGATATGTTCGATTCCGGTCTGTTCGGCTCATATATTTTACAATTTTTATCAAATGCGTGGGAACACTTATTAAAAGCCGGGGCCCGAGTGTTACCATGCAGGGCAGAATTTTTCGTTGTCGGTGCGAAATGTGACCGTTTGCATAAAAAGTATCAACTACATTCAGGGAATCATTGAACATATCGATGTTGAATTTTCACTCAACGACCTACTACGGCGAAACCTACTAAGGGTGAAGACGTTTACTTATACGAAGACGTGCAGTATGTGACAGATGATCAACTTTTACTCAAAATTGACTTTAACGATTACGAGGATATTTTACAAAAAATATATAAAAGCGAGCCATATAATGTGAAACTAACTGGCACGAAAGATGAAGAATTGAATTTAATGATCAGTTGGTTTAATTTACAGTTGACGGAAGACATAGTGATTACAACAAATCCACGAGATCCGGACCGGTCTAAAGCATGGCAGCAGGCAATCTTCCTAGGCCACATACCTAGGCAAGTTAAGGCCGATGAAGAGCGTCAACTTTGCAAACCATTTTGGATTGTTGGCGATGCTTCCTGAGCGAACCGTGACCAACGTGTCCGCTGAGGTGGTTGCTTTCCTCAGCGACACAGAATACATTGATGCTATTTAAGATACGCTGCCTTACGTGTCGACTTATTTAGGGCAAGTTATCGACCCCATAGAACTCGACATACTAGACTCGACTACCTGAATCGCGTAAACTAAAAGCGACAGAGAATTTATCAAAGCCGTGCTCGAGAAAAACGCCTTTCCTTTATCTAAATTAAAAATACGAGAATACTACAAATGCAAGCTCGATTCCTTCGAAGATACTCGATACCACGCGATTTTCTGTAATATTTTGGACATGTCGGGTGATATGGACTTGAAGAAGAAAAGGCCGGCGAGGTATTTGAATAACTTCCAGTTGTATCCTGGAGGTTGTTTCTGCCACAGGAGACTGGTTTAATGATGCAGTTGGTAAACAGTAAGTGGCTGGATGTAAACAACCGTCTGTACTACGAGCACGTGACCGGGTACCGGCTCGCGACGCTCGTCAACCGTTACGCGGTCACACAGAGCACGTGCCGACGCACCTGCGGATGCTAGAGTGGGAGGAGATCTCGGCGGCGTGTGAGATCGACGTTGCCATGGAGACCATCCGCCCTATGGAGATCCCAGTTGTAGCGGACGGCGATGTTAACGCTATACTATGCAACTACACCGTGCAACTAATGCCTGGCTTCGAAGAGATATCAACGGATAGATGCTACCGTGGGTGCTTACAACGCAACGGGCTATTTAATAAAGCCCACTGTGAAAGTGACGAATGGGGAAACTGTGAGTGTACTGTTAGACACGGACTGTGACGGATCGATTAGACTTAAGATTGAAAATTTAAGTAATAGTGAAGATAGTGACGATTCTGAACAATAGATAAAATGGACTGTACTATGAAACGGAACAAAATATTATTATCTGATATACCTACTTATAATATACCTACTACCTAAGAATAAAATAGAAAATTATGTGAAAACCAAACTTTGCTATCTAGGTACTTAATTACGTCATACTAAGCGATTGGTCAATGTAAGCGAGGTTTCTAAACGGATTCTACTGTATTGTGTAATATCTCCTACATTTATGTCGTTTCACGGATGATGATACCTAAAATACTACATTGGTTGAAAAGTTCGCGGCCTGGCCATTAAAAAAAAAACTTTTGTTATTTTTTCTGCCGTCATTTTGAACTGTCATTATTCAATTGTCAGCCCGCGAATTTTCAATTTGATATCTTGTTTAAATAAAATTTTACGAACAATATAAATACGTGTGTAGAACAAATTTTCACTAATGGAGAAATTTGAACAACGTGCTGTGATTAAATATTTGTTTAAAAAAAGATTAACACCAAAGGAGATCCATGATGACATGCAAACAACATTAGGGGAATCTGCCCCGTCTTATACCACTGTGAAAAAATGGGTTGCAGAATTTAAACGTGGACGAGAGAACATCGAAGATGACCCTCGCTCCGGCAGGCCAATGACGTCTACGACCGAAGAAAACATCAATAAAGTGTGTGATCTCATATTGAAAGACCGTAGATTGACTATCAGAGAAATTGCAGACACTATAGGCATCTCATATGAACGAACGCAAAACATCATTGTCCATGAACTCGGCTTTTCTAAGGTTTCGGCTAGGTGGGTCCCCAGATTGCTTTCAGTAGAGCAAAAGCGAATTCGACTCACGATTTCTCGCGACTGTTTGGAGATGTTCGAGGCTGATCCACAAGGTTTTCTTGACAGATTTGTGACAATGGATGAAACCTGGGTTCACCACTATACCCCAGAATCAAAGAACAATCCAAACAATGGAAAAAATCAGGTGAACCAACTCCGAAAAAAGCAAAGGCAATTCTGTCGGCTGGCAAGGTGATGGCATCGGTTTTTTGGGATGCTAAGGGTGTCATTATGGTGGACTACCTTCCAAAAGGCGAAACAATAAACACTGCGTACTATAGCACCCTTCTGCGCCGTTTACGTGAAGAAATTAAACAGAAACGCCCAGGATTACTGAGAAAGAAAGTGTTGTTTCACCAGGACAACGCCCGAGTCCACACGTCTGTCGAGTCTATGGCTCAAATTCGTGATTGTGGTTTCGAATTGTTGCCACATCCAGCTTATTCTCCTGATTTGGCACCTTCGGACTTTCATCTGTTTCCAAACCTGAAAAAACACCTCGGTGGGCAGAAATTTTTAACGAATGAAGAGGTCGAAGCCGCTGTTAACCTGTATTTTGAAGACCTTGAGGAATCTTTTTTTAAAACAGGTATGGAAGCTCTGGAAAGCAGATGGAAGAAGTGCATAGAGCTAAATGGAGATTACGTCGAAAAATAAAAATATTTTTGTATGTACTTTATTCTGTTTTCTTGACTAGGCCGCGAACTTTTCAATCCACCCTCGTATTAACCTAATAATTTAGGTATCATATTCAGGTAGTATACCAATAAATTTTACAGGAGCACAAACGAAAACGTGCAATGAAAAATCAACCGAAAGGTACTTATTTTCATTTACCCGTAGAACGAAATTTTTTTCATACTAGCTCTAAGGTATGGAAGCCCGTTTAAGAAATCCAAATCGTGGTCGCGTTTCCGGTTTTTAAGGATTAGCCAGTGAGCGCCTACTGTTTAACGTGCACTTTTTATTACTAAGTCCTAAAAAAAAGAATAAACATTAATAGAAATTAGCCACATACCAAAAGAACTCAAGTTTTTTACTAAGCAAAGTAAAATAATGATTTTGTACGCTACTGTCCGCCTTAGAAATGTAGGGAAAATGTAAAGTTTTTATTTTCAAATGAAATCAGCCCAAAATTATTATCGTTTCATACGACTATTTTATCACCACTTTTTGGTACAAACCTTAATTTGAAAGTCAAAGACTTTCTGGAGAAATTCGAAGTTTTCAAATGTTCAACCTGTAATCCTCACCAGGGTACATTTATGCCTCTGGAGTCGTAAGCCGACTATTTATGATATTTGGCATGTCGTTATCAAAAAGCATACAATCACTGTCGTTATCACTATTTTTTGGAACTTGAGCCAAGTCGATACACCTTACGTTTGCGGGCACGAAAGGTGAGAATTACACCTTGACGTTCGTAGCAATACCTCCGAAACTATAATACGACTATTTTTTTATATCACTATTTATGGCTATTTTTTGGCATAGTCATTGGTATTTCTAAAGTGATTAAATTTTGTACAACTTGAATATATGGGAAAAGTTCGCGTCGTGTTCTAGAGCGAGTGAATCGTTTGGGCGAGTGAAGGGCAGGCTTAAAAAAACTATGGAACATTCAATCATCTATCTGTCAGTCACTCAATTCATTCATCCCAGCGATGCGCGACTGCGAATGATCATGTCAGTCGAATAAACTACTAATACTAACTTGAATATTCGACTTGAAGATTAGTAATGTACTAACGTGCTGAGTCGAATGATACTACTAATATTAGTAATTACTAACGGTGTTTCGACTTCGATATGGCCGACTGACCTTGAATGAAAGCATTCGAATGAATTAGTTGAATGACTAAATGCATTAGTAAGCAAATTATTCTTATTGACAGACTAGCTTTTGCCCGCGGCTTCACCCCCATAACTCCCTTAGAGAGTGAGAGTTTTGAAGTAGCTTATAGATTTTATATTTTAAGTGTTGTAGATTTTAAGTGTTTTAGTTAGGTATTTTTTGCATTGCAAGTATTGAAAATGACGCGGGAGGATAAAAATTGTTTGATTAGCATATTTACTAGCAAATAAAGATTATTGTGATACGATTATTTTGATCTCAAGGTTTTATATTCTGTGTTTGCACGAAATAAAAACCGCTCTTAATTTCAAAATTTTATTTAATATCTGTAATGTAAGTAATATATTTTTTCAATAAATTATTTATTTCAGAAAAGGTCCATATATTACAAATATAAAGTAAAAATGAGAACGTAAATACTAATCTTAGTAGTCGAAATTCAAATTACGAACATTAGTAATTGATGTCATTACTTACGACTAAGGCAGTCGACTACGCAATGTTTACGAATAAGTCGAATGAATGAAATCATTCACAGTCGCGCACCGCTAATTCATCCATTCTGTGATTACATTCGTCCCGCACAGTCGATTCTGTGCGTTTGCTTTTGGTAAGAATCTATCTTTTAAATCCTTAAATTGCATAGTAATGCCTGATCTAAATCAAAATTTAGCTTGTAGTTCCGACATGAGAACAGTTTACTGTTCATGGCTCTCTCATATTTTTGAATTTTACTATGTATGCCGACCATGTAAACTGACACGAATACTTTTTCTTCTAGTCCTTAAATTTCTCTGAAGTCCCTACACACTTCAAGATGGGTAGGGAGGACAAGGCTACTTGGAAGTCCAAATACTTCGTTAAGATTATTGTAAGTATCTTGTTAAATCCATAATTTACCTGCGTTCTTAACCTCAAAATTAAGCATCTAGACACCCTAAGCAATCTTGTCGGATTTAACTAGGCGAGAATATCACATTATTTATAAACAGTGCCTCCTCTAGGTTTGAAAACGTCCAGGGTGATTGATTTCGCCGAATTTGAGGGGGTGGTCATCGCTTCAAACTTTTGATTAAACATAATGCTCATTTATTTTACTTTTATTCTTGTTACTACTAAATTATCTTACTATTGTGTGGTTAAAAGTAACCTAAAATGCATGGCAATCTTCAGAACTTCAAAGCTTCTTGTTATCAGTTTTATGCGTCACCTAATGTCTGTTTAAATACCAACAGGTTATATTTTTGACTTGTTGGCTTCGCTTTCAGACAAAATTAAATCCTCAGATTTATCCTAGTGTGTTTATTTCTATCTTTAAATTGCACTGGCATTCTGAGGAAACATTTCAGCATCAATGTGAAATAAGTTTCAATAGGTACTAAGTTAGCAATAATTTGCTCAATGAATTTTATTATTTGATTACAGCAACTGTTGGACGAGTACCCAAAATGTTTCATCGTGGGTGCAGACAATGTTGGTTCCACTCAAATGCAGCAGATTCGTATATCGCTGCGTGGCCAGAGCATCGTTCTTATGGGCAAGAATACTATGATGCGCAAGGCCATCAAAGACCATCTTGAAAACAATCCCAACCTGGAAAAGCTTTTGCCTCACATTAAAGGCAATGTTGGTTTTGTGTTTACTCGCGGAGATCTTGTTGAAGTAAGTAATTATCAGTTTAAAGTTAAGTATTTTACTTTTACTTAATCAATATTATTATTAAACTTGATGTACTCATTTCAGATCCGTGACAAATTGGTGGAGAACAAAGTGCAAGCCCCAGCTCGTCCAGGTGCCATTGCCCCTCTGTCAGTCATCATTCCAGCACACAATACTGGTCTTGGTCCTGAGAAGACTTCTTTCTTCCAGGCTCTCTCTATTCCCACTAAGATTTCCAAAGGTGAGTGCTCATTCATTCTCTATTAGCCTGTGTGTTAGGTTTCTTTGTATGATGGTATGATAATGTTGTTTTGCAAGATGTAAATTATTTTTCTTGCTTCAAATAATGTTTAATTAATCTCATTTTATGTAAATTGTCTGTCAAAGTAACATGGAGGCTCACATTGCTCCTGTGTATTGAATTCAGACTAAAATATCTCTTCTGACCTATCCTGTGTATAGAGTTAAATATAATCTTTGCATGGCATTATGAAGATACATTTGTTTATCCAGTCCTGTTATTGTTTTATTATGTTAAAATGACCAATGAATACTCATGATTTTGTTAATCTTCAGGTACTATTGAAATCATCAATGATGTGCACATCTTGAAGCCTGGAGACAAGGTTGGAGCTTCTGAGGCTACCTTACTCAACATGTTGAACATTTCTCCCTTCTCATATGGTCTTGTTGTCAAGCAGGTTAGTTTTGAATCTTCAATGAATTATCAGTAACACCTTGAAGGGCAATGATGGCCTTTAGATGTTCATATAAAAATAACAATTGTCTAGATTACAGCCCTTCAAAGTGTAATATTGTAACAATATTGTCACCTATTTGAATCTTAATTTATGGATTGTATTAAAAATGGATGTATGCCAAAGCGTTGAGTATAGGTGGCACAAAACCAGTGTCTTCTAATAATTAGTCTTTGGTAAATTATGTGAAATGGATTGATTTAGATTCAGTATGCTAACATCTGAATTGCTATCTTATTTTCAAACATTTACAAATAAATGTATTATATTTAATATTGAAAATACCTGTTTAAAAGGTACTACATATTTTATCATTCATTACAGGTGTTTGATTCTGGTACCATCTTCGCCCCAGCAATTCTGGACATCAAGCCTGAAGATCTTCGTGCTAGATTCATGGAAGGAGTAGCTAATGTTGCTGCTGTTTCTTTGTCTATTGGCTACCCCACTTTGGCTTCGGCACCTCACTCTATTGCCAATGGATTCAAGAACCTGTTGGCTATTGCTGCCGTTTCAGAGGTTGAATTCAAGGAAGCTGAGACCATCAAGGAGTACATCAAGGTAATTTTTTTTAATTTACTTGGATATACAACAAATGTGTGAATACAATATGATGCTGAATAGAGTATTGACAAAAAATCTTATTTTTAGGATCCATCCAAGTTCGCCGCTGCTGCTGTTGCAGCAGCACCGGTTGCTGCAGCTCCCGCAGCTGCCAAGAAGGAAGAAAAGAAAGAGGAGAAGGAGGAAGATGAAAGTGACGATGACATGGGCTTCGGACTTTTCGACTAATTCTACAATGACACCTGCGCCGCCGGGCCGGACACCCATATGGCGGCCGATAGGTTGATTTAAAGAATAAAGTTTGATACTGATTTAGTTGTATGATTTAAATTAAATATCATGAATCAGGATGGCTGGACCTTACGAGATTTAGATTAGTATAATTATTAGAATTATAGGTAATAAGTGCCCATGTGATCATGTGATCATGGGCACTTATTACTACTACCTATAATATTTCCTACTTTGGCGTTGAAAAGATAGTGGCCAGCCATTCTGACCGGTACATCCCAGTAGCCCCTCTAAATATCGCTTATTCATAGTTGTCAACACTGTTGACGTATGGGAAAAAAATCGCATACGTCGGCAGTGTACCTATTGTCCGTTCATCGTAAGATGTCCCCTGCCGTTATGTTGGCACTATTGCTTGTCAAGCTGTTTTCGTTGCGTGCGTCCGGCTGTCTGGACATTTTCTCGCAGAGCGTTGCTGCTTATCTAGGTAGCTAAGTCATCGTTTGTGACAACGATCTGTAAAGGTTTCATCGTTTTGTGACTATTGTTTCCTCAAAAAATCGAAAAAACTTAGGCCAGCCAGCCAGAATTTCGCATTTTCCAGCATTCTAGATCTCAGCCCCCAGAGAGTTTTGAGGATCCAGCTGGTATATAAAGGTTATGTGACAGCAACTAAAGTGATTTTATCAAGTAAAACGCCATAATTTTCGAGTTAACACGAAAAACAAGTGGCCAGCCAGCCGGACGCTTCTGGCTGAGCCACTTTGTTTTTTTCTTATATCTCAGTAATTAAAGCAATTAGAACTGAGTTTTAAGTCGAAAAGGAATGTGACGCGATATGTGACAGACCTCATATATAGTTTAAAACATACCTGACGCATGTGTTCATGTTACATTAATCCCAGACTGATTTTATTAATTGGTAAACACAAACAAAGACGATCTGTAAAGGTTTCATCGTTTGTGACGCTATAGTTTCCTCAAAAAATCGAAAAAATTTTGGCCAGCCAGCCAGAATTTCGCATTTTCCAGCATTCCAGATCTCAGCCCCCATAGGGTTTTGAGGATCCAGCTGGTATATAAAGGTATGTGACGCGATATGTGACAGCAACTAAAGTGGTTGTATCAAGTAAAACACCATAATTTTCGAGATAACAAGAAAAACAAGTGGCCAGCCAGCCGGACGTTTCTGGCTGAGCCACTTTGTTTTTTCCTTATATCTCAGTAATTAAAGCAATTAGAACTGAGTTTTAAGTCTAAAAGGAATGTGACGCGATATGTGACAGACCTCATATAGTTTAAAACACACCTGACGCATGTGTTTAAGAGTTATTTCCATAAAGATTTTGATGACAGATGACAAATGTCCGGCTGGCTGAGCCACCCATTCCAGCGCTTGCAGACGGTCTAGAAAGCTAGATTCTTATCAAAAGGAATGTGACTGCGACGAAGACAACAAATCGTCGTATGTGACAGCTCTAAATACTGCCAAACAAAAATTATAAGCGATTGTTTATTCTTTCATACAAAGTCAATTAGGGTGACCATATTTTACTCCTGTACATTGTCATCCTTATAAAATACTTCCACAAAATTCGTCAAACATGACCAATAACTTGATCAGTACGTTGCTCTAACTAAGTGGGTAAATAAAAATATTATTTCATAATGCATCATGTATTTATTTTTTATTAATTTACTTTTTGTTTGTGTTTACCAATTAATAAAATCAGTCTGGAATTAATGTAACATGTTGAAAAAACTAAGTAAGTATACCCTTCCCGTATACAAACTTTTTAACTTTTGACTTGATATATTATTTTATTCTTAATCTTGACATTAAACCACAAGAACATAAAACTTCTAAGTAGGTATACAGGGTGACTGGTGGGTCTCTTTAGAAATTCAAGGACGTGACAGTTTGAGATCATACATAAAAAGTAAAAATATAATAAAAAATAAATATTAATTATTGGCTGATTGACACTGACTGAAGACTGAACCACTGGCCACGGACTAGAATAAGCAAATAGATGTTCCACCTTTTTCGCAACAGAACAACTTTATTGAAATGATGGTGCTAAAATAGCAATATTAAGTTTTAGTGTTCAATAAAATATTGATGTCGATTTCATTTTGACATTTTCTTCGAAACGGGAGAATACCAAAAAAAACCGAATTAATCAAAAATTTATGAACTTACGTGTAACTTCTAATAGAGTGCGGCCGTTGCGGGAATGCGTTCCTGACAGCTCCTTATGTCCACTGAATAAAGTTTATTTCCGATTCGAAGGGGTAAAAAGCTATGATTTTGACAGCTGTCAGGAACGCAAACTCCCACCGGTCGCACTATAATGAGAGGCTTTCTGACAGCTCATTAAAAAAACAAAACGGTACAAAAGGCTTCGATAGATGGCGCTTTACAAAAGGCGAAGTCTTGTCTGTCATATAGCCATTTATTCTACACTGCGTTTTTAAAAGTAAAATTAATTAATTGACGTCTGTTGAATTGAACCTTAGATGGTAGATACCACTTACCTACATCATAGTATACAGATTTAACGCCTTCGGCTTTTTAAAAGTGCCATCTATAGAGGTTTTTTGAACTAATCTTTATGAGCTGTCAGAAAACTCCTCATTGTATGTAAAAAATGGTCCTTAAGTGACTATTGTAGAGGGCGCTAGATATAATGTGATTGAAATGGATGTATTTTTTAGATATCTATAAAAAACATCGTAATGCCTCCTCTAAGAAGGGTTTTTTGGTTATCAGGGTTTTTAGTAGGTAGAAGTTATTTATTTAGTTAAATTATTTATGTTTAACAAATAAAATGTGTTACATCAAGGTTCAACTTCAGTAACCGTGGTAAAATAGGTACGGTCTCTCTAATTTACTTTTTACGTACCTACATTAATTGTTACTTACCTACTTGTAACTGTAATTTGTTGCGTTATTTACCTACTTACACGTTTATGTTCTCGTGGTTTAGTGTCAAGATTAATAATAAAATAATATATCAAGTCAAAAGTTTAAGAGTTTGTATACGAGAAGGGTATACTTACTTAGTTTTTTCAACATGTTACATTAATTCCAGACTGATTTTATTAATTGGTAAACACAAACAAAAAGTAAATTAATAAAAAATAAATACATGATGCATTATGAAATAATATTTTTATTTACCCACTTAGTTAGAGCAACGTACTGATCAAGTTATTGGTCATGTTTGACGAATTTTGTGGAAGTATTTTATAAGGATGACAATGTACAGGAGTAAAATATGGTCACCCTAATTGACTTTGTATGAAAGAATAAACAATCGCTTATAATTTTTGTTTGGCAGTATTTAGAGCTGTCACATACGACGATTTGTTGTCTTCGTCGCCGTCACATTCCTTTTGATAAGAATCTAGCTTTCTAGACCGTCTGCAAGCGCTGGAATGGGTGGCTCCAAAGATTTAAATCCATAGATGAGCCCTTTCAGTACAAAGAACTGACGAAATATTGTCATTACTGAAAGAGGTGCATGCACAAGTCTTGTGACAGTCTCTAATGAGCGCTTGTTGTGCACGTTCACATAGATAATTTTGCTTATAATATTTACGTAAAGACTTAATTTTGCTGTCTTGTTCATTTCGGGGGTGTAAAAATACAAATCGCAATACAAACAAGGATAAAGATATTACTTTTCATGCGTAAGTAATTATTATATTATTTAATACATTTGTCGATTTTGTCGGGCAAGGAAGCGCCCGGCCGCCAAAGAGTAAGTAATCAGATAGTAAATAAAAGATCAACTCAATACTTAATTTAACCTATTAAAATCATAATAGAAAACCTTTGAAGTTTTTATTTTACTTTACAAAGCCGTCGTATTTTTTGAGTGTAAAATGTAAATAGAAAAATATTTTGGTTCATTATATGAACATATTTTAAATGATAATGGTTTTAATTAATACTTTTTGATGAAGAAACATCTTTGTCATCGTTTTGTCAGCTACCCAACAAGGTATAACAATCTAATCTTTTATTTAAATTCGTAGAAAAAATCTTAGTTTCATCGGCGATAGAGGACGTAAAAATAATTTCGCTTATTTAGCCTAATCCATTATTTAGCCCAGGAAAGCAAAATAAACGAAGGCCCCTACGAAGATTTGATGTAAACGTGTGAATGGATATCATTTTCAAACATTTGATTAGACCCTATTTTGTTACCGATAATTTGTATGGAGCACTATGAAAACTTCCTGAGGGGGGAAAATCTTTCAAGGAAGATTTGCTTCTGAACCTTATTATGGACATATGGTTCCAATATGATGGCTGATGAACGAGATAGGACGAGGAGGATCTTCACCTTGGCCAGCCAGAAGTCCGGACCTAACCCCCATGATTTTTTATGTGTGGACATGAAAAAGCTCGTATACGGTGAGCCACATCCAATGGCGTCTGCTGAAGGATAGAAACAGGATAATCAACGTGGCAAACGAAATACGAAGAAATTTGACCACTGCTACAGTAAAAACTTGGCTTCACTGAATAATGTAAAAATGTATCCAAAACATGTTGAACGTGAATTGTAATGTGCAACAATATTAAATTTTAGTTTTTACGATACCTTTTGTTATACTTTACTTTCCAGGGCTAAAAAATGAATTTAGCTCTATCAGCCTAATTATTTTTACGTCCAGTATCGACTATGAAATTAAGATTTTTCTATAAATTTAAATAAAATCGTTTGAGTAGCTGACAAAATGTAGATGTTTTAAAGCACTTCCGCCGAACATCTGTAATACAAATTTTAAGGTATTATCAACAGAAAAGTTAACTGTAAAAAACATTTTGATTATTTCAACTTTCAATCGCTCAGAACTATGTATTTAGTAATCTTACGTAGAATTTTGGTTACTAAGATCATAGAATATCTTAATCTGCATTTGAGAATCAAATAATAATAATATTAAAGTGCACCAATTTTAAAATATGACATATAATGGCAAAATTCGGCAAACTTTTATAAAAAAAATTAAAGTCGTTTATCTTGAAAACGATTAGGTTTGGGGTAGGGTGTTTCATAGCGAAATAAGTTAGAAAGGACGGGTACTATACGCCCTTAACGGATCTAGGACGGCTTAACCAGTAACCCTGTATAAATGTAAGACTTCATTATTTACATAAAAAAACACAAACAACAGAACGCCAAAAAATTTATAAGTTGGTGCTTTTTGCAGGTAGGTACTTAAGTTAACAGTCCTTTAGGTATGTTTTTGAAAAGTAAACGATTTATAAATATTTATCTTTATTTTTATTACTCTGTAATCCTTTTAGGCGTGTTTTCAGGGTAAGTTACATCTGATCTTATTCTATGACGTTTGTTGACGTGGACGCGCCGTGCTTGTGTGAGTAAAAATGACAACCTTAAGACACGTACGGGCAAATCTATGGATTTAAATCTTTGGGTGGCTCAGCCAGCTGGACATTTGTCATCTGTCATCAAAATCTTTATGGAAATAACTCTGAAACACATGCGTCAGGTATGTTTTAAACTATATGAGGTCTGTCACATATCGCGTCACATTCCTTTTAAACTTAAGACTCAGTTCTAATGGCTTTAATTACTGAGATATAAGGAAAAAACAAAGTGGCTCAGCCAGAAACGTCCGGCTGGCTGGCCACTTGTTTTTCGTGTTAACTCGAAAATTATGGTGTTTTACTTGATACAACCACTTTAGTTGCTGTCACATACCTTTGTATACCAGCTGGATCCTCAAAACCTTCTGGGGGCTGAGATCTGGAATGCTGGAAAATGCGAAATTCTGGCTGGCTGGCCAAAGTTTTTTCGATTTTTTGAGGAAACTATAGCGTCACAAACGATGAAACCTTTACAGATCGTCGTCACAAACGATGACTTAGCCACCGAGATAAGCAGCAACGCTGTGCGAGAAAATGTCCAGACAGCCGGACGCACGCACTTAATTAGAGCAACGTAATGATCAAGTTGTTTGTCATGTTTGACAAATTTGGCGGAAGTATTTTATAAGGATGACAAGGTACAGGAGTAAAATATGGTCACCCTAATTGACTTTGTATGAAAGAATAAACAATCGCTTATATTTTTTGTTTGGCAGTATTTAGAGCTGTCACATACGACGATTTGTTGTCTTCGTCGCCGTCACATTCCTTTTGATAAGAATCTAACTTTCTAGACCGTCTGCAAGCGCTGGAATAAGTGGCTCAGCCAGCCGGACATTTGTCATCAAAATCTTTATCGAAATAACTCTTAAACACATGCGTCAGGTATGTTTTAAACTCAGTTCTAATTGCTTTCATTACTGAGATATAAGGAAAAAACAAAGTGGCTCAGCCAGAAACGTCCGGCTGGCTGGCCACTTGTTTTTCGTGTTAACTCGAAAATTATGGCGTTTTACTTGATAAAATCACTTTAGTTGCTGTCACATACCTTTATATACCAGCTGGATCCTCAAAACTCTCTGGGGGCTGAGATCTAGAATGCTGGAAATGCGAAATTCTGGCTGGCTGGCCAGTTTTTTTTTATTTTTTGAGGAAACTATAGCGTCACAAACGATGAAACCTTTACAGATCGTCGTCACAAACGATGACTTAGCCACCTAGATAAGCAGCAACGCTCTGCGAGAAAATGTCCAGACAGCCGGACGCACGCATTACCCGCAGGCATAAGAGAGATATTATCCCGCAGGTTTATCTAGAATTCTTTTTTTTTTTCAAAAATGACAACCCACTAATTCTTAATTTGGTGCACAATTACAGCACATAGCGACCCATTTGTGCGCCCAATTACAGCTCTCTAGAAGCAACTTTCCAGCTGCAGTAACAGACACAGTAGACTTTAGGTAGGTAGCTATTATTTCGAACTATAGCACCTACGTACTTGTGGTCTGGCCACAGAAGAACACACTATGTTATCAATCTAGGTAAGAGCCAGCTTTATACACCAAATGGCCCTGTCATCCGGATTTACAAGGTATTTTATTTTGGGAGCCACATGCCATACACTAAAGATAGATTTTATGTAGATTTCTGGTAATATGATCAGTTAAATAAACACAACAAAATTGGATTTTGTAAATTTATTTTGAAGAAGCTTAAGTTTCCTTCTTGGTGTCTGTCTTGCCACCACGGATACGTCCAGTTCTGCGGGCAGCAATAAGACCAACCTTGCGACCAGCTGATGTTCCTCTCTTGACAGTAGAGGCCTTACCTAGAATAATAAAATAAAATTTAATATCATAGTTCTGATATTTAACTTTGCTCCTGAATGTGTCTCATTGCAATTAGGCTTACATTGAATATGCCGATTTTTAATGCTTAGTTAAGACTTTAAGAGTGCATCTGGATTGAGTGATCTTTTTTTAGATTTCAGTATGACCAAAATGTACATTACTTACAGAAGAAAATATAACAGAAATCCCAAAATTTGTCACTATTAAGGAATTAAAGATATTGCCAAAAAAGTGGATCACTCAATTCAGATACTTAGCAAAATGTTTACACGCTAAATCTCCACAAATACTTAATCTAGGGATGAAATTTTCGTATCAAACAATTGTATACAATTTGTACAAAAAATCTAGCTATATAGCCACAAAGTGAATTCAGGAATGTTTTATGCTTTTATAAGATCACTCAATCCTGACGCATCTAGATTGAGTGATCCTAGAAACACAAAAGTAGGTTTTAGAAATACGTAATCTTTTTTTTTTCACTTCAAATTTCAGTTTCAAATATAATTTGTACAAATTGATCACACTACAAATATTTATAGGTAAAAAGTTATGAGCAATTAAAATATTCAAATTTGCTGAACTGAGTGATCCTTATACATGCATGTAGGTCAATATCACCATGCACATTGTGTATACAAACTACATTGAAAATTTGTACAACTTTTAACTAAAATATGGCATTTAATTAACTCCTCTTCATTGCTACATTCACGAGATTTAAAAATCATATATTACGGGTTTATTGGAAATTGAAAGTATATGTCTTTTTTATGAAAGTAACAATAAGATGCTTACCAATGTGTTGATGGTTACCACCTCCATGAGGATGCTCCACAGGGTTCATGGCAACACCTCGCACATATGGCCAGCAGTTGCGCTTTACCTTGTATTTGTGGTATGCACGACCAGCCTTCAAAATAGGCTTGTCAATACGACCACCACCAGCTACAATCCCTGTAGAAGAATATTTATCACTTAATTCCTAACTTTAAATGAGCAACAATACAAATTAAGACATTTAAAACTTCAGAAAGAGCCTCTGTGTAATCATAATATCAATTCAGAGTAGGTAAGTGAAAATCATCATGGTCAAAATGACAAAAATCAAAGTATGAGCAATATACACTATAAGTTACATACCAACCATGCCTCTGTTGCTTGATGGCAATACTTTCTTGGCTCCAGAGGGAAGCTTCACCCTGGTTCGTTTGGAGTCTGGGTTGTGTCCAATAACTGTGGCGAAGTTTCCTGAAGCACGGGCTAACCGGCCTCTGTCACCCATCTTCTCTTCCAAGTTGCATACAATGGTACCCTCAGGCATAGATCCCACAGGCATAACATTTCCTGGAAAATAATTATAGTTATTAATAAACATAAAATATTTAAAAACAAATTCCAATTTGAACTAGTGACATGTATCATTAAAAAGTAAATAATGCATTTTTTAACAACAGAACTGGTGATTTCATAAAAGAATAAATGCTGATTTATTACAAGAGCTACAAATAAACCAATAAACCAATATATTATAGTTTCTCTATGAGAACACTTGGAATTCTGTGGGTAAGTGGAACTTACAAGGCTGTATTTAAAAACTGATAGGATTACTGATTTAAGCACTGGTTCATAAATTAGAGGTTGAGGTTGTATTAAATTAAAATTAAAACATACTTACCAACTTCCAAGGTAGCTTTCTTTCCACAGTAAACAAATTGGCCAGTGTAAAGACCCTCAGGTGCAATGAAAAGTTCTTTCCTTGTCTTAAACTTGTAGGGATCACGGAAATGTACAACGGCCAAAGGCGCACCTCTACCGGGGTCATGGATGATGTCCTACAATAATACAAAACTTTTGTAACAGTTATGACATTCGTAAAAGTTTCGGATGAAGAAGTATGTCACAAAAAATTAATACCTTTACGACTCCCTTAATATATCCATGTCTTTCAGAATAATCTAGAGAACGGAGTTTAGGGGCTCCTTTCCTTTTTTTAGTGTGTGATACGAAGACTGAACCGGCACCTTTACGCTGAGCACGAATCACACGACCCATGATTGCAACCTCTCACTGAAATAAATAATCAAACTTTAAAATACTTACAGTTACCAACACTATAATACACTTAGTTTTTTATTTCGCCAATGCAAAGGCGAAAACTATTATGAATAAAAAGATATTTCACGATTAAATAACTAAATGAAAATTATTGCACGTACATTACGGAGGTTTGCTTTCAAAAGAACCATAAACAAGCAAGAACTTCTTGCCGAAAAGTGTCACTGTCTAAAAGTTAATGTCAAAATTTAAATGTCAGTCAACTGTTGCCTGGTTGCCACTGTTGTCAATCGTTTTTTAAAAATCTTATAAATCAATCACAGCATCCAGCCGATGACCATACATACCTTAAAATTTGATCTGTTTTTAATAAAGCTTTTCAGAAAAAATATCTGAATCAAATTGAACTTGCTAACATTATTGAATGAACGAACAGAGTAGTTCGCCAACATAAACAATGAAAGAAAAGCTATGCTGCCTGACCGAAAGTCTTAAAATACTTGGTTTGGATTAACGCTAGCAATGATGGGTAGAGATAAAATCATTATTATAGGTATGATTTTCACCATCAAATATGCCTTCTATAACTATCTAATAACATAACTGTCAAAAAGATTATCGTAACAATAACTAAAATAAAAACTTCACATTTAATATTTAATCATTATTATATTAAAATCAAATATAGAATAACATATCGTCAATTTACAAGATATATGATCTCCAAATCTGGCACTATGATTAAAATGTAACTATGCTACTAATATTAGTGCAACAATACAGGCACAATGCTTTCATTTAAGAAATATTTAATTCTTTATGTACTGAATCTAGATATTTGATAAGTATATTCTTCTAAGGTCTGATTTTTCAGTCGTCTTCGGATCAAGGTTATCTGACGTATAAAGTATGACTCGGCGGCCGGGCGGAATAATGTCGAACGATTTTTTTTATTAGTATGACAATGACCGACAATAAACTTGAGACGAACTTAAATCTGACCGGGTAACACTTTATTTATAAGAAAACTTTTAAATGACTATTGAAAAGTCGGGTTGAATTATAAACATTCATCATTACTTTCAGAACGATATATCGATGAATAGAGCTTAATTAAAAAAATGCTCCATTTAAATAGCCCAAATTATCGCCCAGTTTCATTTGTACATTTTATTCAGACTCACCTTGTATAGGTTGTTCTCCAAGAAACATGTATAGACACCTAGAATTTCCTATATGCTGAAAAGAATAAAAACATTTGGTACAAAAAAGAACAACCGGGAATCAAATAAATACTAAACCAAGAATTAACCAAATCGTTCATGTTTTTTTTTTTTGAAAACTTATGCTGTCCGTATTTCCCATGTATTTCCTGTAATTTATTCTGTGTTAAGGCCTTATTTTATGACATTATAGCATCAAGTGTATAGAAATCTATTAATGTTTGTATAAATTAATTCATCTCTATTAGAATAGAACTTATAGTTCGGCCGTTCAGAGAATGCGTTCCTGACACATCGCGATTGAACTGACGACGTAACTTTGTAATGGCGTTGCAGTTACGATAAAAAATATTTTTGCTGGTTGTTTACTGTTTTAACAATTGATGAGCATTAAAACAACATTATTATATCAATAATCAATGAATTTTATAATTTTGTGCCAAACTGAGTGTCAAATAACTTGGTTAACAATATTTTTCAAAATCTATACTGCGCTATTACAAGGTTATGTCAAAGCTTTATATTTGTAGTGCTGTGCTAATAATAACAGTATCGTAATCTGTTCTTAAACAGGTATACTTCATGAAATAATACGTTTCGTTTTTCTTTTTAAGAATTTGAAAATAATGGACTATAAGATAACAAAGGTTTTTGAAAGACTAAAAACCTGATAATGGAACATTTTGACCGAGATATTAGGATTGAAACTGTTATTGATAATAAAATAGTTATACATGTAGGCGAAGATGATGATGAAGAAACTACCTCCTCAAGCGAATCGGAGTCTGAGTAATATTCTGTACGCACATTCAATTCAATATACTTTATTGCATAGAAATACAGATTGTAACTTTGTAACAAAAAATAAATAAAACAATTTTATTAAATTAATATTACCTTTTCTTGGTTTCCACTTAAGTTACTAAAATACAAATTTTAAATAATTCCGCCAATTTAAAACCGAAAATAATCTTAAAAATAACGCGGCGTTTCATTTTGGAGGAACGGTAACGAACTCAGTGTTATGTTGTGCCCATCACTAGTCGTGACTAACTGACAGGTGTCAGGAACGCATTCTCTGAACGGCCGAACTATAATGATCTCTATTCAATGGGTCTGAGTGATGTGCCATTGCCATCTATCAAAAATTGGAGAAATAGAGATATAGTGTCTTTATGAATCCATCATTTAAATTCTTGTTATTGTTTCTTTCATAGAAAATTAAAACCTGTAATTTAGTTATTGCATTGATCACAGTCGTTATCTTGGTGATTTTAATAGGTATTTGTTGTCCCAGTACGAATATGCCCTTACTTTCCTTATGTTCAAATATTTTTAACTCTTAACAGTTTTGTCTTTAATGCTAATGACGACCGGCTGGTGTAGCGGTAACATACATTGCCTTCTATGCCAGAGGTCCTGGGTTCGAATCCCGGCGGCGGCAGATATTTGTGTGATGAACACAGATATTAGTCGTCAAGTCATGGATGTTTATATGTTTATTTAAGTTTATTCAAATAAAAAATATGTATTTATTCAATATATATGTTTATATATTTCTTAAGTATATCAGTTATCTAGTATCCATAACACAAGTTCTTAAGAAACTTAATTTGGGCTAGATAATGTTGTGTGAGTGTCAGAAATATTTATTTATTTATTTCATAAAATGTGCCATCAATTATCACCACTCCGGCGGTGATGAGTTCCGGAAAAGATTTATGAGGAGCAAGTAATATCTTAAGCACTTGTGATTATCATGTTCGATTCATTCAGCGATAAAAAGGTACCTATTGATACTATCGTTTTCAATTATGCCAAACACATTTTGGAGATTATCTCGCTCGAATATCGCTTGAAAATAAAGTGTTTGAACGAGTTTATTTTTGTTCTCTGAAGAAATATTTTACAGTGTGTTTTAGCCCTAAAGTCACGTTGCAAGCGGCGTGGTTGTGAAAAAAGTTGATACCTACCTAAGTACCTAACTCGTGTTAACGAAAATACAAGTGTTTTTGTTTGTTGATTATCTTAAAACACTGTCTTTAGGTGTATGTATAAACTAACAATCTAAAACTTGTTATTTGTGACGAAATTTAGCCCATTAAATCGTAGTTACTCACAAAGTATTTATGAGTTATGTTTTGTAATCAAACTTTTTGTAAAATCTGCATACAGTGAAGAGGTTTATTTAACATTTGAATAAAAAAAGCATATAAATTTTCTGAAACGGTAAGTTACATGCTAGTCAGTAAACACAGGAATTAAACTTGAGATTCTTGTATTATAATAGTAGAGAGTAATTCATATAAAGGTTTAGTGCATGATTGTAAATAACATTTTTTTTCCTCATTTTTGTTACCTAGTGTCGAGATTACTGTATTTAGTTGAAATCCTATTTAAAAAGACGTTCTCAGCTCAGGTCATAAAGAGGTCACTTATCTTCATATTAGGAACATTTTTTATTGGAGTTGGGCAACTACATTTTATTTATTTTTTGTTTAGATGTTCATAACACTGTAATGAGAAAGATAATATAAAATAAAGTGTTTTTAACTTTCTTTTTAATATGTTAGAGTTATTTACAGTAAACAACTTTCTGTGGGTGAATGGCAATTTGATACATGGGATACTTAAATATACCTATTATAGTCTTAATTTGTTGAGTTAAAAATTCTTACAATATTTAATAATTAATAATGTTTAAAATTAGCTACCCAAAAATTTAATTTTTTGAATCCTTTAAATCTCCTTTATTGTTAGTAAATGTATTGCTTGGTATGTGTCTTGAATAAAAGGGATACACAGCTGATTGCCAATCTGCCTAAGGGATTTAATTGAATTGAAAACATTATGGAATCTCCATAAATAAATAGGGTGTTTGCTTATCAGAGCATTATTATTTACATAAACAGATCTTAAAGTGTACAAAAACTATGTTTATTTTAACACAGTCCATCCATATTGTAAATTTGTATAAAAACATCTACTTACATTTCTTAACCACTCGCTTGCTTATGGCAACGATCGTTTCCAATCCAAATTCTCCAACTTTGCTCTTGGCAACAATCGTTGCCAAATTTGATTTTTAATTAAACGACTCAGAACTCTATTTTGTAGTATGTAAGGTTCACCTAAAAAATATTTTAAACCATAGACAATTAATTTATCCATCATCGAAACGTAAAATGACTAAATTAGAAAACAAATTTCCTTTAAAAAATACGAAGTGAAGTTTCAAGTCGCCATTTTGTGTTATATGCTCGTAGAATTCAATATTGTTTTTCTAAGGATTTTACTATGAAAGTAATCGTTGTTTTACTATTATATTTTACTATTATATTTTATAAAAATGACATAAAATGATATACCTATCGCACATTTTTTTTCTCTATTTCAATTTATTTGACTAAAACCGGAAAAATATGCTCGACCTTAACTAAGCCTCAAATTAAATATTATACACATGACTTTTGATAAATAACACAACGTAATTTTATTCCTTATTTTATTGTCTACACAAAACAGTATTTGTATTTACTATACGCCACTTGTATCGATTATAAATCAAGTTTTTCTAATGACGGCCGCCCCGATCGTAACAGTCAAATTTCACTAGCAAAGTTCGACGATTTTTTTGAAATCGAGAGCAAGCGAGTGGTTAAGCTTTCAATTACAAATAATATTTGAAACTCTTCTCTTAGTCTCTTTGTTTTTTGAATACCCTACATATCACTAAGAAAGTTTTGGTGAAATTTGTAACAATATTCTCAATGATGGCCTCCACAGTGTATTCATTGTGAGTTTGGCTGCAGTCAGTAGTCCCTATAAAAAAATATATATATAGTTCCGCTGTGTGGTCTCCATACAATAACCTTATTTAAATAGCTTATTTTGGAGTCACATAGTTGGTGTGTTAGTTTGGGTAATTTATTCTTAATTGGCATGCAATCTAACTCATGTGAGTAACTCGCAGTACTCTAAGTGAATATTTCATTTTCAAGTCTCTGTATTCTGACTTTACAACATTACCTACTTTTTGTTTATACAAAACCTAAAAACAGTTAGTTCAGAATTGGAAGTATTAATTGCAATAATTTTTATAGCATGTTATATTTTGACTCAATAATAATACACAATCTTAAATAATGTACACTATTACAACAATAATTCTCGCGCATCATAGGCAATCCGGGGATGTGAGGAGGTACCTACTTTACATGAAGGGTTAGCAAGCGAGTGAACACAATACGCTGCAAGAAACAAAAGCCAAACACTATAAGAAGCTTGAATAATATCATGAGTTTTGGTTTACCCATTCTTTGAATGAAAATATGTGACTTGTGTGTTAAAAAAATAATGTATACCACACTTTGTCATACATGACCTCTTGGTACCTAAACCAGCTGATACACTGGTGGTACACTGATGTTCAAATCTTTGTTATCCCTATAAAAAACACAAGATTTGCTTAGTTTTTTGCTTGGTGGTAGGATCCCTTCTGGGTCCGCCTGGCTAGCGACCACCCTTTATATAAAGTCTGCCGCCAAATGTTACCGCTCCGGCGGTAATGTGTTCCGGCAATATTGTATAAAGAGCCAGTTCCTTCCTAAACCCGTGTGCTTTCATCTTCGACCTCATCGTCACTTACCATCAGGTGAGATTGAGGTCAAACGCGGGTTTAGTCACTTATAAAAAAAAAAAAAAGTTTACAACTAGATGTTGTGGTATGAAATTTAGTTGAGCATTATTTTTTAATTATTCCTCGATGAGATTACACATAAAATAATTTGTTTTATGTAGTTTTTGTTGAGGCTTTTATCATATGCTACTGGGTTGGTCGGGCTGGACTTGTATGACCATTCCACAAGTAAATTAAGTTTTTGTCTACTATTATTCAAAAATTATAAAGCTAACATCTTATTTTTAATTCTGTTTCGCTATAGTATATGTTTAATTATCTGTATTCATTACTCAGGACTTATAAAGATTTCCATGCTGTCCTTGTGTTATCGTTACTAACCTGGTTTTGACAAATGTCATACATACTTTAACATACTAAAAAAACTTGTGAGGGAAGAGATATAACCTAGACATTTTCTCTTTCTCGACAGAAACTTCAAAAGGATAGTACTGGGATGTATTGCTATAATTTTTAGTACCTAATATTGAAACATCATATATTTATTTTGACAGATCACTGCTCTCCTGAAATCATAATACAGTTTATGCAAAGATGGAAGCCCTAGTTGATGACCCCAAATGTCATCGCTTGAATCTGTGAGCATTGAACTTAGACCGTAACTGCTCGAACCACACACTCACTCTGATTTAGAAAGTGTGTTTTTAACAGGAAGGTCTATTATCAGGCCATTTACTGAGTTATAATATAAATGTAACTCTTTAAAGAACTTATGTTAAGTTGTGAACGAGTTTGACCTCTTGGGCTTTTAATGTGGCGATAAAATCATGAGTTTTCATGACAGCACATCCTTACATTCCCTAGATGTATTCGGACAAAAATCGGTTTTTGTGTGCACCCAAAAATCTACTCTAAAATGTATTTGTTGCGAAATACAAATGAATTTGTGCTAGGTTCATACAATTTCTCTTACTTTTAGTAGGTATGTACCTACAGTATTTACCACTTAACGGAATTTAACTTTTAAAAAGTAACAATATAGGGTCCTTCTATAATAGTCATTTATATTTGAATAGCAGATTAAGAATAATGAGTGGGTCTAAACTACGAAAGAAAAAATTTTTTTACAATTAATTTAAATTTTACAGTTTTTTGAAGTGATCAAAATTTAAGTTTAATTTTTTGTTTATGACTACACAGCAAGTAATAACAATATTTCCATCAAATTGTATGTAGTCATAAAATGTAGATTAAACTAAAATTTTACTCAATAAAGAGAATTTCGAAATTTTAATTTAGGAAAAATATAAAAAAAATATATATATATGTAATTTCGTACCTTACTCATCACTCTTAATTTGCTATTAAAATAGAATTGACTATTATAAATGGACCATATAGGTAGTATTTGAACTATACATGATTCAGAAAACCACAAAAACAAAACAAACTTTTGAACACGAAGCGTTTATTCCGTTTATTCAAAATTCAAAATTCAAAAAGTTTTATTCATCTTAGGAATTTCACAAAAATTTCACAAAAAATATTAGACTACCTACGTTTGGTTGTTTGTTTTTTCTTGGCTTTTAGTCTAGCCATCGGAAAGGCGCGTCGCCAATCTGTTAAACAAAACATACAATAGGTACAAAAAGATACTGTTCATATATGGTAATTTAGTAACATTGGAGGTGTGTAGAAATCAGAAATCACTAGTTCTAATTTTTCAACACGTATGTACCTTGCGGTTAAACGATTTCAAAAACCGTCTAGGAAAACCTGTAATCGCACACATAAAATATTTCGTCAGCAAAATGGGCAACCTACCCACGACAACGGCAACATAATCGCGAACCCTTTGAAGTGAGCTCCTAAGTATAGACGGTTTGGAATACCAAAAACGTCATTTTGTTGAAGTGTAAGCAAGAGAGAAGTATACTGATGCACTTTTCTCTGGGTTTACCTTAAATTCTCCTCTTCTGAACCCAGTCTCTTAGTGCGTTGTCGTGCAGTATGAAGTTATCGGATCAAGGTTTCGTGGTAGAAATCGTCTTTAGATGATAAGGCCGCATTGTGCACTGGACCTTTAACATTGTTGAGTATTCAAATTGTTTCTAACTCCATGTGTAGAATGAAAAATAAATAAATATAACGTGTGAGAAAAGCGCGAGCTCGACTTTGTCCGTTTTTGAAATGTCACTGGTAAATAGCGAAAGAGTCTTGAAAAACGAAAAGAGTTCAAAAAATTGTGGAACTCCAAGTAAAGGAACGGGACTAGATAGTGCACTTTTTTTGTATAACAAAATTGGTTGCACAGAGTCATGTACGACGTGCGCTAGACAATTGGAAAGCCATATAAGCCATTTTCCAGACTTACTTAATATGGTATAACGCTCCCGATCCTATCGGTTTAGTACCTCTACTTCGATGCTCGAAAATGTGATCCGTGATGCGGTGCACCTGTTTTACATAAGTGCCGGAATCTCAAGCCGAATTGCTCGATACCCAACGGCTGCTTGGCACGGTCAGCATAAAAAGTTGATGAACACATTGAAATTTTCAAACAACGACTAATATTGACTAACTTCTATGTATGGTTTTAATAACAAACTATAGAAGTACGTCAAAATTAGTCGTTATTTAGGCACAATAGGGTCAACACCGACTTTGAAAATTTCAATGTGTTCATCAACTTTTATGCTGACTGTACCCATTGACTTCTTTGAGTCTGCTCAGAATAATTTTGTTTTAAATCATGCCTATTGTAAGTGGGCTTACAATAAATTATTTTGTAACAACAAATAAACTAGCCTAAGGCACTAAGCCCTGGGCTTGGCTGGTTTATTGGATTTCCGGATCTCTATAAAAATTGCTTCATTTCACGCTGTATTTTTTTTAAAGTGCTGTTTTAGACATGACTCTTAATAGCTGTGTGTTTATAATGGGGAGAGACTCAAACTTTATTAATCATCTGTCTCTGGGACATAATGTGGCTATCTTTATTATGATCTGAAATTCATCCAATGTTGCCAATGACAGTGTGTCAGCCTCTGGAGTCTGAAATGGTTGAATACTGCTGGAAGTTCCAGTGCTCTAGATTCTAGATCGATAGATAGAATCTCTTCAATGCGAGGCTTAACGTCTCGTTACCGTTGCAGCGATCTGGACAAACTCCTAACGTCCTCGGGCACGATCCAGCGGCAACTGTTCAACGCTTTAAGCCTTTCAGGAGGATTGACTTATAGACGTGCGTGGGTGATTGATGAGAGCGCTGCCGATCGCTAAGTTTATGTCGTCTGTATCGTTTGTTACCCCCAAAAGTTCTCTACAACATGGGAAACAATAAGAATTACAATAGACGAGAACCACACATTAATAAATCGCGCTATTATAAACGGTTTAAACTGTTTTTTTTCGATATAAGGTTTTTTTTAAATATTAGGATTTTAAAAACAGAACCAATACATAAGCTTTTGCCCTAAAGCTTGTTAATAAATGATTTTAAACTTTTACTCAACAGCTAAGTTCTTGCGTTTTAAAATTAGATTCATTGTTAGTTTACGTAAATGAATGGTTTTAATTACCTTTAATTAGCTTTGATGTGTAATTCTATTAAACTTAATCTCGAACACAAAGCGCCGGAAATAGAATAATGAAACTTGGAAAATAATATCGGGATTCACTCGATCCACCTTGTTTCTATATAATATAAAAGTTATGCACCGGCAATTTCCTCATAAACTTTTCAGATGTGGCAAGCGCGCACAACAACGGGTACTTTCTTTCAGTATTCAAATCTACTCGCTTTCTAATAGACGTCGTTTTCGTATCTAACAAAAAGTTTTTATTTAAAGTACCGTGTTAATTAAAGTGTTGAACTGTCCTTGTTTTTAAATTGATTAATCTATTTAATCTATCAACATTAGCGAGTACTTCTGTTTCAACGTATACTGTAAGTTAACATGATTATTGTAATGGATAATATTTTTTTTTACAGTAAATTGTTAGAGAAAAAAATTCTATTTAAAGTAAATAAAGCAATTTCTTTTCTTGTCATCGCAGTTTACTTGAGGCGTCGATGATTGCTATCGAACGTAATAATTAACCGCTGTTGTTTATTGTTACATAATTTGTTATCTGTTTTTATGATACGTTTATGGTTAACGTAGTTTTTGTTTAATAGACAATAATTAAAAAGGTTTGACATGAGTGTTAAGAATCGGTGTATCTTTTCCAGGTGAAGCCGGCCAATGGTGGTGCTGCCAAGGTATCTTCCAAATTTCACTGTTTTAGATCCCGGATGAATCGAGTCACTTAGTGGGGGTCATGCATTCCGAAGATAATCTATAGTTGGGCCGTCATTAATCCAAAACCACCGGAATCGATTTGTGTTACCGGGAACACCAGGTATTTTCATAAAGACAATTCTTTATTTTTTGCGGTAAAATTGTGCTCATTGCAGAACAATAAAAAACGTTTAAAAATCAGAAGAACGAATTTTGTTTGGGTTTTTTAAATTCACGATCGAAATATAATATTGCTGAATAAAGTGGTTTTAATATGAATAACAAAGTAAAATACTTTTTTTTTTAACCAAAATAGTTCTTCTAAAGAGAAGATCTTTAAACTCGGGCGAAAAACTGAATCATCGCTCATTGGATGCTTTAAATAACTTAAATTATCAGAAAACGTAATATCACGTTCGTCACGGAATATTGCAATAAAGTGCGACAAAGCTTTGTAAGCACTAAAAACTGCATAAACGCTTATTTCAGGCACTGTGATTTTCAGTTCCAGTTCAATATACCTAGGTTTTAGTATTTTATGCTAATAGCGAAATGTAGTATTAAATAAAACACTTTTTAACCGGATTTATCGCGTATATTTACATTTTTTCGTGTTTTATTTAATAGTATGAATCGCGAAAACTTAAGACAATATTAAGCGAAATGTAGTTTTAACTTTTAATATGTACCTATATAATGTTTCTTTTTATTACAAGGTAAGAATAAGATTTTAAGCTGTCATGGTCTTCAACATTTAAATTTACCATGGATATTTACCATGTTTTTTTTTTATTTCTCGATATTTCGGCACAGTTGCAAGCGTCGTTATATACGGTATCGTAGACAAGTATTACAAGGTAGATGAGAAAATTATAATTATAACAACTTAATTTTACGACATATCCGTTGGTATCTCATTGAGGTATCTACAAGTGATAGTAGTTTCTGACCCTTTCTCCATCGTGGACGTAGTCATCACTCATCAGCAAAAAAAATAAAAAAACCGCTTCGTGATTCCGTAAAACCTCGAGTCGTTGTGTCGTATTTAAAACATGCTTCTACATGTTGTCAGTGTAGTTTTAATAGCATTTTCTATTGGTCATTATCACGTTGAAAAACAGTTAATACGTACGATGGGATGTTTAAAAAGTTCCAGTTCTAAAATTCATGAAGAGCGCACCGAGAGACGGGGATTTTTGTTTTATTGTGTCGCTAACGATTTTTAGAGCTAAAGATTTTTTATTTATTTGGACAGACAGAGAAAAAAAATTATAATTCTGATTAAAGATTGTAATAATATAATACTCTCCACTTTTTGTAATTTTTAACTCTATTTTATTTAAATTTTAAAAGTTTTGCTCTGATTTCTTTAATTTTTACTAATAGAAAATTTGAACAATTTCAAAATCAAGGCAATCAAGCAATTACGACAAAAATTGTCGAACATTGCGATGGGTAATGAACGTTTGGTAAAAAATTCAATCTAAATAAAAAAGCGGATCGTTTACGCAAACCAACAGTGCGAGCACAGAACTTTCTCGAGTCGTATGTTTACGAATGTTCGTATAGTATGGAGACGGTTTTTAAGCAAACAATTTGAAATCTATCCATTGCTGCACGGCCAGCTTAAGTAAATGTGTGCCTTGTAAATTTTGAATGTTCGTAAACATGTTGTACTCTTAAATAACTATAAAATAAAAAAATACAATATCACTAAAAACTTGCATGCAATAGACTCCATACTATACGAACATTCGTAAACATACTAGTCGATAAAGTTCTGTGCTCGCACCGCAGAAGCAACGTAACTAACGATGATAGCATGCCTTCCGTAATGCCATCAATATGCACATACAATACCCCTATTTCTTCAGATAATTCAGCCATTATGACTTAGATAAAACCTAAAAAATAAAAATAAAAAACATTTCTATGCACGCTACCATATTAGTTTTTTCAATCCGATATCTAGATTTCTATTCTGTATGACAGAATCTTGAATTGACGTGACCATTAATTTTTTTGTTAAAAACATTCACGATTTCCGATGAGAATATTTTCTTGTTTCATACCTTTCAGATCTTGATTTTTTATTAGTCGAAAAAATAACATTTATCTCACAACTACTGATCACAAAAGTACAAAAAAAAAGACAATTAAAAAGAGTTATATGTCAATTGAGCCCTAAACAAAGTGGTTTAAGTCCTGAATTTGACCAATATTTAGTATAAATAACGGTACTTTAATCGATCGATCGATTATATATTTCAACTAGCTGACCCGGCAAACGTTGTTTTGCCATATAAATAAATAAAAAAAAAGGAAATAGATTCTGGCCGATTCTCATAGATACCGGATAAGCACAAAAAATTTCATCAAAATCGGTTAACCCGTTTCGGAGGAGTATGGCAACGAAAACTGTGACACGAGAATTTTATATATATTTCAATTATTTTAGATTTTATTTCTGAATGAAAGTGACATGAAAGTGTGTTTACCGTATAGTGGTGATTGAGGTCGTATACGTTATTGCGATATTTTCGAGAAAGGTTTCAAGTAGGTAGATGCTATCTTTTTCGTATAAACATTAAAATCTAGCGGCAAATAAATAAATTACAACCTTTTGTTTAACTACTAAAAATATATACAAAGGCTCCGAGTAGAAACACAAAGAGATTCGCTTTCGACATCCGCTGTTACTTAAAAAACTTATTTCTTTAATCAAAGCATTTTATTGTTGAAAGGGAAAGTTTATTTTTCTCCATAGAAATAGCCAGGCGACTGCGAAACAGTTGGCAACTTGTATTACTTGGGCTTCTTTACACAATTTCGCAAGCTAATTCAACAGGTATGAATTAAATGCAAAAGGGCTTTAAGGTGTCAAGTCGCTTCGTAACAGCCCGTTCACACATGGTCCGTTTTACTGGATACGTTTTTGTATGGTAAATACGTATACTGAATACTGTGCCATATGTGAAGTCGATCATACAACTTCATGCGCCATCGATGAAAAAAAATCGTATCCGGTAAAACGGACCATGTGTGAACGGGCTGCAAGGCATGATTTGTGCATCAGATTTTCCCTTTTCTCATTAATCGTCATGTCTTTTCATTTCTATAGATCGGAAAGGAATGTAATGCGTGATTTTTTACTATTAGTCGTTTTTGCTACGCATTTTGCTTTAAATAGCATATTGCAAGCTATTTTTGTGTTGCATGTGTACTGATGAATATAACTTAGTTGTCTCTAGATGTTTAAGTTTTACAGGGTTTCCTGACTAAAATGGCTTTTAATGCTTTAAACTTTTAAAAACTCGTATCTAACTATACATCATCAAATAAATTATAGAAATAAGTAAATAGTTCATAGAAACCTGGACTTAATATTGGTAACCTTAACATCGTAGAGTATATTCAATTGTCAAAATCTCAATTTTACATTGCAATATTTTCATAGTTCCAAGCTTAGCAGAAAATTCGAAATTATTAGCTTGGTCCACACCGGACGATCCCGCAATCTATGATCCAGAATCGTGGAGCTTGGAACTTGGATCATACTAGCTAGGCCGATCCCGTTTTGAAAATTTTCGATCCTAAACCTACGTTCTAACTGATTCGTGACATTCAGTTATGCAGATATGGAGGCACACGTACAACGCGATCCACACGAGCGTTTACACCGCGCGCCAAGCTCCTGAGGCGCCTTTGATCATGGCCAAAAAAACCGACAACATACGGATCGCGCGCGTCATGGAGCGCGCTCCCCAATGCGTATCCTTAGATCGCGCGCTGTACGTCCACACCACCCGCACATTTGGATCGCGGTCTTGCCTTTGATAAAAAATAAATATACATGTAAAAATGGTTGCGTATGCGCCTCTCTTTTGATCGTGTCACAAAAACCGATTCGATGTGGGTATGTATTGCCTAAACCCAAAGTCAAGTTTTGTCCATTTTCCAGACAACGCTTACATTGGGTTATGGCTCAAACTACTATAACTGCTAATGTAAATGTGAGTCACCGTAATCTCATAAGTACTTTTTGAATAATTTCGGGCTTTGTCAATATATTGAGTTACGGTCTATCTTTGTAGAAAGTAAGAGGGTTTTTATGTTTACCATCAGCGGGTGCCAGTCAGGCGCCGCCGCAGTGATGTCGGGGGAGAGCCCGGTGCCGGCGCGGCCGCGGCAGAAGCATATGGTGCACTGGTTCCGCAAGGGGCTCCGGCTGCACGACAATCCTTCGTTGAGGGAGGGGCTGACTGATGCCGCAACCTTCCGCTGCGTTTTCATCATCGACCCCTGGTTCGCCAGCTCTTCCAATGTTGGCATCAATAAGTGGAGGTGAGCTTCAATTTTCGAATATCATATGGTGCATATTAACTCTTTAAAGAAGCGTTCGCGAAAACATTATCAAGGATATCCATATTATAAGAGAAAAGTATTTATTTATAATATCCTTCAACTGTTTTCGTTATCCTAGGCTGTAGTTGCTTTGAGACGTGACAGCTTTGTAACAATATCTAAGATCATAAGTATCTGCAAGTCTTTGCCACAAGAGAAAAATAAATTGAAAAAGTTTGTAATTATCTTATCTTTTATCAGTTTTCCATATCCCAGACTTTAGCTGCTTTGGTGTGTGCCAGCTTTGTACCACTATCTTACATTCTTCTATTTTCAGATTCCTCCTGCAATGCCTCGATGACTTGGACAACAGTTTGAGGAAGCTCGAGTCCCGGTTGTTTGTGGTGAGGGGACAGCCAGCTGATGCTCTGCCGAAGTTGTTCAAGGAGTGGGGCACCACGGAGCTGACCTTCGAAGAGGACCCGGAGCCGTACGGCCGCGTGAGGGATCACAACATCATGTCCAAGTGCCGGGAGGTCGGCATCAATGTCAACTCTCAAGTGTCGCATACGCTCTACACCTTAGACAAGTAAGTTGACTTTAAAAGTTAAATTTGTGTTTTCTTTTTGAAACATGTAGTCTTACTTCTGAAAAAAAAAATACTAGAGGTGGCATCTAGACAATAGCAGACTTTATTAGGTGCTTAGAACCTTGTCGCATCTTTTGCCAATCTGTTATTTGGCAAAGTCACCAAATATCAGGTCCAGCATATGCGGTACTTGTAAAAGTGGTTGTTAGGGTTTTGTCTGTTTCTGATGCTTAGAAGAGATTTCACAAATTTCAAAAAATCTTCTTTTATAAAAAGAAATCCTACGTAAATGAAACTACACGCAACTGCTGGCAAATTTTAAACTAGGAAAAGTCACCATAGTAAAAATAAAATAAAAATAAAATCGATTTATTTCAGACGTTATTAATTATGTTATTAATTAATTAAAGTCCATATGTTATTAATTAAATTAGAATTAGAAAAACCTTATGACAAAATTCTTAGCATATAAATTTAAGGAAATACAATTATGAAAAATAAAATAATGGAAATCTGTAACATAATTTTCACTAATTATAATTAAATAAAAGTAAATGAAAACAGGAAACTTTATGCAATCTATAAATGAAATTAATAACAATACATTCAAGTAAAACTTGTTTTAATGAAAATAAAAGTTATTATTATTATTCTTTTTTCAAATATATGCTCTCCGAGGAGGTTAATAAGTGTACGGGCCGAAGCCAAGTACTAATAATTAATGGTAATAATAATAATTATTATTATACATTAAAATTAAAAATTAAATCCATATGTTTTGTTAAAACAATATAGAAAAAATATATAGAATTATAAAATCGTTTAACTTAGTTGATATAAATTAACATCAATAACTAATAAATTAAAATTAATAAAATAATAAATTAAAATCAATAATTAATAAATTAAAGTCAATTACTAATAAATAAAAATCAATGAGCACTTAATAAAACATCAACAGCAATAATTAAATTAATTTAAGTATCTACCTGATATAATACTAATAACAATTCTGTAAGGATTAGGACATACACATTTAAAATAAATTACAAAATCTTTTTAGCTTCGCAATGAATGGTTTTGTGCTAAATGCCTATGTTCGGCATATTTTTTTGTTGTAAGCTTCTAGCTTCTTTGAAAGAATATGGCTCAGGGTCAAAAGTAATTGAAAACAAAACTTATACGTGTATATAATTAAGTACTAATTAAGTAATGTTATACGTGACATGAAACAGAAGAAACAAAAAGAAAATTTAATGTTTTGCAACAAGCTGAAACCGTCTTTTTCGTAGCCTTTTTTTGAATTTTGAATTCCTTCCCAAAATTTCGGCTGGCTTTTATCAGGAAATTATTTATTATTTTCCTAATAATAAAATTACCAAATCAATTCAATCTGTAACTTATTAAATTTAAACTATTATAGAAACATGTTCCCACGATTGCCATAAAATCTGCATGACAATTTGTGATTAAAATTATCAAAATTATACGATTTGTTTTATTCAAGCTTTTGTTTACATTATTTGTTTACTAAATCTAATATATAAAATTCTCGTGTCACAGTTTTCGCCATACTCCTGCGAATACTCCTGCCATACTCCTGCGAAACGGCTTGACCGATTATGATGAAATTTTTTGTGCTTATCCGGTATCTATGAGAATCGGCCAACATCTATTTTTTATTTATATGGTAAAACAACGTTTGCCGGGTCAGCTAGTTAAATATATGAAATACTTATTATTCGATTTTTTATTTTACACAATTATATTTGTCATGAGTTTTAAAAATATAAATAACCTGTTATGCATTAAAGCATTTCCAAGACATTGACGGTTCTATCTAACGAACTTTGTCATAGTTTATTTTAAAAAAGAGATAAAGAGGTTAAATGTGATATAAATGTTTTCTATACATTCCTCATAATTTCTACCTACTATATAAAAATCGTTTAAGTAATTCTTAGACATGTAGCCAGCGGTCATAATCTTAGTAAATACACATATGGGGCTATATTCAGACCAAATGGCAAAACGTTAAACTCATAAAGAGTGTTATAAAAAAACCGTAGGTATTTTCAAGATTGTTCACGTATATTCAGTAATAAAAATGCATCTTTTTGTCAATAGTAGCCATGTTACAGGTTTTAGAAACTAGATTAATAGCAGTTTTAGTTTATACTGAGTTGTCAAAATGTGTTTGTTCAATTTCTTAAGGTTAATAATGAAACATTATTTAAAGTTTCATTCAGCTGTAACACTTCCGAGTTTGAAGACAAATCTTTGCCTAGAATGTCTAATTATTCGTTTTTTTCTGGGTCTGAATCAAGAGCAATCGTTGTGTTGGCTCCTCTAGTGGGTTATTATTTGTGTCCTTGGAAGTCCCCTATTTATGTATATTCGCAAATATCGTTCGTATTTACGACCGAAGCCGATTTCTCGACTTGTTAGGCTAAAATAAGAAGTTACTAATTGAGTTCCCTTGTTATGTATGATCGATCATAGAGCTTTGTTTTAGGAAAATACTGACATTTTATACAAAAAGATGGAATAAATGAAGCTAGACAGCTAGTCAGACGATCCATGATGAGGATAACCGCTGAATAAGTGTCAATCGGATTATGTCAACATGTAGAGAGTTGAGAGGTAGAGTTGCTCCTACCCGTGACGGACGTACCTAATACAATGATCACGTTACTTCTCACGAAAGAAACGATTTTCTTAAAATACTTCATTGAGTCCCAGCTACCAACATCGTGAGTTTACTAAAGTTACATCATAACAAAACAACACGTTAAAAAAATGTTGAAGCTTATATTTGCGCTTCGTTATATGGGTTCAGCGAACAAAGTATTAACGCGTGGCATTGCACGTGGCGCGCCAGGCGTTTGCATGCGACCGCTTGCTGTTCGCGGGTATATAAAGGCTATACACAGTTATAGGGCGGGCTATTGAGAGTTCTGTGGAAACTCACAATACGTGTAGGTACCTACTTTTGATCGGTTTAACGTGCAGTATTCGTCTGCTAGTGATTTCTTTGACGGTTCCATATTTCGGATATAGGAATGTTTGATTCGGTGACGTAAGAACTACTGAAGGAAATTGGAAAAAATTGTCTGTCTCTATATTTATGAAGGGAACGCCTTTCTGTCTGCACGTTCGGGGTTATATGCGAAACTCCTGAACAGATTTTGTTTTTTTTTTAGCAACAGTGTAAAAGTAGTTCTCGTGTATAGTAGTAGTAGGTTGTTGTCAACGATATAGAATATATCGATTTAATCAGTCTTCAGCTGTAAGGCTACAAACTGGACGGCAGCGACAGCGGCGCGGGCAGCGTTTTTCGCGGCACGATTGAAAGTATTGAGTTTGTATGAAACCGCGGAATATCTATCTATCTACGTTGTTGTAAGAGTATTGCAGTTCAATGACTGCATTAGCTGCAAATGGTAGCGACAGACGACAGCGACCGTGCCGGCGACCGCAATTGACCCACATTTTGTATGACGAAAGGTTAGGGTGACTCCCGCCCACGAATATCCGGAATGTTTAAACTTATAATTCATCTTTTCGTGCACCTCAGTCGAGGCGCATGTATTTTTCGGTCGCTAATTTATAAGACCGATTTGTTACTCAAACGTAAACATGAATTTTTGACAAAAAAAAACGTATTTTTGTTGTACTCTTCCTATTAAATTTACAAAGTATTTTATTTTATATAAAAAAGTATATTTGCAGTCACAAAAGTAAATGGAAGTAAACACGAAGTAAGCAATTGTAATTTAAACGCTGAAGGCGGACAGCCCTATCGCATGTGAACGGACCGCGGAGCTGCTGTAGGCATTTATTTCAAAGATGCGGCCGAGTTGCATTACTTTAGATATCTATACTATGCTAAAACTAAGTGATGTAGCGAACTAGGGGGGAACCTAGAATATAAATACATGCATAGATAAACGCCCAGACCCGTTTTTTTTATTCTTGTTCCGTGCGGGAATCGAACCCGCAACCACTGGCGTCTATATATAGGATAGGTTAACCCCATCGCCAAAGTGGTCGTCAAAGTATTGAATGACGATCTTGAATTTTTATACAGATCTTGTAAGCAATAAATGTTATAAATCACCATACAGTTGAATTGAAAGGTATCCTTGTAGTATCGGATCTTAGTTTTGCACAATCCACTTTCTAAGTTCGAAATTATAGGCCTTCAGCTGTGACGGTCGTATGTGGCTTCTGGGTAGGTTTGATTATGAACGAGATTAATAATTACAGTCGAGCCTCGGAGTTGTTCGTGATTGAATAATCATAGACGATTTATTATTGTATCATTTTTTTAGGTACATTTAGCCTTATAATGCTTAAGTATTGCTGTAGTATGTTTCAAGTCGCCTTGCACGCATCTATGTGTGCATGCGCTTGTCACTGTGTAGCTTAATTTTGTGTGGCTGTGGCTACACGTCGTTCTAACAACACGTGTTTTGAATACGAACATTGAACATGTTAAAACTATAAATACTTAAATCTGCAATCTTTAGAAGCAAAGAAAAAAATCTCAAGTCAGCATTCAAACAATTTTTCTGTTAATGCTCTATTTATGCTACATATTTTGACGCTCGCAATGTTACTACATTGGTTGAAAAGTTCGCGGCCTGGCCATTAAAAAAAAAACTTTTCTTATTTTTTCTGCCGTCATTTTGAACTGTCATTAGTCAATTGTCAGCCCGAGAATTTTCAATTTGATATCTTGTTTAAATAAAATTTTACGAACAATATAAATACGTGTGTAGAACAAATTTTCACTAATGGAGAAATTTGAACAACGTGCTGTGATTAAATATTTGTTTAAAAAAAGATTAACACCAAAGGAGATCCATGATGACATGCAAACAACATTAGGGGAATCTGCCCCGTCTTATACCACTGTGAAAAAATGGGTTGCAGAATTTAAACGTGGACGAGAGAACATCGAAGATGACCCTCGCTCCGGCAGGCCAATGACGTCTACGACCGAAGAAAACATCAATAAAGTGTGTGATCTCATATTGAAAGACCGTAGATTGACTATCAGAGAAATTGCAGACACTATAGGCATCTCATATGAACGAACGCAAAACATCATTGTCCATGAACTCGGCTTTTCTAAGGTTTCGGCTAGGTGGGTCCCCAGATTGCTTTCAGTAGAGCAAAAGCGAATTCGACTCACGATTTCTCGCGACTGTTTGGAGATGTTCGAGGCTGATCCACAAGGTTTTCTTGACAGATTTGTGACAATGGATGAAACCTGGGTTCACCACTATACCCCAGAATCAAAACAACAATCCAAACAATGGAAAAAATCAGGTGAACCATCTCCGAAAAAAGCAAAGGCAATTCTGTCGACTGGCAAGGTGATGGCATCGGTTTTTTGGGATGCTAAGGGTGTCATTATGGTGGACTACCTTCCAAAAGGCGAACCAATAAACTCTGCGTACTATAGCACCCTTCTGCGCCGTTTACGTGAAGAAATTAAACAGAAACGCCCAGGATTATTGAGAAAGAAAGTGTTGTTTCACCAGGACAACGCCCGAGTCCACACGTCTGTCGAGTCTATGGCTCAAATTCGTGATTGTGGTTTCGAATTGTTGCCACATCCAGCTTATTCTCCTGATTTGGCACCTTCGGACTTTCATCTGTTTCCAAACCTGAAAAAACACCTCGGTGGGCAGAAATTTTTAACGAATGAAGAGGTCGAAGCCGCTGTTAACCTATATTTTGAAGAACTTGAGGAATCTTTTTTTAAAACAGGTATGGAAGCTCTGGAAAGCAGATGGAAGAAGTGCATAGAGCTAAATGGAGATTACGTCGAAAAATAAAAATATTTTTGTATGTACTTTATTCTGTTTTCTTGACTAGGCCGCGAACTTTTCAATCCACCCTCGTATCTTAATCCAACGGGTACTTCCTGTTGATATTGAATCATGAAATTTTGCAAAAACTTAGGTACAGTACACATAAAATCAGAAATGAGATCGAAGAGGTTTTTAAGAATCTATATATTTTCAAGAATTATATTTCTTCTACACTTGGCTCACCATCTTCCAACCTTCCCAACCCAATTGACAAAACACATCTCCAGCAACCCATGTTTATTCCTAACCCTTTGCCCCCAGGATTATCGAGCTGAATGGTGGTAAAGCTCCGCTGACGTACCACCAGTTTCAAGCCCTGATCGCCAGCATGCCGCCGCCGCCGCCCGCTGAGGAGAGCATCACTAAGCAGACCCTCAACGGCGCCTGCACTCCGGTCACGGATGATCATAATGACAGATTTGGGGTGCCGACGCTTGAGGAACTTGGTTAGTGGACTGGTGTTGATTTTCCAAGAATTCTTTAATAAAACGTAACGCGAGTTTTTAAAGACACAGAAACTTTTAGTTTTATTTTTATTTTTGTTATTATATGCGATATAGCCGGTAAAAATGTTTTATTTAAGATTTTATTTAAGCTTCGCGCGGTTTTATCGATTTTAGCGGTATTGATTTTTGGAAATATAGCCTAATTCCTTAAGAATTAGGCTACCAAATGTATCAATAAAATCGGAAGAGTCTTTTCTCTGAGTGATGCGGTAGTAGACAAGGATTTATACAATTAGGCTCATAACCCTCCAACGAACTGGAAAAGGTTTTGTTAATGCGGCGTTTTCGAAGTAACTGTATGCAAGGCTTGCGTATCTGTCGGCTTACTTCAGTGGTACAATCTAAACTTTAAATTTAATTGAACGTGCAAAAAATCTAAAGAAATTGTATGAGAAAAATAATTTGTGCCGTCGCGATCTAGATTTTGTTTAAATAAAATATGACTGTGAGAACCTACTTTTTTAAATAATCATTAATCAAGCCAAAAATCTATTAATCTTATATGTCACATTTCAATGGATATATCTAATTATAAGCTACCATAATACTGATTATGACTTATTCGTCAAAGAGTCAGTTTAATCAATCATTAACTGTATAGATTAGGTAACGGGAAACCTTGCGAAATGAATGGGAATTATAACAATAAGTACCTTATGTACAATAATGTAATTAAAGACAACACTTTGAAACTAAGTGAGTTAATATTTGTTAGCTTAATTCGAAAATGATTCGGTTTTTGATTATTACGCGATCGGAATATACAATTACTTAAAATTAATTAAGATACGAAGAATTTTATTTATTTTATTTTAGGTGGCTTCTAATAGTAGGTCAATATTAAAATTCAAAAAGTTTTATTCACCTTAGGATTTTTTTATTTTTCTGCCTACCCCATAAGGGAAACAGGCGTGAAGTTATGTTTGTTTAGTCATAGTGTCATCAGCACAACGACCTGGCACCTCTAGCAGCAAAGAATTCAAATGATTTATTTTATGCGTGACCTTGTTTGGTGGTAGGATTCATCTAGCTAGCGGCCACCATTCAGCTATCCGATTTCTTCCGGCAAAGCTGTGTGAAGACCCAATTCCTAATAAATAAATAAATAAATAATAAATATTTCTGACACTCACACAACATTATCTAGCCCAAATTAAGTTTCTTAAAGAACTTGTGTTATGGATACTAGATAACTGATATACTTAAGAAATATATACACATACATATTGAATAAATACATATTTTTTATTAGAATAAACTTAAATAAACATATAAACTAAGTATGTTCCTTTTGAACACTTTCAAGACTTACTCGACAATTATGAAACAAGTATTCAGTCCTCGCTAGATAAAACTCTAATTATAGGCGATTTTAATTGTCCTGGCATCGATTGGAGTAGCAAATATTCTACAAACCTAAATCAAAAGGAACGTGCATTGCGTGAATTTGTTGAAAGATTAGACTTAGCCCAATCAAATACCGTTCTTAACATTAAAAGTAATATTTTAGATCTCGTATTACATAACTCCCAGACGTCTTGTACCACTCAAGAAACTGCCGAGTTGAGCCGTCGAGATAATTACCATCCTCCTGTAGAAATCACTTTAAATTATTGTAAACAAACAAATTTAAAAATTAATGATGGCATTAGATATAAATTTTACAAAACGGATTTTGATGCTTGTACCTCCGATCTGCGTAAAATATGTTGGGATGACTATGAAGATCTAAGTTGTGATGATTTTCTTAATTTTTTTTATAAACAACTCTGGGAAATAATTAAAAACCATACGCCAACTTCTAAATCTAAACGTTCATGGCCTTCATGGTTTTCCTTTGCTTTAATTAAAATGATGAAAGAAAAGCATAAATTTCACGTGAAATATAAAAAGTTTGGCAACCCTCGTGATTTTGATACATTTTCCTTAATTAGATCAAGGGTTAAGAAAGAATTTGACAAATGCTACCAAACTTACCTGCGTAATACAGAAGAAAATATTAAAACAGATCCAAAGGCATTCTGGAGGTACACAAAATCTAAAAAAATTACACACGATTTACCAAACCAAATGAGCTATGACTCAGTGAAGGCCAATAACGGTAATGATATAGCCAACTTATTTGCCATGCACTTTGCCTCTGTCTATAGTCAAAAATCTACAAATACATACAGCCCTGAATTTCCAGAAATGAATAATAATAGTATTTCCTCAATTCACATAACAGAAAACGATATCGTAACGGCTATTAAATCCCTGGACGTTTCAAAAGGTGCTGGACCTGATGGAATACCAGTAATATTTGTCAAACATTGTGGCTTGGCTTTGGTTCGACCTCTGTTTATAATTTTTAACAAAAGCTTAGTAACTGGAAAATTTCCTGCAGTATGGAAAATTTCCAAAATCGTTCCCATTTTTAAATCAGGGAGCAAACACGATGTTAAAAACTTCCGACCTATTAGTATAATTAGCTGTTTTGCAAAAATTTTTGAAAGCCTCATATACAAACATTTATATTTTAACCTCAAATCAGTCATAAGTAGTAGGCAGCATGGATTTTTTACAGGTCGATCAACTACCACAAACCTTCTGACATACACTCATCATTTAAATATAGCTTTCAATAATCACATACAGACTGATTCTCTATATACTGATTTTGCCAAAGCTTTTGACAAGGTTGACCACAAGATTCTCTGTTTAAAAGCACACCACTTAGGCATACATGGTACACTCTTATGTTGGCTTTTTTCTTATTTATCAAATCGGTCCAATGTAGTTACTGTTCATGGCTTCGAGTCAATGCCCTATGTATCCATTTCTGGTATTCCTCAAGGATCAAATTTAGGACCACTTTTGTTTAACATATACATTAATGATCTCATTGAATCTTTTACATGTAACTGTATAGCTTACGCGGATGATATTAAAATCTATCAGGATGTTGTTAACCAAGACGATGCCTTAAAATTACAAAATAATATCGATAAGTTACACAAGTGGTGTGATAAAAATAATATGTTTCTCAATATAAAAAAATGTCTCGTGATCACTTTTACTAAAAACAAAAATCCGGTACAGTATTTATACAACATCAACAATGTAGCAGTTAGTCGACAAAATATAGTTAAAGATCTTGGTGTGTGGCTGGATTCCAAATTAAGTTATACACATCATTATGAATACTTGGCGTCTAAAGCTAATAAACTCGTTGGTTTTATTTTCCGCACAGCTAAACCCTTTCGGAGGCCAGAGAGTTTAATAAATTTATATTATTCACTTGTAAGAAGTATACTGGAATATAGTGCAATTACCTGGTCTCCTTTTTACAATATCCATATTGACAGACTAGAAGCTATTCAAAGACGTTTTCTTAGTAACTTGTGTTCTAAGTTTGATATGAGACGTAAGCTACCGACATATGAAGTCAGGCTTGAATTTTATCGTGTCGAAACACTGCTGTCAAGACGTAAACGCCTTGAACTGTGTGTAATTCACAAAATATTTAACAAATGGGACGCCTCGGATTTGTTAAGTCAGTTTTCACTAAAAGTTGTAGGTAGTCAGAGGGTAAGAACCTTGTTTTATTTACCTTTTTGTAATAATAATGTTACTTATAATGATGCTGTGTATCGCATGTGCAGATCCTATAATGAAAATTGTAAAAATATTGATATTTATGCTCAAAACCTAAATTCTTTTCTCAAAATTTCAAATATGTAAAAATGTTTTTGTTCCTTTTTTTTTAGTTTGTTTCAGTCGCAAGTTAATTGAATTGCTATTTGAGTTTTTTTTTTATTTTAACTTTTTTTAAGTCATTTTTAGTTTTAAGTAAATATTATGGTGTGTGCCTACTATATTAAAATTGTGTTATTTAAATGCTGTGCATAACAATTATTGGGGTGCAATTTTGAATGTGTTATATTAAAATGTAAAGTGCTATTTATAAAGATTGTACTCTGTTCGTTGTGCCTTTAAATAAATAAATAAATTAATAAACATCCATGACTTGACGGCTAATATCTGTGTTCATCACACAAATATCCGCCGCCGCCGGGATTCGAACCCAGGACCTCTGGCATAGAAGGCAATGTATGTTACCGCTACACCAGCCGGTCGTCTAATGTATGCTTTTATTTTATACCTGCGGGGCTAGCATGCTACCGTCGACAACGATAAATCGGGCCTTTTATTTTCTTAGAATATGGTATTTAGTGTATGTAATTTATTAAGATTATGACATATTTGGTTCTGTGGTCTTAATCATGGTATCAAACCGAGTAATTCTTTCTATTATGGTGGAGCTTACATAATAGGATAAAATAACAAAATAATATTTATCTTGTCGATTCGAGTATTTATCGATGTGACCATGCTAGCACTATAGATCGTCATTTATCATTAGATGTTCTTAAGGTCACCTATCTTCTTGTGTGTCGAATGACTTTAATAAGGTCTTTAATAATTAAAGGTTGAATTTGACATTTGAAGTTGAAAGAATATTATGGGAATCGGTTCAACACGTACACCTACAATTCAAACAGTTTTGCCGAGAAGACTATATCATCTTTAAGAAAACACTTTTCAACCGGATTTATCGCGTATAATTCAATTTTACCTTTTAACTCGACGTTGCGGTGTATTTAAAGACTGCGACGACCGCCTGAGATAGTAGGCGTCAGCTATTAAAGTTATAAATCATCGACTCCGTCTGTTTTCAACCGACTTCCAAAAGGAGGAAGTTCTCAAATCGTGTGTATGTTCTGATATTTAGGACAATTATGAATCGATTTTGAAAATTCTTGTTTCATATGATTACTCATATGATAGATACTTTAGAGTTGGTCCCATATAAATTTCATCGAAATCAATTGAGAACTTCTTGGATAGTTTCAAATTTAAAAAAAATATGTATGAGTACGGAGACCTTGACGACCTTTATACTTTAGCCAAAGTTTTGACTTGAAGTCGGTTTTTTTAATGCTATGCATCTATCTGCCTGTTTTAAACTAGCGCGGTTATTTTTACTATAATTTAATTAAAAATCGGAAATTGTTGTAATAACCCCGTAAATTCATTTAGTAAATTTTTTTGTCACACCACAGGTTTTGAGACGGAAGGCCTGAAGCCGCCAATGTGGCTGGGTGGGGAGAGCGAGGCGCTCGCTCGGCTCGAGCGGCACCTCGAGCGCAAGGCCTGGGTCGCGTCCTTCGGCAGGCCCAAAATGACCCCGCAGTCGCTGCTCGCCAGCCAGACTGGATTGTCGCCGTATTTGAGGTATGTTCTTGCAGATTAAAGTGCAGTAGCAGGTCGCATCTGTTTGAAGTGTACTCAGTTTCGACAGGTATTCATTATTGTGTGAATTGGCTGAAATAGGACAATGACTGGCGCACTATCGAACTAATAAGGGCCCAGTTGTCGAAATGTAAATCTACTTTTTGTTTATCTAAATATATCTACATAAATTACTTAGTCTTCGGAAGTTCAATGTATGTTGTATAAGGAAGATACCTACACAACTGGACGCTCACTATTATTGTTAAATTTCAGGACATTTCACCTTTTATATCAGTTTGCCCATGAACTCTAAAATAGATGCCACGCTAGATAGGTTATTATTTTTCATTGCCATTCATCTGCTCACCTCATGTATACAATTAATATGCTACGGCCGTCTATCTCCAATACTTCAAACCCTACAACTTAACACAAAATCTCTTCACAGATTCGGCTGCCTCTCAACCCGCCTCTTCTACTACCAGCTCACGGAACTCTATAAGAGGATCAAGGGCGTGCGTCCCCCCTTGTCCCTGCACGGACAGATACTATGGCGCGAGTTTTTCTACTGCGCCGCTACTCGCAACCCTAACTTTGACCGCATGGAGGGCAACCCTATTTGCGTGCAGATCCCGTGGGAGAAGAATCAGGAAGCTTTGGCTAAATGGGCGAGCGTGAGTGTTTTTGAATTGTAACTGAATTGTATTGGGGTAAAATTGTTTTTTTTTTAGTCAGTGTCATTTAGGTTTCCTATAGTGTTTTTGTAAATCGAGGAGTCCTGGGAGCAAAAGAAAAACATAGAATGTGCCAGCTGCTTCTCTTCCCAGGCAAACTGTAAAAGTCAGTTGAGGGACGGAGGTTTTATTGACGTTTTTGTGGGCGATAGGCTGACCCCCTATCACTGCAAGTCTCTCTCCACCATTTTAATGCCTCTAAATTTGTCAAATGTGACATCAGATGGTTTATGGCTTCTGGTGTTCTGCCTACCCCAAAAGTGATACAGGCGTGACGTTATGTATGTATGAGTCCTGTGATGTTTCAAGTTTGACAGTTTTAGTGCCTATTATGTTCTTTCCCTCCTTTAATCGGTTCCGTTTCATACCTACATTGCGTAATTTAAAAATTAAATTATTTTTTATCTGATTCAGAAATTCAGATTGAATTCTTATGAATTCAATTTAAATTTTATATTGATTAATGTTTGAAGTTCTATATGATTTTATTTTCTATTATTTATGTGGAGTCCATCCCAGGCTACTTTTTATTTCAGCCCTTTAGGAAAAAAATAACTATACGCTAATTCATATATCAGTCTATACCGATTATTTAAAACGAATTCGGAACCACCAAATGTACCAAATAATATAAAAGACACTAAATCAAAGCATGAAATCTCTTTCCGCATGCATCTTTACAGACACGGACAAGGTTCTCGAACAAGGGGTTATTAATATACAAAATAAAATAAGTAATCACTTGTTCATTTTGTTAATTTATAACAGATATCCTTGTTAAATAAGTAAAATTAGTTGATAGTATCAGACTAAGGGATCAGTAGTATTAAAAAGCATAGTTATATAAAGATAAAAACTTAGACTATATAATGTATTGGACTATTGCATTGATGAATATGTTCCTTTGCACAGACAATCTTCAAAACGTCGTTATCCAAAATGGTACAGTCCAGCTTTAATTAAAATTATTAAAGAAAAAAGTAAAGTGCACTCTTGATGGAAACGCTACGGTAATAGGTTAGATTACGACGAATTTTCTCTTCTGCGTGCACGTGAGCGCCGAGTTCAAAAACTTTGCTTTAAACAATTTACAGAGACGTGTGAGGAAGGCATTAAAAAGAATCCAAAAGTTTTCTGGACATATGTGAAAGCTGTTCGGGGAGGATCAAGTTACCCTAAGACTTTTAGTTTAGGTGACGAAAAGCTTGAGGATGGTAAAGAAATTTGCGATGGTTTCAATAAATTTTTTAAGAGTGCTTTTGGTACTCCTAGTTCAACATCAAGTGCAAGTACAAGTAATACTAGTTTATGTCCTGAAACTTTATCTAAAATAAGAACTAACCCCGGTGCTGTACGGAAACTGCTTAATAAACTGAATGTAAACAAAGGACCTGGTTGTGATGCCATTCCTCCTCTTTTCTGGTCCTTATGCGCTGAGTCGTTGTCGTTGCCCATCGCTGTTATATTTAATCGCTCTCTCACTGAAGGAATATTTCCTCATAGATGGAAATCGGCACACATCATACCTATACACAAGTCAGGTTCTAAATCTGTCATAGAAAACTATAGAGGTATCTCAATGTTAAACACTGTTGCAAAAGTTTTTGAATGCATAGTATATGATGCTATTTATCCTGTCATTTCAAGGCAAATCCCATTACAGCAACATGGTTTTTTAAAACATCGGTCGACTACAACTAATTTAACGTGTTTCTCCAGTTTTGTACTTGATAATATGGACAGTGGTGGACAAGTAGACGTCGTCTACACTGATTACGAGAAGGCGTTTGATCGTGTAGATCACGTGATTCTTTTAGACAAATTACAGCGACTTGGAATTCATGGTGATCTTCTGCGCTGGATTCAGTCTTACCTTTCAAATCGCTCTCAGGCCGTGGTGATAGGTGGTTACAAGTCGGACTTCATTAATATACCTACTGGTGTCCCACAGGGGTTCCATCTCGGTCCTTTACTCTATAATGCTTATCTATACGACATAAGCACTTGTATAAAAAATTCAAAATTTATTATGTACGCTGATGACAAAAAAGTATATGTTAAAATAAAATCCCTTTCGGACTGCTTAAAATTGCAAGAAGATCTTAATCATCTATTTCAATATTACATAAATAATAACATTACTATTAACGTAAATAAATGTGCCTGTATAACTTTCACTCGCAAAACAAAACCAATAGAGTTTAACTACAATTTTAACGGAGAATTAATAAAAAAAACGAATGCTATTCGTGATTTAGGAGTTTACTTTGATAATAAAATGTTACTTTCTGAACACGTCAACTATGTCACCAGCAAAGCTTATAAAAATCTTGGTTTTGTTTTGCGGCAGTGTAAGGTCTTTACAAATCCAGAAACTTTAAAGTTACTCTATTTTGCCTATGTCAGAAGTATTTTAGAATACGCTGCTCCGATTTGGTCTCCACAATATATCACATATAACCATCGCCTGGAGCGCATCCAAAAAATATTCGTCAAGCATTTAAATTTCCTTAGTCGTAAAAACCCTGGATCATATGAGGAGGGTTGCAGAGAACACGGTCTCTTATGTTTAGATCAAAGGCGCAAAGTGCTGGATATGTGCTTCCTATATGACATCGTCAACAGCCGAGTGGACTGTCCTGAGTTGGTGACCATGGTGACGTACCGAACACCACCATATAGAACTCGACACACTCCTTTGTTGCACGAGCAAACACATCGCACGAACTACGCTAAGAACACAGTTATTTCACGTTTAACACATACCTATAACACAATGTTTGACCAATTAGATATCTTTGCGAGTAGCAAAATTAAATTTAAAAATAATATAATTTCTTACCTAGCATAGTTATACCAACGCTAAGTATGTAAACTGAAATCTCTGTACATTACTGTTACCTATATATATATATATATGTATGTATATATTTTTTTCACAATGCATATGTGTATATGTATGTGTATTATGTTTGTGTACGTATGTATAAGCATATTATATATGTGTATATATTTGTGTGTATGTATATTGTTATAATAATATGTTAGGTACTAATGTGTTGTAAAAAGTTTATATTTGTGTGGCCATATTTAAAATGTATATTACTAGAGTGGTTCAAACAACAATACATGCCTCGATGTACTTATAATATGTTTTTGTGGGAAATCTGTTATTAGCCTTAAGCTTTAGAGATAAGTACTTTTGTAATTAAACTATGTAACGCTGTTGATTTCCAAATAAATAAATAAATACAAACTCTTAAGTTGCACTACTGCGGGCTAATTCAACTTTTTTTTTTTAAATAACTAATAAGTTTTTGGTTCATTTGATAATAAAATGTAGTATTTCGCTTACTCCTTATTCTAATAAAAGTAATTGTTACTCTTTATTTTACTGAAACATCTGTAGCCGATCGTTCAAACCCTTTGGACTCAGCCCTTTACGGTTGAAATCCATAATGCTAGATCACAATGTTTTATTCAATATTAATATACTTACCTGAGTCGTCTCATTAAATTTATGATGAACACAGGATAATGCTCAACATCTGTGAAACTTATACTGTGTAGTCCAAAATACTGTATCCATATTTACAGAATGTTTACCGGAAAGATCTATTAATAGTAGCCGCCATTACATTCAGTTCAGTACCTGTCAAATACAGGAGCTTTAAATCAAATGTAGTGTCATGTGATTCGGATAAATCCGACCGCTTTCATGATACATGAAAAGGTTTACTAAAATATTTACAGTAGCTTTAAAAGTTTTACTCTTGTTTGTTTCGTTCTTTACCATTTTTTTTCATATCTATACTAATATTCATAAGAGGAAACCTTTGTATTTTTGTATGTTTGTATTGAATAGGCTCAAAAAGTATAGGACCGATTTCAAAATTTCTTTTACCATTACTGAGAGGCATTCTTCCGAATCCGTATAGGCTACTTTTTGTCCCGAAAATCCCGCGGGAATCGAAATTGCGTGGGTAAAACCGCGCGCAACAGCTAGTAAGTATTAATTTTGTAGGAGAATAAGTAGTGTTAGAGAATAAGTTTTTTAAACAACTTGTATTTTTTATAGAAAACAACAAGATATTTAAAATTACATGGTTTTTGAAAACATCTTATTATTATTATTATTTGAAAAGCCACACCAACAACATATATACAAAGAATTTCAAGTTATATAGTTAAAAGATAAAAAGTGCTAGTACATATGTCAATAACAGGCATGTACAACGTTGACAAACTGAGTCCAGTAAAAATAAAATAAGTTAGGTATACAAAAGCAGCTTGATGAGTATGAAGTTAAGCAAAAATTCAGAAATATGTCAAAAACTAAAACAGAATATGTAAATAAAATTAAAATTAAATAAGATTAAACTAGATAAAGTCATCATAATAAAATCATTGAAAAAACATTCATTCAGTTTGTTGTAATTAAAAACAAAAATATCAATTATTTTAAAATTAAGTAAAAATAAAAAGTACACAAATAAAAACTTAATTTAAAAAAAAAAACATATATATAATAAACAATGTTTGTATAATAAGAAAAAAATTATACAATTTGACTTATTTGGCTTATTTAGTAATGTCCCGATCATGTGAGAGGTAAGTTAGTATCTTCCGCTGATAGACAGAGAAAGAGTCATGAAATATGTCTAAGTCAGGTATTTTAGATGTCATCAAGTTATATTTAGCAATCATTCTGGGAAGGGGAGAGTGGGCAAGCAAATTTGTCTTACAAAAGGGAATGTGAAACAGCTTCGTTACTGGTTGTCGTGGTATACGTCGCGGTACGGAAATCCTGATGTTTTCGATAAGGTGACAGCAGTCAACTAAATTGTTTACTATTTTGTATATAAATTTAAGGTCAAGAATCTGTCGTCGCTTGTACAAAGAATGTAAATTCAGAAACGCCAACCTATCCTCATAAGATGCCCTGTGCGATATACCAGAAGAATTATATGCCAGATATTTAGTAAAAGAACGCTGTATCGACTCGATCCGTTGTGAGTGTATGCTGTATTGAGGATTCCATACGACAGATGCAAACTCAAGGTTGCTTTTTACTAGGGCATTAAATAAAAGTATTTTTGTTGAATTAAACCTAAAATCCTTGGTATTGCGCTTGATAAATCCAGCCATGCGAGCAGATTTCTCCAGCATAAAATCATAATGTTGTGAGAAAGTAAGTCTGCTATCTAAGATCACACCCAAATCACGAACTACTTTAACTTCCTCCATCACTTCGCCTTTAATATTGTAAGTACTATGAACAGTATTTTTCTTACGGGTAAATTTAATAAAGTTACACTTCCGGGCGTTGAGCGACATGCCATTTACCTGACACCAATCTATCACTCTATCCAGATCTTCTTGTAGTTTAGTCACATCTGCAGCTGAACTAATAGTTTTGTAAATTTTGAGGTCGTCAGCAAAAATACAAAAATCAGAGTGAAGAATGCAATAAGATATATCGTTTATAAATAATGAAAACAGGATAGGTCCCAAATGTGACCCTTGGGGGACACCGGATGTTGAGTGATATGTAACTGACTCAAAACCGTGTACAGCCACAACATGGGGCCTTTTTGTTAAGTAAGACATGAACCATGACAACAACGAACCATTGATGCCAAATGCTTCTAACTTATTTAAGAGCACCTTATGATTTACTCTGTCAAAAGCACTAGTGAAGTCGGTATAGATTGAATCAACCTCAAGGCCACTATCTATTCTCGCAGACAGCTCATTAACAAAATGGACTAAATTGGTTACTACAGAGCGTCGACTTTGAAAACCATGTTGATGACTTGAAATAGAAGAGCTTAGGTGACTCGTGATGACTGGACATAAAAGGTCCTCAAAAATCTTAGCAGGACAGCTCAGCATAGAGATTGGGCGATAGTTAGTCACATCATTTTTTTCACCCTTCTTGAAAACCGGCACGACTTTTGCCCTTTTCCATTCACTTGGAAATTTACCCTGTTCCAAAGATTTATTAAATATGTAACATAAAGGTTTAGCTAGTTCTTCAGCGCATCGCTTCCAGAAGACCGCGGGTATTCTATCGGGCCCAGGACCTTTATGCATATCCAATCTTTTCATTTTGTCTGCAACAGCCGCTTCAGAAAATTTTATTTTCCCTATGCTAAAATTATTACCTAAACAGGCAGAGTTGTCACAAATATGCTGTGTTGAGAAAACGGATGAGAAGTTCTTGGCAAAGAGGTTAGCAATTTCTGATTCATTGGTCGAAGTATAATCATCGAGAAACATTGTTGAAGGAACAGTTGTGTCTCCACTACCTTTTTCTTTGATGTGATGCCAAAAGGACCTAGGATTATTTTTGATATTTGTTTCTAAGTTTAGTTTGTATTTAGTATGGCATTCAATAGAGAGCTTATGGCACCTGTCACGGAGGAGATCATATTCATATTTATCACGGGGGTTGTTGTATTTTTTATATTTTAGGCGAAGTTTTTCTTTCTCAGATAACAGCTTTATAAGTGCTTTAGAAAACCAGACAGGATATTTTTTATCTTTTGTTTTGTGATTAGGTACATATTTATTAATAACCGCGTTAAGCTCTGTGTACAACGTATTGAGGTTATCGTCAATATCAGAGGAATAAGGCATCTTATTCAACCAATCCATAGCACCCAAGTCTTTGCGGATTGTATCGTAGTCTGCTTTGTGAAAATTTAATCGAGTGCTGGCTGCAGGATTATGCAAAGAAGGTGTTATGTTAGATATAGTGATATCAAGACAGGGATGTTTGGGGTCTATTTTACTTATGGGATTAAGGGAAAGGTTACAGTTAATGCCTCTGATGGTGGTTAAGATAAGATCTAAAATTCTATCGTCCTCATTAGATGTATAGTTTATTTGGTGCAGATTATTGCAGGAAGTGAAATCAATAAAAGATCTACCTAACGGACAACCGAAATTGGATGGAGTTGTAGGTACAGCACCATTGCTTTTAACCCATTTAATGAAATTTAAGTTGAAGTCGCCAAGAATGATTACTTCGTCCATTTGGTTTATAATATTATCAACATGCTTGAGCCATTCTGAAAAAGGTAATAATTTAACTGGAGGTGGGAAGTAAACGGTACATAAACATAACTTTCTGTATGCATTACCAACCTTGATTTCGATGGTAACCCAAACATCTTCCATGTCAGTTTCCCAAAGAAGAACCCTTCTTGATTTAAGTCGCTTTGAAACTGCTATCAATACGCCTCCACCGTCTTTTTTAGTTCCTGAAGATCTCAGTCGATCCCTCCTATAGACAACGTATCTGGAGTCAAAAACCTCGCTATTAATTATTCTGCTGTTAAGCCATGTCTCGGTAAACGCAATAATGTCATAAGAATGCAGTAGCGTATTGTTAAAGACTTCATTCGTTTTAGTTCTAATACCTCTCACATTCTGGTAGTAAATATTAACAGCCATTTATAGAGATAAATTCACAATTACATTTTTGTTACAATAATATACAAAAAACTAGAAATAAAAACAATTACTCCATTTTGTTTAAGCTTTCTAGATCACGAATAAACAAAGCTTGGCTTGATTCCGTTTTTCGGGTGTATATTCTCCCATCTCGTACCCAGACAAACTTGTATGACGCTGACTTGGCTTTATGACGTGCGGCGGCGTGGAGACTCTTTTGCTTAGGTGTAAGATGCTCCGCTACGAATACTGATGTAACATTACCACCCATGCCAAGATGCTTGGAATTTAGCTTGTCAGAGTTAGGTTTGTTACGATTAAACCGCAAAACCGCGGCGAGTAGTTCGTCACGGCGTCGCTGGCTTTGCAGTTTTAATATCACCGATCGTGGTTTATTATTATCATTATTAAGCTTGGCCACCCTTGTCACGTGCTGGATGTCACCGTCTAATAGTGGACAGCCTACAACATTGCCAAGCTGTGTGATTATGTTCACCAGATTCTCGGTCTTGTGTTCGGGTACTCCGTTGATTTCAACGTTTTCTACCCGCATTCGCTGCTCGACTAGGTTCATCTTTGATGAAACTCGATGAAACTCGAAATAAATATGTTCCGCATGTGACAGAATCACGACGTAATATATTTTTATGTGGTTTAATGTATTTACACTATAAACAATGATTCTTAAGTTTGAAGAGGAATATAATAAAATACTGTACAGTCAGCGTCAAATTAATATAAGCAAATAGAGCAGCCAAATTTATCTCACATGCGTGAATTCATAAAGATCTATGCAGTCAGAGTATTCATATAGTTGTTAGCATCTAAAGTGATCATTATAGCTAAGCAACAATGTTATCAAATTCATCTAAGCCTTCAGGATGCTCAAATTTATGTTGGCGAACAGAACGTTCAATGGTATCTGGGCACCAAAAATACATTTAATTAAGGTTACTTATCAACAGTGGCTGGTATGACATATTTGTTTCATACATACATAATTTCACGCCTGTATTCCTTATAACAGAACCAGAATACCAGAATAGCATCATACCAGAAGCTATAAAACCATTTGATGTCACCTTTGAATAATTATATTTTTTTTTTTTTTTTTAGGTGACTAAACCCGCGTTTGACCTCAATCTCACCTGATGGTAAGTGACGATGAGGTCGAAGATGAAAGCACACGGGTTTAGGAAGGAACTGGCTCTTTATACAATATTGCCGGAACACATTACCGCCGGAGCGGTAACATTTGGCGGCAGACTTTATATAAAGGGTGGTCGCTAGCCAGGCGGACCCAGAAGGGATCCTACCACCAAGAGAATGATGGAGAGAGACTATTGCAGTGACAGGGAGTCAGCCTAGCGCCCGCAAAAGCGCCAAAAAATCCTCTGTCCTTTAACCGACTTTTACAGCATGCCCGGGAAGTTAAGCAGCCGGCACAATATACGTTTTTCTTTCGCTCCCAGTCCAGCATGGAAGTAATTTTGTTTCAATTACACAAATAAATATGATTTATTAGATATTTCTATCTTTAGGAGGTTTTATTGACGTTTTCGTGGGTGATAGGCTGACCCCCTATCACTGCAAGTCTCTCTCCATCATCACAACACCTCCAAATTTGTCAAACGTGACAGCAGATGGTTTTATAGCGTCTGGTATTCTGCCTACCCCATTAGGGATACAGGCGTGACGTTATGTATGTATGCATGTATTCTATCTTTACGTTAATCTTAGGGAAAGTTTCTTAATAAGTACTACCTATTCGTGTTTACCAATTCTTGTGTTGTCTTTCCACAGGGTCAGACCGGGTTCCCCTGGATCGACAGCATCATGGTACAGCTTCGGGAAGAGGGCTGGATCCACCACCTCGCGCGCCACGCCGTGGCCTGCTTCCTGACGCGCGGCGACCTGTGGATCTCATGGGAAGACGGCATGAAGGTCAGTGGGCTGTGTTCAGTCAGCCACTAACTTTATCTATACCCTGGCAAATAATGAGAGGTTTTCTGACAGCTCATTAAAAAAACAAAACTGTACAAAATTGGTACAAAAGGTTTCGATAGATGGCGCTTTACAAAAGGCAAAGGCGAAGAATTTATTCCACGATGCGTTTTTAAAAGTAAAATAAATTAATTGACGTCTGTATCAGAAATTGAACGTATAAATAACCATAGATGGTAGATACCACTTACCTACATTATAGTATACAGACTTAACGCCTTCGGCTTTTTAAAAGTGCCATCTATAGAGGTTTTTTGAACTTATTTTTATGACCTGTCAGAAAACTCCCCATTCAATGCAGTAGGTAAACTGACAGTTCCAGTGTGCCCACTTTAGTGAAGAAAAAAAATAGTGATGTGGTTTAAGTGAATGATTGTTTTTTTTTTACTATAATATCTTAACAATATAGGAAAAAAATGTTGACTCACAAAATATTTTATATTTTCATTTTCTCATTTCTAGAGTGGCTTTACGTCAATTACTTTTTCGTTGTCTTTAAAAAATTGCAAAAAACTAATTTCACTTTTATTTTGAACGTTTTAAAGCACGTTGTATGTTTGGTAATTAATTATTTTCGTTAATGTAACAGCCCGTTCACACATGGTCCGTTTTACTGGATACGTTTTACCGGATACGTTTTTTTTTCATCGATGGCGCATGGAGTGCGCATGGAGCGACTTCACATATGACACAGTATTCAGTATACGTATTTACGGTACAAAAACGGATCATGTGTGAACGGGGTGGTGACTGTATAGAAAAAGTGCAAACCTCAAGTTCACGTATTTATACATTTGTTTAAAATTTTATTCTAAACGAATGAAAAAGATCCATTCCATTTCAATCATTCTCATTCAGTATCTTACACTAAGAAAATTTTAACTGGTCTCATTATTTTTCATTTTGACATTTCGAACTGTCAGTTTACTGCATTTAACTATTTGCCAGGGTATAATATCTCTTTGCCAAATGTATAAACTAGCCGGCTATAATATTAGACTCCACAAAGTCACTAACTCGTTCATGGGCCAATGTGTAAGCTTTTATAATAAAATTCCAACAATATTTAAGATTTACCCTTCGATGGATTTAAGAATACGGTAAAACAAGTGTTCTGTGAAAAGGACTACTATAAGATATCCAAGATGTTATTCTCTGGCTGTAGACTGTAATTGTGTATTTTTAAAAGATGATTGCTGTTGAGTTTCTTGCCACTTCTTCTCAATAGATCGACTTTCCGAAGTGGTGGTAGATTCAGTTTACGTATTTCAAGTGTAGGTATTTAAATGCCCACGTAAAAAATTTTTTGACTTTGACTTGACTGTTTCATGGAGCCACTTAAAGGCGCCTTTTTCCTCAGTTTCTCCTACTAGATCATGAATATCAGTTACCTCTACTACTCACCCAATGTTTTATCTCCTGGGAAAGGTGACCTGGATTCATAGTCTAAACTCCTATAAACGGAGTAACTTTGTGCGTACCGGCGCGGTATAGTTAGACGAAATATGTTTTGCCAATAGCAGGTTTCGCCGAAATTCAAAATTTTGTATCTCCTATAGTAGCAGAATAAATGTAGGTTTGAGTCCGATATATGAATTACGATAACCAAAAAATCTAACTTTAGTCTTTGTCTATTCAGGGTGTTTGATATACATTTAGCCAAATTGAAATGGGGGTAGGTGGGCCTATTTTGAACATACTTTGTTCAAGTACTACTAGCCTATCTCTTATAGTTTATTAAATACTAGCTGCTGCCCGCGACGTCGTCTGCGTGAACGCTATGCAGCACCAAACGCACCTACGATTATAACACTGCTAGCGTGATAATATGTAGCCTATATGTTGACCCGACTTCTTAACTATCTTCATGCCAAATTTGAAGTAAATCCATGCAGTACTTTTTGAGTTTATCCCGGAAAGACAAACAGACAAAAATTCTAAAAACTATATTTTTTGTTTCTGTTTCGATTGTAGATCATACCCCAAATATTCTTTTAAAAAAATATTCAATGTACAGTTTTGACTTTCCTACCATTTTATTATATGTATAGATGGTTGTTTTGCATAATTTTCAAAAAATATCCCAAATTTTCACCTTCTTATCTAAATAACTTTTTTCTTGTATGAGTATCTTCTCAAAATAAATTTTATTCGTGTTTCTGATACAGAATGAGTATTTGATGCAACAATGGGTATTGTTCATTTTTTTTTTACCTATTATTTTTATTGTGTTATATTAATCTTTAACCTATTTTGAGAGACTCAATTGAACAGTTTTGTTAATAAGTGTGTCTATAAATTTATATTGATTTTATTAAATTAAAAACTTATGACGTCATCACTGACATTAACTTTATGAACATGTGTCAGTCAGTAAAAAAACATTGACTGCGTCTGTGTGCTAAAGTCATGTAATGTCACCAAATGGACTGTAAACAAAAACATTTAAAATATTGATTCAAATCAACATCTTAAGCGAATTTGATGCTATCAAGGTTAAATAAAGGTCAAATATATTTTGTTAAAAATCTATAAAACCCCATGTTTTTAAATGTTTTAAATCGAGTTAATTTAAAACATTTATTCCTTATTCCTCGAAACGGTTTTTCATATGAAGCAAATAAAAATAAATGTTATGGTCGAGTGCGAGGCAAAATTTTATCAGTTTCTTTTTTTACATTACAATATAAAAAATTAAAAGAAAAGATGAGAATTTAAAATACTTTTAAAAACTTCCTCGCTTTATCCTCAAAATTGTAATTGAATCTGAACTCTATGCCCTCGATATTAAGTTAAGAATCGGTTCGGGGAATTTGACAGGTTCGTAACGCCTTCTGTACAAACTCCCTGAACGATTCTTTTGTTTTTCGCTTTTCAGAATGGTACGCACAGTACCAACTATGTACCGAACCTAACCAACAACGCCCATCCTATTCCCACTACCTAATCCTGTCAAGACTCGGTTGTCTGGAAGAAATCGCTCTACAGCGATAAGGCCGCCTTTGTGCCAATACTGAATTAAAATGTACCTTTTTTTACTTTCTTTTTTATAATGTTGGTTTACAATATTTTTTTTTTATTTATTTAACTAATTATCCAATCGGCAGGTGTTCGACGAGCTTCTGCTGGACGCGGACTGGTCGGTGAACGCCGGCATGTGGATGTGGCTGTCGTGCTCCTCCTTCTTCCAGCAGTTCTTCCACTGCTACTGCCCCGTGCGCTTCGGCCGCAAGACCGACCCCAACGGAGACTTCATCAGGTACGCACTACTGTACAGTACAATCCGATTATTATGACTCCGCTTATATTGACCAACCGCTCATTGTGACGTGCTTACACAGTGAAGTTTGGTTTTCATATAAATTATATAACTAAGTCGGATATAATGACTTCGCCTTTAGTGATTGTGACCCTTTTTTATCAAAGTTTGTCCGCTTATAGTGACTGACCGTATGATTTCTAACATCTTTGGCAGTGTTCGGGAAAGGCTTTTTTGATTTGAGCCTCAGAGCGTAGATTTACTTATTAAACTACTTATTAATATCTTCTTTGATTTATCTCTATTTTATTCCTCTCTATTAAAATAAATCACATACTAACTTAAACAGTTTATTTATTCTTGCTGTACCTATGCTTTGTATGACGTCCGTTTAGTATGACTTGTTTCTTATTTCCCTTCGATGTCATTATAAACGGATTCCACTGTACATAGATGAATATAACTACTAAAGTATAGATGATCGTCTCGCGGTTTTTGCACTTTAGCGCCATACAGTATCCACTCCAGGAACCTTTTTGACCAAAGCAACCCTAGAATGCAGCCCGGCCGTACCGCGCCACTTTAAAATTTTCAAAATTACTTAGTACAAGTTGTTACTATTGCGCAATTATAATTTGATTCGTTTTATGACATAGGTAACGATTCAAATTAAAATAAGTAATAAGTTGAAATAAACTGCACAAATGATGATGCTATGGGAGTTCGTAGTAATAAAAAAACATGCATCTCAGACAATCCATTTTTTATTTTCATATTTATTTATTTATACTTCATTGCACACTTGCAAAATAATAAAAGAAAAAGAATACATTGTGAAGAATATTTGTTTTTGATATAATAATTATAAGCCATAGATTTGTTAGGGTCATCTTCGCCAAACTAGCTTTTGCCACACAACAAATTGTTCACCTCCTTGCACCAGTCATTCAAAATCAATGCAATTCCTTTTCTTAACTCACTATCTCACTAGAAAGTCAGTATCTTATGTAAAAATATCACTTCACAAAAGTGAAATCTTCGATTCGAGATCGTAAAGACGCGAGGAGTAGAAAACACGAACAAAAGAATTCAGAGACACAAAACACACAGCAAAATAATCAAATGCAACGAGCGCTTGACCTTGAAATGAAATGCATGGCCTTGACTATTATCAGACATACATTTATTTGAAGATTGCTGCATCCTCTGGTTAAGATTCCTTATCATTATCTCATCTATGAGTCTCTCCGCTGGGTGATGAGGTTGAGGCCGTAATCCACCAAGCTGGCCCAGTGCTGGTTGGTGGATGTCAGAACTTTCAAGGTGCCGAAATGGCTTCTGAAAAACCCTAACGACTACTGTATACAAGTATACAGCATCCGGGACGACTGCTTAACGTGGATTCGGAAGCACGAAAGTCGTCGTGAGAAATAAATTATCGCCGAACACCCATCCTGTTACCGACCGCGCCGAAACGTCGCTTAACCTGCGATATCGATTGTATACACAGTAACAACAGCGCCACATCGACCTTGTCTTTCAACGAAGAGTCCTTATGTAAAAGCTGAAGGGGTTTTTGTTTGCTTGAACCTACTAATCTCAGAATACCAGTCTGATTTGAAGAAACCAATACAAGTTACTGTTTTTGAAATCCCGTCTCTAGAAACTCATTATCTGCCGAAAGTTATTGCTAGCTATATAAAACCAAAAACCCATTTATTATTAAAACCGTCTTGAATTCATTTTGTAAGTTTAGGTTCCATTTGGGCCAGTTTGGATTACGAGGATCAAATATTATTTTATACTCATACTTCACCTTATATTTTTTTTTTACTTACATGCATACACAACTCCACGCCTGTTTCCCTTTGAGATAGACAGAGACAAGGGAACACCGATTGCTTCGATCCAGACATACCTCTTTCGCTTCCGCTACGTTCATTAATCTTTTCATACATGATCGCCGGTTACGGGTACTTTAACCTAGACCCTTTTTAATAACGTCGCTACTTTGTTCGACATACATTCGTCTAGGGCGGCCCTTTCCGAGAACACTATCATCATATTTTTACCTATCATACATACATAATGTCACGCCTGTATCCCTAATGGGGTAGGCAGAACACCAGAGGCTATAAAACCATCTGATGTCACTTTTGACAAATTTGGAGGTATTAAAATGATGGAGAGAGACTTGCGTCAAAACGTCAATAAAAACTCCGTCCCTTAACTGACTTTTACAGTATGCCCGGGAAGAGAAGCAGCTGGCACATTCTATGTTTTCTTTCACTTCCAGTCCAGCATGGAAGTCTTACCTATCGAAGTTTTACCTATCACATTATTTATATTCGCAGACGCTACATCCCAGTGCTCAAGAACATGCCTACCCGCTACATCCACGAGCCGTGGCTCGCGCCGCTAGCGGTGCAGGAATCCGCCAAGTGCATCGTCGGCAAGGACTACCCCATGCCTATGGTTGACCACGCTAAGGCTTCCCAGATTAATATAGAGAGGATCAAGCAAGTGTATGCGCAGCTGGCCAAGTATAAACCGCAAAGTGAGTTGAGCTTGTTATTTTTGTATATCTAGAGGTTAAGTCAAGTAAAGTATGCCCCTGGATAAGTGGGTTTTTTTAAACTATTGCATAGCTTCTATCGCGGGCCTTGAGCGTGGGTACCGAATCCAGAAATTTCGTAACGAAAATAACCTAACACCACTCGGACTGGCACAGCGGTGATACTTTGATTTCATAACTTTACATGCGGGCTTTAATAAACAATCAGCGCCATCTACTAGGAACTTGTGGAACTTCATATTAGATCAAACATTACTGCATTAATAAAATAAATAAATAATTATAATTGCATAAGTTGATAAAAAATGCTATGCAATAGCTTTACCGCGGCAGTCTCCGAGTGCCACACGTCTTTTTTTATATTTCTGACACTCACACAACATTATCTAGCCCAAATTAAGTTTCTTAAAAAAGTTGTGTTATGGATACTAGATAACTGATATACTGATATACTTAAGAAATATATAAACATACATATTGAATAAATACATATTTTTGTTAGGATAAACTTGTTAAACATCCATCCAACATCCATGACTTGACGACTAATATGTGTTCATCACACAAATATCCGCCGCCACCGGGATTCGATCCCAGGACCTCTGGCATAGAAGGCAATGTATGTTACCACTACACCAGCCGGTTTGGAAAAATGACTAATCAGAGTTTCCCCCACCTGGTGGTAGGCCTCCATCTGATTTTACCTTTCACATAAAATCTGTCGCCGAATATCACCCTTCCAATCGTGAGAGCGCACGGGTTTAGGAAAGAACTGGCTAGAATATTTATTGTATGCCAGAACAAAGTAAATACTAAAGGATCTATCGAAATTGCAAACGTTTTTACAGTAAACTTTTGAACTAACGTACAGAAGGCCGCAGCGTAAAATTTCCCCAACCAATTTTTAACTTAATGTCGAGGGCATAGAGTTCAGATTCAACTACAGTTTTTGACAGGTTTATAACGCTTGATCTCTGCGGCCTTCTATACATCGCACTTTTATACTTTCGAACTTACAAGGGTTTACTGAGATTTCGTAATTCGAAGTTCAGTACATAGCGGAGTCGTAACAGTGTACTAAACATAAGTTTATCTGTGTATGTTTATATTTACGTTACTATTGAAAATAATAAAAGACAGGATTGCACTTGGAAATAATACGGAATTTTTTTGTATAAGTTATAGAAATATTGCATGATTGAGTAACAAGAGGTACAATATGAGAGATAGTTTTTGCATTGGTTTTTCTTCTCGAAGTAATTTAAAGCAAGTTTTATAACAAAGTGTTAATTAATATTTTCTTTTAATTTTCAGGTACTTTAAACCCACAAGCAGTGCAAAGACCGAACATAACACAGTCTTCACCGAGCCCCACATCAATAATAACCAGCATAAACCAGTCCAACTATCTCTGCAGCCAAACACCCCCCGCCACCACACAGACGACTTCTTGCAAAGAAAAACCAGACGTATTCCAGCTGCCTAGGATACCAACCGAACCACAGAAACCAATCTTTAAACAAGTTGTGATAGTACAAGCCCCCACCACGCTCACAAGCGGAGAAGTCGTCAACCCGCAACGCTCACCTTCCCGAGATGCATACGTCATTAACCACCAGATCGAAGAAGTCTACAATATCAACCAGAAACTCGGCCATGTCTCGGACAAACAAGAGAATTACGACTTTCAGAACCTGGCCATTAATAACTTCATGCAGAGGTATTTGAGCATCCCAGTTGTTTATACAAACCAACATTTAAGACAATCTGAATTGTATAGCCAACATGATGTTAAAGACTCGTATGGAGACGGAAATACTAAAACCTATTTAGACACTTTTAACAATGACAGAGTGCATTTTCAAACTGTGCATCATCCACTCGATAAAATACCACATTTCGTTATCGCACTGACGGAGTCGCGGAATCTATCCGGAGTCGAGAAGATACAGACGGTCACCACAGATGTAACAGATGTAACTTATGAAGAAGAAACAGAAGATAAAAAATCAAAAGAAAAATGTAAATTTGATGACAAAACACAATAGTTTTAAGTTGTATTGTAAGATTAAGTTTTAATATACGTTAGTTAAATGTTTAAACAGTTTTTTTTTACTTTTATAAACTAAACAAATAAATAAAATTGGAGTGCCTATTTCTAATATTGAAATAACCTGTCGTCCTGGTCGTTTTTCGGTAGATACCATTTTATGGCAGAATCTTTTCTTTTATCTCACACAAGAGGCAGACCCACTGCCGTGCAGTTAGCTCATCAAAAAGTGGTTTCAGGTTTTAGATAATGAGAATTTAATAATAATTTGCTTCAGCCTGAATTAATCTTTATTGGTAGCAAAACTGAATAGTTCTTCAGAAATTTCGGTTGGGTTTTGAATCTAAACCCAACCGAATGTTAATAGGACATATGTTCCTTTAACATTAAAGAGCTTTCTTCTCTGTAAAAGCATATTCTTAAAATTTAATTTAAAATAAAATTTGAACTATTCAAAAGCAAGGAGGAATTTATATGTATTTTCAATGGTACCTCTGTTGCCTTATAAGCTTCTGGGGAAGCTTATAAGGCAACATAAGCGTTATGCTCGGAGTTTTCCTACGGGATCCATTTCGATATGCTGTGTTTCGCAAACAAACCAGTCACCGATGTGGTTCGAAGGTTCGTAAAAGGTAAAGTGGTAAACTTTACCTCGAATAACGTAAAGTTCACGAGCGGCGACGACGCAACGTACTCAAAGGTTGATAAAAAAAGACTAAAACCCGACTACTAAAAATACGATCTAAAAGTTGTATGCCACTTTGATTTTATGTTATTAGGATATGAATCTGTTTTGCTGCAATAGGTGGCAAACGATCACGGTATCCTTTAGGTAGGTAAACATATCTTTATACATATCGTAAGTATAACGTCCAAAAGTACATATCAATATTTCAGCAGAAATTATTTTCTTGTTTCATACTTTTTAGAGCTAGTTTTAGTAACTTTACTTTTATTTAACTTGTTTTGGTGTTTAAAAAGTTAAGCTGTACTTATAAAGCTCTTTCATTTGATACACACATGAAACCGTGAAGAAAAAATGATTTTAGTTCTTTATTTTAAGTGACCTAGAGGGCGTTGTAGTCAATTTAACGTGACGTCATGTAGCCTATAACCAGCGGACAATCAAGAGGCTTCCAACGACACCTCATTTGTGCAATTATGATAAATAGTTAAGAACTTATGAGGGGACAGATGAACATCCATACACACATACAGGTCAAAATTATATGCTTCGTCAAAATTATATTATTGTATGCTTCGCCATACTAAAAAAAAATTACCTGCACTCCATAAGGCGGATCAACAATCTGGGAAAGATTGTCGATAGCCATATGATGTCATGCAGGGCCAATCTTGAACTTTATGGTTATGCCCTACAGAAGTACCACTGCCAATAAAATATAGTATGTATTGAAACTGACTTTTATTACTTCATAAACTTGTCCTTACAATAACTTAGTTCTGAAAGTATTGTTAAGTTCACTGTTCTTTAGAAGTAGATGCTCCGATCATAGCTACTGCTTCCATATGTAACTTTAATGCTTTCTTTACTTTTCTTGACTTTTTGACTGGTTCTTTAATTCTCTTTTGTTTATTATTAACTTCTTTATTGATAGTTGCTAGCAATGGCATCTAAAGAGAAGAAAACAGAAATATAATAACCAGAAACATGCTACATGTAAAACACATAAAAAGAACCTACTAAGCCCATTCATAATACGGAATCTGCCAGGGTAGTAACCTATAATTTTTTTAATTGACTGCACAACATTTTCACCTTTAAAGTCGCTTCATGAGTGTGTAGTGAGGAGGTCCCACTTTCTAAGCAAATATTGAAAGTGAAATATGATTGTCTATTGAAATAAATATCACTTGTTTTGAGATTTTTTGACTAAGCAAAATTAACTTTGCTAACATTTCCTTTATTGAATTACAAAATCTTTTTCAACAAAGGATTAGTGTCATCATAAAAAAAACACTCACTGTTTCAGGGACATGAACGTATCTGATGTTACGACTCTGTATAAACAAGTTTTCAAATGAATATTCATTTCCTTGTGGATCACAATATACACAATTTGTAAAGGTGAGATTCATATATCTGTAAAAAAAGTAATCCTTAAGTGTTGCAGAATGCTTGATGGATATCTGAAAAACAAAACTAAATACTTTGAGAATGGTTGTGATTGTGAAGTCTTCAGGTTTTTATAACATACACATTCTCATTTACACAGTTACGCATATAATTGTCAAATTGGTGACTAAAATTAAAATGGTATTAAATTCAAAATTAAGACAAACCCATCTAAAGAGCTCAATTTTCCACATATATAACTATCATTTCTTAAATCAACTGTTATATTTTTTCCCAATAATGCTTTTACCAAACAAAGAAGGGTGTTATGAAAAAAGAACTTTTCTCTTGAAGTTCCTGTAAATTTGTCCATGTTATCTGAAATGAGTTAACAAGTTATGTATTTAACACTCCGTAGGGTTTTCAATATGTACAGATAACATTTACTTCATTTCTGTGAATGATTAAATAAAAAAACATATTTAGTATTCGCTACACTTTTATTTTGCTACAGTAAATAACATAATTATGTATTTGGTTTCACAACCAATAGTCTAGCATCGGGTTTCGATTTTAATTCTAATTCAGCTCTAACTAGTACCCAGTCATCATTGGCTTTTTCTGCCCAAATATAATAGCTTCCTCTTTCTTTTGTTCCGGAAACTGGAACTTTATATTGTGCAGATGTTTCTGTTTGAAAGTTATTTTCTTTATCAGTAATTTTGAATCGTCTGTCTTTAATCGGTTCACCTAGGTAATGAACAGCACCTGCATTTGTTCTTAATTTTTTTAAAGCCTCCTTGAAATACTTTTGTTCTCTAACCCTATCTATGATACAATTTTGAAGATAGAATCCGGTAGAGCTTACTATTAGTCCACCCCAACCTGCAATTTGCACTAGTCTTATTGTAGATATTGTCATAGTAGCCACTTAAAACTTAACCAAGGTCTCAATTAAATTAATAAGGTTTTTTTCACCTGTATGATCACAATCAAAGTAACAACTGTAATACCTGGTAATACTAATGTGGTGGCATTATTTATTGTTTGTACTATGTTTATAAGCTAGCTTCTTGACTCTTTAGTTTATTTTAATTCAGAATTTAAAAATCAAACACAAAAATTTGTGTTTTTTTACTTTGTTTGCTTGCAGCGATTTTTTTTTTTTTTTTAATATTTTATTTAACGGGCCTGGAAACGAGTCCTTTTAGCCACACAAATTAACAATATATAGTTTACAAATAAAGTTCACTTCTTAAATGTTAACACTTCTTAAAATTACAGTTTCATTTCTATGTTCAATAAAAATTGGAATAAAGATTTATAAAACTTCTTCTCTGAAAGTAAACTTTTCAACGATGTTTCTTCTTGTCGCTCTTGTCTGTCAGTGTCATTGTCGATTTCACTACACAATAACAATCTTTGTAGGTTATATTTTCTACATTTCATAACAACGTGTTCTAAGTCCTCTTCCTCGTTGCACTCCTCACATAGTCCACTATCCACAAGCTTCAGTCTGCACAAATGGGATTTTGTTTGGCAGTGTCCAAATCTCATTCTATTGATGGAAGTTATGAAGCTTCTCGATCCAAAGATTTTGTGGTACCAGGGTTGGGCGGGCGGGACCTTTTGTATGTCATAGTACCATTTTCCCTTATCGGACGATACATTCCTCCAGTAATCATTGAAAAGTTCTCTGTGGCATTCCTTCATGGGAGCATATAAATCGGTAAAAGGTATGTGCATTGAATCACTATGATCTTCATCTGGATCTCCCCTTGCTATTTTATCTGCTTCTTCATTTCCCGATATACCGGAGTGAGAAGGGACCCACATAAATTTTACAAATTTACTATTTACAGACATATTATACAATACTTGCTTTATCTTAAAAATCAAATGATTGGTACTGAATTTTAAAATCCTATTTTCAAGAGCTTTAATAACACTAAGTGAATCGGTAAGTATTAAAATATTATTACTATTAATATTACATAAATATAAAAGAGAACAATAAATCGCATAACATTCAGCAGTGAATATACTACAATTAGAATCTATTTTGATACACTTTCTGGATTTAGTTTGGGGGTCATAATATGCTGATGTAACAGTGCTCAAGGTTTTAGAACCATCAGTGTATATACTGTAATAATCAGTTTCATCAAGCATATTCAAAAGTTCTACTTGATTAATGACATCCCTCTTAAGTACTGCTACATCAATCATATTAGCATTATAATCTATATTATACAAAGGCCAATGGCTCTCTCTAAATACACTTTTACCAAATTTAAGATGTATTTGTATCATTATTCTTAAGAGTTCGGGTAATTTTCTTGATAAAATATTTGAAGAGTCCATATAAGTACCTACACAAGTGATATCTAATGGGAGCACAGGAAGTATTCTATTCATTATATGATTGTTATTAGAAGCAAAAACCTTTAAACAAAACCTTTCAGCTATTCTTAATCTTATCAAAGTTAAAGGAGGAATACATGTCTCTGCTTCCATAACATGTATAGGAGTAGAACACATAGCACCTGATATGATTCTTAGTGCTTTGTTTTGGATAATATCTAATTTTCTTAATAAAGTATAATTACAGTTAAAATAGGCTAAGGCGCTATAATCAAAGTGACTACGCACTAGACTTTTATAAAGTAACGATAAAGTTTTGGGATCTGATCCCCAGTGAACCCCTGCCAAAGATCTAATTATGTTCAGACCTCGGCAGGCATTTTTAATAATTTGTTCTATATGGTTATGAAATTGTAATTTACTATCAAGGTGAATTCCCAAAAACTTTTTACCTTCTATCCATTTTAAACTATTATCATGAAGTTTTACAATATTAATAGAAGTAGTGTATGTTTTAGAGAAAATCATTGCTGCACTTTTATTTAAACTTAGAGGTAACTTTAATTTACAGGTATAATAATAATGAACTTGTTGTAATGCATTATTTAAATTATTTACAGCAATATTTACATCCTTATGACTACTATATACAACCAGGTCATCTGCATACTGCAGGTATTTGACATTATATTGGGAAATATATCTATTCAAATGGCATGTGTACAAATTGTACAAAAGAGGTGATATAGTGGCACCTTGCATTGTGCCTTTAAAAACTTGTCTAGGTCCGTATAAAATATTATTAAATTTTACATACATTGTCCTGTCATACAAAAAATTAAAAATCCATTTACAGACCTTGCCTGGGATACTTATGTCAATTAAGACATCTACTAGAATGGACGGAATCACACTATCAAATGCCCCCTGTACATCAAGAAAGGCACAAACTGTAGATGAATGAGAAGAAAAGGATTGCTTTATATCTGATATCAAAGCAACAAAACTTTCTGCAGAGCTTTTACCTTTACGGAAACCATACTGTTCCTTTGGTAAGATATTATTAGATTCCACATACCAGTCTAACCTAACCTTTATCATATATTCAAATACTTTTCCAACACAAGATGACAATGATATAGGTCTGTATGAGTTACAGTGACTTTCAGATTTGTCTGGTTTTATGATAGGAATGATGCATTGGGTTTTCCATGAAGTTGGAATTAGTTCATTATCCCAGAGTAAATTGAAAATATTGAGTAAAATCTTTTGAGCATTCTCATGTAAATGATTTAAAAGTTTGTAAGGAATATCATCCAAGCCTGGAGTAGTGTCTTTTCTAGATTTTAAAGCAGATTGAAATTCTTGCCATGTAAAAGAATTAGATAAGAATGCACTTTGTGAATTACCTTCTTGCATAAAAAAAGTATCTAACAAATTGCTGTCTACTAATTTTTCAGGTGGATCAGTGGGAGCATACTTATCAAGAAAAGATGGAATCCATTCACAATTTTTTGGAGGTGCATTTGAAGATGCTCTTTTGAATCTGCGGATATAGTTCCAGACTACAGTAATAGGTGTGTATCTATTAAATGACTCACAGAGTTTTTTCCAACCATTCTTTTTCTTTTCTTTCAAAAGTCTTTTTTTAATGGCATCTGTTTTTTTATAATGTATGTAATTTTCTAAAGAGGAATGATTTCTATAATAATTCAAAGCTGCTTTACTCTTTTTAACTGCTTCTGAGCATTCATCGTCCCACCAGGGAACAGGTTTTTTCATAATTGTTGGACAAGTTATTTTAAGTTTTGGTATACATTTTTCTTTAATTTGATTTAAGATATCACAAAATTGATTGTATGACAACAAAGGATTACTAGGATCAATAGAGAATGATTTGAATGTTTTTTCTGTTTCAGATTCAAAAAGTTTCCAGTCAGCTTTGTTATACAGAAATCTTTCTGATGGTTGACCTACTTCAAAAGTTTGTGGTGATAGCTGTATGACTGTGATAGTGGGGTAATGATAGCTGCCCATTGGATCATCATGAACACTCCACTGACTTAGTGGAGCAATGTTGGGACTGACACAAGTTATATCAATGGAAGACTGTTTATTACGTACACTACCTACTGTGGTTGGAGCTCCAGAATTCAAGATACATAAATCACACTCATCTAACATGTTATATACATCTGTACCTCTGGGTTTTGTTGAAAAACACCCAAAGGCCACATGATGTGCATTTAAATCCCCAGATAGTAAGATAGGTTTAGGTAAACTATTAATTATTCGTTTAAGCTGTCTAGATTTAAAATGTCCTGGTCTTGGTGGACTATAGACACATAGGATGGATATATCACCTGTATCAGTTTTAAGAACTATAGCTGCAGATTGTAAATCATCATAAAAAGGCATATCTATACTATTGTATTTAAAATGATTCTTAATAAGTATACCGACTCCACCACGACCCTTAGGGCCATGTTGAAAAATAAAATTATAACCAGCTAATTTAAAATGCATATTATTTTTGAGATAAGTTTCATTTAACAGACATATATCAATGTCATTCTGCTCTAAAAAGGAAATAAGAAGTGGCTTTTTGCTATTGATACTTTCTACATTAAATTGGCAAATCTTTAAGAACTTATTATCCATGTTTTAAATTGTTTACTAATGTTTCTTTTATGAAAGATGTAGTCATTTTTTTATTACTATTTCCTAAATTTACTAACGTCGCCACTAACGATTTTAAGATACTATCATTCTTTAAAATACCTTGAACTATTTCATCTGTTGTAATTTCTTTGGGTTTTGTAACCATGTTTGTAACTTTCTTTGGGAGTAATGTAGGGTAATCTGAGTTATAATGTGTTAAACTATATGTGTGATCTGTTTTTTTCATTAAATTGGCATATGTTACTTTATTCTTTTTATCTAGTATTCTTTTTTGTTTAACAGGACAATCTCGCGAAATAGCAAGGTGTTGACCACCACAGTTAGCACAATGCAAAGCCTGATCATCGGGGCATTCTAAGTAATGATGATCTTTAGCACAAATTGAACATTTTTGTTGAGACTTACATATTTTTGCATGATGATTGAATTTGAAACACTTGAAGCATTGCAATAAGGGAGGATCATATTCATAGACCTTAAAATTAAATAAATCCAAAGATACAGATTCTGGCAATGAATTAGCTAAAAAAGTTACGGAGACAGTTTCAAATGGTTTAGTTTTACCATTGACTTTTTTAGTGAACCTTCTCACTCCGATAATCTCACAGGATGAGATTAATTTCTTGAAAAGTTCTTCGTTGCTTATATTTGTAGGAACATACCTCAATACTCCAATTTTTTCAATACTTCTCGCTGGGATAAATGCCTTAAAATTGTGTCGTCTTTGGAATGTCTCGTTGAGTAAATAATTGTTTGCGTTACTTGCCTGGGAGAAAAATATGCCTATTTTATTTGCAGACATTCTTTTAATGCCTGTCACTCCTTTAACTTCGTCTTTAAAAAGTCCCGCCAAAGTAAGTGGGTTTCTGTTGCCAACATTTCCTTCAGTACTGGTACTCTCGGTAAAAACTACATATTCCTGGGACGCAGAAGTTTCCGGAAAAAGTCTTCGATATCCTGGTTTTAGGAACGGTAAGTACATTTTTTCGTCTAAAGAGTCCATGTCGGCTGGAATAGGAGGCCTCCGCAGTCGCTTCCTATCGGGTCTCCCAGGGGACGACTCCCCTGGGTCCTCCTCCATGTCTGCACTTATTAACGGTTCGGATGCGATAAACTATCAATGAAATTTGCTTAACAGAACATAAAATAAATATTTTCTTTCAAAAGTTGAAAAAATGCGCCTATCTCTTAAAAAAGCCCGCCAAGGAATCGCTTGCAGCGAGTATAGATAGTGTTCCTTGCTTGCAGCACTACATTTGACCACATTTGACATACTCCTCATTGGACATTGACCACAAAGTATTTTTTATAAACTGAGATAGAGTATCAGTGAAAATGTGGCTTCAGCGCCATCTACATATTTGTTTGGAAAACTTTTACAAGGGCAAGCTGCCAGGGGTATTTTCGATATCTTTATAAAGTAAAAGTAAATACAAACTTTATAAAAGCTCATACATGCTAATACTTTTGTTAAGTAAAATTAATTTAAATTATAATTAATTAATGTCCTGAACCTCTCAGTTGTCTTTACTATGAGATAAAAATAAAACAAATACACACTTTGAAACTTTTTTATTTCTTGTTTTATAATATTCAGAACACATTTTTGATAAACATTATTTTCTTCTATATCGCTTCACAAAAATTGGTAAATATAGTTTAGCACTACTTACGGGTCCTATTGCATTGAGGCACACAACATTTTTCCGCGGCCATTTTGTAAATTGAAGTAAGTACTGTAAACTGAAGTACGCACATTTCGTTTGATCAAGTATAAAATTAACATATTGTATAGGCTAAAATTAACAGTCCGAGCGAGAAGTGTCTGTCACTCACTATAGTTCTTTCTCATGAAGTTTCTATTTTTTTAAATAAAACCAAATTGGTGCAATTTTTTGTCTTAAATGACGTTATCAAGGCGTATGTGTGCTATTCGGGCTACCATTCCGTAAAATATATTTCTTCTATTCGGTACAATTAATGCATGTTAGATTAGATTTATAATGAGGAGTCAAAAAGCTTCAAAAAGCCCTCCCGGATGTCAAATCCTAATTAGCCGACCCCTTAACCACGTAGTTCTTTTTGGACCGACTCTAGAGTATTTTCATAAACCCGGAGGTGCGGAGGGTGCTCGAGACACGGCCTTTATCCAGGCACTCCCTTTTACCCTTAAATTGAGCAGCCGATATTAAGATTTTATCAATTAATTCATTAACCTCAAAACTTCATCTTCAATTTTCTCCCTACCTATGACGTTCCGCAACTCCCCCTTTGGAAGGAGGGTCATCTTCTCTGCAATGTTTACATATTTCCATGCTTAGAAAAATACATTTTAGAATATAGTTACTTAACTTACTTTATTTTGAAAACAATAAAAAATTATGATTTCAAGAGAATTGTCTGTTTAGAAAGACTGTATGAATTAAGTGAAGATTTTTTACAAACATTCGAAAACACGTAGTATTTTTAGATATGAGTAGATACCTAATAAAGAAATTAGTCGTGAACTCTTCTCATAGCTGAATGGTAAAATTCTGCGGTACGCGAGAGTAACCCGTCCGTCGCGCTGACGCGTGCCCTGCCCCCTTAAGACCCCTCAAGCGAGCAAGCGTTTTTAGTTAGAAGTTGAAACCGTACCCGTTAGATTGGCCCATGGTTGGCTCCTAAGCGTTTAATTATGACATTGACAGTTTCTCTTGACATTGACATCAGGTAAAATTTTCGCAAAATTCTAGATTCCGTCAAGTATGTCAATTCTCAATGATATTGTCCGTCATTAGCTAGATTAGATTATATTTCAGTTTTCGCGAATACGCTTATAGTTTTAAGGATTTTATTCTGTCATGTAGTTTTAATTTTTGTACAATAATATGTAATGCGTGTTCGTAGTCAATGATATTCAACATACGTGTAAACTTTAATACCTTTATTCTAAGTGCTCTATCGAGAACTCATTTCGATAAAGTTCATAACATAATCATTAAGTAGTCTGAATCTAAGGTCTGAAACTAATCTCTCTACAATTATTGTTATTGAAATATTTGTGTTAATGTGATGTCGGACGGCGACCCGTCTTTAGAAGAGGATATTCCTAAGGCCTTGCTTGAAAAAGTCGAAGAAAATGTATTTACTCCTATAATAACTACACCAATATTTGCTGGTAGTGTTAAATTGTTGCATAGAAGGTCTGCTGCTGAAGAAACAGAATCTTTCTTGTCAGACGCCCAACGTAATGAAATAGCTCTCCAACAGATATTTGATGGAACCAGCCAAGATGATGGAGATGGGTCCTTTTTTCAAGTAAGACAATATTTGTTATTTATTTTTTTAATAAGTACCTACTCTAATTTACCTAATTAATTGAATTACTTAGTAGCTACTTAACTTTAGTATTTTATAAATGACATTTGACATGCAATTCTCTTGAGTGTTGTTTAATTATGTTTAGTGTAAGTGTGAGTCATATATTTATTATTAAGTTCTCATGAGTTCTCATGATATCTTTTTGTAAAATTTTTAAAAGGTGTATAATTGTTTTTAATGCCATCAGTGCAGTATTGTTTTTTAAAAGTATTGAGATGACATTAATTAATAGTGCTTAAACTAAACTTCATGATGATGTTGAATTTTATGTATGGTTAACAGTTTAGTGTCATTTAATTTTAAATGCATTTCCATTTTAATTTTTTTTGTATATTGTATTTAATGTATGTATTTACTTCCTTTTTCTCATTAAAACCTTATTGTTTGGGTTGTGCTCTGACTGCAACCTTATTACTTAACTACAAAATAAAGTAAAAAAAAAATATTTTGTAATTTTATTTAAGACAAATGCTAAAAACTTAACAATAATTTCAAATATCACTTATTTAATGACCATACTTTCATAATTTCATGGTAAACAATATTTTTTAAGAAAGGACAAAGTTTAAATTATTACTGGTTTACTCCAAAAAAATGTAATCCAAAAACAATGAAATACATTATTAACACAAAATCATTATTTAACTAAACTTATAATGACTTTTTTGCAACAAGTCTGAGATACCATCATTGTACAAATATAATGAATCATGAGTTGATTAGCATATGAAGGTCAACAATTTGTAGCCAGTGGCTTCACATAATGAAGTTTCTTTAGTAAGTTGAAGGATATGATAGTGAGAAGCTTAATTGATCTTTTCTGCTATAATTTGTATGGAGTTGGACTTTATCCTAGGAGGCATGTTGGCAGGGGTTGGAGGAGAAACAGTGTATTTAATGTTCTTAATATTTTCAACACAACTTGTGATTATGTAGTTTTGTTTATACACTTTTTCCTTAATTTTAAAGGTTAAGTTTTTGTGTGTTTGTGTTAACTTTTAGGTTTATATTATTTAATAGTACTTAATTATTAAATTTTTATACAACAACTATTTTAATTAAAAGTAAATTAATACATATTTTCCAACTTCTAGTTATTTAAGCTTAAACTTTAAATAAGACTTCTGTTATGGTTATTTTCATTTTTTATTTTATCGTCATCTCTATTTACTATTTTAATCTCTATTAAGATAAACTATAAGAGTTTGAGATAGTAGATTTTTAATGATAATTGTGTGAACTGTGTATTGTTATTATGAAACTCAAAATCACTCTTGCTGTCTGGACTAGACGGAGAGGGAGAATCAAGAGAAGATGGAGGATCTCCAAGCCATGTCGGTGCTCAGTACTTACAAAGATAATCTTTCTACTGATATGAACACGGATCGGTAAGTAACAATATGTTAGAGTAAAAAAGTCTGTGTGTTGTTTAACATGTTTTGTATGTGTAGTTATAAAATCATTCCTTTGTTTAACTACTTTCTGTGCACTAGTTACAAAAACAAATTGATGGAAAAGTGATATGTTTTGACTTAGGCTTCCTTAGTTATTTCAAGCTTTGTTTTTATATAAAAGTAAACAAAGAGGTATATTTTTAAGGCTCTTTTTATTTATTTTGAATGAGCAAACAGCTTGCGTCATAGTGAGATGCTAAGAAATTTTTAACCTCTTATGCAATATCTCAGTATACCATGGCAAATAATTAAATGCAGTAAAATGACAGTACCAGTGTGCCCACTTTAGGGAAGAAAAAAATAGTGATGTGGTTTAAGTGAATGAATGTAATTCTTTTTTAAATAATAATATTGTAGTGTATTTTTCCTTTTTTTATAAAACTATTAGCAAAAAAAAACGAGTTTAAAAATCAAAGTTATCAAGTTGATTTTACTTCTACTGTAACCATTTTGAAAAAGTACGAGGTATGTTTGATAATTAATTATTTTCATTACAGTTGCTTTAAATATATAGTACACACCTCAAATTCAATTATTTATAAATATCTTTATATATAAAATTTTATTTTATGCAAAACAAATGACAAATACTCATTTGTTTTCAATTATTCTCATTCAATACTTACACTACTAAGTTTTAACTGGTATCATTATTTTTCTATTTGACATTTAGAACTGTCAGTTCACTGCATTGAATTATTTGCCAGAGTATAGTATAGTTCCTACAATAGCAAACACAGTATTGAGATTGGTGGCTGGGCTTCTGTAAATCTAGTTCCTATCAACTATGAGTTCTGTGTATTAATTTTTGTTTTGATTTCATGTTTAATTATTATTTTTAAGTTTTTACTGGCACATGATTGTTATCTACTTATATTTATACAGTTTAAGTCTCTTTTTTTTTAAATTTTATTATCTTGGATATTAAAAACCAAAATAACAGCTAAAAAAATATATTAAAAGCGCCTTGCACCAAAGCCTAGATTTAGCGCTAAACATATTTAATACATAGTACTGTCCCTTTCAACCTAAAACAAATGACAGAAATGTCCTGACAAGTAAATTAATCTATTTAGTGGCTTTGCTGTAAAGCATCCTTAAAATATACAATTTGCAATAATCCTTCTAAATACAGACTGCACTTCTTACTAGTAAAAAAAAATGCAATCTATGCTTTCTTTGAGTGCCAGGTAGCTTCCCCAAGCACAAGCTTGTAAGTTTAGTCTGAAGCTATTTGGCACTGAAAAAAACATATCTTTTAACTTTTTGTTTGTATTAATTTATGTGTAAATTCTAATGATAAATACTCAGTTAAATTAATGTGTCAAGCATTAACTCATCTCTTTCCTATTTGTATAGGGTAATATACTTATTATTCCTAATTGGCTGTAAAGTATTTAACATACAGAAATGATGATTATATGCTTATTTATATGCAAGGGTTAACCCGCATCGCTTTATGCATGAACCTGTACATTTCAGTGACAATGGTAGCGAAGCATCAACGCGAGCTGCTGAAGAATGTGGATGTGGAGACCGGCCTATTCCTGGGGAGACCAGTGGAAATGGCAAACCTGTCTCTAATCATTGCTCGTGAGTAGTTATGAAGATCGTTTTAGAAGGAAAATTAAAATAATGGGTAAATGGGTCAATAATGGGCTTGTGGTTGTCAAATTAAGGAGTGGATAATTATCAAATAGTCAATTAACAAAATGACAAGTTGCTTCGCAGATTTATTAGGTTTTTGTTACTCTATTACTGTCTTTTTCATTTGCTTAATGTCCGATATCACAGCAATATATGTAAAGTTAATCTGTAGGTTTATATAGGTGTAAGAAAACCAAAGATTTGTTGTAAAAGTACCAGTTGGAGTTGATTTTTTTTTCCGTATTCAATAGCTGAGCTCTTGAGGAATATTATAGTCTATTTTCTCGAGATATAGGTGCCTACGGGATTATTTAAAAAGTTAGCAGGTAACATAATAGGTAGCATAGGTTGTGGAACGTTACAGAAGCGCGCCATTTCATTAGAAGCCTTCTGTCAACTAGGCTTTCTCGGTATGTGTAATAAAATACTATTTTTATAACCATTATATTATTATCACGTTTGAAGTCGTAGGTATATATTTCTTTTGTTATGTTTTAGTTATCCTGAATTTTGTAATAAGCGAGAAAGTGTTATCTTAAGCGGACACGATTCTTAATTTTAAATATATAACGTTTTAACCGGATTTAACGCGTAAATAGGTTGATAAGCGAACGGACACGGAAAAACACGTACTAGAGAAAAATTATAGGCTTAACTTGTTTCCTTCTATTTTGCTTTAGAACCCTAAAATGCTTAGGTACTTACGTATTACTTACTTATCTATACATATAATAAAATGGTAGGAAAGTCAAAACTGTACATTGAATATTTTTTTAAAAGAATACTTGGGGTATGATCTACAATCGAAACAGAAACAAAAAATATAGTTTTTAGAATTTTTGTCTGTTTGTCTGTTTGTCTTTCCGGGATAAACTCAAAAAGTACTGCATGGATTTACTTCAAATTTGGCATGAAGATAGTTAAGAAGTCGGGTCAACATATAGGCTACATATTATCACGCTAGCAGTGTTATAATCGTAGGTGCGTTTGGTGCTGCATAGCGTTCACGCAGACGACGTCGCGGGCAGCAGCTAGTTTAGAATACAGTTTTATGTATTTAACCTTGCAGATAAGATTCACCACACCATATAAGACTATTTTACGTAATGCGATCATTCTCTAGAAGATTTTTTAGTTATAGGTAGTGTAGTGAAAGCAAAAATAGGTTTGGTTTTGTGTAATATCCGGTGAAAACAGGTTGATCAATTAATTCTAGATCGATTACTTATGAATTAATATACTCGTAGGTACAAAGTTATTCCTTGCGATATTCCGGGCTTAATTACACCATAATAAGTTACTCTATGAATCAGCTTTCTGTCACATGTTTTTGCAGCAATATTTTTTAATAAATAAAATCAATGACATGACGAATGTTTGCATGTTGACTCCTATTGTCCTCTACATGTCCTCCGCCTTATTGAATAGCATTATTGAATGTGCCACTGCAAATAACATGAAAACGCGAAAAGATTTGAATTGGCATAGTTTAACAATATTTGTTTTTTGTTATTGTACTTAGTTGTACCATACTATCTAATGCCTTGTTATTTTGACGGAACTTCTCTGTATAGTCGAGATTTTAGTAAGTGGACCGGAACCTTATAAGGCGACGACGTTGTGGACGTAGGGGGTCATTTGCAATCATTGACCCCACATTATGTTAAGCACCCGAAAAACAACACATCTTTCTAATTTCGTTTATTGAACTCTCAGATTTAGGATGGTAAGTATCTTATTGTTTTGCACTTTGATAAAAAAAGATTTTGATAAAAGTTTACTGAGGCAAAGTAGAAGGCAAAAAAAAACGTGTGAAAAAATCATTGGCCATAAACGTCATTTCAAGTAATCCTCAATTTTGGCTCTAGCTCAGTCCACGTCATTGACCTCGGTTCTAATGGTTAGCCTAACCTTGGCTTTTACTGATAATTGTTGCTAAAGTACACAAAAATTACCGCATTGTTATTTATTTTGGGTTTAGGTTTTTCGGTTACAGGATCTGTTTTTAAATAAGGCACTAAATAGGTAATCTTTTTAGGATTTTTCCGTAATATTATTAAAGAATATTATTATTTTTTTATTATCAAGACTAAATAGCTAAATACCATTAATCTGTATTACCTACAGAAATAATATTCCTTGATATCGTTTTTGCGGTCCCTTTCTATGCGTGCATTGGACTTAAGTTTATTGCATATCGTGAAATAGCCTCATCGCATAAAAGACATAATATGCTCTTTGTTTGCTTTCTACTTCCTTATCTTAAAGTTAACAATGTCGTGGTATTAAAAATGAAAGTTATTGCAATGCTTCGTCTTCGGTCATTTTTATGTATCAGTTTATATCATTATCAAAGTTTATATTGAATTAATATCAAGTTCATCAAAACATTTTAATGAAATCAGGACAACTGATATATCCTCGGAGATTGTTAGATATTTTAAAACTAGAAATGGTTCTGACATACCCTAACGACCACGTAGGTATACATAGCAGCAACATATTGAACCTCGATTGCTTTCGGAAGCACGCAAGTAATGAATGGATACAGATCAACCTAGCGATTTAGGCGAAAGTTGTTTGCCCAATTATATAAAAAAATCATCACAACCTTTTTTTACGAGACCACTGCAGGGCTATGAATACTTCCTCTGTGTTACTAGGAGGTTTAGGTCATTTAACCAACAAGCTGGCCAAGGCAGGTACAGATCATATGGCTCTAAGAATTAATGGACGTTTGACCATCTAGTCAAGGTCACCGGAAACTTTGCGTGTGGGCAGCGCAATACTGAACTGCTTGGAGATCCTCGTGAATGCCTTTGTCTGGCCGTGAGAGTTTTCCACCTGATGTGTGAAATATGCATTCAAACTTTGTATGATACTGATTTTGTTCATTTAAGCTTTTCATAAAAATAGCCGTTTATAAATTACCCAAGTTTCGTGGATAAAGTTTTTTTGATTAAAAATGTCACTGCCTACTGTCAATCGTGATGATTACTGCGCTGACTTTATTCTGTCGCCGTCAAGATGATATTTACATCGTTTTCTTTCTATGCGGTTTATCACTTATTAATTTGGAGTTTCGACAATACATCGGTTGAAATAAAATGCCAGATAAATCGAATGAAAAATGCCCGGTGCTCACGTAATAAAAATTTAACATATGTGAAAACTACACGATGCTAAGTGGAGGAACGAAAGACCGGCCAGTGCCGGTATATCCAAACGTATTAGATGCTAATAGGGTCTATATAATCACAAACTTCCAAGCGATGATGTGTTTCGGGAATTGGTTATGAAGGGCCAATCACTTTACATAAACTTTAAATACTTTCTCGTGGGCTACAACTTCGGCCTCACCGCATCTTACCATCAGGTGAGATCGAGGTAAACGCGGGTTTCGTCGCAACTAAAATCACTTTTTGACCGAATATAATATACTCGATATAATAGGTATTTTATGTAATGAATCTTGATCATTATACAATAACAACAACATAGAAAAATCTAAAACAAGGTGACTTGCGGATTTGTTTTTGTCCTTAACGACCCAAGCTCGTATAGTGCTAGTTGGCTGATGTATTTTGAAATTGTTATCGACAAACCCACCCAACGTATAAATCACCAGTTTTCGATGGGTTAGTATTTTTAATTATTGCTCGCTCTTAACAGTACAGTTGATTGACACTCATAATCCCAAAATTTGTATGAATAAGTAAAATTTCAGTAACCCTCTGTGTGATACACCTGCTCATTCTTGGGGCCTTCATTCCGTAACTTAGGATTACCTACTATCAAATGAAAATGACGTAACTTCTAAGATCCACAAATTTCTCGATTACAGCCTCATAATGGGCGGTATCCTGAACAACCCCTCCCTAACATTCAACGACGGGGTTCGCTCCATAGACTACGTGCTTGTGTGGGAAGCGGGCAAGGACAACGCCACCACGCCCGAGGCGTACCGGCAGAGGAGCGTGTTCGAACAAAACTTGGAGAATGAGGGGTTGCAGTTGGAGAAGGAGGCGCCTGAGGATCTGCATGGATTACATTTTGTTAAGGTTTGTTATGTGGATTAATTTTGAGTGATGTGTTTTAACTTTTGAACATTTCCAATACAACAAAATGCGCCATTTTGTATAATAAGCCATGTAAGACAATGTTATATACTTACTCTGTATCGCGTGGTTTTACCAGCGTAATTTTAAATCCCGTAGGAATTTCGGGATCAAAAGTACCCTATGTGCTATTCAAAACTGTAAACTATCACCATGCCAAATTTCATCCACATCCGGTTAGCCCTTATGCTGTGATTGAGGAACAAACACCGAGACATCCATCCATCCATCCAAACTTTCACATTTAAGTAAGATACTTCTGGTATTTGAAATAACATTTGACAGGTAAAAAAGGGCGATCACTTTTTATGTTTTGTTACAATACCGTGTTATAAATATACTTTGATTGATATATAAAAAAAATGTTATAAAGCTAATATTAAGTTAATTTTATACTAGTAGGCTTCTTTATCTTTAAACCAAGTTATAAGTAATAAAAAAATACTCCGGCATGTTTGCTGTCTGTTAGTGTTGTATATTTTTACCGAGATAATACTGTCTAGACAAATCTAAGATAGATTTTTAGATAGTAATAAGACATTCCTATAAATTTTGTAAAAACTTATGAATAAATAAAAAAATAAACTTGAGCAGTTAACTAATGAACAGTTCAATGAATTTTAACTTACTTTCACCACGTTTAATCGAAATTGTTTTACATTTCAGATTCATGTACCCTACACAGTTTTAAGAGACTATAGTGAAATATTGAAGCTTAGGATGCCAATGAAGGTAAATTAACTAACTTCTTTGATTATTTTAATATATGTCGTTCAAGTGCCTATAGAATTTCAGGAACATAAAGCTATCCAACTTGAACTCGTGGATGGACTTGCACCACCACAGTCTTCATGCACACATTTCATCAGGTGGCATGGAAGACAAACGTCCTATCCTTATAATATAAAAAAAACCTTCGGCAAACACGTCACTATTCTTGCAATTTTAGAATAATGATGTCGATGACACGGGGTCCTACTCACTATCAAAAGGACCCGCTTCTGGTTTGCCGACTTTAAATTGCGTGAAATTACTCAAGCAGTCTGATTTTTGGCTTTTTATGTCCCTATTCAAGTACTTGAGTAACTCTATGATGCTTTCTGCTTAGTAGATGATACCTATATGTTTGTTTTTAGATACCGTAGTGTTTTGTGTAGCGGTTTTCAAAATTATAGTTATTGAAAGAATTAATAAGACACTGGGCTTAAATATAATGTCATCCAAATTCCTTTGATTAAACATCTAAATTATTTATTATTGCATGCAACCAACCAAGACGTCGCTTATGGTAAATAATTTAAACAGTCGCCATTAAGATATGTAAATGGCAGGATTATTAAATTTATCTTTTTTTTTAAACTGGCAACATAGAAATATTGGTTTAACATTCCTTAGGATTGCAGTAAGATACACAAAGGTGGGCGGACAAACGCCATACTGAATGCTGCATTGTATATGTCGAAGGTATGCGAATCATCGTTAGATGGTATGCGCCATCGCATGTCATTGGCATCTGTGATTGGCTATGACGCGTGACCTTGACTGTTTACAAGCCAATCAGAGTCCAGAATACAATACTTGCTCGAATACGGGTTGTAAACGGCCAATAAGCGTTCATACTCCATCCCATAGTCATTGCTTGGCTAATAATACTAGCATGTTGTGTTGGATGTATCAGTAATTGTAAATTTAATAGATTTTTTTGTTCTTCTTAAATACCATTCGTTGTACTTTATTGGAAGTGATATTTCCACTCAATAGCATGTATATATGGGTTGGGCATTTCATTTGGCTTTGAATAATTTTATTGGTGTTGTTATCGGTGTTAATTTACAATCTCTGGGCTGTGAACTAACTTAATATAATGTCAAGGTATGCATGGAGTTCTCTTCCGACTTTAAACTTTTGTTATACTTACAGAGGTTATATTTTCACTTCCTCGCAAACGCTCGCTGGGTTTACGTTCTCCTAAAATCGTGGCGTATACATTGCATGATCTGTACTAATACTATAAAACTCAAAAGTTTGTTCGAACGCGCTAATCTCAAAAATTACTGGTCGGAACTGAATTATTTAATTTATAGTTACGGTTACTCATTAAGTTTATATTACCTATACCAAATCTATAGGATTAAAGGTAACCCGGGTGCGTAGCTGCTATTTTGAAATAAAACCGTAGGTACTTAAGACATTATCTATACATATAATAAAATGGTAGGAAAGTCAAAACTGTACATTGAATATTTTTTTAAAAGAATACTTGGGGTATGATCTACAATCGAAACAGAAACAAAAAATATAGTTTTTAGAATTTTTGTCTGTTTGTCTGTTTGTCTTTCCGGGATAAACTCAAAAAGTACTGCATGGATTTACTTCAAATTTGGCATGAAGATAGTTAAGAAGTCGGGTCAACATATAGGCTACATATTATCACGCTAGCAGTGTTATAATCGTAGGTGCGTTTGGTGCTGCATAGCGTTCACGCAGACGACGTCGCGGGCAGCAGCTAGTATTAAAATGAAATATAAAAAAATTATGTCAATTTCGCAGCTATTCCTATCCACAAAAATTAATTCTTCCATACGTTCGCAGTCATATCTTTTAAAACGTCTGAAAAAAATTGGACACTAATTAAATGAATAGAAGACCTTAATCATTGTACACACAAACTGGCTACATGGCTAAACTGGCTAAACAGGCTCTAAGTTGTTGAAGAAATATAAAAAAAAAAATCGCATGAACAGTTTTTTTTTTCAATAATAGGTACTGTAATTCTCTAAACAATAGGAACCTTAAAAATCCAAACAATATGCCTTTAATAATTCATACAAAAAATTGAAATTACTAAACATTGGGAAACAAAATTATCAAAATTATTCATATACAGGGTGACTGGTGACAAATTTTAGATACTGAAGCAGAGCACTCTGTACTCGATTCTGGTCATAATTATGTAATAAAAGTAGGTACTTAAATTTTCACTAGTTTATTACTATTTACTTTACTTACGCCTGAGTCAATCGCGGCACGTGATCTGACACGCGGATCGTTGGCAACGCTGGTGTAACCATGCGTTGCGTAATCAATTCTTTCGGTTAAGTTCTTCAATTTTCGGTTAAGTTTACTCCGTACATAACTCATATCTATTTTTATTTAATTTTTTTCTTCTTGTATGATCTCAACTTATCACGTCTTCGAATTTCAAAAGTGACCCACCAGTCACTCTGTAGATGTGCTAAAGTGCTTAGAAAGCTGTAATATGTATTTTACTGGTTCAAAGTCACATCTAACAGTAATTATACAGATTTTGCTAGAAATATCATTTCATTGTCACTAGTTAAATTATATAAAACTACATTAAAGTAAATAAAATATGCTTATAAAGTAATTTGACATTTACATTTTCCATTTCTATAGCTATCATTGTAAGGGAGTTGGTGTCTTGTAAAATGAAAATACGGTAGACAACAGTTTTTTCTAATTACTGACAACTAAAGAAATTCTTGGCCTCAATAAACCTGATCAAATAGGTAGTTAATACAGAAGACCAACAAACTATACCCTGGCAAATAATTCAATGCAGTAAAATTACAGTTCCAGTGTGCCCACTTTCGGGAAGAAAAAAAATTGTGAAGTGGTTTAAGTAAATGAATGTAATTATTTTTCAACCGACTTCCAAAAAAGGAGGAGCTTCTCAATTCGTCTTTTTTTTGTTACACGATATTAATTATGAAATGATTTTGAAAATTTTTATGTATTCATAGGATAGAGGATACTTCATAGTTGGTCCCATTTAAATTTCATCGAAATCAGTTTAGTACTTCATTGAAAATTTCAAACTTTTGAAAAAATATCATACATATTTTTTCGTTGAATGAGAATGTTCGTTGATGAATCGTTCGGAGAATGTTTACGTTGATGGCACTCTCAACTCGGCCAAAGTTTTGACGTGAAGTCGGTTTTTTTAATGCTCTGCATTCGTTGATTATATTTTTAAATACTAATATTGTAATGTATGGGAAAAAAAATTGCCTCAAAAGATATTTCTTTGTTTATGGTGCTGTTAGCGAAGGGCCATTTTTCTTGAAATTTCATTTTTAACGACAACACAAGTTTAGTCAAACAAGACAAGACAAAAGTCAAGAAGTTATCAAGTCGATTTTACTTCTACTGTAACCGTTTTAAAGCACTAGGTATGTTTGGTAATTAATTATTTTCATAAAAGTTACTTTAAACATATTGTACAGACCTCAAATTCAATAATTTATGAATTTCTTTAAAATTTTATGCAAAACGAATGACAAAACCTCGTTCGTTTTCAATCATTCTCATTCAGTACTTACACTACGAAGTTTTTGGTATCATTATTTTTCTGTTTGACATTTCGAACTGTCAGTTTACTGAATCGAACTATTTGCCAGAGTATAGACAGAAAATGTTACCATGCCAGCTCATTGTATGTACTGTATCATTATTAGAATAATGGGCTAACTTCATACATTAAGATGTAGTATTTTAGATATTAAAAAATTCTGGTGAAGTGTTTCTAAAGAATATATAAATTATATACAACAGTCAAAAGGGATAAATCCCGCAATTACTGTTGTATATAATTTTATAATTTGAATGTTGTAGTCTTATATCAATGACCCATACTTATCGCAAGCAGCAAAATTGTTACCATGGGACCTGTAACATGTACATACTAATACAAGCTATTTACATACACAACAACCAGACAACTTACAAACTTGAGTCAGAATAACCAATAACTTGATTTCTTATGTTTCCATTCAGTTAATTTTAATTTAATCGTGGTAGTTTTCAGCGTTGAAAGAGATGAGCGAAAAAACGAACAGTTTCATGGAAAAGGTAGACTCGTGCAAGAATAAATTCATGGCCGCCATTAGAGTGGATCCCCAGCTGTTTCCTGAGAGAAAGCACAGACTTACGGCTATTTATTCTAAGGATAAGGAGTATTTGTAAGTATGTTTTTACCGCCGAAATAACAGACGCAGACAGAAGCTCCATCCCTATTTAGTGGATATACTAAAGTGCTTTTCAAATGCGAGGAATCCGGCACACATTAAAATTTTCCGATTTACGCATATTATTTTTGTAAAGGATTTTTAAAATGTCATTGATCATTTGTCGCGATCTAACTAAAAAAATATAAAAAATACTTACTGGAATATTTAACAAAATCTGTGTCTACTGATTACATTTTATCTGAATCCGATAAAAAATAACTTAATTTTTAAATTACGCAATATGTATGAAACGGAACAGATTAATGGAGGGAAGGAATATAATAGGCTCTAAACCTGTCAAACTTGAAACATCACAGGACTCTCATTTGAAAAACACTATAAAAAGTTGATGAAAGCGCTTTGACAGCCCCTTTTTGGCACGGTTACCAAGGTGTAGAATGAATGCCTGCGTCTGTTTTTCCTGACCACCACAGTCCTGGTACTTTTAAGTGCCGAGTGAATACATCATAGATTGATTATAATGTAAAGATATTTTTAACAGAAAGCTCTTATGCATTAAAAGTAGCTTACCAAATGGAAAATTGAAATAGAAATATATTTATTGACAGACAAAACACATAACAATAATATAATAAAAAGAAAAAATTTGAACATAAAAAAGAAAGAAAAAAAAACATAAAATACAACAAACAGAATCACAAATTAGGTACATTACAAGTAGACGATTTCACAAAGTAAAAATAAATGTGTTTCACCAGCAATTTAAATTATTGCATGTGTTGAGCCAGCCAAAAGGCTACGACTATAGATGCGAAGCTGGTTATTAACGATTTTAACCACGCGGTTAAATATGCATTTTTCGTTATTAACGGTTAATTAACCGCATTTTATGCTTGTTACGGTTAAATACCACCGCGATATGTCGCTAGGAGATTGAAATGTGAATCGCAAGGTACGTGATGATGCCAGCTTCGACTGGCAAAAAAAAGTCAATTGAAATTCCCTACCTCAAAAACTATTGAACCGATTTTGATAAAACTTATATTATACCCTAAGTTGAACAATACCTAGTACAACAAAAAAAGAATTCGTCAAATCAGATGTGTAGTTCCGGAGATATGCGAACACAAACATAAAAACATACATACACTATTGAAATTTGGCACATTTGTTCAGACGTTGATATAGACTAACATAAGTATACGAAAACTCGGTCATTCTGAAAATATTACATACATACGATTGGAATTGATAACCTCCTTTTTTGATGTCGGTTAACAAGAAAAGAAAGAAAAACTTTATCCTTCTTCGTTGTCAGTGTCAGATATTTAACCGTTAATAACCGCAATTTATCGGTAGTTAACCATAAATTTGGTTAAATAACGGTAGCTAACGGGTTTTTTACAACTATAGCTACGACTCATCATATGTTACGACTTGCGTCGTAACCACGGAGGAAATATATAGAGGAGCTGCCCTATCCGGTTTTTTCTAGGGACTCAAGTGAAGCTTACGCGCGGGGTGCGGGAGGGGTAAGCGGGGGGTTATGGCCAATCATAGCCAAACAGGCGATGGCATTAGTCACCTAGTAGCGAGTAGTAAAAACCGGTTGAAACATAAGGTTAAAATATTCACATGATCATCAAAAAAGTTCAGCTATACTTTACTAGGTGGCTCTAGTTTTTTAACGAAATTTCATACGTTCCAAATCTGTCAGAAAAAACCGCGAAATAAAAGTATTTCTACTTGACGGCAGATAACGCAACCTTTTTTCGCGGCATAAAAATCACCTAGGCAACAAATAACAATCTGAAATTTTGGACACAAATAATTGGAAAATAAACAATTTGTAAAAAATAATTATGAATGAAAGTATCTTCGTGTTAAGTTAATTTTATTTGGATTGTCAATGTAATTCCTTTATAAAAGTATAGAAAACTAAATTTTACATAGAGAAACAAATGGAGGATTTAATTTTTTTTAATATCTACGCGTGTACATACTTCACAGAAGTCAGCGACGAACTGACGCCAGAGCCTCTAGCGAGGAATAGCTTGCACTAAAGGCTGTGACGTCAGGACAACCCAAATTGAAGCTGTGCAACTTTGCTTACAGCAGCTCTACTATGTATCTGCTTTGTGGTCGTAACGATGCTTTTCTGTCGTCGCCTGAGGATCTTTTTTTATATAAAGATTTTATATGTACAGTTTAGCTAAAATTAATTTAAATATAGTCTTTCTTTCGGTAATTTTATCGGGTGTTTTTTCCTTTAATCTAAATAAAACTAGTATCGATTCAAACGATCTCATCTTTTATCTGCAGATTCGACACAGCGTCCGAGTGTTTCTGGACGCCGTCGATCCGATCGCGAATAGTCCAGTTTATCCTGGATCGCAAGAAGTTCACCGAGTCGACCAACGACGACTTCGCGTTTGGCATCACCAGGCTTATTTCTAATAATACTTATAGTGCCGCCTATCCTTTGCACGATGTAAGTGTTGATGTTCTATAATGGTTCTATTAAAGTAGTTTATATTAGAGTTCATTTTATCATCGAACGAAGAGGAACTGTGGTCAAAAGTTTTGAAAGTGATTTTCGGTTTTTAATATCATGAAAACTGTTCGTTTTGCCTACAACAGAATTCACTACCAAAATGCCTTTCTAAATTCAAAATCTTGACATATAAACCACTGCTTACGAACTTTTTGACTGTAATGGCATGCTAGGCAACGTCGTTACATTTGATAACTTACACAATAAGTCGTTTTATCTACGCCAACGTCAACGTAACCAGTTATTAATTTAAACCAATGAGGTAAAGGTGGCATGGCGGCCTGCTGCTGCTGCCAATAGCGACCTAAGTTTTCATTACATATGACCAATTACAGAATAAGTCATTTTATCTAGCCTACGACGTAACAATTTATTCATTTAACAAAATATACTATCAAATATCTGTCAACATATCAATAATCCAGTTTTCTCTTTCTAACTTATCTCTAACAGCTTTTGAATAAAAGGACGAGTATTATTAAATGACATAATCTATCTTTTAAATATTTACTTTGACGTCATAAAAAATGTGATTTAACCAATGGAAAAATAAGTCAAAGGATTGGTGTTTCGCTTTACGTAAGCAACGAAACGTAATTATTAACAAAAGGCTCTAAAAACATACTATAATACATTTATCGAATACCAAAACATATCAAGAATAAATTGAAGATGTTTATACATTTATTTAGTTCTAGTATCATACACATTATTGCCGAATGCGTGATATTCTATAAATCACATATCGCCTATTTTCTTGGAAAAACGTCATGTAAGGGGGCCAATTTGAGAACTTACAGCTAATAGATATTGGGAATCGCAATTTTTTTTTCTACCAGCATTGCACCTGCATCGGTTACTCATACCAGTCAGTTGAATATTGAAACCCGCCATAAGTTTTTATAGTGGATGGATAATTTATTTTATATGCCGCACCTAAGCCTTCTTAAGAGATGATAGCATTTTAGAGGTGATATTATTGAATATGATATTATTGAATAGACATGTTTTTGATATAACTTTGTAGATTGTTACATTACTTAATCAAATTTACTTATCCACTAAGTGTTTTCATATTTTTATAATTATTATTAAGGATGGGGGCTAACTAAGATGTGTTATAGAACGATTCCACGGACTCACAGTATGACCAGGTGCTTTTCTAGTAAAACAACAGACATTAAAATACTGTTGACTGTCTTAGGGCCGGTATTTCAATGCCACCTTATCTCAAATTGATCCAGGATTGAAGATAAGAACGACATAAGTGTATTTCAATATAGGATTAAAGTTAAGCGGCGAATAAAGTCCACCCTAACTAGCCTTAATCTAAGTGGAGGATTTTTGTCGCTTAAGTTCCGATCTGAGATTGGCGTGAGGCTACCTCGAAAAAAAGTTACTTTATGGTAGTTTATTTTTGACCCGCAAAAATCAACATGCTATGGTAGGTAATGAAATAATGGCTATTTGCTAGTTCAAGAATTATTTTCTTACGCAAGTATGCGAATTAGTAGGAGCCAAGCCAAAATGAAAAAGAACACAAGTCTAAGGTCTTGGAGAATTTGGATTGTGTTGTGAATAATAAATAAATAAATAAACACTTACAAGCCGTTATAGCTGAAAGTGAATCAAGAAAACGCTACTATGATTTGCAAAATCAATTATTAGAATTAGAATTAGCAAAGAAACAGAAAGAGGATTCACTTTAGGAAAATTAGGCTTTTACTATTATAATAGTAGCTAGCGTTTTCTTGATTCGCTTTCTTACTTGTAAAATAATTTAAATTGAATAAATAAAACACAATGTAAATTCATATTATTAGACGACCGGCTGGTGTAGCGGTAACATACATTGCCTTGTATGCCAGAGGTCCTGGGTTCAAATCCCGGCGGCGGCGGATATTTGTGTGATAAACACAGATGTTAGTCGTCAAGTCATGGATGTTTTATGTTTATTTAAGTTTATTCTAATAAAAAAAATGCATTTATTCAATATGTATGTTTATTTATTTCTTAAGTATATCAGTTATCTAGTATCCATAACACAAGTTCTTTAAGAAACTTAATTTGGGCTAGATAATGTTGTGTGAGTGTCAGAAATATTTATTTATTTATTTATTTATTTATTATATAATTTATTTAATTACCCCTTGCTACAAATTATTAAAATAATGAAAATATGGCACAACATGTGGCGAGAAATTCTGGCTGCCTCTTTAAAATGGATCTACGGGCACGCTGCTAGTCTCCAAGATGGCCTGTTCAATCGCTGGAAAATTGGCAGACGGATCACCATTATTCATTTCTATTGCAATATAGCACAAGCTACACATAGATGCTGCACTTTTGTAAGTGCTAAACGAATACCAAGTGCTAATATAGGGAACCTTCTCTTCAGAACACCAAATGTCCTTTCAATGGGATTTCTAGTTCATCGAATTCTCCACTTTCAAATCTCTTTTTCACCAGACTATTTTGAAATATTCTTGAGTCATGTGCTGATTCGGGCCAACGAGCAACAATATCTTGAATGATCAAATCAGCTGTACATATGGCTTGAATATTTAATGAAAAATATTGTTTTCAACAATTGGCGGACAGAAATGCCATGTCTATGTCAGTCAATTATGAATGTCAACCAATGACAGCAAAAATCATAGACAAATCGACTTATTCTGTTTATTATGTTGCAATATTGCGATTTATCCTAGATTAGTTGAGGCGAGGAAGATCCGGATTGAAATACGCTTCTGTCTTTCAAAAGTGAGACTTAGCTTAAATGTAGGACTTAACTTAAGCAATAAGATAAGGTAGCATTGAAATACCGGCCCTTAGGGCCCGTTCACACCAGATCCGTCAATGACGATTCGTCCAAAAACACGATACGTCATGACGGATACACGTTTACATTGCATACGGAATCGTGTTATTTCACGATTCTTCAAAATATCCGAATTGATGTTCACATTCGTTTCGTGATTCAGAGTTCAGTCTTGGCTGAACTACCTAACTCTCATTCGTCACATAAAATTCACGATTCGTGTTTTTTGACCAATGAGAGTTTTAAAAGACTAAGACTATACGTGATTTAAGACGTGTCCGTTATTTTACCGATTCGTGATGCGTGTGAACACGGGAATTTAAAAAGCATTGCCACCGTCAAAAAAAAAAAAAAACGAATCATGAAAAAAGACGATTCCTTAAAAAACACGAATCGTCCTGGTGTGAATGGGCTCTTACTACCTATATTTTTTAATGTAACTATCTTACCTATATTTTTTCAGGGAGACTTAAAAACTCCAGGCTCGATGCGACACCTTCTGTACACGCAATGGGCGAGCGTGTCTCAGTGCATCAAGTACCAACCCCTAGATTATGTTAAGGACTACTTCGGTGTTAAAATCGGTGAGAAGTGATTTTTAATTTCAATGATTTGTTGATATTGACTAGTATTTTTTGTTTTTTAGTTTTTTCGTTCAAAGTAAATTTTAATTATTTTAATCTACTAAACTGGCATATGACATCAATCTTAAATAAAACACTTTTTAACCTTAATTAAATTTTAAAGTTTTACTCGACTTTTCGGTGTCTTCGCAGACCCCGTAGTCACGAGAGAGTCGACTTAAAAAGGAAAATGTGATTATACGTGAAAAATCCGGTTGAAAAGTGTTTTATTTAATAATCGCGAAAACTTAAGACAATATTATGACCTCAATCTTACCATATGGTAAGTAAAGATAAGCTCAAAGATGAGCTTATAGCCAGTTCCATTTAAGCAACTGGCTACCTATCTGCCTCAGACGTAAGTGGTTGCGGGTTCGATTCCCGCAGGGAACAAAAAAAAAATGTTCCAGGTCTGGGTGTTTATCTATACAGGGTTAATTTTCATCACCTCTTGCAGGCAGCCTCTCCACATCGATCCCAACAACATTTGTTCTACCATTTAAATTAACCCTGTATATGTATTTATATTCTAGGTTCCCCCCTAGTTCGCAACACGGTGTCCCATATCACAAGCTCTGCTTAGTTTAGGGCCATGTAGTTGGTGTGATTGTTCGGGTATTTTGTTATCATTTATTTTATTTTAATAACATATTGCCGCCAAAGGATATGTTTCCGTTTCTTTGTATCTGGGGCTTGGATGCGAGCACAAGGATATATAGAAGAGAATAAGTATACAAACAAATAGTAATCACTCAATTTCAGATAGACATCGTATTGAAAAAACACAAGATTTATTAGAAATCGCTTCCCCGTACATAGATATTCCATTCCTCCTTACTTTAAGTGACAGATTTGTACCAAATGACAAGACAGATGACATGACAATGACAGTTTTGATAATAAAAAGAGTATCAAAAATGGCGAAATGTAAAGACGGCCTAGCATGGCGGTTGCCATTTACATTAAACTTTAACACTTTTGTGCGCCATTAATGTAGCTTATTGTAATTTTTCGATATTTTTATCTATACCAGCATAATTTCAGCTACGTTGTGGTCTAGTGCTTATTAAATATTCTAATTTGGAAACATTACCTTTTACCACAGAATAAGTAATAGTTGGTACAGAAGAATTACTCCGCAAGAAGATCTAAATAAATTTGAGTCTTGCTACGACGCGATACGGTGGAATTCAGCTCGCACAGCATTACGTACCTGCAAATTTATATACCTAGAAGTTTTGTCTCTTTCTATCGCATGCCTCTTATCTTTTCTTACGCTGTTAGGGTTGCTGCCTAGTGAAGAATAATTAATCTCCTTATTTGTAATTAAGTATCTACCGATGTAGGTATTTCTGTTATTCTACCTTTGTAAAAAAATTGTTTCAACTTACCTAAAGTACAAAATGAAAAAAAAGTTACGACGAATAATTTGTAATACTACCTATGTTTTGTTTGCTAAATTGAACATAATCCAATCTAAACATAATCTAATTGAATATTTGTTTCTTTTTATGTCCATTTTTAAATACTATTTGCGACCTCGATCATAGAATTACTGTGAGTGCTATTAGGTAGGTACCTAGGTATGTACAACGTACCGACGGGCGCGCGCGTGATACACGACCCATTCGAAATGCGCCAGCGGAGCGCTTCGCTGTAGGTAAATAACGGATGTACCGCGCGGAGTGAGCCAGGCCTGCTTTTACTATACGCTAGTATTTTTCGCTTTTGCGACGCACCAATGTGAAATAGTAATCTTTTTTCAGGTTTGTATTTCGCCTGGCTAGGATTCTACACTCACATGCTCATACCCGCGTCGATAGTTGGACTAATATGCGTCATATACTCAGCCGCCACCGTCTACCAGAATGTTCCCAGGTAAATAATCAAATGAGAGCTGACATTTTTCAACCGACTTCCAAAAGGAGGAGGCAGTTATGAATTGATGTTGAATATTCTTATTTCATATGACAGAGGATATTTCAGAAGTGGTCCCATATAAAGGATGACGCATAATTTCGGTACCTACCTCCAATAGCCATGTAAGATATGCGGTTGGATAGGACTTAGTAACTTGAATCAAAGTTACTATGGCGCCAAGTTCCGATAAATAGCAGACGGGTCACTTATAGCATAGATAGTAAGCGACACCGCCGCACTGATTATCTGTTGCACACCTGAACTAAGGTATTTTTTATAATTTTGTCTTCGGAGATTTTGATTAAATTTATTAGCTTGGACTCAGAATCAAGACAGGTGCCATACCAATTCTTAATCTAGAAGATGAACTCTTTTCAATGATATATCACACATGTCTATTGAGGCGGGTACCAGCTCTCATACAAAGTTATGCGTCGTCCTTTCACCGAAATCTATTGAGTACGTCTTGAAATATTTTAAATGATATGAATCGAAGCATATTTATATGTTGATGACCATAGACTGCAGCCAAAGTTTTGACGTCAAGTCGGTTTTTTTAATGCTCTGCATTCGATGATTATTTCCACATAATAAGGGTGGGTCTGTCTTCTATGACACTTTGTGGAAAGGGAATATGAGGACTAAGATGGTACAAGTCGCGTGACTTAAAATTACCGGGCCTGTTGTGGTCAGGAAAAACAGATGCAGGCAGATTTACTTTAAACTTGATTAGTTGGTTATAATGGTAGGCATAATAATAATAAATATGACGACCACTTTGGCGATGGGGTAAACCTGTCTGCCTCAGACGCCAGAGGTTGCGGGTTCGACCCCCGCACGGAACAAGAAAAAAAAAATGTTCCGTGTCTGGTTGTTTATCTATTTATGTATTTATATTCTAGGTTCCCCCCTAGTTCGCATGGTATCCCATGACAACCTATGCTTACTTTGGGGCCATGTAGTTGGTGTGATTGTCTGGGGATTTTATTTATTATTATTATTTATTAATTTAATTTAAGATACATTTACAAAATTACAAATTGTATTTTATACACAAATTATTATACATCATATTCAAATTAATACTTATTGAAATAATACTACACAAAATTAAAATCAAATCCTACAAAGTGAAAATCAAAATTTTATGACCACAAAAAACTGTAAAAAAATACGAAGCCTGATAAACTATCTTTCGGATATAAATCTCATCTTATGGTAGATGAAGCTAGACGGGTATAAGAAGTAACTGAATGTTCCTAAACTCGGCCAAAACGCATATTAGCTATTCGCTATTATGAAGCAGACTTTTTATTGCATTATGATACGTTCCTAATGCGAACCAGTCATATAAGCATGCATATCCATCATGTGCATACGCAACAACAAAGTTTTTACTCCATCCATTAAACTATAAATATAAATCAACGTGCTTCTATTTTGAATCGAATCTCCATTAACCTAAGATCTACTTTCCAGCGAAGACATCTGTAACTACAACTCCACTATAAAGATGTGTCCACTATGCGACACTTTCTGCAACTATTGGGATCTGAACGCGACCTGCCTACATGCAAGGATCACGTATCTGTTTGATAACTCCACTACGGTGTTCTTTGCGATTTTCATGAGTTTCTGGGGTGAGTTTTTATAGTGAACTGGTGATTGAACATGACCTAGGTAGAAAAATAGTTTAAAAGATGCTTTTTTTAATACTGGCCTATTTTTTTCTTATTAAAGTCGAAACCATTTTGATACCGTCACTGGAACCAAAACTTCATGTTCTTGAAGCTGTTTTTTTTTAATATTTTTTAAATTAGCCGTTATGAGCTAATTGCTGCTTAACTTCCAAAATTGTCTTAGTTTGCCGTGTTACTTATGTTTATTAACTATTTGAATATCCGTTTTTAAGAAATAACACAAACCTTTCTTTTGAAACAACCAAACAATGATTTCAACTTCTATTTACATAATTTTTGTTAAAAAAAAATATACAAGAAACTGTGATCGAGATATCTAAGGTAGACATTTATTTGGATTTGTTCATGATCCTGAATATGAAAATAAATAAATAAATTTTTGTTGCACAGCGGCTTGCTTCCTGGAGCTATGGAAGAGGTATTCAGCAGAAATGACGCATCGCTGGGACCTCACAGGTTTCGATGTGTATGAGGAGCATCCGAGACCGCAGTACCTGGCGAGATTGGCGCATGTTAAACGAACGCAGGTGAGAAATATACTCTATGTGTAAGATAGCAAGGTTCAAATTAGATTTTTTAAATGTACGATAAGTTTCAGAGTTGTGTTAAAGTGTGACGAGTTCCAGAGTTGTGTTAAAGTTTGATTGAATCGAGTTTATGTCTAGAGAAAACAAATAATTTTGAGGATTTTCCTGATATTCATAATCAAAAAAATCGTTCGTACAAAACAAATTGCTAAAGCCTATGTTATAAGGGCATTTTAACTCTTGATATAAAATCTATCAAAGCCGCCAATTACCATCACTTCTATGATGCGTTCTGATGAAGCTTCCTAGCTTCACATACTCTGTAATGAAATAAATGCAATGAATGAAACATTCATATCATATATAAAATAAAACAAAAATATTACTTTATACAATCTCTAGATATTTCCATCCAAAGCTCGACCACTTTTGTTTGAGAGGTCACTTGAGTCGATGTGTATTGTATACCATGAATGTTTTACTTTCGCGTCAGTAAAACGTCGTGACTATCCATGTGTATCTAACCTAAATATTTTTCTTTCTTACAGCTAAACGTGGTAACAGGCGAGCGCGAGCCCATGGTTCCATTCTGGCGCATGCGTCTTCCCGCCGCACTGATGTCGTTCAGTGTGGTCGCACTATTAGTGCTACTGGCGCTAGCTACGGTGTTAGGAGTGGTGGTATACCGTATGTCAGTGCTGGGGGCATTGGCGTTGAGGCATGATAGCAATGCCTTAGTCACGTATAGTCCTGTCATGTTTACGTCAGTAACGGCGGCGTGCATCAATCTGGTGTTTATCTGCATTTTTAATTATGTGAGTATTGAAACATCAACAATTCACAATAATTATATAAATAACAAATTTTAGGGAACTTTATAATTTAGTCAAAATTATATTTATAAAATTAGCTATTCAAGTGGCTTCCATTCCGTAAGTTCGTTTCAAAATAATATTTTTCGAGTACATTGTCTTCAAGCGCATAGTAAAACGGGTAGATAGATTTATCTGCCCGTGAATAAAAAGGCTGAGACGGCTCAAATAGAACAGGCAACGCAAATACATGAATTAAAAATAATTTACTTATATTATTAACGGAATAGTCAAACCCACTACTTGCGTACTATAGTACAATTTTTTTCAAACAATATTTGTGAAAATTCCAAATTGACAATCTTAGTGACGTTGCTGTAATGATATTGTTATCTTCGATTCGAATCTACCAACTGATTTGAAAATATCGAATCCGTTTCTAAAAAAAAAATATTTAAAATTACGATTACAAGATGGCCGCTCATATTCTTCGATTCAGTAATGTCAATCCCTATCGAGTGAACGTTCATTTATTTATTTACATTTAATGCTAATAATTACTTCAATTCATAACTTTAAAATAAACAATTCTATTTATATTTTTTTATTTTTATATTGTGCCAACTTATTTTTTATTAGTTGTAAGTATTTTAAGCATAATTGAAAATGAGAACTGTCCCAAATATAATTTGAAGAAATTCTACTATAGTTCTACTAACCTTAGAAGACTATAACCACATCTTATAAGCTCAATCCCTTCCAGATCTACCAATACCTAGCAGAATGGCTGACAGAGAAAGAGCTACTCCGCACACAGACCGAGTTTGACGACTCTCTCACTCTCAAGATATACCTCCTTCAGTTCGTGAACTACTACGCGTCTATATTCTACATCGCCTTCTTTAAGGGCAAGTTTGTGGGCAGGCCCGGAGACTATGTGCGACTGTTGGGACATAGGCAGGAAGAGGTAAGGGTATTAAATGTATTAAACTTGATTTGGATTTGTAAAGTGACAAGTGGCCAGTGTTTTTTTTGTCTTAATTTTGCTTTGCGTAAAAACATTGGCTTATGTTATTCTACGAGTTTCTTTTCAAATCGGTCAAAATGCAAGTTTTTTGATAAAACTGTTGATAAAAAATTTTTTTATTGATCTCTTTTGATATAATACTTTGAAGTTTTTTCAGTAAGCAAATTTTTGAGAAATCTTTGAATGCAGTTTTATTTCTTTTCCAAAACAAAGGAATGTTTCTTTGGAGTAAAATTTGCTATCTCTATTATTTAGAGTATTTTCCCTCCGGGGGCATTCAAAAACTCCACCCTGTATAGTCTGGCTAATAAAAGTAGAGAATGAATAATCAACGAATGCAGAGCATTGAAAAACCGACTTCACGTCAAAACTTTGGCTGAGTTATAATGTCATCCACGTGAACATACTCCGAACTCATACATATTTTTTCCATAATTGTCCATAATTGTCCGAAATATCGTGTAACAAAGACACAAAAAAAAAACATACAGACGAATTGAGAACCTCCTCCTTTTTTGGAAGTCGGTTGATCAATCTTGCGAATTTAAAAAAAAAATCCATCATGGTAACCCCGACTATAGTACGTCACACAAGGATTAAACAAACATGACATTTGATTAATTTTTTTAAAATAAAATTATCGTAAAAAATAACAATATTGGTACTGTCCTACTTTTTGATGAGAAGTATATAATTAAAATAATAAGCAACTAGTATTAATCAGGCTTAAAAATAAAACAATAAAATACAATAATTATTTTTATTCATTGTAATCAAAATCTGAATCCAGCAATTCTATATGGAATGAATCGTCAGATTTACTGGTATCGCTGTTTCCTACATTGGTTATGAAATTATCAATTTTTTTATTCTTTTTCAACTCTGAAAATTATAAAATCTCAATTACCAAAACCACCAGCAACCGTTCGATTGACAACAGTGACACCAGAATAAGTTGCCATATAAAAAGTTTGCAAAAACCCCCATTGCCTACTTTCGATAGCCAGACTCTAACTGAATATTCGCTTGGTGGTAGGATCCCTTCTGGGTCCGCCTGGCTAACGACCACCCTTTATATAAAGTCTGCCGCCAAATGTTACCGCTCCGGCGGTAATGTGTTCCGGCAATATTGTATAAAGAGCCAGTTCCTTCCTAAACCCGTGTGCTTTCATCTTCGACCTCATCGTCACTTACCATCAGGTGAGATTGAGGTCAAACGCGGGATTAGTCATTTATAAAAAAAAAAAAAAAATTACCTAAAAACACTTATTTTTCAATTCTAGTGCGCGCCCGGGGGCTGTCTTTTAGAGTTGTCCATCCAACTAGCCATCATCATGATAGGGAAACAGTTCATCAACACCATCGTCGAGATGATGATGCCGTACTTACTCAAGTGGTGGAACATCATCCGGACTATTGGACGGAAAAATCGGTACGTGTTTTTGTTTGGCTAGTTTTTATATCGTTTTATACAAAAATAACGATAGTTAAATAAAATAAATAAATGAAATAAAATCCCTAGACAATCACACCAACTACATGGCTTCAAAGTAAGCATAGCTTGTGATATAGGATACCATGCAGCGAACTAGGGGGAACCTAGAATATAAGTACATAAATAGATAAACGCCCAGACCCGGAACATTTTTTTCTTGTTCCATGCGGGAATCGAACCTGCAATCACTAGCGTCTGAGGCAGACAGTGTTACCCCAACGTCAAAGAGAATTCAATTGTTTTAAATTAAGTTGACGACTACAGTATTGTTGGATATCAGCTGACTGTTATAAGAGAGTTTGCGGGGTTCGATCTCTAAATATTTTTTGTAATATGTGCAATTATTTGTCATGGGTTTGGATATTTTTCCTCAAAGTGAACTGTGAACCAATTGTGAACTAAAACTGAACTATTCTATCCGCTATCTGGTTCCAATAACAAAATCTTTTTAGATTGAGCTAGCCGGCGTCGTCGTGCGGAACGATTTCCATTGTTATTGTTTTAAATATTTGTCACTTACATTAATTTATTAGGAATACTATTTAAAAATAGACCCGAAATCTTATAATTCTATATTGCTTAACTGAACAGTTTTACTTTCCCATTGATAAACTTCATAAATTGTTTTATTCTATTACAGTATAAAGAGCGACCTGCAATGGGTAAAAGACTTTAAACTGGTTGATTTTGGAAATATGGGCTTATTTCCTGAATATTTAGAAATGGGTAAGTGTATTGTTAGATTCCTGTGTAGTTAAATTATGAATAAAATAATTGAAATATCAAAGACAGTCAATGCAATAAAATATCTTGTAAAGATTTGTTTTTGTTTATTTAAATACAAAAGAAATTAATACTTCCTTTTGACCATGTCCATTGTTAGTTGTTGAATTTACGGACAGTTTACTTTACTTTTAAACCGACTTCAAAAAGGATGTATCTTTGCTACTTGATTATTTCGACAATTATACAATCAATGATTCTAGTTCCATAAATTCGGTCGCTTTGAAGCAGTAAATTAAAAGATATACATAGATATGTACATAGGTAAAGTTTTGTTTCGTCTTTCCCTTCAACAAAATTTCAGGCCTGGCCTTGAAAATGTCCGTGAAGTTTGTTTTTTAATGCATTCGTTGACTATAAATATATATCGTTTCGCCTTCCGTCTTCATCAAAATTTTAGACCTGGCCTTGAAAATGTCCGTGAAGTTTGTTTTTAATGCATTCGTTGACTATAAATAAATTTACATTTTGTTGTATTCCAGTGCTCCAATACGGCTTCGTTACAATATTCGTGGCGGCGTTTCCGCTGGCACCTCTATTCGCGCTCATCAACAACGTGCTAGAAATGAGGCTCGACGCTAAGAAGTTCCTCACGTGCTACCGCCGGCCCGTGCCTCAAAGAGTCAATGATATCGGGGTGTGGTATAGGATATTGGACTCTATTGGCAAGCTCAGCATTATTACTAATGTAAGTGTTCGTTTTAAGTTTGCAAGATTTGAAATAAGAAATGAAATACTTTTTGAGTGAATTCGGTGTCTTATAGATACCATGGACACGAGGCTGAGCTCAAATGTTAAATATAATTTACACGCTATAAAGTCCGTTTAAAATAGTATTTTATTCAGTATAGGTGTAAGTGTTACTTAATATCATGATAAATTTTGTTATTTTTATTTTAGAAAACTTATATGAACAAATTAATTCGAAATTTATATATCCAAGTAGTTTAATAGCATTTTTAATGTTATTACAATCTTGTACTATGGGAAACTGAAATACAAGTAAAACGGTTGAAATTCAAAGATACGTACACTGATCTAGTATATTAAATCAAAATAATATTTGGGTTGAAGCAAGCACACGTTATAAGTTTATATTAAGTAGTAACATCACAAAAATGTTATTGATACGAAAAATGTTTAAAAGAAAGATCTTTCACTTCATTCACTACTATGTTTTCATTATAATAATGGTGATTTTCCAGGGTTTCATAATAGCGTTCACATCAGAGTTCATCCCGCGCCTAGTGTACCGCTTCACTACGGGCTCGCTGGTGCAGTACGTCAACAGTACACTGGCAGACTTCAACATCACCGTCATAGAGCATCCGCCGAGGGAATCTGACTATAATGAGACTATGTGCAGGTATGTGTGGGGGTTGGAACTAAAGCCTATGTTTATCTATTTTTCTCAAACTGCTTGGAAATTTGAGCATTATTTTGACAATAATATATAAAAAATAATATCCCCAGATCAACTACGTGGCCCCAAAGTAAGCATAGCTTGTGTTATGGGATACTATGTAACGAACTAGGGGGGAACCTAGAATATAAATACATAAATAGATAAACACCCAGACACGGAACATTTTTTTTTCTTGCTTTTCACTGGCGTCTGAGGCAGACAGGTTTACCCCATCCCCAAAGTGATAGTCAATTGATATAAATCGAACTTGCTGTAGGGGTCGAGCAGCGGCCGGCAATAGTTGTATGAAAACCCGTATCTGTCGTGTTTAGCGGCCAAATATATTATTATGTAAAAATCTTGTTTGTCGTGCAATTTAAAAATGGAACGATCTTCTACTCCGCAACATGGCGACCAAAGAGATAATTTATCAAAGGTTTAATTTAAATTTCGAACTGGCTTGTCCATAGAATAAAATTGAAAAAAATACTAAAAAAAACGCGCGTAAAAAACTATTGTTATTAGTTGTTAGTCAACTTCGTCATTGGTTTTGAAGTTCTGAATTGTACTTCTTAGTGTGGTTTCCTCGCATTGCTTCGCATCGGCCCACATTCACACGTTCGTCCATCAATGCCTCTCTTGCCGGCCGCTGCAGTAATGTACTATATATTCACAAAATCCACAGCTCTCAAATTATGATACAATAATTTACATTTTTGAAGCATAGGCGTGTTATTATTATTTTTTCGTGTCATTTCATTATTATATTCAGAAGGATATATTATAGCCATATCGGCACCCTAAAAATTCTGACATCCACCACCCAGCACTGGGCCAGCTCGGTGGATTATGGCCTAAACCTCCTCGTCACCCAGAGGAGAGACTCATGCCCTGCAGTGGGCCCATTACACGGAGTTGTGATGATGATGATGATGATGATTCAGAAGGAGGAGAAGGAGTCATAACTATCTTAATTTTAAAACCGTATTTATTAAGAAATTACGTTAGGGTAAAACGGAACAGTAAAACCGAGACCATGTGTGTACGGGCTGTTATTCTTCGGATTAGGCTAGTGTTATGAAAGCTTACTGAGTTTTAAACTCTACTTATAAAGCATTATGTTTTGTTTATACGAAACCTGAAAACAATTTCTTCAGAATCGTTAAGAGAAGTGGTTGCAATAGTTTTTTCAATAATCTCTACAGATCCTTAAATAATGGACACACTCACTCGCACGCGTATCGTGCGCGATCCCAGGATGCAAGGTAGTGGTAGACTTGAAACTTGCTGAGACATTATGTACAATTATTTGCTTACCGATTTTTTTAAATTCTGTACACAATATTTAACGTTGTATAAAGATTTTTGACGCGGTGAAGAATGGACTGTGATTTTTTGCTTGAATTTCTTAAAAGATGAATGAATTAACGATATTACAGACGAATGACGACCGGCTGGTGTAGCGGTAACATACATTGCCTTCTATGCCAGAGGTCCTGGGTTCGAATCCCGGCGGCGGCGGATATTTGTGTGATGAACACAGATATTAGTCGTCAAGTCATGGATGGTTTATATGTTTATTTAAGTTTATTCTAATAAAAAATATGTATTTATTCAATATGTATGTTTATATATTTCTTAAGTATATCAGTTATCTAGTATCCATAGCACAAGTTCTTTGAGAAACTTAATTTGGGCTAGATAATGTTGTGTGAGTGTCAGAAATATTTATTTATTTACTTAAATTCTTAACGAAAGAACCGATTTGAGTGGAGTTTTTTATTCGAAGGCTTGTCTGTTTGTTGGAAATCGAACCTTCCAAGATGAACAGTTCTCATTTGTGTTTAGCTTTAATAAAATTTTTACTACACTCACAATGCGAGTTTTTGGAAGTTTCTTTTAATTTTTTTTGCTCACCTAAACAAATAATATTATTTTTCTGTATAAATTTAACTAATTTATCCACAGTTACCCCGGCTACTGGTACGCGAAGGACGGTGACGACTACGCGCACTCCAACTGGTACTGGCACGTCATGGGAGCGAGACTGGCCTTTGTTGTCGTGTTTGAGGTCAGTGAGAATAATATTGACAGAAGCATTCTGGATAATCACTTTTGATAACATAAACTAAAGTTATTGTTTTTGTTTCTCATGGATTCAGATTACAGATGCCAGATTACAAAAGTCCTTTCGAGTTACACAAAACTAGTATCAATTATAAACTCTTAACTGACGAAATTTAAAAAAATATTAGGGTGACGTCATGTGGAGTCGTTTTTTACGATGATTCACTGAACTCAAATTTTATAAGAGGTAGACTATTAGGACTCTTATTGACGGTCAATAAGAGTTGATTAAATAATTGACCAATAATTGACCTACAGTAATCTTCCACATTTTTATTTAATTTATATTATAAATAAATAAATAAATATTTCTAACACTCACACAACATTATCTAGCCCAAATTAAGTTTCTTAAAGAACTTGTGATATGGATACTAGTTAATTGATATACATAAGAAATATATAAACATACATATTGAATAAATTCATTTTTTTTATTAGAAAATAAACTTAAATAAACATATAAACATCCATGACTTGACGACTAATATCTGTGTTCATCACACAAATATCCGTCGCCGCCGGGATTCGAACCCAGGACCTCTGGCATAGAAGGCAATGTACGTTACCCCTACACCAGACGGTCGTATATTCACTTTTAACTTCAATACATTCCAGAACGTAGTAGCCCTTGTGATGATCATAGTCCGCTGGGCGATCCCTGACATGTCAGGGGAGCTCCGCGACAGGATCCGCCGCGAGGCCTACGTCATCAACAGCTTCATCCTCGACGAGACCCGCGCGCGGTCCCGCGCCGACGGGGCCGTCAATGCGGACGGCACCGCGCGAACAGGTCCCAGTCACTCCACGCCTTACACGGTAGCGTATAGCGGGCTTTGGAATGACTTGTACTATGGACTAACCGGTGTAAGCGTCCGTTGGTTGCGAGAACTCTTTCCGAATGTGTTCTTTTTTTAAATTGCGTTTTGTAAGTGGCCTGCTTTTTGACGTAGAGTTTTACTTATCAGTGGCATATTATTATTCGTGTTTTTTAAGTTATTTTTGTAAGTGGCCTGATTTGTAATTCAATCAAGCGTAAAGATTTTTTTCAATGTTTTTATTTTTAAAGTATTTTTTTCTGTAAATGGCCTGAATAAGATATTCTTTAGGTATGTTTAACGAGTAAATAGTTTTTTTATCAGTGGCATTTTAAATACTACTTTGTTGTATGTTTATTAGAAGTTAGAAGTTACAACATTTTTTTAAATTATTCAACGTTTTTATTTTTTATAAAGAGCTAAGAATTATTTTTGTGGTAACTTAAGAAATACATTGATGTAATATGCCAGTAAGGTTCCCGATTTGACTTTGCATTCTATATTAAGAACTTGTACGGCAAACAAGTTCTTAATAGCCACTACTTCATATTTAGCATTTATAAACCACTTTTGAATTTGAAGTCGCTAAATTATTCATCAGAGAGACTTAAAATGAACTTAAATTTTTAATTATACCAATTTAAATCCACTTTGCAAGGATAAAACCAACAGACGCTCTACACCAAGGACTGTGTTGTTTCTGTTTGATACTCAATTAAGTTCAACCTAGTGTGACCCCATGTCCCAAATTCTCCCAATTTCTCCCAATAACGTTAGTAAATTTAGAGAACTGTTTGTACATAAAAATGATTATTAAAATGTAAATTGCTTTTACAAGTAAATAAAAAATAGACAAAGCTTTTTTATATCGGGGTAAGTATTTTGAAGGTGAAGTTGATCTGTATAAAAAGAAAATGCTTTTTAAGCGCGTATTCTATAAATTATTAACTGCTTTTGTTCACAGATTTTTCTCTAAAAAACTCTTAGACAAATAATAAATATGTTTTATTGTAGTATTTAGTATCATGCATATTCACCGCAGTCTCGGTAAATTGTTGCTAGGATTTAAATTCCATTAATTTTTAAAATGAAATAATAAATGAACGTAATGTTGAAAATATATGCCACGCTAGAAATGGCATATATTACCAACTGAATATATTAGCAAGGTTTTTATGAAAAGTTTTTAGAGTCACATTTTAATTTAATTTAATATCATTATATTTATTTAAATATTTGAATTCTAGCAACATTTGCCATGTTTCCACTAAGCTAAGCTTCTAAAATAATAAAAAGGGTTTGTTCACAAAAAGCTTTATAAAGTTGTTTGGAACGAGTGGCCGCAGTTTTCGAGTGCGCCGGCAGAGGTCGTCCGTGAGTGATGTTTCAACACGAACTTAATAGCATGCTTGAGATGGCAACAGTTTTGGCTACATACCCGTTTACTGGACAACTATGTGTATTAATGTCGTGGCCTGACCGACAAATCGCCAAAATGTTTAATGCATTTTAGTATTTTGCTATCGTAGTGTAAACGATTGGGCGTACTTCTAAAGATTCAACATGTTTTTAATACATTTTCTTGATAAGATGTAGTTTCTTATTTTTTCGAGTAACACACGTTAAATTTTAATACTCAAAAATTTCATTCGGTTTATTTTAACATTAAATAGATTAATGCTACCGCCTCTCTGTTCTTATGGAGTGTAACAGATATTTGTTAACGAGTCTTTATCTAAAATCCTTTTAAATCGTTTTACGATTAGGCTACGACATTATTAAATAAAACAACAAAGTTATGCGATGTTTTGTCTCATCTTTTGGGCAGGAGGAACGCTACTGTGCGACACAGACAAAACATTGCCTCACTGTTTGTTGTTACACATTATTATTTGGTAAAGGAGTCTGAAAAGTAATGCTTATAAAACAATATTAATTAATATATTTCATTGATTTTCACAACGCACTTAACACATACACACCTTACTAAATAATACACATTTTGCATAACACTAAAAATATCTAATACGAAGATATACACTCATATAAATATTTATCTTACCCCAATAGTTTTAAAAAGAGAAAAATTATGATATTTTTTTTTAATCTAAACAGAAAAAATATAAGATACAAAGCAAATCATATTTTATTATACTCTTAATATTTATTATATTGCAAAAAAAACACTTTCTACCATTTACAAGGCTTTCATTTTACTCACACCACTCTTGGGTTCTCTTTTTCTTCCACTAAGTTTTCTACCACTTACTTAGATTTCTCCCACTTTCCAAAGTGAATGGTAGAAAGTGTCCATAACTGTTTGAAAGCTGATTGAAGTGTGAAGTAGTTAGGCGAAGCTTGTAGATTATGTGTGTTACATGAAATGCACACACTTAGACACATGGAGAAGCAATGTTTTTTTCTCTTTTGAACTATGATTGGTTTGTGGTGGGTATTTTATAGCTATTTTGAATTGATGACGTCTTTTTCTGAAGTATTTTCTAGATAAAACATACAAAGTTACAATAACACATTTTTTTCAAATAAACTTGTTTTTACCAATTTAACCAGTTTTGATCTAAGAAAATTAAAGTTCTAATTCAACACAAAACACTTATAAATTTGACAAACTACTATTTTGTGTTTTTTAATTCGTTGACGTCAAATCAATCTTTTCTGCTTCTTTTTTCCGTTTCCTAACATTCTTTTTTGGGGTCTAGGCGGCGACCCGGCCGACTGGAACCATATAGCTTACCTGTCAGGGTCTGACTTCGACCTGGCTGCGCACGGAGACCACCAGAACATTCGAGACCTGACCAAACACGTGGTCGTTGAGGAGTTGCCCGCAGATGACGAAGCGCCGACGCACGTGTGACCGCAGATAAAAAATAGATGTCATTTGTAATGACGTCCAATGACAGCTAAACGTCATTGGTACATCGTATTTTGACGCACTGTTGTAACTGAGCCAAGGTTAAGCTTTGTGTCGATGTAAAGATTTTTCAGTTCATTTGTGCGCGGGTTTATATAAAATAAAAAATTGCCTCCATTCTGAAAAAAATTCTCCATAGCAATGGTCAATCAACTTTTTCTGTATTATTTGCTCAATTTACAAGTGAATGATAGACAATTTTTAGGCTCAGTAAGTAACCTGTTCACAAATGAGCTGTAAAACTGTAGCTTGAAACGAAGCTGTAGTAGTTTTTTGTGGTTTAAATTTAAGGAACTAACAATGGTTATGATCAATTTTGTTTGCCAAAAAGATAATACCAACTTAACTTAGATATTCACTACTAAATTAAAATTAATATTCTTGTGGCGTTGTACTTTTGAAAGTATGTTTTGTATATTGAGAAGGTAAACGTTTGTTCTTCTCTTTGAGATTATTTATGAGTTGCTACGGCTTTTTATTGTGAACTTAATTCCGAATACGCAAATCGCTACATAGATTTTTTATTCAATGTGTGTCCTATTAGATTGTATTTATAGCGTGGTAATGGAAGCTAGTCCTCTTAAATTTTCTAAGAAATAAGTAAGTGTTACATCACTGCCAAGTCACAACACGATTACGCAGTTAATTTGCATGCAGTTCTTTCTATGAAAACTGTAGTTTTCAAACCATAACGCATTTCATCGCACAATTACGACTGAATCATTGAATTATGAAAATAAATAAAAGAATGCCGTCAGAAAAGGACAATATCAAATTCGTCTAAAAAGGTGTAGATTGCCAGTAGGAAATAATTATACTAAATTAAATTATATAAAATATAGTCTCGACAAAAGATCTTAGCTTAAGAACTGAATTAGTACGTTGAAAGACATATCTGAGGTGTGTCCTGAATGAGTTTTATTTAAATTATTTACTGAGAATTTTAGCAAGTTAATACGGATCTTACATCTTGTGGAACAAGACTAAATTTTGAATCTCACGTTTTTACAAAAGATTGCCTATTTACAGTAAAATATATTTAAATTATTTATGTGTTACGAATAACGCACAAAAAGTATATTTATAAATCTTAGAATGCTGCATTTGATAAAAGTTTTGAAAGATAAAAGTAGCATAGGTAGGTAGTATAGTTAAGTGATACTTTGACATAAGATGTTTCGTAGAAATCTGTTTTATTTTATGGCTGTCTTTTTATCTATGGCTTACTTTCGTTTAGAAGTAAAATAACTTATTGGTGAAGACAAATACAAGTGAAACAGATAATGTTACTTTTGTAATTGTTATTCCTGAGTATGCCTTGCATACGATGCGTTGACGTTATAAATCTTGTTATTTTTGTGATTTAGGAAATCAATACCCTGAATAGACAGCATGGCTATTTAATCAACTAAATACTCTCAATATTTGTGATCTTACATTTTTATCTATTTATATATCGTATTATGAATTATTCAATCATTTATATAAATCATGTTTTATATACCTTGTAAACACATATTTCTTGGTGTTAATATAATTGCAGAATGGATTGTATATTTCGGTGCTGTGTTTTTATTATAAAATCATTAATTTAATTTTAAGTATGATAATTTGTATTAAATTTTGGGAGTATAAAAAATTATCCGGCTAGGAGGACGATTTTGCAAAGCACTAACCCTTAATATAAAGCGAAATTAGCGCGAAAACTTTACTATTAGATCTATTGATGGCTGTATTTAAAACGTAAAGAAATACTAGTCAATGTAAGCGTGAGAAAAGACTTTGTTCAACTATACTATAAACTTCAACTATAAAACTATAAAAAATCAAAGAAAATAATACTTCTGCTATCTCGGACGATTGACTATAATATTTAGGAAAAAAGTCCTTTGTCTTTTAGTAAAGAATGCGCTAAAAGCATTTTGTTCCTACTTTTCAGTTTTTTTTTTGCTTTATTGTGATGCAATGGCCATTATAAATTTTATAAAGATTTATGATTTTTAGTATTGATTTAATAATGCCATCTCTTAATATGGGCGTCATCTACTCCTTTTGTTAATTTTATAATCATAGATCATTAAGAAAGTAAGAAAATACAATTTATACAGTGTTACCATACTACAAAATGCTTTAGATGTTTAATAATTTATTAAATGTTTACATATACATGTTAATCGTTGCCCTGTTGTTTGTGAAACGCTTCAATTTAAAAATAACTTTTTAATAAACTGTATACAAATTTATTCATGTGTTTCATTTTATTACTTACTATAGTTCGGCCGTTCAGAGAATGCGTTCCTGACACATCGCGATTGAACTGACGACGTAACTTTGTAATGGCGTTGCAGTTACGATCAAAAATATTTTTGCTGGTTGTTTACCGTTTTACCAATTGATGAGCATTAAAACAACATTATTATATCAATAATCAATGAATTTTATAATTTTGTGCCAAACTGAGTGTCAAATAACTTGGTAAACAATATTTTTCAAAATCTATACTGCGCTATTACAAGGTTATGTCAAAGCTTTATATTTGTAGTGCTGTGCTAACAATAACAGGCTATAACAGTATCGTAATCTGTTCTTAAACAGGTATACTTTATGAAATAATACGTTTTGTTTTTCTTTTTAAGAATTTGAAAATAATGGACTATAAGGTAACTTTTATTAAATTAAAAAATAAAATAATGACCAAACCGAATGCTCGAAAACAAGTTGGTTACAAGCAAAAGGCATTGAAGCAAATATGCAGATGCTAAAAGCAGAGCTAATTAAATTAGTTAAAGAAAATAAAGTGGCAAATGTGCGATACGAAATCGATGAACTGGCTCTGGAGTACGGTCATCGCGTTCTAAGAATTCCATCGTATCATTGCCAATATAACGCGATTGAGCTAATCTGGGCTCAAATAATAGGTTACGCCGCCCGCCACAATACTTCCCCGCCATTCAGCACGAAAAAGATGATGACCCTATTAAAAGAAGCCTGCGGGGAAGTCACTAGAGATGACTGGGCAAAGGTTGTTGAAAGACTAAAAACCTGATTATGGAACATTTTGACCGAGATATCAGGATTGATTCTGTTATTGATAATAAAATAATTATACATGTAGGCGAAGATGATGATGAAGACACTACCTCCTCAAGCGAATCGGAGTCTGGTTAATATTCTGTACGCACATTCAATTCAATGTACCTCAGTGCATAGAAATACAGATTGTAACTTTGTAACAAAAAATAAATAAAACAATTTAATTCTATTTACATTACCTTTTTTTGGTTTCCACTTAAATTACTAAAATATAAATTTTAAATGATTCCGCCAATTTAAAAGGAAAATAATCTTAAAAATAACGCGGCGTTTCATTTTGGAGGAACGGTAACGAACTCAGTGTTATGTTGTGCCCATCACTAGTCGTGACTAACTGATAGGTGTCAGGAACGCATTCTCTGAACGGCCGAACTATAGTCCTCAAAAAACTGCACTCACATGTTTCTTATCGATATTCCTTTCTTTTTTTTGCTTTCCAACCCAATCAAAAGTTTTTTTGACATATTATAGCATTACCTAGTCTTGCCATAAATATTGTTAACACAGTTTTTTTTTCTATTACAAAAAAACATTTATTACTTTATACTAATTAAATTATTTTTTTATAATAATTACCGCATCACCTCTTGCGGTCAGCTTCTCCACATCAATCCCAACAACAATTTGTTCTACGACTTTTTACAAAGCTTGATAAATAACACAAAAAATAAAAAAAATATTTATTTATTTATTTATTATCATCTTTGGGAAACATACAGCATATAAAACACTTAAAACTAAAAGAAAACATTAAAAGTACATAGGCCAGCAAAGTCTCCACTATTACATAGTACAAATGTGTACATTTTTAATATACTGAATAATAAACTACTACATAAATTATATAACTTAAAATTATTGCAAATATTTACTAAAAATTATAACTTAATATGAAGCTACCTAAATATCTAAAATACAAAATAAGGGCGCTAAAATTCAAACCCAAGGAAACTCGGGTAATTAAATTATATTCAAATTTGGGCAAAAGAAGAAATAGAACTAAATCAAGTATCGTTAAGATTTGTAGGGACATTATTTATATTTTTTATATACTGGGATAAGGATGAAGTGAATATGTCTAAAGTTGAGTATATGTTATTATAATTACTACATGTTCTGGGAATAAAAGAGTTCATGGCATAGTTTGTGTTATATAAGGGAATGAAAAATACACCTCGTTTACGACTGTTAGCGCGCGGACAGCGAATATTTATTTTACCAAGTAAATGAGCAGAGTCAATAATATTATTCATTATTTTAAATAAGAATATTTGATCCCTTATGTCACGGCGGCACCGAAGAGGCTTAATGAAATTTAAATTTTGTTGCGGCCATCTAAATTTAATGTATTTTATTAACTTATTTTGTATCCTCTGAATATTATCAATATGTATTTGGTATTGAGGATTCCAGACGGTCGACGCATATTCCAATATAGGGCGGACGAAACTATTATATAACAGTAATATTGTAGATGGTCTTTTGAAATTATTACCAATCCGTCGTACAAAACCCAGAATTCGAAAAGCCTTATTTACCGTATGCTGTATGTGAGGAACAAACGTGACTTTGTCGTCTAATATAACACCAAGGTCCTTGACCTGTTTTTTTCTAAATAAAATATCATTGTTAAGCTTATAATTAAAACAAATTGAATTTTTTTTCCGGGAATAGGTTATGACGCTACATTTTTCAGTATTAATGTGGAGACCGTTTTTAGTGCAATAGTCCTGAAGACCAATCAAATCCGCCTGAAGCATGTGACAGTCGACAGTAGATTTTACTTTGCGGTAAATTTTATTGTCGTCCGCGTAAAGCAAAAAATCGGAATTTTTAAAGACGGTTGCTATATCGTTAATAAATATATTAATAATAAGGGTCCTAAATGTGACCCTTGGGGTACACCAGAACTTATAGGGATGAAGGTAGAGCAGTGACCCTTAATGGTGACAGCCTGGTTTCGATCGCGGAGGTAGGATTCTAACCAACGCAGTAAATCACCGTGTATACCGACAAGCTCTAACTTTTTAATTAACAATATGTGTGGAATTTTATCAAAACATTTGGAATAATCGGTATACACGGCGTCCACCTGGTAACCCTCATTCAAAGCATGTGTTACTGTGTCTACAAACTCGCAGAGGTTGGACTCAGTTGATTTTTTAGACACGAATCCATGCTGTTGTTCAATTAGTACCGGTTTTACTATAGGAAAGATATCGTCATAAACAATTTTTTCTAATAGTTTAGGTAGTACGCTTAACTTAGATATAGCCCTGTAATTCTGGATGTCATGTCTGTCGCCAGATTTAAAAATTGGAACCACGAAAGACTGCTTCCAAATACAAGGCATTTTACCTGACTGTAGTGATAACTGGAAGAGTATAAATATTGGTACAGAAAGCTCGTTGTAGTACCGCTGCAGGAACACGGCCGGCAAGCCATCGGGACCAGCAGCTCCTTTCGTAACGTTTAAACATTTTAAGTATTTCTTAACTTTATCTATTGTTAACTCTACCGAGCAAATGTTCACTAACTCTGTAGGGTTAGGTGGAGGTTGCAAATTATTGTTTTCATGAAATTCAAAAACCGATTGGAAATATTTATTAAATAAATTGCTAATTTCCGCACCATTACAAGCGGTTTCATTCTGTAAAAACATAGAGTTGGGAAAGTCAGAGGTACTAATTTTCTTCGATTTTATGAAAGACCAAAAGTGTTTACTATTACAGGCTATTTTATTTTCAGCATTTCTTATATAAGATTCGTAACATTTTGTAGTAAGAATTTTTTCACGATTTCTCAGCAAAACAAATGTATTATAATTATTAGAATTACCGTAAGTCTTCCATTTTCGGTGAAATTTTAGTTTTTCTTTAATAACCTTAATTAGGGCCGGCGAATACCAAACAGGGTAATGCGAGTGGACCCGTATACATTTTTGCGGTATAAATTCAGATATTATAGAGTTTATTTTAAGGTAAAAAACTTCAACGCATACGTCTATGTCTTTGTGATTCAAAAGCTGATACCAATCAACAGCATTCAGAGCTTTACTAACTGCGTCACGGTCGGCAGCGTGGTACAAATAAACTTTGCGTGGCTCTTGCGGTAGGTTGCGGGATACTTCTTTTTGAATATAAATAGCTAAGGCAGGATGGTATGCATCTTCCGGAACCAACGGATTTGAACAACGACATACCTTGCATTTAACAGAGCATATAGTGAGGTCCAAGTGTCTATAATCCTTATTTGGAACTTGATTAAACTGCTTAAAATTATTGTATGAAAGAAATTGATCCAGCTTATTCACTAAACTCTCCGATGATGGAGATAGATAACAGAACTCTTTGTTATAATCGTAAATCCATTCCGCATGAGTTATATTAAAATCACCTAGTATTAAGTATGAATCATTTGGAAAATTTGAGTTAATTTCAGTTACACTATGAAAAATATTGGTAATAGCTTCCGCATGCAGAGGGCCGTGGGGTATATAACAACAATAAACCCGAAGCTTGGACATAGTACCGTGATTTTTTATTTTAACTATTACTTCAAGAGCTTCAGACGAGAAGTTGGTAAATTCTATCGTTCGCACAGACAACACCGGGATATTATGCCGAATAGCAATTAATACACCGCCACCCATGGTATCCCCTCTATCTTCATAATTTCGATCACATCTGTAAACATTATATTGTTCGGTAAATAACTCGTGACTAAAAATTCCATCCAGTAGCCAGGTCTCGCTTAAACAAATAAAATCGTATTCTACGTTTAAAACATTTTTATAAAATAAATTGGTTTTTGTTCGTAGCCCTCTCACGTTTTGGTAGTATAGTTTAAGTAACTGAGCCATTCTTTATCATTGAGAAAAGATTGTACCGGTAAAGTAATACATGTAAAGAAAACAAACATGCTACCATGCACTCAAAAAGTCCCAGAACAACGAAATATTTCAAAGTATATATAACTACTAGATGCCCATTAATTACAAATTTGGAAATATATAATAAGTAGATGCCCAAGTAGATATTAGCAGAATGTAGAAAATTTTTAAACATAATTACTAATTTTATTGAATACAAAAAGGTTACAAAAATAAGGCATAGTAAAATATTACTTATACAATTTTTTTTAAACAATCATCACTAGAAATGTTGATAACAGGAGATGTTTCATTACGACGTACCATTATAGAGCAGTTTCTAACCCAAATGAACTTATATGACTTCTCAGTTGCCAGTTTCTTCGCGCTTTGTAAAAGTTTCTTATTTTGTTTTGTGAGATGATCGTTAAAAAATACAGGACTCTCGCAATTATCAAAGCCGAAATCTGTCGCTTTAGGCTGTCGCAGGTTCCGAAGACTCGATAGAAAATCGTCCTTTTTATAACGATTTAACATTCTAATTATAATAGGTTTAGGTTTTGTTTTGTTATTCAGTGTGGTTGCAACTCTCGTAACAAAATCGATGTCAGTTGGTATGAGTGGAAATTTAGAATGATTCGCAATATTCTTTATAATATTAATAAGATTCTCGCCCTTTCTCTCCGGAATCCCCTGTATTTCAATATTTGACCTCCGCACCCACTGGTCGCGATCACATTGATCGTTCGCGAGCTTTTTTACTGTAGCGTTAAGTGACTCTATGTGTGTACTAGATGACTTTAAAGATGTCTGAGCTTTCTCCAATTTTACCAATCTATCCGTTATAGTTTTATGCTCACTATCAATAAAAGAAATTGATGCTGTTAAATCAGATAATTCGTTTCTAATTGCTGATAATTCAGAGGTGATAAATGTTTGAAATAAGCTCTGTAACTCTTTCTTAATTTCCTTTTTGATATCTTCCTTCATTTTATTGATCTCGAAAGCCATAATGTTTAAGGAGCAAACATAAGAAATATGTTTGCTCCTTACTCTACATTTTGTAAGAGGTACCTATTATTATTATAAAGCAATATTTTATTGCGCAAGGTGCGTGGTACACCTACGCTCAAAGTTAATAGAGTTACGCCTCTAAACAGAAGCTATAAATATTTTTTGTGTAAGAAAAAAAAAATAAAAACTATTAATTTTAAAAAGTCGTAGAACAAATATTGTTGGGATTGATGTGGAGAGGCTGCCTGCAAGGGGTGATGCGCTAATTAAAATTAATCCTGTAGTCATCATCATCATCATCATCACAACTCTTTGTAATGAGCCCACTGCAGGGCATGAGTCTCCCCTGGGTGAAGAGGAGGTATAGGCCATAATCCACCAAGCTGGCCCAGTGCTGGGTGGTGGATGCCAGAATTTTTAGGGCGCCTAGATGGCTTCTGACAAACCCTAACGACTACTGTATACAAGTATACAGCACCCGGGACCGACTGCTTAACTTGCCCTCCGAAGCACGGAAGTCGTCGTGAGATATGAATGGTCGGCGGTCACCCATCTAAGTACCGACCGCGCCGAAAGTTGCTTAACCTGTGATATCGTATGATACACATAGTAACCACGGCGCCAGGACGATTTTCAAGTGTAGTAATAATAACCCTGTAGTGTGTAAGGTTAATACATAAATACAGGGTGTTTGGTAACAGGAAGCAAAGCTGAAACACAGAATAAGTAATAGTACCGGGGGTACAGAAGAATTACTCCGCAAGAAGATCTAAATAAATGCGAGTCTTGCTACGACGCGATACGGTGGAATTCAGCTCGCACAGCATTACGTACCTGCAAATTTATATACCTAGAAGTTTTGTCTCTTTCTATCGCATGCCTCTTATCTTTTCTTACGCTGTTATCTTTTCTTACAAATAAGGAGATTAATTATTCTTCACTAGGCTGTTGCTGCCTAGTGAAGAATAATTAATCTCCTTATTTGTAATTAAGTATCTACCGATGTAGGTATTACTGTTATTCTACCTTTGTAAAAAATATTATTTCAACTTACCTAAAGTACAAAATGAAAAAAAAGTTACGACGAATAATTAGTAATACTACCTTTGTTTTGTTTACTAAATTGAACGAAATCAAATCTAAACATAATCTAATTGAATATTTGTTTCTTTTTATGTCCATTTTTAAATACTACTTGCGACCTCGATCATACAATTACTGTGAGTGCTATTAGGTAGGTAGGTATCTACAACGTCCTGACGGGCGCGCGCGTGACACACGACCCATTCAAAATCCGCCGGCGGAGCGCTTCGCTGTAGGTAAATAACGGATGTACCGCGCGGAGTGAGCCAGGCCTGGCTGAAAGGAGGTGGTAGTCTAGACCATTTAGAACATTTTGAGCCATACATGTCTTAGACGAAGTGTGATAGTTTTTTTTAAATAAAAGATTCAATTGTTCAATTGTTAAATTTATTGTTGAGTGTTCTGATAAAAAAACGAAACTATGGAGAAAAACGAGTTACGCGCGGTAATAAAATATCTGTTCCTGAAAAAAATGTCAATGAAAGAGATTTTTTCGAACATTCAACAGACATTAGGGAATGATGCTTTACCCTATTCCACTGTGGCTTATTGGGTTGCTGAATTTAAAAGAGGTAGATCGAGCTGTAAAGATGACCCGCGTTCTGGACGACCTTCCATCACCTAAGAAAATGCCAAAAAAGTGGAAAAAATAGTTTTAGACGACAGAAGAATTACAATAAAATATTTAGCTGAGATCTTTAAGATATCGTTTGGTAGCATTCAGTCAATTTTAACCGATTCACTGGGGTTCAAAAAAGTGTCAGCAAGATGGGTGCCACGAATGTTAACCGAAGAAAACAAAAATCGACGTTTGGAAATTTCTAAGCGTAATCTCGAAATGTTCCAACGTGATTCAGATCAATTTTGCCGTCGTGTTGTAACCATGGCCGAAATTGGGTCATTTCGACCCGGAAACGAAAAGACAAAGCATGTCTTGGAAACGACCATCCTCACCACCCGTGAAGAAATTTCGAGTTTCTCCTTCCGCTGACAAAGTTATGGCCTCGGTATTCTGGGATAGTGAAGGAATCCTTTTTATTGATTACTTGCCAAAAGGGCAAACGATAACTGGATCCTATTATGCAAACTTAATCCTGAAATTACGTGAAGCGTTTAAAGAAAAACTTCGTGGGCAATTGTCATTGGGCGTGTTGTTTCTCCAGGATCCACCTCATCGTTGCGCTCAATGCAATCCGCAGTGGAGATTTTCACTTATTTCCAAAATTAAAGGAGCATATTCGTGGAACTAAATTTGACGATGATGACGCGGTTATGACTAACGTAGAGGAGTTTTTTAATAGTCGAGAAATAGATTTTTTTGCGGAAGGAATAAGAAAGTTGGAGATGCGGTATTCTAAGTGTATTAGATTAGAAGGAGTTACGTAGAAAAATAAAATATTTTCATTTTTTTTTGTACCTATTCATTCTAAGAACTTTTTGATTCGCCCTCGTATGTATTGACGTTCCAATAAATGATTTGCTGCTTTTATTCAGCCTTAATTTAGGAAACGATAACTTATGGTCGTTCCTAGTCCTTACAGAGTAATTTGTATCATGATTATCTTTCCTAGTGTTAAATTTATTACTATTTTTATAAATATACATAATGTTTTCAAAAATATATTGTAATGCAAGGGTCAAGATACCGTCAAGATACCAATCTCTATAAACTTTTGTCGAAGAGATTCTCTGTTTCCAAATTTATACATTCCACGAAAAGCCCTTTTCTGCAGTGTAAATATCGTGTCAATATCTGCGGCATTGCCCCAAAGTAGGATGTCGTAGGACGTTATACTATGAAAATAACTAAAATATACCAGCTTCGCTGTATTAACATCAGTCAATGAGCGAATTTTCTTTACCGCGAACGCTGCAGAACTAAGTCTACTCGCTAGTAGTGAGATATGGGCGCCCCATTGCAATTTAGAATCTAAGGTAATTCCAAGAAAAACAGAGCTATCTACTAGATTCAACCTGTTCCCATTAAGCCGCAGATGAGACTCAACTTGTTTAACATTTGGTGCAGAGAATTTTATACATTTAGTTTTTTTATCATTGAACGCTAGATTATTTATCCACTGAACAACATTTGCGAGAGCATGTTTACATCATCGTAGTTTATTTTATGTCTTATAATTTTTGAAATTAATGATGTGTCGTCAGCAAACAATACAATCTCGTGATATTTGCCTGTATGAAGAATATAGCGGACGAGGATAGAAAATAGACTTGTTAATTTCAGAATTACTACATTTATGTCGACAAACATGGGAATATAAAAGGAAACTAAAAGAAAAATAATGCCACTGCATTTTCAATTATGGAATAAATAAATTTACCGTTGAAATGAGGAAAAAGTCAAAATCAAAATTATTTATAGATTGACTCAAAATTGTTTATGTTTTAAGTACATTCCTCTAAACCTGTGTGGTCTATCAGTACTCAGTAGTTGTTAACAATGGTGAAATTATTAATACTAGGTATTAATCTTACATGCTGGACTGAGAGCGAAAGAAAAACATAGAATGTGCCAGCTGCTTCTCTTCCCGAGCATACTGTAAAAGCCAGTTAAGGGACGGAGGTTTTATTGGCGTTTTTACGGGCGATAGGCTGAGTCTCTGTCATTGCAATAGTTTCTCTCCATCATAATAATAACTCAAAATTTGTCAAACGTGACATCAGATGTTCAGGCGTAAGGAATATAGCCTCTGGTGTTCTGCCTCCCCAATCGGGGATACAGGCGTGAAGTTATGTATGTACGTAATTCATACTACAAATAAAGCTAAACTAAAGATATTATGTAATGTGAAGCTATATACAATCAGTGTAAAAGTGGTATGCAATACGCCGGGTAGCGCCGGCTTAGTGTAGCCGTACGGCACCTTTTTTTATTTTTTAATTGATCCTCCATGGATACGATGACGCTCGGGGGAGCGTCAAAGTTATGCCTGGACTTTAACCGGCTACAACCCCAACGTGTTCCTCTTCAGCGCTTAGTGGCGGGATCACGGCGCCATCCGGACTGATGCCAGAAAAGGCGACTATTTTGAGAGACTTTGCTTTGTGGTACCCCTTCAGGATTCGCCTGGTTGACGACTACTCTTCATATAGAATCTGCCGCCAAATACCGCCATTCCAACGTTAACGTATTTTGGAGGTCCAACGCGGGTTAAGTAACCGAAGAAAAAGAAAAAAATATGTTATCAACAAAAGCTTATCAAAATTGTAATTAGCCCACTACAGGGCCTTGAGTCTCTCGCCTGGGTGATGAGGAGGTTCAGGCCATAAACCCACCTAGTAGACCCAGTGCTTTTTGGTGAAGATCAGAATGTTCAGAGCGTCGAAATTGCTTCTGACAAACCCTAACGCCTACTGTTTACAGCACCCAGATGACCGTTTCGACTGCTCGGACAAGTAAAAAAAAACAGAAATGACTTGCACCAAATTTTCGGTGAAATTAGTAAAAATCGAACAGTGCAAATCAAAAAAATTGTCAAAGTAAAAATAGTAAAGTTATTCGAGTTTAATCATGGCCGCGCAATGGAAACGCGTCATAGCACCAGGCAGGATCGTCAGTTTAACGTGCCCTCCGATGTCTATCTTGTACCGACCGTGCCGAGAACGTTGCTATACCTACACAAGAACCGCTGTGTCATAACACATAGTCTTTATCATCATTACACACGGAAGCGCTAAGAGCTGGACGAATCAGCAACAGCTGACCTAATGTTGAAAGGAAGGTCATCTGTGACCTCGAATAAATCCGACTCTGCTAGTATCTACCTCATTCTATCCTTCTTCTATATTCTCACAATCATCGCAACTCCGTATAATGAGCCCACTGCAGGGCTAAGAGTCTCTCCTCCGGGTGACGAGGTTTAGGCTGTAATCCACCAATCTGGCTCAGTGCTGGTTAGTGGATGTCAGAATTTTCAGGGTGCCGAAATGGCTTCTGACAAACCCTAACGACTACTGTATACAAGTATACTGGTAGTCGGACCGACTGCTTAACATGCCGCCCGAAGCACGGAAGTCGCCGTGAGAAATAAATGATCGGCGGTCACCCATCCTAATACCGGCCGCGCCGAACGCGCTTAACATGCGATATCGTTTAATATGAACAGTAACCACGGCGCTTCAATGACTACGTTATGTTATTATTACATTATAATTATTTAGTTTCTCGGTGCGGTGTCTAGGTCGACGGCCTCCGCGGCGTAGTGGATTACGGCCGGTCAAAATGACCAAAAAGTAAAGGTGAAAGATATCGCATTTCCGATACTATTTTACTAAGTCTGTCACATATCTGTCGCTTTAGCTCAAGAAAGTATATCAATACATACAGGAATATCCCGTGGGAATATCTATCTTTACTGTCACTTTAACTTCTTGGCTAGTTATTAGACCGTTCGTACTACAACCGACGACTTTTCAACGCAATTCGTAACGTAGCGGGTTCGATTCCCGCACGGAATAAAAAAAGAAAATATTCGGGTTCTAGGTGCTTAATTTATTATAATTATGTATGTATTTGACGGCCGGCTGGTGTAGCGGTAACATACATTGCCTTCTATGCCAGAGGTTCTGGGTTCGAATCCCGGCGATGGCGGATATTTGTGTGATGAACACAGATATTAGTCGTCAAGTCATGGATGTTTATATGTTTATTTCAGTTTATTCTAATAAAAAATATGTATTTATTTAATATGTATATTTATATATTTTTTAAGTATATCAGTTATTTAGTATCCATAACACAAGTTCTTTAAGAAACTTAATTTGGGCTAGATAATGTTGTGTGAGTGTCAGAAACATTTATTTATATTTATTTATTTATATTTTGGATTTCCTCTAGTTTGGGGCCATGTAGTTATGTGAATGTCTGGGGATGTTATTTATTTTTATAAAACATAATTTAAGTCCTACCTCGAACCCTTCGGCACTTACCTACAATTAAAAGAAGCACAAGTTACGTGAGCATAAAAATTAAAAGACAAACACTTTGCTTTGTATGCCGAGGATAATCACAAAGAGAGATCTGTTATAACATTACATTATAATTTAGTTTCAGTGGTGTCGCGGGCGCTCTGCGAAGTCTCCGAGCTAATTTCTAGCACTGCGCTCCGGCACAAACATAAATTATATTTTCATTAGTCGCAGACAGCGTTAATTATGAATAGTGGTTATGTTCTTGTTTTCGTTGGTTTTTTTATAGTTTTGTCAAAAGGGTTTCGAAAAGAGCCTTATGTTCTTTTCAATCTGCAAACTTTAGGATTTGACGACCATTTTGGCGATGGGGTAAACATGTCTGCCTAAGACGCAAGTGGTTGCGGTTTCGATTTCTGCACGGAACAGGAAAAAAAAGTTCTGGTTGTCACCGGTCTGGGTGTTTATCTATTTATGTATTTATATTCTAGGTCCCCCCTAGTTCGCTACATAGTATCCTTTAACATAAGCTATGCTTACTTTGGGGTCGTGTATCTGGTGTGATTTTCTGGGGTTTTTTTTTATAGGTTCATAAGGAATAACGAGTCGAATAAACATGAAAATCGATTTATATTGACGAAATAATATAAAAAGAAGCAAAAAAAGACGAATTGAATTGACGTCCTGCTGACAACCACTTTGGCGCTGGGGTACCAGCCTAAGACACCAGGGGTCGCGGGTTCGATTCCCGCACGGAACAAGTAAAAAAACAAACCGTGTCAGGGTTTCATAGCGCTCCTGGTAGTTCAGTGATTTTCACTTAATTTATTTAAACTTTTATTAATTAAAAAATCGAAGCTAAAACACGACTATGCTCTTTCGTGGTCCAAGGGGAAGGTTTAAAACGATGCACACACACACTTCATACTTTATTAGATAAGTTTATAAAATAATTCTATTTGCTTGATTTTATATTCAAATTCATTCTGTCTACATGTGTACCTACTACCTAGATTTTGAGGTTTATTCGATGGTGTAGTGGGAATAATTCCTTTTATCTACTTATATCATTTGATATTGCACATTCAGTCCTGTAGTTGCAAGGTTCGAAGCGGATGCAACTCTAATATGACAAACAAATATATCCACCTAACAAATAAATTCATCAAGGGCAGCGCTCGTCATAAAGCCTCATCATCCCAAGAAGGAGCCCATGGCAGGTTCATGGGCCTCTCTTGGTTGACGAGGAGGCTTAGGAAGTTTTAGTCAGAATTTTAAGGGACCCGAAATGGCTTTCGACCCTAACAACTATACTAACTGTGAACACACCCTAACTTATAATTGTATCTTACTTATATTGTAAATGTGAAAGTTTGTATAGATGGATCTATGGATGACAACAACAACAACAACAATATAACGTCACGCCTGTATCCCTAATGGGGTAGGCAGAACAACAGAGGCTATAAAACCCTCTGATGTCACGTTTGACATATTTGGGGGTATTATAATGATGGAGAGAGACTTGCAGTGAGGGGGGGGTCAGCCTATCGCCCACAAAAACGTCAATAAAAACTCCGTCCCTTAACTGACTTTTACAGTATGCCCGGGAAGAAAAGCAGCTGGCACATTCTATGTTTTTCTTTCGCTCCCAGTCCAGCATGGAAGGTTGATGATCTATAGATGATTGTTCCCCAATCACGGCAGAACGACTCAACGGCGAATTTTGAACAGTAATAATGTACAACAGTCTGGAAAAGCACATAGGGTACTTTTAATCCCGATAATCCCGCGGGACTCTGCATTGCGCGGGTAAAACCGCGCGAAACCAAGGACTGCATACCGGTATAAATTTCTGTACACTTTTTTTTCTGTATGACGTCATACCGTTAAATTAGTTGTATTTAAAAATACCAGTACAGGAATTCATACTGAAATATTTCGTGTACCTTTTTTATTATTGTAGCATAACTGATTTTTTTTTCAGTTAACTGAAATTTTCCCGTATTAATATTAGTATTAAAATTTTATTTTTAAATAACTGCAGAATGTTCGATATTTTAGTTGCAAGCCTATGAAGCGTAGGTACATATGCTGACCTATACATTTCGGTACAGAAATTAAATAGGTTAAAATATATCTGTACTAAAAACATCTACAGAAATTAATCCGGTATACATTATTTGGGTACTGATATAATTAAGTTAGGTTTTAATAACTTTTACAGGTTAATTGTGTTTGATGAAGCAGTACACTAATAAAGGTACTGAAATTTTACTAGTACTATTTAAAAAAAATATACCGATATGCAGTCCCTGCAACAGCTAGCACAAGATACATAGGTTTTGAGCCTATGCGCCAACCCAAATGAAACGATTTTTTTTTTTTAATTTAAATAGACTCTTCTAACTAAAAACTTCTTTATAATAGACCGGCTATAATCGTTTCATTGCATTGGCAATTTGCAGGAATATGTTAATTGTTGGTTTGCAAGCGCTAACTACTCTAATTCGTCTTCTGCTGTAGATACCAAGACGTATGTAACGGTGTATTTAACTACACGATGCCTAGTTTCGTAAATACTAGCATTGCTGGCGATTGATTTCATTGATGATTGCAATATTATGACATAAGTTTTGATCGACATGTTGTTTAGTAATAACAGTTCTAAAATATAACTTAAAACAATTTTAATTAAGCATTTTGAAACATTGAGAAACAAACTTTACATAGAAAATATAGGTATTGGATTTCAAAACATTGTAAAATATACACTAATCATGATGAAACTACAGCGGGGAAACACAAACTTCGGTAAATTACATAAAAGCAAACAAGGAAAAACCATATTGTTGGTGATTGAAACGCAGCTTTTTGTAAGCCGCTCTATTTCATTCTGCGGCCTTGATACTAAACCATCAATGTGTATCTCCTACAGCATTGTATCTAATTCTGTTGAACGTGATTCACGTATGACGTAACTGCAGAACGTTGACGTAAAAAAGTGATAAAGTAATTGCAAAGTAAGTCTGTCTGAGCACTATCTCCGCCGCAGAATGATGCGTACCAACTGGCACTTTTATTATTTAAAAGGAAAACTGTCTGTAAAACGTTTTTACATTCAACAGCTGTTTAAAGAGAGCGGTTAACCTGCTTTTGAATTTAATTACATAAAATTCTTAATTTAGTCATTAACATCATACCTACTTATAAACTTAATTGTTACTTGAAATTTATGAAATCACATGCGTGAGGAGGATCGTCTTCGAAATAAGCCCTCCCTCCCCGGTCTAAGATAATATGGATAAGTATGTTGAAAGGTCCATGCTAGACTGGGAGCGAAAGAAAAACATCTGTTTCTATTCCCGGTCATACTGCAAGAGTCAGTTAAGGGACGGATATGTTATTGGTCTCTCTGTATGATTGTAATACCTTCAAATTTGTCAAACGTGATATCAAGTGGTTTTATACCCTCTGTTTTTCTGCCTACCCCATAAGGGATACAGGCGTGTAGTTATGTATGTTGAAAGGCAGGTTGCACTATTAAACGTCTAGTAAGTGACAGTCCAGTAAATCTTCCTCCAAACATCGTGGTTTTGGAGATCATTTATTGCGACGTTTAAAAATCAATTAAAGTTGTAAAGAATTAACTCTACATCCGTACTAGTTGAGCCACACTGATTACGTATAATTACATGGGAGTCGGTAGTATTTAAAAAACCCGTCAGCCGTTTTATTTTACCTAAAACATAAATATTTTGGTAAAATTATAACATTTATTATAAACGTCTGCATCGTATTGCTGTAATCTGACATGCATGACGCGTGCCGTGACGTTATTAGATAACTTACAGCTCTTTTCTCAAAAAATAAAAAATGAGATCAAACAACTCTATGAGGTATAATCATTGTTTTAAGCCTAAATACTTCAACATTAATCATCAATTTTCATTCACTTATCGATTTAAAAAAAATTGCTAAAATTTGACTTAAAACCTATCTTCTATTAACCACAACTGCTTGTAATCGTATGAACGACAAACAGTGTCAAATTCGATGAAAAGTTTAACTTTAATTAAGAAATGATCTGTTTTTTTCATGATTTGATTTATGGTGAAGGTGAAGCCAGGACCTACCTAAAAATAATCTTATTCTAAGTACATGACGGTTTTATGTAATTAACAATAGATATTTTTTCTTGGTGGATATCGGATTCCAGGAATCATATATTTTTCATGTACTTTATTTATAAATCAACAATATATACAAGGTGTTCCGCTTCATTTACCTTAACTCTACCATAACTCTAGGGTTTTAATGGGTCCATTATAATATAAGCAAATAACCATGTGAATAATTTTTCATTTCTTTTTGTTATCATTTTTCATACAAAATAATTCAATTAAGTCAAAACATCTTATGTAAAACACCTTTAAGCGAAGTATGACATCGTGGCATTTTCTATCCCTTTTTTTATCGCTATGCACAGGTACCTACAGTTCGCAACGTTTTGCGTTGTACATTGTATACAACGTTCATTCAACGTTTAAAATGTTTTTGTTGTTTATTGTATGGCTTCAGTGACACGCGTCTATTGAATGAATGTCAAAGACATTTTACAAGGGTGATAATTTGTGAACTCATTATATTAAGATTGATGATATCTTGGAAAGTATACCCCTTTGAACCACATATTCTGTGGTAAAAAATATAATTTTTTAGTAAGGAACAAAACCTTAAAGTTATGGGATATCACAAAGAACACCTTGTATAAAAAAATACTCAGGAAATTTATATTTTTTAAAGATTATACAGGGTTAATTTTAATTAGCGGATCAGCTCTTGCAGACTGCCTCTCTACATCAATTCTAAGAACATTAACAATTGTTTTACGACTTTATAAAAATTTCTTGTTTCGTACTTTTTAGAGCGTGTGTGTACTTCTTATTGGGGTTGTAGTTTCAAATCTTTTTTTGATTTTTGAATAATTTCTAATTTTATTATCCACCATAAATGGTTCGATACTTTTTCTTATTTAAAAATCCTGGCGGGCTGCTGATCAACATTACTTTGAGAAGATTACGTTTTAATTTAAAAGTATTTACTAATTAAAGAAGTGGTTTTATATAAGCCAGTCTGGGATGCTAGTACTGTCCTTCAATGGAAAGAACGGTTAGTGGAAGTGGTGATTGAAACTTATTCGTCATGACCAATCTTATTTGTTCACGACTTTAGTCAAAAATTTCTATCAAAGATTTTCGCTACTCGCTTTTATTTGCTGGACGGCAGTTAACCTTTTTATTTCTAAAGAACTGGTTCAAAGCGGATCAATCGTTTGTTTTTAGACTTCGTATTTTGAAAAAACCGCTCAATTTTATTTAACGATGGATATTTAATAATTACGACTACACATCAAATCGAACTGGCTATCACCTAACTTGTAAAACTGGTTATAGCTCTGAATATATTTGCTTCTTTAGGAAGTTAGTAGAAGTGAGATCGGGTATGATTTGTTTTGGTTTAAAGTTAACCTTTCATTGAGCTGCGAGGAACATGAAGTATTGAATTGGAGGCAATCTCCCAAGCTGGTACTGAAAGAGAACCATTGTTTAGTGACGCAACTCTGTCCGAATCATAACAATATCGGTCTCCGATTGTGGCCTGTGGGCCGCCGTCAGTAATGTATCGTGTGGTACGCGCGCAGGTCGCGGCGATTCGCGAACAGTCCTCGCCATCACGTGCGTCGTGTTTATAAACGTAACTAGTTTATTAGTGATTGTGTTTTGTTAAGCAACTTTCGGTGAATTAATACTTGAGCAATTAACACATCGTCGTTTTGTAACTTTACAGCGTTACGGTAAGTTGAAATTGATAAAATGTAGAGTTTTATGCTGCACTTACCAGTGTTTAAATGAACAGATAAGTACCTAAAGGATTGTGTGTTAACTAGTTGTATAATTAATATTATAAGTTATTGTTTTATAACTGCACTTGTTGAGTTAGTTTTTAAAGGTTTCCAACGTGGTTCGTGATGAATCCCTATGGTGCAATTTTAATTCCGAATTTATATGTAGGTTTAAATATTAAGAATACCTAAGCCTATTTAACATATTTTTAAACTTCAGCGCATTTATTTTTATTTTTATGTGCCAATTAGCATTATTTATATTATTAAATGTCAATTCCAAAACATGTTGAAGCAATAGTTTTAGATTCAAGGAAAACTGTCAGAAATAAAAATACAATGGTTAAAATAAACTCCTAACGTAACAAAATATTACAGGAACAGGAACCATTATAACATAATCGAAAATACGAGCGCTTTTTAACTATCTACAGTCAATATTTGAAAGCATTACACTTATTACTAACACCATTTCCTAAGTAAGACGACTGAAATGACACCGCAAGTAAAAATCCATTAAGCCGATTAGGCTGCAGGGTGTGCTTAGGAAATATACAAACCTAAACCTAAATACATAAACCTCCTTCATGCAGCTTAGCCAAGTATGATAAAACAATATTACTAACTCGGATTTTTTGAATATTTTTGGGTAGGGGGAACGGGTATGCTTGTCTCTCGGGTTGGTTGTCACAACTGTCATGAAACTAAACGTATGAATATTTCAATAACAAGCGCCGAAGAAGCGTTAGAGCGACTCACCTCAGATACTCAGGTGTATGACGACCGGCTGGTGTAGCGGTAACATACATTGCCTTCTATGCCAGAGGTCCTGGGTTCGAATCCCGGCGGCGGCGGATATTTGTGTGATAAACACAGATATTAGTCGTCAAGTCATGGATGTTTATATGTTTATTTAAGTTTATTCTAGTAAAAAATATGTATTTATTCAATATGTATGTTTATATATTTCTTAAGTATATCAGTTATCTAGTGTCCATAACACAAGTTCTTTAAGAAACTTAATTTGGGCTAGATAATGTTGTGTGAGTGCCAGAAATATTTATTATTTATTATTATCGGAGAGGGAGGTGTCGCTCTTGCGCATCTTCGGCGCTTGTTTTATGACAGTTGTGACAACCAACCCGTGTGACAACCATACCCGTTCTCCCCTACAAACTTTTAAAATAGTACTTAGCAACATATCATCACATCACTACAGCTCCGTGTAATGACCCCACTGCAGGGCTATGAGTGTCTCCTCTGTGTGAGGAGGAGGTTAAGGAGTTTAACAATCTTACCCAGTGCTGGGTGGTGGATGTCAAAATTTTCAGGGTGCCGAAATGGCTTCTGAAAACCCCTAACGACTACTGTATACAAGTATACAGCAACTGGAACCAACTGCTCAATGTGCCCTCCGAAGCACGGAAGTCGTCGTGAGAAATAAATTATCGGTCACCCATCCTAATACCGGACGCGCAGAACCTTGCTTAACCTGCGATATCGTATGTATCATACACACCACGGCGCCACGACGACTTAAATCGTACTTAGCAACATTAAAGTAAGTCATGTACGTGACAAAACTAAAATAATAAAGCTGAATCGTTAATTTATTTGAACGCACAAATCTCCAAATATTTTTGTGTTTGATATAATACTCGTATTTATTGAGGAAGGAAAATCGACGAATTTGTACATTGTCAAGATATTCCAGAACTTATATACCTAGAGGAAACCGCGCAAATTTGCTTCTTATATTCTGTATAGGGTAGGATTATAGTTGTCCAATCACCTCTCAATGAGCGATCATAAACACAAAAGAGAACTAATCCGAGTGACCACTGCATGACAATAGTACCCTTCAGTATCCACCAGGCTAGAGACACCCGTTATATACAGGGTTAATTTTAATTAGCGCTGATGCTGAGAGATAAAGAGGTGATACTCTTGCAGACAGCCTCTCCACATTAATTCGATGACCGGCTGGTGTAGCGGTAACATACATTGCCTTCTATGCCAGAGGTCCTGGGTTCGAATCCCGGCGGCGACGGATATTTGTGTGATGAACAATTAGTCGTCAAGTCATGGATGTTTATATGTTTATTTAAGTTTATTTAATAAAAAATATGTATTTATTTAATATGTATGTTTATATATTTCTTAAGTATATCAGTTATCTAGTATCCCATAACACAAGTTCTTTAAGAAACTTAATTTGGGCTAGATAATGTTGTGTGAGTGTCAGAAATATTTATTTATTATTATTTATTTATTATTTATTTAATCCAAACAACATTTATTCTACAACTTTTTAAAATTTTAGTTTTTCGTACAAAAAAATATTTATAGCCTCTGTTTAGAGGCGTACCTCTATTCACTCTGAGCGTAGGTATACCACGCACCTTGCGCAGTAAAATATCGCTTCATAATAATAATAGGTACTTCTTACAAAATGTAGAGTAAGTAGCAAACATTTTTTGTTTTTATTTTTTGCGTTATTTATCAAGATTCATACAAAGTCGTAGAACAAATGTTGTTGGGGTTGATGTGGAGAGGCTTCACGCAAGACGTTAATTAATAGTATATTATGTAACAAATTAGCAACGCTCACGAGTTACATACGACGTTTTTCAACACACTTGTGAGTAAAAGACAGACATACGTGATCATAAAATAACAAACACACTTGATAACAAAGCTGTGAATTGTGATTGAAAAATGGCGCCGAACCTCGCGCATGCGCGTAGGTTTTTTTTCCGTCAAATGTGTCAATGTCTGTATAGCATATACAGCCTATTTTAAGTGAAAATGTTTAATTTGGAGTGGTAAATGCAAATATTTTAATATTTTATGACAAATGATTGTAAATTGTGAATATTTGTTTAATATACAAATTTATTTTACTAATATAAGGCGCAAACATTTAAAAATGTATATGGATTTGAAGTGGTATAAAACCTCTTTGTTGTTTCTGAAAATATTTAGTGTATAACCCGGACCAATAAAATATGCTCTGTTTTCTCGCATGTTATTTGCACAAAGTTACAATTCAACTTTGTAGGATTCATTATATTATGCACTAGGGTATAATATATTAATGCACGCGTGACTTATAGCCCAGTTTATAGTTCTAAACTCAATAGAATAACGCTCACTTTACGAGCAAGTGTGTTGAAAATTTAAAAAAATCACCACCAAATATTATCGCTCCAACTATAATGAGTTCCAGCATCATACTCTTTTCCCATGTGCTAAACCGATTGCCTCATCATCACTTATTATCAGCTGAGATTGGTGCCATTCCATTCCATTCCATTCTATTCACGGAATTAGTCAATCACTTTAACACTTTAAATGAAGAAGCTTTAGTGCACAAATACAAGTTAAACTTGACCGGATTTTTAAAAATAATACCAATATGTCCAAATATGGCGGATCAGTTTACGCAAATCACTACGGATACCTTATAATTTCCTCGTAAACGTTCATTCCGCAATACTTATATCTTTATAAATATTCATGAGAACCGATAAATGATATTAATACATATTTACTATAAATTTTGTTAACATAATTAGCAAAAAATCATTTGCAATTTGTCGTGAAGTTATCAAGGTGAAAAGTCTGTTATGCATAATTACTTTTTTATTATTGAAATAATGAATGACAACAACCACAGTGACCTTGTAGTCAAGCAAGCGGTTCAGCGCGCACGAGGTCGTGGGTACTCCCGGACGGAACACATGGTTTGGGGATAAATATTTGGACTTGGGCAAAGTTACTGTACAGTCAGACATCTTAATCGTTCATAACAAAAATGCTCAGTACCTATGTAATAAATTCAAGTTTTTTATAAACGATTTAGTATGGCCCTATGTGAGATGAGATAAGTTTTCTTTTTTAATATGCATTACAATTTTTCCAAACGATTTCCTCTTCCTTTTCCCGATTTCGACCTAAATTTCTCTCCGATGAGCCGAAGATATAGCAGGTACATATAGACAGATAGACTTAATACCTATAAAACTGGCGAGGTAATCTTTTGCCAAGACCTTTGATTAGACACCTTTTTTAAAACCCTATGTCCCTGTAAGGGAATGGATCCATCTCTACGGCGGCGCCGCGCTGTGCCACGGCATACGGCATACGGCGCCGTACCGTCCACGCCCTATGTCACCATAAATCTCATCTTCACTATAACTGAGTAGAAATTAAGCCATTGTCGGCTAATGGGTTAACTGTTGAATAAGTCTACATTTTAAAATACGGCAGAAAGTGATAAAAGTATTTGCCTTACTGAAATGGAAAACCCCGAATGAGTTAATCCAATTGACAAAATACCAAGTAAGTATCCCGCACTCACCTCAACGGAACGGGAAAGCCGGTATTTTGACAGACGTTGACATTAAATGTTTTTTTCAACACACTTGCTCGTAAAGTGAGCGTTATTCTATTGAGTTTAGAACTATAAACTGGGCTATAAGTCACGCGTGCATAATATATTATACCCTAGTGCATAATATAATGAATCCTACAAAGTTGAATTGTACCTTTGTGCAAATAACATGCGAGAAAACAGAGCATATTTTATTGGTCCGGGTTATACACTAAATATTTTCAGAAACAACAAAGAGGTTTTATACCACTTCAAATCCATATATATTTTTAAATGTTTGCGCCTTATATTAGTAAAATAAATTTGTATATTAAACCAATTATTCACAATTTACAATCATTTCTATAAAATATTAAAATATTTGCATTTACCACTCCAAATTAAACATTTTCACTTAAAATAGGCTGTATATGCTATACAGACATTGACACATTTGACGGAAAAAAAAACCTACGCGCATGCGCGAGGTTCGGCGCCATTTTTCAATCACAATTCACAGCTTTGTTATCAAGTGTGTTTGTTATTTTATGATCACGTATGTCTGTCTTTTACTCACAAGTGTGTTGAAAAACGTCGTATGTAACTCGTGAGCGTTGCTAATTACAGTCGAGGCTGTGATTTGAGCCCGAGCCGCAGAAGAGAACTTCGCTCACTTGTTACATAATATACTATTTCTAGCTTAGACACGCACATACCAGAATTTATATTTAGTACGTATGATTGTTACTCGTAGAAGCTAGGACCAATTTAACTTGGCCGTAAGTTAGAAATGTCTTTATGGAGTTTGGCTATTTGGTGGAGAGGTATTTTGGCATTACTTCCAAGTTCAGATACTTAGTGTTTTCAGCGCTAAAGTTGCCTGAATTCGATTTACTTTAAATCAGCCCCAGATCAGCGTAACAACTTACCATATGAGTAGGTATATAGTAAGGTATCAATTTAGAAAGATACTTTGTGATAAAGGTTATTCTTGCCCTAGGTCATCATAGGACTTAACAGGTTTTCATTTAATTAAAGACTCCTAAGGCGAAATTACTTTTGCCATAATCTTGCTGGTTTTTTCCAAATTTAATAGTTTCTAAAATAATATCATCGAACATTTGAGTTGTGCAGTGACTTAATCTAATTACTTAGATACGGCTTCCTTTTTTGTGTTATCCATTCTCTGCGTATCAACTATAATGAACTTTATAGGTCCACTCCAATCTTCATGCGTAAAATGTTGAGTTCTTAACATTTGGAGCTATATAATAAAATATTTAAAATCAAAATGACATCTTTATTCCACGTAGGTCAAACTGACCGTAGCTTGTATTAAGCGTAACTAGATATGAATAATGCAAATATTAATAGAGTAGTGCTGCAGTGTTTTGTTTTAATATTTCAATAATACTTCGAAGCTTTTATTAATAAACAAATACGTTAAATTTATTTGTCGGTTCAGGGATAACTCAAAACATATTCTTTCGAGAATCAAATGAGGAAGAGTTTTGTGTCGTCGTTGTTTTCAAAAACTCTTCAGCCATATATCTAAGGCCTGCCAAAAATATCGCCTTTTAGGCGTGGATATGTCTTAATTGAAAAGACTTACCTTAACACGATCTTATCTCAACGCGAGAAATAAGCTCCATTATAACTAACGTTTTTCTATCATTTTATCGTATTTATCGACAGTTGTCGTATCTCATGCGCCTTTCACAACTAAACTTAGGTTAGGTCAGTTATAGTGAGACGATTGACGTCAAGCATCGTGGTAGCAGACGACGAAGGACGGCCATTAATTAACCTCACTTAAATGTTGATATTATTTAAACATACGGTTACGCGTGTTCATTTGTGTACAGTATTATACCTAGGGGTGCCTACTTTTTTTCTAGAAATAAAGTATGTTTGAGGCTGAAAAGAATATAAATAAATATTTTTAACCCTCGCACAACGTTATCTAGCCCAAATTAAGTTTCTTAAAGAACTTGTGTTATGGATACTAGATAACTGATATACTTAAGAAATATATAAACATACATATTGAATAAATACATATTTTAAATAAAACTACTTTTTAACCGGATTAATCGCGTATAATTTATATTTTACATTTTAACTCGACGTTTCGGTGTCTTTGCAGACCCCGTGGTCACGAGCGACTAAATTATGAATCGTGAAAACTTAAGACAATAAATACATATTTTTTTATTAGAATAAACTGAAATAAACATATAAACATCCATGACTTGACGACTTATATCTGTGTTCATCACACAAATATCCGCCGCCACCGGGATTCGAACCCAGGACCTCTGGCATGTATGTATGTAGCGGTAGCAATGTATGCTACCGCTACACCAGCCGGTCATATCAGACAGTATTTTGGAAAAATAAACAGTATTCAATTTACTTAATGTTTTTAACACATATTTTTAGAGCTTCTCGCATAAATTATTAATTAAAGTCTAGCCGTAAAGTGTTATCTTCCATGTTGGACTGGGAGCGAAAGAAAAACATAGAATGTACCAGCTGCTGCTCTTCCTGGGCATACTGTAAAAGTCAGTTAAGGGACAGAGCTTTTATTGGCGTTTTTGCGGGCTACAGGCTGACTCCCTGTCACTGCAATAGTCTCACTCCATCATTATAATACCTCCAAATTTGTCAAATGTGACATCAGGCGGTTTTATAGCCTTTCGTGTTCTGCCTACCTCATAAGGAATACAGGCGTGAAGCTATGTATTATGTACATACGTACATAAAGTGTTTAGCATTTTATGCTGAATCAGTATTTTGTATACTTTATTTTTGTTCCACAGTAAAAAGTATAATGTAGTGAAAAACAGTATGATACTGTTAAAAACAGTATGTTTGGCAATAGCACCCGTCAATTGGATGTCTACTTTACATCTTTATTGTACTGTTTCATAGATCTTACTTCTTACTAATTAAAATTATAAATGTGAAAGTTTGGATGTATTAATGCATGTTTGTTCCTCAATCACGGCAGAAAGGCCCAACGGATTTTGATGGAATTTGGAATATTGATAATGTACAGTCTGGAATAGCACATAAAAATAGCACAAATCCCACATAACGGGATATGTGAAAATAGCACATATCCCGTTATTCCCGCAGGATTTGATTGCAACCCGCGATTTTAAAATAAATCTAGAAACTGTTTCTACGTAGCCCCATCGAATCCCCAGAATAAGTGAAGCTTGTGATCTGATCACGAATATTTAATAAATAAATTAATAAATAATTAATACGATTTTTTTTAAACCCCATACACAATCACACCAACTACATGGCCCCAAAGTAAGCATAGCTTGTGCTATGGGATACCATGTAGCGAACTAGGGGGAACCTAGAATATAAATACATAAATAGATAAACACCCAGACACGGAACTTTTTTTTTTCATGTTACATGCGGGAATCGAACCCGCTGGCGTCCGAGGCCGACAGGTTTACCCCTTCGCCAAAGTGGTCGTCAATTGCTTCCATGCTGGACTGGGAGCGAAAGAAAAACATAGAATGTACCAGCTGCTTCTCTTCCCGGGCATACTGTAATAGTTAAGGGACAGAGTTTTTATTGGTGTTTTTGGGTTTGGGGGCAATAGGCTGACCTTCTGTCACTGCAAAAGTCTCTCTCCATCATTATAATACCACCCAAGTCAAACGTGAGAGCAGATGGTCTTACAACCTCTGGTGTTCTACCTACCCCATAAGGGATGCAGGCGTGAAGTTATGTATGTACCAAACAGCACCCAGATTCTTGACTTCGACACATAAGGCTAATGACCTCATGACACATCGTACAGACATTTGTCAAGCCGTTGGAATCGAACCCACAGCCTCTTAAGTGTCAGCTACCTATTCGCCCACTCCGCCACCGAGGCCTACGAAAGAAAAAAAGCGACCAAGTGTGAGTTGGATTCCTCCATGAAGGGATCCGTAGCGGTTTACGATTTATGACGTATAAAAAACTTACTAGATTTGGTTCAAACCATTTTCGATGGAAGTTTTCATGGTTTTCGTTTTATCATTTTCTTATTTTAAAAGTTAAACAAATTTTACCACTTTGGAAGTGTCTTTCGCGAAAAATATTAAGTTTAGAAAAAGAATATATGAAAAACCTGAAAGTCATTTTTGAAGACCTATACTTAGATTACGTATTAGATGCAAAAAAAAAATTGGGTTTCAGTTATGGGAGACACCCAAATTTTTCCCCTGTGTTTGTATAAAATCTAAATGCGGTTTAAAAGATACATCAGCTTACCAAGTTTTCAAGTATAATTCTTTAAATTTCGTAAAAAAGTGGCTGTGACATACAGACGGACAGACAGACAGACATGACGAATACATAAGGGTTCCGTTTCGTGCCATTTGCCTACGGAACCCTAAGGAACACTTAAAAGGTTACCTCAGTTTAAATAGCTGCTCAGGAAATTGTGTTTTTATAATTTGTCCAGACGTACAAGACTAATAAAACGATACTTATCGATTAGTTGGTTCAATTACAGTTTTATTAATGAAGAGGTTTTTAAGGCATTTTATTGCAAATTATTTATAGTTGTAATGTTAATTACAGAAATCATTACAGTATTTTAATAAACTTAATAAATGAGTTGTTTTTTAAATAAACAGTTAAAGATATAAAAAAATTGGAATTCCAAAAAACAAATTTTGTCAAAACACCGTAACCTATTTTTGATTAGGTACCTACTTTAGATTCAAATGGAAAACTCAAAAAACTAGCTTTGTAGGCAACTGTAATTTTGGTACGGATTCAGAAATCTTGAGAACTATGATAATTTTTCTGAAATAAAGTTGAAATATCGTGGAGCCGGGTAACTTATCTGACTGATCTCTTCATACAAAGTGCTGTCAATGAGGAAAAAGTTGCAAAAAATTCAAAAATTATTTGACTTACTTAAACTTACTGGTATAGAAAGGCAACTGGTAAAGCTTGACTTTACAAACCTGTCAAATTTCCTCAACCAATTTTGAACTTAATGTCCAGCGCATAGAGTTCAGAGTCAATTGCATTTTTTTGACAGATTTGTAATGCTTGATCTGCTGCCTTCTGTACTTTGGTCGACTTGTGCGAGCCTTGCGATGTGCGAGTTCATAGATCTGAGTAGTGTACCTACCAGCTGCGCAAATTAGGTTAAGAACTTTTCAAAGCTGGTTTGGACCTTGTTGTATAGAAGGATAGTATTACTAGTTCTGTTGTGGGGACTCCATAAAGCCTATATGAGCTAAATAGTTGAAGTGTCAGTTTATGCACAGTAATATTATCTATACTATTACAGTGTATTTAGGTTTTTAAACTATCTACCGAACCAGCACTATCTTCGTTTCCATCATGATAATTAAATAAAAAAATAAACATCTATTCGTAACAGTGAGACCGCCATCACTCACAGGGTTTTAACCACGTTTTAACCCTAATTGCCATGACAAAAATCACAATTAACAATTTAGAATAAATATTTTGGCTCGACTTAATCATTTGTAGAAGCTCTTCACCGCTGTGTTGGAGGGTTTATTCAATCTGGTACAGAGATGGTAAAATAAATAAAATCCCCATACAATCACACCAAATCATCTTTGACGTTAAGTACAACACTAATTCGAGCATACAGGAGTAGGGTTAAATACTCGAGCAGGTCTTAAAATGAACTTGGGCAATACCACGATCACACACTTCCCGTTTGCGTTCGCTCCCGAACGGTCGTGTCTGCGGCCGCTCCCGAGTGTTCGTATTGCGCTGCCCTTGTTCCCTCCCCCGCACTCGTGCGGGTTAGGTGCCAAGTTAAGCTCTTTCGGAAAGTTTTCTCTTGTGGAGGCTGTGTGGTGTCGGGGCTAATTCATCTGCCCTTTTCAGGGCGGACCCGACTGCTGCCGGCCGAAGCATCGCTGGTCAGGTGGATACGTAACCGTGCCAACGAAGCCTGATCGTCCGCCGTTCACCGGCAATAGGTCCGTACTAGGTCGTTTTCTCTTACAGCGCAGTTTGTGCAGTCGTTTCGCCGTTCACCGGCACACAAATTCATTTTAGATATACTTCTTCCAGCCCAGCATTATGTCTCGTCGCAGCCTGTGCGACGATATCAGATGCGAAAACGATCGCGGTCGTATTCGTAATCTTCTGTAAGATAAGCATTCTCTAAAATGCCAACTTGCTCGTCAACAACGTCTCGAGCAAGAGATGAAGGATGACCTTCAGGCTCAGATCGATTCCTTGCAGGAGCAATTGTCCGCTCGTCCCTCGTCTTCAGATTTCAGTCAGTTGTCTTCTGATCTCAGTCAGATCTCCAGCGATAAACAATCACTGGAAGCTCAACTTGCAGCCGAGAGAGAAGCCTTTCTCTCCGAGAAGGATGCCCTTCTCGCTCAAATCGAGTCCTTGCGAGAGCAATGGTCCGCTCGTCCTCAGGTTGCCTCCTCTTCACAGGGGTTCCAAACCGATTCTCCGGCGTCTCCAGATCCAACTGAGCTCGTCGATCCTTTTTCAGATCGCATGTTGGTAGATTCCACCGCATGCAAACGGAAAACTACCCCGCCAGGTAGCGATTCCGACTCCGCTCCTTTAGTTCCAGAATCTCCTGCCCAGTTCACAGAGGTTCGCAAAAAGTCAAAAACAAAGAAGAAGAAGCAAGAAGCTTCTTCAGTCTTATCTCCATCCGTTTCAGCTGCTCCAGCCGCTTTTCCTGCTCCGCAAAATGTCGCACCGGCGTCTGCTCCTGCGCCTTTTGTTTCAGCGATCCCGGCGTCACAGACTGCGTCGCAATCAGATTCGGCTCCGCCGAAAGTCAAGTCTCCGCCCCCCGTCTTTCTACGGGACAAGAGCCGCTGGACCGAGGTCTCAGCTCTCTGCGGAACGCACACCCCGAAGATCCAGTATAGTAAGGCATCCAATGTGGGTGACTCTATTAAGGTCGTTGTCTGCTCAATTTCTGATTTCAGGAATTTCACTCGGCTTCTTGCTGACAAGAAGCTCGAGTACCACACTTACGCCCTCCCTGAGGAGCGTAAGATTCGTGCCGTCCTCCGGAACGTGCCGTTCGAGCTCTCGAACGAGCAAATCCAAGAGGACTTGTCTTCTCAAGGCTTCCCCGTCGAATCTGTGCACAAAATGCACAGCCGCTGAGGCAAGCAGTTCCCACTTGCGTTAGTAATCCTAGCGAAGAGCCCGCAAGGGCAGTCCATTTTCAGAGGCAAGCTCTCCGTGTGCGGTCTCTCCAACATCCGCGTCGAAGCACCACACAAGCGTGGTTTCCCAGGTCAGTGCCACCGCTGCCAATTGTATGGTCATGCGGCAGCAAACTGTTTTGCTTCCCCTAGGTGCGTCAAGTGCCTAGATCCGCATGGGACTAAGGAGTGCTCTCGCACTCCCGAATCGCCCATCGCTCCGTCCTGCGTCTTATGTGGCCAGTCAGGCCACACAGCAAACTTTCGCGGCTGCCCCAAGGAACCGCGTGCTGCCAGGGCTACCGTGAAGCCCATCGAGAACTGGAGAGAGCGACCGCAGCCTAGCTCGGACGCCCCTCTAGTCAGTTCAAAGGCCCCTAAGGCCTTTACTTCTATCGTTCCAGGTCAGCGCAGCCGGGTTGCGACTCAATCGCAACCGGCCGCCAAATCGGCTTCCCAGTGCCAGAACGCAAAAGGTTCTCAAGACCGCATGGCGTTCTGGATCCAGCTCGCTCCCATCGACGAGATCCTGGCTTTCGGCACCGCTCTCGACGCCAGCCCAGAGGGTTTCAACGGTGCTCTTCCGGTCCTAACCAAGTTCGCTCCCCTTATCAGGAAACTCCAGCAAGCTCAACGTTTCTAAACGTAGTCCTTCTTTCCAGCATTCCTATCTCAGAGTGAGTCTGATCACTCTAGATAATATCTTAGTTTCAGCTTTGTCATTTCTGCTAATCTTAGCTTTATTTTTCTCACTTTCAGTTCCTTTTGGTGGCAGCCGTCTGGATGCCGCTCACTGCGCAGCCTCTCTCTCCAATTGGCTGTCACTCCGATGAAGACTAATGGCCTCAATCAAGGTGAGTCAGTAAAGGGGGATGTTTAGTGGGTATGCTCGGCTTCACTGAGTGAGTCTCCACACTGTCTGGGCATTCTATTTTCCGTTAGCCACTGGGGTTAACAGCTTATAGAATGCCCATTCGTCCGTAATAGGATTCATCCTCCTCCCGCTAAAGCTTGCTTTACTGGTTAAAGCTTGTTTTAGGGGGTGCCAAAATTTTCTGTGGCGGAAAAACAAAAAAAAAAAAACCACGATCACGTAGATCATCCAAGTTACAGCAGCGTTTGTTGGAGGTAATATGCTCGAAGTTGTAGACGACTATATCTAGAACCAAAAATCCAGTGAGGTAGATCCAACTTCAAAGTTGACCAACGACTACCGCACTATCTGAATGAAAAGGTTTTGACCAATGTGTGTTGCCAGTGATGACGTAAGGCATTGAGACATATTCTCTAAATATGTGTTTTATAGAGACCAGTACGGAGTATCTCTACGGGATCGAATCTAAAGTTAGGAGATACGCAGGCGAACCAAAGTCACCAACATAGATAGAAGGAGGGTGATGGCTGGTGCTTGCGTTATACTCGTGAACGGGTGCTGATAGCGGTGCCAGGTCCTTTTGCTAATGGTACTATGACTATTTTATTGCATTCTTTTTCAAATACTCTGGTCCCAGTTTGTCATGTTCGAATTGTACATCCATAGCTCATTGCACCTGCTATGTAAGCAATTTGGTTGTGGCATGACATTGGCTCTCACAATCAGCTGTCTTGTGTTTGTTTTTCTTTCATGTCACGGTCACTTTGTACTTTACCTATTTAATTTGATAATTCTGACTGAAAAAGAGTGCCAAGAGTATTTTTCCGCCGGCCTTTTTTTTGTCTCTTGGTCTACTGTAATATCTTATTTAACAACTATCAACAACTAGTTAAAGCCCAAGTATGTGATGACTGACTTCGTCAAGTGTTTTGTGAAATTCCTAAGATGAATAAAACTTTTTTAATTTTTGGATTTTTTTAATTTTTGATTACAAAGCTAAAGTGGCAATGGGCAGGGCACATACAGGGCTCGCAGTATGGTTCTCGAGTGGTGACCACTTACTGGGAGATGGAGCGTGGGCAGGCCCCTGGCAAGGTCACCATTTGGTCAATGGTTAAATGGTTACAGTTCATATGGTTATAGGTTAAATGGTTAAATACAATCATATAAAAAATATGGGAACATAAAAATATTGGACAAGCAGAGCGCGGACTGATGTCTTAACCAAGAACAAGCCCAAAACTCCCAAAAATCGCACACTTGAAGTCCTCATCATAACTCCGGTACGTATCAATCTAATGCCAAAATTGTTTTAGTACCTGCTGCGTGGGCGATTATTTGTATCAACGCATTAATATACCAAGAGCTTTCAAAATGTACCTGTCGTTATCACTGATAAGCACTGATAGCTGATAAGAACATGCATTAAAACGAGCTTTTATTTGGTTATCTTAACATTATGTTAGCACTAAGTTTGAATATTTGCTGTTGTGGGCAAAAGTTGTGAAGTGTACCGCGAAGTATAATAAAATGTTTTTCTGTTTTATTTTGTTTTGGTTTGAATACCTTTTTCGTATGTTCAGTTTGACAAAGCCATGACGCATTTTGATACGAAAAATGAATTCTACCTTTTAAGATAAATGTATATTTTTTAAGGTTAATATAATTGAATAGATATTGTGTAATATACTGTAGTAAAATATAAAATCAGATCTCCCTGATTCCGCAGAGTACCCGCCCGGAATGCGGGAAATCTGGGTTTGAGTCCCAGCCGATTTTATTTAGTATTTTTATCTATTAAGCCTTTTATGATTTCAGGCTATCTTCCACATAAAGATTACCCTCAAACATACAAATAAGAATACTTTATCTTGGCATTTCCGTGGTTGAAACCGCTAGGAATAGTATATGAATATTTGTGACATTCACCAAGTTACCAAGCCCTTATTAGGTTTTTTTTCGGAAATTTTGATCCGGAAACTTGAGTATGGGTACTTATGAAATCTTTTGTTTTTGTTCCACATTCCACGTACATACATATATATCTTCACGCCTTTATCCCTTATGGGGTAAGCAGAACAACTGAGGCTTTAAAACCATCTGATGTCACATTTGACAAATTTGGAGGTATTATAATGATGGAGAGAGACTATTGTAGTGACAGGGAGTCAGCCCATCACCCACAAAAACGCTACTAAAACCTCGGTCCCTTAACTGACTGTTACAGTATGCCCAGGAAGAGAAGCAGCTGGTACATTCGATGTTTTTCTTTCGCTCCCAGTCTAGCATGGAAACAATGTTGTCCAATGTTGGTTTAATATACTGTTTACCATGAAGTAGCCGCGACACATACTACAATATAAATAAATAACTGTATCCCTTTTGTAAATTTTAGCCTCACCGTAAATTAAAATCAAAAGAGATTGAACCGTATTCAACTCCTTTAAAAGCTTGTTTAGCCATAAATAGAAAAAAACGACATTTTAAAATATCCTTAGCGTACTTACTTTCATTTCTTATTTCAGTGTTGTCGCCAGTCAAAACCCTTTTCATTAGGAAATACCTGGGATATTTCTAACGGGATAGGTTGATACTTCGTCACACGGGTCAGTTAATTAAATAAGCTCTATTAGGATTAAAGCCTTATAGTGCGGCCGGTGGGAGTCTGCGTTCCTGACAGCTGTCAAAATCAGTTAGTGTAATTTGATTTAGTTTAATTTGATTTGATTTAACTTCATTTAATTTAATTTGATTTTATTTATTTTGATTTGTTCTAGTTTAATATGATTTGTTTTTCAATTTAATTATTGCTTTATTTCTTATTTTATTTTTAGAGTTTAAATTGTTCTATTAGTAATATTTCTTTTGACATTCATTATTATTATTTTTTTGTTTACAGTTGAAATTATATTTTAATTTTAGTTTTAGTTTTATACCTAAGTGTGTGTGAATTTCTATTGAACCTTTGTTTTCTGAAATAAATGAATATTATTGCATATATTGCATATATGGGAGCTGTCAGGAACGCATTCCCGCAACTCGCGTTAAACCAGCGGACTAAGCAAAACTGAAAGCCTCGTTGACTAGTCTGTAGCGAGAGTTCTATCTCTCACTGTCAGCTAGGGTTTTGTTTTTTAAGAGTAGGACGGAATTTTTGAATCTCCTAGAGGGCGCTGTAGTCAATTTTACGTGTCATCATGTAGCCTATAACCCGAGGATAACCCAAGAAGCTTCCAACGACACTAGTTTAGAAGTTATGAGGGAACAGATGAACATTCATACCCACATATATACATACAGGTTAAAATCATAATCCTCCTTTTTGCTTCGTCGTAGTCGAGTCATTAAATATGACTATTGATTTAAAGAGTTGATTTGTATAATTGTCAGCGCAGGTACTCTTTAGTATACTGTAATTGGACTAGTCTCGTAGGAGGCAATATCAAAACGGGCTAGTTCGACTGCTTATACAACGTGTAACATAATGAAGAGAAAATTAAGGGATTGTATGTTTGATGATGTAGTTTATAAGTAACAGTAAAATAAATTTGATATCCTTACGGTTCGGCCAAAAAACTAGTTCAAAGTTTTGATCAAAATATCTAAGTGTCAACACTAAATACAGCTGTTAGCTTTTGATTAAAAATTAAGTGATGGGTAAGTAAGACAGATACTACAAAGTTCAGTCGGTGCGGGAAAGGTCATACTGAATGCGGCACAAGTCTTGTTTTAGCTTATTAGGTTGACTAAGGTTGTCAAAATATTTTGTTGTAAAATAATTAAATAAATTTTTATGAAAGTCTATACCAGCAATGATCATGCTATTTTTTTATATTATATTCTACGTATGGTATAGAAGCTAACCCTTAAGTTTTATCTCTCCATTTTGTTACACGTTGTATAGCCAAACGCCAAAAACGGGTGCGCCAAAGTTCACCTAAATTTTCAACTCCAAAAATTGGAACTCCGAAAATGTTCTTCCTAACATTTTTCATCCTAACAATCACAATTCCTAACTACTCTGTCTCTAATGTTTTAATTCCGAATCATTCAACTTCATAATGTCGGTAGCAATGAACATCTATTATACTATTATTTCTTTTCCTATATTTATATTTTTTTCCTATATTTATTGGGTTGCCTGGTAGAAATCGCTTCCAAGCGATAAGGCCGCCCTGTATACATAATGTGTTCTTTTATTTGTGTTTTTTTTTATTCTTGATTTGTTTTTGTGTATAATAAAGGGTAAATAAATAAATCAGTATTATTTACATTAATTTTGCGTAACTTAAAACTGTTGACCCCTTAACCACGTAGTCTTATTGGATCGACCCTAGAGTGTTTTTTATAAAGCCGAAGGCGCGGAGGGAGAGCAGCACTCGCCCGCTGGTGAGCACGACTGTTTGCGCTTAGTTACGCAAGAGCGTTGGGGCTGCACTTCCCGCAGCGCCGGAGATGTTTTATTTCTTAATTGTTACCATGAAGAATAATGATCTTAAATTCCTTATGGCATCTTGTTCTTTCTTATGTTAAGTTATGTAGTTCTTTGGTAGATAAATGTTTCTTTATAAGTATGAGTGAAAATATTATGGTATTTATGTTTAGGGATAAAAACGTTAAGATAAAAAACAGTAGGAGCTTTAATATTGTATGTTAACGATTTTATTGATAACAATTTTCGGAAACATGAGTGTTATGAACATCGACGGTATCACTATAAATAGTATGAATAAAAACTTTAGGATGAAAAATTTTAGGAGGAGTGATCATTCGGATTACAAATCGTTAGGAAGAACAATTTTGGATAAAGAACTTTAGGTTAGTCAATATGGACCCGCCAAAAACATCGCTTCGATTGAAGTCACACGAGGTTTACTTATAAAAAAGGATGTATGTACGGCAGTACATTTATTGAAAATTGGCTTTTAAGGCTACAAAATAAGGCTACAATACCCATAAGTGGGCAGCAATAACTATAACTGCTTACTTTCCAGTATTTCATTTAAAATGAATGCATATTGACGCAGCGCAGCGGGGCACACAAGTTATTAAATAATACGACACCATACAAGGTGTCTTCGGTTTTAAAGATTAATTTTCACGTGTTTGAAATGGACTCCATAAGCCGCTAGGACCGGTTTAGAAAAAAGTGGTTTTGGAAAATCTCATCTAATTGTGTTATAATCATTTTTCATATACCTACAAAACAAAATACTAGCTCTGGATTTCTTGTATGCAATAAACTTGCGTCAAATAGGTATAACCACCACTATCCTTGATAATGCTGGTCATTGCTGTCATAATTTTGTATTTATTTGTAAATAAAAATAAGTTTCATTTAACAGTTAATTTGATTTGACTCTGTTACACAACTGCATGTTTCAAATAAGATCTTAGTATTACAAAGCTGATTTTACTTGAATTATTCGCCTTTATTAATAGAGTTCAAAGATATGTTATATTGTCTGGAGGAAATCGATATTTTGCGATAAGACCGCATTGTTGTGCTCTTTTCAATTCCTTTTAGAGCGGCATATTTTCTAACTTCGCTGTAAATAAAAGTATAAATAAGTATATTCAAAGTTAAATCCATGTTTGAGAGAATAATAGTTATTAGTAGAGTTAGATATATTTGCATATCTATCATTAGAAAATATGTTTGATTTGCTTTTGTTAAGCAGTCTCGTGACCAAAGGTATGATCGTGTCGCAAGTTGAAGGTATTTCCTGAATAAAATTGTGGTATGGATTTATTATTAGTCCTCCGCTCTATTAACTCTATCTACTAGCGCATTTAGTTATACAATACCTGTTAAATAGATTGCATACATTTCGAATCTTTAGCCGCTGAGAACGACAATGTAACATCATAGTATTGGTGTGTACGCAATATAAGCATATGATAATTTTTTTTTTTTATATTTAAACGTTCCATTATTATTAGTTGGTAGTAGTATCAATTATCGTCGTTAGTTGAATTTACATCTTATCTGGACCTTTTTATAATTTACGGCGTTTATTTTCAATGTTACCTAATGGTGAAACTACCGGAAAACATCATATACAATGAAGTCGTAGTAATTGTCGACGTATAGTGGGCTCGAATCGACAATATATTCTTTTATTTTTTTTTATTTGACATAGGAGAGACTTAAAATTAGAGATTGTGATGTTGAAAATGGCCCAATGTGTGAATTCTAGTGTCTAGCAGGCGCATTCTGAAGGATACAATAGGCCTGGCAGTTTACAACTCTCAATAGAAAAAAAAAAAAAACATCTTTTAAATCAAGCGTGATACATCAAATGTAATTTGTTTATCATTTGGTCTAACACGATTTAGCCAGGATAAAGTTACATTATACCTTTAATTAGCATAAAAGTCCAAATTATAGTTCCCTCTAGACTATAAATAAGCTAACGTTTTTGACACGTAACAAATGAAAATGAAACTTATTTACTTTGAATAAATTTGAAAATTAGGCTAACTACGGAAAAGGTTACAGTAATTTATAGCTTTGGGATTAGTTGTCCGGTTTGCAGCGTGGGAGCGCCATTATTTTATTACAAACCGTAGACTAAGTCAAGACTACAAAACGGAGGCACCTGGGATCAAAACGGTTTTCATTAAACGTGCATTTTTATAGTATTTGAGTTTGTTATAAAATGCTCTTAATTTTGAGAGCGCACTTAAGTATCATTGAACGTATCTATTAATTCAACTAGTATTAATTTCACAATTGATGTTATTCTTAGATATAAGTTTCTATCAGATTTTTTATTATTATTATTATAATTCAAATTAAGTTGCAACTAGATTGAGTCAGTGGTCGTTTCGTTTTAAAAAAAATAAAAACGTTTTTCAGTTTTTTTTTTATAGTAATGGAGATGAATATGATATGACGGAATGCAATATGCAATATAGGAGACGAAAAAGTTGAACAAGTACAAGAGTTTGTATTCTTGGGGTCCTTGTTTATAAGAGATGGGAAGTATAACGATGATATTGAAAAGAGGGTAAAAGGAAATTGTGTTAATGGCATTTTATACTCGATTATGGCGAGCAAAATTATACCGTATAAGGCTCGTCTTGCCGTACTTGAGGGAGTTTTGGCGCCAACGCTTATGTATGGTAGTGAATCTTGGGTGTGGCAGAAGAGACATGAAAGCAGGATTAATGCTGTGGAGATGAGAGGAGTATGTGTGGACTGAAATTGAATGATAGGGTACGCAACAGTGAATTAAGAAAGAGATGCAGATTGAAAGAAGATGTAGTGACTAAGATTGAAAAAGGTATGCTACGGTGGCTTGGATATTTGGAAAGGATGAGTGAAAGTAGATTTACGAAAGAGGTATACAGAGCAAGAATGGATGGTGCTGTCGGTAGGGGCCGCCCTAGGCATATGCTGATCAAATTGGCAACGTTCTTAAAAAGGGCCTAGTTAAAAGTACCCGTAACCGGCGATCATGTATGAAAAGATTAATGAACGTGGAGGAAGCGAAAGAGGTATGTCTGGATCGAAGCAATTGGTGTTCCCTTGTCTCTGTCTACCCCAAAGGGAGACAGGCGTGAGGTTATGTATGTATGTATGTATGTTTTCAGTACTATTTATATAGGGGTATACTCTACCAAACGAAGAGCGACCAACAAACTAAGTGAGCGTGTTCGAGTACCCATATGTATGTAAGGTAGAATAAAAATCTCTGACCCGCTATTTTTTAAACATAATTTTGTAGATTTTTCGGATATCACGAAAACTGTACACATTTACCTCCACAACATTTTAACGTGGCCTAAAGATGCATCAAAGACTAAAATAAAGTAAAAAAATTCAGTCTAAGACAGATTAAAAAACTGTATGGAGGCAAATGTTAAAACCGAGAAATAAAAATAGAGGTCAGAGTTTTTTTTGGCCACCTTATATTCTTCAAATGCGTCCCCGAACACGCTCACTCAGTTTGTCAGCCCCTCTACCAAACACCATTTATAATTACCGGTAATTTTTATGAGGATGGATTAATATTGCTTATGTTTGTTCCTCTATTATGCTGTTGGCTATGCGGACTTCTTACTTTGTTACTTTACCATACACAAACTAGTAAAGAAACTAGATGACTCTTTATAGAAACATAGGTTATTCAATAATAACACATGCCTAGGCTATAATTTAAAATATGAATAGATGAAATGTGTTGAATGCGCGCGAGCACGAGCGGAAAAGTACAGAATTGGCACCTAGCGGCACGAAGTTCAAGGGGACAGCTGCAATAAATAAATGTAATCTAAAATAATGCCTGTCCACTGTGCAGAAGTGCTTTAATTTTAATTTAAAGAAGAGAAGCCCAGCCTCGTGTGTATAGTGTGTCTCCGTAAGAGTGCACTTTTTCATTTTAAAATAAAAACAAGTATTTTATGATAGAGTTGTGATATTTTTATTGTATTGTAAAGAAGACCCTGATTAATTAAATTCTTCGATTCCTAAGCATTTTCTCATGTATGAAATTGAAATAAAATAAAATAAGTTGAATAAAAATAAATCCAACATGGAAGAATTTAAATATTATAAATTGTTTTTCGAAAATTGCTGTTTATTGTATTTTTTTATTTACTTATCTTTTGAACAAGATCTGTAAAAATGTACACGATTTTATAGGTTCAAGTTTTTGGTGGACATAACTATCCCGCATGACGAGAACCTCGTGAAGGCCTAGACCGAAAAGCGACGCTTGGACCTTGCACACGAGGTGACCGAAATGTGGGAAGTTATGTCCACTGAAATCATCCCGGTTGTAATATCCGCAAACGGTTTGACCCCAGCCACACTGGTCAAACACCTTGAAAGGCTGGAATTCGGCTGTGGTTCGCTTCCAGCACGTATGCAGAAAGTATGCCATAAGAAAGTGGCATTGCTTATGGCAGTATGCCCGAATCGTTTGCCGGTTTTTTTATCTCTTGCCCTGATACCTGACCGACTGGACCGATTATCGAGTCGTTTCCGCCGAAAGGCTTGTAGTTGTAAGGATACCAAATAATAATAAAAACTTAATTTACTCACACAACATTCAAAATTAAAGGACATAAAAAATAGGTTTAACAAACAAAGCATGTAAGCAAAAACTCCCGGACTCAGCATAATGTTGAGTACAGAAGCTGGTTCAGTAACAACGCTGTATTCTGTTCGGGCCAAAATTGGAAGATAATTCCGCCTCACATATAGAAAACTATATGTGAACTATAATGAAACTTTAAACTATAATGAAACTATATGAAACTTTAAATAAACAAACAAAATATGCAAAATAAAAAGAAAATTAAACACAAGTCATCATCATCATCATCACAACTCCGTGTAATGGGCCCACTGCAGGGCATGAGTCTCTCCTCTGGGTGACGAGGAGGCTTAGGCCATAATCCACCGAGCTGGCCCAGTGCTGGGTGGTGGATGTCAGAATTTTCAGGGTGCCGATATGGCTTCTGACAAACCCTGACGACTACTGTATACAAGTATACAGCACCCGGGACCGACAGCTTAACGTGCCCTCCGAAGCACGGAAGTCGCCGTGAGAAACGAACGGTCGGTGGTCACCCATCCAAGTACCGACCGCGCCGAACGTTGCTTAACCTGGATATCGTAAGATACACACAGTAACCACGGCGCCACGATGACTTCCAACTAAACACAAGTAAGCAGTCATAATACAAATAAATTAGGTAGTCAATAAAACAAAAAAAAATAACAACAAATAAACATTCAAACAAATCATATTTCTGACATAAAGGAAAAGTCACAATAGCTTAGACACCATGCCATTTATCGGAGGAAAGTTTTTGATGCGGCAATAAAATAAATTTGAATATTTTCTTGAAACTATGTAAAGGATAACATTTTTTCTTCATACATTTTGGCCATTTGTGTACCGAGAGGTTGTAGGTGAGGAGGAAATTGTAGGGCACAAACCAAGGAACTGTAAGCAAATGTCAATATTGACAGGATGGCACCCTTCCGTTAGTCATTCAAATAATTTTGTTATTCCGATCGTTTCTGAGTTCCGGGTGCTTTTTATTCATTTGCTGTCTCGAGTTTTACTGATTTATTGGCTATTTCTACTGGTTTTCCAATCAACTGTAGAAAATAAACAATAAAATTAAAAATTGACAGTTTGACAGTTAATAATATCTTTTTATGGTAGGTATCTTGGCATGGCTAACAGTCTTTTTACTGCATAGTACAGCAACACAAAACCACGAGTGAGATTTCTTTTCTCAGTTTAAAGTTCAGCTTAGACCTAAACTGCTAATCAGTTCTTTAGGGGAATCACAGGTATCATAAACTGTCGAGTGTACCTCGGTACCTCATATGGGCCACTTCAACGGAGATCCTTTCCAATATTACGAACTGGTGGTGGAATATTGTTCCAACATTTATTGGCACGGTACCTGAAACTGCCGCGAAAAGTTCTGTGTTCCGGTGTTAAAATTTCATTTGCACAAGTTCTAAGTCCATAGCGACTATGACCCTCATCACCGAAGGGCGTCGGTACCTACACTTTTATCTATACGGAAATTGCCAAGATTGTTTTTAGTAACGAAGTTTTACTGAAAGTACAGATAGATGAACATATTCTATTATATACTTCCCCATCTCCATCCCATTCCCCCATGTCCACGTCCGTGTTAGTGTCCCGTCTCTGTCCACGACTATCTCATCTCCACATTATCTTTATTATCTCTCACCTCTATCGCTACATCTATCTACTTCTATCTTTACCTCTATATCTATGTCTACGTTTCTGTCTAGTACTTGATTGCCTACTGTATAAATTTAATAGTAGACTCCAGAAGATTATCAACTCGTTCATGGGTGGAATGTGTACGCTTTTATAATAAAATTCCAAAATATTTAAGATTAACCCTTCGATAGATTGAAGGATAAGTATAAAGTTTTACTATAAGATATCCGGATACAAGAAGGTTGTTAATTGTTATTGTTATTGTGTATTTTTAAAAGATGATTGCTGTTGAGTTTCTAGCCACTTCTTCTCAACAGATCGACTTTCCGAAGTGGTGGTAGATTCAGTTCAATTTGTAAATAGTGACTTATTTCAAATGTATTTAAATACTTACGAAATAAAGATTCTTTTGACTTTGACTTTGACATTTATAATGCTTAAACAAATGAAATGAGAATCTGAATATGTAATTGTTACGTATTATACAGGGTTATTTTTTAATAGACCCGCATCTGTCGAAGGGTTATAGAGTAGATCAAAACGGACCATTGTCACTATGAAACTACTCTTTAAAATAGTGACCGATTTTGAGTTATTTCAATTTTTTATTTTATTATTCATATATTTTATAAACTTCATCATCATCATCATCATTCAGCCGGGAGACATCCACTGCTGGGCATAGTCCTCCCCCAAGGTTTTCCACGGTGCCGCGCCGCCCTCATCCAGCGTTTACTGGCGACTGACCAGATCGTCGGTCTTGCAGGAAAACTCCCGACTTTAAGTTTATTTATAAGGCCCATAGTTAGCGATTTCAATCTATAAGAACTTAATATAAATATGATAAAATAGGTGTTTTTTTCTTATTGGTTCTATTAAGTAATTTGTCTTGTATTCATAGAGAACCTTACGGTAGGCCTTTGCCCAGCAATGCACATCCCCAGCTGATTATGATGATGACATTTCTATACGAAATAAGCTACTTTTTTAAAATAAAATCAAAGAAACGCAATAATCTGCTATGATAAAACATTATCACGTAATCTTAATCAAGTAATGTGTTCATTTCAAAAATAGATGCGATGATTGTTCACCTACTAACAACACTACATACAACCAGATACAACATAAGATTACTCATTAAGTACTATAATATTTGTAATATTAATGCTTACTAGAAAAAAAAAGGTTTTCTATCGGACATACGAGCAACTGCGCATAACCCGCACAACCCGCCTAATTATTCAAATTATAAATCCTCTCAATACCTACATCACCTTAATGTGATCCTTTATGTAAGGATAAAATAGCCGCATTACATTTTTTTGTCTACTTTGTGTTTACTTCCATTTAGTTTTGTGTCTGTAAATATACTTTTTTATATAAACAAATAAAATACTTTGTAAATTGAATAGGAAGTGCTCAACAAAAATACGCTTTGTGTAAAAAAACCTTGTTTACGTTTGAATAAGAAATCGGTCTTATAAATTACCGACCGAAAAATACTTGCGCCTCAACTGAGACACACGAAAAGATGTATTATAAAATTTTAAAGTATAAACAATCCGCGTATTAACGTAAAGCTCAATACGGTGAAAACATGTGTCGTCACCACGGAGTAGTCACTCTTAATTCAATGAGACGTCACTCTTGATTCAAAATGGTGGAGTAGTTTTATGCATTCCAACAATATGGGTATCAAATGAAAGGGCTTGCTGAGAATAACACGAAAACATGTATCGTCACTCTAAATTGAATGTGACGTCAATTTTGATTCAACATGGTGGATTAATTTTATGCATTCCTACAATATGGGTATCAAATGAAAGGGCTTGCTAAGAATAACACAAAAAAATGTGTCGTCACTCTAAATTCAATGTGACGTCACTCTGGATTCAACATGGCGGGGTAGTTTTATGCATTCCTACAATATAGATATCAAATGAAAAGGCTTGCTTAGTTAGCATTTCCTTCTAAGCTAGAGTTCAAATCACTGCGGCGCGGCGGTGAATATTTGTGAGCCATTCAGGTGTGGATAGGTGGCGCATTCCTCCAAATACACAATGTTTTCATTACATTTCATTTTTATAGTTCGTTATCTGACTGTACTTTGGATATAAATATTCTACTTATACTTTTTATCACATAAAAACGAAATCGGGGGCGTCGGTTCGTACTGTTAACTTATAACGTCATTTCACATTTGACGCATACCTATTATTATGACACAATTTAAACGTGAGATTTACTCTTTGGTAGTTTAAATATAAAGGGTTGCCTTAGAATAGTCAATCATATTTTAATAGCAGATTGAGACTAATGAGTGGGTCATAACTACGAAAAAATATTTTATTTTTTTAATATTTTTCATAAATTAAAATTTCAAAATTTTTCTAAGTGATCAAAATTTAAGTTTGATCTGTAGTTTATGACTACACAGCAAGTAATAAAAACGTTTCCATCTAATTGTATGTAGTCATAAAATGTATAACACGGTCAGAATATCTGTGCACCTCGCTGGAATGCGGAGCCCCTCCCTCTACCCTTTCATTTCCCCGCGCTCGCCTTGCTTGCTCAGTATTGTCACAGAATAAGTAATAGTTGGTACAGAAGAATTACTCCGTAAGAAGATCTAAATAAATTCGAGTCTTGCTACGACGCGATACGGTGGAATTCAGCTCGCACAGCATTACGTACCTGCAAATTTATATACCTAGAAGTTTTGTCTCTTTCTATCGCATGCCTCTTATCTTTTCTTACGCTGTTAGGGTTGCTGCCTAGTGAAGAATAATTAATCTCCTTATTTGTAATTAAGTATCTACCGATGTAGGTATTACTGTTATTCTACCTTTGTAAAAAATATTGTTTAAACTTAGCTACAGTACAAAATGAAAAAAAAGTGACGACGAATAATTAGTAATACTACATATGTTTTGTTTGCTAAATTGACCATAATCAAATCCAAACATAATCTAATTGAATATTTGTTTCTTTTTATGTCCATTTTTAAATACTATTTGCGACCTCGATCATAGAATTACTGTGAGTGCTATTAGGTAGGTAGGTATCTACAACGTCCCGATGGGCGCGCGCGTGATACACGACCCATTCGAGTTGCGCCGGCGGAGCGCTTCGCTGTAGGTAAATAACGGATGTACCGCGCGGAGTGAGCCAGGCCTGGTATTGTCAACCATACCAGCGCGATGACGTCACGACGCCAGGTGCACAGATATTCTGACCGTGTTGTAGATTAAGATTTTTTTTTATTTTACTCACAGAGAACAATTTTGAAATTGTTATGACGTATGAAAAATATTTAATTTTTTAAAATTTTTTTTGGAAATTCAGACCCACTCATCATTCTTAATCTGCTTTTAAAATATAATTGATATTATAAGCGGACCCTGTATGTGTATTTGGAAACTTAGTGCAGTTATCTCCTGTGCGAGGGAATCAAGTGTTTGCAAGATCATCTAGATTTGTTCCAGCAACACATCTATGGCGCTCTTTCTCGTTAATTGACATACATACATATCTCTTAAATCAGAACATTTTGGTTTTTTGATGAATCGATGAGTCGACTACAGAAAGACTAAACTGGGGAATTTGCGATTAGAAAGGGTCTGCTATTTTATCCCACTAAAAAACTGTCCTTGAAATTTATTTTAAGTGCATTTAAATAAAAGCTTGTTTTTAAAAAGTTTTTTTTATTTGATTATTTTTTTACTCTTAGTTATCTGGACATGTTTCTTAGTCTGTTCATCTCATCCATAGCATCATTATTTCATGGTCATTTAAACCGGTTAATTTTTAACAGTCTAGTTCTTCAATAAGCAAAATAATAAAATTTAATTGTGATTTTTTCCTTGAGGCTTATGTAATTTACTGTTATGTTTTTACTGGTATTTCTGTATCAATAGTTTCAAAGCGGGCTGTCATCATCATCATCACAACTTTGTGTAATGAGCCCACTGCAGGGCTATGAGTCTCTCCTCTGGGTGACGAGGAGGAAAAGGTCGTAATCTACTAAGCTGGCCCAGTGCTGGTTGGTGGATGTCAGAGTTTTCAGGGTGCCGAACTGGCTTCTGGAAAACCCTAACGATTACTGTATACATGTGTACAGTATCCGTCTGCTTAACGTGCCCTCGAGCACGGGAGTCGTCGTGAGAAATAAATAATCAGCGGTCACCCAGTAAACCGCAGGAGTCGACAAATAATAATGCTATCATTATTGTTAAACAAGTTTACATCTGTTTCCTTGTTCACACAAATAGGTATGGCTATTATGACTGACCACTGTGCAATATGTCTGAGGCAATATTTCAATATTTTTTATTAGTTAATCAACTAGCTTAGTCCTTAAACAGAGTGATAATTGAGCAGCAGATAACCCTAAGCACATCAGTTACAAAATCAAGGCCGGAACTTTAGATGAACAGCTGGCAAAATTTTAAGTGACTACATAAGCATAATTAAAGTGTATTAATTATTATCTGGCTTCGAAGCCGTCAAAATTTAAGGTTTTCATTCTACTTTTTAACATTTATTAAGAGGTATTTAAGTTTTGCGTCTGTAGGTTTTTATTAGATACGGCCTTACCACAGTACAAGATATCTACAGTAATTTCAACTCGGCCGCATCTTTGAAATAAATGCCTACAGCGCCGCGGTCTTTTCACATGTGATAGGGCTGCCCGCCTTCAGCATTTAAATTACATTTGCCTACTTTGTGTTTATTTCCATTCTATTCGGCATGCAGACACTCGCGACTGGCCAAGATCGAGCCGCGTTTCGTCCGTTTGTATGAAGTTGAATTACTGTAGATATCTATACCGTGGCCTTACTTTGGGCCTGAGGTAATAAGAGCTATAATTTGGTTTAAAATCAAAAACATTACCATTTTTAGTAAATTATATGCAGTTGGTCATCTCAGTGTAACATCAACACGACATAATAATAAATCTGTGGGAACACATTCTATAATTAGGTGCCGTTAAGGAAAACCATCGCGAATTCCTGAATAATTCGATAGCCACCAGGCTACGGTGTCATGTTATACTGCCGTTAATAATGCGATTGTTATACGTCGTCTAAATAATGCGTTAAATTAGCAAATCATGTTATCTATCATACTTAGTTGTTAATTGTAGGAAATAACACAATTGCATTTATTAGTTATTAAACGGTCTGAGCTAGCCATTCATTACGATCTCCGCTGATAGTGTATTTCCTGCAATTTATAATGTTTATTTTACATGATTTAGAATGCAAAACAGACCTAATCTGGTAACTCCTAAATAGGTATAATATGTGATTTAGTGCTAACGCTGCGTCACGCGTTCGAACGCGCGTTTCATACAAAACTGCAACGTTCGATACGGACGTTCGGAATGCGCCAAGCGCCGCGTATTATAAGCGCGTACGGTATGGAAAATTTTATGAAAGTTTGTATGCTTGAATTTCTCTTGTAGGTGTTATATAAATCTATGGGTAGGTGTGCCTATTTGAAGATACGGACGTACGGTACGCGCGTACGAACGCGTAACGCAGCGTCGGCACTTAAACAACAGACACCTGCCTTACTTTGGAAATCAGTAGTAATTCGGCTTTACGTGGAATATCCGTGAATTAAATTGTGATTGCGTTATATTAGCGATTTGGGAACTAGAAAAATTGATCATAGGAAAAATACAAATGTTTTACAGTTAAGTGGTTCGAAAATACACAAGAAAGTTAACATTATTTGTATTTATTTATTTATTTATTTATTTATACTTTATTGCACACAATTACAAAAGGGGAAAAAATACAATGAAAAAACATACAGATAGGCGCAACAGGCGGCCTTATCGCTGTAAAGCGATCTCTACCAGACAACCTTGTATTTGAGTAAAGATAAAAACTAGACAGATCAGTAAGTACTAATAAAGCACAAGTTCAACTACATTTTAACAATAAACATACTACAAATAAAAATACTATAATACATATTTATATATATATATATATATATATTATACATACACATACAATATATAGATGTATTCAATTTTCATTTTTTTGGACCTACATTGACATGGCGTCTTTTATGCATATAAAGGGAGTTGTCAAGTCAACTGCACTCACAGTGTTATTTGTCTGAGTACTTTATCATTGCGCTTAAGTTTCTTTAAAAAAAAAATACATTTTCTAACCTGTGTTTTTTGCTTGTGTTGTAAAATTTATTTAAAAAAATATTTGACAGTTGGAAAGTGTTTTAAGGGTCTATCCTAATTTTAAGACACATTGTACATGAATATGGCCAATGCTCCTTGCATTTTGGTACATCTCTTTTACACGAATGCATGTACGCAGTAATTACATATTTAATTTTATATCGGTTATTTCCTGTTACTTATATAACAATAAATTACCAAGTTTTGCAATTTATTTGTGACTGTGACTTGTCACTTTTTGTCAAATTGCGTGATTCTAGGTTAATAGGGAGGTATCTAACCTATAAGTATGGGTAGGTCTGATTCCTTGCAAGAATCAAAATATGCGACATTAAATGAACTTTGTGCACATAAACTGAACACTGTCGTCGAGGTGAAAACCCTAAAATTTGTTGCTGGTATTCATCGAGACAATATTCCGTGTGTTGTGTTAAAAGCTGAAAATTGAAAAAACTGTTAAGTTTATTAGTTTCAGACGAAATGTAATTTAACCGCCCTTCGTTTGATGACGTTTCGGTGAATAAGCTCGAAAAATATGTCAGTACATGAGTACTTATGAGACATGAGACGAATGCAGCTTCTTCTCCATATTGTCTGAGTTGTTGTAGGCGGCTTGGAATACCGCCCCTGGATAAGTAACCCTTCAGGGTCCGCCTGGTTGTGGACCACCCTTCATATAAAATCTGCCGCCAAATATCACTGCTCCTGCATCCTACCTCAGTCCGTGCGCTCTCATCTTCGACCTCATCTTCAGTTACCATCAGATGAGGTTATGGTCAAACGCGGTGTGTATGTTTAACATTATCTTTACTAGTCCGCGCAACTGATAATTCTGCGCATCGGTATATTTCATAATCTATCCATTAATTGTGCAATACAGTGGGTGGACATTGAAGTGGGAGATGCCTACACCCTCCCTCGAACGGCACCAATGTGGCCTGGGCAACGATATGAGGGCTATGTTCAGTGCCGTCTGAAGCCTATTCGGCGCCGGCGTGCGGGGCTCAGCCTGCGCCCTCGTTTCTAACTGCTTTTTTTGACGTTATCATGTAAATAAGTAAAGAAAATAAAACTCACAGACAATCACAACAGCTACATGGTCCCAAACTAATTAGAGCTTAGCAGTGATATGGATACCATATAGCGAACAAGTGGGGAACCTAGAATGTAAATATATAAACGCCCAGACACGGAACCGTTTTTGTTGTTCCGTGCGATAATCGAACCCGCGACCACTGGCGTCTGAGGCAGACAGTGTTACCCCATAGCCAAAGTGGTCGTCAAATGATTAATGATTTCATGATATGAAGCAAAAAAGCCCTAATTTAATGTCAAAGGAGCGATTGTTATGGTCTTTCAGGCACTATTCTCTTCTTAAGTTAAACCAAACATTTAATTTTTTTTTTAATTTTTCAACAAGGTATAATACCTAGGTAGAAATTTTAAAATTCCTAGAAAAGATAAATTTAAAGGTAGGTAATGCAACCATTATGTAAAAAATTTACAGTAGGCACCACTGGACGAGTCTAGCCTAGAATCGGGTATTTTTTTGAAAAGTTCAATTTTTTTACCCGGCTACCTTCCTAAACCCGTGTGCTTTCATCTTCGACCTCATCGTCACTTACCATCAGGTGAGATTGAGGTCAAACGCGGGTTTAGTCACTTATAAAAAAAAAAGTAAAAAGGAGTGATATGAATGTTCATCTGCTACCTCAATATTTTTTATTTTTATAAAGTAAAGAACTAAAAAAAATTCTTTACGGTGCCGTGTAGAGTATTAAATAAAAGAGCTTTATTAACACAGTTCAAATATTATGTTAATACTATTACTCCAAAATGAGTGGAAAATAAAAGTTTAAAAACTAAAACCCGACTACTAAAAACACGCTCTAAAAATTACAAAACAAAAAATTTTTCTACGTTGAAATATTTATTTACTTTTGTACGTCAAACTGATGGAGATAGCGAAGACTTTTTTCTTGTTTTGACTTTTTAGAGGGTGATTTTAGTAGTCGGGTTGTAGTTAAATTTTTTGTCCAAATAAACTCTATATAATAGCGACTGCGCTTGTATTCTGGACTGATGGTTTTCTTGAACCTGTGATCGATGTTAGTTTTTTAAGATATTTTCTTGTAATTTCGGTCTTATTTGCTTTGGCTGCCTATTTTAACGAAGAGAATCCTGGGCAGCACGTCGAGAACTCGCGTGACGTTATCCAGGCCGTCAGCTGTTCGATGCGTTAGTATCCCATTGTACTGACTGGTGGCTAAGATAGAGTGGTTCTATCCAGAGAGGAAAATCAGACAAAAGTAGGCCACGTGTGCACAAAGTGGGCGAAGAGGATGAGACCCAACTAATGTTACTTCTAACGCAGATACGAGATGCCTTGGAATATCAGTATTAAAAGTTTTGTATACCGTGCACGATACAGGTCTATTCTCTCATTATTACACGCCATTCATGCCGTAGGAGAATGCGATCCTGACTGTAAACCATATTTTCATTACAAACTCGTTATCTCCAAGACTGTCCATATCATTTTTAAACGGGTAGTATTTAATCGAGTAACTGTAAATAAAAATTTTAGGTGACAAAAATAATGAATTTGGCTTACTGTTTTAATTAAGTGAGCGACTGAGAGCGAGTGAGGAAGAATCAATGAAACAGCGACTTAAAAACACTTTTGACCATGTCGGGATTGTCCAGGGTTGACTATAATAGCTGACCAGGTTTATGGCGCTTCGCCGGCCGCTGCCGCGGCACCGCTCGCTTCGCTCGCTCGGCTCGCGCACATGTATAACTATATGCAACCTAACATGCTCCTCCTCGCTGCGCTCGTCGTCGCACCTAACCGTACTGATTCCGCCTTCCGGTGCGGGAGCCCTTCTCGTAACTTATCTCTTTCATCGCAATGTATATGTGTTTTAGTCGCTCACTTAGTAATTCAGTCGCAATATTAATATTTAAAACCGTTCATTTTCATATATTTTTCAAGACAGTCCAAATTTGTTTTTTAGTCGCTCGTTTTATTATTTCCAGTCCAAATTTGTTTTTTTAGTCGCTCGTTTTATTATTTCCCATTTTAAACTAACATGTTCCCTCACAATAGTTAGTTAATATCTAAGTATTATACCTTGTAAGATAGCTTAAACAATGTTCTATATGAGGTAATCTGCACAGTAAGTTACTAAGATTTTTACAGGAGACGCATTTTAAGTGCGATATTTTGGTTTAATATAAAAAGAGAATAGTTCTTGAAAGACCATAACATGCGCTTCTTTAACGTTATTTTAGTTTTTTTTTACTAAACTTCATATCATGAACTCATTAATTTTTTACATAATACCGTCAAAAAGCAGTTTGAAAGCGAAGATTTTTTTTATTTCTTATAAAAACTGGTGAAAACTGGGTTTTTACAGTAAAATCCTAAAAAGTGAAATAACTCAAAAACGGTACATTTTAGGAAGGTTGGTTCCATAGTGAAAATCGTTTGTTTTGACCTAAGTACTCTATAACATCAACAGTACATCAACAGATGCGGGTCCAATAAAAAATACATACATAACCTCACGCCTGTCTCCCTTTGGGGTAGGCAGAGACAAGGGAACAAAAAATAACCTAGCTTAAAACATCAGCGGGAGTACTTGTTGATACATATAGATCATCCCCGTCCATATCAAATCTATTTTTAAATGTTAGTTTTTCTTGGAAACGAGAACAATTTTTAAGAGTTTTTTGTCATGCATCTCTAATTTCCTCCAGCATTCAATGTTTTGGAAGAGTGAGAGAACTGAATTGTGTTCCGTAACAAATCGAATCTCTCATTTGATTTAAAGGTAGTAGTGTCCAGTAGAAAAAAATAGAAACATACTTCAAAGTTTGTTGGGTTTAAAACGGACTCATCTGTAGCCTTCTAATCAAAATGTCATTTTCGGGGACGTCGACGAGCAGTTTCTTTAATAGTATATTATGTAACAAGTGAGCTAAGTTGCTAATTACAGTCGAGGCTGAGCTAATAATGAGCCGAGACTGTAATTAGCAACGCTCACGAGTTACATACGACGTTTTTCAACACACTTATGAGTAAAAGACAGACATACGTGGTCATAAAATTTATTTGAAGCAGCTGTTAGCTGCTGCGCGTCAGTAACCCTGTCCCACACACGCTATTGTTGCTTGGAGGCGCTGTACGTGCTGCTGCTGCTGCACGCGCATCCAGGCGGCGCGCGGCCACGCTCATATATTTAATGTATAACCCGGATCAATAAAATATGCTCTGTTTACTCGCATGTAATTTGCACTAAGGTACAATTCAACTTTGTAGGATTCGTTATATTATGCACTAGGGTATAATATATTATGCACGCGTGACTTATAGCCCAGTTTATAGTTCTAAATTCAATAGAATAAGGCTCACTTTACGAGCAAGTGTGTTGAAAATACTGTTTCACAGTCTAATTCTTCAGCTAATATTTTTGCATCAGATAACAACTGTTTAAACTATCGGTGCGGTATTGCTGCAACTCTTTTTTAACCAGATTAATCATTTGGTAGCCTAAGTAATAAGTAGGTAATAAGAGTCATTTGAGCTTGCACTTCCTGAGCGGTATTACAAGCGCCGAAAGTAAAACCTATTACCTAATCTGTGGTAAAACAATGATTATTGTTGATGAATATTTTTTTTAATATTTAATTTTGCGCATACGTTTTTGTCGTAGCAAGTTTGATAATTTCGCGCCAGGGGCGCGGTACTGTAAACTATGGAGATATATTTTATTGACATTACCTTGGTAATAAACCCAGACAAAAAATAATGTTTTATTTGTTTATCTATGTGACTGTTAGTGGCATTGTAGATCCTAGACAAATGTACCAAATATGAGATTTTCATTTAAAAGATATTTTCCGAAATTTACAAAAGTCTGTTCAGGCGGTTGATGAATTTAAATGATCCTAATCATTGCAAGCGAGGCTGAAAACATTTTTTTGTCTTTTATTAACTATACCTACGATAAATCGTTGTACCTATGTTGTTATGAATACGACAAATTCTCTAAAATAAAAGACTTAAATACCGATTTCTATGTAATTTCTGCGGGCGCGGTTTTATCCGACCAGTTTGACAATACCGCGTTTTCCCGCATTTTCTAATTTTACAATAAGTAATTTTTGTTTAAACGTCTTTTTTTGCCATACGGTATGATTAAGCTAATTAAATTTCCTTCTTATTACTGCAATTTGTTTCCCAAAAAATAAAAAAACTTTAAAATAATAGGTCTTAGTCCTTAGGGGCTCGGTATTATCCAACTCTCCCCTATGATTATAGATACTGCAATAACAACTATCAACCGAATAGATATTTGTTAGCTAATCAATTGGGATTGAAGATCATGATCAACTGATCCTATCGATATCTCCAAAACAAAAAAAAAAATCGCACCCAACTTTTGAATTTGGGCTGTCTTTGGAAACGTCGTCTGTGCAAAACAAAATGAGGGGTTCCTGGTATGAACCAAGTACTGAGCTAATAGATATCGTTTTTATATTTATGTGTATACCGATACTTTGCAAAAGTTCTCAACTCATTAAATATTAAACTGTTGACATTGGACTTCCAATAATCATAAAATGGACTGTTTTAAAGCCCAGCTCTTAGCAGGTGCTCATGTTCAGAATGATAGTAGCCTTTAAATAGTTTAGTTTAACCTTAAGCTAAATTTGAACCAATAGATCCCTTTGAAAAAGGCTTATGCCATGAATGATGCAATCTGTACAGCTTTACTTTTTCCTTGATATGAAGCCGTTTGAAACAAATCGCTGTAAATAAATCTGCTGGTATTAAAAAAAAACCCTGTGTACGTGACGAGAGTGGAACAGTAGGGCGCCATCTGCCGGTAGACGCACATTTGTCTTTATTTTGCAGAGTAAAAGTGTGCTCGGCTGGTATTGAGTTTTAAATAATTTGTGAATCGGTTTGCTCAACTCTGAACCACTTTCAAGAAAACCATATTTTCTTATACGCAAATGAAATAATGTATTTCAGAGAATGTTCATTTGTGAATATAAAACATAAAATGGCATGTTATTTATTCAGTATCTTCCTATTTATGATTTCTTAAAGGGAGGGGTCGTAGGTAGGGTTGCCAATTTTTTTTTTTAGAAATAAAGTATATTTGAGTCTCCAAAGAATATCAAACAGTATTTTGGAAAAATAAACAGTATTCAATTTATTTAATGTTTTAAGCGCATATTTTTAGAATTTCTAGCAAAAAATATTAATTATAGTCCAGCATATAAAGTGTTAAGCTTTATAAAGCGTTAAGCTGAAAACAGTATTTTGTATACCTATGTACAGGCCAGCCGTACGTTTCCGCCGAGCTTGCATTTTACGCGGCTCAGGCGCTTTTCAGTTAGTTCAGTGCACAAGTTGTGTCCGCGGCGGTCACTCAAATCTATCTATCATTTAATTTAATTCTATCATTTAAATCCTTTTATTGCTATCAGTTTAAGTTTAATTGTGTACTCCTTAAGTGTTAATTGTAGACTAAATATCTACACCTATCTATTATTTTACTATTCTACTATCATCAAATACTGTACAGGTTCCGTTCGTCTCAGCCCATACAGTATACCTACCTACTTTATTTTTGTTCAACAGTAAACAGTATAATGTTGTGAAAAACAGTATAATGTTGTGAAAAACAGTATTATACTGTTAAAAACAGTATAGTTGGCAACCCCATTCGTAGGACTCCTTTATCAAAGTAGCCCCGCTTGGCGGAAGGATACCGTAAGAGTTCGCCTCGCTAGCAATTATACATATAAAGTTTGTTTTAAAACATTGCCTTTCGTGAAATGACAATAAGGTTCTTAGCATTTGTGCTCTATCTTCGGCTTTACTTTATATTATACAGGGTGAGTGTTGGGTCACTTTCGAAATTTGAGGGCAAAATTGAGAAAAAACATATAAATGTTCTTCTATTCTTTTCTATACATGATTAAAAAATAAACATTAATTATTTACTGAGTAAACTTAACCGAAAGTTGATTCATCGTGCATGGTTAATTTTTTAGGTTTTCAAATTCTTACCATTAGGAATAAAATTTTAATCTGCGTCTAACAAGAACTTTATTGTTATCTGTATATTGCAATTTGTTTTTAGTCAGAATTCTGATCGACGACGTAACATCAAGCTCCACCTTTGGCCTTTAATCGCGTCTCTTTTATATTGCTTTTATACTTTTTAGATTTGGATATTCCCAATAAGCTTAACTAGATTTCAAATGAGATGGAGTTCAAAAAGCCCCAAGACACGAAGCATTAACCTTTCTCCCAACATGCTCCGTTGGTTAGAAAAGTCTAGATTCCAAGATTTTTCATCGCTGTTGTACAATAGACATCTGAGTCTTCGAGGAAAGAGCAATTAAGCCTGTAACAATGGCGAAGGCTTAAGAGGTTTGAGTTAAGCGGAGCTTAAGTCTCTGTAAGTGGGATGCTCCTCAAGAGATTGTATTGTTTACTGCCTTTGTAACTAATCGAGAAGCATGTGAAATAGAGCGAGTAGCGAATGTAACCTATCATGGAAATGAAAAAAAAAAAAAATGGAAATGGAAAAACTAAAGACTAAATAAGTTTTTGTTTCTCTCTGCCGCGCCATTTTGGAAATACTCGTAATGGCCCTGTTCAAGTCATACAATATTAATATTTTAAAACTATGCACCTTATGATCAGATCTTTCAGATTTAAATTTAATTATAAGTATCTGAAACAACGTGGCTTAGCAGGAGGAAAATAATTTTAACAGAAACGTTTTAATTCTTCGTAAAAACTGGATTAATATGAATAGTAGAGACGCAATGTTAGTCAACTATATTTATACATAATATGTGTACAAAGTTTCTTGTTTTTGAATTTGGCCATTTTTAAAGAATAAATTTATTTCATCATCATCATCATCACAACTCCGTGTAATGAGCCCACTGCAGGGCTATGAGTCTCTCCTCTGGGTGACGAGCTTTAGGCGTAATCCACCAAGCTGGCCCGGTGCTGGTTGGTGGATGTCAGATATTTCAGGGTACCGAAATGGCTTCTAACAAACCCTAACGACTACTGTATACAAGTATACAGCACCCGGGAGCGACTGCTTAATGTGCCCTCCGAAGCACGGAAGTCGTCGTGAGAAAATGAATGGTCGGCGGTCACCCATCTAAATACCGGCCGCACCGAGCGCGCTTAACCTGCGATATCGTGTATACATAATAACCACGGCGCCACGAAGTCTTTTACAAAATTTATTAAATTTATTTACAAAAATGATATAAAAAAGAAACCTAAAAATGGCCAGTAAAAAATACAAAAAACTCGATAGTTCAGTTTAGAGTGCTCGGCCCGCTGATTTTGATTCCCAGTTGGGATCGATTTCATTTAGTATATATAACTTATATTTATCCATAAAAAAATGCAAAAACGAATTATTTTATTTTAAAACAGAATATTACTGTATTCTCCCATCGTCATCCAGCTTTAAGTTACGTACAACAATTCAGTATCTTAAAATAGTGAAAGATATTTAATATTTGAAAAAGAAAAGTGACCGACATGATACTTTTTCCGTTATTGAGTGATTAAATAAAAGTATCCCTATTGTTGTAAGTGCTATTTCATGATGAAACTGCATACATCACTGCGATTACTATATGTAATCAATGAATAGAATTTGGGATACTTTCCTAACATACAGGGTCACATGATTCATTACCCATAAACCCTTCATGATTTGATGACAATCTCAATTTTCATTAGAAGAATTTTCCTACAAAAACTTATAATCTAGATTTAATTGTCATGGTAACGCATTAATTGTCGTATTTTTAAGATCAAGGATTGATATTTATTATTTAGATTGATAAGAGATATTTTAGATTGCCATATGTATACGTTTGGGTTGGTTAGTTCAAATTGATTCGAGTTATTGCCTTTCACACATCAAGATAATGATAACATTGTTATCATTATCTGTTACCAAAATTTCATTATGTTTTGGAACATAATTAAAATTTTGGCTGTAAGGATAGGTAGTGTTAGGGCCCGTTCACACCAGATCCGTCAATGACGATTCGTCCAAATACACGATACGTCATGACGGATACACGTTCACATTGCATACGGTGTTATTTCACGATTCGCCAAATATCCGACATGATGTTCACATTCGTTTCGTGATTCAGTGTTCAGTCTTGGCTGAACTACCTAACTTTCATTCGTCACAAAAAATTCACGATTCGTGTTTTTTGACGAATGAGAGTTTTAAAAGACTATACGTGATTTAAGACGTGTCCGTCATTTTACACGATTCGTGATGCGTGTGAACGCGGGAATTTAAAAAGCATTGCCACCGTCAAAAAAAAAAACGAATCATGAAAAAAGACGATTCCTCAAAAAACACGAATCGTCCTGGTGTGAATGGGCTCTTAAATGTAGCGTATATGATACATCTTCAAATAATCACATAAAATGTTTGTTTGACGGGGCTTTTGAATTTTATATGAAATTTAATAGACCTTACATGGTCTAGTTCTAAGTACTTATACTATTGATAGAAACCTATAATGCTTTGCATGTCAAATAATATCAAATCCTTAAAACTACATCCAATTAATGTTTCCAATACCTACAATCAACTACATGTCTCTTTTACTGAATCATACAAGTTTGAAATATTGTCTTCATTCGTGTCCACCGATCATTAATAACAAGGTGAACAATGCAATAAACCTTATCCTAGAAAACATTGAGTGGTGATATAGAAGTAATTTTAAAAGAATTTCCCACTCATACCTAACTAGAATTAGGTCGACAACAATCTCAAATATCAAGAAAAGTAAAAGAAACGAAACGCTATGAAGCCATTACGCAACTGCAAACACAAAGGATCCTGTTCATCCATGCACTATCGACGCGGAGTAAACAATTTAACCATTTGTTTTCCTGAAATAGTGCGTTGACCCCTCGTCGTACTATTGACAGAATATTCCCCCTCCGAGGGTTCGTTTCAACTCGCGACGAACGATTAGCTTTGCATTTAAAGGAAATGTATTCCGGAACCCTCCTTAATTAGAATAGCCTGCATTAAAACGTCATTCGAGGTTTCTTTGAACGTTTATTTTTTTAAATCGACTTTACTTAGAGAGAACGGCCCTCGGTCACGGTCGCTGTATTTGTAATCGTTTAACTTTGTCAGAACCAATTTCGGCGACTTCAAAGTTTTGTCATCCACAACTAATATTAGGTCAGCTAGGAGAAAATGGCGCGAATCTTCTCGACACCCAGAAGAGAATCAATGTGGTGAAATCCATAAAAATGACTTCTAAATTAAGATATGATGTGATGTTATTTGCAACGATCTCTCTAAAAAATAAAAATGTTTAAGAACTAAAACCCCACTACTAAAAACACGCTCTAAAAGTTTATACATCATACTGATAAGAGATGTGTAAAAAGGAGATATGTTATCCAAGACTACGATAGACTATATTCGACGGCCACCATAGTGAAGTTGTATAAAACTGTACTACGTATTTCATGATGAATTCGCGAGAGTTCGACCCCCGCATGGAGTAAGGATAAAAATTTGATAAGAGCTACGAGGTTAAAACCATGTAAAACTGCTAATTATATTAAACTAGCGACCTGCCCAGCACGGTTATTAAAATCGCTTACCTTAACGATCTCCATTATTTGTCGCAAAATATCGAAAAGACTACCTATGTCGTATGTATTTCTCGTAAAACTGGACGGCATCCAAAATTGATGTTTAATGCTGCCACTTGTCACATTCTGACAACGATAACTTGACAAGTGTGATTGACATAATGCTTGCCCTAATTGCTCACAAATTGCACAGTGTTCCACGTTATAGCAGGTTGTAGTTATGTTTCCCTGCATGCTCGTAGAACTCTTATAAACCGAAGGTGGTTTTTTAATAAGCTATTTCAATTTCTTGAAGAGTTACCTTTTTCTTAATATTTAAAAATACGTTTATTAAGAGTAAGCTAAAATTATTTTTTACCACAAATCATGATGCAGCCGGACACAAGAGAGCACTATTTGGTGGATTGCACTTCTGGTGCAGCGGTAAAAAGGTTTAAAACTCGGACTCCGATATGTTTATTATTGACCCAGATATTTTTGGCAAATACAGGTTTTAAAATATACTGATTAACCATTTATATTTTATAGTCAATCTTTTTCAGTCAGTTCCATCAAATAAAAGTTTTATCCAGGAAACGTAGTGTTTACACTATAGACAAATTATCATAAATTGAGTGTGTCATGCCCCCAAAGTAAGCAAAAAGGTGGCCATTATTTCAGGTGGACTGTATTCAGTGAAGCCTACCCAAGCGGAAGTGGCTCCAAATCGGCCATAAATAAACGTGGTCACCCCACCGTGTGTCATTTTGAAAGTAGAATTTCCGACGGGTTAAAACATTACAATGGTTCCAAGAATAAACTACTCCATGAAATAGTTAAGCTTAATTAGTCGAGGGTTTATCGGTATATATATAGCCGTCAAGTCATGGATGTTTATTTAAGTTTATTCTAATAAAAAAATATGTATTTATTCTATATGTATGTTTATATATTTCTTAAGTATATCAGTTATCTAGTATCCTTAACACAAGTTCTTTATGAAACTTAATTTGGGCTAGATAATGTTGTGTGAGTGTCAGAAATATTTATTTATTTAGATAGATAGATAGATAAAACATTTATTTGCATCAGACAATAGGTACAATAAGAGTTACAAAACGAAAACAAAGAGACATAGAGAAAAAAAATACAGGAAATTAAACACATTAGAAATAAAAAAAAATAACAAATAAAATTGAAAAAAAAAAACAAAACCGAAAATAACATACCTATTCACAATATTGTAACATATAACAAATTTGCAAGTTTGCAACCCAAAGAACCCAAGTATGCCGATGCAAAATAGCGATATCTCAGTGAATCGTTTGCTTTGAGACAAACCACTGATTTTCAGTTATCGCCTGAGGTGTGCGCAGAGGTTCAAGCAACAGGACCAACTGACGCGTCCATTATACAGGGTGTTTGGTGCAGGGTTAGCCAAACCCTATGGGTGCGCAGGCGGTACCAATTGTAAAATACAAATTGAAGTAAAAGACCCCAACTGCAATAAATTCCTTTTAATGATTTTTTTTTACTTTTTTAAGTTTTTCCGAATTCCCGCCATTCCAACCGCACAACCCTTCCCGGAACACGTCTTTAATACAATTTTCAATGTAAATTATTTTATTTATCAAACATTATAAATCGTGCCGTGTCGATGTCCAAATCAAATCTAATTTCAATTAACAAATAAAACGTTCTGTAAACATTGAAACTCTCTCAATTGAACTGGTTCTGTCCACACACCAGCCGCAATCAATACAAGGAAAGTTCAGTACTAATTGAAAATGCAATTTGGCTCGGCTTCCCAACAAAGGCATTACGTTTAATGTTGCAATTGCAGACTACACGCGTACGTGCAGTGTCGGTAATTACCGAGACGCGTTCACTCGTTACTCCGAGCTATTTATTTACTCGACTTTGTGTCCGTTGTCGCACGACGCAGGCGACCCGATCGAGTTACGAGTCCAACACTCGTGTTTGTGTTTACTTCTTCTGTATTTATTGTTATTCGATATTCAAATCAGCGATCCACTTGCTAATGATTAAATTAAACTGCAGATGTTAGCGATAGATTGAGAAATGTATTGGCCACTAGAGCGGCACAGCTCTTGCCCTGCTGTGAACCTACTATTGTATTTGTCAAGCTTAATTAACCAGAGTACACAAGCATAAGTAACAATAAGCATGAGCAACAATACAAGCTGTTTTACAAATTTCATGGATACAAATACCGCGTTCGAAACTAATGCGTACCAGCTGTGGCACCACACTTGTCGTGTTTGCCTCGGTCTTGAAATCACATGCAAATGAAACACAAAACTATGTGACAGGTTTTGCTTCAATTAAAGATAGAAAAGACCACGTGCTTATAAACTTTATGACTCCTTATTATTGTTTTAAACTGCCGCGGTTATTTTCACTATGAATCAAAGGATTCTTACCACGATTTCTCATTTTTTCCACGATTCCGAAAAATCGGAAATCGTGGTAAGAATCCCGTAAATTCTTTATGACTCCTTCCTTATCTTGGTTACTTTGACACTAAAACGTAGGAAGATTGTCGTAAGTATTTGTGCGGTTCCCGCAATTAGAATAATTTTATCTCGTTCAGAAAATAAAAATAGATTTTGTTCAGTTTTTAAATAAATTACTTGAAATTGATAAACAGGTTTTTCGGGACCCTTTTAAAGCAATGAAGTATTGACCAATTAGTATAGATAGTTCAACTCAGTTGTGCGCGCGGCGCTATGTGTGTGTGCGCTTGTAAATATACAACTTCCATTTGTGTGGCAGTGACGCTGCAGTCGTCGTCACTGTACGTACACAAAGTCACTGCATACGTACAAGCCGTACAAGGTTTACCCACACATAGGGCCGCGCGCACAACTGAGTTGAACTATCTATAAGCTGATATAATATATTAGATCTTGTTTTGGTGTTATTTTTATCCCCAATATCTTTCCACCCCTAACAATTTTACCAAAGGTTTAGTAACTATTCGTTATCCTCTTTCCAAAACCATTTTTTTTATTGCCTTGCACCTCGTAAAACCTCGTGTAATGTAGAAAGAAAGTATTTTTGACTTTTCATATTTGGCATTTCTTCATATTTGAATACCTTTCCATGCAGCTAGCACTATTTAATTAAGCTCCAAGGCACGTAATGGACGTCAAATGCAATTGAATCAGTCTAAATGTAGATTTACGTGTACTAAGCAATTTCAGGCATATTTACGGTGATTAGTCCTTTAGAAATGAAATCAATAAAGTTTATATCAGTCCTAAATAGAGGCAATTAGTACATTGATATTATAGGTTGTGGATATTGGCGAACTGGTAGTTAGTGTGTTCCCAAGATAGGTCGTAGGCTAGATTTGTGGTCGCTGTAAGATCGCGGGGTTGTATGAGAACAAAATGATGGTAAAATTATATTGTACCCACCACTGTCGTGCTTATTCCTTTAGTTGCGGATAAAGGCCATTTAAAATAAAATAAAATAAAAAAAGTCGGCCTAGTCAGGGTAATAAAAACAAAAAGCTAAACCCGAACAGTCTTTACAAAAGGTTGTTTAAAGGATCAATGTCTGGACTTCAAAAAGCACCTTGAAAACCCTATAGAAAGTAGTTTGTAGGTGACAGGCACGGTCGCAGGTTGAAATTTTGGAGAAGGGGGGGGTCACAACTGAATTTTGGGGGGGGTCACAACGAAGATTTTTTATTCGAAAAGTATCTTTTTCTAGCTTCTTTTCTTCTAAGAGGTTTATCTTTTTATGATTTTGGGGGGGTCTTGTCCCCTGTGACCCCCCCCTGGGATCGCGCCTGGTGGGTGACTACTTACTAGTGAATGTGGAATATAATCATGTATAATCGGTAGTAGAAGTTTTATGGACTGTGCAGGGATCCAACCCATGACTACGGAGGTCTAATGCAGATATTGTTATCTACGCTGTACAATCACGGTAGTCAGTATTTGTGACAAGTTTTCCATACTTTGTAGTATGGTCGTGTGTCGGAAATTTGCCCCTCGACTACTCACTTATATTAGTAATGTAATCACTTATTTCATTATGTCAGATTAGCAACTTTTGGTTGGTCTTATTTCATCAACTTTAGCCGTTGACTGTACAGGTAAGTAATAAATTGAATTCGTAAGCGCATATGTAAACAATAACAAACTTTTTCGTTCAATTAATGTTTTTTAGAGTTCCCTGTAGTCGCTCAATTATAAGTGCAAAACTATGCCCCTGGGAAGGTTAGTTGTAATTGAGTACAAATTGAAGTTTTGATGTTTATCTATAAGCCAGAGCATTTCAAACAGGTTAATCGTCAAATGTACCTATGAAATACCGTAGCCTAATTTAATTTAGGATAGTCCTCTTGCACTTTTCCCTCACCCTCTGGCGGCATGGCTCGTGGCAGCGTCGGGTGCCGGGGCACACTCTTCCCTAAAATATGGTTGAGGAGGGTGATGGCTGGTGCTCGCGTTATACTTGTGACCCGTTCTGCTAGCGGTGCCAAGTTGTTTTGCTGATAATACTATGACTATTTTATTCCATTCATGTTTAAATACTCTGGTCCCAGTTTGTCATGTTCATTTTGTGTATCTATAGCTCAATGCACCCACTATGTAAGCAATTTAGTCGTAGCATGACATTGACTCTCACAATTAACTGTCTTGTGTTTGTTTTTTTTTTCATGCGATGGTCAATTTGTACTGTACCTATTTGTATTAATTCGTATAATTCTGACTGAAAAAGAGTGCCAAGAGCTTTTTCCGCCGGCGTTCTTTGTCTCTTGGTCTTCTGTAATATCATATTCAACAACTAGTTAAAGCCAAAGTATATGATGACGTCATCAAATACTCTGTATGGAATTTATGATGAACAAAACATTTTGAGTTTTGAATAATACTTTGGTTGTAGTGTTTCTACTAATTTATTAGGATTACTGATACACGCATTAAGTACTGAACAAATGGCGAAGACATTTTAAAAAGGTTTTCATGTTTTAAACGGGGAAAATTACTTTGTAAGCTGATGTTAAATGATCCGCCCATGAACATCTTCAACTCCAGGAAATTAGGGTGTGTTTTCGATTCTGGAAAAAATACATAAAAAAAATACACAAAAATATGTAAAAAATACATTACAAAGCCATTTTAAAAGTCACAACAGGTGGCCTTATCGCTACAATGCGATGTCTACCGGATAACCAAAATAATGAAGTCCCGGCCTGGCTTACCTGCTCTTCCGGAACAACACAAGCCAGTTTGGCTGGGGAAACGTGGTAGCTATGTGGACCCTAACGGGATCCTACCTACTAAGCGCGGACTATAGCTGACCCATTACAAACTTTCGAACTGAGTCCCAAAACAATTGGATCTCTCGCTCGTACTTGCAGGCCTTATGTTGCTATGTGTATTAGTGGAAAAATTTTAGAAGACAAAACATCACAAAAATAATATAAAATAATTTTGCTGGTTTCTCGTCTGTCATGATGGTTCTTGGGTGTATTTGCTGTAATCGAAGTAAATCGAAATCTGTAAATCGAAGTCGTCTATAAGATATTCATTCAAATTAAAGTTAAAAATTCTAAATGTTTGGTGTGTTTTAAGTTTCAGTAGCACTATTTGAACACAACATTTACAAAAAATTATTTACATACATAACTTCACCCCTGTATGCTTTATGGTGTAGGCAGAACACCAGAGGTTACAAAACCATCTGATGACACGTTTGACAAATTTGGAGGCACATTAATGGCGCAGAGAGACTATTGCAGGGATAAGAGGTCAGCCTATCGCCCACAAAAAACCTTCGATAAACTTCCAATAAAACCTCTAATTTTATTTCTCTCCATAAAACCCTGAAAGCTTTCACTGACAGAAGTTCTAAACTTTGTAACCCTGTTTTTAAATGTTAATTTTAAATGTATATTTTCGATCGATGATAGATAACCGACAAATTAAGCAAGAAATTTGAAATCCAGGTAGATTTTTCTTGAGTTCTGTACTTATGTATTGAATTCGTTTTTAATGTTTCATGTGAAGGGCCCAAAATTCATATTGCTCAATATGGGTACATAATTTCAGTGGCTCAGTGTGAAAATCTCCTTCCTTCGTTTTCACTGTTTAAGTACTAAATTTTTCCCACATTATTCGCATTACATAAAAACATTTATATTGCTACATAGATTAAAAGCATAGTAGTAGTTTTAGGCTTTCTGTGACATTCAAGTCATACTTTCTAAACTATCTTTAGACAATCATGTAATCACCTCCCATGAAATTTTCTCATCGATGTCTTTAATTCTTGAGACATGAGTTTTGCCTGGGAGTTCCACTGCCAATTGAAAATAACAATCCTTCGAGTTTCAATATTGGTGACTTATTCGCATGCATATTTTCTCATTTCTCATAATACTCAATTTCTCTTTAGGTGAAAAAAAAATAAAAAATATTCATATTAACTTTGTTTTTTTTTTTAATTTGTAAACATTTAGTTTATACAAAGTTTAGTTTAATACAATAAAAAACAGAAAAAATTTGCAAAAAGACAGTAATATCATCTGCGGTAATATCAAATTCTGATTTCCGGAAGCGGCAGCGTGGCGTTGTTGTATTCTTTTAGGGTCTCTGTCGAAAAAATAAATAAAATTGTTGGAGTGTCCATGTGAAAGGACATGCCTAGGGCGGTACTACAGTCCTTCCTGTTTTAATTGCCATAGTGAGTACGTGAAAGCTTAGTTGCGTTCCGGGTAAAAGGAAGGAACAGTAAAATTACAGGAACAAAACGCTTTGCTCCCAGCTGAAGTCTTGGATCAGTAATGCGCCGTTAATCTTACCACCTTTAATTAATTATGCCATGGGCCTGGTAACTGCTCTCGTAATCAGGTGGATCCAGTGCCCGCTTGCCGACTTTCATAAAATGTAAAAAAAAAAAACTATGTATGCGTAGGATTTTTATGAAACTCAGTAATCAACAATAATTATTAAATTTGCTTCCATGCTGGACTGGGAGCGAAAGAAAAACGTAGAATGTGCCAGCTGCTTCTCTTCCAGGGCATACTGTAAAACTCAATTAAGGGACAGAGGTTTTAAAGGCGTTTTTGTGGACGATAGGCTGGTCCCCTGTCACTACAATAGTCTCTCCCTATCTTTATAACACCTCCGAATTTGTCAAACGTGACATCAGATGGTCTTGTAACCTCTGGTGTTCTGCCTACCCCATAAGGGATACAGGCGTTATGTATGTATGTATGTTATAATTAAATTAAAATGAGATGTCATAAAACAACAGCGAGATGGTTTATTTATCAATCTTCTTACTATGTGATCTCACAAAAGTCGAGTCTGGCGGCGGCGGCGGTAGTGCGGCGGGCCGCCCGGGCCGCAGCCGTGGCCGGCCATCAATTACGCCGGTCGTAAACCTTCGGCTTCCGGGCCAGCCGACCGCGCCAACCCACTGCCACTAAAACCCACTTTAATGACAAACAAACAGTTAAACGCAAAGCGTTGAACATTAACTATTGCATGTGCTGCGCGAGCGGGAGTACGATTAATCACGCTCCTGCTGAGAGCTGTATATCATAGTTGTTGTGATAGTTCGACAGACGAAAAACAAGCAGATATAAATTAGCTTTGTAGTAAAATTTTAAAGTTTTATCACTACTAATGGTTTTTGTTTTATGATTTCATTTGAATTATTTTTATTTAATGTTAATAGATGACGGTATTTTAAAATACTGGCGCCGTTGAATTTAATGTTACTTGAATACTTTTTAGTATATTAATTTTCAAGCAGACATAAGGTTTTTACATTTTTTTCCTTAAATCTACACACTTGAAATCTATTAAGGTTTATTTAAGTGCGAGTAAGTCGCAATAAGTACTGTACATTCTATTTTTATAATAATGATTGACATAGGTTCCTATATAATATGTTGTGATTTCTTTTGTAACTCATTACGAAACGAAACTCTGAATGAGAAAAAAAGCTTTCATGTTAGTTATAAGCGTTTGACAACTGTGAACCGAATATAAATGAATTTAGATACACAAAAATATAATGTAGAGCGTCGAAAGTTTCGTCTGCCTTCATATACATAGTTATATGACGCCGACGATGGGGATGTTGATTCCTTCAGCGAAGGCTGCGAGGCGGTTGTTCAGCTCGGGGTCACCACTGAAGGAAGAAAAGGGATCGTCGCAGCCCATTATATTACATGTTGTATACCTACAGTTAATTACGTAGTGATTTCTATATTGTGAGAATATATAGGGATTTTCGGCATGTCCTAACACCGTTGCCATGTAGCGTGGATAGTATTGATATCCTTAAAAAATTAGGATTAGAAGTTAGCCTGTGTGCCAACTTTTAGGTCGATCCGCGGAGCATTTTTAACGTGAGAGAAGACCAAACTACAAAATACTTCCCTATTATATTTATTTTATTACTAAGCAGCATATTCATATTTTTTAATGTATACCTACCAACCAAAAACCTCTGTTTTTAAACTTTATTTCAACCACAACTTTCCTCCTGTTTATTAAATCATTACCTAATAGGAGAAAAAATATAAGCTATGTCGAGCCGCGTTAAGATTCAAATATCAAAATAACACATGTCAAGTACGACTACAACTTTTGTGCCAAGAATTCCGTAGCTAGGCCATAATGTGCTACGTTATTATTATCATCGTCACTTTTTAATTTTTGTAGTAATTGCAAAATTTACATATTTTCCAGTTCAAATACTTTGCCTTTAGTTGATAAGACTGACCCTGATTTTTTGTGTAGTTTTTTTTTGTCGTCTATCAAAGATTTTTAAGGAAAATAGAGTAGGTATTTATTTATCACGAATTAGATTTTATTTCACATACATTTCACACACATTATAGCCCATTGTTAGAGCATCCACTTCCGTCCCCCATGCTCACACGCAGTAAACGTCTTAAAAAAAAGGTCGATTATAAGCAATATTTTTAGATTATAAATATATAATGTCTTACTATGTTTGTGTACTATGATACTATGTTTTACTAGAGTATTGTGTTTATTTATTAAGTATATTATTTGTCTACAGATTCAAAAAGTAATTGTGGAGGGATGATATATATGTACTACATCTACCGCGCGCGCTGCGCCGCCGCATCTGACAGCCAGTATTAAACGAGCTCTCGTACAATTCGGTGTTTCTCTCAGTCATCATACATATCAATGTGATATTCAGCTTCAAAATCAGAAATTAAAAAGGAAGCACCATACGGAACCCTATACACAATCTTCATGACTTTATAAGCAACTCATAAATTTCTCCCAATTAATTAGCTGTCCTTGGCAATATTAAGCAAGGATTAGTTTATGGTATTAAATAACACGATGTGGCTGGCGCTCCGAATAAAATGTAGCGTGTCCGCGGGAGGGCGCCTATTGTTTATTACGCTAAGCCGTTTTTACCGAGGTTAAGTTTAATAATGCTAACCAAATAATCAAATTATAGTTGTACGGTACTTAACTTAGATTTAGTATGAACAGGTTTTATTGACAGTTTTAATATTAAATGAAGGGCTTAGTGGCGTTGCTGTTGAGCGTTCCTCTGAGAGTTTATGGGTCAGTTTATAAGGATATTCCTAAGTGCTGCTGGTACAAAGTATCAGGGAAGATAGCTTATGCTATTACAAACAAACAGTAAGCATAAACTATCTGAAGTAATACTTTTAATTAAATCCCTTAAAAGGCTTAGCAACTTGATTTATTTATTTACCATACAAACAACCATCATTACAGGTCCTTAACCTAATGCAATGGTGTTACCAAAAACAATTTTCAAAAAACAAAAAAAACTACCATTTTACCTCTATAAAAACAAATATTCAACACTTAGGTGCTAACACTATAACTACATACATAAAATGCGGCCTGAGTGAATTCATTCAGCGAACAAAAAAACAGGTCTACGCTGTCAGACATTTTGTTGAGTGTCCGCAAAGCACGCGTGATAAACAAACTACCGAATCTTTCGGTTTTTTAATAATAGTAGAATAAACGTTGTTAACAATAAAAAAATAATTGTGTCAGGTCAATGACATTTGAAGACAAGTACTGAAAAAATAAGTTTTTACAAGTGAAATTACTTGCCTTTGTCAAATTCCACGATTATGATTTCTAGTAAGATATGCAATTCCAGTTGTATCACTTTTTTGAATCAGTTAGTTCGTTTACAAGGTTACCTGTTTCTTAGGGGATTAGATAATGAAGTAAATAGTATTTATGTAACGTTGTTTTATTTGTCAACGTAACAAATCGACAGCCAATGATAGACGCTCAGTCATGTAGGAACTTTATACCTAAGTACGTTAGTTCCCTAAGTGTATTGATCAGCCATATCTATAGCCAAAGTAATGATGTTTTCGTGTAACAAGCATTAGGTTTGATTAAAGTAACATAAGTTGGACAAGCGATTAAGTACTTTGGGAAACAAGTTACTAGATATATAATATACTACTCTTTGAGACAAACAAGCGGGTGCTTCTTACTAAAGTTACAAGTATTGTTCTGAGGTCTTACTTACTAGTTCTAGTTAGTTTCGGGAACGAGATTATACATATTCCCTTATCCCACAAGATTAGTTGGCAATCATGTCTTTGAAACTAAACTATTTGATATTTCCTCAAATTTGTATCAATTAAGAAATAAACCTACTGTTTTAGATTTACAGTTAATAATTTGTCGTGGAAGGTGAAGGTTTCGACTCAAACAATACTTAATTTAACTAAAACTAAACTATTAATGAGATGACAGCTTAAATGCTTCATATAAAGATCTGATTTTATCACTCCACCACCAGGTCAAAAGTAGATAAAACAAATTACCTACTCAAACCGAGGCTACAACTTTTCGGCCCCAAAGTATGTTTTTTTTACTTGTTGTGAAAACTAAACAGTGTATCTACGGGGTGTCCAAGTATAAACCCAGACCTGAGCCAGAAAGTTCAACCAAGACCATCTCAAAGTGCAGGCAAACACTCGAGAAATGCACCACGGAGGACGGACATTGAGTTATAAGACAATATTAAAAACGTGCCTTTAAGTAAGCGTTTATCCACAGCAGTTTTTTAAAAAGATGATCAAGGAGCGATTTCAATATATTTCGCCTGAGATATAAAATAACAAATTACTGATATGGTTAGGCATGTACATATAATAAAAAATATTAAATTTGAATCTTCATTTATCATTCAGGTAGGAAGAGATGAATAATATTCCTAAATTTCGCTGAGGAGGATGATTAAAACTAGATATGTAAACCAACAATGTCTACATATGTACAGGTAGAGATCCTATGATATTTGGCAAAGGTAGTACGTAACCTGTATTTTTCTAACCCTAAATCGAAAGAATCAGTAAAACCCTATGAAACCCAGAGCACAGCTACTCTATATCAGTAAATTCAATGTTAGAAGCCGTAAAAATAGTCAAATTTAGTAAAATAATTGACCAAACCTGGTTCGACATAATAGTCCCTACAGCTCTACCAATAGGATCTTTATTTTCAGTGTCATACGGTCACTGTAGGTGCGAAAGCTGGTTTAAATGTAACATTCATAACTATAACCAATCTTATTACCTATCCTGTAAGAGCTAAAATTTCTTCTGTTTGTGTCCTTTGATGGGCCATTGAGTGTACATACCTCACTCCAAACAGCTATTACTTAACTCAAGGTGATTCAAACGTATAGAAGTATATACTCGGATAGCTTTCGATCTAGATTGATTGTCTTGCGTAGTTTTCCGATGGTTGATCCCTGTCTTAAATGGTTATTAAGGCAATTACTTTAATAGGCTATATTACATAAATAGTATGTACATAGGATTATATTGGTTAGGATATTTTCTCTCCTTTTAAAAATAGTCGAAGTGGGCGAATACTCGTTTGGTCCGCGAGAGGGGATAAATATCAGCTTAAGGCTTATAGATTACTGATGTGCGGGGACACAAATGTTGAATGGATCCAATGCTCGTTTGAAATTTTACGAATAGGTATTATTCGCGTATAGCTATTATTCTTCCTCTATACAATTAAATATGTCATTTCCATTGACTAGTTTGAGAACATAAAAAAAATATATAAATTATTTATTTTCGACGATATAAAAACTATATATTTATATAAAATAGGTACAGAAGGCAGCACATCAAGCGTTACTTATTCAGAATATTCACCCAGTTCAAGTTAAGCAAACATATCATTACTGTCCGAGCATCGAACCCTAGACCACTGGCGTTTGAGGTGGATGCGATATCGATGCCGAAGCTAGATATTTAAAAACTTTGCAACATTTCACCTTCATAACATGTTTTTGTTCACCGTACCTACCATAATATTTAGGTTAACACGTTTCTGAAATGGAAATAAACTTTGAAATTCGAATCGTATTATTATCGGCGAAACAAAATGAAAACAAGGCGGGCGCGCGCGCAGTGGGGCGCCGCGTTCGTCGCTGCACCTCGTACAACTTTACATTCGTAGTTTGTCTTTGTATTTAGTTTTCAACTATTGAAACTTTTGAATTTACTTCTAAGTTTTAGATAGATAAAAAGAAACCGCAGGCGTGATGCAATACGGTATTTGAGCTATTTGTTACTTTTTAAATCGCTTCTGTTCATTACCCACATAAGCGCCTTGCTTTGTGAGTAATAAAATGCGTTATTTTTATATTAAATGAAAAAAGTTATGAAAGCCTTTGTGATGCGAGACCGTACGGTATCTATCACAAGAACGGCTCTACCATCTCTTGTTGTGTTATAAGAGATGAAATAAACGCGGTGAGAATCATACCTTACATGGAAGTTATCTCCTGGTGTAAAGTGGCTAGCCAGCTCGTAACATATTAAACCGTCACCATTTAAATGTTTTATTACATTGTCAAATATACATCACCAAATATGGCTTTGAAACCATCCAACTGCTGAATCCCAAGCGCGTTGATTCTTAGCATAGTTGCACACGACGGATATCTGTTAATAAATTTGAAGACATGGTTTAATCCTGCATTTCACACGGGGAAAGCTGCGTGTAGGAAATAGTGACCAGCATTATAGTTTCATTACGATCCCTTACAGAACTTAACCCCCGTTCTTACCAGTAAATCCGTACACAATGTACGAACGCACTAGCGGGAGCGGCAAAGTTTGGGTTGGTAGTTAATCGACTCAACACTTTGGACTTTCTAAAGCCCGTATTGAAACTTATAGAAGCGTTGATCTCGACTTTAACCTAGTGTGATATATCTACATCTGAATAATAATGTGTTTATACAGGGTGACTGGTGACAAATTTTAGATACTGAAGGAGAGCTCGAATCTGGTCATAATTATGTATGTAGTAGGTACTTAATTTTTACTAGAATTCCCTATGTATAAACAAAGTTCTGTAACTATTTAATTTTTCTACGCCTGAGTCAATCGCGGCACGTGACTGGCACGCGGATCGCTGAGAACACTAGTATAACCAGTCGTTGCGTAATCAATTCTTTAAATTTCGGTTAAGTTTACTCAGTAAATAATTCATATTTATTTTTTCTCTTCATGTATGATCTCAAACTATAAAGTCCTTGAATTTCAAAAGTGACCCACCAGCCACCCTGTATACTGTCGTATTATGCACACAGAATGACGGGGACCAAGCGGTTATAGGCGTCTGAGGCACATGGGTTTGTTATGCCGAATTACTACGGCATAAGTTATATGGATGCCTGGAAGCGATCATCTTTTGATGATGAGGCCGCCATTCGTACTCTTTAACCTGTATCCTGTTGTTTATTAGACTATCTTGGAATTATGTGTACAATAAAGAATAAATAAATAATCTATACTAATATATAAAGCTGAAGAGTTTGTTTTTTTGTTTGTTTGTTTGAACGCGCTAATCTCAGAAACTACAAGTGGGATTTGAAAAATTCTTTTTGCATTTGATAGCCCAACTCTTGAGGAAGGTTTTATCTCGAAATTCCAACGGGAATATCTCGCTCGTTGTAGTACCCGGCTTCGCTCGGAAGTAGTATGGCTTTATGTTGTTTCCGTATTGGCAGTTGAAGTCTTTACTAGTCCATTATGTCACCGCTTCTTTTATCAAAACTGAGATAACTCGGCTATAGCCTAGACTAGAGTGAGCTCCGAGGACTACATTTAGAAGAGTGTAAATCTGATAAAAAAAATGTTCCGAAGACTGCATGGATGATACAGAATGACAGACGGGATGACCCCTTTGCTAATATATGTAATATAAATAAATAAATATTTCTGACACTCACGCAACATTATCTAGCCCTAATTAAGTTTCTTAAAGAACTTGTGTTATGGATACTAGATAACTGATATACTTAAGAAATATATAAACACACATATGGAATAAATACATATTTTTTTATTAGAATAAACTTATAAACATCCATGACTTGACGACTAATATCTGTGTTCATCACACAAATATCCGCCGCCGCCGAGATTCGAACCCAGAACCTCTGGCATGGAAGGCAATGTATGGTACCGCTACACCAGCCGGTCGTCAAAAAATAGAAGAAATAGAATTCAAAATTCAAAAAGTTTTATTCATCTTAGGAATTTCACAAAACACTTGATGAAGTCTGTCATCACATACTTCGGCTTTAATTAGTTGTTGATAGTTGTTGATTAAGATATTACAGTAGACCAAGAGACAAAAAAAGCCGGAGGAAAAAAACTCTTGGCACTCTTTTTCAGTCAGAATTGTCAAATTAATACAAATAGGTACAGTACAAATTGACCGTGACATGAAAAAACAACAAACACAGGACAGCTAATTGTGAGAGCCAATGTCATGCCACAACCAAGTTGCTTACATAGTAGGTGCAATGGCTATGCATGCACAACACGAACATGACACAGATAGTATTAATTGAAAATGACTTATTAAAGTCAGCAACCTTCTCTGACCGCGTGCTCCATCTCCATCTTGATCTTCTGGTAAGTTTTGTCACAAATCATCAATCAATATATATAAATCTGGTCCGTTACTGACTGAGTGACTGACAGACAACGTACAGCCGTACGTACTGGGCGTAGAGAGCTGAAATTTGGAATATACATTCTTTAGGGGATGTAGGGGTGCATTAAGGAAGGAATTCTCGAAATTCCCACGGGAACGGGAAATATAGGACTTTTTATTTTGTATGAAAATTCTTATTTCTTGAGTGCACCGATGTGAAACTTGGTGTAAAGATTTTTCGATGTGTGTCTGGTTGTATTATGAAAGGAATTCCCGAAATTCCCACCGGAACGGGAAATATACTATGTTTTAGTTTGTATGAAAAATCTTATTCCTCGAGTTGAATGAATTTAACTAAAGTACTTAAGTTACTTATATATTGCAATTATGGACATAAATAGATCTTGGTGAAATAGCGTTAAGTTATACTTCGTCGCTGCATCCAGTGCGAGATTTTAAAATTTACCAAGTAGTCCACTCCTGAATGTACCAGGCATCGAACACATTTTAGAGCTAGCAACACTAATAAAATATAAAAACAATATAGTATGTATGCATACCCCCGGCGAGCCCGCGCATCCCAGCTCCAACTGTTAACTTGTCATTCACTTCTTTTGTTCGGGCATCGAAACATCGTTAACTCGTTTTAAGAATTTTAATTAAAAATTAAGTTTTCTTTTAATTAGTTTATTTAGTGTTTTGGCGTAAAAATGGTAAAACGAAAACGTAAAAGCAAAAATACCGAAAAAATATGCAGAAAAATTTAGAACGGCGTTTAGAACGACGTTTAAGATCGGATAATAGCGAGGATTCTTATGGTAAGTTGTTATTTTATTTATACCCAAATCAATCTTATAGAATGGTGCAACTTGAAAATGAACCATTAAAAAGCAAAAGAAAAAAGGCGGATCCTTACTTATTCGAAATAACGAGCGTTTAGAAATCTAACCATCACTTACCTTACCTGCGCGCAACCGCTAGTTTATTATATATTCGGATTGTCATACAGAATACAGTTCTTCTATAAAATTCTAGCTTTTGCATTGGTGCACATAACTTGTATGCGTGTCTACCTCGACCGTATATCATTTGCTCATTTGTTTTAAAATGTTCTGAGTTATTCTTTACAAACAAACATATTTCAAATGTTTTCATGGCAGTAGCCAGCTCCACATATTGTCTGTACATTGATTTTACTGTTGATACATTTAAAAGATCTACAGAGCTGCCCCACAGTATAATACTATATTGCAGTAGGGAGGAAACAAAACCGCAATTTGTGATGTTTTAGTTCCTGAAATTTCTCTTATACGTCTAAAAACGTAGACATATTGATCAAGTTTACTCCTTAAATTATTTACATGTTATTTCCAATTACACCACTTGTCAATAGTTGCGCATAGGAATTAATTTGCAAAAATACATTATCAGTCGGAATTTTATTGTAGTGAAAGTAATTTTTAAAAAATATCATATTAGTTGTTTTAAATTGTTTTAGTTTAGTTTTGGCCAATATTTGTATTGCGAAGTTAAGGGGTATCCTAGAATAGGATTGAAAATGAATATATCTCATTTCAGCTCAACAGTTATTGAAGAGTTTCTTAGATTCGGTTAAGATTTTCTATTCATGTACTTGAAATACGTGCTTGTTTCGTTTACCAAATGTGTCACAGGCATTAAAAATTACGACACGGAGGCAAATTGAAGCAGAGAAGAGGCTTTGACTTTACTAGCACTAGAGTTAGTTGAGTGTTTAGCTGATATCATCGTCACAATTTTTCGAAATACGAACACGAAAGAAAAAAAACTAAATTCATTTCATCGCCCCTGTAAAAAGCGCTGCCGGCGCTGACATACAAAGTAACAGTCAAGCCTGCCAGAAAGAGACCTCATCATCAGTAAAAAAAGTTTAAACAAAGAAGCATAGTTATGAGCTTTTTTTATATTCGAATTCGCAGGCCCCGGCTGCTGTGACTGGATGCGTCGAAGCAGTCCAAGTACCTAGTATCTAGTGGCTTGCTTGCACACCGAGCAAGTATCAAAACTGTTTGTAGAAATATGGAGATGATTTTTTAATTTTAACTAAATAACAAAACTTTTCTGTATGTGTAAGAATAGTATATTATGTAACAAGTGAGCGAAGTTGCTAATTACAGCCGAGGCTGTGATTTGAGCCCGAGCCGCAGGCGAGGGCTTAATGATGAGCCGAGACTTGCTAATTACAGTCTCGGCTCATCATTAAGCCCTCGCCTGCGGCTCGGGCTCAAATCACAGCCTCGACTGTAATTAGCAACGCTCACGAGTTACATACGACGTTTTTCAACACACTTGTGAGTAAAAGACAGACATACGTGGTCATAAAATAACAAACACACTTGATGACAAAGCTGTGAATTGTGATTGAAAAATGGCGCCGAACCTCGCGCATGCGCGTAGTTTTTTTTTTCCTCCAAATGTGTCAATGTCTGTATAGCATATACAGCCTATTTTTAGTGAAAATGTTTAATTTGGAGTGGTAAATGCAAATATTTTAATATTTTATAACAAATTATTGTAAATTGTGAATAATTTGTTTTATATACAAATTTGTTTTACTAATATAAGGCGCAAACATTTAAAAATGTATATGGATTTGAAGTGGTATAAAACCTCTTTGTTGTTTCTGAAAATATTTAATGTATAACCCGGACCAATAAAATATGCTCTGTGTAGGGACGCACACATATGCATATCTATGCAAGTGCACATGTGTGGGTATGTATACGTCAGGCGTCGTTTGCGCAATCCTCAACCCCAGTCCGGTACTAATACTTCAACTTGTAAGACGTTCGATTGTAGGTAATTTTATCCGTAAATAAAGATCAAGAGTGTACTTAAGTTTATTATTTCGGGAATACCACCGGGCACACCTAAAACCTACAGTGGTGACCCCGACGTGATCAGTGAATGTATAAAAAATTTTTTTTTTGACTTTTGTTTTTGTTAGACTTTTTGTAGTGTAAATAAAAAACTTTATTTAGTGCAATGGCTACTCCAGCTCCAAATCCCGCATCAATGGCACCGTCGCCACCTGCAGATGTTATGTCCGTATCGTTACAATCAAGGATACCGGAGTTTTGGTTGGATCAACCTCGTGTTTGGTTCATCCGTGTTGAAGCAATCTTGTCTCCTCAGAAAATGGGTGATGAAACCAAATTCGAGCTGGTGGTTTCCAAATTAGTTTTTAATTTTTTTTAATTGTATAATTTTTGTTTTAAAGGGGAGGAATGGTGTAGGGACGCACACATATGCATATCTATGCAAGTGCACATGTGTGGGTATGTATACGTCAGGCGTCGTTTGCGCAATCCTCAACCCCAGTCCGGTACTAATACTTCAACTTGTAAGACGTTCGATTGTAGGTAATTTTATCCGTAAATAAAGATCAAGAGTGTACTTAAGTTTATTATTTCGGGAATACCACCGGGCACACCTAAAACCTACACTCTGTTTACTCGCATGTAATTTGCACAAAGGTACAATTCAACTTAGTAGGATTCATTATATTATGCACTAGGGTATAATATATTATGCACGCGTGACTTATAGCCCAGTTTATAGTTCAGTTTACAGTTTATAGAATAACGCTCACTTTACGAGCAAGTGTGTTGAAAAATGATTTACGTTTACATATACAAGTACATTATACAGCATTTATTGATTAGTAGTGATTTATTGGTCTATAGTGCACCAAACACTTGAATCTGTTGGAAGAATCTTAATAAAAAAGAATACGAAAATTCGTGTGCGTTCGTAATTTATTAGGTATGTAAAATAAAAATACCTATAAGTTTACCTTTTGTAACTTAGAACTACTTGGGAATGATCCAAAATTCTCTACAATAATTTCGGCAAACTCAACGTTCCGATTCAAAACATTTTAAGTTCACATTTAAAAGTTTCAATGTCTTTTATAAATGTTGAAAAGTCGGTAACTCTTTGTTTTGTCAGTTTGTTTTCGCCCCTAGGCAGGCGGTGTGTAACGGGTCAGGGGGCGAAACGGGCTGTCGCCGCCGCGGGGTCAAACAATTCTAAATATTTCCTCTTTTTTACAAAAGCCTTTTTGCTCGACTTTAAAGTAAACGTTTTAAGTAAAACTGCAATTTCCTAGTGGGAGGACCATGATTACGGTATTTGTACTGTCTTTGATAGTATTTGTTGTTTATAAAAAACAGATAGGGTTATAGGGCTATAGGGTTTACGATCCTAAATATTTACACCGAAATTGCAACAAAAGCTAAAATATTATTGATCTTAAACAGTAAATTATCAAGAAATAGCTAAGTTTCAATAAAAAAAATAATTTCAAAAACTAAAACCCGACTACTAAAAACACGCTCTAAAAAGTAGGAAACAAGTAATAGTCTCCGCTGAAATATATTATAATATTTATGTATTGATAGAGATCAATGTTGAAAGGGTAGCCGTGATCGTATACCATTTTTATTTTATTTTATTATTAAAATGAATCTGTTTTGCTATAAAAGGTGGCATACGACCACGGCTATCCTTTAAACATATCTCTATCAATATGACGTAATACATAAATATTTCAGCGGAGACTACTTGTTTCCTACTTTTTAGAGCGTGTTTTTAGTAGTCGGGTTTTAGTTTTTGAACTTATTTTGTTTTCACACATTTGGAGTAATAGTGTTTACATATTTGAAATGTGCTAACGAAATTCCTTTATGTGATAAGAAGGCGTCAATATTTTTTTATTCTTTACTATAATTATTATTTCACTTATTTTGGAGTAATAGTTTTTACATATTTAAGCTGTGCTAATACAGCTCTTTCATTTGATACCCCACACAATACCGAATATTTTTTTTTTTTATTCTTCAGTTTAATTCCTCTAGAGGGCGGTATAGTCAATTTAACATAACTTTATGTAGCCTATAACCAGCGGACAGTGAAGAGGCTTCCAACGATACCTCATTTGTCCAATTACGATTAGTAGTTTAGAAGTTCTGAGGGAACAGATGAACATCCATACCCACATACATACATACATACACGTCAAAATCATAACCCTTCTTTTTGATTCGCCGTAGTCGGGCAATAAATATGTAGTAAATCTAAAGAAGGTATCACGATGTCTTGCTTTATGTCCAGTAATTACCATCACAGTTTGGCCAGTTTGATACCTAATGTATGTATGTAGGTTTACAGAGCAAGAATGGATGGTGCTGTCGGAAGGGGCCGCCCTAGGCGAACGTATGCCGATCAAATTGGCGACGTTCTTAAAAAGGGCCTAGTTAAAAGTACCCGTAACCGGCGATCATGTATGAAAAGATTAGTGAACGTGGAGGAAGCGAAAGAGGTATGTCTGGATCGAAGCAATTGGTGTTCCCTTGTCTCTGCCTACCCCAAAGGGAGACAGGCGTGAGGTTGTGTATGTGTGTATGTATAAATAATTTCGTAAATAGGTGAGAGCTGTATGAAAATCCGTTTATTTTCTTGTTTATTAACTTTCGAGTTTTGCACGTTCAGGCTCACAGACAAACGCGGCGCAGCGACTTCCTTTTATATTATGTTTTCTTTAGAGACTAAACAAAAGTCACATCCGAAGCAACGTTAATTTAGAAGAGATTCAGTTTAATAGTAAAACATTTTTCTTTTTAGATATTGATAAATAATGGTATAGAGTACTATAATTTCATTAATCTTGTCGGCAATAGAAAACTCTACTTATCCCGATGAAAGAAAATGAAAGTAGCATGTAAACTTATCGTTTTAGCATATATTATATTATGTTTAAATTCAAACATAATGTAATTACTATTAATGTTTCGCTAACAAAATGTAATTTTACCAGAAAACGAATTACTTATATATTTTGTAAGGCATGTCTGTAAGGAACTTACAGGATATTTATTTAAAAAAAAAACATAAACATATGTAATACGGATAGCTTACCTATCTTCCTTATCTGTCCTTATCTGTTTTCAACCACAAAATTTTTTTTTATGCCAACGTGGATATTGTTCATTTTCAATGCGGTTTTAATGGGCACTGTTCATTTTTTGTTCCTATTATTTTAATCGTGTTATAATATAATGTTTAACCTATTTTGAGAGACTAATTTGAACAAAAATATTTTTTTTTATGTGTGTCCATAAATTTATATTAATTTTATTAAATTAGTACGTAATGACGTCATCAGTGACATTAACTTTATGAACATGTGTCAGTCAGTAAAAAAAAAACATTAACTGTGTCTGTGTGCTAAAGTCGTGTAATGTCACCAAATGGATTATAAGCAAAAACATTTTAAAAATTGATTCAAATCAACATCTTAGTCGATTTGACGCCAAAGTCAAAGTCAAAAGAATCTTTATTTCGTAAGTATTTAAATACATTTGAAATAAGTCACAATTCACAAATTGAACTGAATCTACCACCACTTCGGAAAGTCGATCTGTTGAGAAGAAGTGGCAAGAAACTCATCAGCAATCATCTTTTAAAAATACACAATAACAATAACAATTTAGAATCTTCTTGCATCCAGATATCTTATACTAAAACTTTATACTTGTCCTTAAATCTATCGAAGGGTTAATCTTAAATATTTTGGAATTTTATTATAAAAGCGTACACATTGACCCATGAACGAGTTGGTGATCAAGGTTAAATAAAGGTTAAGTGTATTTGGTTAAAAATCTAAAAAACCCTAATGTTGTTAAATGTTTTAAATCGACTGAATTAATCAGAAATCTTCTTCCCCGAAACGGTTTTTCATATGAAGTGTTAATAAATAAAATGAACAATGCCCATTTCCGCTGCTCGAAATGTTGGAAACGAATTTTTCTAAACTCGTCTGAATCAAGGTTCTCTCAGAGCCGCCACGCCGTGTCGTGGGCTAATCAATTATTAAAGTATATCTTTTATCATAAAAAAATCAACTATCGCTGTTTTACGTGGTAAAAATAAATAATAAAATTTCATTTAAGTTTTCTGAGTTCCAGAGACTATTAGGATAACAGTTTCTTCATAAAGTTAAAACAATATAGATAAACTTTAAATAAGAAAACTTGTATTTCCATCACCAACACCAACTTTTTTTAATAACAGTTACTAACACTTAATTTTTATTAAAGAGTTAAATGACATAACCCGGCGTGCGGCGTCCGGCGGACGGCGGCCGGCGGGTGGGCATTAGTCAGCGCCCTGAAGCAGCGCTAATTCAGAACGAAACTTGTTTAAACTGTGCGGACAGCGAACTGCGATAACAAACGATCCAACTCCACCTCTGCAGGGAAATCTCTGATGGCCAGTGCTGAATAACAGGATTTAAAAAAGGAATTTAAAAACGGAACGCCGCCGAATACCGCTCTATGAACTTATTCTAGAAGTCGTTATAAATTTTTAGTTTCTGAAAGTTGTTTCCTGTTTGTGATAGTTAGATCTGTTTGAATGCAGTGTTGTTGGAGCGAGTTCTAAATTTAAACTCAATATGTTGAGTCATGTGATTATTCAGTATGTGTGGAATATTACTTCATAATAATTTGTTGCAAAGGCCATTTATGTTCTGTTAGGGACGCGACACAACAAGCTCTTAATCATGAAGCTCTTTATAAAATGCTTTAGAAAGTACCCATACTTGTGGCTGCAGTGGTCGTTAAGGTTCTTTAGAACCTATTTATAACTTCTTATAAACATTAACCGACATTGGATAAATTTTATAGATACCAGAGAACTTGTCTGTCTATTTGTTCTCTTTTATATGTCTATATGTTATAAAAATCTTCAGAAGATACGGTTTTTACGTTCAAAGTATACGTTATATAATAAAGACTATGCCAACATAATATACAACACACAATATTGATTCTGGTCAATATGATAGAAACGAAAATTACTCATAATAATCTTTATTTTAACTAGATTTACATGCTAGTTATGCTCGTAAATATAAAATATTCCTATTTGAAAAAACTGTTTTAAATAAGACATTATCTTACATTCTTGTTCAATCCTTTCGGTCGTCGTTCTTTCATCGGTAAATACAAAGGAAATGTTCCATCTAAGTCTCAAGAGTTCGTCGTTTACTTTATTTTGAAACACTTTTTCCAGTTTATACTCTATCTATGGTTCTACTTGGTTCCTTTTCAACTTGATATAAATCTCAACAAAAAAATATGCGTTGTATTTAATCGGCCCGAAAAAAAAATAGTGAAGCTATTCTCTATTTTTAAACATTTGACCAAAAGTCAAAGTCAAAGTTAAAATTTTCTTTATTTCGTGAGTATGAAATAAGTCAAACAATTTACAAATTGAACTGAATTTGCCACCACTTCGGAAAGTCGATCTGTTGAGAAGAAATGGCAAGAAACTCAATGTATAAATATAATGTTCGCTCAAAATACATTGTTAATTTATTTACATACATACATAACTTCACGCCTGTATCCCTAATGGGGTAGGCAGAACACCAGAGGCTATAAAACCCATCTGATGTCACGTTTGACAAATTTGGAGGTATTATTATGATGGAGAGCAGTGACAGGGGGTCAGCCTGTCGCCCGCAAAGTCGCCAATAAATCCTCCGTCCCTTAACTGACTTTTACAGTTTGCCCGGGAAGAGAAGCAACTGGCACATTTTATGTTTTTCTTTCGCTCCCAGTCCAGCATTTAATAATTTATTTATACCGAATTATTAACAGGGTTAGGTAGGTTACATAGGTTAGTACTGTTGTACATACAATGGGCTCTGTTCGACATAACACTCTCTAAGCTTAAAACGATGACGACACGACATAATTCCTGCATCGCGCTATCAAAGTTCTTATAGCGACTAGCATATATACGACATCCCGACATCAACCGTTGGGCCGTGGGTCGCGGCCTGCCATCCCTTTTCTTGGGAGTAGGAACAAACATCCGTTCCTTCACCTCTCTTATGTCAACTTAGGGGACTTCAAACTGAAAAGTTAACTACTTATGACATTAGAAATACTTTGAATTAGAGATTGTTCATTCGAATACGGACCAATGCGCGATGAGGTGGTGGTACAACATTAAAGTTTATGTGAAACTGTATTTTATAGAGATCTTTTTAGTCTATCTTGGTGTACTTAAATTATATATTGAAATGACATTTTCATCCTTTTTTTATTCCTTAGAACCTTCAAAACCCTTTTGAGCCCTATACTTGAATGGCAATATCGCCTAATAAATAAAACGTCACTCGCAGACTTCGCCGATGACAAGCCTCTAAGCAGACGAGTTGTTTATTTAAGGTGCGGTAAAGTGGCATCACACAAGAGTCTGCTGCCGCTCTATTCACTAACCTATAGACTTTTAGTGTGTAGTTTTCGTTTACATTTAAAACTTGTAGTTTATATTCCTCAGACGCCAGTGGTTGCGGGTTCGATTCCCGCCCCGAAAATGTTCCGAGTCTGGGTGTTTATATGTATAAGTATTTATATTCTAGGTTACCCCCCTCGTTCACTACATGGTATCCCGTATTACAAGTTTTGCTTAGTTTGGGGCCATGTAGTTGGTGTGATTTTTCGGGGATTTTATTTAGTTATTTATATTGCAGTGGTTTGGGTCTAGGATAACTTCCTAGTACCATTGTGTCGTAGAAAGCAAATTATAGATCTTATAAGAAATTATAAACCTACATAGTATTTAAAATAGTGAAGAAAAATAGACAAAAATGGTAAAAAGGTATCCAGTCTTTTAATATTTCTCCAGTAGTCCTTTGAACCTTTCTATGTATCTCAGCAGCTACTAGCTTAAACTTAGTTATAACAATATTTACACCTATTTATATACCTAATAAGCTTGTGCTACTGATAGCACTCAGCGGAATTTTCCAATCTAGGCAGGCTAGAATCGAACCCTGTACTTCCCACAACGCAGGCAAATACTAGACCGATGCACCACGGAGGTTTTCAGAACAGAAATTAATTTAGACACGCAATTCAAAACTTTATTTCATTAGTTGGGTTAGTGTGTTAGCACACCAATCGATCGACGACGATCGGTTTTTTGCCCTAATAAATAAATAAATAAATATTTCTGACACTCACACAACATTATCTAGCCCAAATTAAGAACTTGTGTTATAGATACTAGACAACTGATATACCTTAAGAAATATACTTAAGAAATATATAAACATACATATTGAATAAATACATATTTTTTATTAGAATAAACTTAAATAAACATCCATGACTTGACAACTAATATATGTGTGCATCACACAAATATCCGCCGCCGCCGGGATTCGAACCCAGGACCTCTGGCATAGAAGGCAATGTATGTTACCGCTACACCAGCCGGTCGTCAAAAAAATAAAAACTATTGATTAGGCTGTTCCATTATCCCATCGATCGATGCCGTCGATTGACGATCGACCGATTGGTGTAGGATCACTCTTAAAGAACTTTATTTCTAATAAGAAAATAGGTATACATCACTTAAAATAAAATAAGATTCAATTATTTTTTCATAGATTCCTATTATTTGTTTGTCTCTGATATCTTGTAAATTTAGGTACATTAAATAACCATTTTCATAGAAAAAAAGGAATAATTTACCTCACTGTTCTTATAATCAACGAATGCAGAGCATTAAAAAAACTGACTTCACGTCAAAACTTTGGCTGAGTTATAATGTCATCAACGTAAACATTCTCCGAGTTCATACATATTCTTTCAAAATTGAAATTTTCATTGAAGTACTGAGCCGATTTCGATGAAATTTATATGGGACCAACTATGAAGTATCCTCTATCATATGAGAGAATTTTCAAAATCGATTCATAATTGTACGAAATATCATGTAACAAAGACACAAAAAAAACATACAGACGAATTGAGAACCTCCTCCTTTTTTGGAAGTCGGTTGAAAAGGATTCTAATTGTATGCTAATTGTTATTGAAATGTTGTATGTTGTCTTTTAACTTAAGTTTATACGATTCGAAAGAGTTTATTTCTTTTATGCAATTTGGCAATGTATTATAAAGCTGTGCAAATAAAATTGTATATTTTAGTTTTTCGGTAATTTTTGCGAATTTTGTGTAAATGAATCTTGTTTCTGTTTCTTAGAGTGTTATTAAAATTTAATAAAAGTTTAGCATTTTATTAAAAGTTATACTAACTATAATAGGTTGGTTTGAGTTAGGCAAAACATTTCGCATGAAGTTTTTATGATATAGAACAAAGTCCATACTGGACCAGTTATTTCATGTGCACATTAAAGCATTTATTGGTCCCACTGCGCGAGACTGACTGCGCCAAGAGGGGTGGTTCTTTATTTAATTTTATATGTATAGTAAAATATGTACGTAAATAAGTGTTTATTTCTTTGGCACGCTCCAGAGTCAGAATGGATTTATGAATGTTTGCGAACTGGAATGTATTTAGGATAAGCTGAGCTGGTGGAGTGAGTTTTATTAATTTGACAATTTATGTACATACAGGGAGTACATAAATTGTCAAATAAATAAATTAAACAAGTTCTCCTATCCAACCTCTGAGCGGAAAAATAGGACGTTTGGTACTTAATTTTAAATAAATTGAAATAGAAGGCGGTCCTGCATTTGTGTGTACCGTAATGTGTTTATTTTGTTATCAGCGTATATATTAAGACCGATACGGTTCTGTATATACATTTAGTAAAGAAAACAACCCGTACTGTGGAGTTCTAGTGAGATGGTTCCTCGTTAAGAGTTCCTTATGACGCGGCCTAGACATAATCGATTTTGATTTTTATTAAAACTTAAAATTTCGCTACACCGAATCAAAAAAGTTAACTTTACATTATGTTGATGAGCCATGAGAGCTATTATTGAAGAGAATAAGCGTTTTTCTTGATTTTATCACGTTTCAGTAGTAATTTTTAATCTAGACTTTAGCATTATTACACGTTTCAATACTTTTTCACATTGTGAAAATCCATAATAATCGGATCCTATCCGCCTGTAAAAGGTGGGGGAACCTAGAATATAAATACATATATAAATGCCCAGATCCGGAACATTTTTTTTCTTGTGCCGTGCGGGAATCGAACCCGCGAACACTGGCGTCTGAGGCAGACAGGTTTACCCCATCGCCAAAGTGGTCGTCGAATTTTTAATAAAATGATTTTTATAAAAATATTTCTTCGTGAGGACATATTTTACTTTGATCTCGAACTAATAATAAGGCATAGTGAAATTTATGAAACTAATAAATTCGTATTCATGACGCAATTTTCTAAAAATCATTTTATTTATTTTTATCATAGTAATATTGTCTTAAGTTTTCACGATTCATAATTTAAATAAAACTACTTTTTAACTGGCTTAATCGCGTATAATTTATATTTTAACTCGACGTTTCGGTGTCTTTGCAGACCACGTGGTCGCTCGTGACCACGGGGTCTGCATTAATCCGGTTAAAAAGTAGTTTTATTTTTATCATAGTATTTAAATAATGAATTGTCAGAATTTAAGGCTGTATGTATTATAATTGTTTTATATAATTGTTTAAATTATAGTGTATGTATTATTTAGCCAAAAGTAATCAAGTCGGGTACAAAATGTCTTTTATTGACGTTCCATGGGCTCGCTTCGACATTAGATTCTAATGTCAAATTAGGAGACCTCAATTTCGAATATTGCTAGGAAAAACTGATTTTGAAGCTTCTAAGTTTCTAAGTTTGACGTAATAAACTTAAAATTAGAGATTGTAATGTCTTAAGAAAACCACGTTGTTTGCGTGGACACTGAAACGTCAAGTTCAAATATAAAATGTAACAAAATACATCAAAACCCCAATAAAAAAACCCTGTTTTTTGATTTAATCACGAAAACTAAAGCCAATAATATAATCAATATGTTAGTGAATAGTATGACGGTTTGTTCTCGACACACACTATCGTCGAATCGCCACTTGGTCACGCCTGACCGCGCGCCGCCGCCGTCGACAGACGAAACTGGCAGACCGCGGCGTATTGATGTATTGTTCAGATACTCCGGCGACTAGACGAGGATCGACTACCTCTAGTACTCAATCTTATTTATAAATATGAAAGTTTTGATGAATGTGTGGATGTTTGTTTTTCAATTGATGGCAGAAAGGATCTTGATGAAATAACACGTTTCATTTTAGTATGGACGTCTGGCCAGCAACTGTGCCAAAGAAAATAGTTGTGGAATACCACTATGAAAACACTTAAAATAACTGTTAATTAAATAGTTAGTTACTTTTCGTATACATTAAGAAAAACTACTTGAATCAACAATGACCTCAGGTGACTGACGACGCCATATTTAAGTCATATTTTTACTGACATTCCTATATTTTTGATTTCTGCCTGGACGTAGAATATGATTTCAAAAAAAAAAACTAGAAAAGCGAACTGAATTCATAAATATTGTATATTTTTGATAGATATTAGTAGTGGTGAAATGTCACTTCCGTACATTAAGTATGTTAACCTTTCAAGATCATCTCTCATTAACCGTTTTCTAACTTTTTGTTTTAAAACTCGTATGCTTCGAAGTATTAATATATTTTTTAAGTTTTTGTTATTTTTATATACATTTTAAGAACAAAAGACTCTATTAGTTTGGAACACATTTTATTGATAGATTGAATACGTACATACAGTAAGAACTTTCGGCCATTTTGTATAACTGTGGAGATTTATGCCAATACTGTCGTTTAATTTTTTCGTTTGTACACCTAAATTACTGATTCAACTTTCAATGTTGTATTTTTGTTTGATTAGTGAATAATTTCCACGATCCTAAAATTTGGCACAGGTTGCGACCAAGAATGCAACGGAACCTTTTGCATTGAAATAATTTATAGTCTGTAATATCACATAGGCTTCTTTTTATCCCAAATAAAATACTGCTTCTTGCCTATCCCTAATCTAGGTTTGTTTCAAGAATTTAATTTCACACTTTGATAATAGATGGCGTGGTAAATGTTTTCAATCGCTCTGTAAACTTCTTTTACGAATATACATAATATATACTAGTGTAAACTTTAAAGCGAACGAAATCACGGGCAACAGCTTGTCTATTACATGCAATATAAACTAGAAGTATAGATTGTCTTGTATCAGCTTTAAAACGAAATGTATAAAACGAAATGGCAGTTTCAAGGGATCGCCATCTTGGTCTTTGTTTTATGATTTTTGATAGAATTTGCTGTCGAAGTTGTAGCGTCTAGTCTGCTTTAGTGTTGGCGATAGAAACTGACAGTTAATTTTATGAATACTCTCAGAACAATATGTGAAGGAATTTTACTATCCTAAACGTAATTATTTAAACTATTTCAACGCAGATAAGAATTCATTTAAAATATACTTTATTTAAAAATATATTTAAGTATAAAATATATTTAAAATATTTGCTTCCATGCTGGACTGGGAGCGAAAGAAAAACATAGAATGTGCCAGCTGCTTCTCTTGCCGGGCAAACTGTAAAAGTCAGTTAAGGGACGGAGGATTTATTGGCGATTTTGCGGGCGACTGGCTGACCCCCTGTCACTGCTATAGTCTCTCTTCATCATAATAATACCGCCAAATTTGTCAAACGTGACATCAGATGGTTTTTATAGCCTCTGGTGTTCTGCCTACCCCGTTAGGGGTAAAGGCGTGAAGTTATGTATGTATGTATATTTAAAAAGTATATTTTTTTCCAATCCAGACCATTATTTAGATTTACTTATTTTTCCAAATTAGACAAAATTTACTTGATCGATAGTACTTGGATGTTCTTTTTCAATTATTTAATGAATTTAATCAATACGAAAAATGCTTTACATATGTACTTATAATTCACAAGTAAAGATACTCGTATTTTATCGATTTAAGGAGGAACTAATTCATGTTCTGATAATGTAAGCGAGTGGAAAAGATATTTTAGCTTAGCAACGAAGCCATTTAGGCCTTGACGAGATATTTATAGTATTTACAGGCTTAGACTGCCAAAAACGCAAGTATTACTCAAAACGCTTAAATTTTAATTTTTAAAATTCTTATATACTTTGCTCTAGAAAGATATAACAGTAAAAAGTAAAAGTTTTGGTGATAAACAGCTTCAGCACTTTTATACTTGAATTCCCCTAATTCTGCGCTTTGGTCTCTTCAAGCTTATTTTTATGTATGTAAATGTGAATTATAATACTGAGTACTTAACGGTGAGCTTCACATACGCCTGTAACAAGCAAATATATACATAAAAACATTAATATTAAGTTTATAAGTGTGTGATTTTAGTAACAATAAACGTTTTTATCTATCTATCTATCTATCTATCTATAAAGTTTAAAATAAGTATGGATTGCTACAACATATAGGACTACGTAAATGCTACGACGTAGAGCAGCTACGCCATGACTACGAAAGAAGACTTCTTAAAAAAAAATTTTCTTTTTCATCTCGTATTTTATTACTTATTTTCTTGTCAATAGAGGGATAAGAACCTTTTCAAAGCTAATAAGTATTTGACAAACATGTTCAAAGAAGGTGAAAATTATAAAAAAATATAAGTACCTAGCTATAAAAAAGAATATCTAAGCAAACAAAGTAATAAAATAAATTGTATAATGACGTTGTTTTCACATATGGCGCTAGGGTTTTTGAAAACAGAACCATACGTCAAGAGCATTTATTCCGAGGACTTCCATTGTCTGGGAGTTATTTTGATTTCATGAAAATACCGTGATTTATAGAGTGATTTGTTTTATTTTAAAAGATTTTTTTTGCGACTTTGGTAAAATACAGATTTTATAATCGTGTATAAGTTTCGCAAGAAACTTAATAACTTTAACTGCGGGAATTAGCATCACGTAATATGTATGTATTGACATTTTATGCTATTTATTTAAAGCAGTTTCCTTTTGAAGCATACTCATATACGCTTTTAAAAAAAACGGCCACGATTCTTGTCTTTTGATCATTGTTTGTGATAGTGGTCTTAGTTCAGGCTTGCATTTAGTTATCAAACTCGGTAAAATTTACAAGGCTTTTTAATATTTTGTGAGGGACTCAAGTATTTGAATTTACTGATGTCAAGCAATCTCAATCGCCGGAGTTAACGTGTGGTCCACTCCACGGTATCAGTATTTACACAGCAGGTCCTATCTATCTATTATCTATACGGAACCCATCAAAGCCGTTTATTGGTAGACACAAGAAAGATGTTGGCAAATTCTTGTTTGTTCACTTTGTAAAGTAGATATACCTAACCACCAGTTATGCTCTGATAATAACGTGTGAATTTAATGTTGCAAAATAAATTCAAGAGAAAAGTTTTAATTTTTTTGTTTGTGTTGTAAACTTATACACGTCAAACGCTGGATGAAGGTGGCAAGAACCTTCGGAGAGGCTTTGTCCAGCAGTTTGCATCTCTCTGCTGAGGATGATGATAAACTTCGAAATTAGAATTAGATATTCGGCTTTAAAACTACATAGTTAAAAACTATAATTATATTTTTTTGATTTTTTTGACGACCACTATGGCGTTGGGGTAAACCTATCTGCCTCAGACGCCAGTGGTTGCGGGTTCGATCCCTGCACGGATATAGAAAAAAAAAAATGTTCCGTGTCTGGGTGTTTATCTATTTATGTATTTATATTCTAGGTTCCCCCCTAGTTCGCTTTATGGTATCCCATAACACAAGCTATGCTTACTTTGGGGCCATGTAGTTGGTGTGATTGTCTGGGGATTTTATTTTATTTTTATTTATAAATTTATCAAAAAAATTATTCCTCTCTTATCAAAAAGCATGATTTTCCTTAAAAAAAAGTTAATCAATTATTTTTCCATTTGTGGAAATTGAAACGGACTTAACATTCTGAACTTGTAGAAAATATCTGAAAACTGAAACTTATTATTCACGACGCTGTGTCGCTTGAGAGTTATTCCGAAGAATTCTTTTGTTATTTGATATTATTTTTACTACACTGTGACCATGGCTTTGTCCGTGGGGATGAAATTCAAGAACACTTCAAGAATAATAAAATAAAAAACAAAAAAAATCAGTCTGCATAGGTTAAACCTCATCCGAAGGCTATTATCGTTTTATTACATTTTTTCTTATTTTTTTTTTACGTATTCATAATGTTTAATATTATAGAAGTTGAGGAAAATCTTTAAACACATAATAATTCAAGCGCGATAAAATATGCAAATATATTGGGTGCTAATTAAACAGACTTCTTTTAAATAGCATTATTCCCCTCTAAAAATCTAAATTGCCTTCTAAATTACTATGTCAGCCACAATCCGTGCCACAAACCACGTCGGGGTTATTTAAAAAAGCTCTAGGGTTTATGGCGCTTTGCCGTCCGCAGACGCGGCACCGCTCGCTTCGCCCGCTCGGCTCGTGCACGTGTGGCCTATATACAACCTAACTGCTCCTCTTCGCTGCACTCGTCGTCGCACCTAACCGTTCCGACTAAGTCTTTTGGAACGGGAGCCCTCCTTGTCGCATAATATTCTTCATCACAATGTTAATGAATAAATTACTTAGTATAAATTATCATGGTATAATTATAGTATAAATTGCTTCAAGACACATTTTTCGTAGAAGTTATTGTCTCGTGGCTAAGCTATGAAAATAGAAGATTGATCACGTGGCCAAAAGATATATTCTGTAGCTGGACTTATTATTTCTCAAATATATTTACCTCAATGAAAAATACTTAACTTGTGCATAATAGAAATTCACTGAGGACGACACAAAACGGAGTTATGGTTTGTTTTTTTTACTGTAATGGAATTTTCGTACCCTGTTTTTTTAAACTGTTTGTTTAAACTGACTTAGATTTAGCTGTACCTATAAATATAATGCTCATGCATGATTATAACTATGAAATATTTAAGCAATACCTAACTGGTATGAACAACTTAGAGCCGTTTGCGTTCAAAAATGTCAGTGGCCAGCTCACAGCTAGAGCTAAAACTCCATAGAACTAATTGGGAATGAGGTAAAAAAAAACAATCAAGACAGCATCGAACCCTCCGCAAACCCCTCACCAGCTTCGAGATGCTGAACTGACTGCTTGGCGCGGCTTATGATTATATATATTATGCCAGATCAGATGCAGGTAGTTATAAAGGCTAGAGGAGGAAACACGCCAAATTAAAAAGTACAGAAAAACAACAAAAAATAGACAGTTTTTAAATTTCAGTGCCTCAAACTCGAGTGTAAAATTTTGTGTAAGTGTGACTTTTTGCATTTTCTTCATTATTCACTTGTGATGTCGTAGAACTTATAAATCAAACTGATTTAAAACACAAATTCGACGATATATAATCAGAATGAACCAAGACATGTAAGGCTCAATAAAGAAAATTTAAGGTACCAAGAATTTTTATAGGTGGAAATAAGTTTCCATGCCGGTGAGTATATTTCATACTAGCCACCGCGCGCGGTTTTACCCGCGTAACTTTTGATCTCGTAAGAATTTCGGGATAAAATATAGCCTATAACCTTTCTCAAGAGTTGGTCTATCAAATGCAAAAAGAATTTTTCAAATCCCACTTGTAGTTTCTGAGATTAGCGCGTTCAAACAAACAAACAAACAAAAAAACAAACTCTTCAGCTTTATATATAAGTATAGATTTATAATCATGCATGAGCATTATATTTATAGGTAAAGCAAAATCTAAATCAGTTTAAAAAATCTAGAAATGATTCCCTGAATTTTGACAATGTCTTCCATGAGCATGGCAACACAGACTATTCAAATGTTCGGCAAATATCTGTCAACCTCGGGATCGTAAACAGCGTTTAGTCATTGCGAGGACGTTATGGTAATGTGCGGCATTGAAGCTTGTTCGAGAACCATAAAATATTCGAATTATTTAGATTTGATTGAAATGATTTCGGTTTTATTTTTCTCTTTGGTATTTGTAATTTAGACACGAGGCAGATGTTGGATCCGGTGTGTAGCATTTTTATATACCTAACCAAATTACATGAAACTTTTATTTCAAACAGCTCAAACTTAATTTAAAATATAAAGTTAATCAAGAATGTCTGATTGAAAACCATTATTTCTTATCGTCTTACTTAAATGCCTAAAAATGTTACATTTTTGAAGCGGGTTTTTAATTATAGAATTTTGGTTTAAAAAAGCAAATGAAGTATTTTTCAACCGACTTCCAAAACAGAAGGAGGTTCTCAATTCGTCTGTTTTTTTTTGTGTCTTTGTTACACGATATTTCGGACAATTATGAATTGATTTTGAAAATTGTTTGTTTCATATGACTACCTATGAATAACTACCTCATAGTTGGTCCCATTTAAATTTGATCGAAATCGGTTGAGTATTTCATTGACAATTTCAACCTTTTGAAAAAATATTTATGATTTCGGAGAATGTTTACGTTGATGACATTCTCAACTCAGCCAAAGTTTTGACGTGAAGTTGGTTTTTTTTAATGCTCTGCATTCGTTGATTATTGATATACAATATTTTCGTCAATACCAGATAAAATGTTTTTTTTTTTTTAGAAATGGTATTATTGATTTTTGGGTTCGGAATAGCTACGAATATCTTTAACTTTTGATTTAATACAAACGTTCATTGTTGAATGTTTTTATAACCAGAGATGTATTTTATCTCAGATACAAGTATCTGAAATACAGATACAAGATACAAAATACGTATTTTGATCTTGTAATTATAAAACTTTTTTTAATTTCATTTCGTATCTTGTATTTAAATACCTTTCGTTTGGTATTTTGTAGATACTATGTTTGCTAAAATACTTTTAGTAATACATAACTGACTTTACTGTATGTAAAAGAACTTATCCTGACTGAAACACGAAAAATTAATCGAAGTGAAAAAAAAATCGGAGGCTTTAGACAATATTGAAGTTGATATAAAAATAAGGCAAAAGATGAATCTTATTACATGTTTTTAGAGAATTCTGATTCCTCTGATGTAAGTGCCGAAAACACTGGATCTACTGGCAGCATCGCTGACTTAGAAAAAATGCAATACTTAAATAATAAAGATACCAACATAAAGAGCTCAAATGCTTATCCTAGAATAAAAAAAATATTTTTCAAAAATAACACCTAACAATTTGGGGGCATGATCATGAGGCCCCATCGAAGAAAAAGAGTGATCAACTGTTTGAAGCACTGGTTTTACATAAGTCTTAATTACAATCTTAAAAGTATAATATTATGTTGTGTCACGTATGCGCGATCAATGTAATTTACATGTAAAAAAATAAACTATAATAAAAAAAATTGCTTTTTACAAAAGTATTTTATCTATAAAAAGTATTCAAAAGATACGTATTTTATATCTAGTATTTCAGATACCATTCCAGAAAGTTATTTGTATCTGGTATCTGAAATACTTAATTTAAAAATATTTTACATTTTGTATTCCAGATACTTTATTTAAGGTATCTCTAGTACATCACTGTTTATAACATTCTCCATACTTCAAAGTCCTTTGAAATCATCGAGCCAATATATTTCAAACCAACGGCATCTGTAAGGCAATAATGCGAAAGTGCTTTAAAATTACTAAAACAATTCATTAGGTGGGCTTATAATCTAGTTCTTCTTCAGAACACCCGGCGTGTTCTGAAGAAGAACTAGTATCGTATATTTTACATTCATCATTAATATTATAAGAATTCTGTTGGTGCTCAAATACATCCATTAATAAAGGAACAATAATAAGATATAATAATGTTTTTAAGTTTTTTTGCATTTTTCATTTATTTAATAATAAGATATTCCGCCAATTGCTTCTAAATTAATTTGGGCAAGACAACGTGGACCCGAATCGGAAAATTTGAATAGATAATATAACCTTGGTGGTAGGATCCCATCTGGGTCCGCCTGGCTAGCGACCACCCTTTATATAAAGTCTGCCGCCAAATGTTACCGCTACGGCGGTGACGTGTTCCGGCAATATTGTATAAAGAGCCAGTTCCTTCCTAAACCCGTGTGCTTTCATCTTCGACCTCATCGTCACTTACCATCAGGTGAGATTGAGGTCAAACGCGGGTTTAGTCACTTATAAAAAAAAAAAAACAATTTTAAGTTTAAAATAAATAAATAATAAATAAATATTTCTGACACTCACACAACATTATCTAGCCCAAATTAAGTTTCTTAAAGAACTTGTGTTATGGTTACTAGTAAACTGATATACTTAAGAAATATATAAATATAAACATACATATTGAATAAATACATATTTTTTATTAGAAAATAAACTTAAATAAACATATAAACATCCATGACTTGACGACTAATATCTGTGTTCATCACACAAATATCCGTCGCCGCCGAGATTCGAACCCAGGACCTTTGGCATAGAAGGCAATGTACGTTACCCCTACTCCGGCCGGTCGGCTTAAAAGAAAAGATTTTACAAAAATACTTATACGTTATACGTGACTGGGGAGCTTATTCCAGTCATGTTCCAATATTTCCATGTTCATGCTCAAATCGAAAAATAGATGCTGCGGGCGTCACAATGTCAAGAAAATGTTGGAAAAATATTTTATTTAGTTTTTGTTATAACAAACCTTTTTCGTTTCGCCTCAATATTATATACATACATACATAACTTCACGCCTGTATCATTATGGGGTGGGTAGAACACTAAAGGTTATAAAATCATCTGATCTCACGTTTGACAAATTTGGAGGCATTATAATGGTGGAGGGGACTATTGCAGTGACAGGGGGTCAGCCTTTTGCCCTACAAAAATCTCCAAGCAAACCTCTGTCCCTTAACTGACTTTTACAGTATGCCTGGGAACAGAAGGAGCTGGCACATCCTATGTTTTTCCTTTGCTCCCAGTCCAGCATGGAAGAGTCAATATTATTTTTATTGCATTATTGGTTTTAGTAGCACTCGCTTGAGGCCTTAAACCAGGTACGATTCTTAATGCGGCAGAGCTTGAGAAATTAACTTTCTAGTCTGGATCTAGCTAGATCAGGGTAGGCGAGACTTTATGCATCATCATCAGGCAGTAGACGTGCACTGCTGGACATAGGCCTCCCCCAAGAGGGGGGAAATGCCGTAATCACCACGCTTGGCAGGCAGGCTGGCATTGGTGGGTGTTGTAACTACGCAGAGGGACGCTGCTGCCCGTCCTCTGGATTATTGTCTCTTAGTCGTCTCTTACGACACCCACGGGAAGAGATGGAGTAGCGCTATTCTAAGGCGCCGCCACACGCCATCACGCCAGCACTTTATGCATCAACGTGCCATTTTTTCTAAGGAAGTGTTTAAAAGGTGTGATATCAAATGAAGTCGTCGTGGCGCTGTGGTTACTGTGCATATAAAACGATATTGCAGGTTAAGCGCGCTCGGTGCGGCCGGTATTAGGATGGGTAACCGCCGACCACTCATTTCTCACGACGACTTCCGTGCTTCGGAGGGCACGTTAAGCAGTCGGTCCCGGGTGCTGTATACTTGTATACAGTAGTCGTTAGGGTTTGTCAGAAGCCACTTCGGCACCCTGAAATATCTGACATCCACCAACCAGCACCGGGCCAGCTTGGTGGATTACGGCCTAAACCTCCTCATCACCCAGAGGAGAGACTCATAGCCCTGTGGTGGGCTCATTCCACAGAGTTGTGATGATATCAAATGGCTCTTTCAACATCAAATTTCCTTATTCATTTTACTATAAAGTTATAAAACATCATAAATTGTGTAAATACAGTGCCATAAATTGGTTCCATTCCAACAGAGTTTGTGTATACGGGGAATCGCAAATACCGCCTGGTTCTATAGTGTGGTCTTTCTAACTCAAGCTAATTGTGTAGAAATACGTCATATATCAGTTTGGTTTATTTACTACCATTATTTTACCATTTATTTACTAGTATTCAACATTCAACGATTATATTATTACATAAAAATGCAAATTCAATAACAGAATCGTAACCAAAGAGTGTTGTTTAAGTATTCAACCAAATGGCTTCTTATTGGACATTAAGTAAAATAATAAAACAATTAATGCGCCATATTCTTTTGATTGTGGACGCAAGGTGCGATTGCGACGGAGTTTACGACCGAAGCCGTTATTATTTGTTATAAAACGACACACCTACATTTTCTTGGGTTATTATCGGGTTTGATTCCCAAGTCTTTTTGGAAATCTTTAAATGTTGTTCTTAACACAATTTGATTACTTGGTTTCTTGAAACATGATCTACCACTTATTGGTTTGACATGACTCATTCAAAGTCTTACTAATAGCTGTATAAATATAAAACTAAAGAGTATTTACGAATATTCCGTCCGGTTTAATAATATTTTAGGCGTAAAATGTTTTCAGTAAAGTGCTTTAGTGTGCGTAAATAAAATCCTGAAGTAAAATCCTTATGCCTAATATTTTCAAAACCTGAAACTGTATACGCTTACTTCTATGTGTATTTAATACAACCATAGAAAGATTATGTTTAAATTAATAAGTAAATAGAAGAATACCAACTAAGTTAGCTAGAATTAGGTACCGTCTATATGTACATGTAATAAACCACGGAAATCAATCAATTATATATATCTTACATACATATCTTGACACCTTTATCCCTTATGGGGTAGGCAGAATAACACAGGCTTTAAAACCATCTGATGTCACATTTGACAAATTTGGAGGTATTATAATGATGGAGAAAGACTATTGTAGTGACAGGGAGTCAGCCCATCGCCCACAAAAACGCTCATAAAACCTCGGTCCCTTAACTGACTCTTACAGTGTGCCCGGGAAGAGAAGCAGCTGGTACATTCTATGTTTTTCTTTCGCTCCCAGTCCAGCATGGAAGTTCATGATAGTCGTATTCATGTTTCAAAATGCTCATCAAACGAATACCTTTCTTATAATCAAATACATCTGTCACTGTAGTTTGAGAAATTATAATGCATTTTATAAACCTTTGAGTATTACACTCTAACTGAACATGAATTAAATAGCATGTAAATGATATGCTATATTTACATGACTGCGAATGGTTCTTAAGTGATATGATCAACAACGAAGCACTACTTATTAATATAGCGTTACTTGGAATTTGCATCAAGTAAACTACGTCACACTTGACATCTATGAAACATTGCATTTTCCTTACAGTAATGGAAGTCACCACTGAAACTTCTGAACTATGTTAAAGTGTTCGAAATCCGAAAAGACTTTCATTTAGTACCTCTACAGCCGCGCTACGGAGCACACGTATTCCCTTGCTCTATAAATTACGATGTGAAATTCAAACTTTTATTCAAAAGGAGTGTTGTAATAAAAAAATGGATATTAGCGGTTGCTGAACATAATTGTGTCGTCAAAGTTGTGGTGTTTCATACTTTATTGAGTTGTGAAGACGAATTCGCAGGATAAAAAGTAAGTGCTTATTTAAATGAGAAAACCGGCGGCGCGCCCTTTTTTTTACTGCAGGTGACGTTTGGTCGTTTCAATTAAATTGTGGACCAACTATTGTTTTGTTTTATTGTAATTGACAATGCAAATCTTATTTTTTATATAAAGAAGCTTATTAGGTTTGTATTGTAAAAGGACTTTTTTAAATTGCTCTGTGACCAACATCTCGATGTCCTCGCAGATTATAGTAAATGAAGAAGTATGGGGTTTAAGGAAGAAACCTTTTTAATGTGAGGGGAAGTGTGGTCGATTTCCAGTCGTGTCAGGTTCGGAAATTTATTTTCTAAGCTATCTTGACTTTGAGTCATCTCATCAGATTATTTCTGCTGTGCTTAAAGTTAAAAATTTGGTTTGCCTGTTTCTTTATTTTTTTATAAGCTGTGGAACTCAAACATGTTACTCTAGGGTGCCTGTTGAGATATATTTTTAGACAGTCCAGTATAGTATAGATATGACGTTGATACAAGCGAAAGGCATTAAATGTAATCACATATACTATAAGGACCTACTGTTAATCCGAGACTATTAAAAAGAGTTTTCGAGAAGTATACGAACTTTTTTCAAAGAACTTATATACCTCAATAATTAAGTTCAAATGTCAGTCCAAATCTTTACAAACATCCTTTGTAAAGCTTTGGACTGACTTAATAGATCACTATGTCTACAGTTCTTACGATCAGGTGATCGGGAAGATACAAGGTGATTAAGTAAAACGACCAAAAATCTAAAAAACATTCCTGTGACTAAATTATTGCTTACATTGATCTGATTTTTGTTGTGTAGCCTGATAATGATACACACAATATGTGGTTTCATTTAATGCCTCGCGCTTGTATCAACGTTGTATAATCGAACCCGCGATCTCACAATTTGTGTGGTCTTGGGACCACTGCGCTACGGAGGTCGACAAAATAAGTCGCAACAAGAATGCTTGAACTTACAGTATTTTCTTTTCGGATTTTTATTTCGCGCTTCCGATTATTCGTTACAAGCGCCATGATCGAGGATTAAATTATTTTGAAAATAGAATAGAATAGAAACTATTTATTACTTTTTAGTGAGCAGAATTAAACTTACAAATTACTTAAAAGTTAGTATAAGTATTTGTCATGGATAATAACGAATACTTATACAAATAAAAACCTATATAACTTAACCAAAAAAACAAAAGATGACGACTCAGCTAAATGCTTTGCTAGTACTAAGACTAACAAAACGCTGATTTTCAGTCGCTGCCTGCGAGTTATCACAATATCATTTTAATTTTTAAAATAAATGAACATTCACAAATGGGACAAAGTAAAACACGATGCACAAACTAAGAAGCCATAGGGCCCGACAAAGCTGTCTAAGATATAAATATACATAAAAAAATCGCGATAGTTTAATACACTTCAGAAATGTCATGAACCTACAATGGGACTTTTTCTACGCTGTCTCGGGTTCGTGTGGTTAAAAGGATATTTCCTAGTTCTACTTTGGGGGTTCTATCAGTAATGCCTTATGCCTTCTATTCATTAATTCTGGTAAAAGATTTTACTAAATTATAAAATATATTTTAATTAGTTAATAGCTAAACTTATTTCGATATTTCGACGACCGGCTGGTGTAGCGGTAACACACATTGCCTTCTATGCCAGAGGTCCTGGGTTCGAATCCCGGCGGCGGCGGATATTTGTGTGATGAACACAGATATTAGTCGTCAAGTCATGGATGTTTATATGTTTATTTAAGTTTATTCTAATAAAAAATATGTATTTATTCCAAATGTATGTTTATATATTTCTTAAGTATATCAGTTATCTAGTATCCATAACACAAGTTCTTTAAGAAACTTAATTTGGGCTAGATAACATTGTGTGAGTGTCAGAAATATTTATTTATTTATTGTTATTATTTATTATTTTCGATAGCCAAAAGGTGTAAAAGCTTTTAGAAATATATATAAAACCGAATAGATAAAAGTAATAGCACAGTTAAGTGAAATAAATGAAGGGTTAAAATAGAGGTCGATACTATATTTTGCCTGGTAACTAAACGATAAGGCTAGAAGCGTATATTGATGATTTTCCTGTCCATTTGTTTATTATATGTTTGGAAAAACAAAATGTACCTGTACAGTCTATGTTGCAGCATCAGCCGGGTTTTTTATACAGGGTTTAAATATGGAATTTTATGGATAATAAGCTTACTAAGATAGATTACAGGTGAATATAAAAATAATTAAGTACCTACATATGTTTAATTTAGAAAGCTTTTTATACCTAGTCAATTTTAACGCAAATATTTAAGCCGACTTTTCGACGTTTTTCCGACGTCGCTCGTGACCACGGGGTCTGCAAAGACACCGAAACGTCGAGTTAAAATGTAAAATATAAATTAAACGCGATTAATCCGGTTAAAAAGTAGTTTTATTTAAATTATGAATCGTGAAAACTTAAGACAATAATAATATTTATAATTGTCATAAAATATGTAAAATACTTATGTTATATAAATTTAAAACAACGCAGATATGTGTGTATTAATCTGTGGATTGCGCGGGAATCCCCTTTGGACTAAATTTTATGCGTGCTGTGAAAACTTAAGTAGATATCACCATCATCATTCTTGGAGATTCTTAATTCGAAATATTTAAAATTTCCTGATACAGTTTAGAACTTTTATTGTTTTTGTTTCAAAAGTGAATTTGATATATTCATATTGTAGATTTTTAACTGTCGATAATGTTTATGATAAACTGATTATGGTAATATAACATGACTATTAATGACCAGGCCACAATGAATACATAAAAGCATTTATTTGTAAAGTTCATATTCAAATTACGGTTCTACATTTAATGTGTATAACTTAAATAACATAATAACAATATATCCGTCAAGTGGGGTAGGCGGTAGACTTAAGTTAAAGTTTTCCTAACTTTCCGTTCTGGCGGAAGATTGTGTTAAGGCAAAGTTTAATAAATGTCGTTACACTACAAAATTCAGTTTAGAGGTGGTTTCCCTTCAGGGTCTGCTTGTGTAGAGATCACTTTTCGTATATAACATTAAACCCGTTGCCAAATGAAATTAAGTAAATTTTAATTAAGCGTCAATGAGGTTGTTGTCGCATATTGGTTCACTCAAAACTGAAATATTTGAATGCCGCGGGAATATCCTGATATAAAGTAGCCTATGTGCTATTTCAGACTCCATTCCATCAATATGACTTTCATTTACATCCGTTGAGCCGTTCTGCCATGATTGACGAACAAACATCCATCTTAACATTCACATTTATGACTATAATTTTAGCAGGATGCGCGTTCTTGGAATGTCACCAAACTAGACACAACATAGTTAGGTGGTTGGTTTTTGTGTCAGTAATGTGTGAACGCAGGTTTACAGATTTTTATCAGTTTGTCTGATATTATTTCATCAACAGAAATCTTTAGTTGTTGGACGACTTTCTGGAGTAGCGGTAAAAACCCTGCCTTCCACGCACAGGAGATTGAATCGTTTTTTAATCGTTGGTGGTATTTTTATTTATCACATTTTTTTATTTATTTAAGAATAATTGAGCATTTTAAATGCAAAAACTTAAAAACATTATTTAGTATAAATTATTAAATATTAGAATCCAAATATTAGTCATCAAGTCATGTTTATTTTACATACATACATAACTTCATGCCTGAATCGCGTATGGGGTAGGCAGAAAACCAGAGCTCACAAAACCAGATGTCACGTTTGACAAATTTGGAGGCATTATAATAGTGGTGAGAGACTAATGCAGTGACAGGGGGTCAGCCTATCGTCCCACAAAAAAAGCCTCCCAGAACACGTCGGTCCCTTAACAGACTTTTACAGTATGCCCGGGAAGAGAAGCAGCTGGCACATTCTATGTTTTTCTTTCGCTCCCAGTCCAGCATAGAAGCGATGTTTTTTTTAGTTTATCTTTAATTTTTTTATTCATCATCTAGTATTAATTACACCAGATTATTACAAATTTATTATACATCTTTATCAAGCAAATTTTTAGTTTTGCTCTATAATGTTTTGTTGAGATTGTAATTTATTTATTTTGCATTGAATTTCCGTAACGTTTAAAAATACCGTAAAATAGGACACAGACGCGCCGAGTCTACTGTTTAATTGTTCTATTATACAATTATATTATACGAGCGTTTGCCCGCGACTTCGTACACGCATAAACTCAAAAGTCCTATATTTTCCGTTCCCGTGAAAATTTCGGGAATTCCTTCCATAATACAAACAGACACTTATTAAGAAACCTTTATACCAAGTATCACATCCGTGCACTCAAGGAATAAGGCTTTTTCATACAAACTAAAACATCATATATTTCCCGTTCCGTGGGAGTTTCGGGAATTTCTTTCATAAAACAACCAGTCACTTTTTGAAAAACCTTTATGCCAAGTATCGTATCCGTACACTCAAGGAACAAGATTTTTCATACAAACTAAAATGTCCAATAATTCCCGTTCCCGTTAGAATTTCGGGAATTCCTTCCTTAGTGCACCCCTAAATCCCCTAAAAAATGTATGTTCCAAATTTCAGCTCTCTACGCCCAGTAGTTACGGCTGTACGTTGTCTGTCAGTCACTCAGTCACTCAGTCAGTAACGGAACAGTTTTATATATATATTGATAATTGATTAAAATAATGTAGTTTCTCAAACCCTAACTTAAAAATGCGCTTTAAATTGAATACTATTAAAAAGTAGAGATTGTTTTCACACATGAAGTATTTATTACACAAACTAGAAACTAAAAAGGAAGACGTTAACTTATACATATAATTACGAAGAGTATAAAGTTAGAAAAGCTTTACAAACAACTTTAAGTATGGTTAGAGAAACATGGATAATAATGTATTTTGTAAAGGAGCTTTATCAAGATCGTATAAATTGTAGTTCGGGGTGACACAAGAGCATTGTATCGCGCGCTCTTACAAGTGTGCTCGAAAGAGCAGGTCGTTAAGCTTAGAGGCTGAACTAGACGGTATCAGCATTGTTAATCTTAGTTACCTGTATCGACAAAATATTGACAAAAGACTGAGGATCTATCTGCGGATTTATGAAGCTTGTAGATGTAAAATCTGTATGAGAAAAGTTTGCAGCTCTCCGTTATTTCAATGTTTGACGGTCTTTGTGTAACAAATTTTGAAGTGGATTTTTTATAGCCTTAGATGTCCTTGGTTTTCTATCTTTCTAATATAAATGTGAATGTTTGGATGAATGTATGGATGTTTGTTGATCAATCAAAGGAGAATGACTCAACGGATTTGGATAAATCGTGTTAGAGTACTGCCTGGCATAGCACATAGACTACTTAAACACATAGACTAATAAATAAAATAAATACTAGTATACACTGAATATGTGGCTCTAAAGTAAGATAGTACATAAGCTTTTATACAGGTTCAGGCTCTTGCAGGAAGCCTCTCCACATCAATACAAAACAACATTTGTTCTACGACTTTTAAAAATTAATAGTTTCTAAAATTTTACTTTTCCCATACAAAAAATATGTATAGCCTCTGTTTTGATGCATAACTCTATTTACTCTGAGCGTATGTATGCCACGCAGCTTGCGCAGTTAAATATCGCTTTATAATAATAATAGGTACATACTTCTTACAAAATGTAGAGTAGGGAGCAAAAATTTTTTTGTTTTTATTTTTCGTGTTATTTATCAAGATTTGTAAAAAGTCGTAGAAAAAATGTTGTTGGTATTGATGTGGAGAGGCTGCCCGGAAGAGGTGATGCATTAATTAAAATTAACCCTGTATAATGGAGACTAAACAAATTAACTAGCAGCAAACATCTGGATCCGCGCAAGCTTAGAAAAAATCGTGCCCATGCTAGACTGGCTGGGACTCAAACAAGACGTTTTAAACTGCAAAACAAAACTCTACCAATGCACCAAGGTGGCTTCTGAGTTCCACGGCGTGCTCTCCAGAATACAAGCTCATTAAAACTCACTTCAAAAATTAATAGCCAGTTGCATAAATATTTATGTTAGTTATTAATATTACCCGGGCGCCACACATTTGTCCAAACATTTGGTCAAACATTTGTTCAAACATTTGAAGCTAAGTCTGGCGCCGGCCTACATATGCAAAGTCCAGCGCCACACATTTGTTCAAACATTTGAAGCTAAGTCTGGCGCCAGCCTTAGAATTAGCCAAGTGGACACTAAATTAACTCTTTAATACAACCTTATTAAAGTAAATTCAGTGTTAAAATTGTCTCGGTCGTAAGTTAGCTTCTGACTTCAAGGATGTCACTAAAATAGAAGGATAATGTTTACAGATTTATTAGTAAATTTTAACTTAAAATAAATGCAGAGTTAAAATTGACTCTATTCTCTGGATTAACTGTACTTAGAAAAGTTTTAACGTTATGGTGCTTGAGAGTGCAAGACAGGGTTGTCTTTTGTTATTTTCTTTGATACGATATAGATGTACCTGCATATTTATTTTAGTAACGCTCAGTAGAAAAAATAAAGATATGCACCATAAACTGTATCACAAATAGTTGCTGTTGATGAACACAGCTACTAAGACGCGGTTTTCATTGTTAATACTACGACGTAGTACTACGAGATGTTTTGTAGTAGCGCGTAGTCGTCTTTATTTTAATTGTATTCATTCATAATTTAGAGTGACCATGCTTTGCTTAATATGTTAGCGAATATATTAATTTTTTTGTAAAAAAATACATACATTTTTGCAAAAATCGTTTCTTTAAATTATACTTATTGTGTAAAATAAAATTGGCCGAGGACTAAAAACAACCTTGTATATCGATGCGTTCATGGTTCTGATAGGACTATGTTACTTCTTAGTGCATCAGGGTGATTGCAGGGAAGACGCAACAATATATTAAATATTTCTAACCACTATATGGGTATTACTAACCTCAATTTATTTTTACTGAGAAGCAGTGTTGTGGAACCTAGATAAAATATAAATTTAAAAACATTTCACTATAACCGCGATGTTTATAATAACTTGTTAAAACAACGGAGGCTTATAAAGTGTGTTGTTTCGTTCACTTAGCCATTTCTGATAGCTTAATGTTGGTATGTTTAATGACCATGGTTTTACGCTGTCATAAACCTAGCCAGTGTTTTATATTAAAAATGTTAAAGGCTTCACACATTGTACAGGTAACCTACACCCAGTGGCTAGTGGATACAAGACTGAACATTGCTTAATTTGCTGTCAAAAAATATCCACAAGAAAGCTTGTTTGACAGTATTTTATCGGCTTCATTTTGGCGAGTGTGCGAGTGCTCTTTTTGACCAAATTGAACCCACTCCTTTTTACCACCGGACTACCAGACGCAGATAGAACTTCCATCCCTATATAGTGGATTTACCACGAAGTCGAACAAAACGCTTCGATAGTTCCTTTTTGGTACGGATTACCAAGGTGTGGAACAATCTGCCTGCGTCTGTTTTTCCTGACCACTTTAGTCCTGGAACTTTTAAGTGTCGAGTGAATAGTTTTCTCGTGGATGGACGTGTAACACCATAGTCTTCATGCGCACTTTCCATCAGTTGGCATGGGAGACAAACGTCCTATCCTTATAATATAAAAAAAAAGTAAATTTAAGGAAAACGCAGCCTAAGGGTTGTTCATATTCGTTCCCAAAACACATAAGTAATCTCAAATCTAAATTTGAAATGTGTAATTACTTTAGACCGATAATTAAATCGTGGTTGAATAAATAAATGTTAGTGAGCGGAGGTTTGGTAAACCTCAATCAAGTATTCATGAACATTATTCATATGTTGTATAAATTTCTACTTGTATGTATGAACGTCGGTTTTAGACGTGTCATTCTATTGTAATAACAGCAACATTAATCCGTATAGTATCAAAAAATCTGGAACGGCTTTGTAGAACCGGCTCAATTATTGTTAATACCGACATGTAGGTGATGGAGCACATAATACTATATTCGCTCTTAAGATGGTAAGAATCAAAGTTTTGAAATATTAATCGCTGTATATCCATATTTAATAATGAACTATGAGTTTTGCGCCGTTCTACCCGCGTTACTCTTGATCCTGTGGGATTTTCTGTTTTTTATTTCAATAGTTGGTTTTTCTCATGTCTATCACATGCGTATGTTTTTCTTGTGTACTTTCCTATATTCCTGTTAATTTTAAGTGTTGACTAAATGGGTTTGTCATGGACGTGCACAATGTTTGTCCTCATTTTCATTTTCCATCCATCTTATGTAAAAAAGTTAGGTTACCAAGTGCAAAAAGTTTTTCAATTCCGACGGGTAGTTTCAGTAATAAGCACTTTGAAACAAACAAATAAACTCTTCAGATTTACTATATTTTTGTGTATGAGTATACCACAGACCCCAGAAAATGGTGGCGTACTTATTCCTCATTTTGTTTACCATATTAAAACGTATACTAAATGGAATATTTTTCAAAGACCAGACAATAGACTCCCTAATCCACGATGTATGGTCCAAGCCACCACTCGCTCAGTACCGTACAGTACCAAGGCCACAGTTGTTTGGCTCGTTGTCGTTCTACGCAATAAAAATTACTGCTCTAGTACCCTTGAACCGCCTTGTTTGCACTATCGACAGGTATGAGCTGTTCATGAAAGCCTATAAGAGATATTTCGTGTCGTGGAAATCGATGCTCGAGATTCCGCGTTGGTATGCGGTGTTTTGTGTAGAGCAAGGTAAAAGGAAATTGTGTAGGGATATTATTTTAATAAATTGCTTTTAACACGCTTGGTATTTTTCATTGACTTTCAGCCAATCTTGATTCTAAATATAAAAATCTTAAATGGAAAATAGAGTTACTCGTAACTCATTTTACATATATGACGACCACTTTGGCGATGGGTTAAACCTATCTGCCTCAGATGCCACTGAACCCGCAACGGGTTCGATTCCCGTCCGGAACAAGAAATAAAAATGTTCCAGGTCTGGATGTTTAGCTATTTTATGTATTAACTAGCTTTATCCCGCAACTTCGTATGCGCTTAACTACCCTTCTCGTGAAAATTTCAGAAATTATACAACCAGGCACCCACTGCAAAGAACCTTTATACCAAGTATCAAACCCATGCGCTCAAGGAATAAGTTTTTTTCACACAAACTAAAAATCATATATTTCCCGTGCCCGTGGGAATTTTGGGATTTTTTTTTTGTAACACAACCAGTCACTCTTTGAAGAACCTTCATGCCAAGTATCTCATCCTTACAGTGAAGGAATAAGATTTTTCATACAAACTAAAAAGTCCAACACCTTCCCGTGGGAATTTCGGGAATTCCTTCGATAATACAAACAGACACTTATTGAGGAACCTTTATATCAAGTATCACATCCGTGCACTCAAGGGATGGGATTTTTTCATACAAATTAAAACATCAAATATTTCCCGTTCCCGTGGGAATTTTGGGATTTACTTTCATAACACAACCAGACATATATTGAAAAACCTTTACACCAAGTTTCACATCTGTGCACTCAAGGAATAAGATTTTTCATACAAACTAAAAAGTCCTATATTTCCCGTTCCCGTGGGAATTTCGGGAATTCCTTCCTTAGTGCACCCCTACATCCCCTAAAAAATGTATATTCCAAATTTCAGCTCTCTACGCCCAGTAGTTACGGCTGTACGTTGTCTGTCAGTCACTCAGTCACTCAGTACCTCAGTACCTCAGTCACTCAGTCAGTAACGGAACAGTTTTATATATATTGATATTCTAGGTTCCCCCTAGTTCGCTACATGGTATACCATATCACAAGCTTTGCTTAGATTGGGGCCATATAGTTGGTGTGATTGTATGGGGATTTTATTATTACATTCTTAAATAGCCATCAAATGACAAATTAAATAGGTATTTGGAAAGGGACAGTTTAAAAACGCCTAGGCGTCAAAACCAGGACGTCTCTCAAACAATCCTGCTACTATTATGACAAGCCCCTGTAACTGTTCACGTTTATAATAGGTATAAGTAGATAAGTATATCCATCTCATGATTTCATTGTCTAATACTCTCTTCACTTAGTTTAGAGCCATAATCGTTCAGGGAACTTTGATGATGGAGTTAACCTATCTGCCTGAGACGCCCGTGGTTGCGGGTTTTATTCCGCACGGAACAAGAAAAAAAATGTTCCGGGTCTGGGCGTTTATCTATGCCAGAAAATAATATATATATTTATATATTATTTTCTATTTTTATATACCTAGTTTTAAAATCTTTATGACCTTTTAACGTTTCTTTTTTGTACTACTCTTTTTGACATATTAATTTACATTTTATTTTATATCTGACCAACAAATATTTGCACGCCTTATGTAAGGCAGAGTGTGACTGTCCTAAATAAATATAATGTAACAACTGTCTATGTACCACATTCTAGCAAATAAAGGATTTTGATTTTGATTTGCATTTTATATTCTAGGTTCGCTTCATGGTATCTCATTACACAAGCTTTGCTTACTTTGAGGACATGTAGTTGGTGTGATTGTCTTGGGATTATATTTATTTATTTAGGGAAAAATCTACCATTCAATCAAAAATTTTTGGTATTGCTAAATTTGTTAGACACATTTATTTTAGGCTATGATGATGTTTAGTGCCATTTTTAAACATAATGTCAAATGCTATCTGAATACCAAATAACAGAACGTTTTCTATAAAATCAAACAATACGATATATCGGCATGTTTTCTAGTTACGATATGATCTTCCTGCCATTAAAATGTGCTTAGATGTCGATATGAACCTGATGAACGTTCTAATGCATTGGCACGTTCAATATTGCATCAAGCACTTGAAGTTTAAATTGTAGGCAGATAGATATAATATACCGCCAAAACTTAAATAAGGAAAAAAATTGGTTCTTGGACGATTTGCAGGCCTCAAGCTAAGACAAGATTAAATAACCATATGACAAGTTATTTGATATAAACTTCTTATATTACAAAATGAAATTTTGTGAATACAGATGAATAAGCGCTTGTTACTGTATTACACTTAAATTACTTATCGAATTGAGGTGAAATTTTTCTCATAGGTGGAATAACATATAAAATAACTTCAATAACACATACAATTCTTTAATACTCAGTTCCTCATGGGATCAGGATTTATGCGGGTGAGGCTAGCTAGAAATTTGGGCTGTAAAGTGTTGTATACCATATTTGGGAAACTCACAATTTCCACGTATGTCACTACATTCCGTTTCGGTTATTTGACCTGTCTAATCAATAGCAGAATTCTATCTATTTATGAGATTATCTATCTCGAAAACCGATTGATGCAAAAATTAAGAAGTATTTTTATAAACGTCTTCGTGAGCATAAATCCCACTTCAAAAACACCTCGCTTTCAGTTTCATCCCGAGGGAAATTATTCAGATCCCATTTTGGGAACTTAACTGTAATGTCTCCTCATTGATATCAAATTGATTTATTTAATAAAAAAAAATGTGATCAAAATGTGTTTAGTATTATATTTTTTTACATAAGTATTTTTGAATACATTTCTAAAATTGCTATTATATTATAAACAACCTTTTGTCGGCCACCCTTATAAAGTAAGATTCAGTGTTTTAAAAACTCCAAATACCTATATATATGCTTAATTAACTATTTAAATTAGTACATAAACTATATCACTAACTGTGGTGTGGAAAAAACGTATTGAAACTAGGGGCTTTCCAAAAATACACTCAGAACCAAGCTATTCCCTATTTGACGACCACTTTGACGATGGGGTAACACTCTCTGCCTCAGACGCCGGTAGTCGCGGGTTCGATTCTAGCACAAAACAAGAAAAAGCAAAATGTTCCGTGTTTGGACGTTTATCTATATATGTATTTAAATTCTAGTTTCCCCTCTAGTTCGCTACATGGCATCCCATATGACAAGCTCTGCTTAGTTTGGGGCCATGTAGTTGGTGTGATTGCATGCCTCCTTATTTGTTTGAAAAGCTCGCTTTCTCACATCGCCAAGCCAGAATTCCTCTTAGCATTACGTGCCCCAAACACCAAACGGCAGCATTTCGTGGCAGTTTCAGATATTTAGCCTCTAAATGTTGGAATAATATCCCACACTGTCAAAGTACTGTTACTTTTAAAATAAATTAACCTACAGAAATCGAATACTTAAAATATATCTATCTATTATATCATCTTACAACCAGATAGTGTGTATGTTTAATGTTAAATTACGTTTATATGCAAATCGAATTGTTCTATTTATTGTAAGGAGTGAAATTTTATATTGAGCCAGCTTAGCTTTGTTTATATTGAATTTATGTCATAACAGCCTATTAAAATAAGACCCTTTTAATGTAACTCTTAACATATTGATATGTGTAATGCACAGCAGTGTATGTTCCTTGTGTTAGGCGTTTACGGAAGATCAGCGTCTTGGTGTGTCCGGGCTCCATGACTTATGCTGAGTAAATGCCTTTTCGGTGCTTTGTTATGTTACAATTGTATGGTTTTTTTATTTATTTATTTTTTGGCACGGAATAAATTTCTTTTCTTTCTTTAAAATATTAAATATGAGAGCTACGAGCTACTCTATCTAATATTCGACATTTTGTAATAGTAAGGTACTACTCAAATCATAACCGTCGAGTTCAGTTGCAACTGCTTAGTTTAAAGTTCTTAATTATGTCATAAGAGAAACTTGAATTCTTGCAAACAGAACTGCCGAATTTATGTTGTCATGCGATTAATCAGTCATCCTTCACCACCCACGTGGGCCTGTAAAGGTATATATCATTCACGCTAAGTTCACCTAATGAACAAAAGGGTTCAATGTTAAGTGACCTTACTCTACCTTTATTAATCGTTGCCGAGTGGGAACAAGAAGAAACCCTGCAAATCGCGAACGATTTGGCAAGTTAGCAGACGCTGGACAATCGCGATGACCTTGCCTAATTTCTACGTACTCAAAAACCTTTATTATACAAGTTAGGTAGTTGAAATTTAGGTATAGGTAGCTTCAGAATTTGATGTATATGTCACTGGTTTATTAAAAACATCTTTTCTATTTTGCCTAGCGAGATTGTAATCTAAAGCTTAGTTTAGTTATTTTAGTCATACCGATGATGATTATAGATATGAGATGTATATTGTTTCATTGGCTGCAGAGAAAAGTAGGCGGAGCTTTGATCCAAAAGCCGTTCTAGGGAAAATTTTCTTAACTGGAACACCGGGACGGGAGGCGATTGTACGTTAAGTTGTGCATCATTTAGGTTTTTTTTGACGAAGTATATATCGTAAACTAAGGAAATCCTATTTAATAAAAAAATGTAAAACTCATATCTGCCTGTGTCGCGGAATCTACATATATAAACACGTATACACATCTACTATAGGGTGTTACCACACTAGTTGCCGTCGATCGGATTTTTTGGTCTAGTTAAAACTATCGATCCACGTCGACTGTTCCATTCAACGGACAATCCACTGGTGTAGTAACATGGGCATACCTCTTTGCTACGGGATATATCGTATCATGCGTCAACTCAAAACGGTTAGAAATTTTACATTATCAATTATTTTAACAATTTTGTTCACTACATTTGCAGTTCATTACATTATTTTAACTTCATAGAATACAACTACATAATTATCCAAAAAACATTTCAATAGCCTTCAAAATAAAAGTTTTGCGCAATACTTATTTTAATAATTGTATTCCTTTTATCCTCATACTGTTATTTATAGTATTTTCAACCGACTCCCAAAAAGGAGGAGGTTCTCAATCCGTCTGTATGTTTTTTTTTGTGTTTTTGTTACTCAATATTTCAGACCATTATGAATCGATTTTAAAAATTCTTAATTCATATGATAGAGGATACTTCATAGTTGGTCCCATATAAATTTCATCGAAATATCGTTTGAACATTTCAATTTTTTTAAACAATATGTATGATTTCGGAGAATGTTTACGTGGATGACATTATTAGTCGGCCAAAGTGTTGACGTGGAGTCGGTTTTTTTAATGCTCTGCATTCGTTGATTATAATATGTATGGAACGTATCTATGTGCAATTGTTAAAATTAATGTATTGTGAAGTTATTGATTTGCTGGCGAGGTTTGGATTGAATGTTTTTTCCACGATGAAATGGGTTGGTGAATCATACGAAACTTTTATCAACGTATCCAGGAATATAGCTTATAGTATATAAATCTTCCTCATTATTCATACCGGCATATTATAATCATTATTTACTTTATTGTTGTAACTAAAATGCGTCAACTTTTGATTTCATCGTCTCCTCATATCAGGTGAAATTTATGTCATATCTAAGCACTAATATAAAAAGCAAGCTAGATCTCTAGAGCGTATTTCTAAAATTTCTAAAATAGGCTCTTGTTTTGTTTTTAACTATTGTAATAAATTATCTTGAGATTGAGGTTCTGGAGTCATTATAGTCAATTGCTTAGGGCTGCACTCCAATTGGAAAGCATTTTTTTTTCAAGGATATTCTCTGTCTCTGTGAAATTGGCTGAACATGTAACATTCCATATTTAACTTTAAGGATGTTCCAAATCTGTTTTATTAGCATTGCAATGGTTTATCGTCGACGTGTGCATATATTTCTGCGTCATAACTCAATCGTGCACACGTCTAGACGCCACGTGCTAATGAAATACTGTAACTATTTGAATGCACCTGCCAAACTATTCCTTCCTTTTATCATAAAATACAAACAATACCCCGACGTTGTCATAATAATATTCATTTGAGCAGATGTTATGTTAAAACTTATATGAAAGTGATAGACAAAAGAAAAGTTGAATAATACAGTTTTAAAATAAATAATATATATGATCTTACAATGTTTAAAATATTCATAGATTTGAAATATCAGCAATCATACTAGGTACAATGAAACGTACATGTGTCAATCAAACGGATATCTAAACGTTTTGAAATAAGTTCAAAGAAATTAATACTCTTATGACACAAAATACAAAACTTTCAAGGGTTTTAATATAGAAATATCAAAAATCAAAAAATAAATATCAAACCATGCTGGACTGGGTGTGAAAGAAAAACATAGAATGTGCCAGCTGCTTCTCTTCCCGGGCATACTGTAAAAGTCGGTTAAGGGACAGAGGTTTTATTGGCATTTTTGTGGGCGATAGGCTGACCCCCTGTCACTGCAATAGCCTCTTGCAATCATTATAATACCTCATTAGTCAAACGTGACATCAGTTGGTCTTATAACCTCTGATGTTCTGCCTACCCTATAAGGGATACAGGCGTGAAGTTATGTATGTATGTATGTATGTAGGTATATCAAAAAGCTTAAAATTTCATACGTAAACATTCACACAGCATTATCAATTCATTTTTAAGTGAATTTCAGATCTTGTAGAAACGGGTAAGAATTGTATGAACAAACGTATTGAATAGATATGAATAAACTTTTTTTTTTATATTATAAGGATAGAACGTTTGTCTTCCATGCTACCTGATGGAAAGTGCGCATGAAGACTATTACACGTCCATCCACGAGAAACCTATTCACTCGACACTTAAAAGTTCCAGGACTGTAGTGGTCAGGAAAAAAAGACGCAAAAAATGAACTTACAAACATCAACCCCTACCAGGATGCGAATTAACGACTTCTTATGCATAAAGATTTTAGCACTCCACCAAAAATGATCAGGTAGATTGTTAAATAGGAAACGGTAAAGGAACGTAAGCTCTGTTCTAATAAGAATAAAGACTAAAAGTTTTAAATTCAATCGTGTGAACTTACGATATGCATAAAAAGAAGTCGTTTTATTCGTAAAGCATGCGCTCACAGATCAATTACATCTTATAACAATTTACAGCGGTTCCAGTTTATGTTTTTATCATATTTATATGACTTTTATACGTACAAGACTAGACTTCCCACATGGGAAATTAACTAACTTTCATAATACTTTCAAAGTCCTCACGACCGAAGCCCTCCATTTACATAAATCAACGAAATTTTCAAGACGATACTTCGCTAAAGTTACGATACCGCGGTGTGCGCGGGTGCCATACTAGATCTCGTAAACAGCAATTCATGGCGACGATAAAAACATTTCAAGATCGTCTTTACGCGGTATTTATGACAACAGGTTCCGTGCTTTTCAAATTATAATTACATCATCAATACATATAATAAAACAGTAAAAAAAACGTGTCTGTACATTTAATATTTTTACAAAAAAAATTATCCAGGGTTATAAAGAAATGAAAAAAGAGTAAGAATCTGAAAAAAAAAATTTGTCTGTTTGTTTGTAAGTTTGTCTGTTTGCACACGCTAATCTCTGGAACCGCTGGACGGATTTGAATGAAACTTTTTTTGATGTATAGCTGTGAAGCCGGGGCAACATATAGGGTATATTTTATTTCGGTTACTGGAATACCTGATGCAGAACCCTTAAGGGATCATCAAAACCGTAAGAAATATAGATATGATGCCTTAACAAAAGTTGTCCAGGATAATGAGCAGATTCTGCAGACATAAAAAAAATCTAGGATCTAAAAAAATTGTAATAGATTTTTAAAAGTTATGCCTAAAACTTACTAGAATATGGTGGAGATGTTCGGCATACAGATCAGAAGTACTCATAGCTCAGTTGCGCGTAGACCGACCATGAGTCTAAGGTCGTGGGTTCGATCCTGCTCGCGTAATTTTTTTTTATTACATTTTTTTTTTATTTTGTATCAATCTTTACCATGCATCTATCTTTACATACATATGTATATATAAAACAGTAAACAATAACGTGTGAACATGAAATATTTTTACAAAAAAAATATGTAAGGTTATTAAGAAATGAAAAAAAAAGTAAGAATTTGAAAGAAAAAAATTTCTTTTTGTTGTTCTATTTTGCTGACATCTGTGGCTGACATATAATATTATAATAAATCCGAAAGATAGTTGGTATGTAGTAGAAAAGTTTACTATGTTGATAGGGCTAAATCATTAATAAATAAAGCTTCTTGCTAGATTGAATGTAGGTAGTGTACATACAGAGATATATTATAAAAAAGTTAAACGTAAAATAATGGAACTCAATATCGTTTAGGTTTTCTTTATTGATCGTTTCTGCCTTTTGGAAGTCAGAACCCGTAGAATTCTTCAGAATAAAAAGTGGTGTATGTGTCAAAACTCAACACAGGACTTTATGAACTACCATACCAAATTACATTAAAATTGGCTAAGCCGTTTGACCGTGAAAAACAGCCAAACATATAGGTTACTAAACATATTATACACTGATCATGGCTAGGCGGATGGATTTTTGCTACTCATGCAAACACTACCGAATGGATTTTTATGAAACTTTACAGTTATATAGCTTTACCTAGAATGTGACTTTGTAATGTATTGGTTAGGAGTTATACCTACATATTATGTGGGGGAAGATTCTCCATGTTTATTATTTTAGATAGGACCTTGGAGAAGAAAATAACCTATTCGAAATACTAATTCAATGCAGACGAAGTCGCAGGCACCATCTATGTAATAAACCTACCTACATATAAACCTACTCTTATACATACCCCCATAAGGCTGCAAACTAGACGGCAGTGACAGCGACAGCGAGAGCGGCAACGGTGCGGGCAGCGACGCGAGCAGCGATTTCCGTGACACGATAGAAAGTATTGAGTTGTATGAAACCGCGACAAATCTCTCGAGCGCCCGCTGGCATCGAGAACGGCCTAGCAGGGCTAGCAATCATCGATAAATAGTCGAATCGACAAGATAAATATTATTTTGTTATTTTATCCTATTATCAATACTAATTTATAAAGCTGAAGAGATTGTTTTTTGTTTGTTTGAACGCGCTAATCTCAGAAACTACAAGTGGGATTTGAAAAAATATTTTTGCATTTGATAGCCCAACTCTTGAGGAAGGTATAGGCTATATTTTATCCCGAAATTCCCACGGGATCAAAAGTTACGCGGGTAAAACCGCGTGCGGTGGCTAGAGGAAGCTAATATGCGCACCATAATAGATAGAATTACTCGATTTGATACCATGATTAAGACTACAGAACCAAATATGTCATAGTCTTGATAAATTACTAACACTAAATACCATATTCTAAGAAAACATCGATAAAAGGCCTGATTTATTATTGTCGACGGTAGCGTGCTAGCACCGCAGATTCCCCGCGTCGCGTCAGGACGCTGTCGCAGCCGTCCTGTTTGCAGCCTTACTTTTACCCAGTGTGCCTTTCGTAGGGTATTCCTGTTTGGTATATACTTTTTTTAGGTTACTTTTTCTATTTAATTTTTTGTAGGTCTTTTTCACAAAACCTAGGTGAAACTGCGAATGACAGCTTTGTTGTAACAGTTTTTGAAATAACTCTTTCTGTTTATCTATCAGTAACGCTTTCACAGCTACACAACTGAATCGATTTTGACTTTGAACTTCAAGGACGATATTATAATATTATTTATCCAACTCCCATAACCGATATTCACGCGGACGAAGTCGCGGGCAACAGCTAGTATTTAATAAAGGTCAGATTTTTCTACTGTCATATTTTTCATCCAATAAATCAAAAAATACTCTTAAGGAAACTGTCAAAAAGTATAAATTGCTTTATTTCATTTTATACGCTGCGGATTAAGGGCAGCAACCATGACTATTTTAAAAGGTTTTTAAGATTCGCCTCGCTTGAGTAGATCGTCTTTATATTCGTTGGAGGTGAATGAACTCAAGATTACGTTCCGATATTCAAGAAGTTTAATTGCATAGGTATTAATAAAAAGATATTTGATGAACCTCCGATATACTGTAAGTCCACACTAAGTCATTAAATAGGTATATTTTTAAAAACTTTTGCACGTTGGTGCATTTTCTTGTAAGTCCGTTCTTCCAAAACTTTCAAGTCGTATGTCTGCCGGAAGAAAATTTCATAGATTTTTTTAGATCACTAACTTTGTTACTCATTTTATCTGTTTGCTGCTTATAATTTCTTATGATTTCCTTGCTTCTCTTTGTATAAATTATTGAAATTAATATAAAAGTGGCCTGTAATCTCTGAAATCTATTTTTTGCGGCACGAAGTAGGCAGATGACAAGTGATCCATTTGAAATTAAGGTAGTAAATTGCTTTCATGAATTTCTAAAGATGTTGACATGCAGAGGAATTACTAATGTAGGGCTAAGAACATTTTTTAAACAAGCATATTTATATTTTAACTTAGTTTTAGTTGATATTATAGTGTATTGATATTATACTATTGATACACATACAAACATAACTTCATCCCTGTATCCCTTATGGGATAGTCAGAACACCAGAGGTTATAAGAATCTGATGTCACGTTTGACGAATTTGGAGGTATTATAATGATGGATAGAGACTATTGCAGTGACAAGGGGTTAGCCTATCGCCCACAAAAAGTTATAAAAGCTCTGTCCCTTAACTAAATTTTACAATATGCCCGGGAAGAGAAGCAGCTGGTACATTCTATGTTTTTCTTTCTTAATACACCTACCTATTTGATATTATACTGTTTAAAATCTAAAACGACTAAACGACTCAGACTTATGAATCAATCAATAAATTGCACTTGTATATTGTACGTTTAATGCAAATGTTGGCCAACAGCCCAATATTCGCATAACAATTTTACTAATAACAAATTCTTCAATTTAATACAATTTTACTAATACCAAACTTACATAATCTACTTATTTTAGCCTTTCATTCCAAATAACCTTATATCTTAAGATCACGTATCCCCTGTACCAACTGGGAGGTTGGCATTTTCAGGAGTGCGAGAGCGCACGTCCTCGGCGTTCAATTGAACGTCCCGGGGGATCAGCGATCGGCTCCTACAGAACATACTCCGTGATTCAATTCCGAAAAAAGGTTTCTCTTATAAGGTTTCTCTTACCACTTTTGTGGTATTTTTCGTACCCTGTACATACACTTTGCTAAAGAAAGTATTTATTATTTTGGGTTCGGATTTTCATGAGTGTTGTAGCGTTGGTTTAGTGGTGTTTATTTCTGAGTTGTGTTTTTTGGCTTTGTTAAATAATTTGGTTTTGTATTTTTAAATAATTTGTGTAATGTAGCTTAGATTTTACTTGAACTCAGTGCTCGTTTTGTGGCTTCATTAATGGAAAACAAAACTAAACGAGTTTATAATCAACGAATACAGAGCATTAAAAAAACCGACTTCACGTCAGAACTTTGGTTGAATTAAAATGTCGTCAATGTAAACATTCTCCGAATTCATACACATTTCTTAAAAAATTTGAAATTATCCATGAAGTAATTAATCGATTTCGATGTAATTTATATGGGATCAACTCTGAAAAATCTTCTGTCATATGAAATAAGGATTTTCAAAATCGATTCATAATTGTCCGAAATATCGTGTAACAAAGACACAGAAACACACGAATTGAGAACCCCTTTTTTTGGAAGTTTGTTGAAAAGCAGCTTAGACCATTACTTTAAATATGTAATATTACTGATTGCTAAAGGGATCTATCTCCTGCTTATAATATCACGTGCTCTGCCTATTTAACGGAAGGCTTTCAAGTGCTTTCAAGTGAGAATAAACGATGCCACGTTAATGCTGCCACGTTATGCGTGCGCACTGATTTCCGATAGGAAATATTCGAAAAAAATTGCTCAGCGTCGTTCAGTACGCTAAGGCGCTTTGCACACGTAGCAACTTAAGTTTACAAAACTGACAACTTAGTTGAGGCAACCATCAACTTTTTTAGAAATTGCCACTTGCTACAACTAGAGAATCTGCAATTGATGCAACTGGTAACCTTGTTGAAGCAACTATCAATTTTTGTAAATGTTCTAAAGGTTTCCAGTTGCAGCAACCACAAATTGGCCTTTACGGTTGTCGGCTGTCGCAATTTAATGTCAACCTGGTTTGTTAGGTGAGTCCACTCAGTATTACGATGGACACCGGAGAGACAGCGCTCGTTTACATTATATTACGTCGGCGTCGCCGACACGGTGGCAACTACAACAAATTATTCGCAGCAATCGCCGGTTTTGGATTCATCCCTTCTTGCAAGATAGGACTAGATTTTTATTAACATAAATGAGCTTCAGAAACATAATGACAAGTTTAAACAATATTTTAAAATGTCTGTTTACATATTTAATAAGTTGCTGGAAAGTGATTTAAAACGACAGAATACAGTGATGAGGGAAAGTATATACCCCAAAGAACGACTTGCTATTGCTGATTTTAGAAACTTTTGTTAGCTGCGATTGTCAATTGAAAAAACCAGCAACTTAATCAAAGTTGCTAATTGCGAGTTGCTGCAATCAGAAACTAACTCCTAACTAGAATTGCTGTGTACGCAATTCTATTGGAATAATATATGAACAGGGAGTTGTCAGTTGTCGGTTGTCGCAACAAGGCGCATTAAGTTTATCGTCTGCTAAGCGCCTTAAGGTGTACACACCAATCGATCCACGTAAACAGACTTTAAAACTATCGATTCACGTCGACTGTTACATTCGTCCATCAATCGACGGCGTCAATAGATGGTCAAGCGATTGATGTGATCGCACCCTTAGATCTCTTTCCAAGGTAATTAAATTATTTTTTATTGATTTTCAAACCGTGGGATATGATATAAAGTTACCCAGTGTTCTCAAGGAACTGTAAAATACAGTCATTTAAAAAAAAGTTTTCAATTTAAATTTATTTTTGAGTTGCTTCCATGCTGGACTGGGAGCGAAAGAAAAACGTAGAATGTGCCAGCTGCTTCTCTTCCCAGGCATACTGTAAAAGTCAGTTAAGGGACAGAGGTTTTCAGAGGTTGTAAAGGCGTTTTGTGGGCGATAGGCTGACCCCCTGTCACTACAATATTCTCTCTCCATCTTTATAATAACTCCAAATTTGTCAAACGTGACATTAGATGGACTTGTAACCTCTGGTATTCTGCCTACCCCATAAGGGATACAGGCGTGACGTTATGTATGTATGTAATAAAGAGTAGGACTTTCAAGAAGAAACAACAACAAGACGGCAATTTTTTTTTAATTGTTTACGCTCATGTCATTGTACAACCTAGTAATATGCACAGGTATTTGCATTTAATTCTAATAAAAGACCTGCAGAGACCTTTGTCTTTCGACTTATATCTTTGTCTTCAAAGTAAGCTCTGCAGGAAATTATTCAATTAATAGTTTTCTTGAAAGTATCAAAGAGATTGAAGTTTCTTCGGAGCTCAATTATAACTATGTGTTAACATTCCTATAGATTATAATCTAGATCATAATTGTATGCTTGTTTTGAGTTTATGCGATTATTATATTAGGAAAATGAAATGCGTTTTTAACCGGATTAATCGGGTTGAATGTTATTATATATTTTATACTCTTTGTTTCAGTGTCTTACCGGAAACACTGTCATTTTTTTGCTAACTCATGATCGCTACAGACTCCTTATATCCACTCTTAAATAACTACAAAACATGATTACTTTAACCATTTTAAATTTGCTTTATATTACATTAACAATTAATAAACATTGATGCAAGAAGCACGTTGCAGTCGAACTCTTTAAACTTTTCTCTTTAAACATTTTCTATTTCCAAGACTATAAATTACTCTCAGAGCCTTTTTGTACAAACTAAAGATGGCATTAAGATAGACTGCAGTTCCCCTTGGCAGCTAAATACAAAAGCAAGAACAAATATATTAGACTGCATTACACAGGGCTGTTTTTTCATCACCGGCCAAATTTTTTTACACAATAAATATCATTTATAGAAATCATTTTTACAAGAAAATTTATATATTCAATAACATATTAAGTAAAGCATAGTTACTTTAAATGAATCAATACCATTAAACTAAAGACGACTACGGGCTACTACAATACATCTTGTAGTACTACGTCGTAGTATCATCTATCACTAAAATGTCGCGTCGTAGTAGCTGTGTTCATCAACAGCCAGTATTTGTAAAAAAAGTTTGTATTGCCATATCTTTATTATTTTCTACGGCTACTATGTGGATAAACTAAAATAAGTATGCAGGTACATTTGGCTGGTGACTAAAAAAACGGCCCTGTATATTATGTTTTTTTTTTACATTTCAACATTCGTCGTTCGTAACATACATTGCCTTCTATGCCAGAGGTCCAGGGTTGGAATCCCGGCGGCGGCGGATATTTGTGTGATGAACACAGATATTAGTCGTCAAGTCATGGATGTTTATATAAGTTTATCCTAATAAAAAATATGTATTTATTCAATATGTGTGCGTATTTATTTCTTAAGTATATCAGTTATCTAGTATCCATAACACAAGTTCTTTAAGAAACTTAATTTGGGCTAGATAATGTTGTGTGAGTGTCAGAAATATTTATTTTTTTATTATTTATTCCTTTTGCTATATACTTTTTAATTCTTATATTGTTTGATAACCAAATGCAAATATGATCACTTTTTACGGCTGATAACATTGATGTGTTACAATGATTACTTCACTTTAACATAATACCGCCACAAATATCCTTTACGCTGTAAGACCTGCAGAATACAAATGTGTATATTTTCTTAAGAAAAGTGGTTTTACTATTGGATTATGATAATACGTTGGGACATATTTGTAATGGAATTTGTTTTTTCAGCATATAAATCCGTCGGTGCTTATTACTTTACGCATTACCTATCATAAAATGATTACCTAAGTATAGGTAATATATTTTTTATGGGTAGGCACGAGCTGGTATGACGGTTTGTGTATAAAATGTGTTTATCGAGTTTGTGTTAACCTAGTTATGCTCTGCGTATTTATTATATAAATTTTTTGACATAATTATGCGTTTTTTTTAAAGAAAACCAATAAATCATAATAAAATAATGAAACTGACATGTCAACTACTGTAGCTTGATAACATTTTTATGCAAAAATGTGTAAATGGCGTATGGTTTTTATACTTATTTTTGTTAAGTGTTAATTCACTGTATATTCCCTTAGTAAAATTAAATAATAAGCTTACGCTAATTATCTAATACATAAAATTCTGTGCTTATCCGGTATCTATGAGAATCGGCCAACATCATTTTTTTTTATTTATATGGCAAAACAACGTTTGCCGGGTAAGCTAGTAAGATTTATAAAGAGAACCAATTTAATAAGAGAACCGTTAATACTTTAACTGTGTGTGTGAAAATTTCCAGGAAATAAGCCTCTGCACGTCATTCCCCTTTACATCTTTTAAATATATTTGCTAAGTGTACATACATTGTGATTGTATTATGTTTGCTTGCGAAAACATACGTAACGCGAGATAGAAACTAAAAATCCATTAGATTTGTTCACTTTAGTATTATGCAATCGTCGACAATTAAATAAAATGTTATTCCAATATACATATAAAGAAAAATGGTTTGATTTTTTTTGCGATTATCTACTTATACACAAAAAAGACCTAATGCAAACAACTGCGGTCTGAAAATCTTATTTCTTCCTTTCTGTTTATCAGAAAATAAGATACCTATCAGCGACACTAACAAAGAGTGATTGCCTCCACGATTGTATTTGCTGATTCTAAATCACAGTTTATTCCCAGGTTTACCTACATTATTCAATCAGTAGGTATTTTGTTTGATTAATATTTGACAATCTATATATTGTCGAACGATAATCCAAGAGGCGGCTCTTTGTTGTAGGTATAAGTTTCCTTGAACAGCGATCGACTTTTTAAGAAGCCACTTACCAATGCCATGTGATCTACCTATGACACGTATCATCGTATGAGATCGACCTCATAATAGTCTTATTTATTTATTTATCATTCACAAAATCCAAAGACCTTAGAACTTAATTTTAAAAAATCATATCTTGTGTAACTTTTGTCTAATCACGGATTTACATTTTATAATTTTTACAATAAGAGAGCTGAATTTTAATGGTATTAACTAAGCAATTTACATAAAACTTGAATAGAAATTATTAATTTCACCTATAAACGAGAACGCTGTATAGTTGCAATAACGTTTAATGTCTATATTAAAATTATTATGCAATACATAATATGTAAAACAAAAAAAAAATATATAGAATTATTAGAATTAAAAGATTAAGAATTTAAAACAAAAATTATGTTTCTCTTTATGTGAAAGGTAATAGTAGTGTAAGTGGTAGGTGTAGGTGTAGGTGTATGGGTGTAAGTTCGTAAGTGTGGTGTGACTTTATTAAATAGGCTCATGTTCTGTATGTAGTTTAGTTAATTTTTATGACTAATATTTTTCTAATTAAATTCTTCTGATAAAATTATAATCAAGCCTGTAGCAAAAAAAAATAGCACAACTTAATATGATAATTTACGATATACATATATGCTTCAATTTAATTGACCACTCAAATCTCATTTTCTATTTTCATTGTTCTACCTTTCAAGGGACTATTATGCAGACTGTGCGATCTGAAAATTATCTCCGCTTTTAATTCTTGGCGAAGTGAGGTTGGAATTGGTCGGATATTATTGAATATTCCTAGCTCCCTCGCAGGGCAGTCCGGACTTCATATCGGAAATGAGTTTTGGGATAAAATGTTATATAATTGATGTCTCAGATGTATTTTGTATGGCTGTTAAATTTATTTGATTTAGCCTTAACTGTGCACAATGTCTATGAGGCCAGAATTAAATTAACAAATTGAAATGACACATTATCATGTTTAAAAATAAAAAATACAGTTACTTACGAAATAAACTTACAAAGATAAATTGACTTCTTCAGTTAAGACCCATTTAGACGACGCCATTTTCTTGCCTGTGGTATACCATAAAATTGAAGCAATAAATGTCTTGTATCGTCTAAACAACACGTAACATTATTGCACTATAGGAGCAAGTTCCATTCAAAACTGTTCGTGGTGTAAACAGCACGAACCAGATCTTGCATGCAATTATTGTATTGCAAACATGAGTGCAGTTGAGGAGGTAGGACTGTGTTATTAGTTGCTGCTATTCTCAGACAAGAAAAAAAAAGTCAAAAAAAAGAAAAAGGTCTTCCAGTTTAATTATTTGCTTACTTACCAAACTTAAATACTTGTTGAGTCATACCTACCTACTACTTTTTTTTTAAATATGATGACACTCGGGACAAAATGTGGGTTTCTTCTGAGAACGTTCAATATTGAATTAAAATTTTGTGTGCTCAAATTCGTGCAATAATTGAAGCAAAAAGTCAGAAAGTGGTACAATGACATAAAAGTTTGTGTTTAGACAGGTCAAAACTTGAACGCAAATATTGCCTGTCAATAATCTCTTTGGTGTAAACCAAAGGCACTGGCAATTATTTCCTGTCCAGACTTGCATTCAATAATTGCATTCAATTTTGGAATTACTGGCCGCATGTAAACAGTTGTTTACAATTATTGAAGAGCAATTATTGCTCCCACTAGATTTCATGCAATAATTGCTCTTGAATGTTCAAGAAAATGGCGTCGTCTAAATGGGCCTTTAAGGTTTTTAAAAATTGGAATTATCTTAGCGGACTTGATACCTAGAGGTAGCTCAATCTATTGGAATACCGCGCGAATTTTGAACACATTACCAAGTAGAGTGAGCGTTGGCGTTGTGCTATGTATTAAGATTTTAGATGATCGTAAATTGTTTGTTGAAGAGTATGCTGTTCATGACAAAAGCTAAAAACTTTTTAAAAGAGCTCATAACTGTAGCATTGAACATAATTGGGTTCAGTAAGCAAATAAAATGAATATGCCAAATTGAAAGCCACTTGAGCTTAGCGCGATATGCGAAGACACGATCACATTTCCGCAATTCAAATACAAATCGTATGCAAAGAATTTGGAGCCGCACAGGTTTATTAAGTTAGTCTACTGAAATATCCATATAGCATCTCAATAATCAAATATAGGGAGAAAAAGGGATTGAGCAATATAAATTTTGGTAGGTAAACGAACACAATACGCAAAGGTTTCTTAGGAGTTAGTATAGGGAAACACCTTAATGTTCACTGTTGTGGTGATTTGAGGCTTACAGTTCAAAGGCCGGTAAAACATAATACCAAGGTTTTTAACAGTAAAAATTAACTAGCAAGAATATTCCATTTAATGCTGTTAAACAATTTTGTACTGCCAATAGTAATAGCTTGTGCCTATGAAATTAAGAAGCATTTTCGCCATGTTCGAATTTGTTTTGGCTATTATGGAATCGGTACCTAAACTACTTAACGTTATGGTATACTTTTCATTGATACTTAAATAATAATTGAATTACCTGTAAGCCCTAATAGTATATTATGTAACAAGTGAGCTAAATTATGTAATTACAGTCGAGGCTGTGATTTGAGCCCGAGCCGCAGGCGAGGGCTTAATAATGAGCCGAGACTGTAATTAGCAACGCTCACGAGTTACATACGACGTTTTTCAACACACTTGTGAGTAAAAGACAGACATACGTGGTCATAAAATTTATTTGAAGCAGCTAACAGCTGCTGCGCGTCAGTAGCCCTGCCCATTGCACGTACACACGCTATTGTTGCTTGGAGGCGCCGTGCAGCCGCTGCTGCTGCACGCGCGCCGCCTGTCCGCGCGCTGCCTGTCCGCGCGCCGCCTGTCCGCTCGCGCTCATATATTTAATGTATAACCCGGATCAATAAAATATGCTCTGTTTACTCGCATGTAATTTGCACTAAGGTACAATTCAACTTTGTAGGATTCATTATATTATGTACTAGGGTATAATATATTATGCACGCGTGACTTATAGCCCAGTTTATAGTTCTAAATTCAATAGAATAAGGCTCACTTTACGAGCAAGTGTGTTGAAAAACATATTTTACATTCGATCGCTGCTTATTTGAAGCGAGCTTTTAGTTTAACTTTTTAAGTTTAATATCTTAGTTTTAGCAGACTAATATTTGAGTCTGCTCGTCACTCATTCAGTGTACTCGTATATTTCGGCGTAATATCTTCACTTCAGCGCTAATACTTTTGTGTTTTTACATTTTCATTCTTCTACAAAATCTTCATTCAAGTCACGTTGTACATACAAAACCATTTTTCTGAATTTTTATTAGAATTATTATCTTCACGACTTACAAAATTACTTTTGATGTTCCTGTGTCTACTCCAGAAAACAAATAAAGCATTCGCTAGAAAAGTAATATTCGTTTAACAAGGCCTCAACTTATACAGAAAATGTTTAAAACGTTTTTACGGCGAAAATATTTCTTCATAAAATGAGGCTTTAAATTATACGAGGGTGAAATGAGGGACTTGTTTGTTCTAAACGATAAAAAAATATTTTTTTGCTAAACCTTTAGTATAGCTAAAAAATTCACTCACATTTATAATTTAGGAAGTTGCGGCGTGTTTCTGCCACGTCCCTTTTTCGGTCTAATCATAAGCAGGTTGAAATGTGTCGACGAGGTCTTAAATCCGGCCTCAATCAAAAGGGAATATAGAAATCCGCTTTGCGTTTAAAGGGAAGTCTTTCATGGATATTAATGTGCTGACACGAGCCAGTACTTAAAAGGGGTCTCTGTCCTTCTTTTCAGTGTTTCGGGTTTGAGATAATTATCGGGTCCGCTGTTTTGATGATGCAGCACAAAATCGTAAATTTATTCATTCAAAAGTTTTATATTTTATTCCTGTTTTCTTACAGTAAATAACAAAGACGTATGATAGAAAATTTTGGTTAAAAACGTATTATTAATTTAGTAGTAAGATTATTGGCCAATCAAGGATAAAACCTTTTTTAAGATGGCAACTACATAACAAAAGTGCAAAATACATCGCTTACAGTGATGGAAGTTTTAATAGTATATTATGTAACAAGTGAGCGAAGTTGCTAATTACAGTCGAGGCTTAATAATGAGCCGAGACTGTAATTAGCAACGCTCACGAGTTACATACGACGTTTTTCAACACACTTGTGAGTAAAAGACAGACATACGTGGTCATAAAATAACAAACACATTTGATAACAAAGCTGTGAATTGTGATTGAAAAATGGCGCCGAACCTCGCGCATGCGCGTAGGTTTTTTTTTCCGCCAAATGTGTCAATGTCTGTTTTGCATATACAGCCTATTTTAAGTGAAAATGTTTAATTTGGAGTGGTAAATGCAAATATTTTGATATTTTATAACAAATTATTGTAAATTGTGAATATTTGTTTGATATACAAATTTGTTTTACTAATATAAGGCGCAAACATTTAAAAATGTATATGGATTTGAAGTGGTATAAAACCTCTTTGTTGTTTCTGAAAATATTTAATGTATAACCCGGACCAATAAAATATGCTCTGTTTACTCGCATGTAATTTGCACAAAGGTACAATTCAACTACGTAGGATTCGTTATATTATGCACTAGGGTATAATATATTATGCACGCGTGACTTATAGCCCAGTTTATAGTTCTAAATTCCATAGAATAATGCTCACTTTACGGGCAAGTGTGTTGAAAATATTTTTTTTAATACAGTTGCTCAAAAAGTGTCGTATTGCAGGGACGTTTAGCGTTCGGGATGTGGGCTATTACACACTTGTGCTTTTTTTTTTTACCTTTTCCGCACTAGTGCGTTCTCTTTCCCAAATGTCAAAATAGTGTCTATTAAAAAGAAAAAATCAACCACGAAGTTTTTACTAAAAAAAATTCATAGAAGTTTTTAAAAGAAGCTACTAATTTGTTTCAATATCAGATATACTGATTTGATGCAATGAGTTAGGTTAGGTTTCATTTCATTTTATCTCATTAAATTAATTTTCATTTCATGTCAATACAAAAAATCTACTAAAGACTTGGCTGTATGGGCATAGTTCCCTTTGCCTACCCAGAAAGGGTAAACAAAAAAAATCTCTGTTTATAATCTTTCACGGCTGGCGCCATTTTGTATATTTTATAAAATTGCTTAATTTTTTCGCAACTGTATTAAAAATAGTCGTTCAGTACACGTGCGGAATCGTCATTGCAACTCGTTCCGACTGTCAATTTGTCGGAACTCTTTGCAATGACAGGCTTTCCGCACTCGTAATGAAATATACTATTCAACGTTTAAAAATATAATCTTTAAGCCACCGTAAATTAAACCCTTCCTTTCAGACTATAACTATCATAATGAAACAAATTGGGCTAAGGCGTTGGTATTTGCCTTATCTTATCAGCCCAGCGTCCCAGCAACAAGGGCTGAGCAGTAATTAAATACAAACACAGCAATTTGTAGGCGCCGCGGTAACCAGTGGCAATTAGTCCGGCTGCCGGCGGCGGCGGCCGGCGACGGCGGCCGGCGGGCGGTGACGGCGCGGCCAGCGGGCGGTCCGCACAGCTAATATGCGGATAATTAATTGTTAACTTTATTAATAGTAATTTATTGTCATTGATGAATCGTGGGTGTATTGATTTTTCATTGAGTAATTTGTGTTGGTTACAAAAATAATAAGTGTTGTCGTAGACTGCGATATTAAGTGCTAATAGGGATCGATTCCTTTTAAACTTTACTCGTACTAACTCTTTACTCGTAATATCGAATTTAAAACACAACTAACGCTTCTAAATTGTTAGAGGCAGTGACGATAGCTGTAGAGAAAAGAGCACAATCACGGTTTCTGTTAAACTTTAAGTGTCGTAAGCTACATTTTTTCCCACTTTTGTATAATTTGGAATGGAAAAAGAAAGCCTCTACAAAATATTTCACAAAATTTAGTTATAATATGTCAGAAGTAATAAAATGTAGCGAAGGTTATAATACAAGTACATTTTTTTTACTAGAAACAAAAGAAATCTAACGTGTACATATGTAGGTATAAGAAAACTGAATTTATTAGATGGCAGACAAAATATCTCGAACACAACGTTATAAATGATTTTAGAATATAATTCTACTTCTTAATATAACAATCATGTTTCATAGCGAATTGCTATCAAAAACCAGCAATTTGCAGCTCGTCCTCGCCCGTCAACTGTGTCATATTAGTAAACAGCTGTACAATAATTGATGTGGTTTTTGCGAGACGCGTGTCATGTCGCCGGCGAGTAATTGAAAGTAGGGGCGAGGTCGTGTACGAGCACTTTGAAAAACCATTTACGGAGCATGTTGTTTAATCCTGTGACAATTTAATTATTTTAGATGTGCAACTGAAGATTTAAATAATTATGATAGTGGAGTAAAAAGTCTTACGATTCTTTGAGCAAAATTTCCAGAACTATAATTAATAGGTATATGTATAGAAGTATTTTCTTACACTTTTTTATTGCTCTATCTCTACTGAAAGCGATGTTCATACCTCATGTCCAGAGCGATGATACTTGATGTAATAAAGTGTTTTTTTTAAAACCTAAGTTTTAAATATCGAATAACTCGATATTATGCGTCAAGAAGGCATGCCTTTCACATTTTGTTTAGCGTTGTCTCAAAAACAAAAGTAATGAGCTCATCTTTCGAGCTATTTCTTATAGTTGAAAGCAGTTTTGTCTACAAAGTTAATATGTTATTATAGTCTCAGTTATCTGACGGTTCGACACACAAAGCTAACAAGTTTTCTTCTCTAGTTTCGCGGCGCCTGTCCTAATAGAATGAGTTTTGTGTTTGTCTCAACTTCTTTGGCATTTTACGTCCGGCAACTGCGAACTCTTAAACAAACAGCTGTGTGAAAATGTTCCCATTATTAAGTCCTTAGTTACTTTAAAACTTTCTAAATCTTATTTGTTTTAGCGAAATTACGATACTTGAATGTTATTTAATTGAAGGGTTTTTAATTTTATTGCTGACTTATCTTCTGTTTAAATCTCACGTGATATAAATTTCTGCGAGCTGGTTTACGACACATCATCACTAAAATTAGGATATTTTACCTCGAACCTAAATTCTAAGGCTTAGTTAAATTTAAAATCTAATTGGACGCTATAAAATCTTGCCAAAAGCTAACCGTGAAAACTTCAGAAAATATATATTTTTAACTGGGCGATTTTCATCTATCATAATTAGATGTTTAATAATATTTGACATAGCTATTTTTTGTGAATTTTTATTAAGGATTGGTGCCAGTCACCTAGGGCCTACATGACTCCACCATCAACTGGTATACGACACTTCTTGCAATACATCTAGTGGCAATATCAGTGATCTATTCTCGGCCACATACACGCTCTAAAAATGTGTAATAATTGTATGTACAGTTAATTTCAAACACAAACTTAAACGAGACACTTAGGACCATATTTGGATATTGGATTTTATAAAAGCGAACGTTAAATTTATATAATGTCAATATGTGTGTATTCAGCGCATTCAATCTTTGTTCCTATCGACATCGATAACTGACAAACGCTATCGCAGTAAAGTTTCAAACAATGAGTTGACGTTAATTGGTTTCCGTGAAGTATTCAACTCAAAAGTTCATTTTCTATGCTTCGGCTATGGCTATTGACTGAATACCTGTAAGTGCTAATCATTAGTAATTTATTATACGTCTCGAAATTGACTTCTACGTAGGTATTAGATTAATCACTTTGAATTAACTTCGTTGACTCAAATAATAGCAAAATATATAACCAAATGGAGAATCAATTCTATATAAAGTCTACCACAAATATCTCTCTTCGAAGGTGCATCATCAATAACTTTCGAAAAACTCAGGTTTGTTTAAAGATTAAATACCTACAGTTAAATACAGCTCTCATGCTGGACTGGGAGCAAAAGAAATAGATTGAATGTACCAGCAGCTTCTATTCCCGGGCATACTGTAAAAGTCAGGTAAGGGACCGAAACTTTATGCGCATTTTTGTGAGCTTACACCTGTCACTGCAATAGTCTCTCTCCATCATTATAATACCTCAAAATTTGTTAAATGCGACATCAAACGGTTTTACAGCCTCTGGTGTTCTACCTAACCCATAAGTTATACAAGCGTGAAGTTATGTAGTGCTAAATACAGTCTTATTTAAATTACTATAAGGTCAAAAATGAAAGTATACTTGGTAGCCAAGCCACGCAAGTTTGAATGCTTACGTGAAGATGTAATAGACTTGAGAAACTGCTACGATTTCTTTAACGATTTGGTTACCATCCCCGCTACATGAACGGCGGACATACTTGTGCCTTTGAAAGGTTTTTGTTGACCATAGGATAAGATTTTTTTCTAGCATTCTGTTCCTGAGCTGTGCAAATCTCGTTCATACTAGATTTTGCTACGCCGTAGCAGTCGTAGGCTAAGGCAGATTCTAATAAGTATGAAAAGTAATATATAAAGTTTTTTTTTTTCATTTTATAATGCTCAATTATTCTTATTTTTTATTATTTTATTATTGTACTTGTAAACTTACAATCTTATTACTAAGCCGGCTTAAATAATAACGAATAACAATATTAAAATCCTGACTAGGAACTATACAGAGTGTCCCGTAAATAATGGACTAACGGAAAATTGGAGATACAAGGGGTTGTCTGGAATCCGAATCACTTATATTTTTTTTCCTAGGCGTGCAGAAAATGTATCATAACTTTTTTTAACTTTTTATTTTTGCAGACAGTTAAGAAAAGATTAATCTCTCTAATTATATTTGTAATTTGTGAGGGATTATTGGTAATCTGTGAAAATAAAAACTAAAGCATGTAATTTTTTAAAATCCTAAAATTTATAAACTCATTTTGAAATTAATCTGGTGTAAAAAAAAGTATGGCAGCTTTGGTGAACTTTTTTTCAGAAACAATTACAATTTATACAGATTTCAAAAAGTTTTATACCTTTTACTATGAAACCATACCAAAACCCACTTAGTCTTAAATATAATGATGTATTTCTTATTTTAAGATCTATGAAAAGATGCTGGCTGGATAGAAAATGGAAAACTTTATTTTAAACCAGGCACTTAAAAAAACAGTTCGATTAATTCAAGTAAATAAAAAACAACATATTTTTCATAATTGTTCAAATTGTTCAGTTATCACACATAAACAGTATTCGATTATTCTCAATTTCCGAAAATGCCCACTATTTTTACTGCTCGTGAATACGCAGAAATCTATTTTATTTTCGGTTTATGTGACGGTAATGCTCGGGAGGCCGCACGTAGATATCGTGTGCGGTATCCAAATCGCGAACGCTATCCCGATCATTGAGTTTTTTCCGCGTGTCAGTAAAGCGTATTTGAAGAGTCGAGACCCTGGCGTTACGACCTAGTTGAAGACCTAGACAGGTGGATGAAGATCAGGTAATGATGGAAATTAGACGAGATCCTTCTACTAGCATGCGCCATGTTTCTAGACGCACGGGTATCGCACCCGTATCATGTCCAACGGGTGCAAGCATTGCTGCCAGCGGATTATCAACGTCGCTTAGATTTCTGTAGGGAGATGTGGCGCCGATGCAGATAAGATCCACGATTTTTTGATTCAATTTTGTGGAGTGATGAATCTGGTTTTAAGAGAATGGGCGTCTTTAACATGCACGAGCTCCATGAATGGGCCATCACAAACCTCAGTGCAGTAAAGGAAGACAGTTTTCAGCACCAGTTTGGAGTTAGTTTATAGGCTGGGATACTAAACAGATAAATCATCGAGCCATTTGAACTCCCACCAGGACTGAATGGCGCTCATTATTTAATTTTTTTAAGAGTAGAGCTTGGTAATTTGTTAAACGATGTACCGAGGAAGTTCGCAATAGGATGTGGCTACAGCATGATGGGGCACCCGCTCACTATTCACGGCCAGCAAGAAATCACTTAAACGAGTCATACCCGAACCGATGGATAAGACGCGGTGGTACAATTGCATGGCTACCACGCTCGCGGGTTTAAATCCACTTGATTATTTTCTGTGGGGCTATTTTAAAGAAGCCGTGTATGAAACAGTAAATGACAATGATCCCTCATTACGGGAAAAATTGAACCATGTAGCTAAATTGGTGAAAATAACGGAGTGGCTCTTAGAAGACTGAACAGAAAGGTCCCGTTGCATTCCTGGGCGCAACCTGTGCCAAATTTTAAGATCGTGGAGATTATTCACGCATCAAACCAAAATAACACATTTAAAGTTGAATCAGTAATTTAGGTGTACAAATGAAATAACAAAATGACATTATTGCCATAAATCTCCACAGTTATACAAAATGGCCGTTAGTACTCTCTGCATGTACTTACTCAATCTATCAATAATATGTGTTCCAAACCTAGAGATTTGTCTTTTGTTCTTAGAATGTATAAAAATAACAAAAGCTTAAAAAATATATAATTACTTCGAAGCCTAAGATGATCTTGAAAGGTCAACATAATGTACGGGAGTGTCATTTCACCACTACTACAACCTATCAAAAATATACAATATTTTATGAACTCAGTTTGTTTTTCTATTTTTTTTTATTAAAATCATCTTTTACGTCCAGGCAGAATTCGCAGTAGGTAAAAATTTACAAAATATTTAAAATCAGTATATCTCAAAAACTACTTAGCCTGGGAAAAAAAATTGATGTTGCGGATTCCAGACAACCCCATGTATCTCCAGTTTTCCGTTGGTCCACTATTTATGGGACACCGTGTATAACAATATTTAGAAATTAAAAATTGAGAACATTGATGGAGTCTAACCTTATAGCTAGGGAGTGTACGACAAATGATAGTAACCTGTCACTGTGCTCTTGAGTACTAAAGATATGAAAAAAATATAAAAAAATAAATTTACCCAACCAGCACTTGAACCTAGGTCTACCGAGCTACCGGGCTCTGGCAGATGCCATCGAAATTGGTAGAGTATCCGACCAGCAAGAGGGAGACACAAGTTCGAGTCCCGGATGTTTTACTTAGTATATTTTTTCAGATCTCTTAGTATGAATAGAATTTGTGTTAAAGAGAGACCCCTATCAGAACCTTTTTCTTATCTCATATTTGTGACGATTTCCTGATGTATTTTGGGTAGAAAAATGAAGGCCAAATAAATGAGCGTCTTGTGGGATGCAGTGAGCGCAGAGCCAATTGAGATTTAAGAGATGAAAGATCGGAAATAGAAAGTATCAGTTATTTATAAAGTAAACCTTTTGGTCGCTCATTTCTTGAGACGTTATGACATAATTTACGCGAGTGAACCGCACGTATTTGATAGTTTTATTAATAAATCTTATCATTTTGTTTCAGATTTCACTGAAATGTACGCACAAAATAGAAAATGCCGTCACCGGATAACCTAAAACAAGGTTAGTAAGAACTCATAAAGCTAATGTATGTGTCGTAGGCAACTGGTTAAATTAGCCACTCAATTGGACGCCTAGGCCGATTCAACTGGCTTAAGGACAATTAGTCAAGTCGTTGATGGCAACGTTTAACCAGTTGGCTAAACGTTGTTTAGCGATTTAGTTAAATTGGATATTGTTAAATTTATGATGTTTGTTTAGGGTGTTGTGATTGTATTGAATAGTCGTCCATAAAAGAAGATACTTAATAGTTTTTATATAAAAACCGATATATATTTTTTTAAATATTAAAACATTAAAACGGAACTTATTTTATTATATTTTTGATATTTATATTTACGCGCGAGACGAGCGAGCGGAGCGAGCGTGGGCGGCAGCACCCGGCGATGCGCCACAATGGATTTTATTTCCTTGTAATTGAAATAAATAAAAAAAAAATCTAATAAAAAAAAATTTGCTTGTCTGGTTTTTCCGTCATGACAGATAATTTTACCATGACCTACTTGTTTTATTACTTTATCCAAACCTGTACCAAATTTGAATCACTTGGCTGAATCTTGGTCAGCCATCTTCAAAGGGCTAACTTTGACATGCCAAGTTGTTAAACGTTGAGTGTTTCGTGTTCAATGAACTATCGGCCTAGGCGTCCAATTGAGTGGCTAATTCAACCAGATGACTGCGACATATGTATGAGACCAGAACAACATAAATTTTGATAAACGTAGGGTGATGAAGTCGAGGTATAATAAACAATTATTGATTTGTTCCGTATGAAATTACAGTTTACCATCTCAGTAAATTACCGTCCAAACATACAGCAAAACAACAAAATTAACCAAAATATACCTTACACATTTGAGGTAAATCGGTGCTTGCAGCTTACAGACTACCTGGAGAAATCAGATATTTTACCAGCAGTCCAGTCTGGATTTCGTAAAGGGTTTAGTACTGCTACAGCTTTATCTAAAGTAACAGATGACATTGTATCTGCTAGTGATGAAGGTAGGGGGAGCATACTGGTTCTTCTTGATTTTTCCCGCGCTTTCGATTGTCTAAATTCTACACTATTGTTGGCTAAACTTAAATTTTACGGGGTATCTGAATCATCTCTGGTATGGTTTAAATCTTTTTTAACCGACCGAAAACAGTATGTGATGTTAGAGAGCGACGATGGACATGGTGTAGAATCTCAAATAAAATCTATACACACAGGCACACCGCAAGGCTCCATACTTAGCCCTATTTTATTTACATTATATACTGCAGATCTACCTAGTAAGCTCAAAAATTGTGAAATCCATTTATATGCGGACGACACACAATTGTATTATTCATTTAAACCTATCGATACCGAAGCTGCGATTAAAATAATAAATGAAGATTTATCAATAATACAAAAATGGGCTGACTGTAATAACTTGGTACTAAATCCATCAAAATCTAAATGTATGGCTTTGGGAACAAAATATCAAATCGCACTAATAAAGAGCCATAAACCAGAAATTAAAATTGCAAACATAATTGTGGAACAGACAGCAATCACAAAAAATTTGGGTTTAGTAATGGATGAGGAGCTAAGATTTATTGAGCATATAAACTTAAAAATAAGAAATTCATTTTACAGACTAAAAACTTTATATAGCCTTAGAGAACATCTTTCGGAAAAGGTAAGAGTGCTTCTTGTTGATACGTTAATCCTTTCGAACTTTAACTACTGTGATACGGTATATGGTCCTCGTATTCATGCAAAAACGAGCAAATCAATACAGAGAGTACAAAATGCATGTATTCGTTTTTGTTATAATGTACCAAAAAGATCGCACATTACCCCGTTCTTAAATAAATTTAAAATCTTGAATATGAAATTTCGTAGGAACCTACATTTGGCAACATTAGTACATAAGACAATTTACAAGCAAAGACCAAGCTATCTATATTCTTGTCTTTCTTGGGCAAGTGAAGGTCATATTCTTAATACCAGGAGTAAAAACCTAAAATTATTGTGTATACCGAAACATAACAGCGAGGGGTTTAGAGGTGGTTTTAAATATTCTGCTTCTAAAATATGGAATGACCTTCCCCCACCACTTCATAAGCATATGCCAATTAATACTTTTAAAATGAAATATAAAAAAATACTTTTTGATAAACAACTTAATTTTCTTTTTTAAATACTTTAAATATGCAACAGAGCTAGGCAATAATATTATTGACATCCATTATTGAAATATATTATGTTTAACTCAATGGGTGTAGATACGGAATTGGTTTTCATTTACATTGACATTGCACATACTTACTTATAGGTATCAAATGCTCAGGTTCATGGATGCATATGTATATGTAGTATTATTATTTATTATGGTAGGCACTTCTAATCTATTTACAGAATGAAAATGTTTGTTACGGACCCTAAAGGCCCTTCAGCTTGTCAACCTCAGTGACTCATCCTTCGGTATTTCAGTTCCCGTGAGAATATCAATTATTGATTCATCGATTGATTTGCTGAATTAACTTTTTCATTGGAAGTGTCGCAACCATGTTACCGCGAGTGAAATATAATTTGTAATTTAAATTCATTAATTAATAAGACAGCTCTGCGTGAGGTCAATCGTGGACCCAGAGCTTTAGGTTTAATTAGGCTAAGTTTTATTTTGTAGAATCAGAAATATACCTAGTAATAACTTAACTTACTTGTCTTTTTTAAAACTCTCTACACCGGCTGACACACATAACTGGCGCAGTCGGAAGTAGTCGAAATTAGTAGATCGCGCGTTTCGTGACTGATCGTGAGTCAATGAGTTGACTCCTTCGGCTACAAAAGAACCTGTCGCCCGGTGAAGAGGACACATCGCAGCCCCAGAACCCAGGAGATCCGAAAATCGATCATAAATCTTGGTATCGGAAAAGGCAAAGATGAGGTGTACCAGACTGTAAGTACAGTTTTATTACGTAAATTCGAGGTTTTGGTTGTTTCCATGAATAGGAAATCCTCCTCCATTCCCTGAACTCGATCCTGTAGTTCTCGGTTAGATTAGTTAGTTTAGATAAGTAAATAATTAAAGATTTATAAGTTTTATGTGAACTTAATTGATTATTAGTTGAAGTTTATTAAAGTACTTACATGAAAATTAATGAATTAAGATTTTAGAAAGGATTTTATTCTCGTTAACATTTTTATTTTTAATAAACGAATTTAAGTATTTTCTTTTAAAATAAACTAATTAGGTAAGTGAGTAAGATAAAAATTTCAATTTAACTTTATTTAAAATATATTTTTAGGATATACATTTTAAAAAACTTTTATAATATACTTGGGTAGTTTACTTAATTATTTTTTATCAGACTTTCATTTTATCTCGTTAGGTTGCAAGCGGAATAAACCTTTTATATTTGAATAGTACGTTTTACCTTGAGAATGAATACAATTTAAGAATTGAATTTACTTTTAAATATTTTTACATTTATTGAACATTTCTATATTAAAATTTTATTTTATTTTATTTTATAGTCAAATAATAATTAGTCAAAATTTTTCACCCAAAGGCTAACCGTACTAATCGAGAAGATAAAAAAGGTAGATTTCACCAAAAGTTTGTAGATAATTTAATAAAGATGGAACAAACCCAACCACAACCTATTAATTTGGATGATACTGATAAAATTTGGAAAGCTTTACGATTAGTTCCAGATTTTAATGGTAATTCCAATGTTCTCGTTAGATTTTTAGACATTTGTGATCAAATTGTTTTAACTTTCGTGAACCCTGCCCCTGGCAATGAATTAAATAATGCAGCCGTATTAAACGGAATTTTAAATAAAATTACCGGTCCCGCAGCACGGACCTTAGCAAATAATGGTATTCCCAGAGACTGGAACGGTATCAGAAATGCTCTTATAAATTCATTTTCAGATCATAGAGATGAATCCGCCCTATATACAGACTTATCAATGCTAACACAAGGCGCGGACACAATTCAATTATTTTATGAAAAAGTGCAAAATCTTTTATCTGTTATTATGACTCATGTACAATTACACGAACAGGTACAGACAACTATTGACTCTAAAAGAGAGTTATATAGGAAGTTAGCTCTGCAGTCATTTTTGCGAGGTATACATGAACCACTTGGGTCTCGCCTCAGATGCATGAAACCGGTATCATTAGAACAAGCATTAGAATTTGCGCAAGATGAACTAAACGTTTTATACTTACAAAAGAAAACCAACATGATAAATTTTAGTGCACAAAAACCGATAAGTTTCAATAGAAATAATTTAAGACATAATTTTATCCCAAATAATTTTGGCAGAAATAATTTTAACCGAAATAATCTTAACCCGAATAGTTTTAACCCGAATAACTTTAACTCGAATAGTTTGAACCCAAATAATTGTAACCCAAATAATTTTAACCCAAATAATTTTTACCCAAATAATTTTAATTCAAATAATTTTAAAGGATATCAACGGCAACCAAATCAACAAATTAAACACGATCCTTTTCAAAATGTTTCTCGTACCCAGCAGATGATGAAGGCTTTGCCTCGCTCTGATATGAGTACAGGATTCAAAATACCACCTAGATATCAGCCTCAGGCTAAAGCACAACCCATGAGCGGAGTGAGTAATTTTAGTACCCATCAATTACCTTTTTCTAATAATGCACACCAACAAGTTAACTTTAACCAGACAATTGATGACACCTATGACTATGAAAAATATAACGAAACTAATCAACCTTACGATCCTTATCCCTTGAATCACAATAATCAATTTGAAAACTTCAATCAATCAAATTTATCAAAAATTGAATCGCAATATAGTGCCGATACGGATTTTCAAGAAATTCGCTTTGCGAAATTCCCAGAATAGAACTTAACATACAAACTAAAAGACAACTTCCTTACATACAGATAAAGAACCCTCCAATAAAATTACTGATAGATACAGGCGCTAACCAATCATTCATTAGTCCTAAAATAGTAGACACATTCTTTCAAAACTTACCATTGAATTATGACCCATTCATTGTTACAAATATCCATGCAACTACGAAAAATTATTATTCGATAACCATTCCTAACTTTAGTGAATTTAACGACAGAAGAAATATTAAATTATATGTGTATAAATTTCATAATTATTTCGATGGATTAATTGGCTTAGATTTACTTCAAAAATGGCAAGCAAAAATTGACTTAGCCACGAAAACTTTACATACAACATCAGCTCATAACCCTATTCATTTATATGATTCATCTTCAATTAATTTAGTCGAAACTATTTTACCTGCGCAATCAACTCAGCTTGTTAAGTTCCCAACAAATATTTCAGACGAAAATATAACAATCGAAAATCAACCCATTAGCGACTGTTATATCGCAGATTGTCTATCTACGGCAGAGAATAATCAAATACTTATTCCGGTTGATCACCCTAATAATCATGATGTAAAAGGTAAATTAAACAGCAACGTCGATGCTCTATCTCGCATTGAATTACACAATGAGGAAATAGACTCGGTAATTGTTAATTTAAGCTCTAGTAGTTCATCAGGTAGTTCTCGAACTATTACAGCGCCCGACAGTCGACCAATTATTAGTATCTCTTCTACAGATACCGCACCTTCTGATAGACCTTTGTTTAGTAGCTCTGACACTGATACAGTACCTAATGATGACTCTTGCACTATACATACAAGCCTTGAAAACCCAATATTTGAAATACCTATCTCAGACGAACCCCTTAATAAATTTAAAAGACAATTAATAATTAAATTGACTGACTTACCAACAAACTGTAAACCAAAAATAACTTACCCTTTTGAAACATTCCGAAGAACTTATGTTAGTATAGCTGAACCTAATTTAGAACAAGAAATAATTAATGTCATAAAAAAACATATCGATCCCAAATTGAAAACAGCCATATTAGTAGAACCACTTATTAAAATGTACTCATTAGCACCAATTCTTCAAAAAACATTTGAAAGTTCTTACATAAACCTAGTTTTTGTTAAGTCTGAAATACAAAATATTTCAGATTTCTTAGATCAGCAAGACATACTCAATAAATATCACGAAGGAAAAACAAATCATAGAGGAATTAACGAAACTTATCTCTCCTTATCTAAAAGATATTTTTGGCCAAAACAAAAAGAGTCTATTACTAAATTCATTAACGAATGCCCAACCTGTAACCAAGCAAAGTATGATAGATCGCCATTACGACCTGAATACCAAATAGTTCCTCCACCTTCGAAACCGTTTGAAATAGCACATGCAGATGTTTTGACTATTGAGCAAGAAAAATACCTAACTAATTTATCACAAATTTATTTTTAAATTTATCGCTTACCTTCTTGCACTGCCCCAAACATAGTTAAATCCTTATTAACGTTTTGCACTCATCACGGTTTCCCATTAGTTCTTACAACAGACCAAGGCACAGAGTTCAAAAATCAAGTTGTCTCTGAATTTTTACGACTACATAAAGTTCAGCATCGCTTAACTGCAGCACACTCACCCAATGAAAATGGTTTAATAGAACGTTTCCATAGCACTCTCTTAGAACACTTACGACTTTTAAAGTTACAACGAAAAAACGAATTAATAAGTAATTTGATACCGTACGCACTTATAGCTTATAACAGCTCAATACATAGTTTAACTAAATGTAGACCATACGACTTATTGACTGGACACTTTGACCCAAGAGACCCAACAGACTTAGATTTGACACATAGACTATTACAAAATTACATTCAGGAGCACCGTAAATCAATGGAGACAGTTTATAATATAATTCACGAATCAGCACTTTTAGAACGAAATGCAATAATGACTCGACGTAACCTTGATCGCGAGCCTCAATTAGATTATACGGAAGGACAGGAAGTATTTATAAAAAATCCTTTGGCATCTAGGAAGAAAATTGCACCCCGATACACACGAGATAAAGTTACCACTAATTTTCCCATTCACATATACACTTCTCGAAAACGTGGCCCAATAGCTAAACATCGTATTAAACGAACTAAAACTAAATTAAATAAATCACTATTGTTACAGGACCGTCCTCATAATGACCCTGGCCCAAGTACTAGCAGACATGACAATAAAACTTGACGATTTGACTGATGGACCTGGAATCCTACCCTTTAACCTAGGCCCAACAAAAATGACCTCCCATGAACACATATTTTTACAAGAAATTGATATTAACAAAATTCAAACTCAAATAGGTTTAACAAAAACTCAGCTCGGTAATATTTCAAATAAGATAAATAATACGGATTTCTCATTATTAAAAACTATTTTAATGCACTTATTTCATAAAATTGACGAATTATCTATACAATTTAACACTTTCGAGCCAAAACGCACAAAACGTGGCATTTTCAATCCACTTGGAACCTTCATCAAAAGCATTTCTGGTAACCTAGACAGCAACGATGCTATTAATTTTCAAAACGCCATTAAGATTCTACATCAAAATGATAAAGAAATGAATATTAACTTTAACAAACATATTAGTTTATACAAAGAAATCGTAAATCAGCAAAATCATATTTTAGATAATTTAAATATTAATCAAATTAAGTTAAATAAAGTAGTTCAACAAATAATTAGAAGTAACGATAATCAATCTGAAAATTTTTATAAGAAATTGCAATTTATGCAAATATTAAGTATTATTTCAGAAAATGTTAATGATTTAAGTTTAGAAGTAAGGAAAATTGAAAACTTATTAGCTTTTAGCCACACTAATTCAATGCACCGTTCATTATTAACTATGAAAGATTTAAGTAATATGTTAGAAGAACTAAAATCCTTATATGGATATGATAAAGTTTTAGATATAGATATTAGATACTACTATGATTTAATTAGCTTAGGATATTATTATATAGATGAAAAAATTATTTTAGTTATGAAGTTCCCTATAGTTACATCCTCAACTTATAATTTGTATAGGCTTAGTCCCATTCCCAATAAAAATTCCTTAGTAATTATTCCCACATATCCTTTCATTGCAACCAATTCTTTTGAATACGCGTACATAGAGGCAGAATGTCCGAAGGTCAGCAGCTGGTTCATCTGCCATCAGAAGATAAATCACCAAACTAGAAAAGGTGAAGATTGCATCTACAAATTAATTAAAAATCAAGACATTAGCAAGTCATGTATCAGTACATCTGTAATCCTGGAAAAAGAAGCTCTAATAGAACTAGATAGCCGACACTATATACTATCATTCCCGAAACCTACGAAGGTAGAGTTATCCTGCAACGACGTAGAACATAAGATTATTCAAGGATCATTTTTAGCAACAGTTCCACATAATTGCAAGATCAAAACGCCTGAATTCAGCATTATCAACCTTGATGACAAAGTTCACGGTCATGCCATTGAAATAATGTCGTTCCCAGCATCGAAACCACCCACATCGCAGAAATTCAATTATAATTTAACAACAATTGATTTGAATAAATTGCATACAATTCAAAATCAAGTAACAATGAGCGTTCCTGAAACTTATGAAACATACGACTTCACAAGCATTTATCATACAACGATACCTACCTTTTTGATACTGATGATTATTGCCGCAATCATTGCCTTTACCTACTTCAAACGGCGGGCATCAAACGCAGCATCAGCGACCATTTCTACTGCAGCTCCAGCTTCAACGATAGAAGACCGAAGAGCCGCAACATTTTCTCTCAATGTTCGAAAATAGTTGCTCATCTAGGAGGGGAGGTGTTACGGACCCTAAAGGCCCTTCAGCTTGTCAACCTCAGTGACTCATCCTTCGGTATTTCAGTTCCCGTGAGAATATCAATTATTGATTCATCGATTGATTTGCTGAATTAACTTTTTCATTGGAAGTGTCGCAACCATGTTACCGCGAGTGAAATATAATTTGTAATTTAAATTCATTAATTAATAAGACAGCTCTGCGTGAGGTCAATCGTGGACCCAGAGCTTTAGGTTTAATTAGGCTAAGTTTTATTTTGTAGAATCAGAAATATACCTAGTAATAACTTAACTTACTTGTCTTTTTTAAAACTCTCTACACCGGCTGACACACATAACTTGTTTTTAAATATTTTGTAAGTAAGTTTATTTTAGTTCTATTGTTACAATATCCACAGCCCTTAATATAAATCATTATAATCATATACTTATCCATTTATTTATTTTAATGCGTATGTAAGTATATATATATATATATGTTTATTATATATAAGTATAATTTGTTTCTAGTTGTAAGTTGTTAAGTTTTTTTTTTTTTTTGTTTCTTTGTAATGACTGTTAATGTGACGTGTTCTTTATTGTATATATATATGTATATTTTACTCAAGGTGTAAACTGTAAACCAGCGCTAAAGAGATGCTTGTCGCTCTCAATAGCAATATGCTGAGGTTACACCTACCTCCACAAATGTACCTACTTAGTGTTATTTACATTGTAATCTTACATTGTATTCAAATTGTAATCTACATTTTTGTGGTAATAAATATTTTTCTTTCTTTCTTTCTTTCTTTCTAAATTCGGTCAACGGAGCAGTTTATTATACCTATTAAAATTTATATTTTTTTTGGCTCCATTTAAATTTGAAATCTTTGGGTGTGATTTTATGGAAGAACCAGTGAATGACTCCCTAAATTACATTATGAGGTACGTAGATACATCGAACTTTGTGAAATAATTTTGTTGTAGCGTAAGTTTACTTGGTTGCAAATTTTAAGAAAATAGTTCTCCTTAAACGATGTTGAAGTCATACAGAAGACCAAACAGCTAGGAATCATAATATGACATATCACTAAAATAAAGTAATTTTGAAATAAACTAACCTAACTACTTTCAATTTCTCAGTAAGTGCTAGTGTTGATCTAAATTGAAACTCAGTGGGACGCTTGATAAAAACATATTGCTTGCCACCCGTGACAAATATGGAGAAAGTATTTCTACGTTCATTGTACAAGTACAATACAAGAATGTCTTTATTAAAACGGTATGCTTTCTCTAGGGAACATTCAAACAGTACTAACAAGAGTTAACCATTTTTGCCTTTTGTTCTATTTGGAGCAGGAGAATAAATTTCAGGGTAGTCAGTGGTAGTCAAACGTTCACGGTAGACAAAATTGTATACTATGTAGTATTACTACGACATATTATTTTTTACACGAGTTCCAGCTAGATAATTAAACAAGTATTGTAATAACATTATACATCTCTGGAACCTTATTTATTACTTTTGTTTATGATTTTTATTTCTATGACTAAAACTTTAGGTCTATCCAAATGATTCGAAAGAATATCCAAAGTGTAATAAATTACTACCAACAGTATTCATCTTGAAAAGTCGAGGTTATAAAGTACCAAACTTTAAATTGCAAAGATAGCGTCACTAACTTTTATCTGAGATAGACATTAAGCAAAACTTTTTTGCGTTTTAGCTATAGTCTAAACTCAAAACTGGTCGAAGAATAATTTTTGCTTGGTGGTAGGATCCCTTCTGGGTCCGCCTGGCTAGCGACCACCCTTTATATAAAGTCTGCCGCCAAATGTTACCGCTCCGGCGGTAATGTGTTCCGGCAATATTGTATAAAGAGCCAGTTCCTTCCTAAACCCGTGTGCTTCCATCTTCGACCTCATCGTCACTTACCATCAGGTGAGATTGAGGTCAAACGCGGGTTTAGTCACTTATAAAAAAAATAAAATAAAAAAAAAAAGAATTACTGAATATTAGTTTCCCTGAGCTGGAAGTAACTTTTTTTTAAATTCCAGACAACCACATCAACTACAGGGCCCCAAACTAAGCAGAGGTTGTGATATGGAATACCATGCAGCGAACTGAGGGGGAACCTAGAATATAAATACATATATTGCCACACCTCACGTCTTGTCCCCCCAGCAGGCAAAAAGAGGGCAGGGGGAATGCTTATTTGCGACGATTAATGTTTGTGGAGGAATAGATGATAAGATGGACGAAATATACGAGGTGATGAATGCCAGGAAGATTGACGTGTTAGGTGTGAGTGAGTCGAAAAAGAAAGGTTGTGGAATGTCCACGCATGGCCGACTCTCTGCTTACTGGGCGGGAGTAGAAGAGTTTGAGAGAGGAAGCCAAGGTGTGGGCGTTCTTTTGTCAGAAAGAATGAGTGATTGTGTGAAAGGTTATGAGTATGTGAGTCCCAGGCTCCTGTGGTTGAGACTGAAAGTAGGTTTGACCAGGATTTTTATTCTTTGTCTGTATGCGCCAGATATGTCCAAGCCACAGGCAGTCAGGGAAGAGTTTTGGGACAATGTAAGAGATGTGCTTGGAAGGTGTGAAGATAATGAAAGGATTGTTATGTTAGGCGATTTTAATGGCTGGGTGGGAGTAAAGCGTGATGGGTATGAAAGGGTGTTAGGTAATTTTGGTGACGAAAGAATAAATGATAATGGCACAAGTCTGTTAGATGTATGTTTGGAGAGAAAGCTTGTGGTGACTAACACTATGTTTAGTCACAAAATGATTCATATGTATACATGGCAGAGACAGTCTGAGAGAAGTATGATTGACTTTGTAATAGTGGATGAACGATTGAGAACGAAAGTTAAGGATACGAGAGTGTACCGTGGAGTAAATGTCGGAAGCGACCATTTTCTTGTGGTGTCAAGAATAGCAGGTCTGCTCAAAAAATGGCGACATCGCCCACAGGTACGTATGTCTGGAAGGAAAAGAGTGAAAGTCGAAAATTTGCAAGATGAGACTGTCCGTGAGAAATATAAGTTAGAACTGAAAGAAAGGTTGGAACCGCTATTGAATGATGAAGACTGCGAGATAGAAGAATATTGGAGTAGATTTAAGAATGGTATCGTAGAAACGGCCACCCAAATATGTGGGGTAAGTATGAAGAAGAATGTGAGAAGAGATAAGAACGAGTGGTGGGATGATGAAGTGAAAGGTTGTGTATTAGAAAAGAAGAAAGCGTGGCTAGATCTACTAGCTGTGAGGGGCAGAAATAGAATACGAGATGACTTGAATGATGATGAAAGAGTAGCAAAAGAAAAGTATGATAGATTAAGAAAGACTGTGAAAGATATTGTAAGCAAAAAGAAAGAAGAATGTAAGAACAAGCTTGATAGGAAATTCTCGGAAAACTTTCGAGCCAATTCCAAACTGTTCTGGCACTTAGTCAGAAGAGCCCGAGGGCAGGTTGGAGACTCGAAAGTGGGCGTGTTAAGAGATCAGGATGGGAATATTGTTAGTGAGCATGAAGATATTATGAATCAGTGGAAAGAATATTTCGAGAATTTATTTGAACGAAGTGCGAGTGATGTTTTGGAAAGTAGGCCCTCACCTTCCAGTGGTGTGGCCAATCGTGAAAGTGAGATAAGTATAGAAGAAGTTATGAAAGCAATGGCAGGTTTGAAATTAGGTAAAGCGGCAGGGTATGATCGAATAGATGCCGAAATGCTCAAGGCGGGTGAAAGTGTCACTGCAAACCTGTTGTACCAGCTTTTTAATAAGTGTTGGCGGTCCGGCCGTGTTCCAGGCGACTGGTGCAAGGCCGTTATTGTGCCACTTTATAAAGGAAAGGGGTCACAGCAGGAATGCAAAAACTTCCGTGGCATTAGCCTTTTGAGTATTGTGGGCAAAATGTATGCAAAGATATTAATCGAAAGAGTGATGGATGAAACAGAAAGCAAGATCTGGGATGTGCAAGCGGGATTTCGAAAGGGGATGGGATGCACGGATCAAGTCTTTGCCTTAAGATCAGTAACCGAGAAGGTTCTGGCTAAACACCGAAAGGTTTTCTGCTGCTTCATTGACTTGGAAAAGGCGTATGACAGTGTGATGAGGAATGAACTTTGGTCAACACTATCCGAGTTTGGGGTGGACAGTGATTTGATACGGGCACTCAAATCCTTATATAAGGACTCGAGTGCTTGTGTCAGGTTGAATGATGACTACACAGAATGGTTTAGCATCGATCGCGGTGTTAGACAGGGCTGCGTAGCGTCTCCATGGCTGTTCAACCTATTCATGGATAGCTGTTTGAAAGATCTGAAAGAGTCTGAATGGGGTTTAAAAATGAATGAGACAGAGGTCAAAACTCTGCTTTACGCCGACGACCAGGTCCTACTTGCATCGTCTGCGTCGGAATTGCAACAAATGGTCACTGTGATGCATGAGTCGTTTAAAAGAAAAGGTGTGAAAGTGAATGTTGGAAAGACAAAAGTCATGGTTATGGAGAGGAATGAAGATATGACGGAATGCAATATTATGATAGGGGACGAAAAAGTGGAACAAGTGAAAGAGTTTGTATACTTGGGGTCCTTGTTTACAAGAGATGGGAAGTGTGAAGGTGATATTGAAAGGAGAGTAAAAGCAGGAAATTGTATTAATGGCGCCATATACTCGATAATGGCAAGCAAAACTATACCAAATAAGGCTCGTCTTGTTGTACTTGAGGGAGTTTTGGCGCCAACGCTTATGTATGGTAGTGAATCTTGGGTGTGGCAGAAGAGACATGAAAGCAAGATTAATGCTGTGGAGATGAGAGCGTTGAGAAGCATTTGTGGAGTGAAATTGAGTGATAGGGTGCGCAATAGTGAAATAAGAAAGAGATGCGGATTGAAAGAAGATGTAGTGACTAAGATTGAAAAGGGTATGCTACGGTGGTTTGGACATTTGGAAAGGATGAGTGAAAGTAGATTTACGAAAGAGGTTTACAGAGCAAGAATGGATGTTGTTGTCGGAAGGGGCCGCCCTAGGCGAACGTACGCCGATCAAATTGGCGACGTTCTTAAAAAGGGCCTAGTTAAAAGTACCCGTAACCGGCGATCATGTATGAAAAGATTAATGAACGTTGAGGAAGCGAAAGAGGTATGTCTGGATCGAAGCAATTGGTGTTCCTTTGTCTCTGCCTACCCCAAAGGGAGACAGGCGTGAGGTTATGTATGTATGTATATAGGTAGATAAACGCCCAGACCCGGAACTTTTTTTTTTGTTCCGTGTTATTGTTTTGTGTGTTGAACCCGCGACCACTGGCGCCTGAGGCAGACAGTGTTACCCCATCGCCAAAGTGGTCATCGACTTGGGGAACATCAAAGTTAATTTATGGTCACTTGCTGTACGTAGCGTATGTTGATAGGTCATATAAAGATTTATGAACTTTATAACCACTTTGACATCGCGGTAGGTACAACCTTGTTGCTTATTTCAGGTTTGTTTTTTTTTTTTAATAGAAAGTATTTTAAATGTACTGGCACGGGACGTACTGTACGTACTATGCCCAACGCCGCTAGTTCCCGTGTAAGGCCAGGTGTTCATTGGTTAAGAATCATTGTTACGGCCTACTTATGGCATTATGTTGAGCTACAGCCATTTTGGCGAATTGCTTGTTCATACCTTTTCCTTTATATCTGTCGCAGGGATTTTGTCAGAGACTTGATATTATAATTTCACTAGTGAGATTATAATCACACGGATTATTAACGACCGGTTACTATAATTTCACGGTCTCTTTTCAGTGATATTGTAATTTCATGGGGCTGCAACAGTGATATTATAATAACCCTAGGCGTATTATGATTCTTACCAATTGTGGTCCAATCTGATAAAACAAAAAAGTCGGAAAATGTTAGGCTGTATTTATTGTATTCGCGAGCCGAGCGAGCAAAGCGAGCGTGGTGCGGCAGTACCCGGAAAAGTATCATTATTGAAATTTTATTATATGTTAAGTATGTACAATTTTTTTTAAATAATTCAATATTATTCAATTTATATTTTTTATCGTGTAAGTTACTCAACTATAGAGACTTTTATTTTTGCATAACTTCATTATCACATAATCTTAAAATATCAATTTCACTGTATCGGTGTAATGAAATTATAATGTCACTAAAACAAGGCCGTTATATTGTAAGAAATATAACGCATTGACAAAAACCCGTGTTTTTGTAATGTCACTAGTGAGTTTATAATATTACGGCTTTTATAATATTCCGGCGACATATCTTCTTTAATCTTCCAAAAACAATAATTAAATCAGTTTACTTAAATGCTCGTGTAACCTTAATGTAACATAAAAAAGTAGACATCAATAAAAGGTATTTTGTGATAGCCATCAAACTAACATGCGATCATCAATATTTTAGTAGCCATAGAAAAAACATCTGTGCGCTGCTGATACTCGTAGTACACTGCAACAAGTTTTATCCGTTTGTTCCAGGTTGTGTACTGCCTGTGTTCAAAATTTCATCATTATTGACCTTGTGAAAGAAAAACAAACATCCATTCACACAAAGTTTCAGATATATGTCATAATAATATTGCATTGTCATGCGCTTTAAACATGCATACCAAATTTTAGTTCAATCGGAAACCTGGAAGTGGATCAAATTTAACTTGTAATATTTAATAAGGGCGTGAAGCTTAATAAGGGCTTTCAAAAATAGTTATTTAACATATTTTCTAACATACAAATTTTGTTATAAAACAGGCTTCATTCTATTATCAGCCCTGTGAAGATCTTTTCAAGTTCGGATTTCTTTCATAAGTTGCAATGTCATAGTTCAGTAATATTGATTGATACTAAAACAAGGTGGCGTTTTTCATAAAACGTAATTCTTTCGACGATTGACAGACTTTATGTTGAAAAATTCAAAATGTATGCTGAATAATATGAATTCTACATATAGTCTGTCAAATGTCTGATCTCGTACTATTGTACGACGAACTTTAGCCCAGCCCATACTTATAGGCCATTTTTTTCGTCACATATCGAAACGTAAGAATATCTCATCAATGACCGATTACTGAAAACGATAATTTTGAAGACATGACAACAGTAGGCAGTAAACAATGGGAGCACCTGAAAATGTCGCAGTCTCGCGCTCCAGTGACTTAACGCTAAAAATAATATTGGCACCGTTCCCTTATTTATTTATGGTGTTTATCTGGTTACAGCAAAAAGCAATAATGGACAATCGTAAAACTAGAAAACCTTGTACACAGTTATATATCGCTCTTGTATAACGTTGTATAATAAAATCTCATGATACCAATAAATCTCGGAGCGGCAGTAAATTCACTTTTAAAATTACCTTCGTCGTTTATTGCCTAAATTACGAAGTGTAAATCATGTTTAGCGCATAACTTTTATTACTTGTAAATTACAATTCAATATTATTGAATCTTTCAAAATATTTGAAACTTAATATTAGATTTAGTCCGAGCTTGAGCTGAACTTCAAAGTCGTATATGTGGAGTTAGGGAGTGTCGTATATTCAACCGCTTTTTACTTCATACTTAGTCGTGACTCATTTAAAGTGGCTCAGGTACTTTTAACTTTACTTCGACAAATGAAGCCAACTTTGTGACACACATCTGTGAGCCATTTTAGAACGTGATTTAATGAAAGTAAATAGGAATCCCATGCATCATTTAAATAAAGGTGTAGATAGGAGTCAACTTAAGTTAAAAAAAAAACTTTTAAATTCGTCCGTTAAATTTTAAAAGTTAACGCATTTATTTAAAACAAACAATTTCTTCAGTTTTTAAGTTAGAAGTACAAGTAAAAATTTCTTGATAAAACCTAAGATTTAGATTATTTTTTCAAATCCAACCGTAGTATCGATAAACATCTTATAAATCATGTAAACTTATATTAATGACTTAATTCGGGGCTTAATTGCGTTACAACATTGTAATTTATTTATTTCCCTCGACTCTCTCTTTCTGATGAGTGTTGAGGATATGTTTTGACCGAGTAGCAACGATCGTGGTCACGAGAAATTAATCTCAGTTTATGTTTACAAAGTAACTTTGATTATACAATTTATATTGTACGTATGTCACAAAATGTTATGTTAACAAAAAGTCGAAAAAACTCGCTCTAAGATGCTTAGATTCCTCAAGACATTCCCATTATTATTTCCACTACCTACACCATATATTAATTATTTCCTCAATACAAATAAAACCTCTATTTAACATTTATATGAAAGCCGTCCGATTGAGTTATGAGCAACAGCCAAGCGCGGCATTTGTGTTACCGATTCATTGACTCGGTATCTCTGTATTGTTATTAAAATTCCGAAAATACAATAGGTGACCAAAGATTCATTCCCCTAGAAAAATGGCCCAAAACGCAGACGGACGCCCGGTCTAATTGGATTCCTTTGTGGAGGGTGGTGATAATACTGCCTCTGAAAGATTGTGTGGTTGGCTTAATATATCGTTTAGTTAACATTGAAAAATACCAACGTTTTCTTTTCAACCGACTTCCAAAAAAGGAGGAAGTTCTCAATTCGTCCGGATGTTTTTTTTGTGTCTTTGTTACACGATATTTCAAACAATTATGAATCGATTTTGAAAATTCTTGTTTCATATGATAGAGGATACTTCATAATTGGTTTTATACAAATTTCATCGAAATCGGTTGAGTACTTCATTGAAAATTTCAATTTTTTTAAAGAATATGTATGATTTCGGAGAATTTACCTTGATGACATTATAGTTGTTCGATATTTAGAGCTTAAACGTGTGACTTTTGAATACACTACCCGATTTTTAACATGGACTACAAATGTAAATAAAGCGTCAGTAAAATAACTATTGTGATTAAAAATACAAAAATATTTTATTAACAAAACTGCACTAACTGAAGCTGCAGGGAAAATTAAAGCCTTGAACAAAAAGAAGCAGCCATGTCCGAATAATTTTAGAAAAGTGCATTTTCCATACTGGCTGGGAACCAAACTCTAGACCTCTCATACTAGAGTTGTTCACACACCAATGTACCAGTAAAGCCGTTTCTTTTAGAGCAATATAGCCAAACTGGCGAAATGCAAGGAATTTGTAATTTCGTTGGACGCGGGCGAGTCGCCGTGATTGTATAGCGCTGGCTTCTATTGTCAAAGCAGAGTTTGAATCCCAATTGCTCCAACTTTTCTGCAAATTCTGAAATTATTATTCTACCTTAAACGCTATTACGTCAAATTGTTTAAAGATATTTATGCTTTTATTTATTTCTTACCGGACTGCGGCACGCAAAGGAGGATTATGTTTTCAGCACGTATGTATGTATGTATGTCTGTTTCTTGTTCCCTGATTTCTACTGAACTGCCGGATGGATTTAAACAAATGAGAAAAGATTCGTATTAACTGCGCGACTAACATTTGATTCATGTAATTTCAAGATGGCGTCTTAAAAAAAAACATTCAAATAATTTCTGATTTCAACAATATAGGTATCAAATGCAAGCTAACAGTCAGCCTTTTCTAAATATATATACATTATACTGCTTACAATTAACCATATTCACAGAAACACTAAAAATTTAAAAGTATTTTTAAGATTAATGGTTTTTATTTTGTTGAAGGTAACTTCGTAATGAACAGTCGTATAATACCTAAAGTTACTGAACTGTCTGAGACTTTTTCACCATACACAGTCTTATTATCAAGTTGGGTTTCACTATTTCTATGGTTGGTTTCATAAATATGACGGTTTTATATTCCAACACAGTATAGGTACATTGTGATACCCGTGAACCCATTTAAACTGTCTATGTGTAAGAGCATTATCATCATCTTCAATAAACGGGCAAAAAATATTGAAAGAAAAGTATTTTTTTATTTATTTGTAAGTACAATCAATTGTACAATGCATTCAAACTAAAAAGCAGGAAATAAAAAAGTAATTACAAAAACTAAAAACCCGACTGCGGAATACAGTAAGTTCAAACTAAAAAGCGAAAAACAAGCACTTACGACTATAAGAGCTTTTAAATTGTGTTTGTAATAAAAATAGTAGCAGCAGCTACAAGCTAATTATTAAAGTACGTATACTTTTTGTGAATCTTTGCTAATATAATGCGTACTTAAACAAACATGTCTGTGAGCCTATAGCATATTTGTGCTTGAAGCTTGTCCCCGCCTGCTTCCATGCTGGACTGGGAGCGAAAGAAAAACGTAGAATGTGCCAGCTGCTTCTCTTCCCGGGCATACTGTAAAAGTCATTTAAGGGACTGAGGTTTTAAAGGCGTTTTTGTGGGCGATAGGCTGACCCCCTGTCACTACAATAGTCTCTCTCCATCTTTATAATACTTCCAAATTTGTCAAACGTGACATCAGATGGTCTTGTAACCTCTGGTGTTCTGTCTACCCCATAAGGGATACAGGCGTGACGTTATGTATGTACAATTTAAAAGCTATTATAGTCTTATGTGCTTGTTTCGCGCTTTTTAGTTTGAGCTTACTGTATTCCGCAGTCCGGTTTTAAGTTTTTGAAATTACTTTTTTATTAATTTATTTTGAACTGATTCCAAATTTTATTTGGTTCAAACACATGTTAATGAGTAAAAATAAACATTTATTTCCGTTGGGTCCCACTTTTTTGATCCCATTTTTTAGTTAGTTCCGTTGGGTCCCATTTTTTATTTCCGTTGAATCCCATGTTAAATATATGTACAGGTAACGACACAAGTCCAAAAAGTTTTTAAATTTAAAAAATTAAATATAAAGCTACTTATGAAACTAAGCTATCCCATCAACCTGTTCTAATATAATTCGAGTTTAAAGGTATCGATTTGAGGTTAAATTAAAAGTATCTTAGAGTTTATTACTTTTTAAAAATAAAAATATTGAATTCTATCATTTGCGTTATGTTTACTTTCGTTGCTTTGTATAGTTTATAATTTCAACCTTCGAACCACATTTACAAATTCTTCGTTGTCTAGCCAAAACTCAACCATATATTTTTTTAACTATACAGATGACAAATTTGGAGGTAGGTGTTATAATGATGGAGACTATTGCAATGACAGGGGGTCAGCCTATCGCCTACAAATCGCCAATTAAACCTCCGTCCCTTAAGTGACTTTTACAGTATCCCCGGGAAGAGAAGCAGCTGGAACATTCTATTTTATTCTTTCTCTCCCAGTCCAGCATGGAAGGATTATGAATGTGAAACGTGACATCAGATGTTCTTATAACCTCTGGTGTTCTGCCTACACCATAAGCGATACAGGCGTGAAGTTATGTATGTTATGTATGTATGTACAGGGTGACTAGTGGGTCACTTTTGAAATTTAAGGACATAATAGTTTAAATCCTACATGGAGAAAAAAATATTATAAAAAATAAATATTTATTATTTACTGAGAAAACTTAACCGAAAGTTAAAGAATTGATTACGCAATGCATAGATACACTAGCATTGGCAGCGATTCGCGTACCAGGTCTCGTGCCGTGAATAACTTAGATGTACCTACGTAAAGTTAGTAGTAACAAAACTTTATTTATTTATAGAGAATTCTAGTGAAAAATGAAGTGCCTATTTTTATTATATAATTATGACCAGAATCGAGTACAGAATACCTCTTTCAGTATCTCAAATTTGTCACCAGTCACTCTGTGTATTTGAGGGTTTATCGGGCAATCGTATTTTATACAGGGTGGAACATTTAGACCGGTCAGTATGGGAAACTCGGAAACTGAAAAACATACGAAGATCTGTTGTTTGCAACCACGTCATCGCTTTTACTTAAAAGATAAATTCATTCATAAGTATATTCACAAAAAAAATGTAATCAGCTCGGGAATCGACGCCGAAACTTTTGAAAAATAAAATAAACATTAAACTTCAATTTGTGTATCAAAATGTCGAGTTCATCGTTTGTCATTTGGTGCCTCTATTACGGTAAACGGTTATCGAAACATCCCGAATTTATTAGATCAAACACCAACCGTTTCATTATAAATCGAAATGGTATATTTCTATAAGGATATCTTTCGCGGTGCTAATGTTATGTTTTTATGGTTCAAAAACAATATTACGATACGCTTTGGTTGTCATAAAATCACCATGTTGTATTATCACAAATACTAAAATCAAAATCACAGAAACAAAAGAATAAAAGTTTGAAAATGGAATAACTAATTATACAAAAAAAATACAGGGAATTTGCTTATTAGTACATAATTCTCTAAGGAGTTAAAGTAACTAGTGGCTATACCAGCATATTGTGAGCAATAAGAAGCACAAATTTGACGCCTATACATAATTAAGTATGAGGGCATTCGAAAATTTCAAGACAACCAGGAGGTTTTCAAATAAACTCTAAAATTAAAATCAATAATGTTTCAGTTCCACCTATGAGTGTCAGTGAAATAAAGTTACATATGACCTACTATACTATACAATAATAACCTCTAATGAATAATGCTCTAATAAACTAGCACCATGTATACAGCCAGCCGCAAAATAACACGGAAAATTCAGGATACGGCAGGAATTTAATCTAATAGAAATTCATCTTTTTGCATACAACATATCGTACATCAACCAACACTTTTGTATAAGTACCTAGATAATTATATTACTTCAAGCTTGATATGTCTTGATCAAATACATTCTTTCAATTTTTAAACCCATTTGTTTGTAATAGTACCTGTATTCACATTTCTTTAGAATTTGGGATCGAATGGTTATATTTACTTTGAGTAAAAAGTGGGATCCAAAAGTGGGACCTAACGGCAATAAATAGAACTAGTGAGGGCTTAATTGCTGCGACATAAGTTTATTTATTTACCGCGACGTTTGGCCAAGTCGCAGTATTAATAATACCGCAGTTAAATGGTATCGTGGTACGCTCATAAATAACAAGCGAGCCAGGAGTTTTCTCGAAGAAATGCATTTGTATTGCAATCTTATCATATATTAAATTACATTACCAAACACAATCTCATTAATTTGGTAACCATTTTAATTAAAATTATCTTACTATTATTATTAATGTGTGAGTTTAGATGTATGGGTGTTTGTTCCTCAATCACGGCAGAACGAATTTCGATGAAATTTGGCATAGTGATAGTGTAGAGTCTGGAATAGCACATAGGAATTGCATTAGAAATTGCGCGGGTAAAACCGTGCGAAACAGCTAGTAAATAAATGAAATTGAACTGACAAGCAACATTAATAAGTTTTAAAATGAATCGATAATTTAATTAGTATGTCGTTGAGAAGTCGGGGCTCAGTGGCTCCTTATCAATCAATAAAGTAGGTTAAGTAATGCTCAGCGCGATCGGTACTTGGATGGGTGACCGCCGACCATTCATTTCTCACGGCAACTTCCGTGTTTCGGAGGAGACAGCAGTCGGTCCCGGGTGCTGTATACTTGTATACAGTGGCGTAAGATACTAGAAATAAGTACAAGCTAGCCGGCTATGATAGTAGACTTCATAAAGTCACTAACTCATTTATGGGTCAATGCATACGTTTTTATAATAAGGTTCCCACAAATATTCAAGACTTACCACTTGATAAATTTAAAGATTAATAGTTTCTACAAAAATTGTGTAGTAAAGGCTTTTATACAATTTCTGAATATATGGACGATAAAAGTCCTTGGTTGTAAATTGTTTTTCAAATATTCTCAATCTCCAACTCCATCTCCAACACCATCTCCATTTCCTTCTCATCCAACGCCATCTCCATCTCCTTTTTATCCATACAACAGCAAGAACGTCATGCTCCCTCAGGCGGCATGGCTAGCGGTAGCGTCGGGTGTCGGGTCACCCTCTTCCCTAAAATATAGTTGAGGAGAGTGATGGCTGGTGCTTGCGTTATACTCGTGAACGGGTGCTGCTAGCGGTGCCAGGTCGTTTTGCTGAAGACTTTATGACTATGTTACTTTTTTGAATTTGACTCTGACTTCCCCATCTCCATCCCATTCCCCCATGTTCACGTCCGTGTCAGTGTCCAGTCTCTGTCCACGACTATCCTCATCTCCATCCACATTATCTGTAATATCTCTCACCTCTATCGCTACATCTATCTACTTCTATCTTTACCTCTATATCTATGTCTATATTTCTGTCTAGTACTTGATTGCCTAATGTATAAATATAATAGTAGACTCCAGAAGATCACCAACTCGTTCATGGGTCAATGTGTACGCTTTTATAATAAAACTCCAAAATATTTAAGATTAACCCTTCGATAGATTTAAGGATAAGCATAAAGTTTTATTATAAGATATCCGGATGCAAGAAGATTGTAAATTGTTGTTGTTGTTATTGTGTATTTTTAAAAGATGATTGCTGTTGAGTTTCTTGCAACTTCTTCTCAACAGATCGACTTTCCGAAGTGGTGGTAGATTCAGTTCAATTTGTAAATTGTGACTTATTTCAAATGTATTTAAATACTTACGAAATAAAGATTCTTTTGACTTTGACTTTGACTTTAAGGGTTTGTTAGAAGCCATTTCGGCGCCCTGAACCTTCACCAACCAGTACTGGGCCAGCTTGGTGGATTACGGCCTAATCCTCCTCGTCACCCAGAGGAGAGACTCATAGCCCTGCAGTGGGCTCATTACAAAGAGTTGTGATGATGACTAATGTGACATTTAATTGCATATTTACTTTCTACATATACATAACTTCACGCCTGTATCCCTACCGGCAGAACATCAGAGGTTATAAAACCATCCGATGTTACGTTTGACAAATTTGGGGGTATTATTTTGATGGAGAGAGACAGGAGTGACAGATTGCAGTGACAGGAGGTCAGCCTATCGCCCACAAAAACGCCAATAAAACCACCGTCCTTGAACTGTCTTTTACAGTATGCCCGGGAAGAGAATCAGCTGGCACATTCTATGTTTTTCTTTCGCTCCCAGTCCAGCGTGGAAGCAATTTACTTTCTAAGTATCTTTAAATAAAACTGACATTTAATAAAAATAATGAAGATCAATATCAAAGATAATTTTTGAAAACAGTTTTTTTTTTATAAATTTTCTAGCAAAAAATAAAAACAAGTGAAATTTTATTTCAAAAATCTTCTTTTCCTAAGTTGCCCAATTTTCATTACCATAAAAGGTATAATGGAATCGCTGTAATCCAGACACTGACACATTCCTCGAAAATCTTGATGGTCAGGCCCGGCTTTGAATTCATTAACCCGTCAGTAGCCTAATCTGTTTAATCCGATGACACCTTTTTGTTTTAAATTATAAGTCGGTGACCGAGCGGGTTTCATTATGGTAATTGCCGTCCCTTTCTGGACTTCAGCTGCCCAAGATTACATCTAAATACGTTTATATATTATCAGCGTTTCATAAAAAGCCTTTCTATACACGAAGAGAGAAATTTCCTTAAGCCCGTGAGCTCATCTTCACTTACCACCAGGTGAGGTTGAGCTCAAACATGGGCTTAGTTTTAATTAATGAAAATCGGTTAAATAAAAAAACCCCCAGACAATCACACCAACTACATGGCCCCAAACTAAGCAGAGCTTGTGTTATGAGATACCATGTAGCGCACTAGGGGGGAACCTAGAATATAAATACATCTATACTAATATATAAAGCTGAAGAGTTTGTTTTTTTGTTTCTTTGTTTGAACGCACTAATCTCAGAAACTACAAGTGGGATTTGAGAAATTCTTTTTGCATTTGATAGCCCAACTCTTGAGGAAGGTTATAGGCTATATTTTATTTCGAAATTCTTACGGGATCAAAAGTTACGCGGGTAAAACCGCGCGCGGTGGCTAGTATATAGATAAACATATTTTTTTTTTGTTCCTGGCGTCTGAGGCACACCGTGTTAACCCATCCGTATAGTTGGCATATTTTGTTGTCAATCTTAATTCTGTCACCGAGTAGTATTTAACTATGTCAGTTTATAATTTTCCTGCTATATAAAAATCTAATGACCAGTTAAACAATAAACAATCTAACATAAGTTACATTAAACCTAATGGGTTGCACAACGACAGCTTTAACTCGATTTTGGTACAGTGAACAGTCCTCCATTTTGGAAGAGGCATCTGTTATGAAATGGATATTTAAGAGCGGAAGCAAGGTTTTGGGTAACATCGCAGATTACCACAGATGATATTTTGTTAACTTTTTCATTTATTACATCAAATAGAATGGTACGAAACAAGATCTTCAGAAGTTTTCGAGATTCATAAAATAAAATAAAAAACATTATTAACCGGATAAAATCACGTCATTTTGACATGACATTTCGGTGTCTTGACAGATCACCGTGGTCATGAGGAACTAGGTTGACTTCAGGTTGACAGTTATAAAGCTATTAATCATCACCGCCATCTGTGTCTCATCATGGTAATGAGTTTATCATGAACTCTATGCACTATTTATTTATTTACACTTCAGTATACAGTACAGACAGTAAATGAGAAAAAAAAAACAGTGTGTTGAGTAAGGACTACTAGGCGGTCTTATCGCTGACGAGCGATTTCTTCAGACAACCATGCTTGTGGAAACGACATAAAAATAATGTGTTAACAAATTCTTAATACTTAATAAAATTACAAATCACACAACATTAAAAAATCACAAAACATTAAAAATGAAAAACTTAACGAGTAAAACAAACAAAATGCTAATTATTGCATTATACCTAATTAAACATAAACCCTAAATATATAAAATTACTATAACAAATAACTACACTATATCAAACAAAATAAAAAATATATTTTATTATATTTTATTTACGCAATCATATCATTTTTTATTTTATTAATCTTATAACAATTGCAGCCAATAAAATGTCAACGTAACCTATAAACGTGGGTCTAACTAAAATATCTTCAAATGGATTAATGGATTCATGTCGGTGTCAATATTTATCTCTGCAAGTATATTTATATTTGTTATCACTTTGATAACTACTCATAAAAAACCCAAACTGTTACACAAAACATACATACAATATATCTCTAATATGATATTAGAGCACACTGGACCAAAACTGACCTAGCTGGAAATCTCACTTGGGACTTTTTGCCAGACAATTACTACTCGAGAATATACGCAGGGTGACTGGTGGGTCACTTTCGAATTTCCAGGACGTGATAGTTTGAGATCTTACATGAAGAGAAAAAATTAATATTAATTATTTACTGAGTATTCTTAACCGAAAGTTAAAGAATTCATTAAGCAACGCATGGTTAAATAAGCGTAATACAATAGATACTTGACAGGTGGGTGGCGTGTGGCGGGAACACCACAGTGTGCGTGTTGAATGAGGCGGCGCATCGGGAAAAGTGTAGTAATGTCTCTTTAGTTATTTATGGGGAATTCTAGTGAAAAATTAAGTACCTATTTTTATTACATAAATATGATCAGAATCGAGTACAGAGGGCTCACCTTCAATATCTAAAATTTGTCACCAATCACCCTGTATATTAGTGATAACTTAATATTAAGTGATCAGCGGGGCTAGCATGCTACCGTCGACAACGATAAATCGGGCCTTTTATCGATATTTTCTTAGAATATGGTATTTATTAGGATTATGACATATTTGGTTCTGTGGTCTTAATCATGGTATCAAATCAAGTAATTCTATCTATTATGGTGCGCTATATTAACTTACATAATAGGATAAATTAACAAAATAATATTTATTTTGTCGATTCGAGTATTTATCGATGTGAGCATGCTAGCCCTGCAGGAAATACACAAGCTTTGTTGGAAATTACAATGTTTCATGCACTAACAACGATTTATATATTAATCATTCTCGGGTGACCCACACCGGCTGTTTCCTAATGGGACCTTTGACATATCGACGTTGTTAATGAAGTCTCATGCTTTATACGAGTATGTTTATTAACTATTTGTATAAGATTTTGACTACAGTTTCTTCCATGCTGGACTGGCTGGAAGCGAAAGAAAAACAGAATGTGCCAGCTGCTTCTCTTCCCGGGCATACTGTAAAAGTTAGTTAAGGGACAGAGGTTTTATTGACGTTTTTGTCTCTCCATCATTTTATACCTCCCAATTTGGTCAAACGTGACATCAGATGGTTTATAGCCTCTGGTGTTCTGCCTTCCCCATAAGGGATACAGGCGTGAAGTTATGTATGTATGTAAGTTTTTGCTCCAGCTCATCTGATGGAAAGTGATGGTTAATATTTAGCACGTCTATCTATGAGGTGCCTATTCACATACTCCACGTAAGAATGGTCAGGCAAAAGTGTTTTAATTTAAAATTATGAAGCGTAAAGACAACATTAATACCTATGTCCTATATTTAAATTATTGGCTATAGTAATTATTTTATCAAGTCAAGTCATTTTTAACAAAATCTTTAAAATTAGTCTTAATTAGTGCTACTAATCTAATAACCCTGCTTGGTGGTACTGGCTGTAAGTGTCTAAGCAATCTGTCACCTTATACCATCGCCCCGGTTGATGCAGTTTGATAATGTAGGTATAAGAGTTAGTTCCCTCGTATTTTCTACCTCATTTTCGACCTCAACCTCACTTTTCAACCGACTTCTAAAAGGAGCAGGATCTCAATCCGTGTGTATGTTTTTTTTTAAATTTGTATCCTTGTTACACGATTTTTTAGACAATTATTAATCGATGTTAAATATTCTTGATTTATACGATAGAGGATACCTAGTTCAGAATTGGTCCCATATAACTTTTATCGAAATCGATTGAGCACTTTAAAATTGAATAATTTGAAATTTTTTAAAATTTTTAAATTGACCTTATACTTCAGCTAAAGTTATGAATTCTAGTCGGTTTTTTGATGCTCTGCATGTGTTGATTATCATTAGATGAGATTTGAATAGGGGATTTAATCAGTGATACATTAAACAAATAAACCTTATTCTGGAACACAGCCGGGTAAAACCACAGTGAGCAGGTAGCTTATAACAATTTAAGAAAGAGAAGGATATTGTCTTTATTTTATCTCTTACATTTGTCAAATGGTACATGTACAAATGGCTGGCATTCGAGGACGAGTGCGTGACGTGTACTCAGATAATAAACTGGTGAACGTATGAGGGGTCCTGGCCGTTGTCTCCGAATTTATCACTTTGTTGGAATGCTTCTAACTTATGACTTCTAGTTTTTTTCGGAATGTAGGTTTTAGTATACGTATGATATAATATGATTTATTTTTACATAATACTTTCTCTTTGGTATATAAGCTTACATCAATATAACAGTCGTATCAATAAAGTCTGTGTCTAGTAAACTACCTATATCGAAAATAATACCGATAGAATGTTTTCTTGAAAAGCATTAGGAAACAATGTTTGAAGAGGCTAATGTTCTCGCGATAGCATAAGAAAGGTCGGGGAAGTGATTGATGAACCACCGAACCACAGACTGATGTGTAGATGTTTTTAGCAGCCCATTACACTTCTACAGACGGCTTTCTTGATACTACATTAGGCTGAAAAATTCAAGGATCACAATGTATGAATCCAAATAGCTTTTTCAAGTTTTTCAACTTGATTTTAGTTTATAAATAATAGAATAGAGATAGTAATTACGTAATCGTCGGCATTATTAGCCATAAGTCATTAGGTTCGTGTGTTTCCGTAACTTATAAGCTTGCTAACTCTACGCGCGCATTCTATTTAGCTTCCGTCAAACTTATACATAAGACGATGGTGGCGCGTTAATGCTGCACAGTAATAAGAACCAAACTCTCGACCATTTTAAGCTCATTTTCTAATAAACCGGTATTTGAATAGATATATTTTGTATGGAGATTTAATTTTACATAGTAACCTTAAGTGGTCTATGTTCATAGGTCGCACCTGGTTGGAGACTATGGTAGAGCTTCCATCGGCTGTTGAAGATGAAGCCTACAATGCACAATGCGTAAGTGTCCTCCGAACTATTATAAACAAACATTTGATGGGATACCCTTCAATGGAATTTTCTTTAATCAAAGAAGATCAACCAATCGTTCATGGTCACGTTTATGACCGTTTATGACCACCTGATAAAGTGATGTGTGAGGGTCTATTTACAAGATATCTGAATGTTATCTATACCTATTATAAAATCAACATAGCCTTACATAAGCCTCAACATACATTACCAACATAAACTTACCTTCTGCCTAGCATTCTCCCTGTTAATAAATCTGGGGCCAAATTTTATCACATCTGTTATCAGATATTTGTTCCTAAAATATTATAAAAAGCCTCACTCTATTGAGAACATACCCGTAGTCATTGCCATAAATTTATATGTAATTTCTAATATCTTCAAACTTCGAAAGCACTTATTTCTTATAGCAACAGCATTATGATTACTCGACCTTACTGTCCCATGTCAATGATCCAGGATCCTATATGTGAACTGTATGAACCCTGTAACTAAATGGCTGCAAAATAACGTCACCATACGTGACTGTAAGTTTTTTGAAAACATGATTGAGCATTTCTCTTCCACTGAATTCAAGCTGACATGGGATGAGTCGTCATTTTTAAACGCAAAAACGTTAATCACTGATATCGCGTAAGCAGAGGTTTCATAAATTTAAGTTTATATTTTTTTTATTTATGGATTTACTTCAATTGAGGTTTTTTTATTCTTGACAACATCTCTCACCTGATGAGAAGTGAAGATGTCTACGAGCCAAGATGAAACATAACCGAGAGATAGATTGGAAGCGGTGACATTTGGTGGCAGATTATGTATGAAGGGTGTTTAGAAAACAGGCGAACTCTACCGGAATTAGGGTGTTACCAGTTCGTCAATCGAAATCATAGATCGATTGAAGTCGAGCTACCGGTCTGGCAACTTTAAATGATCGACGGATACCGTTCAACTAGCCAATCGGTCGACGTTAATCAAGTAACCACGAGCCGAGTAACCCGGGCAAGTAACAAGCGCGCGAAGCGCTGGGCGTAGGTGCGGACAATGTGTGACAATGTGAAGTGGCCGACCGCGGCGGCGGTGCATTTAATCAAACAGCTCGACCGACGTGGAATAATCCGTTCTACCATCAATCGATGCCATCGATCGACAATGGATTGGTCTGGTAGCACCCTAAGCTGCGATCATTCCGATTTGTCGCCTTTTACGACACGCTTATCAGGAGTGTGACTGTGATGAGAGAGTATGAAAAGAGTTGAACTATTTGTAGCATATTTAATGTTTTTGGCAGTTCGGTAAACTTTTGATTAAATTTTGAATTCAGAATATTTCAATCGAATGTTTTGCATATTGCGCAGAAAGTTTAGTAAATTGTGGTCTGCACTTAGTCGTAACAAGTGGTTTTCGGGTGAAGGACATCGATTTGAGCACGAGCGAATTCGTTATTGTAAAGTTGTTTAGTAATTCACATCACAATCCCTACTTGTGTTTCTTAACTTAAATTTAGACCAATTTAATTGTTATAAGCGGAAAATCATGCAATAACTATCTATTAAACATTTTAAATCTCCTTCTTTGAATTTGAATTCGATTTTTTTTATAATGAACTGGTATTTTTCAGGCGTTTATACAAATCATACCTCTTTCAAAATGTATCAATATTTAAGACACGAGAGTCCAATTTATTTTTTAAATTATCTTTTTTACAATTTATAAACACAAAATATTGAAAATAAATAATCAACGAATGCCGAGCATTAAAAAACCGACTTCACGTCAACACTTTAGCCGACTTATAATGTCATCCACGTAAACATTCTCCGAAATCATACATATTGTTTCAAAAATTTGTAATTTTTAATGAAGTACTCAACCGATATGAAGTCATATGAATTAATAATTTTTAAAATCGATTCTTAACTGTCCGAAATATCGTGTAACAAAGACATAAATTAAAAAAAACATACAGACGAATTGAGAACCTTCTCCTTTTTTGCAAGTCGGTTGAAAAATAAAAGGTTCGTAATTTGAATCCCATTTTATCTTACTAATGTTATAAAGTTTGGATGGATGGATCCATGGATGCATGGATGTTTGTTCCTCAATCACGGCAGAACGGCTCAACGGATTTCTATATTTGGCATAATAGTGATAGTGTACTTTTCACGGTGCTCAAAACCATGCGAAACAGCTTGTTATACAATAATTATTTCTTACTTTGATATAGGAAAATTGCGCTGCGTTCAATAGTAAAGAAATTCCAGCATTATTAACGTGTGGTTAGGGTCTTGGAGATATTCTTACGTGGACAACGACCCTAGCTGAGTCGTGCTTGCGATAATTCAAAGACAAAAAGAATTGAGGGTGAGCGCTTGTTGAACCATGATGCGAGGTTTTCACGTAGTCGCTAAAGCCTTTATTTATTTATAGTTTGAATGTCGAAGATTTTGACCCTTCGAACTACAAAATAGACTTGAATTTTGCTTGTAGTATTTTGTAATGTTTTCGACACAGAAGTATAATTTTGAATTTTACGTAGATACGAATAGAAAATACGTTCTTTACATTCACAAAATTACGTGACAAATAATATGTCAATTAGATAAAAATTTGTTAACTTAATAAATAATGCTTATTAGAAAATAGAATAAAAAAGGCAAGTGCTTTTAGACACAGTTTTTTGTATGCTCGTCCAATAAGGACATAACTCAATGGTTATTTCTACTCTGTTGAGCAAATCATTGATTTTCAGCTACTTCACGAAGGTTGTGCGATACGCGGTGAGTGCAATGAAGCATTAGGTTATTCTCGGAAAAAATACACTCAGTATATTAAACTAAGGTTAGAACATGGATTGAAATCTAAATCTTGGGTCTGCGGGCAAAAAATCTCTTGACATAAGCAACTTATTTTCACTGTATACTCCAATATTCTTTTAAAGAAGATAGGCAGACAGGCAGGGTACCCTGCTACGTTTAATAATAAGGTGATGTAGGAAGTTGAATTTTTTGGGTATTTTGTACTCAATGCTGGACTACTTATTATTCCATAAGTTAATATTTTTCAATCACATCTATCACATCAGATTCGGTGGGCTGTGACGGTGTCAGTCGAAAGATGATAATTATTCTACTTGACTTCCTAGTTCCCATCATCACAAATATCTTTAATAAATCCATTCTCTCCAATTTCTTTCCCACTCTATGGAAAGACGCACATGTAATACCTCTCCCCAAAAAATCCTCACCCCAGTCCTTTTCCGATTTCCGTCCTATCTCAGTTTTACCTTTTTTGTCTAAAGTCCTGGAGCGTCTCATACATAATCAAATTTCTTCCTTCATAAATAAACATAATATTTTGAATCCGTACCAGTCAGGCTTTCGTACTGGACACAGCACCGTAACGTCTTTAGTTATGATATCGGAGGATACGTAAGGCTAAAGAAAATTCTCACTTAACCAAAACTGACTTAACTGACTTTGTTAGATTTCAGTAACGCCTTCAACAATGTAGACTTTGATATTTTGTTACAAATTATGGGCTCTCTTAACATATCTCCATCAGTAATTGATTTTTTTCGTACATACCTTCGTGGACGCCGGCAACGTATCGTCATGGATGACGCTCGTTCAACTTGGGCTCTGCTCGAAACCGGTGTCCCGCAAGGTGGCGTGTTGTCCCCTCTTCTCTTTTCCATTTTCATTAACTCAATTTCTCTCAACATTTTTTCTTCCTACCACATGTATGCAGACGATTTACAGATCTATACCCATTGCACTCTAGAAAATTTGCCTGCTGCGATAGAGCAAATAACTTCTGATCTCTCAGAAATATCCAAGTGGAGCAAATCTCATGGACTGACTGTCAATCCAGCAAATTTGCAAGCCATAATTATTGGCAGTCCCTATATGATTAGTCGCTTAAACTGGAATTCGATTGATCCATTACATTGAAATGGCGTGGGTATTAACTTCAGTGACAAGGTCAAAAACCTAGGTGTTATTTTCGACACAACTTTGTCTTGGAAACCTCAAGTTGAAGCAGTGAGCAGGAAGATGTTTGCCATCAATAGTTCCCTAAAACGCTTGCGCAATCTTTTGCCTATATCAACCAAAATTTCTATAGCACATTCTCTATTCCTCTCCGTTGTCGATTATGCTGATGCCAGCTACCTTGATCTAACAGAAGAACTTTTAAATAAACTGGAGCGACTCCAAAATCGTTTCATATTGTATACGTTTCATATTCGGCTTACGTTAATATGATCATATCTCCGAATTCCGCGCTAAACTCAAGTGGCTCCCTATTCGCCTTCGCCGGGATACTCATATTCTTTCTTTACTGTACCGGGTGCTGTTTAATCCTGTGGTTCCAAAATATCTCGGAGACCAATTATGTTTTCGACATGAGACTCACAATAGACAATTACGTTCTACTGACAATTTGATGCTAAGTACTCCCCTGCACAAATCACACACTTTTCATCAATCATTTACAGTACGAGCGGTGTGCTTGTGGAATAAGCTTCCCTGCAATGTAAAGTCAGCTCTATCATTGAACTCATTTAAATATGGACTAAAAAAACATTATCTTTCATTGATTGATCATTAGAAGAAGTATTCTTATATTTGTATGTATTATTATTATAGTTATGTATAATTCAGACTTATATTTAAACAGAGGTATTTATTTATGTATATAAGTATGTTATCTGTATATATATTTATATATATATTAGATTTATATATTATATGATATTTATATTTAGTACGTTTATTGTTAAAAATGTAAACTTATGCTTTGCTCGTACCTCGTGTTATAGTTTTTTTTTCTCTCAAACCATTTCAAGGTTGTCTGTAAGAGATCGCTTGACAGCGATAAGGCCGCCTGTTGTGCCTATCTTTATGGTTTTTCTATTTTATAAGTTTTCTTTTTGTAAATGTGTGCAATAAAGTATAAATAAATAATAAATAAATAAAGAAAAGTGGAAGTGTTATTTTCTTAATTTACAGAAATTCGCTTTAGTAATAAAATCTGCTGTTAGATTTACATCACACAACTGACACACATGTTAACTTATGTTTCAAAATCATGAATCAGTCAAGGAAGTCATCTGTCCAGTCGAAAATGACTTTAAAGATGTATTTAACATTCATTTTTTACGTTTTTAAATGCATGTAACTTTTTACAGCTTACAAACCAATATCTTACAGGCTACAGTTGAACAATATAACATTTTTAAGTTACTAAACCAATTAAAGTTGTACAAAATATTCATTTAACAAAGCTGCAAACAATTATTGTAGTTACGAGTAACATACATTAACACAAAAACCTGATAATTTAAAACCCACTATAACTTACTATACTTTATTTTTTTTATTAACATTTTATTCCAAATCCTTATGTTAAAGTTTTTTATAGCTATATTTAAGACAAAAAGCAGGTAATCGTTTCATTACGCTACATTTCATCAGAACTCCAAAAAAGTTGGTAATAGCCCTGTTCTGCTTGCTGCCAATGTTCAAGATCAAAAAACTAGTTAAATAAGTAAATTAATCTGCATTTAGTAGTGTAGACTTTTAGTAAAACCCATTTAACATAACATGCTCAGCAGATTAAAATACCAGCTGAAAAACATGAATTTTTATATCCTTAATAGCTTCAATAACATACATACATACATACATAACGTCACGCCTGTATCCCTTATGGGGTAGGCAGAACACAGAGGTTACAAGACCATCTGATGTCACTTTTGACAAATTTGGAGGTATTATAAAGATGGAAAGAGAATATTGTAGTGACAGGGGGTCAGCCTATCGCCCACAAAAAATCTCCAATCAAACCTCTGTCCCTTAACTGACTTTTACAGTAAGCCCGGGAAGAGAAGCAGCTGGCACATTCTACTTTTTTCTTTCGCTCCCAGTCCAGCATGGAAGCAATAACATCGTATTCCAAATCGTTGTTAAAAACAAATAAAATCTAATGTATATCATTTCAAGTAAAGCGGTCGTATACGACAAGCAGACTTTACATTTACAGCCTCAGAACCAGCCACTAGCGCCCTCTTGCGGTCACCTGGACAATTACGCCTTTATTGCCGCGGCCACTTAGCGCTGGCAACTTTGCAGTTAAGTTGGATGACGGCATCACAAAGCTTTGTTCTCCGCAACTTAGTAGAAAGCTCTAGGATATTAGCACTAAATCTTATGTAGGAACGCTTAGAGAAAGTACTTGTCAGGATTCACTTTTGAAGTTACTTTTTACGACTTAAAAAGGAAGAGTTTTAAGCTTTGAGCTTTTTTTTCAGCTTTGATAAGAATAGCTGTTGACCTTCCTTAAGAGTGAGGCTATCAAATTCAAGAATATAATATCAAATTCAAATGGTAGTTTTAGTTTTTGCGTTGAAATTAGAGCAAGCAAGCAGTTTTATTAAGTATATCATTATATAGATTATTGTATATATAGGTCTCTCCGCTACATTTTACCAAATTAAAATTAAATTTATTCGTTAGTAGAGTCCCTATCACTAGAGTTTTCTAATATACTAGCTGACCCGGCAAACGTTGTTTTGCCATATAAATAAAAAAATAAAAAAATAGATGTTGGCAGAATTTTGTAACGAAAACTGTGACACGGGAATTTTATATATTAGATAAAATTCTCGTGTCACAGTTTTCGTTGCCATACTCCTCCGAAACGCCTTGACCGATTTTGATGAAATTTTTTGTGCTTATCCGGTATCTATGAGAATCGGCTTATTTTCTATTTTTTTTGTTTTTTTTTTGTTTATATGGCAAAACAACGTTTGCCGGGTCAGCTAGTATTTTTATATAAATTGAAATGACTGATTCTACGCTACCATGCGCAAAAGATGTGCGTCTCTGGTGCGGCGCGTGCGAGGGAGCACCAACAGCATCCTGTGTATGATAGCGGGCAGGCTTGACTGTCCTTATGTGAGCAATTGTTGCAAAGTCCATGTACCTATCTCATATGGTACCTTTTAATTTTAAAATTTATAAATCTGACTTATTATTTTTACAAACATGAACTTTGAATAAATTTTAATGAACTAATCCGATTCCTTATTTTATCTTGTTTTTAAATTACTGACATTTTGATACTATAATTTCCTAATTATTTTATTTTCATGTAATGTTTGTAATGCAATGTAATTTAAAACCTTTTGCATATTTTAAATTCAAATTTTGTATTTTTATGCTGACATTTATTATTAAATTCAATGTTGTTATCATTTGTTTACCATAATTACTAACATAGTTTTAAGGAGTGTTACTAACAATATTATATGGATGTAAAGTCTGAAATAAATGATTTATTTATATTATTATTATAAATCGTAAGAACAAAGGACGTAGGAAAATAGAGATGAAGTTATATGTACTGCGAAATCTTCGCCCACATATAACTTTTATTAAATGGTCGCAAAAAAAATTGCATAGTGGAGTCGGTTTTATGTACCTACAATGCTTCACCATCTTTGATTATTTAGGTTAAGACTTGAATTCCATTTTTAAACTTCTGTAAGCTATTGAAATATTCTTTCATGATAGAGTAAACGAATGCTATCAGCGACTTCGCAATTTATAACAACCAAGAACAAAATACCTTTAACGAGAGTATTGTTAAGTATAAAAACTATATTCATAAGGTTCAGGTGTTAGTTTCTGACTTTCCCACACAGGGTCAGTGTGTCCTTCTAAATCCCCCTGTAAATATTTGGATACTATAATTAAGTTTCCTTTGAAGAAGTTATAATTAAATTCTCGTTTGTGCTCAATATTGCTAAAGTAATGATGATGAGCTGGTTATTAAGCAAAGTATTAGGTTGCGTCGTCCCCGCCTTTTGTTGTCAGTAAATTAAGATTATTTTGTTTAACCTCTACTGAGTTTAAATAGTAGAATAGTAGCCAAGCGCTGTAAGGCATCAATTGCAGCCCGCTGTGCTCGTGCGCTTATATTTCGAGGGTGAAATTGATACTTACACCCGAGCTAACTATTCTGCTTTACATCTTGATTGTGAGGTAAGTAGAAAAAAAACCGGGATTACAAGAATAAAATATTTTATTTGTTGAAATTTATAGTGAAATGAGAACAATTTTCAAATTTTAGGGACAGATGTTTTCTATTCCCGCCTTTTTTCATTAAAAAGAATCAAGTATAGAACTTTTTAATTATTTTTTTCAAGATCGAAATTGAGCTTCGCCGCTCGATATTTAAAATTCACGACTATTATACTCACACGAAGATAAGGCTGAATAGCAAAGCGATCTCTTTGGTCATTGGGCTGAATGCATGATGTCTATTGCCAGTATGAAGGTTAGATGTACGCGAACTTTTTGAAAGAAAGAAGTGTTTTTTTTAATTACTTTACCGCCCTAGGGCTTTTCCAGCTAGATTATTACTCTAGAGCGCTAATTAGTCACCTACAAGCCCCATTTGGAGGTAATAAGAACCTATTTACCGAACATGAGAGATGTAAAAAACTTTATTATATTCTAGGTTGATAAATAATCACCTAAGGCAGAGAATTAAAACCGATGAGAGCCTTGAGTAACTTCTGTTCCCAAAAACTCCTGCATAAAATGTTGCTTTTACAATCTTTTACAAGAGTATTAGGCGTACGTAGTCGTCATTACTGACCTAATTCTATAGAATCAGCCTCAACATATTATATACAGTTTTGAGATGTCCTAAAGTTGTTGGCGTGTAAGTTAGTCTAATTCAATTTGATATTGTTGCTACGAAAAACCCAGAATATCGTTATATATTGAGAGTCTAGCATAACCTAACACCTTTTATTTATGTTAACATAAAACATTATGATGCTGTAAACTATGTGTGGCATCCAATCTTCAGCTCTTCAGATATCTTCAAACATTTTCGCCGAACTACGTGTTGTAAAACTATGTAACGAGATAAATCCTGCGTCGGCAGACGTATCGCTTCGATAAAACACTAACAATTTTGTTGAGACATTCTGATTGAACGATACTTTGAATTTAAATTCCTAATAAATGCGAGATCATTTCTGAAAATTTGCAATTTTTTTATATTTTAGCACATTAATTTCGATGCATTTGCTAAATACGGTTTAGGCAAAAAATCGATATTGAAATCGAATGGTAAAGATTTGCTATATCTAGCACAGCTATAAAAGGATTTTCATTCACCTTTTAATGTCTATTCAGTTCTTCTATGATTTTGCGGAAAAAATGTAGTCGGAGAGTCATCATTTTTTCGTCACACAACTCTTTAATTGCGAAGTGAAGGTAAAAATGAAGTTATTCTACGACTACGCACCGGTTTGTGGCGTTGTTTCTACTTTTTGCAAGAAAAATAAACGTTTCTTTAATCGGTCGATTGGTGAATCAAAAGGGGACTATCAAATTTATTTAGATGACCTTTAGGTATACTCACCATGAAGACGTAATATCCCATCTTGTGCCATTCATGATCTTAGAACTAGGTTATGACTATTTAAAACCAGTTAAATGCGATTTATAATATGTCATTAAAATTCAGTTAAATCGGTCTTTCAATGGTTTCATTTATCTTAATGTCGCTACTGAATGCTTAAAACAAAATGAAATGCGTCGTTACTACAACCATTATTTGTTTATAACATTGCAGTTACATCCAAGTACCTTAATTTTAAGCGAAACGTCATCCACAAAATAGAAGGTTAAGGTTAAGGATTCAATTAATAAAAAAAAGTGCATCAAAATCGATAGAAGCTATGCAATAGCTTAAATTTTTTTTTTGTATGTTAGATTGATATTTTATAATTCTCATAAGTTAACAACATTTTAGGTTAATCTGTTATTTACGACTAAATAGCAAGAAATAAAAGCGTTTTTCCAAATATTTCTATTAAGAAGTTAAGCCCTGATTTTTCAATAGTCAGAAAAATTTGGTCACTTAAAAGAATTGTAAAATTTACATTAAAAAATATATTTATAATTTTTTTTTGTCATGAATTGAATCCACACATCATTCTTAACCTTCTCCTAAAATATTTTGATCTTCATAAAAATTACCCTATATACCTATTAGACTAAAAAGGTTAATTTAGTTTCAAAAGTCCTTGACGTCAATAAACCGCCTATCAAATATTATTTCCTAAAAATATCTTGCTTACAGCTCGCCACAGCAGCCCAAATTGCCCAACCGTTAGTTATCTATTTTCCACTTAATTAACCCATTGACAGCGTTAAATCAGCCGTGAGATGTAGCTCGTTGACAAATACAAACTCATTTAACGTAACTGCGGTCCGGCGGAGACGAACTACGCCAATTTATAGACTAGACAATGGCGGTGTGTTACCTAGCTCGTAAAAAGTAAGACCTGCTTTTTATAAGTGGATTGCGACCGACCGCAATCTTACGCAAGTTAATTGGCAATAAAACTGAAAATGGAAATCTCGTATTCAGCATTCAGCCGGCTTTACATAAGAATCGCTGAATCTATATTCAGTTCCTCGTTGACAGGTCAGGTTAGGTCATTTATGTACATGAAAAACCTACCATGATGTTCAATTTTAAGTTTTTTTTGTTCATGTGTAGTGTATTACCTGTTGGCAATTAAAAAAAAAAACAAATTTAAAATTGTTTTTTTTTTAATTGCCAAAACAGGTTAATGTTTACAGGTTAAAATTTGTAATATTTCGATCAAGCATCGAACTTTTCGGGTACGTTACATTTTAACCATACCAAAATCTATCTTCAAAAGTTTACTTAATACATAGATATTTTTTAAAGTTTTCTTTTAATAAGTTTACGCCCGCAAGTAGGGCCCAGTCATTAATTCAAATCTGTACTTCGCAGTTTTTCTTTGTTGTCTTTATGATAATAGGGTGTCCAGTATATTCAGGTTCTAATCATACCTTGCCACGATTATTATATGTATACATACATGCATACATAACCTCACGCCTGTCTCCCTTTGGGTAGGCCGAACCAAGGGAACACGAATTGCTACGATCCGGACATACCTGACTTCCATGCTGGAGTGGGAGCGAAAGAAAAACATAGAATGTACCAGCTGCATCTCTTCCCGGGCATATTGTAAAAGTCAGAAAAGGGACAGTGGTTTTAAAGACGTTTTTATGGTCGATAGGCTGACCCCCTGTCACTACAATAGTCTGTCTCCATCTTTATAATACCTCCAAATTTGTAGAATGTGACATCAGATGGTCTTATAACCTCTAGTATTCTGGCTACCCCTACGACATACTTCTTTTGCTTACTTCACGTTCATAAATCTTTTCATACGATGTATTTGTATATCTACGATTACAAGTGATGTTACGTTGATAAGTTAGTACTAAAAAGGAGGAAGAGAGGGTATTCTCAGAGTTTTAAGGATTTCACGTTTTCAAACTTACCGAGAAAAATCGAATTGAATTTTTACTATCCGTTCACAGCCTTGCAAACGACAAACATAAATATAACTTTGATAATAATGTTAATACACCTGCTTATGATGCTGAACTATTTAAATTTTATGCTTCAATAAATATCAACTGCAGCGGCCGCGGCTTTTCAGCTAAGCGCGCATTCGCAATCCGCATCGCTGAATTCAGTTAAAACATTCACTTAAACCCTTTGCTGAATATAAATATTTCATATATAACAGTAAAATATATTCAGTTTGGATATTCTAGGAAGAAAAGATAGTTAAAATACTTTTTAACCTATCGCTTTAATAATATAATAATAAAATTCTTTATTTAGATAACAGAGATCCATTATTGTTAGTAACAATTGCTTATTAACTATGTTAGTAAAACAGTTAGGTACCCAAATAATTTAATTCTTAATAAATAACAATTAATACAAATTATAGTGCCTCTAGTAGTCACATTCAAATTTAAAATTAATCCAATCGAAACTATAATAACAATAAAAACAAAATTTAAATCGAGAAGTCAGAAATAAAATTAAGAATTGTATTAAGTAAAGTTAAAATAAATAAGTGTAATTACATTAAATTAAATTAAATTGACACGTTAAAATAGGTTGTTATTGGCTGTTGACTAGCACTCTCGCCCAATGGCTTTATTTGTATTTTATATTTTAACTCGACCTTTCAGTGTCTTTACAGGCCCCATCGTGATGACCGACTGTTAAAAAGTGAGCTATTTTAGATTATAAGCCGTGTCAATTTAATACAATATTCAGAGAAGTATGTATGTATGTATGTGTACATACATACTTAAAAAAATCGACTTCGTTGAAATTCACTCAAAAAATGTTTGATGCATGCAAAGCGAACTTTTGTGCAAAAGCTGTGATAAAGCGCAAGAGCGTTTGTATAGCGCGCTATGAATCGGAATATTGAAAAATTAATTGACTTTTTCCATTCAAAGCCTTTAAGCTGTTTTTTTAGTCAATGGTTAAATAGAATTTCAATACACGGTTATTTTCAGGCGCCTAAAGGTATTTTTTATATAAAGTATCGATTGCATCTTTTTGTATTCATAGAAGTTTCGATCTGAATTCAGATGGAAATAATAATTGCCATAGAAAGAGAGAGAAATAGTAGATTAAAAGTAACTAAGCTTTAGTAGCTAACAAAGAGCTCACAGTAGTTCTAGAAAATGTCTGTCGCACGTCCTTCAATATCCAATGCAGCAATGTCTGAATGAAGACTTGCTTGTAAGATCTGCTGATAATGTGTTACTTTGGATCACAGTGGGAGCAGTCGACTCACGCTGCCATATTTGACAGTCATATTTGAGCCCGTACCATTTTATATTTATTTATTAATTTTATTTAATTATTCATGTACAGTGGTATGAATTACATTATATCTTAAAAGCTATACGATGTACAAAGGCACAGTTTAATTCTAATAGAAATTTCTGCCAGTTGCCCCGTGACGGGACAGGTGTAAAAAAGAGCAATATAGGGCGCTTTCTACATTGAATCTATATTGGCAATCCAAGATTCTTTCATGCAAATCAGAAATCTTTATTTGAGTTGTCATGGCAACGCTCATACATTGAACTGTTTTAAATCTAAGATCGACAGCAGAGATAGGTAAAGGTAATATTGAAATGGGGATTTAGTGGTTTGACCTACACAGAAATAATAGGTTTATAACGTTAAAAAAAGAGGCAATATTTTAAGAAAAATGTATAAATATATTAGACTTACGAGTATGTGATAAATGATTCCAAAAGTGGCCTTGTTGTAACTCCGAATATATTGTTGTTTTTCGATATGATCATAAATTTTATCAAGCGTGGCGACTCTTTGCACGTGGTGCCACGCCGTAATACAAAAAGTTTATCTTTTAACATTGAGGATAAAGCGGGCTTGTATGGGTCTAGTAGGTAAAATAGTATCTACTATTTAACAACTGGCTTTCCAATGTCTTAGGATCTAAAGAAAACTCTATTTCGGAATCTAATATAATGAAAGAGTTAAAGATGTGACTTTTTATTCCATTAATATTATGATCGAAAAAAAGTAATCATAAACGTGGATTTGTTTACAAAAAATCTACAAAATAAAACTAATCAAATCGCAATTTTCTATCATTAGACAGGCAATTAAAATCAAGGAATGTAGAGCATTAAAAAACCGACTTCACGTCAAAACTTTAGCTGAGTTGAGAATGTCATCAACATAAACATTCTCCAAAATCATACATATTTTTTCAAAAGTTTGAAATTTTCAATGAAAGACTAACCCATTTCGATGAAATGTAAATGGGACCAACCTAAAATAAAGTATCATCTATCATATGAAATAACAATTTTCAAAATCGATTATTAATTGCTCGAAATATCGTGTAACAAAGACACAAAAAAAACATACAGACGAATTGAGAACCTCCTCCTTTTTTGGAAGTCGGTTGAAAATATGATTAAGATCTACTTTAACTTAAATAAAAGAATCGATAGTTAAACAGTTGTACTATTTTATAAACAAATGAGTGTCGTTCTATCGAGCAGGCTACAGTTGGCGGGTGCCTGGAGTGGTTGTTATCACTGAACAAACGCATTAGCGGCGTCGGGCCATCAGCGATTGTACCGAGAGCACTTCGCCCGTAGATTGTGCTGCTTCGTGGATTCCGTATACAAATACTAATATCATATCGATACACAGAAATTAAATCAGAATGTTGTATTTTAGCTGTGTTTTGGATTATCATGCATGGATTGAGCTTTGAAGCGGAATAAATGTCCTTGTCAATCATTGTTCTGAGTAATTAAAATAAAATAAAAGAAAGGAAAACAAATGACCAAGCAGCAAACAAATAAACAAATTTCACACAAATTTTCTGTATTTTCAAAACAATATTTATCATGGAGCGAGAATAATCTGACACATTATACTGTAGCACAAACCAAACTACAAAAATATGAATATATTACTCATATCACGTCCTTCCTAAATTGTCTATGATCTGGGCATGATACGTAACATCGACCTTTTAATCTATGCTAATACGGGTAGTATTAGCGTCGTAGCAAAACTCCGATCCAATAAGAAAGTCGATCCATCATTCTGGCAAAATAATAAGATGAATCGATGGCATATTGGTAGGTCGCGTACATAGCATGAGGGGTCTGGACGAGGCGGTTATTCAACCCCGAACACCGGCCGATACACAGGGACATGAAGTAGGTACTTTATCATTTCCATCAAAAGTTTCCACCCCTTTATTGTGTGACAAAAATGTCTATTATATTCAAATTCTGAATTTGTCCCGGAGTTTAATGGGACGTACCATTTTGTCGACTTTGAAAGCGAATTACTTAACTGAATATGATTCGCCGCTCCAGAACGTTGTAGAACCTGTGTTGTGAAAGGCTTTTTATTTCGATGTACATTTTTAGGTTTCTGTGTTTATCGGGAGTATTGAACCATGCAGCTTTTTTTTCGTTTTAAAACTATAACTAACTTTTCTCGTGTCTTCACCTCCGTATATCCCTATTTAGAAATAAATTTTAGGTAAAGATGTTTTACTTGTTAACCTAACTTTGTGCCTCCCCTAACTTTTGCGAAGTTTCATATCAATCGGTCTTGCAAAGAAGAGTAAGCAACATCCATCCATCATATTACCCACTGAATATTTCTAACTTTTACATCCCTATTGTTTCGCCTAGTAACGTTTCAGTGAGGACTCTTGTTTACTATATGTCATTCAATATAATCTAATTCATCTTCACAGCCTGTTTTAGTAAGTCCACTGCAGGGTAACGCGTTTCACCCCTGGTTGGAGCTTTACGACGTTAGCCACGAACCTGCAGTGCGATCACAGAACTTTATCGAATCGTATATTAACGAATGTTTACGAATGCTCGTATAGTATGGAGTCGGTTGCAAGTTTTGAGTAACATTGTAATTTTTTATTTTACAGATATTTATGAGTACAACATGTTTACAAACATTCAAAATTAACACGGCACACATTTATTTAAACTGGCCGTGCGGCAATGGATAGATTTAATTTTTTTCTTAAAAACCGTCTCCATACTATACGAACATTCGTTAACAAACGATTCGATAAAGTTCTGTGATCGCACTGCTGGCCCAGCGCTTATTTTTAGCATTTGATAACCCCTGAAGACGAGGTACTTTGTAGAATTATAAAGCACCCAGTAACAACTATAGCTTTACCTATATGGTTTAGTCGGAAAATGGAATTAATTTATTATTTATCAACCGACTTCCAAAAGGAGGTTCTCAATTCGTGTGTATGTTTTTTTTTTTGGTGTCTTTGTTCCAGACTTTACGGACAATTATGAATCGATTTTGCATATTCTTGTTTCATATGATGGAGGATACTTTAGTATGTCCCGTATACATTTCATCGAAATCAATTGAGTACTTTTTGGAACATTTGAAACTTTAAAAAAAGATGTATCAATGCGGTTAATTGTACCTTGATGACCAAATACTTCAGCCAAAGTTAGTTAGTGAATTCGGTTTTTTAATGCTCTGCATTCGTTGATTATAACTTACTACTGGTTAGCTTTTCATGATATCGACGATGCTGATGTTTCTTAAACTACGTAATGAATCTATATCTACAACGTGTAACAAAATGGAGAGATAAAACTTGAGAGTTAGCTTCTATAACATACGTAGAATACACAGTAAAAGAATTGAGTAGCATGATCAGTGCTGGTATAGACTTTCTTACAAATTTATTTATTTATTTTACAAAAAAATATTTTAACAACCCTAGTCAACCTAATAAGCTAAAACAAGACTTGTGCCGCAGTCAGTGACCTTATGACCTTTCCTGCACCGGCTGAACTTTGTAGTATATGTCGTAGTTACCCATCACTTTATTTTTACGCCATCTGTTATCGAATAGATTTCATCAAAAGCTAGCAGCTGTTTTTAGGGTTGACACTTAGAAATTTTGATCTAAACTTTGAACTTGTTTTTCGGCCGAACCGTACGGATAACAAATGTATGTTACTGTTACTTATAAACTACATCACCAACCATACAATTCCCTTAAGTATTATCTCTTTATTATGTTACACGTTGCATATCTATTGGTGACGAGGCCTTCTATCATTCAAATAAAAAGTTATAATTATAAATTAAACACAAAATATGATAAATAAGAGAAATACAACAGAACTTCTCAGTAACAAAGTAGTAAGTCCCAAATCTAAATAAACTTTGAAACAATGAAAGACGCGGATAAACCAAATATAAAACCTTGGTATTGTGCAACTAGGGATCGAAACAGATGAACAAATTCAAAACTAACCAAAGAAGAACCTTCAAACTTCACATACAAGAACAACGCTCGTACACAAGGATGTATGTTTATTTTAAAGGATGTAGATGGTAGATAATCACTTAGCGGCGTGCGGAGGAAACAATGCGTTCAATACTGCGAAATCTTATTTATATTCTGAAATTGATTTTTACTTTCTGCTTAAGGATGAAAGGAAGCATTTCGCTTCAGATTGATGTTTTTACGCAAATTTGAATACATTATGGCTTGCGTAGATACGTAATTCTATTCTGTACAATCCGTTTTCCTTTGTTGTTTTTGGTAAGGTAACCAAAGAATCGTACTATGTAAAATAACGAATAAATTGATTTGGAGTATTTTTTATTTTAGTCTTATCATCTGGATACTCAAAGGTTTTGACATAAACTAAGTCTTCAAAATTTGGCCGGAGCACCTCAATAGGTATAAAATCTGATCGCTTTGGCATGAGGAGTTATCCCTAGTTAGCTTGTTTCTAAAGAGAAGCATCCACAATTAGGCCGTATACAGAAAGAAAGCTGGAAACTTACAAGCGGTGACCCACGCAGGAAAATATATAAACGCGCGCCGATAAGCACTGAACGGTGCCGACAAGTTCCGACAAGCTTCAACACGCGCTGGTCAGCGCTGGGAAATCATCGTCCGATGAGTCCGACATTTTGCTTGGTGTGCCTCAACCTGCTTCCTTTGTGTAGAACGGACCAGCGCTGTCAAGCGTCGGTAAGCGCTTATAAGTTTCCAGCTTTCTTTCTGTATACGGCCTTAGAGCATAAGTTGTATTAGATACCTTTTATAAAACACTTATGTGGCGGCGATAGGCTTTTTGAAGTTTATTGCAATCTCTACAATAATTCAAACACACTTTTTTAAGAAATTAAACCGTCTGTGTTCTTAACATAATATTATGACTTAAATGGAAAAATGATAAATGTATCTCACTTTAAAAACACACTGTATTACTTTTGTTGTAAATGAAAATTTCTGTGTAAGTACTGAAATCGACAAACATAGGGCAAACCTGTACCATACTACCTTCCAAATTAATCTTCGAATAAAATTATAAATCTCGTATAAAATATTCTGGATTAAAAATGAACAAATCGGCTACACAGAAAACCAGTAGCTTGTTGGCTCACATTCAGAAAGGCTTTTTTTGGTGCAGTACCTACAATCATACAACTTAAGTCAGTTTAATGCAATTCACTGCGTATTACAAACATTTCTTTTTTGTTTTGTTTTGTAGGCTTAATTTTATGAATATTTAAATTTATACTGCCTTGCATGGAATAATAAACAGTCCATTCATCGATTCAAATAAGAATCATCTGAATGTATAAAATTATGCAGTGTTGGAATCTCTTGCAGAGCTCGCCTCCCACGGAGGCATGTCCGCCGGCGGAGGGTGAGGAGTGCCGCGCGCCGGAGGACGAGCGGCTCCCGGGGGACGGCGCCAGCAGCTCACTGCCGGAGGAACTGGTGAGTGACTCACTCCTGCCTCGAGGTACTTAGAAACTTAATAGGACAGACGCTTTATTTTCTTTTGATGAATTATTGGAATTTTGAAAAAGTGTAGATACAGGACCAAAATAATCTAAAGTCGCAAATGTCTTCCTTTTACTTCACATACTATTACTATCGCGAATCAAAAACTTACCAAACTTTAATTACCTTTACCAAATGCCGCAAAATTGACAATTAGTATTTTGACAATTCCGAGTAAAAACAAGCGAAATATTTATCTTTGATAGATCATTTTATGGAAAGAAAATTTAAGATATCTATGACTTTTTACTCATTAATACAGTTGCGATTGCCCTCAGTTGTACCCTATGGTAAGATACAATAGAGGTGGAACATTCATAGTAAGACATAGACAGAAGTAGATGGAGCGTACAAAGAAAGGATGTATGATTGCTAAGTCTGACTAAATATTTCTTTAGCAGCGCACAACAGCTGACGACGAGTCTACGATGAGAACAGGCGAAGACCCCTTCAGGACCGAGAATGACTCGGGTAAGATTTTAATAGACTATTAATTTTATTAATAGTCAATTAAGTTATTAAGTTGACTAATAGTTTAGTAAAAGTTATTAAGTTGACTAATAGTTTTGGTGCCAGAAGTCGACGCTTTCTACTAATAAAGATACTACCATCGGTAATATAAGCAATAAGGTTTATAAACCACGTCAAAGTAACCGCAGTTAATAGATTTATAGGTATGCCGTAAGTAGAAGAGGTCATGGCATACGTGATATATGTATGTACGTGGTATTGACGTAAGTTTGAATATTGATATTTTAAACATGATATTTTTAACAAATGCCATCCAATGGAACTTATTTATAACCTTTACATCTCTCATGTTCGGTAAGTAGGTTACTAATTAGCACTCTAGGGCAATAATCTAGCTAGAAAAGCTCTAGGGCGATAATTAATTAAAAAAAACACTTCTTCCAAAAAGTTCGCGTACATCTAACCATCATACTGGCAATAGACATCATGCATTCAGCCCAATGACCAAAGAGGTCGCTTTGCTATTAAGCCTTGTCTTCGTGTGAGTATAATAGTCATCTATTTTAAATATCGAACGGCGAAGCTCAATTTCGATCTTGAAAAAAATAATTAAAAAGTTCTTTCCTTGATTCTTTTTAATGAGAAAAGGCGGTAATAGAAACGTTTAAGTTTAAAAAACACCTGTCCCTAAAATTTGAAAATTGTTCTCATTTCACTATAAATATCAACAAATAAAATGTTTTATTCTTTTAATGCCGGTTTTTTTCTGCTTACCTCACAATCGAGATGTAAAGCAGAATATTTAGCTCGGGCTAAGCATCAATTGCACCCTCGAACTATAGGCGCACGAGTGCAGCGAATCTCGGGCTGCAATTGATGCCTTACAGCCCTTGCCAACTAATCTACTATTATTGTCTGATATTTTCACATAGGTATACGAAACACAACATGCGTTAAATGTTATTATTTAATCTTAAGTATTACACGTCCTTATCTACGTTAAATTTCATTTACACTGTAAAATTGTCTAAAAGTCCACTGAACAATAGGCGGCTTTAGGTACTGTAGGTACATCGTCAAAGAATAACAAAATTATTGGCACATCGCTCGAGATACTCTCATTGCAGCATTAGCGTTATCGAGTAGAACAAACAGCTGCACTTTGCTGTTAGTGCACCCGGAGTAAAGCGTGCCGGAGGAGATCGAATGTCTGGCTGAATTAGAAGATATTTTAACGAAACAATAGACGTTCCGGAATCTATCTACAATCTAGCAATTTTATTTATAGAAAACAAGTTTTCTTAAATGTTTTCTATTTAAACATTTAAGAAAACTCTCTCCACTTTTAATCGACTTCAAAAACAAAAAAGTAGTTCTCGATTCGACTGTAGATACGTACCTACTTTTTGTTTTGTAGGTTACTGTAGTAGTTTAATAGTTGATGATTGAACTAACTATTAAATAAATAAATATCAACTTTCAATCGATTTTCACAATATTTTAATTTGACAGAAAGTATTTCAGAGGCGGTCCTATGTAAATATCGTCAAAATCGATGAATCGATTTTTGAACAATTAGCGACTTTAAAAAAAACTGAGAAAAAATAAAATACGTAGATGACCTTTTGGTTTATCTTCAACCAAACTTTTAGTAAGGACGCCATATTGGTGAAGTCGGATTGTGAATTCTTAGATTATTTAATCCCAAATTCGAATTCGAATTCCGCGAACAGTCGCTGAAACGCGAGATGTTGCGTGTTTGATTTCGTCTGCATGTCAAATGTTCCTTACATCTGAACATGATTTTGTATGTTCACTTTTTCTGTTATCTCTTTCTGGTTCCGATTTCATAAATAATTAATAAGCAATCCTTGTAAATTAATAGGTAGGTAAGTTAAGTCGATTCTAAATGAAGCCCAATACGCTTATTCAAGCAATGGAAGCATTATCGTACGAATCTATATGATCCCTACCGTAAAGAAGGTGCACTGCTCAGTTGCTAACTTATTTTTTATAGAAAAAAGTATCACATAGCCTACATTTGCTGCACATATGATACGATCAATTAAAATTGTATCTCGCATCTTTAAGAAGTATGAGCTCAAGTAATTTTTCAAACGAAATTCAAGAGTAATATACTCCGTCGTTGCCCACTAACATCTAATAACAAGCTATAAGGGTAAATTTATGAGGCACCATTAGCGAGCCCCCAGCAACCGGCCGCGAAATGAAGCCGGTTATCTCACTAAAACATTCTTAATAAGGAGATTTTTTTCTTTCGCATATTTCTTCCGGATCATATTTTAAAATTATAATTTTGTGTTTGTTTATTTATTACATGGAATTTTTTTCAGATTTATTAAAGTTTTTGGAGGAAAGCGACCCTTTGGTGGTACGATTTATTAATTTAGATTGAATAAATAAGTAAATAATTATGTAAATGTCATAAATTGAGAGAAGTTATGTTGTGATACTTAACAAATTGTGTGATACTAACGTAGATTTATTTTGCCACAATGAAGATTTTTTTTATTGTTATAAAAACACATTGCACACCTTTAAATAAATTTTATTTTCAGTTACAAGTTATTAAAGGCTTAATATTTTTCTTCAATTCAAGGGAAACAATCGAGAAAAAATCGACACAATATTTTAAACAATTTGTAGGTGCAATTGTTTGTCAAAGTACTTTAAAAATAAGTGAACGTTGAATGAGTACCATATTTATTAAGCTGTGCTACGGACGGCACGCGTAGCCATCGCGTATGAAAATTCCAAAAAAATTTACAACCTCCGTTGACTGGACACATTTGCTGGTTTATGATTTTGGCCCGAATCTCGGATTCACTGTAATTTACTAATTTTTCGTACAAAATGTTTTGAATATTGTGTCCGGAAAAAGAAACATCATGACATAGTACACTGCATAGTATGTACTTCACATTTTCGGCCAGATCTACCTACTTTTTGACACGATAAAAGATCGATAATCCATTGTCTGAATAATTCATCAGTCAATTAAGTACTACTTACAAAAACTTAAGTAAGAACGAAGGTCTTGATAGTTTTCTAAGTGGCAATCATTGTAGCTTCTACTTTCTCGTTATTTTTTCAATTTCTGAAATTGATTTGAGCTTGAGCTTAATTGACTTACCTCTGAAATAAAAGTTAACTACGACATGCATTGGTATAAATACAATTATTTGAATGAATTAAATGTTCCTTATTTTTAAAAACAAAAATACATTGCACTTGCGAATTTAATAGTACCTAGGTAGTGTTTTTTTGCCACTGTGTTCTGTGTAATGGAAAAACGAATCTTACGATTGCACCCAGTATAATAATATATATTGGTCTTAGAAATAAGTATTTTTTTTCTTTACTCGTGGTATGTAACGTCCGATACGACCTCGATACATACTTATAGTGCATAGGATCAGAATAATGTAATAAATAATATTTCTCAAAATTACGCTTTGTAGAAGAAATATAGCTCGTTCAAGATGTTCCATTTTGGCTCTAATAAATATTATAAAAAATATGTGTCTCCTTACAGAAATGCACGTGTCTTCTTATTATGAAGTATTTCTCTTCTCAATTTCAATTTAAGTAGTAGTGAGTATTTTTAACCACTAAATATCGATTAGCGCCACTTTGGTCCTTCCTATATAACTAAAACTAACATGTATCACTAGTATGGGTCAAAGGGACCAGCATAGTTGGGTTTTATCACCTTTCGAAGCGTGACACATACATGTCTTTTAAGGACATATAGTTTTGGACAAATCCAGCGTGTGTTATGTTCGAGTGTACAATAGGACGTAGATAGTAAATTTAGAGTCCACTGCTGGAATTAACGTCTTTGATTATCCATGATTTATTTTTTATTTAAAGTGATGATATGATTTCGTATAGCTATAATGTGCGCGCCGATTTTATTACCTTAGATTACCGTGTTTCTTATCTTAAGATTCTCGACTCACACTAAAGACGAACCATTCAAGCATTTAGTGTTTTTTTTTTAAATAAGCACTTTGTAGATATGGAAGTTGTCTATATCGAGAAATCTGATGGTAACAGGCTATGAGTTCAACTTGTTCAAAAGAATTGCGAATGATTCTTTTGGACAAGTTTTTTCCCTCCAAAATATTTTCTGTAATTTACAGTCATACAAGCAACTTACGTCTGTGCTTAAGCCTCTATATTTTTTATAAGTAAAGTCGATGTAAGCTAAAATTGTGCTCTTCGGTCATCTGAGTTCAGAGCCTGCAGTACGGTATTTTTAACAATCCTCTCCTTCATGTTCTCCTCTTCTTCATTTTCATCATACGTTTTTACTAGTTTTATTTTTGAAATGGAAATATCGAAACCCAAGAACACGAAGTGCACTTTAAAGCTTTAGCTAATTACGCCATTAATTTTACAAGTTTCATCCACAGCGCTGTGTCGCGAAATTTCAACTTTTGCATAATTGTGAACGGTACTATTTAAGAGCTGAGTCTGATGACGTAGCATTAATTAAACTTCAAACAAACTTACATCGAAAGCTGTATATCCCTTCGCCGCATCTACCTGCTAGAAAAAATAAAGGAGTGGTCATACTGATTTGTCCTATAGACAGAGTGGTTTATAATGAAGGTTTCGGAGTTTAAGTTATTTGAAATATGTTGATGATCGTCGTAGATAACGGATACAATAACTCCAACTAAAAACTTTGCTCTGCTACTCTTATAAGCTAGGATAGGCTTAAAAGACATTCGTTACTGTCCAGCAAATCGCCAAAATATGCGTAAAGATCACAATCAGCAATTTCATTCGTAAAGACCGATAATGGTTTCGATATTTCCAAATTATATTTTAGAGAGTAATAAATGGCACTTGATTCCAGTGGCTACCGATGAAATGCTCCGGACGGGTCGCTACTACAAGGGGATTTATTGGCCCTCTTTGACAAATAGTTTTAAGGTAAGTATTTTTTATTGGTTTAAATAAACTGAGAGATTTTGTAAGTCAGGATAACGGTACATAATGTTATCCATCACATAATATTGATGTAACCTTAAAGACGAAATTTTAAGGGTCTATTCCTCGCTAATATCAAAACTAAAACCAATGGTATTGGTTTATTATCTTAGTAAATTTTCTATTACAGACGAATACCGAATTTTAAAAAAATCAATGAAGTACATAGTTAATGTATACCAAACGAGTACCAAAACGTAACTTTTGATACAAACAGTCACAGAGTAAATTTAGTTGAAATTTTAATATTATGATCATTTTGAATCGTAAATCTTAACATATTCACTTCATGCTGTTATTTTTATTTAGTATAGCAACCTGACTGGGTATGATAAATTCTTAATCCGATAACCACACTTTTAAAATCTGGACAGCGAGCGATCATAATCCCCTAGAGTCCTTTTTATAAGGCCGAAGAAACGTAGTAAGGTCGGTGTACACAACCCCGATATGCGACCAGACTAACAAAAGGATCATTAGAGAACATTCAAAATAAGTTGGGGTAAATTTGTTTCCAAGCATAATAAATAAAATCCTCAGACAATCACGCGTATACTTATGGTGAGATTACCAATACTATTTTTAACTTTTAATAATAAATGCAGTGGGAGTACCCGCCCGGAAGCGGAATGGTATTTTTATCTATAAAATTAATACGATTTTTGATATAAGGTTATTTATTTAACTGACTTAATTTACCGGTTATGGGCACCTTTATACTATGATACTCGTGTTGTCTGTATTACTGTAATTATAAAACTCACATTTAAAAATATTCCATGCTATAAAAATAACTTCCATGCTGGACTGGGAGTGAAAGAAAAACATAGAATGTGCCACCTGCTTCTCTTCCCGGGCATACTGTAAAAGTCGGTTAAGGGACAGAAGTTTTATTGGCATTTTTGTGGGCGATAGGCTGACCCTCTGTCACTGCAATAGCCTCTCGCAATCATTATAATACCTCATTAGTCAAACGTGACATCAGTTGGTCTTATAACCTCTGATGTTCTACCTACCCCATAAGGGATACAGGCGTGAAGTTATGTATGTATGTATGTATTTAAAAATATTTTATATCTGACTGTACCTCATTCTTTTTAACTGATTTTGGGATTCGCTTACGAGTGGTGTTTGTCCGGAATAAACAATTTACAACGATAATAAACAAAGAGCCATGGGTTTTTTGATATTAGCAAGGAAATGATAATTTTAAGCAAGTAAAGCGTAGTAAAAATTAATTAAAAATAAACTAAAACCATAATTACCTGTAAGGTTATGTATGGTTTTAGTTTTATTGAAGACTAGCTGCTGCCCGCGACGTCGTCTGCGTGAACGCTATGCAGCACCAAACGCACCTACGATTATAACACTGCTAGCGTGATAATATGTAGCCTTTATGTTGACCCGACTTCTTAACTATCTTCATGCAAAATTTGAAGTAAATCCATGCAGTAGGTACTTTTTGAGTTTATCCCGGAAAGACAAACAGACAAAAATTCTAAAAACTATATTTTTTGTTTCTGTTTCGATTGTAGATCATACCCCAAGTATTCTTTTAAAAAAATATTCAATGTACAGTTTTGACTTTCCTACCATTTTATTATATGTATAGATTATTCACTTAAATTCATGATAGATTCAAGGTTTTTTTAAATATTGCCTCTTTAATTCATTTCAAATTCATTACCAATTGATTTTATGAATTCGTTATTTATAGAGTACCTATGCGATGAGATGTAACACGATTGCGCTTACCTAGCTGTGCTATTAATAACCAATTTTATCATTATGTTATTGCATAAGGACTTATGGCTTAGATCCTTATTGGAAATAAAAAAAAAACAAAATACCTCGTTTGGTTATCGCTGTTTGATAACATTACCTAACATTATACAGGACGAGGCGCTTGAGAGATCATACCAAAGATATTCCAGGAGACAAAGACAGAAGTCTCTCATTATGGTCAACATAGTCGACTTGATGTTAAAGGTAAGAGTTTTTGTAATAGCTTGATACTCAGGACTGTCAACTAGATCACGCGTGTGAAGTTAAGCAGTTTTTACTGTTAATATTTACTGAAATAAAATGAAAAGTCTTCAGAGTTACATACATACATACAAATATTTCTGCTCCGGCTGTGATCTGTTCCGCCAATATACATCAGAGAAATTGATGTAATAAATAATAATAATATATTTCTGACAATCACACAACATTATCTAGCCCAAATTAAGTTTCTTAAAGAACTTATGCTATGGATACTAGATAGCTGATATACTTAAGAATTATATAAATATACATATTGAATGAATACATATTTTTAATTAGAATAAACTTAAATAAACATATGAACATCCATGGCTTGACGGCTAATATCTGGATTCGAACCCAGAACCTCTGACATAGAAGGCAATGTATATTACCACTACACCAGTCGGTCGTCAAAACTAGTAAAAACGAGGTCTATCGCTGTCTTAGTCTATATTAAAAACAGTCGCATTTTGTGAGAACCCGATAATATGCAATATAAATAAATATTTCTATCACTCACACAACATTATCTAGCCCAAATTAAATTTCTTAAAGAACTTGTGTTATGGATACTAGATATACTTAAGAAATATATAAACATGTATATTGAATAAATACATATTTTTTTTTATAAGAATAAACTTAAACTTAAGAAATAAACTCTGGCATAGAAGGCAATGTATGTTACTGCTACACCAGCCGGTCGTCAAGATGTCGTCATATCTGATGTTAAGTAGTCCTGCGACAGAAACAGAAATCCTCCACCCATTGTAGTGGTGTTTTATCTTCTTATAAAACCACAACCAGCAATGAACACTTACGTGAAGTGAGTGCAATAGCTTCCCAATCACCACCCGGTGGTAACTGGGAATTTTGTTCCCAATAATACGCCTACATATCCAATACAATCAGATATAATTTTGTTTAAGCGAATTCAAAAACTTAAAATATCATTCTGATTTTATAATGTATTTATTGTTCTCATAATTATTGCAATCATATATAACATGCGTAATATGATAAATATCTTATTTTGTTATTTAATAAGGTTATAAGTAGATCTACTACTAATAAATACTTACGCTGCTGACCGTATCTGTGCAGGACTATTTAAAAACATTAAAGTAACCCAATCCAATACCTACTTTTGTAATATAGGGTCTTTTTTATGAAATTCAATAAATTTTAGGAGAAGCTTAAGAACAATGTGTGGATTCAATTTATGAAAAAAAATTTTTTTTTTGTTAGGTACTTTAATTGATATTTTATAATTCTCATAAGGTAACAAATTTTTGTTTAATCTGTTATTTACTACTAAATAGCAAGAAATAAAAGCGTTTTTCCAACTATTTCTATTAAGAAACACGTTAAGCCCCGATTTGTCAGTAATCACAAAAATTTGGTCACTTAAAAGAATTGTAAACAATTTTCAAAAAAAAAAAAATATATATTTTTGCCATACATTGATTCCACACATCATTGTTAACCTACTCCTAAAATATTTTGATCTTCATAAAAAAGACCCTGTATAAGCATAGAACAATGAAATTATTTTGTCATCTCGAGTCCTTTGATACTCTAGATTCTGCTTTTGGCACATGAAACTAATAAACCATTCTGTTTCTCTTTCAGATAATGTTATCAGTAATTTACACAATAAATAATTATCGATCAGGTGAGTTACTTCTTTATTTATTTATTTATTTAATACTCAAAACAGAACACAACTATAAAATACAACTAAAAACAAACTTCTAGTCTAGATTGCATTCCACAAGAATGAGTATAGAAAAAAATATAAAATAACACTATTAGATAAGTATAAGTATATAAAAATAATAGATGCGACAATATCATAACACAGAACAATATTAATTCTAGGCTCAGTTGTAAACTCTTAAAGATAGACAATATCTTTAAGGGTTTTAGCAAACAGTTCTACTTTAGGTAATAGAATATCGAATGCCGGATTTTTCTTGGCGATTAAGTTTATATAAATTCTTCCCTTAATTTACTTCTATTTACACGATAAAAATGTTTCTTAATCAACATTGTAATATCTCATTCGTAGGACTATGGACGAGTTATTTAAATATGTGTTTTTGTTGATATGACATAATACTAGTTTTGAGTTACGTTGCGTGTTCAAACAAAGGATAGGGGGCGATCCACCAACTAAATCACATTCAAGTCTTGTATTTAATGTGTTCGAGTCACGAAGTTCAAAAGTTACACATGTGTTGGATCGAAGGCTTGCATTTCTATACAGGATTCATTACAATGGAGGGTCAGCCAGCGTTTTCAATAATATACAGAGCAGTACGTTCAGCCGCACCATTGTCTAACTATGAGTGTGACCACCAGAATGCTTTCAAGCACAGTTTGTGCACAAATTCAATTTATAATTACACGAGCGTTTGCACGCGACTTCGTACACGCATAAACTCAAAAGTCCTATGTTCCGTTCCCGTGGAGATTCCGGGAATTCGTTCCATTATACAAACAGACACTTATTGAGGAACCTTTATACCAAGTATCACCGTGCACTCAAGGAATAAGATTTTTCATACAAACTAAAAGGTACAATAATTCCCGTTCCCGTGGGAATTTCGAGAATTCCTTCCTTAGTGCACCCCTACATCCCCTTTAGAATGTATCTTCCAAATTTCAGCTCTCTACGCCCAGTAATTACGGCTGTACGTTGCAGCGTTGTCTGTCAGTCACTCAGTACCTCAGTCACGCAGTCAGTAACGGAACAGTTTTATATATATTGATTATTTTACAATGAGTACGGAAGGCAATCTGTTTTTTTCGAGCCTATTTGCTGACAAATATTTTGGGGCATGAGTAGAGCAACATTACACATTTTGACGGCGACTTTGGCGATGGGGTAACATTGTCTGCCGCAGACGCCAGTGGTTACAGTTTCGATTCATCCACAATGCAAAGATTATTGAGCATATAAGTACAGAAGTTTTTATTATAAATGGATATAAATTGTATATCTGTTCCCAACTGCATAATTTTTGCTGCTGTAAATAAGAGTCCCGAAAGTTTTCTATACACAGGCATCATTCGAGGCATTACGTATACCTATTCCTTTCCAACAGAAAGGTGTGATTTTGTATTGTAAAATCTAGTAATTAAGTTAAAAGGATAAAGTAATAATACAGTAGTTCGTCGTGATTCAGCGGATCTTGTATAGTATGTATATTGTTCGAAACCTTGGCGTATTCAGTATGGGATCGACCACCGAACAAATAATTTATTGTCACGATTAAAACTCCTAGAAATCAAAGTTTTCTAAAAAACCATCATCATGACTTTGAAATGGGATTCAATCGATTAATTTAGCAAATTTGATTTCGAATGCGGTAGTTAACTCATTCAGTCCAAGAAAATGGATGGGAGATTGCGGCCTCGACGTTTGTATGTTAGGAAGTAATGGAGACTGTAATGGAGACTCTTTATAGATAAGCTACCTAGCCGTCAATAACTTTCGTGACATCGTTTATCGCACCTTAATCGCTCTACCGAACATACAATAAATTCAATTTATTTTGTGTTTTTATCGTTTAAAATGAACGTATCCCTTTGATTTTGTTCAGGAGACGAGGGTGTGGAAGCGTACCAGGTAGCGTGGACGATCGCGTTCTCATGCTTGAACCTGGGCGTGTGCTTCCTGGGCTGGTGGCGGTGCTTCGCCAACAACTACCTGCACTGGGCCGCCGCTGCCACGTGGATACTGCTCATAGCGCAAGGTATCGTTATAATATTGATGATTTTGTTTTTGCCTTTTATACTGTAGATAGCTAATTCAATACCGAATGTTAATTAGTTGCAGACTTAGAGTGTAGTTTTAAAAACAATACTGGAACAATAGACTTATTCGTAACTATGTCCTTGGGATGTATCCAATGTCACTAACACACAAGATGCTCGTTTGTTAGATTTCAGAAAAAAAGTAATAAAAAACTGATTCTTCAGTCCGATATAGAAATACGGACCAATCCGTATTTTGAGACTAGAGATTTTCAAGAAGCTCGTAAAGTATCGTTTTGAAATTAGAATCGCCTTTGTTCGTTAATTTTAGTTAATCGCCTTGACGATCACTGCGGCGGCGGTAAAGTAATGGTCTGCCTCAAAACTCCAGTGGTCGTTTCAATGCCCACATATGCGCATGAACATGTTTGCTTGTATGTATTTATGAAAAAGATAATATTATATATAATTATGTAGTAATGTCTGTTGTCTAGTTCCTATAACACAAGTGTTTGAGCTTACTTTAGGGCTAGAATATGTGAGAAAAAAATGTCCAAGAATTATACAAACAAGACACTTTCTTTTCTTTATTGCTTACCTGCTGGTGATACTACGACTATTTTATTCCATTCATGTTTAAATACTCTGGTCCTAGTTTGTCATGTTCATGTTGTGTATCCATAGCTCAATGCACCTACTATGTAAGTAATTTTCTAATAATTCTATAAAAATGACAAACCTAACTAAATGACTGAATGTTACCTATTGACACAATATTCAATAAAAATTGTTATTGTAATTATTATTCCTTTAGTTTTTAAATTTAATGTATATGTTATCGCCTAATATAATTACAATTGCTGCATTTGAATAAAATCTTATGTTATTGTAATTTTTCTTTGTTAAGTTAATTGTTGTTTTCGCTAAATATAATTTTGAGTTTTGTATTTATTTTAATTCAAATTTTTAAAACTTAATGGAATGTACCAAATTGTATAATTTATGTAATTCTTATTTAAATCAATCTAATTTTACTTATTTAACTAATATATTCTCAATTGTAACAATAATTTGTGGAAGAGCGGGGTCTTCAAACACAGGCATTTTATGTCTAACTGAAGACCCCAGATGACAACATTTGTAATAGAGTAAGAATATGGAAATAAATGATTATTATTATTATTTTTTTACATTTTTATTTATTCTCGGCACTAGCCGGTTATAACTGTGTTTACGGGCTGACGCCAAGTAAATCACAGTGAGGTGGTTGTTGAGGATAGGATGGTTTCATTTTCTTCAAGTTGTAAGAATTTTCGAACTATTCTGCAAGTATTTAATATTGACGCTTTTTGGAGACTGATGTATATATTTTTGTTTAGGTCTAGTAATTTCAGGTATTGGTGTAGTTGTTTTGGGATGACTCCGGTGGTTGAAAGGACTATTGGTATAATATATACTTTATTTTGTTTCCAGATTCTTATTATCTCCTCTTTCAATTCTGCATATTTATTTATTTTATCAGCTGTTGACTTTTGAATGTTATGGGTGTTAGGGACTGTAATATCGATTAAATACGTAACTTTATTTATTTTATCTTGTAAAGTTATGTCGGGTCTATTATAATGGATAGTTTTATCAGTAAGGATGGCGCGATCGTAATAAATTTTGTGCGATTGATTTTCTAATACCGTTTGCGGTGTATATTTGTAGTATGGAGTGTTTGTGTCCTGTATGAGTTTATGTTTAATTGCTAATTTCTGGTGTATTATATTTACTATTTGGTTATGTCTATGTGTGTAGTCGGTCTGTGTAAGGTTAGTACATGCTCCTGTAATATGTTGAATAGTTTCTGGTTGTGATTGACATTTACGGCACTTGTCATTTGTGGCTGTTGGATCCTTAATTATGTGCTTTCTATAATTTTTTGTATTGATCACTTGGTCTTGTATTGCCATTAGAAATCCCTCTGTTTCTGGGAATAGTGTGCCTATTTTAAGCCACATGTTAGAGGCTTTCAAGTCAACATGTGCTTGGCTTAAGTCGTGAGGATGTCTTCCATGCAACACTTTCTTCTTCCATTCTTCTATTTTGGCTTTTTGAGGGTCTATATTTCTAGAAAATTCTGAATTGATGTTTTCTGTAAGGTTAAGTGGAGTATAATTTTGATCGTTTTGGGCTATTGCTCTATGTAATTTACTTGATAAGGACTTATTGTGAAAAAAAAATTGTAAACTGTTGACTTGTTTTAGCCATAAAGGATGTAAATCAATCAGACCTCTACCTCCATCCTGTCTTTTGATTGTGAGTCTTTCAATAGCAGATTTAGGGTGGTGATTGTTATGTTTGGTCAGTGTGGTGCGTATGATTCGTGATATGTTTTCAATGTCTGTTTTGGACCATTTAATGATACCGAACCAATAAGTTAAAATAGGGATTGCGTACGTGTTGAGTGCTTTAATCAGATTTTTTCCGGAAAGTTGTGTTTTACAAATTGCATTTAGTCTTTTTTTTAATTCAATGGTGAGAGAACTTTTAATGGCTGTATGATCTAGCCCCCTAAGCTGTTGAAATCCTAAGTATTTATATAAATCATTTGCTTCCATTGCACTTATATATTCGGTGTCACCTACTACATAGTCACCAGGCTGTATCTTTCCTCTAATAATATGTACTGTTTTACACTTATCTAAACCAAATGTCATATTTATGTCTTTACTAAATTTTGTAGTAGTTTTTAATAAAGTTTTCATTTCTTTGTCACTTCGAGCATATAATTTGATATCGTCCATATATATCAGGTGAGAAATAATGTTATCGGTGTTATCTAGTTTGAGCCGGTATCCAACCTTGTCATTATGAAGTTGGTGAGAGAGAGGATTTAATGCAAGGCAAAACCACAGTGGGCTTAAGGAATCCCCCTGATATATACCCTTTTTAATTGCAATTTGCCTTGTAGTGATAGAATTATTTGGTGTGAATAGTTGCAATGTAGTCTTCCAGTGTGTCATGATATTGCTTAAAAATTGTACTATAGTGTCGTTTACTTTATAAATTTTTAGGGTGTGTATTAGCCAAGAGTGCGGAATGCTATCAAAAGCTTTTTTATAATCTATGTAGGTGCAATGTAAGTTTCTATTTTTTGTTGAGGCATGTTTGACTATGGTAGAGTCTATTATAAGTTGTTCTTTGCAACCCATGTGGCCCCTCCTACATCCTTTCTGCTCTTCAGCCAGTATGTTATATCGTTCGATGTGTGAATTTATGCGTCTAGTAATAACTGCAGTCAAAATTTTGTATATGGTTGGTAAGCATGTTATTGGTCGGTATTGAGACGGTTCTGTGGAGAAGTTAGATTTAGGTAGCATATATGTGATTCCAGTTGCCATGAACTCGGGGATTGGCTGTTGTCCAGCTATGATATCAGTGAAATTTTTTGCTATAGATTTATGTAACACGGTTAATTTTTTGAACCAGAGATTATGCAACTGGTCTATGCCAGGTGATTTCCAGTTATGAAGTTTATGAGTAACCACTTGAATTTCACCTTCAGTTATTTCATGAAAATTCATTTCTTCAATATTGTTCCACATGACTTGTTCCTTCTGTATCCAGTCTGCTTTATCGTTATGAGTCATCTGCTCTTCCCATATACTTGACCAATATTCTTCTAACTGCTCTTTAGTTGGTGTTTCCGTACTGTTGTAGCTATTTGTATTATTTTTACTTTGCATCATATTTCTATAAAATATTTTTTCATTTACGTTAAATAATTGATTATCTCTTTTTCGTTGTTCGGATTTATTATATCGTTTCAGTCTATGAGCTTTAAGTGCAAGTTTTTGTTTTAATGTGTCTAAAAATTCCTCCGGTTTAATATTATTTTTTTCATGTTTGGTATGTATTTGTAAATTTTTAAATATGTTTTCTACATTTTTAACAACTTTTTTTGATCTGTTATTGTTTTTAATATACTGAGTTAACTGTCCAATATTAAGTCTTAATTTTTTAATGTCATTTTCTAATCTATATTGCCAGGAAGGTTTATTTGCTTTTGTTTTATTAGTTTCGAAATTTTCCTTTATTTTATAGTTCAGTTCAGCTGATATTACTATTGCAGTGCAGTAAATAAGGGTGTGGATATCTGTTAGTTGTGATTCGGGAGACAAGTATTCGTTAAGTATATTGTTATTAAAAATGTTTATAAGTTCATAAAGTTTGGGACTGTATTTCAATTTGGGTAATTTTGGACGTAAGGTTGGATCCATTCCTGAGTACAATGTGATTGTTGATTGAAATTTGTCTTTAATTTCAAGCAAATATTCATTATTTAAGGTATGAGTATCATTATTTATAAAATTAAGATTTTCTACTTCATTTTCAATTAAGAGATTTATTGTTTCAGTTTGCGTAGAGGTGTGTGAAGTTTGTGTGCTAAAATTGGGTGAACATGAAAATGTCGTAATAAGATGTGTTAGTGATGAAGTTGATGACTGTGTGTCTAAATTCGAATCTATAGGCGTTTGTTGGTTGTTAATAGTTTCCAATTGCAACTGTTGTCTTATATCTACTTTTAAACGTTCTAAGACACCTTGTGATATTAAATTATTCCTTTCTATGGCTCTTTTTTGATCTGATATTCTTTGTTCGGATACTTTGACGGAAGGGTATTCTAATATAAAACGTTCGTATAGCTTTTTCCTCCAGATGGTCATGTCGGTTTCTAATTTGGTAATGTGATAGTAGGTGCGCATGATAAATATGTTTACATCATTACTCCATTTCATGCGCAGCCTAGGTTTTCCTGTTTTGGTGGACGCGGGTAAGAAGGGGTTAGCCTCCCGCGCAACATCCAATTCAGGAGTTGATGTACCTCTAGAGCTCGGTGAAGATGTTATTGATGGTGGCACAGAGGGTGTGTAAGATGTGGTGCTCGGGCTATAAGGTTCACTTGGGCTATTGAGTATATTTTCTATGTCGATTGTTAGTGGTGAAGAATTATCGGCTGTAATATGTTCGGGTTGTGAATCCCCGGTGGGAACCCGCCTGCTCAGCTCCTCACCGCTGACGGTTCGTACGCTGGAACACCCAGCGTCAGCTCCAGGTGTGCCCCGGCGATCGCCCCCGGGAAGCGGCCCTCTCAGTTTCTTTTTTAATCTGGTCTCCATTATTAGTGGGTTACCATTGCCATGTTAGCCACGCCAGTAATATACGAATCGTGTGTCCGCCCCCCACGTGATCTGATGTTTGATCTGGACGTATGGTTGGTTTTAAGGGGGCTTATTATTATTATTTATTTGTGTTTTGAACATACACTCTCGAGTTTTTTTCGTTCTCGGTTTTCATGATATTCACGGGCTACGCCAAGTGAAAATCATTGTTTAGGTTAAAGGTTGGATCGTCCTGTAGAAATTTTCGTACAATGCGGCACGTATTCAAAATGGCTGCTTTTTGCATTGTGATATATATATTTTGGGGTAAATTTAAAATTTTAATGGAATTGAATAAACTTTTAGGTATAACACCTGTACTAGAGAGCACCATTGGCACAATATAAACTTGATTCATTTTCCAAATCCGGGTAATTTCCTCTTTTAATTCAGTATATTTGTTGATTTTTTCATTTATTGTTTTCTGCAAATTATGGGTATTTGGTACTGCTATGTCAATTATATAGGCTATTTTGTTTTTCTTGTCTATGAGTGTTATATCTGGTCGATTATTATGTATAGTTTTATCTGTCAATATAGCTCGATCAAAGTATATTTTGTGGTTGTGACTCTCTAATACAGGTTTCGGATTGTATTGGTAGTAAGGTTCTGGTTTTCCGGATATCAAAGAGTGTTTAAAAGCTAGTTTTTGGTGTAAATAGTGCGCTATTTGGTTATGCCTATGTGTGTAGTCTGTTTGGGTGAGTGTTGGACAGGCACTTGTAATGTGTTGTATGGTTTCGGGTTGTCGTTGACATTTTCTACACTTGTCACTTACTACATTTGGGTCCTTAAGTATAAACTTTTTATAATTTTTAGTATTTATTACTTGATCCTGGATCGCAATAATAAATCCTTCAGTTTCGGGGAAAAGGCAACCTATTTTTAGCCATTTGTTTGATGCTATGGGGTCAATGTGCGTTTGTTCAAGATCGTGTAAATGTCTTCCGTGTAATTCTTTGCGGCGCCACGTATTTAGTTTAATGTTAAGAGAATCTTCAGTAGTTGTAAAAATCTTCGTGCGGTCGATTAAATTTAAAGGTGTAAAGTTATGGTCTGATTCTATTGTGGCCAGATGAATTTTGCTAGATGAGGCCTTGTTATAAAAGAAATGTCGTAGTTTGCATTCTTGCCCCTCCCATAGCATTTTTAAATCAATTAACCCTCTTCCTCCTTTATGCCTTTTTATTGACATTCTTTCTATGGCGGACTTTGGATGCAGATAATTGTGTTTTGTTAGTGTTGTTCTAGTTTTTATTTCTATATTATTTATGTTTGTACGCGACCACTTGATTACCCCGAATGAATACGTTAATATGGGAATAGCATATGTGTTGATAGATTTAATTAAGTTTTTGGATGAAAGATATTTTCTACATAATTTATTAAGTCTATAGAAATACTGTTTCGTTAAATGTTGTTTTATCTGTGTATGATTTATAATTCTACCTTCTTGAAGACCTAAGTACTTGTAAGTTTCGTTTTCTTCCATAAGCGTAAAACAACTTTCTTCTTTATTGCAACTATTGCTTACTTTACCTTTATGCAGTTTAAGAGTTTTGCATTTATCTAGCCCAAACGACATATTGATGTCTTTACTAAAATCTGATGTTAAATCTATAAGCTTATTTAATTCTTTTTCTGATTTTGCGAATAATTTAATATCATCCATGTACATGAGATGACTGATTGAACAGGAAGAAGTTAATGTATATCCTTGGTTATTGCTATTGAGAAGGTTAGAAAGTGGGTTAAGAGCAAGGCAAAACCACAAGGGGCTTAAAGAGTCTCCCTGGAAAATACCATTTTCTATAGGAATTTCATTGGTGACGATCGAATTCAACCCACTGGATAGATGTAAAATAGTTCTCCATTTAGTCATTGTATTTTCCAGGAAGGCTATAAGTGTGGGGTCTATTTTATAAATTTTTAAAACTTGTATTAACCAGGAATGTGGAACGCTATCAAATGCTTTCTTGTAATCTATATATGTAATATTTAAATTTCTTTTATGGGCTGTGGCATGTTTAAGTATTGTAGAATCTATTATTAATTGTTCTTTACACCCCATATGTTTACGTCTACATCCTTTTTGTTCTTCGGTTAGTATTGCATTAGTTTCTAAGTGGTAATTTATTTTATTGGTAAGACATGACGTTATTAATTTGTACAATGTTGGCAGACATGTTATGGGGCGATATTGAGAGGGATCGATGGTTTTATCAGATTTTGGGAGCATATAGGTAATACCTTTTGTTAAGAATTCCGGTGTTTCACAAGTTCCTTTGATTATGTCTGTTATTGTTTTAGCTAATATATCATGAAGTGCAATAAATTTTTTGATCCAAAAGTTATGTATTCCATCGGCTCCTGGTGCTTTCCAGTTTTTCATGTTCTTCGTTACTATTTCTATATCACTTCGGGTAATATCTGTAAAGTTCATTTCTTCAATATTTATAGCTCGTTCTTTTTCTGTTTGTATCCATTTTGCTTTCTGGTTATGATTTGCTGCTTTTTTCCATATATTAGTCCAATAGTTTGTGAGTTCTGTTTCAGTTGGTATTTCTAAGCTAGGTAGAGTCTGTGTATGATTTTCATTTAGGGATCGATAAAATTGTTTTTCATTGGCTGCAAACTGTTTGTTATCGTTTTTTCTTTGAAGTGATTTTTTATATCTAGCTAGTCTTTGTGATTTAACAGTTAATTTTTGTTTCAGTGTATCTAAGTAGTCTTCGGGGCGGGAGTTACTTTTTTCATGTATTGAATGAGTTTTTACTTTTTGAAAAATGATTTCTACTTTTTTAAGTACTTTTCTAGATCTGTTATTATTTATGTACTGTGTGAGGACGCCAATATCAGATCGTAGTTTTGCAATATCTTTTTCTATTCTTATTTGCCACGGTGGTTTATCTGACTTTACTTTACTAACCGTTTTTCTGCTATGAATAGTTTGAATTTTAAATCCTAATCGTTTACTTATTACTAATGCGCTGCAGTAAATTAAAGTTTGAAGATGTGTTAAATCACTATCTATTTGAAAGAAGCTATGTAAAATTTCGGCATTGAAGATATCAACTAATGTGTATAATTTTTTGTTTTCCCTAAGTCGTGGTAGTTTTGGTCTAGCTGATGGATCAGTTCCGGAGTAAAGGGTTACCATGGTCTTCAGCTCTTCTTCAATTTCTGTAGCAAGCAACCCTGTAATGTGACTTGGTTCTTGAGTATTGTATTCATTTAGGTGGGCTAGTGAGAGTTGAGTTGAGTAAGATGTCTGTGTGCTTGCGTGAGAGGATTGTGTAAGTGAGTCTTGTATCGGTATTAAAGTCTGCTCTATTTCATGAACATTATTATTATTTGGTTGGGTCGTGTTTTGAAATTGTGCCTCTTCCTCTAAAAGTTGCTGGCTAACTTCTTCTCTAATTCTACAAATTTGGTGTTCCGTTAGAAGTTTATTTCTTAATATAACTCGTCTTTGGTCAGCTATTCTTTGCGATGTTGCATTTATATCTGGGAATCTAATTTTAAACTTCTCAAATAATCTATTGACGTACATTGTTTTATCTGTTTCAAATTTTGTAATGTAGAAGTAGGTGCGCATTATGAATTCATTTATTTCCTCAGTCCACTTCATGCGCACCCTAATCTTGCCGGCTTTGGTGGTCGCAGGTTGAGTGGCTAGTGCCTCCTGCGAAGCATCCGCGGCCAGAGTACTCTGTGTTATCGGGATATTAGTTGTAGTAATATTTAAGGGGCTATTGTTTTGACTGTCAGTTAGTTGGTTTGTTTCGGCTGTAATATTTAATCCATTAGGGGACTTGGTGGGAGCCCGCCTGCTCAACTCCTCACCACTGACGGTTCGCATGCTGTGACACTCAGCGTCAGCTCCAAGTGTGCCCCGGCGATCACCCCCGGGAAGCGGCCGTTTCATTTTACTTTTTGCTCGCGTCTCCATATTTTATGGGTACCTTTACCTTGTTAGCCGTGTTATGTTATTATTTTTACACGTTGTCCGCCCCCCACGAGGTCTGATGTTCGACTCGGACGTAAGGTAGGATTTTGGGGGGCTTATTATTATTATTATTATTATAATTTGATTGTGGCATGTCATTGGCTCTCACAATTAACTGTCTTGTGTTTGTTTTTGTTTTTCGTGTCATAATCCTGACTGAAAAAGAGTGCCAAGAGTTTTTTTCCGCCGGCTTTTTTTGTCTACTGTAAAATTTTATTCAATAACTATCAACATCTTGCCGAAGTAAAAAATTCGATGGTCCATTCGATAGTCTTATGATGAATAAAAAATTTTCATTTCATTACCAATGGTTGCAATTGCGCACAGGTCTAAGCGGACTCGCCATCGGGTTCCACGCGTCAGAGAACCAGGTGTGGTACATGCTGTTCATCGTGTTCGTGCCGTACGCCATGCTGCCGCTGTCGCTGGGCTGGTGCATCATCATCGGCGTGCTGTCCTCCATCTCGCACGTGCTCGCCACGGCCGTCGAGATCAAGTCCGTGCTCAACGATAGAGCTGTCAGTATTATTTGTGGCCATGGTTTGTAAACCATGCACTTTGTAAGCCAGAGATATTGCCGTCCTGCAACGTATGAGTAAGACTAATTAAGGAAGTGTAGTTACTAGCCCCTTGCCTCTTACCATCTAATGTCTCATGGGTCGAAAAAGCAAGTTCATCAGGGCGTTGACGAATTCTGCTATTTTTGTAGCATTATAATGTGCCGATACATCTAAAGCTTGTGTAGACCGTGCTGTCACCGTCAAGACTTAGAAATTCCTACTCACTTTTACAATTTGAATTAGTTCACTTAAACACGTTTGTTCTGTTAGAAACTGAAGAGCTTTTGATTGATAATTTCATAATTTCCATTGTCAGCCGGAATCCTGCGCGTTCCGTCTGCTCAGCGCCAACGCACTGCTCTACTCAGCCGTGAACTTCACCGGCATGTACGCTAAGTACCTCGCTGACGGGCTTCAGAGGAAGGCCTTCCTGGAGACACATCGGTCCATGCGCACGCGACAGAGTGCCAAACGGGAGAGCGATAGACAGTTGAAGCTGTTTGAAAGTGGTAAGTTGATAATGTTGAGAAAGCTGATATTAAGTAAGTCTCTTTAGTTACCACTAGATAATGTTTTCTTCCAATGATCGACGTTATATTGTTATGTGATCCACTTCTCAAACATTCTTTGCTTGTTTACTGAATTCATAAAATAAAGCGAATAAGTTTAACAACCAAGCAACTATTTAACTGTGGATATTTTATCTATGTTTCAGTGATTCCAGACTTTGTAGCCAAAGATATTTTCAACCACGTGTCCAAAGTAAAGGGTGAGCTCCAAGAGCAGCAGTTCAATAACCTTTACGTACAGAGGCATGAAGACGTGTCTATACTGTATGCTGACATCAAAGGGTTCACAGGTAAAATGTTGTTATTCTATCTGGGATAAATATTACATCAATGGTTATAGCGTCACTCCGAACATAAATTCCTCAGGTTTTTGTGGCGAACGTGGTAAACTTATATTTGTAGACTTTATTTATCAAACTTCTTTTCATTACCGATGCTTTCATTTTCAGAGCTATCTAGCAAATGCAGCGCACAGGAGCTGGTCAAGATTTTGAACGAACTATTCGCTCGTTTTGACAAGCTCGCTTTGGTAAGATTACTTGGACCTGCCTCCATTACTGTATTAACCGTTCGATCATACTTATGTGAAAACTCTTTAGGTGTGATGCGTTTTGTCCAGGAGAACAACTGCCTCCGCATCAAGCTGCTGGGTGACTGCTACTTCTGCGCCTCGGGGCTGCCGGATAAGCGGGATGACCACGCCCATTGCTGCGTCAATATGGGACTCCATATGATACGGGCTATACGACTGGTGCGGTACAATGCCAAGGTAAGTTTGGAATTTACAGACTTGTTGACCTTACTGATTAAGTTTCACGAACTAGATAACTAATTATGCAGAGAAATACACACGCATGCTCAATTCAACCCTTAAAGAGCTTAAAAAATAAAAGATAAACTTTATGAGGTATCTACAAAAAAGTATACTTCTAGATTTCTCATGAGACGTTTTAGAATAACGACTTAACTAACCAAGTGTTACCTAAACGAAAATATAGTAGCTACAACCAAATCCTATGAGAAATATAATACATATTATGATATGAAACTTACAATCTTTATTGATAAGGAAGGAGAAATAAATAGTATATTAAGCATATCCTAATTTTGATTTTCAAACAACAAAAATTAAATGAAAACTCTGTTAGTAAAACACATGTTTCTATAATGAGAGGTTTTTTATCTTTTTTATAGGTCGTGGATCTGGACATGCGGATCGGCATCCACAGCGGCACGGTGCTGTGCGGCGTGCTGGGGCAGCTCAAGTGGCAGTTCGATCTCTGGTCCAACGACGTCACCATCGCCAACCACATGGAGAGTGGCGGCAAGCCTGGGTTAGTGGTTAATGGTTATTCAAAGAAACTAGCAAAATAACTTTACTTTCTTGTGCTAAAATTATGACCACTAAAAACAGGACGCATTAATTTCTCTTTTTCCCCATGATGTATAAAACTTATGAGACCATAATAATATTCAGATATAAGACACAAAAATATACTAGAAAATACACTTTAGAAATACATTAAAACGCTGTAATGCAATTTGTACAAAAAAATATCCGAACATAGCTCCTATTGTAATCAAGGGTACGCTATATTTTGTTATTTTGGATAAGCTAAAAGTAATTGAAAGTAAGATAAGTAATGTCTTAAGTTTTCACGATTCATAATTTAAATAAAACTACTTTTTAACCGGATTAATCGCGTATAATTTATATTTTAAACGAGTTAAAATGTAAAATATAAATTATACGCGATTAATCCGGTTAAAAAGTAGTTTTATTTAAGATAAGTAAAATAACTGTTGGTACTTTGCAGTCGTGTACACATATCGGCCGCAACACTCGAGTGTCTAAATGGTGCGTTTGAGGTGGAACCTGGTGAAGGTGGCACGAGGGATCCATTTCTTCGCGAGCGGGAAATTAAGACTTACCTCATTGCAGACACCGAGCAGCCGCGGCGGACAAGGCAAAGAAGCTATAACCCTAAGTAAGTTGATTTGGTTGGAGATAATTTGAATAAATAATATTATATTTTAGATTGCTGATTAGATTTGTCCTAGATGAAGATTATCACGTTCCGACCTAGACCTGTCACCATTTCAAAAGTAATCTGTCCTATAAAATCGTTAAAGAAATTTCACTTTTCACAAGAATAGAATCAATCTCTATTAAAATAATACAGTCGTTTATTTAGTTTTTATTACATTTTTTGGCTATTTCCAGCAACAATCAAGTTCCAGCTGTGTCTACCTCAGATGTCAATCGCCGCTTTAGCAGCAACAATGAAGAGGAAACAACTTGGACACCAGAAATTCCCTTTCAAAATGTAAGTCTACAATAATAGTAGATTATGCAACAAGGGGATAAAGCAGTGTATTATGTCACGGGCATCATATTGAATCCTGAGCGAAATGAAGGATTCTGTAGATAATTCCCGAACGCAGTGAGGGAATTAAGATGTTAATTCCCGAACGAAGTGAGGGAATTATGGTAAGAATCCTGAATGAAGCGAGGGATTCAAGACTGCCCAAGACTAAGACACTGTTATCCCCGAGGAGCTTACTCTACTTTATACACCACCTTGTAAGATAATTAGGTAATGAAACGCAGAAATTAAATCAAGTACTTAGGTATTTAATAATTTAGAAATTAAATATAATATTAGAAACAATTGACCAGTTATGTAAAGATAAAGTGATATTTCTATTTGGTATATTAATTGTTTACTGTTGTCTAAACAGTCCATAGGCTGCTAGGTTTCTTTGTAGCAGACAACTGTTGAAAATATACTAAAAGCAATGAGTCCGGAATAATTTTCACGGCTTTTTTAGTTTTCCAAGCAAAGAAATCTTCGTAAAATTTCATGTACAAATGCTTTGATTTACACGGCAAAATATTATCGACGATACTATTTGCTTCATTTCTAATATCTTCTGGTGTTAAATCGTCACTCGAGCTCGACATATTTTATTTATTTGAAAACTATTGAAATAAAAACTCTGAAAAAAATTTCTTTTCAAAAACCGCGCAATTTTACTTCTTATTTGTCTTTTTCAAAAGGCAAAAGAAACCGTCGCATACCTTCAGGTTTTTTACGAGGATTTTTAATTTTTCTTGGTAGGTAGTCGTTCCAAATGCAAAGGTACACAAACTTATACAGCCAAATTTAAAGTCCATATATTTTTTAATTAGGCAAAGCAACTAGTCATACAGCCATGTCCAAGTAGGTATTATTAAATTTCGCTCCAATTGACATTCCAAAATCAAATGACATTATAACCCTTAGGATTAAAGTATTTTTTATTCCCTGTAAAATACCTTTTTAATCTTAAGGGATTAATATCTTGATTTAGGTGGAGTTTATCTCATACATAATGCGAATTTTAAACAAAGGTGGTGTATAAACATCTTTATACTAAGCTATTATCTTTATTAAAAGTATCCATTTGTAAATTAGCAAATTATTATTTAATATGTTTTATTTTTATTTGCAGTATTACTCAAACGGCTCAAGTGCTGTGGGTCTGCTACGATTCAAACGACACAGAAAGCCCGACGACGTAGAGCAAGCACCAGAAGATGAACTTGAAACTGTTTCAGAGGTAAGATATTCTAATAAACTACCAATGAAAACTTCTTTTAACCTGTCTGTACTATAAAAGCTCTTTATTTTGCAGGAAGACGACATAATAAACCACTCGATCGAAGTGAGCAGCAACCGGCGCAAGCGCTCGGATACGATGCGTGCGTGGTCGCTGCGGTTCCGGCGCGCGTCGCTCGAGGCCTCCTTCAACAACCTCGACGAGCGGACATACAAGTCTAACGTCATGTGCTGTCTGGTGCTGTGGCTGTTCATTGTGGCCGTTCAAGGGGTTATACATTTTAAGTGAGGACTTTTGTTGATTGGGCCTTTCAGTTTATCTTTGCCCTTCAAATAATATAATACTTATCAATTAGAGACTTAACTGGAAAATCTGGATTTCTATAAGCCATGATAATACTTAAATGATATTCATTGGAGCTATCAATCACATGGCTAAACTGCATTGATATTAAGATATACTTTACTTGAAAAAGGGTCGTTTTATTTTCATTACTAAAATATAAAACTAAGCTCTAATTTAAAATAACATTACTCTAAAGTTTAGAATCAGACCTAACGACAAAAATTTATTTGTAATAATTATAATTGTGGTAACTCGTCATAGTAACTATTATATTGAACCGTTTGTTGTAGGCACTTAAATGATAAAATATAGTTAGTAATCCAATATAAATGAATTGGTCTGATTGTATTTGTTAAGAGTGTTTAATAATATTTCGACAACTCAAATTTAAGTCCTCAATATGGCAAATATTCCATTTCTAACGTAAAGTCTCCATTATAGCCTAACCTTTGTCTTGACAACAAACATTTCCGCAGCTGCTGGGTGCTGATGCTGGTGCTGGCGCTGATGTCGCTGCCGCTGGGCGCGTCGTTCGCGCTGGTGATGCTGGAGGAGTTCCCGGCGGCGGCGGGCTGCGCGCGCGGCTCGGCCTGGCTCATGAGCACGCGCATCCGCCGCAACGCCTACATCTGCTCGCTCGTCACGCTCATGTCGCTGTTCAGGTAATTCACATAAATTGGGCTGTAATAACAAAGGTTCTAAAGTTCGGTTCGCTGGTCTTAATTTAGCTTTTAATAAAATGCACCATACAATTTTATAAACTTTGTTGTTAATTATATTATCGTCATCGTTATGTATCGTATCGTTGGTTGCCTGGTAAAAATCGCTTGCAATGAGCGATAAGGCCGCCTCATTGTCAATATCTGTATAATTCATAGTAATTGTAAAATTGTATTTTATTTGGCAATAAAGAGTATTATTATTATTATTATATGTATCATCATCATCATCATTGGTGGAACCTAAACTGACTCACCCCAATAAAGCCAAAAGTAAACCTGCTCACTGTGGTACGTCGAAGCTTTTTAGACCGAAAGCTCGTTTCGCCGATTTTTTTAAATAGGTATATTTATACTTTTATATTTATTTTTATAAAATTTCGACGTACCATGGTGAGCCCACATTTAACAATCTTGTAAATAAAGACCATCTAATAGAATTAGGGCTTAAACAATTATGCATGTATTCTAAAAGCTTATTCAACTAACTTAAGTGTACATTTTTGAAAATTATCTATGTAGAATTCACAGAAAATCTATCTATGGTTCAGTCACGATCCACACTTACGAAAGTAAACTATACGGACCTTAATATTAAATCTCTTATAAATATTTGGCAGCACCGTCAAGCTGTACATCTGCCCGCCGTCGTTCCCGCCGGCGCTAAACGCCACGGCGGCGGCGGACGCGGGCGCGCCGCCGGACAACGAGTGCTTCCGGCCGGAGTACGTGGTGTTCACGTGGATCCTGTGCCTCGTGGCGCTCACCTCCATCCTCAAGCTGTACTACCTCATCAAGACCACGCTGGCCGTCGCCAACGTGCTGCTGTACGCCACGCTGCTGCTGCTCTACTATGATGTGTATTACTTCGATGAGGAGAGTCAGAATACGTGAGTTCATTTATTTTGAGGCTGTTTGTGGTAACTATGCGAGATTTTAAAGTGTTGATTTTAGTAGCTCTTATAAGTGTTATAAAGGTATAATAAGCGGTACACTACGGCCGGTAATTCTTAGTTTCTTTTTCTTGGTTTAGGTAGGAAACTCAAAACTTAGCTTACTTCAATACCACCATTTTTAAATGAATTAAGAAGTTAAGAATAATCATCATCCATCATCATCCACAGCCTGTAGACGTCCACTGCTGGACATAGGCCTCCCCCAAGGTCTTCCACGTCGCTCGGTCCCGCGCCGCCCTCATCCAGCGTTTACCGGCGACTTTGACCAGGTCGTCGGTCCATCGTGCGGGGGGCCTGCCTACGCTGCGTCTCCCAGTACGTGGCTGCCACTCGAGAACTTTTCTGCCCCACCGGCCATCTGTTCTGCGAGCTATGTGCCCTGCCCATTGCCACTTCAGCTCTGCAATCCTTCTGGCTATGTCGGTGACATTGGTTCGCCTGCGAATCTCCTCATTCCTGATTCGATCCCGCAGGGAAACTCCGAGCATGGCCCTTTCCATTGCCCGCTGAGCGACTCTAAGCTTATTTATAAGGCCCATAGTTAGCGACCACGTCTCAGTGCCGTATGTCATCACTGGCAACACACACTGGTCAAAAACCTTTGTCTTCAGACACTGCGGTATTTGCGACGAGAAGATTTTACGGAGCTTCCCAAATGCTGCCCAGCCGAGTTGGATCCGACGATTGACCTTTTTCTCAAAGTTGGACCTACCTAACTGGATTTTATGTCCTAGGTATAGATAATCGTCAACAACTTCGAGCGTGGTGCTTCCAACTACCACAGGAGCAGGTGCAACATGGACGTTCGACATGATCTTCGTCTTATCCATGTTCATTTTAAGGCCCACTCGCTGCGAGGCTCCACTGAGGTCATCGAGCATTTTACTCAGGCCCTGCAGGGTCTCAGCCATGACTACGATGTCATCCGCGAATCGAAGGTGAGTGATGTACTCGCCGTTGATGTTGAAGCCGAGCCATCTTCCAACGCTGCGGTTAACAGCTTAGGCGATATAACGTCGCCTTGCCTGACGCCCCGCTGCAGTTGGATAGGCTTCGAATTCTGATCCTGAAGACGGACTGACATAGTGGCGTTTTTGTACAAAAACTTCAACGCTTCGATGTATCGATAGTCAATTTGGCACCACTGCAAAGACTGCAGTACAGCCCAGGTCTCGATCGAATCAAAGGCTTTCTCATAGTCCACAAACGCCAAGCAAAGTGGCTGGTTATACTCCTCCGTCTTTTTTATAACTGCCGCAGTGTATGGATGTGGTCTATGGTGCTAAAGCCTTTTTGGAAACCGGCTTGTTCGGGAGGCTGGATGTCGTCAAACCTGCGTGCGAAACGGTTCGTAATGACTCTTGAAAACAGCTTGTATACATGGCTCAACAAAGTAATGGGTCTGAAGTTCTTCAAAAGGGATTTATCACCATTTTTGTAGAACAAGACCACTATGCCTTGGAGCTACGTTTTGCCCTCGAGAATGATGGAATTGAACAGCTTCTGAAGGGTCTTAAGCACAGGTTTGCCACCAGCTTTCAGAAGCTCGGCTGTAATTCCATCATCACCCGGCGCCTTGTTGTTTTTAAGCTGTTTAAGGGCCATACTAATCTCGTGCAGGCTGACGTCTGGGATATCTTCGGTATAGTGTCTTATAATTATATTATCTTATAGTGTTAATTTCGCTCGTGGCTCTTTTGCCATGTCTTGAACAGGTGCCCGTTTTGTCGTGAATAACTGTCCGTAGAACTTCTCAACTTCCCTCAAAAGTTCGGGTTTAGACGAAACAACCCTGCCGTCGTCCGTTTTGAACTTCGTCAGTTGGTTCTGACCTATAGACAAATCTCTCGCGAAGACCTCTGAACCCTTGTTTTACTCGATAGCCGTTTCAATACGGTCTGTATTAAACCGGCGTAGGTCGCGTTTTAGGGACTTGGAGATTTGTCTATTAAGCCGCCGATACTGAGAAGCATCTTCCGGGGACTGCAGGATCATTGTGCGTCTTTCTTCCATGAGTTTAAGGGTAGAGTCTGAGATTTTTCCGGTTCCTTTTGTACGGCGGGTTTTAAAGAACTTAGACCCAGCCGTGGAGACAGTTTCCACAAACCTGTTATTGAAGTCGTCCACATCGACGCAGTCGCCGAGGCATTCAAAGCGGTTCTGCAATTCGAGCTGAAAGCTTTCGGGGTTTTGGATCTGGATGGGTGCAGGACGAAGTACAGACTTTATCAGTCGAGATCGCTCTAGTTTTGGATTCAGACTCAATGTGCCTCTTACTATGCGGTGATCGCTACCGATTTTCACGGCATTGATCACAGAGACATCATTGAAAATCTGTTTTCTCGTTGACATGATAAAGTCTATCTCGTTTTTGGTGTGACAATCGGGGCTTATCCAAGTCCATTTGCGGTGTTCCGGTTTCTTGAAGAATGAGTTCATCATAAAGAGGCCCTCTTTCTCCAAGAAGTCGGCCAGCATCTGGCCTCGGACGTTCCGGTTTTCGACTCCAAATTGCCCCACTTTCTGCTCATCGCCGCTTTGTTTGCCTAATTTTGCGTTAAAATCCCCCATGACCACGTTGAAATGAGTTTTGGAGCTGTGTATGGCTTTGGAGATGTCCTCATACATAGCCTCCACCTCATCATCGGGGTGTGTCGAGGTCGGAGCATAGACCTGTATGACCTTCAATGAATACCGTTTGGTAACTCTGAGTATCAGGTACGCTACCCTATTTGACACGCTCTCGATTTTTGTAACATTGGTCACGAGGGTTTTGTGGACGAGAAACCCGACACCACCTTGGGACAGTTGGTCGCCCTCCCGGAAGTAGAGAAGATTGCCGGATTTCAGGATTATCGATTCCTCTCCCTGTCTACGGACTTCAGATAACCCCAGGATATCCCAATGCAATCCACTCAATACTTCCTCCAGCTCAACAATCTTTTCGTCTGTCCGCAGTGTCCTAACATTGTATGTCGCCAGGGCCAAGGGTCGTCGTTGGTAGCCTGGTCGAACCCGGGGATTCTTAGCACCCCTGCCCCGCCGTTTCCTCGATCGCTACCTTGATCGAGACTAGCGAGACCGCCGGGGACTAGGGCTGGGGCCTTTTTTGCGATTCATTATTTGGGGGGGAAGTGCCGTAATCGCCACGCTTGGCAGGCGGGTTGGCGATCGCAGTATGATGTTAATATACACAAAAGGACGCTGCTGCCCGTCCTCTGGTTTGAATAATCAGTACATAATCAATCATAACATAACTACAAAATTAAATAAGAATAATCATTTTTAGTTAATTTTGTAGTCATCAGCATAACACAAATTAGCAATGTTTATGATCTAAGTATGAATAATTATTCAAATAGGAAATTTTGAATCACTGCATCAAAATTCACAACATAACGTAAGACATTGCGCACGAAAGTAAATTCTACTTACATAGAGATTTTCTTTGCTTATAACCTTACGTTAAACCATGTAGTGATTTATTTTTAAGTGACTTTGAAACCCTTATAATTTTTCACACAACGATCAAAAAAAAAGAGCATCAGACCTAACACCGCTCACCGAACTTCCAGGCAACTTCCCTTCTACGTCCAAATGCTGGTGCTGATGGCGATGTTCCTGGTGGTGGTGGTGAACCACGCGCGGCTGGTGGAGGTGACGTCGCGGCTGGACTTCATCTGGAAGCTGCAGGCCGAGCACGACCTCGCCGCCGTCAAGGACACGCAGCGCATGAACCGGATCTTCCTCAAGTACATACTGCCGGACCACGTCGTCATACATTTCCTGAGCAAAGAACGATGTCCTGATGTGAGTAGCTGAAATTGGGAATCGATATTTAACATACGAGTACACGTTAGACATTTTTGGTGTTTTTGGTATACCTAAGGGAACGAAGTGGCTGCCTATTTAGTATAAGTCGTCTCTTACGAAGTGTTATTTGAATAAATAGATAGCTATAATGGGGACATAGGCCTCGACGTGAAGCTAGACTAACAAAAAAGGGCAACCACTCAAACTAAGCTTATAAGCAACTGCAAGTAATAAGGTTCCGTTACGTTGCTGATGTCTTATATCATAGTGCTTGCATATTGCAGCGATACCAGGATATCAAATTAAAAGAATTATTTCGTACTTCAATATCCTGAAATTTCATAACAGTTTTTTAAAGCTAAACAAATATAGAGTTGTTATCTAGTTCATAAAATATACAGGATTAACTTTAATTAGCAAATCACCTCTTGTAGGCAGCCTCTCCTGACATCAATCCCAATAAAATTTGTTCTACAACATTTAAAATTTTATAGATTTGAAAATTTTAGTTTTCCCGTTTTTTTTTATATTTGTAGCCTATGTTTAGAGACGTAACTCTATTAACTCTGAGCGTAGGTATGCCACGCACCTTGCGCAGTAAAATATCGCTTTATAGTAATAATAGGTACTTCTTAGAAAATGTAGAGTATGAAGCAACAATTTTTTTTTTTTTTTGTGTTATTTATCAAGATTTGTAAGAAGTCGTGGAACGAATGTTGTTGGGATTAATGTGGAGAGGCTGTCCGCAAGAGGTGATGCGTTAATTAAAATTAAACCTGTATACCAACGACACTATCTCGTCGTTACGGAGGAAATCTGGCAGAGGTGTAGTGTAATTGTAAAATGTGTTATTTTCACTGTACACAGGAGCTGTACTCGCAGTGGCGCGGCGAGGTGGGCGTGATGTTCGCCAGCATCCCCAACTTCCACGAGTTCTACTCCGAGGAGAAGGGCGTCGCCTGCATGCGCCTGCTCAATGAGATTATTTGTAAGTCCACTTGAAAGAAAACTGGCAGTATTACATAGCAGGCGTTTAAAACATTTTTTTTTTGGATCAGATAGGACTTAAGTTTTTTTTTTAAGATACTTCGGATCTGACACAAAAAATATTTTAAAAAGTCTCTCTTAAAAAATGCATCATTAAATAAGAGTAATATTAACAAGATGAGAATAACTCCGCATAAGTCCGCTGAATCAAAAATTAGGCCAAATTCAGAGAAGCTGTACGCATAATGAGTTATTATTATTATTATCACCAAAAACACTTTTTATCCTTTTTAGGTGACTTTGATAAGCTGCTATCACAATCGCGGTTCAGAAGTATTGAAAAAATTAAAACAATTAGCGCCACCTACATGGCTGCCTCTGGCCTCAACCCAGAACACAAGGTGAGTGGTTTTTAAACAAACTTCTACATTTATTTTACCGTCCCCTTTTCAAATAAGCCCACCAAAGGTGACTTTTTGTACTTACCCAAGTGTAAGTGTACCCTTACTTGTGAGTACCTACCTAAAACACGCAGTGTTTCAAAAAAAACTGGTCCAATTCTGGTTGGCGGAAAAAAATTGAGGACCAACCACTAGCCACGATTTTCGAAATGAAACATTCACAGCTCCTTTAAAATCCTTCTGAGAAATTATAAATCTTCATAACTGAACTGATTAACTTTCAGACTGGCGAAGATGACTGTGAACATTTGTATGCTTTGGTAGACTATGCTTTTGCGTTGCAAGGCGCTTTGGATCACATCAACAAGCATAGCTTCAATAAGTTCCGGCTGAGGGTGGGTAAGTAACCCCACATCGTTATTTCCATATTATATAAACTTCCTTCCAAGGAAAACACTACAGGATTTCAACTAAACCTAGTTCATACCCGTAAACAATTCACTAAATTATCATATTTAGAGTGCAGTTTGCTGGAACTTAAACATTTATTGTGGTTGAACTGTCGACTAAAGTTTTACTGTCGTCTAGACGTCTTTAACCTCAATTTTACTAATCCATGGTTACATTGTGTTTAACTATGAAGTTTACGAATTCCGGTGAATTGCCGTGTATAGCAGCAGATTTTTATTTAGTGACCACTTTCGCCAGATAGATCTAGGTACTAGTAGCATCCCACAAAGTTGAAGCCACTTGGTTAAAGTATCTGTCATGATACTCTTGCTAAAGACATTAAGACCTATTCTACTTTGAGCTGATTCTCTTCAGACATAAACAATTAAACGAATGAAAGTGATTGTATTAAGGAGGGAGATCGTGCAAAACACCGAAAAGAGTGTTACGATTCTTCATATTTTACCTATTTGTACGCAAACGCTCAATCAGGCTTAAATCTGGTGTCAAGCTGGCTGAAAAGTAACTTGCTAACTTTAAACACGGAAAAAACTAATTACCTACATTATATTTTCATTACAAAATAATCATTTAAAGGAAGACACTCAGCATAAAATAGTAGCCCATTCATGTTCCGAACTAAATACTTCTTCGTGTAACTGCCTAAGTCTGTGTAAAAAACAGAGTGTCAGATACTTAGGTATAATCATTGACAGCACATTACGATTTGCCGAGCACATAAACTCCCTCAACAGTAGGCTGAGAAAACTAATGTACGTTTTCAAAACTCTTAGGCACGTACTAGATCCAAAAAAACTTAAATTAGTCTACTTTGCGCTTGCCCAGTCTATAATTTCTTATTGCATAACTTCTTGGGGCGGTGCACCAAAAACCTTGTTACTAGAAATGGAGAGAACGCAAAGAGCCCTTCTCAAGGTATCTTCATTTTGACCCTAACGTTATCCCACGGCACAGTTATATGAAGAAAGTAAAGTTTTAACCGTGCGTCAGTTGTTTGTTTTGGAGACTGTTCTCATACAACACAAACAACTAAAATATGACCCATCCCTAACTAGTGGGAAAAGAAGAAATGATCCCGTAAATCTCCAATGCACTACGCTCAAAACGAAATTCTCAAACCGATTCTTTTGCCAGTTGGGCGGCTTCCTCTACAACAGAATTAATAAAAAGTTAAATATACTACTCAAAACAAAATAGGGGCCACCTCGTTTTTTTCACAAAAAAGCGATTGTATAACACTTTAAACTTAATTTTAAGCTAGTTTTAGTGTGTTTGCATAAAATTGATATGTTTATGTATTCCTCACATTATTCTAAACAAAGTTTTTTAATCTTTACCCTCAAGTGGAAAGACATAAACAAATCAAGTTAAAATTACCCTAATCACAATTTCTTATTCACTCTGTAAGTTATTATTGTAACTAATAAAAGTACCGATACAATGAAATCTGAAAGAAAACAAAGGTGCCAAACCAAGTTACCACCAAACGACATCAATTTCGCGGTCGCGCGAAATTGATATCGCTCGCGTACGGGTTAGCCCCTTAAGGTCCTGAGTCCTGCAGGGATCAGCTGCGGGCCGCTGGTGGGCGGCGTGATCGGCGCGCGCAAGCCGGTGTACGACATCTGGGGCAACACCGTCAACGAGGCCTCGCGCATGGAGACCACGGGCGCCATGGACCGCGTGCAGGTCACCGAGTACACCAAGCAGGTGGGGCATGAGTGCAGTAACATACTCCTATGTGTTTTTAAGTGGACCTCCGTGGTGCAGTGGTCCAAGACGCTACTACGTAATTCGTAAGGTCGCTAGTTCGATTCCTGCACGAAACAAAACAAAAAAGTTTCGAGTGTGGTTCTTTGTCTATATGAGTATTAATATTTTAGGTTGCCACTAGTTCGGTACATGGTATCTCATATTATAAAATTTGATTACTTTAGGGCCATCTAGTGGGTTTGATTGCCTGGGATTATTTATTTTTACCCTCGACACAAACACTTGATGTTATAACTTTGAAAACAATTGTACTCTAACCAAAAAGCAAAAATCTAGAAGATTTGACCACCAAGCGATGATATGGGTCAATTCAAAGCCGACTCACATTTCTCATTAGAGCAGGATAGGTAATAATAAATAAAATAATAATAATAAAATCCCCAGACAATCACACCAACTACATGGCCCCAAAGTAAGCATAGTTTGTGTTATGGGATACCATAAAGCGAACTAGGGGGGAACCTAGAATATAAATACATAAACACCCAGACACGGAACATTTTTTTTTCTAGTTTCGTGCGGGGATCGAACCCGCAACCACTGGCATTTGAGGCAGATAGGTTACGCCAACGCCAAAGTGGTCGTCATACATTTTAATTACCTACTAACGTTTTTACATTTTAATTACCTACTAAAGTAATTCCCCCGAATTCCCAGAGTTCAGATGGACGATAATTTTTCAGCCCACATTTTCATTAGCATCCTGATGCCACATTAACGAAAGCCTACAATAAATGATATGACATGAAGCGAGCATTGTTTCCCCCCGCAGCTGCTGGAGGGCGGCGGCTACGCGCTGGAGTGCCGCGGCGGCGTGGAGGTGAAGGGCAAGGGCCGCATGCAGACGTGGTGGGTGGTGGGCGCGCGCGGCGCCGCGCCCGCCCGCGCGCCGCCGCCCGCGCCCGCGCCGCGCTCGCTGGCCGCGCTCGTCAAGACCATGCTGGACACGCGCCGCCGCCTCTACGACATGCCCGATGCTAAGAACTTGCGTGAGTTCATTTGGGTTATGCTACGTTTTTTTGTAGGTGGTGACTTATTTCGAGTTTGTCCTTTGCCTTATTTAATTATTCTTAAACGGCTGGTTCGTTGTAAAATAATGCATTAATTTATCGTCTGGCTTAGGATATTTTGTGGCATACTTACCTTTTGTGATTGTCGGGTATTAGTAGAGCAAATTCTACTAACAAATAATATAAATAATAATAACTTGTTATTCTTTCGTTAACATTAAGTACCTACCTACATGACATGGTTGAACCTTACAGAAATTAAAATAATGTATGTGTTATTCCAGCAATCCGCGGTGGCAGTGTAAGAGCATTAAGAAAGAGGGATTTACACTTACCTCGTCCAAGGAATGCGGTCACTATGTAAGTATGATCAATGGTCATTCATAGGGATTTATCAGTGCACCTTGCAAAAGCTCGAACCACGAAGTTGGCTTATCATGAAGGTTTATCTTACAAACCTCCTAAGTCTTTATCTCTTTGCAATTGTTTTTATAAGTATGTTGTTTAACGTTTACATATGGGCTCTTGCGCTCTAGCGCTCTACGGCCAACATTCATTTATACATAATTATTTATATGGCATAATATACTATAGCTAAGGAACACTGGAATACATAAAGGTAGAGCTGCCATCCGTCCGGGTTTCCCCGGATTTGTCCTAGTTTAGGAGGCGTCCTGCTACGTCCGGGCGGGGTTTTATTAGTAGTCCGGGTAAACGTTTTCAAATTACCACCGGTTGAAGAACATAGAAATTGACGACATAAAATCGATAGATGAATGGGTGAATTTTAAATCTTTAGTGAAAAGGAAACTGAGTAAGCCTGGGCCACAGGGTTAACAGGTTGACTTTGGTCTAAAAAAATTGCTTATTTTATCCTTATTCAAAATACATAAAACCCCTAAAAATGTAGTGAGGGGGAAACAAGTTAATTCAAGATATGGAAATCGCTGTCATGGGTTTTTAGTATGGATGAATAACTCAATATAATTGAAAATATGCTGAGTAAAATTGAAGAAATATTAAATGAGAATCATTATAAGGTTAAATGAATGTAAACTAACCGCGTTAGTTTCATTTTAAATAATTATTTTGTAATTAAAATAGGCGGAATTCATTATTAGGTTTGGCAATACTGAGTGAATGAAGAACGAAACTATGGTAATTGACTCGTTCAGCAAGTCAATCAATCTATATGTTCACTCGTTTGTTTGGTTTCTTTCCTTGCGCTTGAGTATTTTCATGGTTTTTTCTATTTTTAACGACTTTATACAATTACTACAACTTAGTTGACATGATGTGAGAGATTTTAATAAAATAAATAGATAGCCCTACGAAAAGTGATAGTTGTTGAAAACTATAACTAATAACTAAGTAAGTATAGGTAATATCTTATAATGTCATATTTTATCTAGTATGCTATCTAAGTAAAATGTGCTACTATTTATTTTTAATTATAAACTCTCTAAATAATTCAAAATACAATAATTCATTTATAGATCTCAACAATAAGAAAAAGAATAGCTTTCGGAAGTGATTCTAAGCTCACTTGACTTCTGTGTATACCTATAGACTAAATTATGGATAACTCAATTCCTCAACACTGGTTTATCTCAAAAATTTCGGTGGTGAAACATTATTATATTTTAAATAAAAAAAAGCAAATGTCAAGTTGTTAACACAGTGGCCCAGAAATGTATGGAGCAGGTTCTGTCTCCTTTGACAAACATCTGAATGCAAACCAACTTTGGTTACAATTTTTCAAAACAGCGAATGCTTATTCACCCGGTCACTCAGAATAATTTGCGAAAAAAGATTTTTGTATCACTGTCCACTTGTAATTATTTTGAAAATTTCGATTATTTAAAAATAAAAATACTTTTGTTTGGTTTTTAAATTACCCTAGGTAAGCATTTTTTTTTTGAGAACCAATTCAAATTTTCTTGTCTTATTAAAAATGGATTTGCATCTAGAACATTTTCGTGCTCTGATGATTTCAGATGTGGCTTATAACCTGATGAGTCATTTGATCGATTTCGAATTGCTTTTATGGATGAAGGACCTTCAAAAGCAACGATCTATTGCTGATTTGGCGAATTCAAACGCGGTTGTCTTATTTTGGGGATGAACAAAGAAGTGAGCGTCCTACGAAGGCTGTAACAGAAGAAAGTGTGCTGGCAGTAATAAAAAAAAATCTAGAAAACAGATGAATTACGTACGCAGACATTCAGCATACTCTGCAAATTGGTTCGGGAATTGTTCACAAGATTTGTTCTCAAGATTTTTCCTTCGGGTCAGGAGGATAATTGGAGTGTCGCACAACCTCATCGAAGGCCAGAACCAGGCCCGTGACGATTGGTGCCGTGATATGATGCAAAAATTTGATGCAGGCTCGTCAGGGTGCGTTTAATACATTGTGATAGGTCCAGAAACAACGCGGCAGTCGTTTGGCTGTTTCAAAATGAACCAACGGCTACGAAAGTGAAGTGATCGTAAGCGCAGGGAAAATTTTAATCGCTAGTTTCTTCACTTTGACGGGGAACCTAATTTCAATTCTACTTCGAGACCAAAGCAGCATCCACAACGATCAGTGTCTTGGGATACCCTCCTTATTTGGTTAACAGCGTTTGAGAAGGCCGTGGAAGAGGCGTCTGAGGAGAACTGGTTTTTTTTTTGAAAATTGGTTCAGACGCATGAAACTTTGTATAGAGATTGAAAGTTTTTTTAAAACATTTTTTTTTTCTAATAAGCTACTTTCATTTAGTTTCTCAAAATTTTCTGAGTGTTTCACAACAATGGACAAAGGAAAGAAAATTAAAAACAGAAACTCGTCAAGGGTGAAAATAAATACTATTTTAAAGATTATAATTGTGGAGATTTTCAACCGACTTCCAAAAAAGGAGGAGGTTCTCAAATCGTTTGTATGTTTTTTTTGTGTCGTTGTTCCACGATATTTCAGACAATTATGAATCGATTTTGAAAATTCTTGTTTCATATGACTTCATAGTTGGTCCCATATAAATTTCATTGAAATCGGTTGAGTACATCATTGAAAATATTAGTTAATTAGAATATAAAAATATAATTAAATATGGAGATTTCCTTTATTATAAAAGGCTAAAATTTGTTTTATTTCAAGATGATTTTTAGAAACAGATTTTTATTTATGCAAATTAGTAAAAAGTTGATTTATAATAACAGAATGACTAATGCATAATTAATTTCACTGATGCTCGGTTTCGGAAGACTTCAACTATTTATGTATCGATAAACTATAAGGCAGACCAAGTAAAAATAAGTGCCAAACACTTCATTTGCATAGAAAACGTCAAGCAGTTTATCCTCATTTTGTCCGCCCCGTATAAGTTTATTGAAAAGATAAACTATGGTTAAAGTCATCCGAAATTTCCGGGTTGTAAGCTCCGAAATCCGGGGTTTTCGCGCTTCTTATTTTATTAAGATAAAGTTTTTTTTTTATGTATTAAATGTATTAAGTTTGTAAGTGCGTGATTTTAGTATCTATCTATCTTCTTGTCCTGGTTGGCAGAATTTAGAGATGGCATAAATGTATTGTTTGCAGTCACGGCGGCACGAACTCTATGCTGGCGGCGCGGCGCACGCTGTCGGCGCTGGGGCGCGGCGCGGCGGCGTCGGCGCCGCACACGCCCACCGCGCCGCGCGACCCGCCCGCGCGCCCCGCCACGCTCGGCGCGCGGTCAGAACACGCTTCTTTCAACTTGTTTTTTGTTTATTTCAGAATCAATTTTGTCCTTTTGAGCAAGTGCTAATAATAAAATAAAATAAATAAAATCCCTAAACAGCACACCAATGACATGGCCTCAAAGTAAGCAAAGCTTACGAGAGACCATGTAGCGAGCTAGGATATAAAATACATATACCTTCAGATAAACGCCCAGAACCTGATCATTTTTTTTTCTTGTTCCGTGCCGGTAACCACTGGCGTCTGAGGCAGATACGTTTATCCCATCGCCAAAGTGGTCGTCATTCGAAGCAGCACCTCTATCTCACCTGATGGCAAGTGATTATGAGGACACGAACCTAGAACTGACTCTTCTAAAAGTATTGCCGGAACACATCACCGCCACGCCGGAGCAGTAATGTTTGGCGGCAGATTTTATATGAAAGGTCTTTACCGTTATGTATACTGTATGTATTTACTGATAGTCACTAATTCACTCGATCATAGGTATAAGATCGATCATAGGTATAAGGTCTGATGATCTCTAGTTCATCAGAAAGTTGCTAATATAGAGACTGGGTGCGTGAAATTAAAATCAATTAAATAGAATATTCACTGTATTTAAACATTACGTGTGTGATACAATATATAAAAGACTAGCGTTACAGAGCGGGTGAGGGACACGACTGCCCACTGTAGACGCTTAAGTTAGGTTTCAAAATATGCTGATGTCGCATGTCGCTACAGATATACTAGCCAGTCGGAACCTGACGGATTCCACCAAGCGGGGGTCACTCGGATGCAGCCTTTTATGACACGCTTATCTCTGCGGTGGTAGAGCTATTCAATACCGACCCTACAACAGACAAAAGGGATCTAAGTTCATAAATCTTTCTAGGAGTTTATATTGTAATGGTGGCCTAGATATCGTCGCATTCAAGTACATTTTGTACAAACCTTTGGGTAGGTATTTACACTTTCACAAATTGAGCTAAAGTTTACATACAGAAACAACATAAGAATAAAACATAGGATACTTATTATTATGATAAGTATCTCCCCGGTTGTTTTAATCCAAGTTAAATTTAACAACTATCTCTACCATTATTATTCAGGTTAAAAGCTGCGTCATTCTCGTACCGCTCGCGGCCGCAGGACAAGTCGCCGCGCGTGCGCGAGAGCCCCACCGCGGACATGGCGGAGGTGAACGGCACGCCCGGCTCCTTCCGCTTCCGCTCCGTCACCACCGCCTCCTTCTTCCGCAGCCGCCGCAGCAAGAGGAGCAAGGAACCACCCGCCGAACAGAAGGAGAACGGTGACGTCATCACCACCAAGATGTAAATACTTCGAAATATTTTATGTAGCTACCTAAGTTCTAGATATAATCGATGTCTTTCAATTAATATGTATTTAAAAGCCGTATTTTATGTATTACGTGTTTTTGAATAAATTCAATAATTTGATCTGAATATATTATAATCAAGTTTAAATAACTGTCGCAATTATAATCGTCATCAACCGATTTTTAAAGTAAGTATATCAACTTTAGGTCAAAGGTGAAATGATATTGTGAAGTAATCAAATTACTATAGCACAAGTGCATTGGTTCACTATCTACTTTTGTCGTATCTCTAGTGTTAAACAATGTTTATATTTTAAATAGTAATTTATGTATTGTATAGTTTTAAAGCTAATATGATGTAATGCATTCTATGTTAGTACTTAAGTTATCAAAAGTAAGCAAACTACTAAAATGTTTTAATCGATACGTATTATGAATTACTTATACAGCATATTTTTGTGATTTGTGTACAAATTTTAGATTTTATTTAATTATTAAGCATATTTGTATAATTTATTCTTCCATTTATTGTAGTTTCAAAGTACGTATTATCAGAATAAAAATATGTGTATAGAATATTTTTTAAGTGATACAATGCACAAATGTGTTGCCATGTAGTTATTTTCTCTTGTAAGTAATAGACATTTATATGTACTATTCATAATTGAATATTTATTATATTATATAAAGGGGTTAAAAAACGCTTGAGGAGTCTTCCTCGAGGACTATTTGTAAATATTAAATCGAAGATGCCTATTACTTGTGCCTCTTCATTAATATCTAACTGTCGTAGAAATTTAAAATTTCTTAGGTATTGTGTATGAATTTATATTCTAGTTCTGTGTAGTAAAATAGATACTTTTTGAAAGTATTCAGGAAAAGTCAATAATTTTTGTCATGTTTACACCCAACTACCATAATTTGGCTTTATCGACCCAATCTTATTTCTCTCTGCAAGGCAGGCCGATAAATAGTTATGGTACTATCATATCGATATTTAACATTTTCTAAATATTCTGTTCCGGTTTCGTTATATTTTTTTTTAAAACATAGAACCTGTCATGCAACATTTTTGAATACATAAATATATATTAGTGATTTACGCAACTTCGATGCATGTTAAAGATATCCAAATACTAAGTCGTCGCTTTTCATCGCATCATGTTTCAATATTGTTTCAATATTTTTAATCATGTAATTCTCATAAATTTAGGTGAACTAATTCCTTTTCGTAATTGACAAACTACACAACCATGACAAATGTTAAATAAAACACAGTATTGTTTATATCAAAGATATGTATTAGGAAATTATTTGAATAAGGAACGATGCCAAAGAACTTAAAGATCTCCTATTGCATTTTAACTTTATATGGATGTGAGTATGTGCAGATCTGAAAATATATCTTTTGTAAATATATTTTGGTGTATTATTTCAACCTTTGTACAAATAATGGTAATGATATTTCTTCTTAATTTAAGCGTTTTCCTTGAATGTCGCCCATGTATAATTATTGTGTTTGGATGGTAACGCTTCTGGGTCCCTGAACAAGGGCATTCTGGGTACCACACGCTGCATCTCCTGCTTCAGTCTCGATGAAAGATCGCGGGCAATGTCGGGATGAGATTTGGATAAGTCCTTGTATTCACAAGGGTCTTCTTCAATATTAAATAGACAACCATCATCTGGGGAAAAAAATAAGTACGGTATCAAATGTAAATAGATAATTATTTTCTTTATGCAAACAGAAATAGAATTTATTTCCAATCCAAGTATGTATATTATAATATTATTTTATAGTGAATTACAAAATCGAATAACGAATCATGTGTTTTTGCAGGTTGACAGTAGTAAGAACACGTTAAAAAAGTAATCTAAAAAGTGACCATCATCGTTTATGCTGATGTTTTGACAATGATATTCATATATAAAGTGCAATAAAATTTATTATAATTTTGTTATTTTTAAAGGCTTTTGCCCAAAAAAGATTATTCCAATCACTTCACTTTCGAAAAGAGGATGTGATAGTTTGAGTTCATACATGAAGAAAAAAAATCATTATTTTCTGAGTTAAGGTGACTGAAAGTTAAAGAATTCATCACCCAACGCATGGTTACACTCGCGCACATAAACGTGCACATGCGGTGGCTTACAGAGTTGTGAGTAGGGATTACAAAATCCGTTTTTTTTTCAAAACAACTCCGTGTTATGAGCCCACTGCAGGGCTATGAGTCTCTTCTCTGGGTGATGAGGAGGTTTAGGCCGTAATCCACCAAGCTGGCCCGGTGCTGGTTGGTGGATGTCAGATATTTCAGGGTGCCGAAATGGCTTCTGACAAACCCTAACGACTACTGTAAACAAGTATACAGCACCCGAGACCGACTGCTTAACGTGCCCTCCGAAGCACGAAACGTATGTTATTTTATTTAATTGTAAATATTGTTAAATAAAAGAAAATCTTTACAATAAAAGTTTGACCAACATATATAGTACTAATAATGATTTTCACACCATATAATGTCATTTTTAAACGTAATAATAAACTTTACAGACTTAATCTTAAAAGGAAAAAACAGTCAGTTATTTCTTAAACTTCACAATTCACTAACATTTACGATAAAATTAAATGAAATGCAAAATAATATAATTATTTAGATATCTAGACATGAATAATCAGTAAAATTAGAAGGTACAAGGTTCAATATTCAGTATAAAAGTATTTGATCAATTAACGCGCCTAATTAAATGGCTGACCCCCTGTCACTGCAAGTCTCTCTCCATCATTATAAGCAAATGTGACATCAGATGGTTTATAGCTTCTGGTGTTCTGCCTACCCCATAAGGGTATGTGTGATGTTATGTATACATACATGTATGTAAGTATGTAAATAACCTAAGTAGAACAACATTTTAGATGTTTATTTTTTTCATTTCAATAAACATTATCTTTAAAACATAAAAGCGTTGAGTTTTTTTTTTTTATATTGTAAGGATAGGACGTTTGTCTTCCATGCCACCTGATGGAAAGTGCGCATGAAGACTATGGTGTTACACGTCCATCCACGAGAAACCTATTCACTCGACACTTAAAAGTTCCAGGACTGTAGTGGTCAGGAAAAACAGACGCAGGCAGATTGTTCCACTCCTTGGCAATCCGTACCAAAAAGGAACTATCGAACTATCGAAGCGAGTTTCGTCATTCGGACGTGATCTTAATTTATTGCAAAATATTACAGCTGTGGAAAAGGCTCCTTCTGATTCCGCGCTGGTCGGCGGAATGGACAGTAACCTCTTTGAAACTTTTTTCATAGCAAATCCCACCGTTTTCAAAAAATGACATTTCTACATGTATTAATGCAAAGGTAAATCAACTTTACTGGTTGAACTTGACGGCTGCTGCTGTAGAGTATTGGCGCTGGTCCTTTTAAAAATAGAGAGTTGGCGATTAAGCTGTTCCTTAAAGCTGATTAACAGTGAACAATAAACAGACGTTACTTAACAAGAAGCATCAATTTTGATCATAACAAGAACCTAAAAACGATAAATCCGGAAATATTAAAAAAAACGGATTTTGATACAGAAATCCAGATTATTAAAAGTTTTGAAAATCCGGATTTTTTAGTTCTTTTCAAATTTCGAAGTATCCGGATTGCAATCCCTAGTTGTAAGGAAAAAACACTTTTTTTTATGTATAGGCAATTCTAGTGAAAAATTACGTTTTAATTAAATCAATTAACTTCTTTTATTACATAATTATGATCAGAATCGAGTACAGAGTGCTATCCTTCAATATCTAAAGTTTGTATGCATGAAAGGAGCCTCCCCGCGGCGCACCCTGGAAGCAGCTAGACCCGGTAACGCAGGGTCTAGGCTGACCAGTCCTCTCACCACGATGAATATACCTACAAAAACATATTCATCGACACGCAAAGAAGAAGAATAAAATTCACACTGTAAATGCGCATGCAAGGGTGGACGGATGTTTGATCCTTAATCACGGCAGAACGGCTCAACGAATTTGGATGAAATTCCCGCGGGATTTGGCATAGCGCGGGTAAAACCGGCGAAACAGCTAGTTTCAGAATAAATCCTCACGCTTCCTCAGATTCTCTTTTTATCTTAGATACTTACCTAAATGTGGTCAAGCAGGCAACAGTTACTCGAATTTTTTTAGAAGGTTAAAAAATCAAGAAATTTTCGAAGTATTGATCTGAAAATTGTACAAATGTTTGTGTAACAACTATATTTTATCATGACTTGTACATATTCTTCAAAAATGCAAATGGTATCTAGGGCGACTATACACAACGAGATTTTTCAAGTCATTTGTGTCGTCGATATGACCATAAGGTAAGTGAAAACATACGATTTACATTAACAGCAAAAAGTAATAAATATTAATAAATAAATATTTCTGACACTCACACAACATTACCTAGCCCAAATTAAGTTTCTTAAAGCACTTGTGTTATGGATACTAGATAACTGATATACTTAAGAAATACATAAACATACATATTGAATAAATACATATTTTTATTTTAATAAACTTAAATAAACAGATAATCATCCATGACTTGACGACTAATATCTGTGTTCATCACACAAATATCCGCCGCCGCCGGAATTCGAACACAGGACCTCTGGCATAGAAGGCAATGTATGTTACCGCTACACCAGCCGGCTGTCAGTAACATATAAACTACCTCACCGAGTGAAACTAGAATTTATATCAAGATTAACTTACCTCCATTGGGTTGACAAATAGTTTGTGTTTTCTTGTTACATTGACAATTAACATGAATTTGATTCCTCAGATCTCTGTTTCCAATTTGGAATTGCTTTCCAATATTATTTAAAACTGTGAACATTTTGCTATTCTGCAATGTTTTCATGTAAGAGGGTGGCTCTCCAATGATCCCCCGCATGTCACCCCCCGCGTGGACACTTGTGGAATTCTCCACAATCCCAGTTATGTATTTGTATTTTCCAGATATAATGGTAGCAAAGCCGCTGAAGTCATTGATTTCAAAAAGTTCATTTCTTTTAGATTCCTTGTTTGTTAAAATTTCATTCCAATGATCTATACCATCGATGTTAGATGGCAGCTCAGCGCCTATACCCCGTAACAAAGTTGGGAGCCAATCAGCGCTGTGCATGTAACCTTTCCAAAGGTGATTATCACCATTTGCAGTCCATAGTAAAGCAGGCACTCTTATGCCCCCTTCGAAAGGCGTTGTCTTCATGCCCCTCAGAGGCCAGTTCGACCCGAAATTCAGGGAGTCACCGGTAGACATTCCTCCGTTGTCAGAGACAAACACTATTATAGTGTTATTTAACATCTGTTTTTCGTATAGAGCATTTACTACGTCTCCGACGCTGTCATCCAGCTTCTTTATCATTGCTGAAAAATAAAATAAAGTAAATATTACTTCTAATCACACCTACTATGCTAGCGAGAACCTATATGAGTCTTCCATACGACCATATCAACCATCAATTAGCTAATAAGTATCGGAATTTGAATCCGTAAATCTAGTTATTGATTGTGATTAGATTCTTTGGGAACCTTTTCCTTCCTTGAGGCTCGATCATCACTTACCATCAATTGAGATTAAGGTCCAACATGATGACGACATAAAACGTGAGCTTCAGTTTGAAACTGTTCGAAAAGAATACTAAGTGTGGTTCGGTACTAACCTGCCAGTACTCTACGGGAGGAAGGCTCCACGTACCTCATCTGGCGCACAAGGTGCGCGGGCGCCTGCATCAGCGAGTAGTTGTTGCCGGAGTGCGGCGCGTTGTGCCCCACTAGCAGGAACAGCGGGGAGCTCGCGTCGTGAGACTTTATACCTACGGAAATAAGGTTTGGCTGATCGGAATGTTCGAGGATTAGCTTGAGGAATATATTTAAATACAAATATTCTGAAAAACTAAAACCGACTTGAACTAGAAAGTTGAACTAAAAAGTACTGTCTTAAAGAAACTCACTTTAATATACCAACTAAGTATAATTATAGTATAAGCTATCGTTTTTTTTAATCTCTTATTTTTGGAATAAATTTGGCACATTTTGTTCAGACGCTGATATAGACGTAAAATATGTGAAAACTGGGCAGTGCTGGAAATTTTACGTACATACGGGTCGAACTGATAACCTCCTTTTTTTGAAGTCAGTTAAAAAGGAGTTAGTAAGTACAGAAAATACGAGCAGTTCGAAAATACAGACGAAAATACGGAGGTCATACGGTCATAGTTTTTATATTGATTTTTCTTTGCATGTCGGGATAGAGCCTTCTCTTCACCAATCCGATGTTTGCTAGCAACTCGCCTATTCACCATTGGTACACATCAATAAAAAATCTTTAAATTACACGCAAAATTACTCGCTTATTGCAACATTTTTCGTTATCTAACTTAATACACATTTTGGTAGCTAGAAATTTTGACGATTTGCATCTTAGATTTTAAGGACCTTTTACTGTTAAGGCGACATATTGAAAAAATGCATTGACTTTCATCGTAAACTATGAGAATATGACATGACGAGTGGATCTGAAATTTTGATATGTGTAAATTCATATCTTTATCTATACTTTGTCTGCTCAAAAACATGATTTGATGATTTTCACTCGATAGTTTTATTTTTCGAAAACACGTCTAAAAACATACTTTTGTTAAAATTACTACGTAGTTATGCAATCTATATGCTTAGAATTTACTTAAACTCAATCTTCATATTATTGTTCGGACTTTGGTTGCTCAAAATTTACATAGCATTTACCGTTATTTTTTTATCGATTTTTGAAACGATTTCAGTGTCTGAGCGGTGTCGATGGTGGCGATTTCTATGCAATACGCGACCTTATGTCGGCGTGTTAAGGTGCTAAGATTTTAAGAAAAATCATTTCGATGTGTCGTCTTAAGAAGGTTATACGTCTTACGTGCAATAGCTTCTTCATTATAGACATCCGTAATGTAGCCGGTAACGTCCCAGGCTGTCGACAGGTTTCTATGAAGGTCAAAACCTGACACGCTGCCATACTCTGACCACTGAAACATACGACTACCTTTTACATTACTGTCGTGATTGCGTTTTTGTTGGAATTTTGTAAGCATTGAGATTAAACTTGATAACTTCTAGTGACAGTTAGGTGTAAATAATATTTTGCGGTTAAGTGTTTTACAGTTTAGATGAGTTCCTCAGAGAAAATGTATAAATATAAAGGTAAATTAATTGTTCAATATATAATAATGTAAAACTATATTAATTAGAAGATAATGTGTATCTACATATGGTAAAATAATGAATATGATGTCGATGTGATTACTACAAATGAACATTATTATACATTAAATTAAAATAAATAAAATAGAATTAATAAAATAATATAATAAAATCCCCAGACAATCACACCAACTATGTGGCCTCAAAGTAAGCGAAGCTCGTGTTATGAGATACCATGTAGCGAACTAGGGGGGAACCTAGAATATAAATACATATATAGATAAACACCCAGACCCGGAAGCGAATATACAAAGGCTATACTATTTGAGTCACGAGTCAGACTCTAATAGAGGAGCTTTTGTTTATGCATATTACACGACAATACCTAATCGAACTCAGTAAAAAAATTGACTGAAATGGATTAGCTTTTGCTCTTGTAATTTTCAAAGAAATGCAATGACAAAACCTAGTACTGTATAATACATATTCACTCAAATAGATAAGCTTTTGTCAAGATGAAAAGTAGGCATATCTTTGTTTGATATACATTGCGATGAAAGAGATAAGCTACGAGAAGGGCTCCCGCACCGGAAGGCGGAATCAGTACGGTTAGGTGCGACGACGAGCGCAGCGAGGAGGAGCATGTTAGGTTGCATATAGTTATACACGTGCGCGAGCCGAGCGAGCGAAGCGAGCGGTGCCGCTGCAGCGGCCGGCGAAGCGCCATAAACCTGGTCAGCTATTATAGTCAACCCTGGACAATCCCGACATGGTCAAAATTCAAACGTTAAGTCATCAAAATAACGATGGTCATACATAATGCATGCACATTTTATTTCTATCTTTGAAAATTAGAACAATTGCCATTTAAGTATCAAATTGAAGCCAACGATCGGTAAATATCGATATCAAATGGGATAGCTTTTGTTGCTGCAATGTTCAATTGAAGTTATCTCACAAAGTCTACACGACTTCGGTCAATTTCTGTACTAGAATGGATTAGGGTTTGGGCAAGTTTTTGTCATACAAAAGCTAAGCCAGTTCAGTTTGCACTTTCACTCTAATGGTATAGCTTTTGTAAATACGCGACCCGGAACATTTTTTTTTTTCTTTTTCCGGGCGGGAATCGAACCCGCAACCACTGGCGTCTGAGGCAGATAAGTTTACCCCTTCTCCAAAGTGGTCGTCAAATGCAATTGGAATTAGAACATAATAATGTAATCATTGAAACTACTAAAGAGCTTTACTAAGGACATTTTTATTTCTGTATAAGCCTATATCTAAAATATTATTTTCATGTTTATATTCTACTAGCTGCTGCCCGCGACGTCGTCTGCGTGAACGCTATGCAGCACCAAACGCACCTACGATTATAACACTGCTAGCGTGATAATATGTAGCCTATATGTTGACCCGACTTCTTAACTATCTTCATGCCAAATTTGAAGTAAATCCATGCAGTACTTTTTGAGTTTATCCCGGAAAGACAAACAGACAAACAGACAAAAATTCTAAAAACTATATTTTTTGTTTCTGTTTCGATTGTAGATCATACCCCAAGTATTCTTTTAAAAAAATATTCAATGTACAGTTTTGACTTTCCTACCATTTTATTATTTGTATAGATAGATTGTAAGAAATGTGTTATTGCATGCTGTATAACAGTGAAATATGAGACCTATATATAAGCCGACCATCAAAATGTAAACCATATTTGACGCAATAAAATGATTTGATTTGATAACTTTTGTATAGGAAAGATGATATTGAAACCCTATCCTATAATGTTACCAGAATATAGTTGATGAAACTACTTACAAATTCTTCCATTATATACTCATAGTAATCAATATATCCACCTCTGTGGCCAAAGTGGGAATCAAATCCTCTCAATGTAGGCAAATATGCATTTTTAGACAATCCCAGGTGCCACTTCCCTACCAGATGCGTGGAATAGCCTAGATCTTTTAGGTACTGTGGCAGTAGTTTTACGTTCAGAGGCAATGCTCTATCTTCACCGTTGGTCAAAGGATATCCCTGCATTCCTGCAATAAACAAAATATACTATTATACCTACAACGTAGAGTAACATTGGAATACCAATGTGTGGCAAATATACATACATACGGAGTTCCCTATGGTAAATTTCTCTCAGCTATATTTAAATTATACTGCTTAGTAAACGAAAGCTTCTATTGAATTCGTATTTTTATGATATTCTTATATCAAAAAATCCTTACCGATTCTATGAGCAAACTTCCCGGAGAGTGTAGCAGAGCGAGATGGCGTACAAATACTATGGGTGTAATACCTCTCAAACGCAACTCCGCTGTACGCTAACAAGTCTATGTTAGGCGTCAAGATCTGGCTGGATCCATGGAAGCTGACGTCATCCCAACCCTGAGAAGAACAATTACCACTAAAATCGGAACCGATCAACGAGAAGATGCACTTAAGATATCTGATTGAAAGATATTATTATAGTAAAAGTATTCTTCCATGCTGGACTGGGAGCAAAAGAAAAACATAGAATGTACCAGCTGCTTCTTTTCCCGGGCATATGGTAAAAGTTCAGTTAATTGACAGAGGTTTTATTGGCGTTTTTGCGGGCGATAGGCTGACCTCCTGTCACTGTGATAGTCTCTGATCTCTCTCCATCATTATAATACCTCCAAATTTGTTAAACGTGCCATCAGATGGACTTATAGCTTCTGGTGTTCTGCCTACCCCATAAGGAATACAGGCGTGAAGTTATGTGTGTATGTATGTAGAAAATTCACGATAAGCGTATCATGGAAGCAGTCTTATCCGAGTGACCACCCTTGGCCTCTCGACCCCTTTGGGGTACGAAGGAAAGGGCTAACGATCTTTCATATAAATTCTGCTGTCTAATACAGGGTGTTCGGCACAACGTTGAACAAACGTAAATGGGGGTTTGGTGGGGTGGTCTGTTAACTAACCAGCACAAAAGATTTTGCCTAGGACTCAAGTGTTTTTTTTCATTATTTTTTTTTTCATATTTTTGGATTGTTTCGCTTATGACATATTTAAACCCGTCTAAACCGACTAAGGTTGAAAAGAAATTAACAACCTCTTAAAATTTGGTATTTTTTAATGCAAACATCAATAACATAATTAAAGACGTGAATGGATGAAGGTGTTATGTCGCATTTTTAGATTTTTGCATTTTTTTGCATGGATAAGGGTGTTATGTACGTTCAAACATCTAGAACCTTTAAATCAATCAAATTAAGGTATATTTTCCAAAGTAAATTTTTGATGAAGGGGTTAAGTACACTTTATTTTCAAAAGCAATTTGAATGAAGGTGTTATGGGCACATAACTCTTTTATAAAAACAACAAACGAAAATAGTCTCGTTTTCTCGGTGGATGAAGGGAGCATGTACCAAAACTTCTCGCACTTCAATGAATGAAGGGGTTATGTTCGGAACATAAACCCTTCATTCAAAAATTAATTCAAAGTTTCGTTGCGTTCATTATTTTTATTCTCTTCTTTTTTTCAAGATAGTTTATTTTTGTTGCAAATTAATAAACAAATTTGATAAGTGATTTTAGGGGATTAAAATCAATGGCAGCAGCTAGATTGAGGACTAAACAATTAGTGGAAGCTGCAGTTAATACTGATTTGGAGAAATCGACTCTAGAAAACAATGCTTACGCAAATTGTAACCTCGAAAATGTTGCCGAATGTAAACCCTAATTTGTTTTTGTTTTGCATTCGCTTCTTAAATCTTGTTGCATGTTACAAAACATTCAAAGTCGGTATTGATTTTTATTTTATTTTAACCTTTTGCAGTTCGTGTTTCGGTACTTACTGGATTCATTTATGATAGGTTTTAAGTTTTGATCTAAGATTTGTAAGTTTTCTTTGGGAGTAAATACGAGAGTAGTCATCACTTCTGTACCTACCAATAAAGCTCATTACATTACATAAGTCTCCAGCTACTACTTTGTTTTGTTTTGATATTAAGTTTGATATTAAGTTTTCGACAGCTAGCAGGGAGGAAATATTAGGTGGCTTTTATACATTAGACGTAAATAGCCACAATGCGTAAATAGCAGCATTACTAGCATGCCTGTGGCAAGACCCCGTTATAATATAAGAAGACATAAGATGGTATCATACACAAATTCCATTAAATTTTAAGGTACAACGACCCAAGTTTGTAAGTTGGCGATGTGTGCACTGTATCAAATTAGTCGCAAAAAAATTGATGTCATTAAGGAAAAGATAAGGAAAGGCGGCTCGGATCCAAATCCAGACCGAAGAGGCAAACAAAAAACCATGACTTTGCCTAAGTTGAGCAAATCTAAGGCGTTCTATCTACGACAGCTTTGGTTTCATAACTTAAGTATTCACGTTATAGACGATAAATCACAAGAAAACGCTGTTTGTTTCACATGGACCGATAGCTGACCGTGGAAGTTCTGAAGTAGCTAGTGCTCTTTTGAGGTTTATTGAGGTAGATCCAATTTGTCAAGGTAAAGAACATGTCATTGTTTGGTCAGATTCATGTGCTGGACAGAACAAAAATTTCAACATGATTGCTCTTTTGTCTCCGGGGTTCAGCCATTGCAATCTGCGCTTCCTATTGTTGTAGAGTATCCACTTTTTTCCCAGGTAATGATTTGATTTAAAATCCATTCATTTTTGTGCCACTTCAGTAATGTAACGCAGCAGTCGACGCGTGTTTGTCGGTTTGCTTCACTCAGAATTCAAAAATTCAAAAAGTTTTATTCATCTTAGGAATTTCACAAAACACTTGATGAAGTCAGTCATCACATACTTCGGCTTTAACTAGTTGTTGATAGTTGTTAAATAAGATATTACAGTAGACCAAGAGACAAAAAAAGCCGGCGGAAAAAAACTCTTGGCACTCTTTTTCAGTCAGAATTATCAAATTAATACAAATAGGTACTTAGTTTAATAGGCTACTTTACTTTTTCAGTTCATGAGTAAACACCTTTCGAGCTTTTTTATCTTCCCAATTTGTTTCAAGTGGATTAAAACTGTTTTATCACTAACACCGCAGCCTGCAGCTACCTCGGACGTAGTTTGCGATGGATCCGCTTCCACAATAGTCTTCAATTCTTCATTGTCGACTTTGGTCTCCGGCCGTCAACGGGGATTGCTCTGTAGCTTGAAATTTTCAGAAAGAAAACTATGGAACCAACCAAAAAGCACCTGCCCTTTCTCTAGCGACACCACTGCCGTACACATAATTACTTTCCAAAATGCATCTGTCCCCATTACTGACCATCTAGGGCAAAAGCCCTACGGATGGAACAAACGGACGCGTAAAAACGCGTAACTATAACATCCAGTTTAAACTTCGATCAACAAATTGTGTCCATGGCTCAAGTAGCTTCGAAAAAGTTGGGAATCATCTCGAAGGTACGGCGGTACTTCGGCCCTGCACAGCTTCTTAACTTATATACAGCTCAAGTGCGATAATGCATGGAGTACTATAGTCATCTTTGGGATGGTTCAGCCAAATATCAACTAGAAGCGCTGGACTCTGTTGACCGAAGAGCCCGTAATCTTATCAACAACGTCGACCTTACGACCAAAAAACTGCAGACCCTAGAGCATCGTCGTAAGGTTGCTTGTTTAACCGTGTACTACAGGATACATTTTGGTGAGTGCGCGAGTGCTCTGTTTGAGCAAATTGAACCCTCACCCTTTTACCATCGGACTACTAGACGCAGACAGAACTTCCATCCGTATGTGGTTGATATTCCGAAAAGTCGAACTAAGCGCTTTGACAGTTCCTTTTTGATACGAGTCGCCAAGGTTTGGAATTATCTGCCTGCGTCTATATTCCCTGACCAGTATAGTTCTAGTACTTTTAAGCGTCGAGTGAATAGGTTTCTCATGGATGGACGTGTACCACCTTAGTCTTCATGTTCACTTAACATCAGGTGTCATGGAAGACAAACGTCCCATCCATATTTTATAAAAAAAAAAAAAAAATATTCTTCGAGCCGTTTCTGCAGCACTGGTGCCACGGCGGAACTCATATTCGTAAATAACGCGAAATCTTAAAGTTTCCATTTTGTAAACCCAATGACGCAGAGAAAAATACAAAAGAAAAAAAAACAAAAGAAATACGGTTTTCGAGACACAAATTGATGAGTAAATAGCTGTATAAATTTGAATTTGGAATTCTAAATCAAAGAGGAGATATTTGAGATTAATGGCCAGTACGACATAACACCAATTTCATATGTAAGGACCTAATATGAAGGGAAGAGGCTATGTTGATATGAATTTTGAGGTGCTACCTGTAGAAGGCAAATATGGATCGGTAACGACTGAGAAAAAAAATAACATCAGGGAACAACTTAAATTTGTAAAAGAAGAATATCGGTACTACTATGAGATGATTATTAATGAGTAATATAATTTTTTAATATGTTTTTATGCACTTACCTCCTTCATACATCACAACCACAAATGAAAGTGATTTGTTATTCTTGGAAGAAGGAGTTAAGTACACTTCTTTTAATATAAAATACTTAAAACTATATTTTTTTATTTTATTTCTTGCTTTTACTAATCGATTGTGTAATTTTCCATAAGTAGGCACCAATTTTAAATTACTACATTTATCACAATTAGTACAACCTTCAAATGTTTATTCAAAACTTTAAAGTAAATTTCCCCACAATCATAATTTTGCGACATAACACCTTCATTCATTCATGTCTTCAATTAAGTCATAAAACATCAAAACTTATGACGTCAATTTGAGCAAGACTTCATTTAGGGCGGGTTGTATCACAACTACTTTACGTGTCTGTCAACGTTAAAAATGGCGTTAACCACTGTCAAGCTAGAAAACGGGTTGTTTCACCTATAACGGACGTCAAAAATTAACGATTACGTTGACCATCCATCCACCCACTGGTTAACGTAACTTTCTAGTGAAAACTGAGTTGACAGGCAGGACATCTTTGGTTGAAAGCTTTTAACATTATGGATTCTGTTTTATTTTCATATATTTTAAATGATAGTGATGATGATTCAATTGTGGAAAGGAAGAGAAAAGACATTGACGAACAGTTTTTTTTGTGATGAAACAACGCTTTGTATTTGACGTACGTTAAACATCTGATGTAATCGTCAAAAAGTTACGTACGTATGATACGATAACCAACCGTTTGATACAACCCGCCCTTAGTTTAACTTCTGAATAATAGTTGTCCTAATTCCTGGATTTGTCGGGGTGGTCCACTTACCTGGCCCTCACCATCGCCAGGACTCACCCCTCTCTACTTTTACGTCTGGGCAAGGGCCAAGGACTTAGTATACACATCTGTCCAGTCGTGAGGAACTTATAATTCGCATTGATGCTGAATTCGAGAAGATGAAACAGGAAATATCACTTCATAAAACAACGGTTAAAATTAGAAAACTACGCAGAGCGTGCATTGCAGATGAGGGACATAAATTCTGGCATCACATAAACAAAACGAAGTCTCTTGCTCAAATTGACTTCATAAGTTAGGTTGTTTTATGATTTAATTATGCAATTGATGTTTTTTAATAAAAGATACAGATTTTAATTAGTCGTTTAATTTTTTTTCAACCTTAGCATTAATTATTTTTGCATAACATTGAACTTCCAAATAAGTAGATTTTCGTAGAAATGGTCCGCTTTGGTGGAAAAGATCGAATAACTTTACTTAAAAAAGTAATCTAAATAAACTGCATATCCGTAGAAAGCTCACACTTCAGAGATGTTTTTAGCAATTCAGAAGTCATCTATCACTCTTATTTTATTTTTTAATGCAACGCGAAGTTGAGTTTCAAAAATTGTTTTTAGCTCTATTTTGTGTTTGAGAGTCCATAACTTTATCCTAGCTATGTACAATGTGCATTTTTTAATTTTAAAAGGACCTACTAATCACCTCAATTGCAATAATGAAAAAAAATTAACCTGACATTGAAAAAAAATATTTTAGACGGGTTTAAAAAGTTCATAAGCGAAACAATCCAAAAATGAGAAAAAAAAAATAAAAAAAAACTTGTGTCATAGGCAAAATCTTTTGTGCTGGTTAGGTAACAGGTCACCCCACCTACCCCCCATTTACGTATGTTCAACGTTGTGCCGAACGCCCTCTATAGTCGCTTTTGTGGTGATTTAGTTATTTCGTGGGTTTACCCACCGATAAAAAAGGAATACCTACCTACGCTTGAGTTTGATCGCAATATATACGTAAACAAAGCATTTAGTATGTGTTCGATCGATCCAATTCAAGTTTATATTTTCCAGGGCACAATTACAGCGTAAAATTAATAGAAATATGTCTATTGAATTAGTAGAAATAAATTAAACTTCTCTTTAATGAAAAGGAAAAACAGGATTCAGCATGTTAGTAGATGAACATTTTTTATTAAACACCACAAGGACAACCCCAAACTTTATATACCTTTTAAAACTAAATAGCTGCCAAATAAATTTATATAAGGTGATTAATAAATCACGTGTGGAAATCTAAAATTAATTAATTCGGATTTTTTATATAAAAGTACCTACCTACTATTAAAATATGCTATTACTTCGAGCACCATGTAGAGCGCTCACACGAAACACAAAACTTCGAATTGAAACGAAGATACTCGTAGCGTGATGTATTTAAAATATCTCCACTCTACACGCAGGCTAGTCAAATAATTGCCTACTTACTCTTTGCGATGTGTAACTATACTATGCGATTTATATAAATTCAATCGATTTGAATTTGAACTGAGTTGAACATCATAGGTAGACTTATGTTTACGATTATTTCGAGTGGCCGTTTGTCTACTGAAATCTAGATTTTAAGATAGCAGGAAGATAATATTTTGTGCATTCTTATGTTAAGAAATAAATACTACTATTCAATAGGTACTGGTTATAAGTCTACAAGTAGGTAAGTAAATGTTCTATAGCATTAATATAGTTATACCTACTGATTTAATATTAAATTAGTATTGGAATAAAACTTACCAAATCATCAGCAATAATAAACACTACATTGGGTCGGTTTGTTTCTGCTGCTAAACTTGCGCCACACAAAACAACACAGGACAAAATATTTAACAACATATTTACTTTACAATTTTATTTAAATCCTAGTTAATTGTTTATTTATGTTACTTTTCTAATTTTCTTCATATTCCAAAAAAAATGGGACCAGAGTTTTTAAGGTTATAAAATAAGTAAATAAAGAAGACGCGATTGATTGACGGCAATGACGAACTATGACTGTGTGAGCGCATACTGTGAGCTGACCCAGTGTGACCGGTCTTGCTCTCAGATATAAAAAGTTACTTTATGGGTCTTGCTACTTGCCACACAACAAATTAGGTAAAGAACATCTCTCTGAGAATGAAACGTTATTATATCAGAATTATTAATAAGTACCGCGGCGTCGACTTCACTTTAAATTCATTGGCAAATTTTTTTTATTAAAATTTTGTTTAATGTAGACATAGAGCTCATAAAGAACTTGCAAATTATTAATTATTTTGTATGTATATGATTTTTATACTTTTTATTCATACATATATGTAGAGGTACGCAGTTATAAAAATAATACCCACAGGGCTCCAGCGCATTTTAAGTGCTTTTCAATTAATCAAACTTTGTAAATAGGAAAGTTGTCCGTAGATACCTAACACGGACAGTAACTAAATCTTTCCCATCCCACCAGTCTATCTGATAATACTGATAGAGCGCACGCTTTGATTAATATAGAATTCAGGTCATCCTAAGCATTTTAGATCGCAAGTTATTCATAATAAAACTTTTAAAAAAGCTTGAGTTCAACCCTAATAATTCATTAGTTTGACGTTTGCTGAAAGCGTTCTTCGTTTTCTCATACCGCAAGCCTTAGACTAATAATAATAATAGAGTAAGCCAATGAGCGACGTTAATGAATAACCTATGAATGAAAGAAAATACGACATGGGATAGGAATGCAAACATGCGTGAACTGATAAGCGCGATCATTTATACACGGAAGGGCTGGCGAAAATAAAATTTTTTTTACTGTGTATCTACGCTAAAAAATATGTTGGTTTTGGATATTTGGGTAAATTATTCCCAATCGGTTACAGTTTACAATACAGGGTGACTGGTGGGTCACTTTCGAAATTCAAGGACGTGATAGTTTGAGATCATACATGAAGAGAAAAAATAAAATAAATATTAATATGAATTATTTACTGAGTGAACTTAACCGTAAGTTATAGAATTCATTACGCAACGCATGGTTACATACCTAAGCATAATACAATAGATACTTAGCGGGTGGTGGTGTGCGAGTGGTGGGAACACTACTGTGTGCGTGTTGACTGAGGCGACGCGTCGGAAAAAATGTATTGATGTCTCTTTATTTATTTATAGGAAATTCAGGTGAAAAATTAAGAACCTACTTTTATTACATAATTATGATCAGAGTCGAGTACAGAGTCACCAGTCACCCTGTATATTTTAATATTGTCATAACTTTTTGAAACATTTTGTATAGATACTTTGCCTAAAAACATTACTACGGCGCAAAAGTGATTGTCACGATTGCTTATCGGTTTCAATACCTAACTTATCAAACAGTTAAAGTAAAAATAGAAAATCCTATAGGTACTATATTATATCAAATATATTAAAATAAAGAGGACTTCGTGCTACTACAAAACATCTTGTAGTACTACGTCGTAGTATTGTTAATGAAATGCCGCGTCGTAGTAGCTATTTCGTTCTTCGCTCGTTATTTGTAGAAAAGTTTGTGGTGCAATATTTTAATATCGAAATAACATTTAAATTTGGCTGGTGACTTAAAAACAACCCTATTCAGGGTTATTTTTTGGAGATGAAAACATTTTAAGAGACATTTACGACTACATAGCAAGAAATAAAAAAAAAACTTCAACAAAACATAAATCTTACGCGGTTAGTACCTACTATCCACGCAAGCAATGGTCGATGCCTCGAAAATATATATTTTTTTTGATAAATTGAATCCACACTTCCTTCTTAACCTTCTCCTAAAATATTTTGGAGCATCATCAAAAAGACCCTATATAAGGTGAGCCCTAGGTCTATAATTATGAAACTGGGGCCCAAATATACCTCAGTGATGGGTCGCGTAACGAGATTCACACCTGGAACATTATGTGTCGCAAATGTGACGCTATAGTGACAACTTATATTAAACCGAAATGAAATAATTTACGAATAGTTTGATAAAAACTAGTGAGCTAAAGTCGGTGGTAAGAAAAATCGTTGTTTTCAAGTATCCGCTAACAAACCGCAACAAACCAATAATAATAGGTAATGAAATAACCCTTTAATTCAGCTGGATTAACATACGAGATGATAACTTTTTATAAAGTCATCAGGAAGAAATGGCTATTCGTCGATAAGACCGTTTGTTGTGGCACATTTGACTGCATATGTGATGTCTGATATTTATTTATTTATTTTAATGAGCTGGGAGCTGTTTGTCAAAAACACGCATTTCTGGACATCACTAGGGTGGTGTCGTATGGACTAGAGATTCCATACGACACCACCGATGGTGTCGAGTGGAAGGAAGGGCTTACAGCCCGTTTACACATGGTCCGTTTTACTGGATACGTTTTACCGGACACGTTTTTTTTTCATCGATGGCGCATGGAGTTGTATGAGCGACTTCACATATGGCACAGTATTTAGTATACGTATTTACCATACAAAAAAGAGTTCCAGTTAAACGTATCCAGTAAAACGGATCATGTGTGAACGGGCTGTTATTTTCAAATCATATTATTTATTGCTATCATTTTACTTTAAGGTAAAATGATAGCAATAAATAATTACTCAAATAAAATAAAACTGCATGTGTTTAAGTTAAAATAGATTTATTTTTATTAAATTAGAATATCTTATCTTATCTTATAGCTACCGATATTGTATATTTTCTATTATATTAGCTTTGGATCAGGGCCCGTACACGGGTATTTGATACAACTCACTATATAAGGCTTGTCAATTAATATTTATTAACCTATAACAGCAGTATTTAATAAAATTTTCATGGAATAAGTTACAACACATAATGATATGATTTAAATAATAAGTAATGTCATCAAGTAACTGGATTTTTAATTTCTACGAGTTGTCCAGTCTAGGGCTGCTACGTTTGGGGTTTTGTAGTTCATGTAATTTGGCTCAACTAACAAAAATATGATAAGTTGTATGAATATTAGAGGCTAAAAGCACCCTTCGTCATTTTATATATGAAACCAAATTGATTTAAGACATTTTATTTAACAATATCTCTTGAACCTTATGCAATGTACTGTTCAAGGCACGAAATATTTTATATACTCATTGTATTTGGAAATCTGAATAGCTTGGCTAATACATCATAGCTTATACGATATCACATATACTGTATTATTTTGCATTAGCCGATTAAATATATCGACGACAATTATTGTGTTACATTGATTTTTAGTTCATTCATGTTTGTATAAAGTTTAATTTATTTGATTTAATCCAAATATTTCTAAAAATAAGTTTAATAGATAACAAGTAGTAAATTAATAAACTTCTTTTCTGCTTTACTGTAATTGTATAGTAATGAACACCGAAATCTCATTTCCTAAAGTCTTGAAATTGGATACAGCATAAATCTTTTGCATGTCGACATGATTACGTTTTCAAAACAAATACATTTCAAGGATATTTACAAAAAAAAACATAAGAACCTTTTTTATTACAAATAAATAACCTTTTTTTTTTTTATAATTGACTAAACCCGCCTTTGACCTCAATCTCACCTGATGGTAAGTGACGATGAGGTCGAAGATGAAAGCACACGGGTTTAGGAAGGAACCTGGCTCTTTATACAATATTGCCGGAACACATTTTTTTTTTTTTTTTTTTTTATAAGTGACTAAACCCGCGTTTGACCTCAATCTCAACTGATGGTAAGTGACGATGAGGTCGAAGATGAAAGCACACGGGTTTAGGAAGGAACTGGCTCTTTATACAATATTGCCGGAACACATTACCGCCGGAGCGGTAACATTTGGCGGCAGACTTTATATAAAGGGTGGTCGCTAGCCAGGCGGACCCAGAAGGGATCCTACCACCAAGACGCAGTATTTTCTATACATTGAAGATGTTCAAAACTGAAATGAAAATGTGTGGGATTTTAAATTACTGTCTATTCACAAGTTCTATGGAGACTATCGTATTTATAAATCGTATTAAAGTACATAATGACAAAAATAGCTTTTCTACTATAACAAACTAGCACACAATAATAGGTATGTATTTTTTGAGAAAGATATATTATTTATCTCGCCCGAAATTAAATCTTCTATATGTAACAGTTTGAGAAAAACTCGGTTTTAGGAAACGCGGATCTATAAAAAAAATATAAAGATTCTTATAAAGCTTTTAAATACTTAAAAAATGTTTGTCTACTTGATTCTTCTAAGACAGATATTAGTTACAACAATAGTTCGACCAATAAGACCTTACGTTTGTGACAAAAAGCACAATTTGATAAATACATTTATATCAATAATCGTATAAAATTTCAATTCGTTCATGAGCAAATATTTACTGACAGTCTAAATTTCAACAACCTTAGTTCTCCAATTTCAATTACAAGCGTTTTAGTTCAATTAATTTTAATTTTATTCCTATGGCACCTAGGGCACTTAAATCTACGATTGCTTGTGACTCGGCTGCACCATCGCTATTTGAAGGGTCTCCGTCCATCTGTGAAGAAATTATAATTAAAAATAAATCATGTATTCTTTAATCTCTCAGACTAAGCTTATATTTACTTTTTTCTAGAGGAAAACGTGCAATCACGTCCCCGACCGCCTAAGGGGGAACGGCGAGGTATGTGGGGATTATCCGGCAGAAGGCTGGACCTACCCACTAAAAACCTCCAGGTCTCACCTCATCCGCCATAGATTAAGCTCGCGGTAACGCATTCGCATTCCAAGCGAGCCCCCCACGTAGCAAATAAATAATAAATACTTCTGACACTCACACAACATTATCTAGCCCAAATTAATTTTCTTAAAGAACTTGTGTTGTGGATACTAGATAACTGATATACTTAAGCAATATATAAACACACATATTGAATAAATACATATTTTTTATTAGAATAAACTTAAATAAACATATAAACATCCATGACTTGACGACTAATATTCATCACACAAATATTCGCCGCCGCCGGGATTAAAACCTAGGACCTCTGGCATAGAAGGCAATGTATGTTACCGCTACACCAGCCGGTGGTCAAAAATGGTCTTGTACACGAGACTGACATTTCCTGGGATAACTAATTTTGATTTATTTTTACAAGGGAGTTAGTTTAAAATCGATATCATTTCGGAAAGAAAATAATATTATAGTGTTATAGTGTGTATATAAGTTTAAATGGCAGACATAAATTATGCAGGGTGGTCACTTTTAAAATTCGAGAACGTGAATGTTTGAGATCATACATAAAGAGAAAAAATATATATTAATTATTTACTGAGTAAACTTAACCGAAAGTTAAAGAATTGATTATGCAACGCATGGTTACACTAGCTTTGGCAGCGATCCGCGTGCCAGGTCACGTGCCGCGATTGACTCATGCGTAAATAAAGTACATAGTAACAAAACTTTATTCATTTACAGAAAATTGTAGTGAAGAATTAAGTACCTACTTTTATTACATTTAATTATGTCCAGAATCCAGGGGCCTTACACCCGACGCGATCGAGAATCAAATCAACTCGATCTCAAGCATTTCGCAACCGATACTAGCGCCGAATCTCGCGGTGGCTCAAATTGTAACTAATCAGGATCGAATATAACTGTTTATAGCTTGTAACAAAACAATACAATTTGAGCCACCGCTCGATTTGGCGCGAGTATCGGTTTCGGGAGTGCGAAAATCCTAGAGATCGAGTTGATTTGATTCTCGATCGCGTCGGGAGTAAGGCCCCTGTACAGAGTCCCTTCAATTTCTTAAATTCTTAAATTTGTCACCAGTCACCCTATATACTTATTTTTATCTGTGACGAAACAAGCGTTTGAACTCCACCTCACCTGGTGGTAAGTCAAAATGAGGTCAAAGATGACAGCAACCAAGTTTATGATGGAACTATTCCTTCATAAAACTTTGCCGGAACACATTACGGCTGGTGATATTTGGCGACATATTTTCTATAACAAGCGAACCCCCAAAGCGTCCTACCACTAAAGGGTCATTTGGATGAATCGCTTTTCTAGGAACGGTATTGATACTCTAAGCACTATCCGACCAATCAACATAAATGATAGTTACACCAAATGAGATGAATAAACAGTGAACACCCACCGTCTATACGTGTACTGGCTGTCGGCTCGGAAGAAGTACACGTGGCTCTTGTATTCCAACTTGAACACGAAGTCTTTGTCGATCTTGTCGTTGTCCACCGGCTTGCTTATACTGTACCTGTTGTTTGAAAAATAAATCAATAAGTATATATGTAATCCATGAGGAATCTAGCGTTTTATTTATTAATATCTCATACTGTATGAATATATAGTAAATTAATTATTTATTTATGTTCCTGATGGCGCAACTATTTGATTGAGCCAATAGGAATTAAAAGATCAACATAATTTTGTTCAAATAAAACTACTTTTTAACCGGATTAATCGCATATAATTTATATTTTACATTTTAACTCGACGTTTCGGTGTCTTTGCAGACCCCGTGGTCACGAGCGACTGACCACGTAGCAAAAAACACCGAAACGTCGACTTAAAATATAAATTATACGCGATTAATCCGGTTAAAAAAGTAGTTTTATTTAAATTATGAATCGTGAAAACTTAAGACAATATTAATTTTGTTCCCAACTACTCAGAAAAGTTCATCGATAAGTACATACATAAAACGACAATCAATTTATACAAGGTGGACCATAAAGATCGGTCAGTATGTGAAAATCTCCAACTATGAATAACGCCCATTGTACCCTACCTTTTTCTGTTTTTATTCTTATTGTATTTTATATGTGGATTGCTACAAAGAGTTTTTATATTGTATTGTAAGATATACGAAGATGTGTTCCTGGGAACCTGTTGTACTGTTTCTAAAGTTAATATGAACACAGTTCCTTTTTTACTATTTTGTATTTTTTACTGTTTAAAATTCAGTTTGATATAGCAAACTTTGTATCCTTGTAATTTTATTGTAGAAAAAACAGCAGTCCCTCAGGGCTCTGCTCTTTATTAGGTAGCAGTATAAATGCAGTAAAAACTTTTGCGGTTTTTGTTCATGTTTACCCTTTGCTGTTACGATCTACGGTACTTTTTGTGTCATTTTTTTTCTGAAATAAACAATTTATAATTGTAGCTATAGTAGTCTGCTATAATAGTCTGTGTAGATATGTATAATTGTAGCTATAGTCTGTGCTATAATAGTCTGTGTAGCTATGTATAATTGTAGCTATAGTCTGTGCTATAATAGTCTGTGTAGCTATGTATATTTGTAGCTATAGTCTGTGCTATAATAGTCTGTGTAGCTATGTATAATTTTAGCTATAGTCTGTGCTATAATAGTCTGTGTAGCTATGTATATTTGTAGCTATAGTCTGTGCTATAATAGTCTGTGTAGCTATGTATATTTGTAGCTATAGTCTGTGCTATAATAGTCTGTGTAGCTATGTATAATTGTAGCTATAGTCTGTGCTATAATAGTCTGTGTAGCTATGTATATTTGTAGCTATAGTCTGTGCTATAATAGTCTGTGTAGCTATGTATAATTGTAGCTATAGTCTGTGCTATAATAGTCTGTGTAGCTATGTATATTTGTAGCTATAGTCTGTGCTATAATAGTCTGTGTAGCTATGTATAATTGTAGCTATAGTCTGTGCTATAATAGTCTGTGTAGCTATGTATAATTGTAGCTATAGTATGTGCTATAATAGTCTGTGTAGCTATGTATAATTGTAGCTATAGTCTGTGCTATAATAGTCTGTGTAGCTATGTATAATTGTAGCTATAGTCTGTGCTATAATAGTCTGTGTAGCTATGTATATTTGTAGCTATAGTCTGTGCTATAATAGTCTGTGTAGCTATGTATAATTGTAGCTATAGTCTGTGCTATAATAGTCTGTGTAGCTATGTATAATTGTAGCTATAGTCTGTGCTATAATAGTCTGTGTAGCTATGTATAATTGTAGCTAAAGTCTGACCCGTGTAGCGGCAAGGCGGCGAGGGGCTCGGGCTCCTGCCAGGACTTGTAGAAGAAGAGCCGCCAGCCCGCGAACACCACCCACAGCTTCTGCCAGCCGGCAGACTTCTTGAACTTGCGCAGCAGGTAGCCCGACAGCTGCGTCTGTGGGGGGGGGGGTTAAAATAAAAATACAAAGAAAACAAAACAACGAAAATATAGTAAAATCTTATCTATACTAATATAAAAAGCTCAAGAGTTTGTTTGGTTGAACGCGCTAATCTCAGGAATAACTGGTCCGATTTGAAATATCGTTTTTGCGTTAAATAGTACATTTATCGAGGAAGGCTACAGACTTTATTTTATAATGGAGTTCAAACGGGAACGGGAGTAATGCAGGTAGAACTACGGGGCCCGGTTAGTCATTTATAGTATTGTCTTAAGTTTTCGCGATTCATACTATTAAATAAAACACTTTTTAAGCGGATTCATCGCGTATTACATTTTAAATTTTAACTCGACGTTTCGGTGTCTTTGCAGACCCCGTGGTCACGAGCTACTGGCTAACTTAAAACTTAAAAAGATAAAAAGTGTTTTATTTACTATTTATAGTCTTTTTTTTTCAGATAATCTGAGATATGGGGCCGTATTGTGAAAGCGTTGATATAAAATATCAAATATGATATATCATATTTGATATTTTATATCAACTACTATTTAATCAACTACTCAACTAATCAACTACTATTTAGAAATTTTGAAATATCAAAATTTCTAAATCTGAGTAGGTATCGAACCAATTGAATCATAACCCACCATCAGCTCATTTTGGTAAACCATCTAAATGCTAGTAGCTAGAAATTCGCTGGAAGATAAGTTTCCTTGGTGACAAACTTGTTATCATTTCATTCGACATATGAAATGTTCTAAGTGCATTAAACAGGATAGACCTTAAAAGTTTGACAGTTTCAAATGAATCAGTAAAATGGGCCATGATTCAGTTGGTTTGATAGTACAAATAGAAGATAAAAAAATATTTAGTTACAGATACAACGCGGAACAATAAGTTTGAATTTAAAAGTTAAATAAAAACAAACAGAAACATAGTTTTTAATGTAGGTATTTAGATGTAGGTTAGAATTTACACAAAATTAAAAACCATTTCAATGCACATAGTTTAACCAAAAGAGTCATTGCATATAATTATTGCCAGAGTTGGACAAAGTCTGTATGCATGGGAATGAATAACATGAAAATTTCGGGTAAATGTTATTTGGTTACATGCTTTCCGTATCATTTTTTAATGTCTTTTATAGTAACGGAATCAGCATTTGCACATTTAACGACTAAATCTTATACGTAGATTAAAATAACAGTTTAAATTTATACTAGCTCAATAGAAAACAATATCTTACCGCCATAGCGTTGTATAGATCCTGTTCGGACAACGAAGTGACGCGATGCCAGCAAACTTGAGTCACACTGTCTGCCAGTGAACCGGAGAGACCGCCCACTGTCGACGTCACTGTAACAATATCATTAAAATTAATTAATAAGAAAATAAAATTGGGCAACTCAACAACTTGATTAACCTAACAAATAAAGATACAAGTTAAATCGTAGCTTTTACACCGTGCAAAGTCCTACAGCCTACTTTGGTAGTCCATATAAATAGAAATTACAGCAACTTGTATGAAATTTTCCAGCTAAAGAATTAAATTACGAACTGATCCATTTATCCTGCCATCGATAATAGAAAATGATGTGCCTGAACCCGTATGCAAAAACCTTTATTGGCTATTAACCGCTGTGTTGTCCAATGATGTACATAAACAATAGATGATTGGTTTTACAATGCCATTATTCTAACATGTTAGGCTTTATAAAACTTTGCCTGATTATGCAGACTAAGGTGGGACACGTCCATTCACCAGAATCATATTCACTCGACGCCTTATAGTACCAATATTGGTCAGGAAAACAGACGCCGGCAGATCGTTCCCATCCCTAGAGATTAGTATCAAAAAGGAACTGTCAAAGATGTGTCTATGCCCAGCGGGGTCCCATGTCTGGGAGACCAATGAGCGATCAGAGAATTAGTTCTGAATATGTTCTACTGAATTATGCTGAAAACAGAATTTGTTCCGGCCAACGGGATATTCAGCAAAGTTAACTCTGATGAACAATAAATAGATATTAACTTTTAGTTATATTTTTCTTCTATTCCCCAAAATAAAAAAACATTCTTCTAACATCCAAGTTTCACAATCAAGTTTCTTTGCAATCTCCACTGGGCGGAGATTTTCTCTTAAGGGCTTTATTTTTGTAACTTTTACAATAAATTAGTAAAATTTGTACTGTTTACGATCTTTACTTAAATGACCTATTTAAGTAAGTATGTAGACTTTTTTGTATTCTACCCACATAGGTATAATAGCATTAAAATATATATTAAAAAAACTTTTAATTTTAGCACAAGATGGACTTAATTTTACTTGAACAGGTAATTTAAGTAAAATTATAGTCGTAGATAGTATAAATTTTATTAATTAGTGTAAATATACAAAATAATGCCCTTAAGAGAAAAACTCCGCCGGTTGGAGGTTTCTTTGTAGCTTGATTGTGACATAAGTAGGAATATTAGAAAAATGCTTTTTATTTTGGGGAATAGAAGAAAAATAGAACTAAAAGATAATAACTATTTATTGTTCATCAGATTGAACTTTGGTGAATATCCCGTCGGCCGAAGATCGTTTACAAAAGCCTATATTTCCGTTTTTCATACAGAACAAATTCTGTGTTCAGCATAATTCAGTAGAACATATTCAGAACTAATTCTCTGAATCACTCGTTGGCCTCCCAGATATAGGACCCCGCTGGGTGAAGACACATCTGTCAGAGCGCTTGGTTCGACTTTTTGAAATATCTAGTCCGATGGTAAAAGAGCCTAGGTTAAATTTGGGTAATACTCACGCGTAGGCCCTGTAGGTTCTTCTGGCTCTATGCTGTTCCCGGTGAGCTCGGTATCCACAGGTTTCGGGTTGCCCCGCGCGGCTTCTAACGCGTCCTCGAACGAGGCCTGCCAACACGCGTACTCGTGCTCGTTGCTCGTGCTTATTAGGATGTTTGTGTCCTCACCTGGTATTGGGTAAGTTATTCGTTAAAATTAAACTAGTGGATATTGTGTAATTGGTAGATACTTTCAATATTTACGGTATAAATTTAATTGTTTTAAGAACATGTGATATAGAAACTGGAAACAATATAATGATCATACAATCATCAACACACATTGATTCAACTGGGATCCCCAGCATAGACATTGAAATTAATAAATGGACCTAAAGGTAGTGGACTCATTTCAATTTATAAAATTATTCTTATTTCAAGAGTTTAACATTAAGTTTAGGATAACGCAGAAGTCACACTATTAGTGCGGTCGACTCAAATTTACGTCACACCTTCGAACATTTATTCGATATATTCGAACATATATTATTATATTTAGTCAACAGAAATGTAGGGAGGTATGATCAATGCAGCGATCGCGATGTCCTTATTTGTTCCTTGGAGTACAGAAATATAGAAAATAATAAAGAAATTTGAGTATACTTTCGGAGAAATTAAACTTTCAATGGTAAATTTTTAATTGCCTTATTCGGAAAAAATATTACGTCACATGAAACGCTTACGAGTGTCAATTACAGTCGATTATATTTTAACGCGCGTCAAAGCAAACGTTCCATTTATTTTTGCAAATGTTTAGCGGTCTGCCAGATATCCTGGATTTTCTGTGCTCTGGACTTTCCACGCCGTATACTTTCTGCATATAACTTTAAGGTTCTATTTTGCTGCAACTAATTAAGAGTATGTTCTATTGTCGCTGTTGTTAACCTTACCTACAAGTTGGAAGGAGTGCGGCAGGTCGGCGCGCTTGAAGGCCACTGCGTGGAGCGCAATGACCTTGTGTGCTTTGTAGTCGTGGCTGCCCCATTTTGAAGCGATCACTAGGATGTCTGAGAACTAGCGAGAAAAGGAATTACTCGTAATTTATTCTTCCATGCTGGACTGGGACCAAAGGAAAAATATAGAATGTGCCTCTCTTCCCGGGCATACTGTTAAAGTCAGGCAAGGGACGGAGGTTATATTGGAGGTTTGTATGTGGGCGATAGGCTGACCCCCTGTCACTGCAATAGTCCCTCTCCACATTATAATACCTCTGCTGTTCTGCCTACCCCATAAGGGCGTGAAGTTATGTATGTATGTAATCAAGAAGATAACTATTGAGTTAACAAAATATTGCGCGTTTAGAATTGAAGGTGAGCCCGGTAGAATCCCCGGAATGATAAGTCCAAATACGTAACGACACTGTATTTATTTTTACTTATTAACTTGACAGGTATACAAGTAGTTATATAGGTAGGTAAACTATTTTATAAACAACTTATTTCGTAGGATGTTACACTTACACGTGTTGTGCACTTACACGATAATGCATATGTGTGTGTCCCTACACGCGCCTCAGCGAGCGCACAACTGGTCGTCAGTGTAGCTGTAACCCTACGCAATTTCTGCTTGATTCGTAATTTACATTAGTAGCGATCATTACATCGAGTTTATACAGACTGCTCGTTTGATTACAATCATCCACCATATCAACTATAACTTTTTGAGTAAGGAGCATACGAGTAACTCGATTTTATAGTGTCTTCAAATGCACTTGCAACATCGTTCTTTAACACCGAAATAAGTATTATTTGTAAAATGCTTTGAGTGCCATTTTAAGTTGGTGAATTTCATATGTTTAGCAGAACCTAACTAGCGGCGTTGAGGTTTTTAAGCCGTTCACATACGTTACTTAAATCAAAAGCTTGCCTTACTTTTTCACATTTAACTTAAATAAGTATATGGTTCACAATAGGTACGCGATAAAGATATAAAATTGTGCATAAGCTTTCAATTATTACAAATTATATACCTAGTCGGGTCATAAGTTCTGTCAAAAACTTTTAATGTTATTACTGATACACCTTTAGACAATTACTTAAAAATTATATATGAAATGAAAGGTTATTAAATGTACAATATAATTTTAACTACATTATTCGAAATGCCCTCCCCCATTTTGGACACATGTCCTTAATCTACGCGGCCAGTCATCGATCGCTGCACGCACCACATTCATATCTATTTCTGCCGCTGCTTTAACCAGAGATGCTCGCAGAGACTCCAAATTTTGGTGAGGTTTAGCACAGACTTTCTCCTCCAAATATTGCCATATCTTGTAGTCCAGTGGGTTTAAGTCTGGACTAGAAGATGGCCAGTCTTCATGCCGGATAAAGTCAATTCCGCGGGCGGTCAACCAGTCTTGCGTGCTTCGTGCCTTATGAGCCGGTGCAGAGTCCTGTTGGAATGTCCAATGTCTGTTCTTGAACATTGTTTGAGAAAGAGGTTCCACTGTGCTTGTCAGGACAGTATTTTGATAAGCCACGGCACTGGTTCTCATACCTTTTTCACAGAAAAACACCTCAGTTATGCCTGAATATGAGACTCCAAGCCAAACCATGAATGAGGAAGGGTAATGGCCACGCTGGACCCTCGGAATACGCGCGCTCGCTTCTTCACTACTGTGGGCATACACCTTATCGTTTTGTTTGTTATAGCTTTCTTCAATGTTAAAAATTTTTTCATCCGAAAAAAGAATTTCGCGGTATTTTTTTCCCGCGTACCGTCGTAACAAAGCGCGGGATCTTTCTAGCCTAATTTTTTTTAAACGCTCGTTTAAGAAATGTCCGGTCTTTTTACGATAAGCTCGTAGTCCTAGGTCTTCATTTAGCACTCTTTTGACCGTGGTTCTGCTTAGCCCCATCTGGTGAGCTAGGATTTTCTGTTTACGCACGGGATTTCTTTCGATTCGCGCCTTCACTGCTTTGATGACCGCTGGTGTCCTAACTGTGCGAGGTCGGCCGCTTCTTTTACGATCTTCGAAGCTTGATTCTTCAGTGAATCGTTTAATAGTACGATAAACGAACCGTAACGTTATTTTCAATTTTTGTAGAATATTGAAAATCTCTTTTGGCGCGTAACCGCAGCGGTGCAACGCGATAACCGCGATTCTATCTTCTTTACTCGACCACTCCATATTTGAAAATGAATAAAATATAATTTCTTTTTTATTTTCAACAATCGCAACCGTTCTATTTTTAAAATTAGTAAGCGTATTTCTGGCCAGTATTCGAAAATTAAAAATATGAGGTTTTGACAGAACTTATGACCCGACTAGGTATTGTTGTTTTAGCAGTTAGGACATTAATGCCCGTCTGCACTAAACTTCCTCCTAATCCCGATCCTAAGTCGATGCTTAAGTCTGTACAGTCCGTTCGCAGTTGGTTTACCTCTGTCGTATGTTTTCTCTATATTGGCCCGACCGTATATTTTCCCTGAAAGTTTGCATAAAAATTTTAAATAGCCTTCTTTATTCTATTACAACAAGGTAAACTAAATTTCTGTAAATTTTCCAAATATTGTAAAAAAGAACGAAATATTACGCTAAATATGACATAATTATAGTAGACTAGACGTTCAAAATAAGTATAAGTACTTTCATTATCAATATATATAAAACTGTTCCGTTACTGACTGAGTGACTGAGGTACTGAGTGACTGAGTGACTGACAGACAACGTACAGCCGTAACTACTGGGCGTAGAGAGCTGAAATTTGGAACATACATTCTTTAGAAGATGTAGGGGTGCGCTAAGGAAGGAATTCCCGAAATTCCCACGGGAACGGGAAATATATGATGTTTTAGTTTGTATGAAAAAATCCCATCCCTTAAGTGCACGGATGTGATACTTGATATAAAGGTTCCTCAATAAGTGTCTGTTTGTATTATAGAAGGAATTCCCGAAATTGCTACGGGAAGGGGTTGGACTTTTTAGTTTGTATGAAAAATGTTATTCCTTGAGTATACGGATGTGATACTTGGCATGAAGGTTCTTCAAAGAGTGACTGGTTACGAAAAAAATTCCCAAAATTCCCACGGGCACGGGAAATATATGATTTTTAGTTTGTGTGAAAAAAACTTATTCCTTGAGTGCATGGGTGTGATACTTGGTATAAAGGTTCTTTGCAGTGGGTGTCTGGTTGTAAGGTTCTGAAATTTTCACGAGAAGGGTAGTTAAGCGCATACGAAGTTGCGGGATAAAGCTAGTTAGTAATAAAAACGGTATTTTGTAATCGAAATTTAATACGGCAACCCAAGACTCATGGCAGCCAATCAAACAGCTGAAGTTAAACCAACTGTAAACGCACTGTACACTGATTTTTATTGTCGTTTTTCCTGTCTGACGGCTGATTTGACATGATAAGCTTAAGTTATTGCTTATAGTTATGACATGGGAAATGATGTTTATTTTATTAATATTTTACCAAGTCTACTTAAAAAAAAAAAAAAAACATAAATCATCGTTTCAAAAACGAAAATTCCTTTCCCCTTCACTAGTTGGTATATTGACGAAACCTGAGCTACACAAATTCCCACAATACATTATTTATAGTGTTCTCATTGCTTTTCGATCATGTGAAATGAACCGTCAGACAGGCCAAATGAGAATAAAAGTCAATCAATTCTCGTTGCACGTCATAATACGTATCAACTTAGGATCATAAAGTTTAGGCATGTCATAACTAAGCTTATGCTTAGTAGAGTTTAGTGCAGACGGGAATTAGGATCAAAAAGTTTAGGCATGTCATAACTAAGCTTCTGCTTAGTAGAGTTTCGTGCAGACGGGCATAAGTTAGACAACTTACCAAGAACAGCATCCGTTGCTGTATGCCCATAGAGGAATGTTTGTAGACGCAGCCCAGTCGGATGAACTCGCGGTCCGCTACCAGGATCTTGTCGTAGTCTGAAAGGTAACCCATTGTGTTATTATCTTTGACGACCACTTTGGCGATGGGTAACACTGTCTGCCTCAGTGGCCAATGGTCGCGGGTTCGATTCCCGCACGGAACAAGAAAGAAAAAGTGTTCCGGGTCTGGGCGTCTGTCTAAACAGGGTTACTGGTTAAGTTGACCTAGATCCGTTGAGGGCGCATAGTGCCTGTCTTTTCTAACTTATTTCACTATGAAACATCCTATCCCAAACCTAATCGTTTTCGAGATAATCGACTTTTAAATTTAAATTTTTTATAAAAATTGCCGATTTTTTGCCATTAAATGTCATATTTTGAAATTGGTGCGCTTTTTAATTACTATTATTTATGTCTTAGATGCAGATTAAAATGCTCCATGATCTTAGTAACCAAAATTTTACGTAAGATTACTAGTACATAGTACATAGTGTACATAGTGCTGAGCGATTGAAACTTGAACTAAACAAAAAATTTTTATAGTTTACTTTTCTTTTAAGAATATCTAAAAAAAATTAGTATGGAAGATGTTCGGCAGAAGTGCTTAAAAACATCTTCGTTTTGTCACCTTCCTAGCAAGGTATAACAATCTACGCTTTTATTTAAATTCGTAGAAAAAAATCTTAGTTTCATAGTCGATACTGGATGTAAAAATAATTAGGCTGATTGAATTTAGCTATTCATTTTTTAGTCCTGGAAAGTAAAATATGACAAAAGGTAAGATTGTACAAAATAAAATTTACTATCGTTGCACAATAAAATTCACGTTCAATACATCCGCCTTTGTTTTGGATACATATTCGCATTGAGGCGATTGATCTAAATTCATTCTAAAAAATGAATTTAGCTTAATCAGCCTAATTATTTTTACATCCAACATCGACTATGAAACTAAGATTTTTTCTACGAATTTAAATAAAAGAAAAGATTGTTATACCTTGTTGGGTAGCTGACATAACGTAGATATTTTTAAGCACTTCTGCCAAACATCTTCCATACCAATTTTTTTAGATATTAAAAAAAACTTTTTTTTTTATTTTTTCAACTTTCAATCGCTCAGCACTACGTATTTAGTAATTTTACGTAAAATTTTGGTTACTAAGATCATAGAGCATTTTAATTTGCATGTAAGAAATAATTAATAATAATTAAAAAGCGCACCATTTTCAAAATATGACATTTAATGGAAAGAAATCGGCAATTTTAATAAAAAAATTTAAAAGTCGATTATCTCGAGAACGGTTAGGTTTGGGGTTAGGGTGTTTCATGGTGAAATAAGTTAGAAAAGACGGGTACTACACGCCCTTTACGGATCTTGGTCGACTTAACCAGTAACCCTGTATATGTATTTATATTCTAGGTTCCCCCCTAGTTCGGTACACGGTGTCCCATATTACAAGCTCTGCTTAGTTTGGGGCCATGTAGTTGGTGTGATTGTCTGGGGATTTCATTATTAAGCTATTGCATAGCTTCTATCGCGGGCCTTGAGCTTGGGGACCGAATCCAGAAATTCCGTAACGAAAAAACCTAACACCCCTCACTCCGACCGGCACAGCGGTGATACTTTAATTTCATAACTTTACATGCGGGTTTTAATAAACAATCAGCGCCATCTACTAGGAACTTGTGGAACTTCATATTAGATCAAACATTACTGCATTAATAAAATAAATAAATAATTATAATTGCATAAGTTGATAAAAAATGCTATGCCACACGTCTTTTTTTATTATTTTCTTTATATAGAAGTTATTAAAACTTTAATTTAAATTTTAAGCGTGGTGTCGCCGTGTAAGGAAAGCCGGTACGATATATTTCTGAAAGGAAATGATCGTATACAGTGTAAAAAAGGTGTCATTGGAAGGATGGACGACCAGAGATGTACTTAGTGAATGGACTGTTCCGAAGTTTATTGATTGTATGTAATAATTTAAGCAGTAAATTAGAGAGGTGAAAAAATACATTACTTTTTAAATTTAAGTGTTAATTTTCACTGAACAGTCGTTTCTCACACATTGATCCTTGGCTGCCAATCGTTAAAGTGTTTCAAACTTTAGTCACGCATTAAATAGCTTTGAAAATATTTATATAGTTACACTTCCTGGTCTCTTGAGATAAATTTGAACCTGTTATATGTCTAGACCGGTAGCGCTGCAGTTTCTAGAATGTCGACGATGATACCACCAAGGTGTAGATTACTGCTGGTATTCTAACTCATTAACCTACCTGTGATGTGGCTGGCCAGCTGGCACATGGCGGCGTGGTGCTGCACGTGCGCGAGTTGCGCGCGCGCCGCCGCCGCCAGCGATGCTGCCAGGCGAGACAGTCGACCGTGTAACTCGCTAGGCGCGTGCTGGTTCAGCTCTGTAAGAAAATATTATTAAACTAGCTGTTGCGCGCGGTTTCACCTCGGGTATTTCGGGATAAAAAGGAGCCTATATGTTATTCCAGACTGTACACTATCACTATGCCAAATTCATGCGAATCCGTTGAGCCGTTCTCCCGTGATTGAAGAACAAACATGTCGCTTCTTTGCTTCAATAACGTGAAAAGTCCAAATACGCATTTTTTTTTACTTAATAATCAAAATCACCGTATTTGATTTTATTTTCTCACAAAATGCGGTATCTTTCACGTTAATAATACCAAAGTTATGACCAAAAGAGAACGAGCAACCGTGGTACATCGCGATATCACGTTGTCTTTTCGTCAAGGTATTTTGTTTCAATAATGAAACAAGACAGTTGTCACTGTGCATGCGTAGAGGAAGGTGCTGTTGGCTTTTCGGCGAGAACGTGACATCACGACAATATCACAGTTTTGTTGCAAAGGTAAGCTTTGTTTTAATGATAAATGTACACTGTTAAAAATTATGTGATTTTACATGCAAAAAAAGTACATAAACCTGTAAATGTCTCGAAAACAGCTGTAAATTTCAATAAATTATGGAAAAAAAAAATTTTTGGTAATTTTACAGATTTTTAATTATTTTTATGTAATTATACATGAACGTGTATAATGACAGAATAATTTGTATTTTTACACATGAGCTGAGATTATTACAGAAGCAATACATAAAAAATGTGTAAATATACATTAAAAAGGTATAAAATTGCCGAAATATACGTGAATTTCCATAAATTATAGAAAAAATACACAATTATGTAATGTGAAATTACATCTCTCATGTAAAACTACATCAACATTTAATATTACATAAATGTTTGGGCGGGCAACGACAGTTGCCCAAGCTTTTATGTAATTTTCACAAAAAAATTTTAACAGTGTATAATTCAATAATGTGATAAGTGTATTCAATAATGTGATACAGTGTTGTCGAAATACTTTTTTGGAATGTGTTTAGTATAAATACTTTTGTCACATTATTGAACATAATTTATAAATTTTACTTTGTGATATCTTGGGATGAAACATTGCATATGACAAAACTTTTTTAATACCATAAAACAAGGTTCAGTTATAATATAATGTTACGTTTTTTAAGAAAAAAAAATGTTTGTTTTGAGAAATATTTCAAAAAATTACGCAGTTGACTCAGTAGACTTAGTTCTGCAGCGTTCGCGATAAAGAAAATTCACTCATGACTGATGTTAATACAGCGAAGCTAGTATATTTTAGTTATTTTCATAGTATAATGTCCTATGGCATCCTACTTTGGGGCAATGCCGCAGATATTGACACGATATTTACACTGCAGAAAAGGGCTATTCGTGGAATGTATAAACTTGGAAACAGAGAATCTCTTCGAGAAAAGTTTAAAGAGATTGGTATCTTGACCCTTGCATCACAATATATTTATGAAAACATTATTTATATTTATAAGAATAGTAATAAATTTAAAACTAGGAAAGATAATCATGATACAAATTACTCTGTAAGGACTAGGAACGACCATAAGTTAGCGTTTCCTAAATTAAGGCTGGCTAAAAGCAGCAAATCATTTATTGGAATGTCAATACGTATATATAACAAAATTCCGAAGTCAATTCAATCCCTGCCATTCAATAAATTTAAATTAATCATTAAAAACACTCTATCTCGAAAAGCTTATTATAAAACTAAAGATTACTTAGAAGATAAAAAGGCATGGGATTAAGCACAACAGGATATTTCTAAAAGTTTCTAATTACTTAATAATTTTGTTTACGTCTTGGCTGTGCAGTATATGTATGACATGCTGGTGACTGTCCCACTCACTTATTTTCTTGTCAAGACATCAGCAAGAACGTCATGCTCCCTCAGGCGGCATGGCTAGTGGTAGCGTCGGGTATCGGGTCACCCTCTTCCCTAAAATATGGTTGAGGAGGGTGATGGCTGGTGCTTGCGTTAACTCGTGAACGGGTGCTGCTAGCGGCGCCAGGTCGTTTTGTTAATGATGCTATGACTATTTTATTCCATTCTTGTTCAAATACTCTGATCCCAGTTTGTCATGTTCGTATTGTGCATCCATAGCTAATTGCATCTGCTATGTAAGCAATTTGGTTGTGGCATGACATTGGCTCTCACAATTAGCTGTCTTGTGTTTGTTTTTTTTTTCATGTCACGGTCAATTTGTACTGTACCTATTTGTATTAATTTGATAATTCTGACTGAAAAAGAGTGCCAAGAGTTTTTTTCCGCCGGCTTTTTTTGTCTCTTGGTCTACTGTAATATCTTATTTAACAACTATCAACAACTAGTTAAAGCCGAAGTATGTGATGACTGACTTCATCAAGTGTTTTGTGAAGTTCCTAAGATGAATAAAACTTTTTGAATTTTTGAGTTGATGCTAAAATAAATAATTATTTACACCTGTTTTTTCAGATGAGATCACGTTCTAAAAGACGGATTCAACTTGCAATAGCAACAGAGTCGCCGGTATCCCAGTTAGAGTGTTTAATACAGAAAATGATGCAACGTTAAACTTAGAGAATACTATTTCAAATACAGAGAACGCAGCACCAATCATAGATATTATAAAAAATGCAACAGATAACGCTGAAAGTTACCTCTACAGTTTCCTATCGCCCTCGTTGTGATTCAACCAGTAGCACCAGTAGTTCATCTAGTGGCTCATCAAGCAGTAGCACCTCCTTCGTTGAAGATAGTGACGATTCAGTCAAAGATCCAAACTATGAAGATGTGGCGTCAAGACTTCGTAAACTTAGTTCTATAGATTCTGACAGTAGTGATGAAAAGCTTAATTCAATAGTTAACAAACACTATCAAATGATGATTCCGACTAACTCTATACAAGAACCAGATTAATACTCAATACCAATTGAGCCGTCATCTGTTGATACTGTAAGAAAGACTGAGGAAGAGTCGATAAACCCAAATGTTAGCAAAGATCAAAAAGAGTGCAATCTGGGTGTTGCAGCCCAATAAAAACAGGAAGAAAAAAACAAAGACGAGAAAAAAATTGGAAAAAAAAATTAGTAGAGACAGAGAAATAGTGGTGAAACTTACCAATCATTAAAAAGAAAGAAAATAGTACCAGAACGTCAATTGAAACCACCTTGCGAGGATAAATGTACATTCAAATGTCGTTCCAATATCAGCGAACAGCAGCGTCAGCAGTTATTGAAACAATACTGGAACCTAGGAGAGATAGAAAAACAGTGGTTGTGTATAGTGAACAGTGTTGAAACCGTCAATCCAAAACACCGATACGTGAAGATTGATTCAGATAGAAACACGCGACAATAACAACGCTTTCTATTTAACAGTTTCTGGTATTAAAACTAGAGTATGCAAACTATTTTTTAAGAACACTAGCGATTACTAATCGCCCAATAGAGACAGCTTTAAAGAAGAACAATAAAGAAAGTAACATTTTTGCCATGATAGATAATCATGGATGTCATGAAAATCGATATAGAGTAGATGAAGGTATCAAAAACGGCGTTAAATTATTTATAGAAGCAATACCAAAAATTTAATCACACTACATAAGAGCAAACTCAAAAAGACAATACATTGATGGGAGTAAAGCCATTACTGACCTTCATAGAGACTACGTAGAATAGTGTAAATCACAAAATCAACCATTTGCCACATATTTAATGTTTTAGCGCATATTTACACATGATTTTAATTTGTCATTCTTCGTTCCAAAAAAAGATTTATGTGACGTCTGCGAAGCTTTCAAAAATAGCACTGAAGAAGAAAAAGAACAAAAAAAACAAAGCTATGAAACACACCAAAAGCAAAAAGTTCTTTCACGTGCAGAGAAGGAGAAAGATAAAAAAAAAATATCTCCTAGTTGCAGTATATGACCTTCAAGCCGTTTTTCAATGCCCAAAAGGTGAAACCTCTTTTGCTACTATAAGTCAAAATTAAATGTTCTTAACTTTACCATTTACAACATCCAGAATAACTATATCGAAAATTGTATTTGGGAGGAATCGAATGCTAACCGAGGTGTGAACGAAATTGGTACTTGCGTTTACAAATACCTAATGAAAGTGTCAGAAACAGCCACCGATCTGAATGTAGTTTTCTACTCGGATAATTGCGCAGGCCAACAGAAAAACAAATTTATGCTCTGTATGTATCTATACGCAGCAAGGACAATAACAAATCTTAACTCTATCACCCATAAATATTTGATAAAAGGACACACCCAAAACGAGCGCGATTCTGCTCATTCCCAAATAAAGCGAGAAGTATAACGACAATTGAGATCTGGTCCTATGTTTCCACCTGATGCATTTATTGGTGCTGTAAAGGCTGCTAGGAAGAAGAGCGAGCCCTTTTATGTTCATGAAATGAGTTACGCCGATTTCATTACCTAAAAAGTTTACGCAATCAGATGAACTTTTCGTTGACAAAAGATGAAGACAACAACCCATTAAAACTAGCAGAATTAAAAGGGATTCGAGTTCAAACGAGCGATCCTGATGCTGTATTCATTAAAAGTTCATATGCTGACACACAATTTAAGAAAGCTGTTGTTTTTAGAAAGAAAAAGAACATTGATTTAGAATAAAAAAATGCATACAATGAAAAACCAGGTTAGTCTACTTAAAAAAAGCAGATCTCATTGATTAGGTTAACAAAAACCTTATCCCAAGGTATCATAGAGCATTTTATGAGTCCCTGTAACTGTTAACAATTTTAGTAGATATTTTGTAGACTGATTAATTTTAATTTCTAATGTTAAAAAACTGAGCCTGATTACGATAATAAAAATACTATAGTAATAATAAATATGTAAGTGACATTTTGTTTAGAATCAGAACTGTGATAATATCAGTTTGACTGATTTATATGATTATTTAATAGTTTGTAACTTGTGGCTTTCACCAATAATTGGTTTTTAAAATGGTAACACTTTTTTTGGTGCAGTTAACGTTCTTTGAATAAAAATAAATTATTATAAAAATCACAAACTTTTATTTCAACAATGTGTTTCTATACTAAATAAATGTGTTGTCATCAACAGCGTCACTAATAATCTGTTTGTTACACATATCTATTTTCATCTTTTCTGGAAAAATGTGACATAATTATACTTTTTTTCTAAATATGCATTTTTTTGGTAAATTTATTATATTATCAATACTTTACTATAACATCGGAAAGCTTAGTTATTAAACTATGTATTACATTTAAAATCAAGGTAAAAGATCAACTCATTTAGGTAAAATCGTATTTTGAAAGTAAAAAAATTGCCTAATGTAAAATTGTGTAATCAAGATAACACGTTATTGAAGCAAAGAAGCGATGTATATTTTCACATTTATAACATTAGTGAGAAGTAAGATTAAATCCGAATAATTATTCTTTTATTTTTCCCAAAAACAAGCAGTAAAACGATTGATAAAAAATAGACGTGAAAAGACCTGTGAATCGTGAAAAAAAAGTTTCCTCTTTTGGAATATTTTGCTACCTTAGAGATGGACTTCCTCTCTGCGTTTAGTACTCGTATAGAAACAGGATTTAGGGTCAACTTCTGCAGAAATATCATTCGCGTAACCTCCAAAATGTATCCTGTTGTACACACCCAAAAGAAAACATAAATTGATGCTCGAGATTCATTAGTAATGTCGTCGTTGAGTTTACGACGTCTTTGTGACCACATTACATTTTTTGTGCCGGAACGGAATATTTGCAGAATCGAATAATATATTTCTGCGTTTTTTTATCCTTTGGTCCGTTTACAAACACAAGACTATATCGGCCTTGTAGGGGACACCGGGACTGTCTCGGCTAAGGGCGTGGGTCCATCTCTACGGCGCACCGCTCAGCACCTTGAGAAAGGCATTGATTTGCACCGTACGGCACTACGCCGCGCCGTCTTATGGCGGCGGCGCCGTGAAATTATACGGCATACTATTTTATACTGGACCATGATGGAGATAATTTTAAGAGCTAATATCACAGAATAAGTAATAGTACCGGGGGTACAGAAGAATTACTCCGCAAGAAGATCTAAATAAATTCGAGTCTTGCTACGACGCGATACAGTGGAATTCAGCTCGCACAGCATTACGTACCTGCAAATTTATATACCTAGAAGTTTTGTCTCTTTCTATCACATGTCTCTTATCTTTTCTTACGCTGTTAGGGTTGCTACCTAGTGAAGAATAATTGATCTTCTTATGTGTAATTAAGTATCTACCGATGTAGGCTATACTGTTATTCTACCTTTGTAAAAAATATTATTTCAACTTACCTTAAGTACAAAATGAAAAAAAGTTACGACGAATAATTAGTAATACTACCTATGTTTTGTTTACTAAATTGAACATAATCAAATCTAAACTTAATCTAATTGAATATTTGTTTCTTTGTATCTCCATTTTTAAATACTATTTGCGACCTCGATCATAGAATTACTGTGAGTGCTATTAGGTAGGTAGGTATCTACGACGTCCCGACGGGCGCGCGCGTGACACCCGACTGCAGTGCGATCACAGAACTTTATCGAATCGTAAGTTAACGAGTGTTTACGAGTGTTCGTTTAGTAGGGAGACGGTTTTTAAGAAAAAATTTAAATCTATTCATTGCCGCACGGCCAGCTTAAATAAATGTGTGCCTTGTTAATTTTGAATGTTTGTTAACATATTGTACTCATAAATATCTGTAAAATAAAAAATTACAATGTTACTCAAAACTTGCAACCGACTCTATACTATACGAGCATTCGTAAACATTCGTTAACTTACGATTCGATAAAGTTCTATGATCGCACTGCTGATTTGAAATCCGCCGGCGGAGCGCTTCGCTGTAGGTAAATAACGGATGTACCGCGCGGAGTCAGCCAGGCCTGCTAATAAGAAGCGCTGAGCATGCCACGGCACGGCATACGGCGCCGTACCGTAGAGATGGATCCACGCTCTAAAGTGTAACATAATTATGGTGAGGTGCAGTATGACGCACCTGCAGCCAGCGCCGCGTAGTGCAGCAGGCGGTGCAGCGGGCGCAGCAGCAGCGCGGCGAGCGGCAGCGCGGCGGCGCGGTCGAAGGCGCCGCACTCCCGCGCCGCCGCGCCGCCGCCGCGCCGCGCGCTCTCCAGCGCCGCCACCAGCGCGCCCGCCCGGTGGCAGTATGACACGAACATCTGTTAAAGAAAGAAAGAAAGAAAGAAAAAACATTTATTCAACATAGCAGCAATGACACAAATAATAAAAATTAAATACAAAAAATTAAATTAAAAAAAAAGTTGGTACAAATGTTTAAAATATTATAATTAAGGATGCGTTTCCGAAAAGGCTAGGTATCGAATTCTACTACTACATGTATAAGATTCACGCACACAAGCGTGCCGTGAAAAAGACGAAAGGTTTTGAACAGTTTTGATACTTTAGTTTTAAATATTTGCAAATTCTTTTATTAAAACGATTAAATTGGGTAAGATTAATTAAAGTGCTCGGAAAGTTTGAGCTCGTTTTATTCGTAACGATAAAACCTCACCATCGAACCTGATGAGCTGGTGGTACACTCGAGGGCTTCTACTGGAATTCCTATTCCTAGGCATGTCAAGTTCGAGTTCATAAGACGAGACATTACCATCAGTCCTGGTAGTGGGAGCTGAAGGTATGCCTTGAGGTACTACTGGAACTCCTAGACGAGTAGAGCTAGGCATGTCGAGTTTGGGTTCATTTTGATTCTTAGGACGAGACCTTACCACCCGTTCTGGTAGTGGAAGCTGAAGGTATACCTCGAGGTGCTACTGGTACATACACCTAGACGGATAGAGCTAGGCATGTCGAGTTTGGGTTCATTTTGATTCTTAGGACGAGACCTTACCACCAGTTCTGATAGTGGGAGCTGAAGGTATACCTCGAGGTGCTACTGGTACTCCTAGACGGGTAAAGCTAGGTATATCGAGTTTGGGTTCATTTTGATTCGTAGGACGAGACCTTACCACCAGTTCTGGTAGTGGGAGCTGAAGGTATACCTCGAGGTGCCACTGGTACTCCTAGACGGGTAAAGCTAGGTATATCGAGTTTGGGTTTATTTTGATGCGTAGGACGAGACCTTACTACCAGTTCTGGTAGTGGGAGCTGAAGGTACCATATTTTAAAAGAACTGAATAGGACACAAGGAACTGAAATCTATAGGCGGTCAGATTTGGTGGAATCGGGTTTTCATATTTTAAAATAAATAATAAAATTTATGGACAAAGGATAATGCGAGTGATTGGGCTCCAAAAAAAAGTCATTGTGCAGGGATGAGATGAAAGTCAGATTATAGATTAGACACATGTCATTCATATTTGTTAGGACGCTAAAAAAATTAGCCCTGGGAAAAAAAAGATATGACCAAAAATACATTTTGCATTTAATAGAATAAAAATCGTTTTCTTTTATGATACAGAAACTGAACGCCCGTAGATTTCTACGAGTGTATTCGTATAACCTTTACAGCCATTGACTACGAAACTAGTGAATATTGTAAATAAATACGATTATTGGTAAAAAAAAGTGCTTGTGTGATCCTTATAAGTACCTAATGGGTTGGCTACACAGTTGTAAACCGCGATTAGTTCGTCTCTTTTCTTAGTATAGTGACTTCCCTTGTTATTATCGTTGACACACAAAAGAGATGTTATTATTAATCTGTCTCTTTTCTTACTATAGCGAACTTTTTGCGGCACTGGTTCGGCGACATTGGAAGCACGGTTTACAACTGTGTAGCCACCCCTTTTTATTTGATTTGTCTTTTTTCTTACTTTAGTACTACTAAACTGCAACATACTAGCTTATTCTAAACGGCAGTATTAGATAAACCATACATACCATTATTTCATAAGGGGTGGTTACACATTTGTAAACTGCTTTTCCAATGTCGCCGAACCAGTGCCGTATAAGAGACATCGCTAAAGTAAGAAAAAAGACAAATCAAATCAAAAGGGGTGGCTACACAGTTGTAAACCGTGCTTCCAATGTCGCCGAACCAGTGCCGCAAAAAGTTCGCTATAGTAAGAAAAGAGACAGATTAATAACATCTCTTTTGTGACAGCGCACTGCTGTCTCGCTCGACGATAATAAGAAGGGAAGTCGCTATACTAAGAAAAGAGACGAACTAATCGCGGTTTACTACTGTGTAGCCAACCCATTAGGTACTTATAAGGATCACACAAGCACTTTTTTTACCAATAATCGTATTTATTTACAATATTCACTCGTTTCGTAGTCAATGGCTGTAAAGGTTATACGAATACACTCGTAGAAATCTACGGGCGTTCAGTTTCTGTATCATAAAAGAAAACGATTTTTATTCTATTAAATGCAAAATGTATTTTTGGTCATATCTTTTTTTTCCCAGGGCTAATTTTTTTGGCGTCCTAACAAATATGAATGACATATGTCTACTCTATAATCTGACTCTCATCTCATCTCTGCACAATGACTTTTTTTTTGGAGCCCAATCACTTGCATTATCCTTTGTCCATAAATTTTATTATTTCTTTTAAAATATGAAAACCCGATTCCACCAAATCTGACCGCCTATAGATTTCAGTTCCTTGTGTCCTGTTCAGTTCTTTTAAAATATGGTACCTTCAGCTCCCACTACCAGAACTGGTGGTAAGGTCTCGTCCTACGCATCAAAATGAACCCAAACTCGATATAACTAGCTTTACCCGTCTAGGAGTACCAATGGCACCTCGAGGTATACCTTCAGCTCCCACTACCAGAACTGGTGGTAAGGTCTCGTCCTACGCATCAAAATGAACCCAAACTCGATATAACTAGCTTTACCCGTCTAGGAGTACCAATGGCACCTCGAGGTATACCTTCAGCTCCCACTACCAGAACTGGTGGTAAGGTCTCGTCCTACGAATCAAAATGAACCCAAACTCGATATATCTAGCTTTACCCGTCTAGGAGTACCAGTAGCACCTCGAGGTATACCTTCAGCTCCCACTACCAGAATTGGTGGTAAGGTCTCGTCCTGCGAATCAAAATGAACCCAAACTCGACATGCCTAGCTCTATCGGTCTACTAGTACCAGTAGCACCTTGAGGTATACCTTCAGCTCCTACTACCAAAACTGGTGGTAAGGTCTCTTCCTTCGAATCAAAATGAGCCCAAACTCGATATACCTAGCTTTACCCGTCTAGGAGTACCAGTAGCACCTCGAGGTATACCTTCAGCTCCCACTACCAGAACTGGTGGTAAGGTCTCGTCCTGCGAATCAAAATGAACCCAAACTTGACATGCCTAGCTATATCGGTCTACGAGTACCAGTAGCACCTTGAGGTATACCTTCAGCTCCTACTACCAAAACTGGTGGTAAGGTCTCTTCCTTCGAATCAAAATGAGCCCAAACTCGATATACCGAGCTTTACCCGTCTAGGAGTACCAGTAGCACCACGAGGTATACCTTCAGACCCCACTACCAGAACTGGAGATAAGGTTTAGTCCTAACAAACATAATGATTCCAAGTTTCCAAATTCAATCCTAATCATAAAAGGTTTTGTAATTTTTTTTTTCAATAAAATTATATTATTACCTTTTCAACTCAGTTCAGAGAGCGTCAAGTATCGAGACTTGTTTGATGTAATAAATTGTGTATGTACAGCGATGTTTCTTAGCACGAAAAATAACTCAAAAGCGATACAGGTCCACTCTCGACAGCGGCTGAGCGCAGACTGAAGATATCTAGTTTTTGTTTGGGATGATATTGACATTATTTGCTAAAGTATAATAACCCTTACCACAGTGTGTTAAGATTTACGCATTTATACAAACATGAAGAAAATTACGTGTTTGGTTTTATTTTTTTTTAAAGGGTTTTTAGTAGTAATTTCAAAGAAAAAAATGCGTATTATCAAAAATGAACATGTCAACCATCGAATAGTATTTTTTTTATTCATAAATACTTGTGTTTTCATACCAAAAGTGGTACCGTAAATTGGCTTAAAATCGTCATTTTCGTGCGACGAGGCATCGCAAAATTAGTTTTTAAGCCACAAAAACAAATTTATTTATATTATTTTTATATCATAAATGGAGATGAAAGTCTTATCTATCTATTAGTACTTGTAATTATACTAAACTTTGCGCCATTTTATCACAATATGTACCAGAAAATACCCTATTTTGAAGATTTGCGGAAACGCGTCCTTAATACAAATAAGAAAATCTAATATGTGAAATTCTCGTGTCACAATTTTCGTTGCCATACTCCTCCGAAACGGCTTGACCGATTTTGATGAAATTTTTTGTGCTTATCCGGTATCTATGAGCATCGGCCAACATCTATTTTTTTTTTATATGTCAAAACAACGTTTGCCGGGTCAGCTAGTTTTGTATAAATTAGAATAAAAGTTTAGGATTTATAACGTTGGTAGTGCTGCAGTGTCAAAAAGGCTCCAGCTCAGTTTAATGCTGCGTTTAGGCCACAAGTGCCCGAGCGCAGCGCTGGTTTTCAGCAGGTGCCTATATGCAATGCAATATTCAAACTTAAGGGTCCAAGCATTGAGTTATTATTACTACTTGTAGAGTAGCTATCCCAAAGAAAATATGTGTCGCAAAATTTGATGACAAGAGTATGCGGCATGCGCGGTATGGACTGACACTAACATGTCATTTTTATAGATGATAATTACAGAAGTGAACACGAAGGTTTTTAACCTATTCGGTTTTAAAGCAAATCAAATTGAATGATGAATTCAGTTATTAAAAATGAAGTTTTGTTTTAGTTTTATAATTTGACGCAAAGATAGGCGATGTAACATAGTAACTCAATGGGTCAAAGCTATAAAGCAAGTTTAATTACACTTAAAAGCACTCGTGCGAAGACATAAGACGGCAGTATAGTATGAAACCGAACCACACGCCTTTATATGCATAACAAAGCATAAATAGTTTGAATAATAGGTTGTTCTAAACCAATATTGAATAGCATATAACGAGTAAAAAATACATTATCTTGTAAACTATAGTAGGATTATTTTAATGATAAGAATTAATACAGAAGTATTTTTGACGAAAAAAAAATCATTTAATATGTGACGTAACAAAATCTAGTTAAAACCTTATTGTATTTAAAGATTAGAGAATAGTGCAAACATTTAATTTCCATTTATTAACACGCTTATGTTTTTTTTAACGAAAAAAAGAAACTAAAACTAAAAAAAGAAAATTTAATAACAAATTCATTTCATACATTACAAAGGCAATTTGTCCCTTGTAAATAAAAAAAAATATACAGGGTGACTGGTGGGTCATTTTAGAAATTCCAGGACGTGACAGTTTGAGATCATACATGAAGAGGAAAAATTAAATTAAAAATAAATATTAATTATTTACTGAGCAAACTTAACCGAAAGTTAAAAAATTCATTACGCAACGCATGGTTACATAAGCGAAATGCAATAGATACTTAGTGGGTGGTCGTGTGCGTGTGGCGGGAACACTGCTGTGTGCGTGTTGACTGAGACGGCGCGTCGGGAAAAGTGTAGTAAGGTGTAGTAAGTGTAGCTAAGCGTTGTTAGCCGTTTCCGCCGACGAGCGATTTATTAGCTATTAATTTAGTTAGTACGTGTTCTGTCACCATTCGGCGTGTACTCATAACCATTAGAACCATTTTACCATCTTAGACTAGTTTTGTGTGATAAACCGTACCGGTGTGCTTAAAACTAGTTGTCTTATTTACGAACCATAAGTAAATACTAATACCATAACAATACTCTGTACGGTCAGACCAGACTGTACAGTATCTTTATTTATTTATAGGGAATTCTGGTGAAAATTTAAATACCTACTTTTTATACATACTTTTATGATCAGAAACGAGTTCAGAGTGCTCTCCTTCAGTATCAAAAATTTGTCACCAGTCGCCCTGTATAAGAACACTTACATCGTGATATTTCGTAAGATGATCGTACAAAAATTTTCCCACTTTTTTGTAGCCAGGTTCTCCGCTATCTGTAACAACAAGAAGGACACGTGAAATAAAATAAAGTACTTTCACAACTTATTAAGTAATTATTATCCTACAATATTTTCCCATAAAATATACGTAAAAATATAATGAAGTATCATCATAATATCGAAATCAACTATTGGATAAAAGTGATGAAATCAATATTAAATTATGGCACCATCATGGTAATACGACATAAATACCATGAGATATTATGTGTACATTTTCAGTACCAAATACTCATAGTCCTATTATTATATATTTTTCTAATTCTTCTGAAAATAGTAGCTTCAGAAGTCAACTAATTACCCGAAAACTTTGACATAATCTCTAAATTAGAGACTCTATTGCTTTTTCTGTGAGAATAAGAAAAAAAACCGTTTTCAAAAACATCAATGACTTTTCATCCAACTATGCTTTAATTTCATCACAATCACATTAAAAACTCAGTACAAAGCGATTCTTTAATGCTCTAGTGCAATAAAAATGTATGAAATTTCATTATTGCACAGTTTTTTTTAATCACTCCAAAACGTGCCAATCTCAATGGATTAGCTCTATTCAGCCAGCCGATATCAATACTTTTTTTTACGTACGTATTATTCGTTTCTATCTTATGTACTTGTTCCAAATTTAAAACAAATATACATTTGCCCAACAATACTCTTAACCTTACGATTAATAATTACTCAAGCATTACTTTTAATTTCAATAATTAAACTTCTATTTTAACTGTTTGATATGAGTTTCTTTTATCTACTATTCCTATGGGTAATAGTTGAAAGAAAAGCAGATTATGCACCTCGCCTTAAGTAATTTATATTGCGCTTGTGCTTGTTAGTTAATCAGGCACTCGGTGCAATAATAAATTATTTTATACCCCTACCTACTCTAAAAAACTTATTCACGCAAAACAGTGAATAATAAGGCCTTTTATTCACTGTTTTGTTTTTATTCACTGTTTTGGTGTTTAAATTTGGAACAATATATCCGATCTCCATTTCAATGCTTACACAAACTCCTTGCGCTTCGAAATTCAAACTCTTTGGTGCAAATAAATTCTCGAGATTTGATTTGATATGCGACAAGGAGTTTGGCATTAGATTAAAAACTGTTTTGTGTTCTTTGCTGCCATTATAGAAAAATTGATACTATGACTATTTTATTCCATTCTTGTTTAAATACTCTGCTCCCAGCTTGACATGTTCACATGTAGTGTGCATCCATAGCTCATTGCACCTGCTATGTAAGCAATTTGGTTGTGGCATGACATAGGCTCTCAAAATTAGCTGTCTTGTGTTTGTTTTATCTTTTCATGTCACGGTCAATTTGTTCTTTACAGAAGGCAGCACATCAAGCGTTACAAATCTGTCAAAAAAAATTACTTGAATCTGAACTAAGCCCTCGACATTATGTTAAAATTGGTTGAGGAAATTTGACAGGTAATGTAATGCTTGATCTGCTGTTTTCTGTACCTATTTGTATTAGTTTGATAATTCTGACTGAAAAAGAGTTTTATTCCGCCGGCTTTTATTGTCTCTTGGTCTACTGTAATATCTTATTCAACAACTAGTTAAAGCTGAAGTATAAGTCGACGTCATCAAGTGATTTGTAAAATTCCTAAGATGAATAAAACTTTTTGTATTTTTTTAGCACAAATCGTGCTAACCGTGTTTTGAGTTTCTTGCAGCTTCTTGGATGCTCAGGTTTTAGGCTAAGGCTTTAGGGTCCTATGTTGAAGATAGCATACCAGCTTCCAACCATCTTCTCTATTCGGTGTTCTTATAGTAGGTTCATTACTGACCTGTACTGAGCAAGTCATCAAGGGGCGCGAGCGCCGCGCCCGCCGCCAGCGCCGGCTCCCCCGCCGCCAGGCACGCGCGCGCTAGCAACACTCCCGCCCCACTGGCCCCACTCGTCCCACTAGTCCCGCTCGGCCCGTTAGCCAGCGCCGCACCCTCGCCGCGAGAAAGCGCTGATACTACTGAAGACCAGGTCTGTAGGGAGGCAAAAATACGCATTAACTAAAATGTATTGCTGCAAACTGAGGCTGCGTCCCCAGTAGGCAAACAGTTAGCAGCCGACTGTGTCTGCGGCATATCGATTTAGTACGCCCTTCCATATATTTGAAATGGAGTGTCCACAGTTTGCTAGTTTTGCGCTCACTGTACGCAGTTTGCAGCGTTACGCGCGCCGACTATCTCAGTGAGCGGCCGACTCCCACGCGATGTATGAAAATTTATCTGAGTTTGCAGCTAACTCTTTCAGTTCGCCACAAATTTGTGGCTCACTCAGTCGGCTGCTAGCTGTTTGCCTACTGGGGACGCAGCCTTAGAGCTTCTTAGCCGCGTTGAGTCAGTTGTAAAGGCGACGAATCCTAGCGATTGTCACTTAGAGGTAGATTCCCTAGAGCATTTATCATACCAAATCAAATCAAAAAAATCTGTATGTCGTAGGTATCCAAAAAAAATTAAAATAATCAATCTATTTACAAATTGAACTGAATGTACCACCACTTTGTATAGTCGATCTGTTGAGAAGAAGTGGCAAGAAACTCAATAGCAATCATCTTTCAAAAATACAATTTTCAGCTAGGGAATCTTCTTGCATCCGGATATCTTATAGTAGACCTTTTCACACAACACTTATCCTTAAATTTATGGAAGGGTTAATATTAAAATTGGAGTATTATTATAAAAGTTTGAATGAGTTAGTGACTTTCTGGAGTATACTATTATATTTATACATACCAAAGGTATTGTAGGTACTCTGGTTATGTTGTGCGATTTTATATTCACTGACAAGATGACATTACGTAGCTTGAAAGAACAACTTGAAAATAAGCTGAATTTTTTATCTTATCAAATCATTATAAAGTATCTAATTTAAAATCATCAAATCTACCCAACTTTTTTTGTAACTTGAAGCTTCCGTAAAGTTTAATAAACACAGCGAAGAAGAAATTTTCTTGACAAGTGTACACTTCTGTATTAACTTTGGGAGACTAAGCATAGACAAGTCCCCCCCCCCCCTTCGCCGAATTGGTACGACATCCCGATCAAGCCGCCAGTAAACGCTAACTACGGATAACTATAGGAAGGCCTTTCTCCAGTTAAGGAGCGTCTCCCTACTATAGGAAATCCATTACAAACGTGCGATCAAAGTCATAAATAATTGTCTTTTGTCCCTTTGCACACAACTGTATGTCAGCTCCATAAAGCCTCCATAAGTGCGAGCGAGAGATCCGATAAAATGTTTTATTACTCAGTTCGCAAGTTTGAAATGGCTCAGGTATAATGATGCTATAAGCTCTACACTAACACCTAACACACTTCGCCTTTGTACAAATGTATTTTAATGTCATCATTTAATGTAATTTTTCCTCTGTAACCATGTTGGTGTAAAATAAAGAGTTTATTATTATTAACACTCACCACAGTGATCAGTTCGAGGTCCTGCTTGTACGTGCGCTCCGTCATGAGCAGTTCCTTCGCAATGAAGTACGTGATGTCGGGCGAGCGCTTGCGCAGCGACGCATCCTTATTGCTGGTTAATGTGGCACTGAGGCTGTAACAAGTACAATATATTAGTGCATCCGATAGGAGTAGCTATAGTGGTATTTTAAGTGACTTCAAAAAGGAAGGTATCTGTTTGATCCGTATGTCTGTATGTATTTTCGCAATTATCTCACGTTGGGATGAATTGATTTTGATAAAATTTTTTCTGTTTTTCATTTACTTACTTTTAATTTTAGGCTAGCTTTTAGTTTTTTCACAGTAAGTTAGTTTCCATATTTGTGGATATTCGTGATAGATTTTTTATTGATAAGTTTTGGATAAGTTCTTAGCTGACTGTTCACGAAGTTTTTTTACGCGAATTTTTCTTCGTTTGAGTACGTTTCGCAAGAGTAGCATGCTGGCGATACCTAGACGAGACCATATCTTGCTGCATCAAGTAGTCTTTTTTTTCGTTGGGAGTTTTATTCCTCTTCTTTCCTTTCTTAAAGCGTCTTTCTCCCTAGGCCTACAGGCACGACATATAATAGTAGGTAGGTCAAAATCATAGTGTTACAGTAGCAAACATTATATTATCCGAAGTAGCAGGTAGTTACTGATACCAGAACTAGCCCAAAAATTATCACTCAAAAAATATCACTAATATCTATAAATGTAGAACCTAACTAACTATGAAAAAACTAATAACTAGCCCAAAACAAATGCCTAACACTAAAAGTGTGAAATAAAAGAAATATAAACAGTTTTATTTCATTTATAATTATACAAAACATGTAACTATGTAAGTACTTCTCATGCAGTGTGCTTTGTTCTCCTAAAAATTTGGTTTGGCACCGACTTCAAAAACTATGTAAATACCTAACCAGATAAATTATTAATGTTATTATTACATTATTAAGTATTAATTCATTTTTGGCAGAAATTTACTATAAGGGGTAGTAATATGGACGGAATAGAAACCGGAATAGGATGGCGTATATATAAATTATTTAAACATTTTTAGTGGGTCGGTTTTTTAAGGCGGTTCACTTTTTCTGATAAAGAAATAATGAGTTTGCTTTCATTTTGGTTTTATGATTTTTGAAGTCGGTTGAAAAGTATGACTGTATTTGAAGTTTTTATTTAAACAACGGAATACTTACTTGTTATTATTTCGTCGGTTGAGTGTATCGCCAGCTTCGCTCTCGCCCCCGCTTAAAACTTCTAAACTGTGCGCTGTCTCCGTCACTGCATTCACTAAAACAAATAGTTTAATCAATAGAGTGCAAATTTAACAACTGTATTATTAATTTCAAGGCATAGAAATGCCGACTTTGACAAAATCTCGGTGATAATCAAATTATAACGACGATTTACAGCCGCAACGAGCATTAAAATATTGATGAATAGCGTAGATGTAATATCAATTTAAGCCATAAAGTTTAAATATTTTTTAGAAAACGTAGATTTTTTTTTAAATTTAATATCACAGTACTTTTAGACTAATGTCGTAAAAAAACCATAAGCTAAATAACAGTACCATGCAAATTCCCATTGACCACATCCGCTGTATCCGCACCGTCCGCCGCGTCGATCCCGTTGACCCTTGGTTCTGTTTTCACCATCGGCGTCGATGCACACAGCGGTGACCCCCGCGCTTGTTGCACCGGTGACATGCAGAGACTTGCCGAAGACACGGACACTTCCGACGCCTCCGATGGTGATATCGCATCTGTTGGGGAGAACACTATTGAGGTATTGTGACAGATAGCTACATAGAGAATCGCAGTAACTTAGAGTTTTGAAAGAATAAATTTTCATGCAAGAATATTCACTGAATTGAGCTGTCGTTAGTCTTCTGTTTTTATAGGTGAGTAAGACCTTTGCAAACACGATTTTTGATTATCGAGCTGTCTCTTTCACACAATTACAAAAAAAGGAGAGTTGTGAAAACCTTAACGCTAGCTCAATTTCAATGAATGCATTGTTGAAAAAGAAAAAGGTTTTAAAACTGGGAAAAATATAATTTTACACTAATAAAAAAAAGGATTCAAAATGCAAAAATGGCAAATTAAATCAATGGCAATAAACGAATCTCGTCAATTTATTTTTAAGCTTTAAGTTGATCTAAATGTATGCAATAATTCTATGATTCTATAATTCTATTCTTTTGATTAAAAATACAACTAAAAACATAAACCAAAAACAACACATGCATAAAATAAGCCTGTAACAGAAGAAAATAATTTAAACAACCTGAAACATAAAACGAAAAATACGACAAATATACAATTTTTTACTCACACAAATATTCCTTGTAGCGTAAAATGTGTTAAAAATACAACAAAAAATAATTAAAAATACCGTAAGTTTTAAATTTTATTTATTTATTGTTTAACTATCCCCAACCCAGCGGGGTAATTCGTGTATTGCGGGGAGACACATTTATATAAATTCAAAAAGAAGTTAACAATGTCCAATATTCGAAACAATATCCAAATTACTAAATTATCGAAAAATGTAATAAATAATCGAATTACATTCTATTCCCATTGTACAGTTTTAATCGAAAAGTCGAAATACTTAACAGCTATAACACCCTTGCTGCATGAGAATTTAACCAAGATCCAAATCACAGATGGAACCCAACGTTTATAAGGTATATAATCTTGCTTTTTCTCAAAGGTTTTTGTTAACCATGCCCAAGGGGTATAAGAATTAAATAATGTAATCGATATTGCACTAACTAAAGAGGTATATCCTCTCTTATCGACTAAATTGCTTCGTGCCCGCTCGTCTACTATAACATTATAATACCATCCACAAATTCCACACTACTCTGAGCCGATTCCACAAGAATCCCTCTTGATACAGTATTCCAGGTCATAACACAAACACGCATGTTGCGTTAATCAACTTTAAAAATAAACATTCATTCGCTTGATCATTCACAATAAAACTAGACAAAAACAAGTTTCAACAAACAAATATTAATTTTATCATATGTTTCATAAGTTCAAGGTGCATCGTAGTAATTAATGAATTCTAACGACTACTTAGATTTTATTTACGTAGAAGACATATTTATCACACACATACCTTTGGCACACAAACTAATTTCACTCCAAGGAAGTGAGGATTCAGGTTCACAATACTCTAATACACCATTTATAATAACAAGGAATTCATTTAACACGTTCAATATTTCCCTATCTACGCTGCTGGTCGCGATAAACTTCTATTTGGGTTTTTAACAATAATAAATCCTATAATAATGGAGCCCGAAAAAAATGCACGAGGAAACAGGGAATTTTATCCTATTATTTAGATGGATCGACAAAATCAGTTTGACATAAAGTTATTGCTTTATTTCTACTATGGAATATCAAATTATATGTAATCAAAAATACTTAAGACTAAAATACTTTCATTGACATTTCTTTACACTTTCTAAGTGTGAAGTAATAAAATATCTATAACCAATTCAAAGATAATAAATGAATAAGTAAAAATAATAATATTATCATAGATTTTTACCCCTATATGTTAAACATAATTCGTAAATTTTAAACATTGATTTTATTCATGATTTCTTTTGTTTGGCTGATCAAATAAGAATATTTTAAAATTATGAATACAGTATAAGGAGCTTGTACTCAATTTATATTTAATAAGCAAATATAGTATTTGTAGCTAATAGTACCAAGTGAGTAAGTATACTATAATTTACTATATTCTTTAATTTAGATCAAAATACAATGGCTCAATCAAACCAATAATAATTTGAGAAGTAAATGTTTAGAATGTTTTACGGGCTACACATGTTGTTTCACAATATTAAATATTTATAAATATTATGTTTGATTTCATTATTTGCTACTTATATCATTAAACGATACATTCTTTAATTTTTAATCTAACGATTAACAATCTTACAGATAAAATTATTAAACTGTTATAAATCGTCGTAATAAAGTCAGGAAAATTGAGCAGATTTGGCACATTTAAGATCCCAATGACAAAGTCAAGGCTTTAGTTGAGAACTTAGAAATAAAAATCAATTTAATTATCAGTCAAGATAATGAATGATTATTTAAAACAATAACATATCTAGAAGTAGTTGTGAAAAACTTTTAAAATATATGATAAATACAATTCTAACTATTCAAATAAAATCTTAACAGTACAAAATGAATACTATGGGTATAAATTAAAATGGCACAAGTCCCGTTACATCAAAGAACATATTTAGCTGCTCATATTTTCTTTGTTCGAGTCGTTCTTAGTCGCCGTTTCATAAATTAGCACACAAACTACGACAAAGTGGATGTGCGCATAAAGCCTTGGCTAGTTTTATATGAGCTCCAATAAACAACAAATCTTAGTAAACCACTCAAAGTAAATCACAGCCCTTATATGCATAAAACTATTTTGGTGGGTTTAACAATATTCTATAGTAAATAAATAACATAACCTTATTCATCTGAAAACACCCAAACTCAATCGTAACGTTAATTAATACTTTAAAAATTATAATTTAATCAGACTCAAATTTATCAACACATGGTAATAAGAGATTAGTGAGGATTACGACATTAGTTATTAATTTTCGATCAATACACACATACTAACATCGAAAATACTTACGAAGCTAAGGTATAAGTGGCAAAATACCACAATATTAAGGATTGTGCTAATGGGTTTGGCACTAAATTTCATTAAATTCTGTTCTAAATATTTAATAACTATAAAAGCCATCATTTAACCTATGAAACCTTAATACAAATATAATGTAATCATAATAATTGCGTCAGAAAATTGGAAATATTGATTAAAAACGCTAAAGTATCGCGAAATTTATGACAAAAAGGATTCGACGGCAAGTTTACTCGCGTTCATCATCGGAGCACAGAGGCGGAGGTAAAGAAGAAAGATCGAATTTTTGTTCTGGACTTCCGCTTGATGCTTGCGAATCTACGTAATGGCTTGAATAAAATCTCTCTACGTTGTTTAAGCTAAAGCGCTGGTCCAGATCTCGAGAGTATTGAGCTGCTACTTCGCCAGCAACTAATTCATGCTCGTATTGTGGAAAGCAAGGCTCTGTTTGGAACATTACCATATCATCATATTGCTCAGGATAAGGACTGCCCCTGTATCTTTCAAATTCGTCTTTGTCCTGCGGCAGCTCGGAGTCAGAATATTGTACAGAATCCTCACGATCAAACATAAAACTACCTGACTTCGTCATTTTAGGAGCTCTTTTAATTGTGTCGACGGGATACGCATAGTCATCGGAATCGTCTCGGTCGCTTTGTTCATCGTAATAAACGTGTTGCTGATGGATACCTGATGGCTCTCCTAAAGATTTGTCATCAGAGGACTGACGGTAGCCAGCTGGTGATTTCGACTTCTTAATAGAAGATTGCCGACTACTTTTCGTAGAATATGATACCCTTGGGGGACTATCCTCTGATACATAAGGAGGTTCCTGAGTATCTAGATAAGGATGACGTAAACGACCGAGACGATCAAACCTCGGAAAACCCATTTCGTCCTCGTCTGCTGAAGACCCGAAACCTTGAAATTTAACTGGAGTGATATTTATAGGAAACTGTTGTGCTTCATACGCAGCACTTTTGTACTTGGCGTACTGCGTTTGACCTTCATCTTCGGAGTAACTAACAGGATCTTGTGTGTCATAATTTTTGGAATCACCCTTTGACACTTCGGATGAACCTGACTCCACTTCAGGTATGTAACTATCTGAGCATTCAGAACTTTCCATCCGGCACACATTTTCTTCAACAATCAAATATTTCGCACACTGGAACTTGTCACTTTCAGAAGAACATTGGCTTTTAGTCGAATCTTCCTCTAGAACGTCCTGTATTTTTTCTTGTTTTTTCCGAGCAGACATTTGTTTCTTTCTCCTAAACGTTTTCATCCTCTCACGAGGATCTCGTGTAACGTCCAAGGAGCTATCAGTGTCGTTTCCACTTGGTGGACTTTTCATTGAAATGTTCCTGGTCAGTACAGACTTCTTAACTGGAACTTTAGGTGGTTGTATTGGTGGCGATTCAGAGCTGAGACTACTGGAATAATAAGGGGAGCATCGCGAGAGAGGCGTTTTTCCAGATCTTTCTATTAGCTTTTTGTCTGGAAGATCTCTATGAACAGCTGGTATATCAGGTACTGTTATTACCGGAAGCTCTGGTGTAGCCAAATAATGTTCATGGAAGGACCAACTTTTTGGCTTATTTCTATACTGCTGTGAAATTTTGTATTCTTTTATCTGATTTTTTGATAAAGTTTTATCGTCATAACTGGAGTGTTTCGCAAGAGGCTTGTAATCGGATCGAATGAATTGATTGCCAGTTTCTTCCTTGAAAAGAGCTGAAAATTCCTGACTTTGATATCGTTCACTGTGTTTTTCTTTTTGACTATATAAGCGCGAAGGAATATCAATGTCAAGTTCAGATTGTTTGGTAACAGGGTAAGGCCTAAAACCCCCTTCTTCGCTTTGGCAACGAGAGGTTGGTTTAATATGTCTTTGCGCTTGCTCCTCATAGCTCAAACTTTTAGGAGGTGCTCGGTAGCGCTCATGCGTAGCAGCATAAGGTTGAAAACTTTTTAACCTTTGCTCGAATTGAAATACTCCATTAGTGTGTTTCTGTAGACTGCTCAAAGAACTGGAGCTTGATTTATCAGATTTATCACTGAAACTTATAGAAGAGGATTTATCAGTCTTTCCCACGTGTGGCGTTGAAAGTCGCAGAACGTCTATTTTGTCAGAATCTTCCTTGTTGGGTGACAGTTTATCTTTTACGTGTTCTTGTTCTTCATGCTCAGAAAAATCTTTGGTGATTATCTCTTCGGATTTTGTATGATCATCTTGTTGATCTTCACGGGCAGTAGCGACCAATGTGTGACTAGTACTAGCAGACCAGTCAGATATTGACTGAGCTAACGTCAAAGTACTGTCACTTTTTGTTCCAGAGCTACTATCCACCTTCTTTGATATTGTAGTTTCAGAACTACATAATTTATCGTATTTGACGTTTTCTGAGCTTTTGTCTAAACTGCTGCTTTTAGAACTTAGTTCCTTTTGGCCGGCAAGTTTAGCTTTATGGTCAGACTTTTTGCTGTTTTGCGAAGAAGAGAATGCCTTAGCCAGGGTGCTATCTGACTTGTCATGTTTTGATACAGAAATTGCAGAAATACTTTCTGAAGCTGATAGATTTGCGTATTGCCGTACAGTATTAGTACCTGTTGACCATTCCGATATACTTAAACAAACAGAAGTATCTTCAGAATGCGAGCTATGGGTACATTTTTTTGGTGGTAATCCAACCTTAACTGTACCATCAAGATCTGTGCCAAAAGAGCTCGTTTCCTCCTCTGAATGACTGCTGTGGCTGCATCGCTTGCATGCACTGGGGCTTCCCGTACTTAATTTTGTTGCAGCACGGACAGTATCATCAGCATTCGTTTGTGATATTAAATCGTCGATGGACGTGTCAGAATTATTAGATCCAATCGAATATTTTTTGCCTTGTAGTTGGGAGAACCTGTCGAAATCAGGCGACAAAGATTTTCCATCACTACCAAAAACATCGTCCATTGAAATGTGATCGTCTTCGAATAAATGAGTAGGACTTATGTTAGTTGGGGATTTTTGAGGCTGATTCGTTATAACTTTATCGTCCATATTAGTCTTAGCACTAAACGATTTTTCACCACGAGTACAACAAGAACCCATGTCACTCATGAGACAACTCTTACTAATGGTACCACTGAGACATGATTGAGAGCTAGGAGCTACTGCATTATTTAAACACGACGAATCTTCATGTTTATCTAAAGGCTCTACCATGTAACCTGACTTTTCGTATGGAATAACAACCGTTTTAGTAAAATTCTCTTCCTTAGATCCCAAAGAGTTCTCCGATTTCGACTCTAAAGTATCCTTCTCCAATTCTTCATCGTTGTTTAATGTGTCGCTATCATCATCAGATTCTTGGAAATTTCCTTTAGACTTAGAGCTCTCTGATTGAAGTGTAACTTTAGTTGCTTGCTCAGGTTCATTATTCATGTAGTAAATGTGGATTTTCTCGACAACCGGTTTTTCCAATTGAGTAGATAATGAAGGCCACTCTTCATACTCACTTGACCTTCTACGACCGTCAAGAACTATAGATTCTGAAAATTTTGGTATCTTAGCTTGCGGAGGTAATTCTGGTAAAGGCCAATCTTCAGATTCTTGACTTTCGCTGTGCGAAGATTGCTTGATAGGGCCTTTTTTCGACTTTCTTGGTTTGGAGGAACTTTCACGCTTAATATCTAATGTTTCATCTATTATTTTACTCACCTTTTCTACATCTTTTATCGACGCTGAGTACATTTCACTAATTTTAGTTTGATCTATTGGGATATCAGGCATTTCTGCGGAAGTTCTACGATCAGTATCAGATATATAGGCTACGTTGGCGTTGCTAGGAGGATCAGAACTCAAGCTAGCTTGATGGTCGCTGGAATTCAAAGATTCCTCGTTAATACTTTCGGACCGCGAACAAGCTTTTGTAGAATCTTCATCACCACTTGTTTTTTCGGAAGCAGTACTACGTTCAGATATACGTGATAAAGTGCGTCCGTATTGTTGACCATATCCAATAACGACATCTGACGGCGCAGAAGAGGTAGATGGATATAAGAAATTAACGGGAAAATCGTTGAGATCATCAGTGAAGTCACCTTCATTTCCTTCTTTCGGATTATTAGAAGACGAAGGGGCATCTTTTGAAAACGATTGGAAATCATCAAGCTTCACTGTGTCGAACATGTCTTTGTTCACATTTAAACTCTCATAACCATCTTGATCTTGAGGTATCCAAGCTTCCTCGATGCTTGTGCTATTCTCACTGCCTGAAGCACCAAAGAAAGGTCTCCAAGTTGGCTTCAGTTCCTCACCTCGGCGATAAGCTTCACCCAGGGAACCTGACGTGGATTCAGTGGTTTCGAATGATCCTCTAGATTCTACACTTAAAGAAGCCCTAGAGTCCATACTCGATTTTGACGAACTTTTTTGTTCATCGAGGCGACACTTCCTTTTGGAGGATGAATCTTCTACACTTAAAGAGCCCTTAGAAGGAGTAGTAGTCGTGGTCGTATCAACACTTGATTTAGATGAGCTTTTTTGGTCCGAGTCTTTGAATGATCTCTTTTTCATTATTTCTCTTTCAAGTGATGAAGTAATAACGTTGCCGTCGTCGTCAAAGTCTACAGTTGTATTTTGATCTTCTTGCGATATTGTAATGGCAATTTTTGTTTTCTTTACAGTTTCCTGAAGTTCTCTTTTTCTATCCGATGTCTTTGATGCTGCGGACTGACTTGATTCAGATTCCTCAATGACACATTTACCGATCTTGTCTATAGCCGATTTACGCACGCCTGGTTTAGAAAGTTGCTCCACAGTTTTATCAATACTTTCTGAACTAGAATCAGAATCTGTCGGAGCTTTCTGAGAATCAACTTGTCCCTGTTTTTCCAAGGTAGGTGTCGGAGACTTTCTAGTGTACTGTGATGGACTCCGTGGGCTGCGCGGACTGCGAGGACTTCGCGGGCTTTCTATGCGCCCCAAATCTGGAATAGGAGAAGGCGACTTGGAGTTGGACTTTGAATGGTCACTGGATATTGTATATTGAGATAGCAAATGCTCTTCTCCATATTCCATAGCTTGTTTTAGCTCCTCTAAGCATTCACGGTCCTTTTTGTTTAGTTTTTCGATATCTTGAGATATGCCTAAAGGTCTGGCGATAGAACAGCTTACACTTGATTCGTCGTCGATGGAACTTCCTTTCATATTGGTACTTGAAGGACTAACATCTTTTTCTATGCTTGTCCATGAGGTAGACTCTGAGCTACGTGATCGTTCCGCACTAAGCTTTAGCAATTCACTGCGTCTAGACTTTGCCGTCAACAGAGCTCGTTGCTCTATCCGCTGTTCCGTCGGAGAAACTTCGTTTGTGCTGCCAGAACTACCGTTATGTTCAACTGATTCTGATTTATTTGTAGACTTTGATGTAGTGCTTGAGTCAATAAAGGGAATGTTTTCAATTGTAGGACTATTTTCTTGTGGTGGAGTAACAATAATCTTATTTTTGTTTTTCCATTTTAAAGTCATATCCTTGGTCTGCGAAGAATCACGGTATATCCGAGTATCGCGGTCCATTTCTCCTTCCGAAACTAACTGCGATAAAGACTCATGTCGTATAAACTCAGCTAAACTAGCAGAAGATTCATCGAAAGTACTTTGAGGATCGAGAGGTCTGCGTTGCTTGCTGGTTTTAGTGCTTGTATCAGATAGTAATAGTTCTGTTTCATAAGTTTGATCATTATAGTCTACAGATACCCAGGATCCGGTGTCATCACTCCTCCCTCGGACCATTTTATTTTTCTTCGCTTTCTTGGAACCTTGATCTTGATCCGATGAGCTATCGGCATCTATAAAGGGTAACGATATCGCCAACATGTTACTTTCATCAGTTACTTTCATATCACTAAATTCAGTCAATGATTCTTCTTCACTCGTAAGCCTTGTGAGATCTGGTTTTCCAACCGCTAAGTTATGAATATCTTGATTGCTTCTACTTTCTTGGAGCTCTCGTTGTTTATTGTAAATATCCATTTGACGCCGTTCTATAATAACAGTTTGTGTATCATTTTCTATAATGGTTTGTTGTGAACTTGTCATCCACTCCATGGATGAATCATCCTCAGTTTTTTCTTTATAACTACTAGAAGGAGAAACTTCTTTAGATTCTGGTTTTCGAATAGGAATGCCTTCATCTTCTGCTTTAAAGTTAGGATGAACATCTACTTTTACAACTTCTTGCTTGAAATGTACTTCTGACGCTTCATTTTTAACTCCAGATTGAGGTGTTATATAGTTTCTATCAAGGCTTTTAGATTTTGCTTTAGCGTCGAGGTGGACTTCAGCTTTTCGATCCAAGCTCTTTGATTTAGCGCTTGGATGTATTTTCTGATAAACTACCTTTCCTTCAATTTGTTGTTTCATTTCTTGTTTCTTGGACAACGTTTTTGGAGATTTTTGCAAGTCAGCGAGATCATCGAACCTATCTTCTAAGGACTGGCTCGATTTGTCATCCATGCTTTTGTTTAATTTAGTACCAGGCTTCGTGCTTTTCTGATCTTCAAAACTACGACTGTTCTTGCCCCCAATTTTATTGTCTAGATTTTTCGGAGATTTCGCAATAAAAACATGATCTTCAGCTTTCGTTGTGATTTTAGTTTCGATGATTATTTTATCTCCTTCAGTTTTTACGACTATTTTATCTTCTGGTGGTGGGAATGGCGGCATAGTATCTTTCACAGGACTAATCAATGTCTTTGTTTGTTTTAAAGCAGCCTCAAACAACATTTGTTGTTTTTCTTTTCGTTTAGCAATTTCTTCCTCGCTGTCTTCCTGAGATTTGGTTCTCTCTTTGCTACTGCCACGTTTAACTTCCATTTTTTCTATGGACTTTGATTTTTCCTTCCCCATTTTCTTAGTTATTTGTTCTAACTCCTGGCTTTTAGCACGTGCCAATTCCAACGGTGGCACTGTTAAGAAATCTGGCCGATCTTTAAGAGAAGAAGGCAGTGATTTCTGTGTTTGTAACGCTCTGACTTTGGTCGCGTTAGTGTCCAAAGACCCACATTTACTCAATTTGCTTATTTTTTGCTTATCTTCTGGTTTTGGCTTCAGAGACAATTTTTTCTTATCCTTACGCTTGATTCTTTCCATATCAGGAACGATTTGATCCTCACTTAGATCTGATAACTTTCTTATGCTTCCTCGTGGTGAATTTAAAGACGAAGTCGGTGACCTCGAAGGCGACTTTGATAAAGGTGATCTCGATAGTGGCGATCGACTAAGCGGCGACTTAATCGATTGAAGTTTAGATAAATCATGCCTTCGTTTGAAAGAACGAGGTCTTCTTTGCTCTACCAATTCCTCTAATAACTGTAGCTCCTCTTTATCAATAACAACAGATTTAAGGTCTTCAGGAACCGGTGTTGTACATTCCTCTTCAACTTCTTCAATTTTATCTATTACATCTTTCTTTGCTGCGACTTTACTTGTCTTTTCATCTATCAATGGTTTCTCTTCTAGAACGTCACCTTCATCATTGTCGTCTTCGACTGTGTCATCTTTGGAAGAGAAAGCATTCATAGGAGGAAGCCTGTGGAGCTGAATAACCGGAGTGTCCAAACTCTTGGCTCTTCGGCTGGCTGTAGGTGACTCTTGCGCTCTTTGACGTTGAAGTGAAAACACTGATCCTTCAGATAAATTCAGTCGAGCGTGAGCAAATAAGATTGGCGTTCCACCATTTTTCCTAAGCATTGGCGAAATTAATTCATCCCTCAGGCTCTTTTTGACGTTCAATGTATTAATCACATCTTTGGAAGCCTCACTTTTTTCTTCCGAAGGCGCGCGTAATCCGGTCACCTTTTGTATTTCTAAATCAATTAATTGTTCTTCTTCGGATTTTAAGAATTCAACGCTTTCCAAAATTGGAGATGGTATATTTTCGTTGTATTCCCAAGTGGAACTTTCCTTACTGAGCTGCTTCACTTCAGGAATTTTCATAGCAAGGTCGTCTTCAGAACTAGGTATCGATATGGACCTTTCAGAAATGCGCCTCAACTCAGTAGCTGTACCGGTTACAATGTTATCGAGAATTTTGGGATTATACTTTGCTTCGAGCTCGATTAGTTTACGACACTGCGGTGGAGACCCTTCGATCTCTGTAGAACTCATCGTCTGACCTCTGTGCCAAGCTCCGGATGTCATTTTATCGTATTCGTGCTGAAGGATAGGTTCCAAGTCTTTACGCGACTGCGGCGGCGAAAATTCTAGTTTCGGTGCAGCCTCTGTGGTACCGAAGACGTCATCCGAATCCACGCTTTCATCATCGGACGAGAACGAAGTGATCCTAACCTTATTGTTACTTTTAGTTTTTATTTTACTTCCGATGCCTTTCTTGCCCGTACCCCGACCTTTAGACCCTCGTTTGATCGTCATCTTTTCCGATTTGGACTTGATGTCAGCTCGCAATTTTTCGGCGGCAGTGAGCTGCTTGGGTTCCTTGGATATAATATGCGGCTGAGGAACGCAGCGCCCGTTTATAGTGAACTTGATATCGTGCGAGAACTGCGCCTCGCGGCAAATGCTGTCGGTGTGACTGGTCGCGGAGTCGCTCTCGATCTGACTGAGTTTCGAGTTCAGAGTCTCGAGCAGAACTGGATCCAAATTCTTGGTGATGTCGCGTTTAGGACTCGGCAGATGCTGCAGCTGGAAGCTCTTGTCCACCTCCAAAGTGACTGGGTCGATCTTGGAGAGATCAATGTTCTGGGTGAAAAGAAAATCGCGATGCTCGACCTCCAAGAACTTAGATCCGTGTTCGACCTGGACGCTGTTCCGCGGGGACTTGGGCGATTTGGGCGACTTGGGGGATTTCGGCGACTTGGGCGATTTTGGAGACTTGGGGGACTTAGGTGATTTGGGCGATTTTGGGGAGCGCGGGGACTTGGGGTGGTCGTGGTACTTGCAGCGCGCGTGGTGCGGCGCGGGCGGCGGGGCGTGCGGCGGCGCGTGCGGCGGCGCGTGCGGCGGGGCGTGCGGCGGGCCCGGCGCCGTGCCGTTCATGACGTGGCGCTTGTGCAGCACGTAGGGGATGTCGTAGGCGTCGGGCGGCGGCTTGCGCGGCGGCTCGCGGAAGCCGGCGCGGAAGGCGTCGAACTCCTCGAAGTAGTCCTTGGGCAGGTCGAAGCGCGGGCGCGGGCGGGCGGCGCGCGCGGGCAGCGCGAAGGGCGCGCGGCGCGGCACGGGCGGCGCGCTGGGGATCTGCCGGAACATGTAGTCGTCGTCGCTGGAGTCGGCCGGCGTCAGGTCGATGGACTGCTGGTGCATGAGCACGTGGCGCCGCGAGCCCGCCGCCGCGCGCGCCGCCAGGCTGTTGGGGTCGCTCTTGGTGCGCTCCACGCCCGCGTGCGCGCCGCCCGCGCCACCCGCCGCCGCCGCCTCCAGCGCCGCCAGCTTGGGCAGGTACTCGTCGAAGTGCGTCTTGGCCATGAGCTCCTCCTTGAGGCTCTCCTTGCGCGCCAGGCGCAGGCAGCCGGGCCGCATGTCGTACTCCGACTGCAGCAGCGGCGCGTCGCCCGCGTCCCCCGCGCCCGCCCGCGCCGCGCGCCCTTTGGCGTACTCGATGCTGTCCATGGCGGGCAGCACGCGCACCGCCACGTCGGACTCGTTGGAGGACTCCTTCACGAGCGCCGCGGGCGGGGGCGGGGCGGGGGCGGGCGCCGCCTCGCGGCTGGTGGAGCGCGTCAGCGACTCGATCTTCTCCTGGTCGAAGCTGAACACGGTGTCGGAGGAGCGGCGGCGCTGGAAGCGGTGCGCCTTGGCGGCGCGCTGGTCGCGCGGCGCGGGCGCGGGCGGCGCGGGGGGCGCGGGGGACGCGGGCGCGCGCGGGGACAGCTCCACGTGCGGCAGGCTGGCGGCGGCGGGCAGCGCGGGCCCGCGCGCGCCGCCCGCGCTGGGGAACGTGGAGTACGGCGTGGACATGCGCCAGTACTGCGGCGAGCTGCCGATGTTGGCGATCAGGTCCTCGTGCGACTTGTCCACCGCCAGCCCCGCCTCGTAGAACTCCTTGCCGGAGTCGGGGCTGGAGGACGCGGACGGCGGCCCGAAGGGGTCCCCGTAGGCGCGCGACAGGCTGCGGCGCCGGCAGTCGTAGTAGTCCGACTGGCTGGACGTGCGCGAGCCGGAGCTCTTGCTCTTGATGGTCTCGCGGGACTTCTTGCTGTCGGTGTGGTAGACGCTGTCGCGGCTGCGGCGGCTGTCGTCGCGCGCGGGGGATGCGGGCGACTCGGGGGACGCGGGGGACGCGGCGCGCGGCGAGCGCAGCGCGAGGCGCTCGCGCGGCAGCGAGTGCGGGTCCACGGCCGTCTCGGAGTCGGAGCCGAGGTCGTGGCCGGAGTCGAGCGAGGGCGAGCGGCGGCGCGAGTCCGAGTCCGAGTCCGAGTCGCGGTAGCGGCGCTCCAGCAGCTCGTAGCTGTCGTGGCTGATGTCGTCGTGCGAGGCGGCGCGCGGCGCGGGCGGCGGCGTGTGCGCGCGCGCGGCGCCGGGGAAGGAGGCGGAGTAGGCGCGGTGCAGGCGCGCGGGCGGCGCGGCGGCGCGCAAGCGCGGGCCCCAGCCGTAGCGCGTGACGGGCGCGTCGTGGAAGGCGTCGTAGGCGCCCAGCACGCGGCAGCTGAGGCTGCGGCGCACGGCGGGCGCGCGCGGCGGCGGCAGGCCGGCCAGCGAGCGCTCGGAGCGCGGCGAGGCGCTGGCGGAGTACAGGTGCAGCTGCGACAGCTCGTAGTCCAGGCGCTCGGCGGACGCGGCCAGGCTGGACGCGCGCTTGGCCAGCAGCAGCGCGGGGTAGCACGCGGGGGGGTAGCACGCGGGGTAGCTAGCGCCGGGGGAGGGGCACCGACCTGTGGGGGGGGGCGACGCAGCCGCACTCGCGCGCCTCCATGTTGTACTCTCCGGAGAAGTCTGCAACAGGCAGGTACAGGTCAGTTCGACTCTGATTCTTTATTCGATCAAAATAGCACCTTTTAAAAAATGACAAGTTTAAGCTAACCGATGGTATCGTCATCCGATGAGGCAGAGGTGAATCCGGTGTAGGAGGACGATTGACCTCGGCACGGGTCACTAACTCGGCAGCCTGCAACAATCGCGGTCAACGTAACACAGATGTAATTCCTTCCACACCACAACTAAATTTGATCAGTTACTACAACATGACAACACTTGAAAGAAATAAGTAATACAGTAGCGTTAAAGAAAGGTTGTGAGACATGCACTAATTATAAGGGGAAAGTTTTCATAGTGACGTAATATCATAGCATTTAAATCAGAACGTATTGTGCTTAATCAGAATGTCGTGTGTCATAAAATAAATGCTTGAGTTTTCGCATTTGAATAATAAAACAGGAAAAAAGGATCGTATTACAGTGTAATTCGTTCAATTAGAGACGAAAATATTTTCTTGAATACGGATATCAAATGCTCAATAATATAGTATCATTTCAATGCGTACAGATTGATTATGTGTTTACGACGGCATACTTAACAATGGCACAATGCAACTTGCCACTTCCACTTAAGAAGACGTACGATTTAATAATGATTATATTTCGTCGCTTCATTCTTCAGATATAATAACCAGGTAGTCCCTTTTAGGTGCTGACAACATTCGCACAATTTAAAAAGAAAGTATTTGAGTTGACAATAAAACAGGTTCCTCCCCCCCGCGCGCCGCTCCCCTCCGCGCCGCTGGGCCCCATAGCTAGCTCATTCCTTTTTTGTGCGAGGCAACAAGTGCACGCGCCCAAAATGCCAAAACGAAATAGGGAAGAAAAGATCGAACGTTACAAGAAAAAAATTAGGAAGTTACAAGAAAGTAAAGACAAGGATAAAGAAACTTACCGCCGCCAGGTCATAGTATCTGATGACGAAGACGACTCTCAATGTAAGTACAACTTATATTTTTAAAGTGATTAAAAGTGTGAAGTGTGGGGGAGGCTTATGTCCAGCAGTGGACGTCAACACCAAAGTGTGAAAAGTTTAAAGTTATGCCGTTGTGTATGGATTAACTGCGGGTTAATAAATACAATCAAAACTCATTGGGGTTGACTGCGGGTCTCCAACAATGATAATAGTTTTTTAAATTTATACAGATCTGTATGGATTGACTGCGGGTCAATAAATACAATCAAAATTCATTGGGGTTGACTGCGGGTCTTCAACAATGATATTAAATAATTAAAATATGTAAATAATACAAAATATAATAAAATAAAAACACACAAGTTGTGACGCATAAAAAGGTGTGACCACTATTTTTTATGTCGGTTGGTGTAGTAATTAACTGCAAGTTAATGACTTCAAGTACATACAAATACACGTTTACAAGGTTATCCCAAGAACAGTATTGGTTGAATACTGAAACTTTATACCCACATTTCAAATAAATAAAAACATATATTTGAATATTTTTCTTTTGTTGTAGACTATCGTGAATTATCACACGGGGCTTTAGATGAAGGCGAAAATAATGATATTTCGTTTCAAAACGATGAAATCTCGCCACAAAACTTTGACACAATATGTCCAACAGAAGAAAGACCAGGTGAAAATGCCTCCATCGAGCCTACCTCCTTAGATGAACCACCGTTAGATCCTGAGTTACTCTCAGCACTAGGCGAAGGTGAATCTGAACTCCCTGAGTATGGGGATAAAATCTTGGACAGTCAAGCTAAGCTATGGTTACCGATCTTGAAAAAAGGTATTTCAAAGGAATCCAAAGACAAACTTATTAAGGGATATGCCGTTCCAGACAACTGTCGGCTTCTACAAGCCCCTAAGCTAAACGCTGAAATAGCCGCAGCCCTACCTGACATGGTTAGAAATCGAGACAAAAGTTCTCTCATGGTCCAACAACAGCAGCTCGGTCTAGGAATAACAGCGGTCAATAGGGCCATGGACCTACTGTTAACAAATGGCGATAAGGTACAGGCGATCAAACACCTGAGTAACGGCTGTCGATTATTCACTGACTTGCACTACACATACACTCAAAGACGTATAAAACTAATCACACCAAGTCTGGACAAAACATGCCTGAATGTGATTAATGACGCTGTTAGAGACAGTACCTTGTTTGGAGAAAAATTAGGCGAGAACATCAAATCGGCTAAAGCAATAGAAAAGCAAGGGCACCAAATCAAAAAAGCTCCTACGCTTAAATCACATACTACGTACCCACAACAAGCAAGTGCTCGTCCGTTCTACCAGGGAAACTGGCAGCCTCCTCGCTACCCATCGAACAGGGGGGGGCGAGGAGGGATTCGACGGCGTCCTCCAGCGCCGCAAACACGCCGCGACAATCAACCAGCCACTATGAGGAACGCTCCCCAGAGCAAACCTCGTGCGCCAGCACAGCAGTAACACAGGTACATGCGGGTCGTATTAGACATTTCTATGATTGTTGGTTTCATATTTCTAAAAACACAGTTGTTCTCGACTGGATCAAAAATGGATTTTCCATCCCCTTTTGTGACAAAGTAATACAAACAATAGTACCACGTAACTGTTTTTCAACTACCGAAAGGCGGGATATGGAACACGCAATTAAAAATCTGTTAGATCTGGGTGCAATATCTCCATGTGTACCAAGTAATGACCAATTTATATCAAAAATTTTTTTTAGCCACCAAACCCAACGGTGGTAGTCGATTTATATTGAATCTAAAGCCATTAAACAAATTTATAATACCCTCTCACTTTAAGATGGAAGACTACCGTACGGCAGCAAAATTGATTCCTAAAAACAGATATTTTGTGTATAGGCGACGATTATGATGATTGTATTAAAAATTCTAATGAAACAATAAAATTATTACAATGCTTGGGTTTCATAGTAAATTTTCAAAAAAGTTGTTTACAACCACAGAATGTTTGCAAGTTTTTAGGATTTGATTCAAGTTCATAAATATTTTAACTCTAATAATTTAACAATAAATTTACCACTCGCCAAACGTAACAATATTGCACAGTTAGAAAGCAAGTACTCTGCTTTACCACAGTGTACCATCCGTGATTTAGCTCAATTGATCGGAGTTCTAACTTCCGCATGCCCAACTGCAAAATACGGGTGGCTATAATAATTATAATACCAAAATAAAACTACCAACTGAAATACTCAGAGATTTAAGCTGGTGGAAGAACAATATTTTTTCAACTTGCAATCATTATGAGACATAATAATTTCCAATTTGAGATTTATACAGACGCCTCCCAAACCGGATGGGGAGCGGTCTGTACTAAAAGTAACCGCCGAGCTAACGGCATGTGGACCACAGCAGAACGTGAAAAACACATAAATTATCTTGAATTATTTGCAATATTCCTAGCTTTAAGAACCTTTTTTCACAAGGCAGAGAATTGCACAATATTGTTACGAGTGGATAATACTACAGCCATCAGCTATATCAATAGAATGGGCGGAATCCAGCTCCCTCATTTAAACGAACTGTCCAGACATATTTGGCAATGGTGCGAGGAGCGAAATATATGGATTTTTGCATCCTATGTAAATACCAAAGAAAATATTGCAGACTACGATTCTAGGATTATTAACCCAGACACTGAATGGTCTTTATCTTAAAAAGCTTTCCAGGTTATTAAAAGCCGTTTTGGTGAACCAGAAATTGATCTGTTCGCTTCTCGTATCAATGCCAAATGTGTAAACTTTATCTCATGGAGACCTGATCCTGATGGGATGGCTGTAGACGCCTTTACTGTAACAGTTGGCAAAGCTTTTAATTCTACGCATTTCCACCGTTTTCTTTAATTTTGAAATGCTTGAGAAAAATAATAGATGACGAAGCGACGGGTATTTTTGTTTCCCCTTATTGGCCCGCGCAGCCTTGGTTTCCCCTGTTAAAAAGGTTGATTTGCTCAGAAATAATTTATTTTGAGTGTAAAAAATACCTACTTCAATCTCCTTTCAGAGATCAACACGCGCTCAGCACGAGTCTTACCCTGGCTGCAGCGAAGCTCTCCGGCAAGCTTTCGTTCAACGAGGATCCCCCCCAGAAGCGATTCCCCTGATGTTGGCTTCATTAGCCGACAGTACTATGAAACAGTATAATGTAACCCTCAAGCTTTGGTGGCATTACTGCTTTGAACAAAATGTAAATATTTTTGCACCTACTACCACTTCAGTACTTACATTCTTAAGTATACAATTTAACAAAGGATGTTCATACAACAGCCTAAATAGTCATCGATCCGCGTTATCATTACTCTTAGGCAACAGCTTTGGATCACACGATGATGTAAAGCGGTTGCTTAAGGGAGCATACAGGTTAAAACCAGCAACCCCCAAATACTCCTGTACTTGGGATCCCCAACTAGTCTTAAATTTAACTGCACAGTGGTATCCGCATACCGAACTAACACTCGAAAAACTTACAAAAAAGCTGGTTATTCTTTTAGCGCTATGTACCGCTCACCGCGTACAAACCCTCTCCTTTATAAGATTAGAAAATATTGTTTTCACAGAAGGAGGTGCAAAGATTTACATCACAGATTTAATAAAAACGTCGGCACCAGGCCGCGATCAGCCTATCCTTAAATTACCATCATTCACTGATAACCACAGTATTTGCCCTGTTAGTGTTCTTAGAGACTATATTTTTGCGACCAAAAATAAAAGAACAATGAACACGGGCCGGTTAATACTGACGTTCAAAGCACCACACAAAGCAGCGACCACTCAATCCATCAGTCGCTGGATAAAACAAGTACTGTCGGATAGTGGAGTCGACACATCAGTGTTCAGCGGACACAGCACGCGACATGCGGCAACCTCCGCAGCACATGCGAGAGGTCTGTCCGTAGATACAATCCGTCGAACGGCAGGATGGACCAGTTCATCTAATACGTTTGCGAGGTTTTATAACCGTCTACCGATTGAAGATGAAAGCTTTGCCAAGTCTGTGTGTTTAAACTAAATAATTATAGATCCTAATATCATTTCAATCTGTCAGAAAAAGTTATTTGTTAATTTGATTTCTCACTTAATACATAGTATTTCACAATACATATATCTCATTTCATTTCAATATATCTTAGAATTACTGTGCAAACTTTCTTGCAACTTATACTCTGAATTTCTACCTGGTTATTATATCTGAAGAATGAAGCGACGAAATATAATAAGTGATCAAACGAACTTCCCGAGTGAAGTTCGATCATTATTATATGAGTCGCTTCATTCGAAGATATAAGTTCCCTTCCCTCCCGTAACTACGAGGCATACATACTTCATTAGCCTGTTGACGTTAACCCCTCACAAGAAAGTTTTGCCTTCTTACTCTAAAGAATGAGCTAGCTATGGGGCCCAGCGGCGCGGAGGGGAGCGGCGCGCGGGGGGGAGGAACCTGTTTTATTGTCAACTCAAATACTTTCTTTTTAAATTGTGCGAATGTTGTCAGCACCTAAAAGGGACTACCTGGTTATTATATCTTCGAATGAAGCGACTCATATAATAATGATCGAACTTCACTCGGGAAGTTCGTTTGATCACTTATTATGTAACATGTATTGTATTGGACTAGACTTTCTATTTCTCACTATATTATGCATAGCCTGAAATTTAGATAAATAATTGTGGTGAAACAATCGTATTTCTTAGCTTGAAGAAATGTATGTGGGAAATAGGTCGCACACCAAACTTAAAATTTTGAGTCGTGGCCCCACTACCAGGGACCGGAAAACCCCTTTATTTGATTAAGCCTATTGATAGGGTAACCCTATCAAAATCTTACCATATGGAAGTGTAACCCTATTGATATGGTAAGCCTATCGACGTGGTAACACTTTGAATAAAGTTAACTACTTTCGGATGCGCTTACCCTGTGATAGGGTTGGCCTATTTCTACCTCTTTTCCGCGCATGCTGTTGAATTCGGAAGTATAATTCGAAGTGCGAGATTGAATAGATGGTGATATTTTTGATAATTTGATATTCTTAGAGATTAAATTTGCCTGTAGGTTTTAAAACCCTATTGAATCGGTAACCGTCAATAGGGTTTTCGATAGGCTTACTGCTTACATGAAGCTAACTCTATTGATATGGTAAGCCTTAAATTAGGGTAAGTCTTCGATACGGTTACCAAATTGATAGGGTTTTCTAAAACAAGTCTATGAAAAACCCAATCAAAAACCTCTTTAAGGGTAAGCGGTTCCGGTCCCTGCCCACTACGAAAGTTGCAGTTGATAATTGGAGCTATTGAACATCTTCACGCCTTACGGGGTACCCTTATTGGGTAGGCAGATCACCATACCCTATAAAACCATCTGATTTCACGTTTGACATGTTAAGAGGATTTTTTTATGACGGAGAGAGAGAAATATTTGTAAAATATAAGAGATATACATATAATTATGTGTGCTTTTCAGCTGTGTAAGTGTAATGATAAATTCCAACTAAGTAAGGGAAACATTCAAACAAAATTGATAAATTGGAAAGTTTAAAACAAAAAACATCAAGCCAATTTTCAAAAATCCCTTACGCTTTGGTTGTTGAACAGCTTTCTCGGCTGGAAACAAAACACAAATACGTAACTACACTTACTCACATATACAATGGCAAAGAAAAATATAATATTTGCCTTTTCTGTTAATACATTTTGAAGTACTGAAATCCTTATATAAAAACCTCTAAAATTACTTCTAAGTGACATTCAACTATTTTTTTACGGGGAAATAAAGGTTAAACTTCAGCTGGTAGCTTTTATTTATCCCACGCATCATTCAAGCTTGTTATATTTCATGTCTCGTAATCTAATGCCATAATTTGCAAATTTTTTATAATGTTTGAATTTCTTAGTTATAATCTGTACACTTCTCTTGCGCTTATATACAACTAATTCTGTTTCTATCTGTGAGGGCCTGTTCGGATAGTACCGACCAATGTTGAATGTTAAAGTTGAAAGTTTAGTTAAGTTGTAGTTATGTAGTTAGTTAGGTTGATTGTTAAAAGGAGAATACGACTGTTCTTGACGAGTAATTTATTGTTACTAAATACATTATAAAAATTACAATTAAAGTTAAATGCTGCGTAAGGTGTAGGTAAGCGGTGCGGTGTTCGGTTACACCGAACATATTCCCCACCAGCACGAGATGAAACGGATGCTGCCAGATGCCCGGAGACGACGTCAATCTTCTCTGAACACCAATTTTCGGAATACAGGTTCCTTGTTTTCAGTTTGTATTACGCTCAGCTCCACTTCCTCATGGGAGCTACTACGTCTAGCTGTTTCCTGGACTGCTGAGCTGGCCTTCCAGGTTCTCCCCGCGCGCCGGCAAGTTACTATCACGCAGGTAAGTAAAAGCATGCTGACTATTATGTAGATTGTAGTGTAGTGGTGAATGTCATGAAACGTAATTTTTTGTTCATTTTCATAACTTTCAGTTTCTCTTAATTCTTTCAACTTGGACTCAATCGCTCTGTGTAATTCTATTTGTTCCAAGTCTGTTTTATTCGTTAAAGAATACTTATCGATGGTTATATTAATAATGTGACTTATGGGAGCCACTTCCACCCTTTGAATATCGAACATAAGATCCAATCGACTCAAGTGACTTTTATGTCCATAAATCGTAAAATCTGTTGTTTTTATAATACAATCCTCCTCTAAGGAAATAATGTTCGCAGCGATCAGCTGGTGCGCTGTAACTCGATCTCCGCAAATCGTACGTAGATAACAGTCTGAGCAACAGTAATAAAAATAAGTGTTTGTTTTCATTAAGCTGCTCCACTTGTTTTTGCACGCGGCGATGCTTGTTTTGCAGTTATTATTTTCATCTAAGACGCAGAGATCCTTGTCTGATTTATATTTATAAATAGGATGTTGAGGGTTACACATGTATATTGAAGAGTCTCGTATTACACATTTTTGTAGATCTTCCATCGTCATAGAGAGGTAATATCTTTTCGTAAGTTAATTGCAATATATTCTGAGATTTGTATAACAGAATACGTTTTTCCTTCATGGATCTGAGGTATCGCAATAACACGATATAAGTCATAAGTATCTCTGCTTATCAAGGGAATTTTCACTTCAAAGATAAAATAGTTTTTAGTCATTCTTGCCTTGATTTTTAATAGTTTGTAAATAGATTGAACTTGACTGTTGATGTTTTCAATCGGTAAGATGATATCTGAAGATAATAATCCTGAAATGATGTTTAACTGATCTTGAAGTTGTTTCGGCGTTAATAAATGCAGATTAAATCGACCTTGATAAATATCCGTTACTGTGTCTAAGAGCATGCCTTGAATACTCTTTAAGTTTTGAAGGATGCTGATTGCTGAGATTGCAGATATCGTAAAATCTTGTCTCTTGTTCATGTCATTGTATGCGTTTTCTAATTGACTTACTGATGAGTCCAAGGAGTTAAGGTGTTTGTTTACAACTTTATGATGTTTTGCCATTATTTCTTCAGATCTTTTTATAATATTGTACTCAGATTCGACGATAGATGTTTGATTCAACCACAGATTTTTTAGATGAGCTTGATTTTGATTAATTAATTCTATGTCTTGTGTGTACTTTTCTGCGAACTGTTGATCTAGCACTCCGAATAAACTGTTCGCTAAGGAGCCCACAGCATTGATAAGCCCTCGCTTTTGTCTTTGTTGCAGTCCGCTAAAATGCTGGGTGATTAACAGCTGATTATAGTACTGTAACTCTGTATACTCATGACGTAGTTGTGACGTTATCAAATTACATTTATCCATCGCTCCTAAGTTGAGGCATGTTTTTTCTAAGTAATTGAGTAGTTTTGCGAATGCCATGTTTCCGTTTGTGTAAGGGTCCATGTTGTAGTAAGTAATTAAGGTCCATTGATCTCTTAAGAGCTGCATTTTGGCCAAAGGGTCGAGATATAGACTTTGGTTTTCATGCAGTTTGGTGATATTTTCAGTCGCTTGAGAGTTAGATATTAACGTTGTAAAGAATAACAACGCCATTGTTACGTTAAACAAAGTTGAGTGAGGTTTTTTAGTTTTTCGTTTGTTTTGTATATTTTCTTTTTTGCTATCAGTTTCCTTTTCAGGTGTTAGAGATCGTAGCGGCAACACAGAGAGTTTTACTATAGGGCGTTTCAGGTACCCATTTTCAGTTTTCAGAGTAACGACGCGCGTGTATCCGTCACGACCAGGATGCAGTTCGACCACACGGGCCATGGGCCATCTTCCAGGAGGTAAGTTCTCATCTTGAATGGTTACTAAATCACCGACTTCGATACTTTTTTGTGGTTGTAACCATTTACTTCTTGAGGTAAGTTGCGTCAAGTACTCGGCCTTCCACCTTTTCCAGGTTTGTTTAAAAGTTTCATTTGTTAAATGCCATCGGGTCCTAGCATCTTCAGGGGTTTCTATTGTAGTAACCTCGGCTCTACCGTACAAGAAGTGTGCTGGAGTTAAGTAATCTATGTCGTTAATATCTTCGGTGAGTGCACATAAAGGCCTGCTGTTTAAGCAAGCTTCCAGTTGAGATAGTATCGTGTAATACTCTTCAAACGTAAAGCGCTGTTGTCCTATAACTCTTTTCAGGTGATATTTCAAACTTCGTACTGCTCGTTCCCATAAGCCTCCAGCACTAGGCCATGACGGGGCGTTGAAGTGCCACTCTATGTTCATTGATGTTAGAGAATTCATAAATTGATTATTGAAGGTTTGTTTCAGTTTTTCGTGTTCTTCTTGTAGGCTTCGGTTGGCGCCGACAAAGTTGGTTCCGCAGTCGCTGTATAAGTGACGGGGAGCTCCGCGGCGGGCTGTCATCCTTCGCAGGGCTGCCAGGAAAGCTGAGCTGGTTAGATCTGTTACTAACTCCAGATGTATGGCCTTTGTAATCATACAAATAAATAAGGCTACATAACCTTTCAGGGTTCTTGCGTTTCTTGTTTTGTTGGCCTTGATTTCGATGAATCCGGTGTAATCTACGCCGGTATGGAAGAAGGGCGGGGCAGACTCCACTCGAGCAGCAGGTAGGTCACCCATGATTTGGTGTTCTTTGACTGGATTGTTTTTTCTGCAGGTAACACAGTTTCGTAATCGTTTTTTGACTGCGTTGTTTCCCCCAGGAATCCAATATTGTTGACGAAGGCACGCCGTGGTGAGACGTGGACCTCCGTGGAAGGTAAGTTGGTGAGCTTCATATATTATTAAGTCGGCAAGTCTGCTATCTCGAGGTATTATTTTTGGATGCTTCATTTCCATATTTAATGACGTATTTCTCAATTTTCCCCCGACACGTAAAACTCCCAGATTGTCAATGAACGGATTCAAATTTAATAATTTGCTATTTGAGTTAATCGTTTTATGTTTATGTAAGTGCATGATTTCCGTTCTAAATTCATTATGTTGCACGTGTTTTATAATCAGTGACTTTGCGTTTGATATTTCTTGTAATGTGAGATAGCTTGGTAATTGTTTACGCGTAGGTACAAAAGTTCTTAATAACCAAGCTATAACTCTTGTTACTTTATTGAATGAACTAAATTTATTCAATAATTGATAAACTATATTTTCATCTTGTTTCTGTAATATAGCGTTTGTTTGTTTTAATCTGACTTCTTCGTTCGTGGTACATGTTATTTTTGAATGAGTTTGTTCTTCGTTAAATGTAGACAGCCAGGCGGGGCCCTGCCACCATAAAATGTTATTTTGTAGTTGACAGGCATACAAGCCGCGACTCGCGGCGTCAGCTGGGTTTTCGTTTGATTTTACGTAGCGCCATCGATCTTTAGGTATTATATTGCATATAGTATTTACTCGGTTAGCGACAAAAGGCTTCCACCGGGAAGGTTCTCCTTGCAGCCAGCCAAGAACAACCATTGAGTCCGTCCAGCCATAGACTTCTAAGTGATGTTGAGTTAAGGCTTCCTTAATTTTATTGATAAGCTTTGATAGTAAGTTTGCGCCACTTAACTCTAATCTGGGTAATGTTATGGCCTTCTTATGGGGCACGAGTTTTGTTTTTGCGGCCACTAAAGTCAAGGTTGTTTGGTCCTTGATCCTGGCGTATACCACACATGCGTATGCATAGATCGATGCGTCACAAAATCCATGCAGTTCTATGACGTCATTCTTGTGACATAATAACCATCTAGGTATTTTATATTCTGTGATGACGTGAAGTTCTGATTTTATTTTTAACCATTCTCTTTCTATTTCAGATGAAACTTGCTGGTCCCATGTTATATCTTCTTTCCACAGACGTTGAAACAATAGTTTTAGTTTTGTTGATAGCGGGGCGAGCCATCCCAAAGGATCGAATAGCTTTGAGATATCTGAGAGTAGGCTTCGTTTTGTTAGTTTTGAATTATTTTCAAGGATGTTGTACTGGAAGGTGAAGTTATCTGCAGTAGGGTTCCAGCATAAACCTAATATTTTTGAGTTATTTTCAGTTTTGAAGTTAAAAACATTGTCTTGCCTAGCACTGCGCTCCGACTTTACTTGTTCTAATAACTGTTGTTCGTTCGACGACCACTTTCTGAGGTTGAAGCCGCCGGCCTTCATGAGTAAGTTAAGGTCAGATATGAGATTCTTCCCTTCTTCTATAGTATCAGCGCCGTGGACCAAATCATCCATGTAATAGGCTGACTCCACGACTTTTGCTGCGTCAGGATAGTTAGCACGTTCATCAGATGCCAGCTTCCTCATCGTCATCATAGCTAAGAATGGTGCAGCACGAGTTCCATAGGTTACTGTTGTTAAAGCATATGTTTTTGTAGGCTGGTTTGAATCCTCTCTCCAAAATATTTTTTGATATTTTTGATCTTCTTTTTGTAATAATATCATACGGAAAAATTTTTCTACATCAGCTGTGAAGGCGTATTGGTACTGCCTCCATCTGAGCAGTAACGTTTGTAAGTCTATTTGTAAGTTTGGACCCGCGTACATGTAGTCATTTAAGCTGCACCCCTTGTTTGTCTTATGGGAGGCGTTAAATACCACACGATATTGAGTAGTTAATGAGTCGGCGCGCTCTACACCATGATGAGGAAGAAAGTATTCTGGAGATTGATCACAAGTGAATGGTTTCATATGTTGCAATATTTCATATTCCTTCATAAATGATTTGTAGTCGTTTGATAGTTTAGGTATTTTGTTAAATCTCTTTTCCAAGCTTCTAAATTGTGCCAGGGCGGTTTGTTTTGAATATCCTAAGTTATTCTCGATGTTTTCTTTTAGTGGCAGTCTGACCTCGTAGCGACCGTCTTCGTTACGCTTTGTTGTTTCGTTGTAAAAGTTAATGCAGTGTTGTTCTTCCAGGGATAAATTTGATTGTTCGTGAATTTCTTCGATTTCCCAAAATTGTTTTATTTCATCCAAGTTATGTAGCATGACGTTGCATTGATAAGTTACAGTGTTTCCACAAAGTAACCATCCAATTTTTGTTTGTTGAGCAATCGGCTGCGATAAACTTTCTTGTTTGATGATACCGCCTTGTACGATTTGTGAATAAATCTCAGCTCCTAGAAGTATGTCAACGGGGCGGCTCACGTAGAACTCGGGATCGGCTAAGGCGATGTTTTCTATAAACGACCAGTTTGGTTTGCTAAAAGTTTGGCTGGGTAAGTTGCTGATTAAGTTGGTCATGATAATAACTTCAGTTTGAAAATTGAAGTCATTATGGAGAGAATAACATTGTATGTGTAACATTCCTTTTCCTTTATTTTCTCTAACCCCAACGCCGAATACTGTTCCTTTGCATGTTTTTCTTTTTAATTTTAGTTGTTGCGCCGCTCGTTCCGTAATTAAGGAGACTTGAGATCCCTGGTCGACTAGAGCTCTCATGTTGTGGTAAGTACCATCTTGGCCTTTTACCTTTAAAATTGCGGTCGATAAAAGTACTTCATTTTGTTTATTTTGTTCTGATAAATTATCGTTTAAAATGTTGTTAATTGTTGCGCTAGACGACGGCGTATTATATTGTTCAAACAAAGCATCGTGTATCGTGGTGTTATGTTTCTTCATACATTTACGGCATGTTTTCGTCGATTTACATTCATTCCCATTATGACTAAATAAGCAGTTTTTGCAAACTCGAAGTTCTTTAATTAGGTTTAATTTTTGCTCATTAGGTAGGTCTATGAAGTTCTTGCAATTATACAGCCCGTGTTCGTTTTTGCAGAGTGGACATTTGAACGAAAGTATGTTATATGTTGATTTCATGTTTTTGTTTCCTTTATTCCAATTACTGTATGACGAATTTATTTGATGATTTGAAAATTTTCCATTTGATGTTGAAGGCAATTGTTGCTTATTAAAATGTTTATGTGAATTTTCACCTTTTCGGCATGCTGATTCTAATGCTATGAATTTTCCTTCCAGAAACTCTAAAAATTCACTCAATATGGGTAATTCTCGGCGGTTTTTTAAAGAATCTATATATTCTGTGTGGGTCTCGGTATCCAATTTCTGATCTAAAAGATGAACAATCAGAGGATCCCAGGTTGTTATATCAACGCCTAAGTTCTTTATTGCGTTGAGAGACTCTTGAGTAACATCATGCATGTGTTTTATTTGATTGGCTGTCTGTTGTTTCATTGTAGGAAGATCCAGAAGGAAGTTTATATGAGATGAAAAAATTAGCTTTTTATTATTGTAGCGATGCGTAAGTATTTCCCAGCATGTTGTGTAGTTGTCTGAACTAATTGATAAATGTTGAATTAGGCGTTCGGCTTCACCTCTTGTTTTACTTTTCAAAAACTGCATTTTCTGAGCGTTAGATAAAGTTGGATTGTTGTGTATAGCTTCAGAAAATAAGTCCTTGAATGACACCCACGTGTTGTAGTTCCCGTTGAAAATAGGTATTTCAAGTGTTGGAGTAGTTTTTTCTATGTGTTTTTGTGACCACATTTTGGACTTTATTGACCTTTTCAGTGATTGATATTGTTGTTCGTAGTTGCTGAACAATTCATCCATCTCCAAGTTGACCTTGCCACTTAAATCACACTCTATTTCCCAGTGGAGGGAGTCTATTGTTTTCCAGCGTGATTCAAGTGACCTTAATGTATCCTCGTATTCCCAGTTTTCTGTTATTTTATCGACGTTGATATAGTTTACAGTTCGTTGAAAGGCCTTGAAGTTCGCCGCCTGTCGACGTAGTTTTTCATCTAATGCTCCATTGATAGCTTGAGTTTTCATTATTGATTCTACAGAACTGCTCTTGGATTCTTCGTTTAGCGATCCCGTAGAGCCACCCGGGTTAGACGAAATGTACTGTTTTAGGTATAATGTAACTTCTTGGTAGAATTTCTTCGTAGACGAATAGTGGTTTTCTTTGAAGTAAATGTTATCTTGTTCTTCGTATTGCTCCAAAATTAAGTGATTAGCACTGAAGTCCCTAAATAAGTTCGTGAGATCCACTAGTTTTGAGTTTGCTGTTGCTTTTCTACGTTCGGTGTTTTCTTTCTTGAAGTTGTTGAAAAGTTTCTCGATAGCTGCAATAAGCTCTGCTTGTTTATTCAAAAGATGATCCATTGTTCGTGTTCAATATGTTGTTCTTGTTGTTAGGTAGCAGGTCTGTCTGATAGCACTTCAGGCAAGCCTTTAAGTGTGATATAAGCACCTTCTCAATTCGCTGGGGAGGTCCGCTTGTGGAAGGCCAGCGAACCGATTGCTAACACACTCAAAACTCACCAAAAGCACTAAAGACGCTCGAAGGACCAATGTTCGGATAGTACCGACCAATGTTGAATGTTAAAGTTGAAAGTTTAGTTAAGTTGTAGTTATGTAGTTAGTTAGGTTGATTGTTAAAAGGAGAATACGACTGTTCTTGACGAGTAATTTATTGTTACTAAATACATTATAAAAATTACAATTAAAGTTAAATGCTGCGTAAGGTGTAGGTAAGCGGTGCGGTGTTCGGTTACACCGAACAGGGCCTTTAATTGGCTTCCGATTGGTTATTTTTATAACCACGCTTGTCATATTTGCTGTTGGTCTTCCTATAATAAATAAATAAATAATATCTATGACCTTTCAAGTTTATCTGCAACAGTATTTACCTCAAAGGGTTATATTCTCAGTAGATTGAAATATATAGGGTTGTTTTTTAGTCACCGGCCAAATTTACACAATAAGTATATTTATACAAACGATTTTTGCAAGAAAAGGTATGTATTTTTTGAACAAGGGAAACAATATATTCGCTAACATATGAAGCAAACCATGGTCACTCTAAATTATGAATGAATACCATTAAAATAACGACGACTACACGCTACTACAAAACGTCGTAGTATCATCAATGAAATGCCGCGTCGTAGTAGCCTCATTCAACATCCACTATTTGTAAAAAAAGTTTGGGGTGCTAAATTTTTTTTTGTACTGAGCTATGCAGGTACGTTTATATCGTATCAAAGAAAACAACATTTAAATTTAGCTGGTGACTTAAAACAACCCTGTATGTATAATCGCTCACTACAAAAAATTGCCAATTCAGTACGAAACGCTCCGTGGAACGTGTCACACGCGCTTATGAAAATGAGTTTTGATACAGAGCGACTGAATTTTAAAACAAATTCCCCGCACAGCAACCTTGAAATGAAAAATGAAAAAATGAAAAAATCTTTATTTTACATTAACAATTAGAAAGCTTAAAAACTAATTGCTGGTGCCTCTCTTTAAGCTAAGCTTGTGTTGAGAGACACCACTCTTCCATCACAATAAAATTTCCAATTGCTCTGCAACTACACCATTACATTTTACTTAAGTTAAATTAAGAAAGGGTTATTTACAATCTTATATCTACATAAAAATAAGTGTTTTAAGTATATAAAATATAAAAAGAAAAATAAAAAGAAACAGTCATTCGAACAATAATATTGTGTAGTTAAAGGTGTGTGTGTACCTATGTGTATATATAAAATGTATGTGTGTCAGAGTGTCATTTGTAGGGAGAATTTGTTAATAAATAAATAAAATAAAATAATAATAATTATAATAATCGTACCTAGTATAATATAATTAGATAAAATATGACATGAAATACAAAGGAACTAATAAAACAATACAAACATTTTTCCTACTGCACTTTTAACAAGTTTTCGACTTGCTCATAATTTTTAGTTGCGAGCCATGCTGATACAATTTTTTTGCATTCGTAATGAGTATAAGGGTATAAGTTTAGCTGTTTATTTAATTTATTGTACAACATGGCAGAGCGACAAAGGTTTTGTCTACTAGCAAAAACTGTGTTAACCTTAGAAATTTTTAAAACTTTATCTTTTCTCCTTCTAAATGTAATACTAGGGTCATAAATTAGTGCACAGTGCTGTTTTAAAACTATCGTTAAGATATATAACTTCCTGATAGAAAGCAAGTTAGCAAGCTTATATAAATCTTCTGTGGGAAACCGTCTTTTCTTAAAATGAATAATTTTTAGCAAATTGCGTTGAGCACGTTCCACTTCAAGAAACTTGGTTTTAGCTGCACCACCCCAAACCGAGATACAATATTTGATTACTGATTGAACTAGAGCGATATAGATTTCTCGCAATAGGTTTCTGTCATTAGTGATTCCTGCTGATAGTACATGTCTTAATGTTTTAAAAATATATGATAGTTTTCTGAGCCGGGATGAAACATGTTCAAGGTGCATGTACCAGGAAAGTCGCTGGTCCAGAAACACGCCAAGATATTTAGTTTGCTCGACTTTCGTAATGTTTGGGCAGGTACAGTGGTTAACCAATTGCGAAGCGGAACAATTGTAAAGCTTAATGTTGAAGTCGTTAACAGGTTGCTTATTTTTGTAAAGACTGTAGCAGATATAGTTGGTCTTGGAGACATTTAGAGTGAGAGCATTATATGATAGCCATCTGTTTATTTCCCTCAGTCCTTCTTCAGTATTTCTTTTAACAACTTCCCAGGATTCTGCGCTAAATACCACTGCGGTATCATCGGCGTAAGCATAGATTTCAGCATTTGCCATATTTAAATTACATAGATCATTTATGTAGAGCAAGAATAAAGTAGGTCCGAGGACACTACCCTGTGGGACACCGCACAGGACTTCTTCAGGCTCCCCAATGTGATTTCCGAGTTTAACCCTTTGAGTTCTTCCCGATAAATAATCCTTGAACAAGAGAAGAGGCACTCCCCTTAATTCAATGAGCTCCAACTTGTCTAGCAGGATAGGGAGAGAGACGGTATCGAATGCCTTTTGGAGATCAATGAAAATGGATAAGCACTTTTTACCACTGTCAAGTTGTTTGCTAATAAAGGAAGTTAGTTCAGTGACTGCGTTTTCAGTGGATTTAAGTCTTCTGAAACCAAATTGCTTATCTGAAAGTATATTATATTTATCAAGAAAGCTAAGAAGTCTTTTGTTAAGGAGTTTTTCAAAGATTTTAGAGAATACTGGCAATACTGAGATAGGCCTATAGTTGTTTATATCGTCCCTGTCCCCACCCTTATGCACAGGAGTAATTAACGCCTGTTTAAGGGCAGTAGGAAATATACCTTTCTCAAAGGAGAGGTTGATAGCATGGGTAATTACAGGGATCAGATCAGCCTTAGATAGCTTCAAAAAAGAGCTTGACAAATTATCCCAACCTGGTGCGCTGTTGGATTTAAGGCTCATTAGTATGCTGTTCACTTCATCGGTATCTGTTGGCAGGAGAACGAAGGTGTTTGGGTAAGATGGCAGACTCCTCAAGTAAGTACTTAGATCATTAGGAGAACATTGAATTTGCTGCGCCAGTTGTTTACCAACGTTTGCAAAGTACTTATTAACGTAGTTAGCAGATGCAGTTGGAGTTGACTTCAGATTTATAATTTCGACATTTTCGCTATTGTTGTTGTTTGTGTAAGTTATATTTTTTATGTTTTTCCATAGTAATTTTGTATTTGTAATGGATTTAGCTAATTCTTCTTTTTCAAACTTAATCTTAACTTTTTTTAACAGATTATTACAAAAATTTCTGTACCGCGTATAAGTCACTTTCTTTATTTCGTTATAAGGGTCTTTAAGTGATTGCTTTTGTAGTTTATCGCGGTTTCTTATACATCTTAGCAGACCTGGTGTTATCCAAGGTCTTATGATGCGGTTTTTGCATGGAATATTAACTAGTACAGTGCTTTCTTTCAGTAAGTTTGTTAGAGTACTTATTAAGGAATTAATAACTTCGTTAGGATCATTGCAGTATAATAACGACTCAATATTTGCGTTTTTAAGTTGTTTTAGAACTAATTCATAATTTATAGTAGTTTTTGTTTTATAAGCAATATTTTGATTTTGGTCTTTGAGTTTAGATATAGAAAGTAGAGTTGGGTAGTGGTCACTGGTAGATGTAGAAAGAACAGCTATTGTTGCAGAGTGTTTGCGTTTGTCAATTTTTAGCATGATATGATCCAAACAATTCAGACCTCTAGTCGGCAAAGTGTGACCAGCTAATATACCGTACAAGGAAAGCATATTTAAATAATTAGTTTTATTTTTTTGTTCGAAGTAGTTTTCTTTTTGTTTGTTACGTATATTTATATTAATATCGCCAGCAACAATAATGTTTTTATTTATATTAGATATGATGTCTAAGTGAGAACCTAAAGATTCTATGAAACTTTCAGCATTAGGAGTACAAGGTGATCGATAAACACATAAAATTATATTGTCTAATAATTGTAGCTCTAAACAGGAAGCGTTTGATAATTTAATTTCCCGAATTTTGTGTTTCAAAGAGTTTTTTACGTAAACAACTACTCCATCATTCTGGTTTACTTTTCGTTTTGTGCAGTAACATTGATAATTTTTAAGATGTGGTAACTGTCTTTCAGTATTAATTCTACACTCAGTAAAAACTATCACGTCAGTCTCGAAGCTTAGACTGGATAAAGTAGTTAAGAAGTCGTCGAAATTTTTATATATGCTCCTAATATTTTGCGATATTAGAGTAAAATCGTTCTTTGTTACCTTTAAGTATTTATTTAATTCAGGAGTTTCACATTCAAACGAGCGCGCTATCTCTAGGTTGTCTATTTCATTTATAGTTCTCAGTGTGTTATCCATTACCCAATATTAGAAATTGATATAGGTGTTTCCCAACAGGTTTCATTATGTATAGATACATGGTATATAGAATTTCATATAGACTTTTTGACATCATCTTAAGACCATGACTATAGTTTATTGCAGTAAATACCAATATAAAGTTGACACTAAGGTTATTCATGTGTGCATTACCAACTACTTCAGGGACTCTGTGTGCAGGTATGACTAAATTACAAATTATGTATATAATATGTTTATTAAAGATATGTATTAGATATACTACAAATAAACAAATATAACCCATTGTGGAGCAGGATAATATATAATAATTTCTATTTGACCTATTTGCTGTACTATTGAAGGCTACTACAAAAAGGTTAATTTTAAGTGCATGAGAATGTAAAGGGTAACATACAAATATATCATGTATATTATATAAACAAAATTGATATACTGCAATTTTAAGCTTATAGAAATAGAGTTTTGAGAAGTATAATATATAGGAATTACTATTATATTTATGTACCATGTATACAGTTTTAATAACTTTAGAAAAGTTTTGTGTATAATATTTAATTGAATATATGATGTGTGGAGTTGAATTATTCGCATATTTAGTAGAGAGCGTGGTGTGTGTGTATGTAATGATGCATGTCGCATGACTAATTTCAAATATAAGACCGGTAATTATCGTACATTGCTTATTAACAGGTAACTGAACTGAAGTAAATAATAATTGTATTACTGACAGTGGACGAAGAAAGATGTTAACATAAGAAGATACACAGTAAACATAGAAAAACACATAAGAAAAGTTTAAATAATCAGTACCTAGTCAATCTTCATTCATGAGGCGTTGTACCTGCTGTTCGCTTCTGATCTGGATGATTGGCGATTGTTCGCTCTTGCGCACGTAGACCTTCCCGTAGTTAGTCCAGCAAAACTTGAAGCCTTTGGATCTTTGGAGGTCACGAGCTAAGAAGTGAAGGCGGGATGCATTTGCAGTTAGGTGCTCTGATAAATAAATAGGTGTGTCTTCGTTAGTTTTAAAGCCCATGTGTTTTGCGCATAGCTTAGTTTTATTTCTTATATTGAATATCTTCGACATTTTCAGTATGTCGGTTTTAATAAGGGTAGAGTTCGTTTCGACTACAATGGGGGTATTTTTGTGTTCAGGCTTCTTCCCACGCACCCTGTATATGTCTTTTATGTCAGACCTTTTTATTTCACAGTCGATCGATTTGGATAAACATGTTATCATTTCTATCAAATCCTCTTTTTTTTCGCTATCCTTTTTCGGTACGTTTTTTATTTCAAAGTTAGACTTCCTAGAGTTCAACTCCAGGCTCTCAAGTCTACTTTCCAAAAAAAGTATGTATTGTCTGTCATCTTTAGCATGTTCTTCAAACTCTTTCAGTCGGGTTTTCAGTTCTTCGTTTTGCTCTGAGAGAAACTTCATAGAGTTTTCGATATTCAAGTTTGTTTGTTTGATTTCCTCTAAGGTCGTTTTTAATTCACTTAGTTCATTTTTTTGTGTGGCAGTAAAATATCCAAACAGTTGCCTCATTTCCACTTTAAACTCATTCATTTGACTGGAAAGTATTTCCGATGTATTTCTTGACGCACGATAAGTGACATGTTCCGTCGGCGAGCTTTCATTTTCAGAGATACAAATCGACATATCAGTTGTTTTCTTCTGTTCCGTCATGATGTAGGTACTAGGCGAGCAGAGTTTAACAGGAGATAGCAAGTTGCAGGGCAAAGTGGCACAGGAGTGGTTGAAACCCAGAACCAATAGTTGCAATGGGGGCGGGGTTAGATTTGGGTCTCACCAATCAGAGTGATTTTGGGGCGTGTTTGCTGCGTGTGCGCTCCTGAGTGGGTGTATTACTCACCACGCGTAATGGCCGCCACTTATTCGGACTTCACAACAGAGAGCTCCTTCGAACTTATGCACTCCTATTATTTTAACTTATTTAAAATTTAAAATAATATTTTAAAATAGAAAAATATTTGATAGCAGAGCACGTATACACCGAGCGGTGGTCCGGGGGAAGAGGTTTGATTCCACAAACGGACTAAATGGACGTCTTTTTTATTTTTTAAACGAAGTTTAGCCAAATAGTAAGAAATTATATTCCATTGACACGACTGTAATTGAAGTGTAATTGAATTGTACTAGCAACGCTGCGTTAAGGGTTCGAGCGCGCGTTCCATACGTCCGTCTGATACGGACGTACGGTACGCGCGTTGGAACGCGTAACGCAGCGTTGGCACTTAGCTAAGGTATCCTTATCTACTATGAAGATCGGACTCAAATGTACAAGGTGTTCCGCTTGATTTTCCATAACTCAGAGTATTAATGGGACCATGTAATACAATCAAATAACATGTGAATAATTTTTCAATTTCAATTTAAATTTTTGTTTGTATTTTTCATACTAAATAATTCAATTAAGTCGAAACATCTTTATGTGAAGTATTACAACGTGGTATTATCTATCTCTTTTTTTATTATGCACAGGTATAGGTCGCAACCTTTTACGTTGTACATTGTATGAAACATTCCTCAACCTGTAAATTGTTTAAATGTTTTTTGTATGGCTTTAGTGACACGCGTCTATTGAATGAATGTTTAAGAGATTTTACAAGGGTGATAATTTATAAATTCATTACATTAAGATTGATGATATCTTGGAAAGTATGCATTTTTGAACCACATATTCTTTGGCCAAAAAGTGTTATTTTTTAGTAAGCACAAAACCTCAAAGTTATGGGATATCAAAAAGAACACCTTGTATATAGCTACAATTTCAAACTGGGTACCTAAAAAGAAAGAATTCAACAAACAAATGTCCGTTGCGAATAAGTCAACAACCCTCAAATCTGGCCACTTTAAATAAAGTTGCCTAAAAAAAACAAATTCGAAAAAGGAATGCGCGCCGCGTATACGAGTAGTAAAAAACATACAGGAAAGTCTTTCAAACTGAATTTCCTAAAGAAAAAAAAAGAAGCCAATTCAAAAAAAGAATGCGTCCACTAACCCGCGGCATGGTGGTGGGTGTGCGCGCAGGCGGCGGGCGGCGCGCGGGCGGCGTGCACGCTGGGCGCGCTCGCGTGGCGGCCTCGCGCGCCTCCTCCGCACTGTAGCCGCGCATCATCAGCGAGGCCTCCAGGTACTGAGGCTGCTTGTCCCATTCCAGAGAGATCGCTGCGGTCACCGGGAAGTTGATCGGTTAGCGCTTTGCTTTGTTTGTTATGAGGGTTGTAGCGTTGGAAGTATACAGGTATAATAATAACGTCTTTACACAGTTCATATTACCTAATGGCGGGTTTCAATATCATGAAAACTGTTCGTTTTGCCTACGCACAATAGAATTCACTACCAAAATGCCTTTCTATATTCAAAATCTTGATATCTTAACCACTGATTACGAACTGTTTGACTGTAATGGGTTACCTGGCTACCAGTTTTGTACCTGTATCGGTTACTCATACCAGTCAGTTGAATATTGAAACCCGCCATGCATAAAATACTTTTAAACCGGATTATTATTACTGATACTGAGGATGTAGAAGTAAGGTAGACAGTTACAAGTTCGATACGCGATTACAAGAAACGATACGCGATAGAATCCGGTTTAAAATTATTTTATTTATTAGTACTATCGGTGAAATAGTGTTCCCATCTCGCTTGTTACTTTCGCTCACATAGCTTTACTTATTGGCTGTGTTACCAGTCATAAAAAACTCTAAAATTTAAAATAACTTGAAGAATTAGCATACCTACAAGAAAAATAAATAAAATACAATCAAAAAACGTAATAACTAAGTACCGCTGTGACTGCTCACTCGCAGGTCCCCAATCAAATGGAATATCAAGTACCCCACAGATTCGTTGATATCGATGCAGTTGAACCAAATCTACATAAAAATACGTGAGGCGTTATGTAAGATCTTTGTAAGGGCAAAGGAATGACTTGTGGATTAACTGATTACAGCACTGCACAGGTTTTGTAAAGAAGACGAGAACGTGTGTGATTTACAATTGCCAGCGCCAATTTGGCATCAGAATGAGTGTCAGGACAAGTCTGCACAGTACGACGGATGGAGAGAAAGTTGCGTAAATAGCTTCACATAAAAGCAACCACATCGTATTTAACAATTGCTGTAGGAGCTAGAACGTATACACATATAAAATTAGACGTTACATCTCAGGAGCAAACTAACCGAAACTTGGCGTAAGAACAGCAATTATAATGGCCGTATTACGCTTGAAAATTAAGTTCCATTTTCAGAAGCAAATAATAACATTAAACTACGTTCTAAAACACAAAAAAACGATAGTTTATTACGTAATGTGGGGTGTGGGGTGGGGGACACGTACCATCGGAGCCGGGCGGCAGCGGCAGCAGCGGGTGCGCCGACACGGACGAGTGCAGGTGCGCATTGACGCGGCGCTCCGAGCCCGCCGAGCGCGCGCGGAACGACCCCGACCTGCCCGGACAGAGGATGTCGCTCAGTGCCCTGCCGCCTGATCGCACGATCGCCTGATCGCACGATCGCCTGATCGCCTTACCTTTGCGGCCAGTCTTTACCTTCTAATTTCATTTTTTTTTAAACAAATTTGCGAAACTCTTTTGTTAGCGGCCAGTGAGAGTGCACAAAAAGGTTTTAATTTATCAACCTTGTTTGTTTACTCATTTACAATTTATGTTATGATGTATGACGCTTTACTTTTTTCTTGTTTGAAATTTAATTTACTTTGAAGTGGCGGACTTTAGAATGTTTTATTTACGGCCACTTTACATAATCAGTTATTTAAAAAACTGGTATGTTAATACGGTGATATAACAGAGTAAAATTCATTTTCAAATTCAAAATATAGTACTGACAAAACATTGTAAATAGACCGTTTCAAGGCAGCACGAAACAGGCAAAGCTTTTGGTTTTACCATGTGGGCTGTTTTTATTAAAATCAAAAAATTGTACCAAAGTGACGGACTGCGCTCCGTCACAATAATAGCAAAATGTAAGTACTTAAAAGAATAAATCAAAAGTTTCAGGAATCAGGGTAACAAGACAGGTTGTGCGTATTAAAAATAACACATGTGACGTTCACATACATTCCATGGATCCCTCGTCTATGATCTCGTATAGGGTGGAAAATCGGATGACACAAAATGCGACCGAAAATCAAGGAAACTCTAAGAAAAATAAATAACTACGACACTGAATGTTAACGAAATGAAGAAAAAAAGCGTCACGAGAAATCGATCGAGCGTGGCGCTGTACTAAGAGACATGTATATACATTCAATATTTATTCTTTTTTACATCAATCGGAGCGCAGACCCAGTCTTTTTTAGAGTACACGAGAGAATTAATGAGAGCAACATCCTCCGTCCGATTGCAAAGTCTACTTGTCGGCGTCTCGGTTTTGGAAGAAGCGAGTCTCAACGAATACAGCGCATGCTCGAAAGTGCTATGTCCTTATCACATTAATGTTCTCTTTCGCATTTACTACCAAGTCTATCAAAAATAGCTCTGCGAGTTATTTAATCTCCAAAAAATCCGAAAAGCGGTAAATAAATCAATCTACACATACAATAGAATTAAGCGTTTTATTTTAATTCTCTCTTTATGACGGCAACAATATCGTAAATATACATAAGAATAAATACGTTTAACACTAAAGAGCTAATAGGAGAAACGCGAAAGAGACCAGGGACACTCTATCTCCGATGATATTATAACTAAACGAAACTTTTCTATATTCAAAAAGGGTGATTTCCTACAGTCGCTTTTAGGAGTTCATGCATAAATACGTTATTAAATTGGATACGGTGTAACGGGGCTGTAGAACCACACAAATGCCCACAAGACAAAACCAAAAGCTATCTCCCGTCCCATGCTTATTATCACTCACCTGAAGGTAACATTATTATGAGATGGGTACTAGCTATCGAAAACAGATACACTTTATATTATATCTTCTAGGAATACATTTATGTTATGTGTGCAACACTTTATAAGGCTGTTGTATGCAGGTCTTCGGGCAGATCTTGGCAAAGATCATTAAACAAATTTTTGGACAGAAATATTATATTATGTTGTAAACGTGTTAATATCCTTGTTAAATATAGTATTTCAAAGTCTAGCTTGATTATATAATTCAGAGAGATAGTATTTGAACACTAAATAAGTACTATTTTTGTATTTAACATTCCATGCTTATAAAATACCTTTGATATAGTTTATTCAGTAAAAAGCAAATGCTTTGCTAAAGACAAATCGCAGTGCTATTGTTCTGAAAATGTCCCAATATTTTTTTACTTATGAAAATAATAACTGAATAATGGCTGCTCCCAACTTTTATCAGTATTATATGAATATAGAAAAGTTCATGAAATGAGTTTAAAATTAAAAATAAACCGATACAGCCAATATTAAACATAAATCGGCCTTTTTAACAAAACATGCATAATAAGTGGAAGCCCAAAATATGTAACCTCAATTTATACATTTAAAAAAAGCGATAAACATATATAAACATGTGAGAAGCTAAATAAAAGCAATGACTAAAAATCCCTTTTTCTTCATGATATTTTACATGATACTTTGGACGCCAACCAAGCGGTCTTAGCTAAAACAATCACTCAGCTATTTACTAGCTACTGGTACTTAATGTAAATAATGAACCTACCTTTGGAACGTCTGCCTCTTCACATAGTTTTCTCTGACGAACTCAACTATTTGTTTCTGTGTTTTACCGCTGTATCTGTAAAGTAAAACAATATTATTGTTATCTCGCTATATTTCTATTAGCTGCTAACATTCGACATAAAATAAGGCAAAAATATATCTTGTGCAGTACCTATTAACAATAACTAGAACTAGAAATCCGCAGAATACTCTGGAAAGGTTGTTAATAGTTATGTTATCTGTGGCGAATCATTTTTTTTTTTTCAATTTTATGTTTTGGTCTATAATTGTGAACTACGCTCTATACCCTGACAAATAATTCAATGCAGTAAAATGACAGTTCCAGTGTGCCCACTTTAGGGAAGACAAAAATAGTGATGTGGTTAAACTGAATGAATGTTGTTTTTGTTAATAATTATATTTTTCCATACATAAAATATTTTGGCTCACAATTTTTTTTATGGTCCTTACATTTTAGCTACAAAAGAGTTTAAAATAAATAAGTTTTCAAGCTGATTTTCCTTGTACAGTAACCGTTATAAAGCACTAGGTATGTTTGGTACATAATAAGATAAAGAAAATAAGATAAAGTACTCACTTCAAATTTAATTACTTATAAATTGCTTAAAATTTTATGCAAAACCAGTGAAAAAGACTCATTCAATTTCAATCATTCTCATTCAGTACTTACAATACGAAGTTTTTAACTAGTACTTATTATTATTTTTCTATTTGACATTTCGAACTGTCAGTTGAATTATTTGGCAGGGCTTAATAAAGATTTCTAATATAAATGTCTAAAAGCCGCTCTTTTGAAATAACCCCCGTTCACACATGGTACGTTTTACTGGATACGTTTTACCGGATACATTTTTTTTTCATCGATGGCGCATGGAGTTTTATCGGCGACTTTACATATGGCACGGTATTCAGTAAACGTATTTTCGATGCAGAAAAAGTATCCAGTAAAACGTATCATGTGTGAACGGGCTGTAAGACAGGGCAGGACGCGTCTGTCGCTTGGCACGTAAAACGTAAAAGGCAACCAATCAGAGTGACCCCTGCTTGTTGGTTGGACCTCTGGGGCCGCCTAGCTAGCGACCACCTTTCATATAAAAATCAGCCAAATATCGTCGCTCCGATGATGTGGCTTGGATGACTGGCATTAAATTGAGTTAACTCCCTATAGAAAAAAACTTCGTCTAAAAGGAGGTCTTTCGTATACGATGAAACTTTAAGATTTATGCTATTGGACACGTGCAAAATAAAAAATGAAGACTATAAAGTTGTTTTTGTAACGACTTCTTTTCGTCGATAATTTCATAAGTTTAGATTTTTTACGCGACTTCTTAAAGGTGAAACTTATCATGATTTGTTATCGGCTTGACATTTGTTACCGGCAACGTTTTACAAAGGACCAGTTTCTTCCATAAATATGAAAAAACCATAAGTATGAAAAAAATTGGTAAATTTAAATATTTTTAAGGGGATATACCTATATTTTTCTATCATTTTTTAACATAAAAGACTGCGTTTTTCCCATAATCAACGACACAAGTCAATGCCAACTGTCAAACTGACAAATCAACTGATTAATAGCAGCGGCCGACTGAAAGATTTTCATTCCTTTGTTGCTGCTTTGTGATTACATGGTGGATAATTCCAACTTGTGTTTCTTGACACTAAATTATTATACACTGCACTGGGATGAACCCTTTGCATAATATTTTACAGTCCTAAAGTCTGGAATGCCTTCTTATAAAAAAAATCCTGATAAAACAAATCCTCACCGGAACGAGGAGCCCCGGGACAGCACCCGCGCCTTGTGCCGGGCGGGGCGCGGCACACTCGAGCAGCGGAAGAACCCGTGGTTCTCCACGCACTTCTTCCAGAAGTTCTTGCACTCGTTGCGACCTTCGAAGAAGAATTCTACGACGTCGCGGTAGAAACCCTGGAGGAACATACAAATAAGTTGTTAGAAACATTTCTTATAGTAACTATAGCTAAAATAAAATATTAGGCTCTTCTAATGAAACAATTTTATAGGAGGACGAAAATATAATGAGCTTGAACAGAAGACACAATACTTGTTTGATTTTATGTTTATCATATAGGTACGTAATATTATAATCAACGAATGCAGAGCAATAAAAAAAACCGACTCAATCTCCGAATGTAGGAAACATTTAAAAAAAAAAACATGAAACACTCAATTGATTTCGATGAAATTTATATGGGACCAACTATGAAGTATCCTCTATCATATGAGATAAGAATCATCAAAATCGGTTCAAAGTTAGGAGGTAACAAACATTTAGAAAAAAACATACAGACGACTTGAGAACCTTTTCCTTTTTTCTTGAAGTTCGGTTGAAAATCAAAGTCAGTCAATGAAATTAATCCGTCGAGAATTTTTAGCTGAACCCTTACGTAAGTCTCATATATGCAAAAGATGAGACGTTTATTTTCCGTGTCAAATAGTGGAATCTGATCACAAAGACTAAAGTGAAACCTATTGACTAGACCTAGGACATACCAGGACTATAGCATTTATTAATTCGCGTTTGTTATTTTAAGTCGTAGGGAATGACTGAAGCAAATTTATTAATGTTCACATACCAAAGTAACGTTACATGTCTATTCAAAACTAGACCTTATATCTTAACAAATAAAGCCCACTTACCGTGCCCTCGGCGTGCAGCTTGATCAGAAAGCGCTTCCTCTTGAAGGAGATCTTGCGCACCTTAGCCCAACTGAAGGTATTGATTTTTGTGTAGTTCTGAAACACTACTATGCCCAGGTGCGCCACCGCAAGATTTATAGGCACATTGTCGTTGTCTTTTGCTGGGTGCATCTTTATACCTATTTAATGAAATAAAATGTGGGTTGAACAACGTCCAGATAGCTGCTATACGAAAGGCCGTTAACTTAAAAGCGACTGTGGAATTGACAATCTATTATCTATCTCTTCCTTAGATTATGTATGTCTTGTAATTTTATCACCACATTGAGATTCATCGAGGTGAGTTTCAATTTAGTCACCATTAAAAACTCTAAAGTTTATTAAACTGTACAAACTTACAGCGACATATGCTTCCAATCAAAAAGAATATTATTTAAAAAAAAAAGTACATGGCCCAAAAAAGATTATTGGGGCCATGTAGTTGGTGTGATTGTCTGGGGATTTTTTATTTTTATATTATAATGTCGGAATGCCAGGTAATGGGTAGATAGGATAAATTAAAAATAGGTAAACTTACCATAAAGCTCGCATCTTCTCGCCGTTTCTAATAAATTTAAATCTGCCTCTGCTGGACTCTGTCCTCTGCAAAATAAGAAATATTCTATTACTAAGCTTATACAGGATGTTCAAAAAAGTACTTTGGAGAAAAATATCCCAGATTGGGCTATAAATACAATAGCTATTTAATCCTACAACGAAAATTTTTGTTCATGCGAAACCTAGCACACGTGTCAAATATTTTAGTTCAACAAATCGGTATACAAAAAGTTATAATATTATCTTAAAAACTCAGCAAGTTTCAAGCCTCTTGTGCAGTGCGAGCACAGAACTTTGTCGACTCGTATGTTTACGAATGTTCGTATAGTATGGAGTCGGTTGCAAAATTTTATTTATCTATTTTACATTTATTTAACAATACAACATGTTCAAAAGCATTTTAAATTAGCAAGGCACATATTTATTTAAACTTGTCGGGGGACAGTGGCTAGTTTTCAATAGTTGCTTACAAATCTACTCCATACTATACGAACTTTCGTGAAAACACGAATCGATAACGTTCTGTGCTCGCACTGGTGGTGTCTTGCTTTTGTCACGTGAGTGAGGACACTGGGCGCGTGGCGCTCGCTCACTACCGCTTCATGCGACGTAGGCACCTCCTTGCTTACTGGGATCGCGCACGATACTCGTACGAGTGAGTGTGTGTACATAATTTAAGGATTTGTAATAGATAATTCCGAAATTGAACATTCCAAAGGCCGGTCTCCTGCTTCTCTGTGTTCTTGTTGCCGCTCGCACTGCAAATCATTAAAAATGCTGTCTGCCACTAGATTGATTGGCCCTGCAGCCAGGTCTTCTATCTTCAGCAACACAGCCTTAGTGCGACCATTAGCTGCTGTCCCCAGCACACACACACAGGTTATGCCAGTACCCAGCCAGTTCTCAGCTGTGCGCTCCTTCCAGACAACAGCAGTATCAAAAGACATTGACTCTGCTGCCAAGTTCATTGGTGCTGGTGCGGCAACAGTAGGAGTCGCTGGATCTGGAGCGGGTATCGGAACAGTGTTCGGATCATTGATCATTGGCTACGCCAGGAACCCCTCCCTAAAACAGCAACTCTTCTCATATGCCATCTTGGGTTTCGCTATGGGTCTGTTCTGTCTTATGATGGCCTTCCTGTTGCTGTTCGCTTTCTAAAATAATTACTTTTAAGAACACTTCTACTGCCATCTCATATAATGAGGTTTCAGTGAATATCATATTTGGTTAGAACGGCCAGGGAAAGATGTGTGGAAACCTCATCATAGTGATGCAAGAACTCGTGTGTAAAAATGTGTGCGTCATCAGGAATGCAATTTATTTAATTATGTAGTAAGGCAAATAAAATATTGTATGTAAACCATAATTGAGTTAAAAGATAACATGGTATAAAAACTACGCAATCGATTCTGTTATCGATTCTAAACAAAATGTTTTCAGGTTTCGTATGGACAAAAAATAACGTATAATTATGCTAGCACAGGCTTACATGTGTTTCTTGTGGTTTTCCATGATCTTGCGTTCCGATTCGGAGTCTTGCACGGGAAAGAACTTGTACCCGCTGAGGTACGTGTGGTCAGGGTAGTCTTCCGGAACGTAGTCGCCGCATTCCGCTATAATAATTAAATAAAACTTTATTTCTAATAACCCAATTTATAAATAATACAAAACAACTATTAAACATGAAATTCTAAATAAAAACATTCAAAATCTTAATATCTGCATGGTGTAGATACACCTTTCTAAAGTTTTTAAAGATTATTTTATAGTAACTAAAAATACAAAGATCGGTATAGATTTGGTATTCGTCAAGCATATTCATTAAAAAGTTGTTTTCTTTTTATAATTAATACATTTTTAACGTTTAATTTTAAATTACTAATGACCATAATACAATTATAACGCAATAGCACTTCCTTCCAAAACTAGATCACATAGAATTTTAATACTTCGTAGTCAACCGAATTTTGACAACCCAGCAGCAGAACTTTTCTATCCATAACAAGGCAAATTAAACCTTCATACGCTGGCCAAGAGGGCTTTTTAGTTTAAAATAGTCGACTTAGGTTATGAAAGCATGTATGTGTCCGTAGAGACTGGGCTAAGGTATTTCACATTTCATGAATCTCTGAATACTTCGCTGGGTAATGCATAGGCTCGGGGGATGTTGTTACTGTAATATAAGGTCAGGCTATATTTTATAATGCAGTGTTCACTAGCTTGTGTATTATGAAATATTTCGGTTTTTTGTTGTTTTGATTACATAAAATTATCTTGTAGTTTAATAAACAAGGTAGGTATGTGTTTAAATTAAATTTAGAAACGGGATATTAACCATGTTTTTTATTTACACGCTTAAATCAAAAATAAATGAAATAAATAAAAAAGATGGTTAATATCCCGTTTCTAAAGTTAATGAAAACACATACCTGCTGGACTGGGAGCGAATGAAAACATAGAATGTGCCAGCTGCTTCTCTTTCCGGGCATACTGTAAAAGTCAGTTAAGGGACAGAGGTTTTAAAGGTGCTTTTGTGAGCGATAGGCTGACCCCCTGTCACTACAATAGTCTGTCTCCATCTTTATAATAACTTCAAATTTGTCAAACGTGACATCATATGGTCTTATAATCTCTGGTGTTCTGCCTACCCCATAAGGGATAGGTACAGACGTGACGTTATCTATGTATGTATGTATGTACCTTGTTTATTAAACTACAACAAAATTTTATGTAATCAAAACATCCCGAGAAGCCCATGACAGTTTAAAACTTATAAAGTTATGGTTTCTACGTATTATATCTCATTGAATTCTTTTGTTTTATACTACAATTGGTAAAAAATATACGGGTTTCTTTTTTACTGGACCCGAATCTGTTTAGGGGTAATAGATAAGGTCAAAACGAACCATTTATGATATGGAAGCAAGCTCTTCAAAAAAAATTTGAGTTATTTCACTTTTTAGGGTTTTACAGTAGGCACGCATACTTTACTAGTTTTCGTGAGAAAAATAAAATTATTCTAAGAAAAATGTCACTACTATCTATCTCCGAAAATGAGTTTAAGTTTAATTAGGATTCAACCACTTCCTACATCTACGTGTTTTATCTTTGACTGTATCGTCGCCAATCATAATCACATAGTAAGATTCGTTGTTTTAAACCTAAAAAGCGATAGAAGCTTTACAAAATAAATAACATGGTTCAGTTCAGTAAGTATAAAACAAAAAATTAATAAAATCCCCAGACAATCACACCAACTACATGGCCCCAAACGAAGCAGAGCTTGTGATATGGAATACCATGTACCGATGGAGGGGGAACCTAGAACCTAGCCACCGCGCGCGGTTTTACCCGCGTAACTTTTGATCCCGTGGGAATTTCGGGATAAAATATAGCCTATAACCTTCCTCAAGACAGTCAGTCTTCTTCGTGAGTCGTTGTGATACGGACGTCGCGGTGTGTGCTTACGCGCAGTTGACTTGCTATCGAGCAATATAAGTGTCACTTTTTGTGTTTGTTAAGCGCTTGTCGGATCCTCCTGCTCTAACTATCCTCTGAAATCTTGGAGTGTCTCCGCCATCTTGGAGTTTCTGTGACATTCTTAAATCGTTTTCATAACACGGAGTTAGTGGCATACTTCACTGTGCGGTGTACGAAGTGTACGGTGCTGCCACCTAGTTGTTATTTGGAGAAGCTTTCTTTTTTGTGGTGGCTCGATTTTATATTTGTTTGTTTGATCGTTGTTGTGATGAGTTAATAAATCTATTCAACTCGAAAAACACTCTAAATATTTTGTCGGCTGTGGGGCTCGAACCTGCGTCTCAAGATTCATCAAGGCATAAACAAGTTGGCGTCTTGCTCCACTGTTCCACTGTGACATATATCGCCTTAACGAATTAACAGTCTATATCTTTCCCTACCATGATTGCTTGCGGTAGATGTAATGAGGAGGTCTTGGATGGTGTTTTATGTTGTGTTTGCAAGAAGAGTTATCACTTTCAATGTTCAGGTGTGACTGAGGCAGGTTACCGTAAACTAGGATCTGACAGGCAGTCAGCATGGAAGTGCCCTAACTGCAGAACTGGATCACCAAATCCTATTAATATGGATAAACTTATGCAAGAGTTGAGTGGAATCAAGATGAAGCTTAATGAAGTGTTGGGGATGAAAGATACTATCCAGGAGATCAAAAATGATGTTAATACCATGAAATCATCTGTGGCGAGCTTGTCATTGAAGTTCAGTTGTATGGAAAAACGAATTAATGAAATTGAGAAAAAACAGGATGAGGTTTTACATTTAAAAGCCCAGGTATCGAGGATGGAAGAAGAATTAAAGGAAAAAGATCAGTGGATGCGGGCAAACAATGTAGAAATCAAGGGGGTGCCAATGAAAGATCGGGAAAACCTCATAGATATTGTCAGTAAGATTGGTACCCATATTCAATACCCCATCAACAAACAACTGATTAACTTTGTTGCAAGAGTACCATCAAGGGAAAACAGAGTTAAGCCAATAATTCTATCATTTATAAATAGATATGTTAAAGAAGATTTTGTGGCGGCTGCGCGATCGCTGAAGTCACTCTGTCCTGCGGACATAAACCTTGAAGGCACAAACAGGATTTATGTGAATGACCACCTCACAATACACAATAAATCTCTTCTATCCAAAGCTAAAACTCTGGCAAAGGAAAAACAGTTCGAATTTGTCTGGGTAAAAAATGCTAAGATCTTTGCTAGAAAAAATGCTCAGTCTAAATCGTTTGTCATAAAAAACGAAAAAGATTTTTTAAAGATAGCTTAAGTTTAAATTTTTACTATCCATTATTTCTTTATACTTGCGATTTATATAATATAACGAGCACATATTATCATATTTTTTTGGCCATCAGTTTGCTTTTCTGTTGTGCTTACTTCTATGTTAATTACTTTTCAATTTTAGATTTCAATTCTTACGTTTTGCTTCCTTTAGGAATTATTAATTTATATAATAGGATGTATTGTTCAGTTAGAAACAAAGGATGTACTTGGATTATCTCAATTGTTAATTCACAAATCAAAGTATTCTTATTATTTACGTATTTATTATTTATTTATTTTAAGTTCTTGTACTTTTGCTTCGATAAATTGACGCACAATTACTTGATTATCTTTTTCATATATTTATTTTATTTAATGCCTGGTCAAATGATGCACTTGTTTTCGTCAAAAAGTATTAATGCAGATATCTTGCATGTACCTAGTTTTTGCTTTATTTTCATGTTTTTTTTTAGTTATTGCAACTTCTGTTACACATGTCTAATTTAACCGTTTATCATCAAAACGTCAGAGGCCTGCGAACCAAGACTGATATGTTTTCTCGTAATTTGCGAGTATGTAACTATGATATTATAACACTAACGGAGACATGGCTGACTGATGACATTCTTGATAGTGAGCTTTTCGACGACCGCTACTCTGTGTGGAGACGTGACCGCGACTACTGTGCAACGGGGCAAAGCCGAGGTGGGGGGGTTGTTATCGCGGTTAAGCGTGAGTTGCTTGCCAGATGCGATTTTTCGTGGACTTCATCAGCAGAGGATCTATGGGTTACTATTACCATACCAGGAGTTAACCCTAATAATCTGACCAAAATTCACATTTACACTGTCTATCTCTGTCAGCAAAACCGCGGCAACAGTTTTTCGACACAACTACATAATGTAACAACTAATTTGCTATCTATTGTTACTGAAAATCCCGATGACAAATTTTTGATCGTGGGTGATTTTAACATGAGTGGAATTGAATGGTTACCGACTGATAATAATAGCCTAAATGCACTTCAATCCCCAGACAATAATGCTTCCGAATTAATTGATACCATGCTAATTTGTAATCTTGATCAGTTCAACCCCGTACGTAACAATTATGGTAAGATTCTGGATCTAGTATTGTGTAATGATTTGGCCTTGGTAACAAAATGCCTTGAGCCATTGGTTCCGGAGGATCCATACCATATGGCTTTATCTATCTCGATTGCTGTTATTAAACCTATTTCGCTACAACCTGCCTCTAGAACCATCCCACTTTATCGAAATGGTGACTATGCGGCAATACGTCAAGAATTAGCGAAATGTGATTGGCTGACCCTACTTGGTGGAGGTGATGTCGATGATGCTGTAGACTGTTTTTATTCCGTACTTTCTAGGTTAACTGACCAATTCATTCCATCTCGAAAGTCTATATCCAAAAAATACCCTCCATGGTTTAGTAACAGTCTCATTAAGATAATTAAGGAAAAACATAAGTTTCACAGGAAGTTTATCGTGTACAAAAATAAATCTGACGAACTCACGTATAAACTATTGCGAGAGAGAGTAATAAAGGTGGAAAAGCATTGCTACGAACAATATATTACTAACGTTGAAAATTCTATATCAAAAAATCCCAAGAGCTTCTGGTCCTTTGTCAAAAATAAACGTATGGGCGGTAATATGATACCAACAACCATGATACACAATGGCACTTCTTGCAGTGAAGGCACAGATATTGCGAACTTATTTTCATCGTATTTTCACACCACCTTTCATAATTCCCCTACGTGTGAGTCTGACTATGGTTCTGTGGATGGTGGACCTGTTTCTCTTGGTGATCTAGCAAATATTGAAGTAGATATTCATAATATTCGAAAGCTACTTAGGAGTATTGACAGGACCAAATCGGCCGGCCCCGACTTTCTGCCTGCACACTTTATTGTTGAATGTGCTGATGAGTTGTCTTTACCAGTGTCTATACTTTTTAAACGATCATTAAGCGAAAGTGTTATGCCACGACGTTGGAAGGCGGCATTTATTTCACCAATACACAAAAAAGGACCGAAAGATCATGTTGAAAATTACAGACCGGTCTCGAAACTCTGTTTATTAGCAAAAACTTTTGAGAAATTAGTATCTAACGCCCTTTACCTTAATTGCAAACAGTTTTTCGATATCAATCAACACGGTTTTCTGAAAAATAGGTCCACTGTGTCCAATTTGGTTGTTTTCAACGAATTCATTACTGGAAATTTAGATCGTGGCAATCAGGTAGACGTTGTCTACACTGATTACAGTAAAGCCTTCGATCGAATCAAGCATAATGTATTGGTAGAAAAGCTTTCTCGATTTGGTGTAAGAGGCTCTCTTTTGAAGTGGTTTAATTCATATTTAAGTGATGGATCGCAAGCAGTGGTCATAAATGGTTATATTTCCTGTTGGAGAACAATACCATCTGGCGTGCCCCAAGGCTCACTGCTAGGACCTCTGTTATTTATTATATTCATCAGTGACATTGGTGCGTGTTTCAAGAACTCATACTACCTCCTTTTTGCTGATGATATGAAGGTTTACAGGACTGTCAATGGGCATTCGGATGCCCTTCTCCTTCAGGAGGACTTATTTAGACTTGACTGCTACTGCCGAACGAACCAACTGGACCTTAATGTTAGTAAATGTTTCTACATCAGATTTACTCGTAAAAATAAAATATTTCAGTCCTCGTACTTACTTCAAAATACTCCGCTAGTTATCCAACCTCACATTAAAGATCTTGGTGTTCAACACGATCATAAACTGCTTTTTGATAAGCATATTGACCTTATTATCTCGAAAGCCTCTAGGTCGCTTGGCTTTATAATGCGGCTATCAAAATCATTTAAATTAATGAAAACTGTAAAAGTTTTATATTGCACCTATGTACGCAGCCACCTTGAGTACGCTTCCCCGGTCTGGAACCCATATTACTCTTTCTACATTGACCGAATCGAAAGATTGCAGAGAAAGTTCACGAGATACCTCAACTTTAAATTTAAGATCCCTAAGCTTGAGTACGAAGAGAGGTGCAAACGCTTTCACTTGTTGCCTCTAAAGATACGTCGTGACACAGCTGATATAGCATTGCTTATGAGGCTCGCTCAGGGTTTGGTAGATTGCCCTCCGTTGCTCAGTGGTCTAAGTCTTAATATTCCGGATCAGCGGTTTCGCAAGCGTCCTCTTTTGCACATACAGAGACATAATACCAATTATAGAAAGAATGCATTTTTGATAAGAGCAAGTGCTTTGTTTAACGAAATGTGCAAGGATATTGACATCGACCTGTTCAATACAAATATTTTAACTTTTAAAAAACAAATTATTAATAAGTATTTTGCGTTAACTATAACTTAAATGTATGTTTTGACAAGTAAGTATCTTTAATTTTATTGTCGAGTAAGTTCTCCTGCGTTTTAGTTTTATATAAAAAAAAAATATATATATATTATTATGTAATTACCTACAACAATGTTGCTCACACGTTTATTACTAAATTAATTTTAGACAATATGTGAAAGCTTGTTATTAGCTTTTAAGTATACATGTATTTGTTCATTTCGTAGTTACTAGCTGTTAGCTTTCCAAATAAATAAAAATAAAAAATAAAATAAAATAAAAAAGACTTGGGCTATCAAATGCAAAAAGAATTTTTCAAACCCCACTTGTAGTTTCTGAGATTAGCGCGTTCAAACAAACAAACAAACAAAAAAACAAACTTGTATAGATAAACAACGCCCAGATCCGGAACATTTTTTTTCTTGTTCCGTGCGGGAATCGAACCCGCGGCCACCGGCGTCTGAGGCAGACAGTGTTACCCCATCGCCAAAGTGGTCGTCAAGTGAAATAATAGGAAATACCTATGTGTTTTCCATCTCAACCGATTGAAAGTGATAATAAAAACTAATGATGTATCACTTCAATCTACGACATGCCTACTAGCTCTACTTTTGAAATAACAGGATTTTTTTTTCTATCTCTACAATGTAGAAAAATATGTGCTGCCAGCGGTGCGAGCACAGAACTTTATCGACTCGTATTGTTACGAATGTTCGTATAGTATGGAGACGGTTTCAAGTTTTTAGTAACATTGTATTTTTTTATTTAACAGTTATTTAAGAGTACAACATGTTTACAAACATTCAAATTAACAAGGTACACATTTATTTAAGCTGTCCGTGCGGCGATAGATAAATTTAAATAATTGCTAACAAACCGTCTCCATACTATACGAACATACGTAGCAATACGAGTCGATAAAGTTCTGTGCTCGCACTGCTGTATTGCCAAAACGTTAGGTTCACCTCATTGGTAACGCACATTTACTTCCTATAATCCAATACAAGTCCTACCTATTGCCGGGTAGTGAATAGTTTGACTACCTTAACGATAACATTACGATATCACAAAATTCAAAACAATAGTATTACACATTCGTTCAATTTAAACTTGGTCGTAGTTGTAGGAACAATAGGTTAACTTTAGACGGTCTGTTTCTAACTGAAGTTCGATCAATGGCTGAGAACGATACGTGGAATAGTTTATTTGTTTCCAGCACAACTTCAGTGCAAAGTTTGTACTTTCTGGCACAAAATAGACTAAGTGTTTACCAATTGGAGATATTGAAATAGTTCTGTTATTTTTATTTCTGATAAATACACGCCATAACTTTCATATACCCGTTTAGTCGATCTCTTTTTTATGAGATATTTAGGTTATATTACTCTTATAACGAAGCGAAACATTAAAACGGAAGTATATCTATACACTTTGCCGAAATCAGCAACTTCGCGAAATGAATCACCAACAAATCACATATTTGAGTATGTACAGTCAGCTAATGTTTGTATAGTTGTAGTGATAAAACATAGACGTTAGTCAATATTAGTAGTTATTTAGACACAATATGGTGAAAAACAACTTTGAAAATTTCAATGTTTTAATCAACTTTTTGCTGACTGTACCTACTAATAAATAATATATATATATATTATTTTTTTTTTATTTTTTTTTTTATTTCTTCAGGTAACAAACAGTCTTTTACTATTAATATTACACAATTTAATGCACAAATAGACCTATAGTACCATTATATTAATACAACATATTTAAAAAGTATTGAGTTCACTAAGAATATTGTTTATTATCCCACAGAACACTTTTCAAAAAGCCACTATTTATATATACAAAAATTTTATGTCCATATACATATTTATAATATAACGCTTAATCTAAAGTTACATAATCTTTTACAACTATCTTTAGGAACTTTATTTAAGAATTTAATGCCTCAGTCACTAGTCTCCTGTATCTACTTAAACTACAGCAAAATATGTCAATATTAGTCAATCGTTTGTTATAAAAATCAAGAGAACGCCTAAGGTATGAATTTTTTGTGTAATTTGTATGATAGTGAGGAATATAAAATGTATTTTTAGAACGCGATGAAAGACGGGGAACATTAAAGCAAATTCTGTTCAAAAGTGGAACACAATCAATTTTATTATTAAGGATTTTATACAAAAACATAGAATCCAAGAAAGTACGCCGATTCTGTAATGAGCAAATTTGGTGTCTAGAGGCACTTGTGTTATAATCATGAAAATGTATACCAGCTCGGTAGTCCAAGGATTTAAGAAATCTCTTCTGGACTTTCTCGATTCGGTCAATGTGGACAGCATATTGTGGACTCCAAACCAAACAACCAAATTCTAAGATGCTTCGAACATAGGCATTAAATAATGTTTTTAATGTAAACGTGTGTTTAAAAGATTTTCCTATGCGGTTAATGAAGCCAAGCTGCTTAAATGCACGTGCAACAATGCCATCTATATGATTATTAAAATTAAGTTTAGAATCCATGATTACACCTAAGTCACGAATGATCAATACTCGCTTTATCATATTGCCTGAGAATTTATAATTATAAGTTATAGATTTATGTTTACGTGTGAATGTCATAATGTTGCATTTATCTGTATTTAAAAATAATTGATTATGCTGACAATAATCCTCAAATTTATTAAGATCTACTTGCAATGAATGGCAGTCATCAACAGAAGTTATAATTTTATAAATTTTTGTGTCATCGGCATATAATAAATGTTGTGAATTTTCGAAACAGTGCTGGACATCGTTTATATACAGAGTAAAGAGATAAGGGCCCAGATGAGAGCCCTGGGGGATTCCTGAAGGGATTTTAAGCAATTTGGCTCTGTAACCCTTAAGTGCAACCGCTTGGCTGCGGTTGGAAATATAGGATTTTATCCATCGTAGGAGATCGCCGTGTATACCGACTTCAGCAATTTTTTGTAAAAGAAGGTGATGATTTATTTTGTCGAATGCTTTAGAAAAATCAGTATACACGACATCCAGCTGATGACCAGAGTCAAGGGCATTTAAGATAGCATCTGTGAAGGTTATCAGGTTGGTATCCACACTTCGACCACTGAAAAATCCGTGTTGGTAAGGAGAAATAAGCCTTTTAGTCTGGGAAGACAGAAAGTTTGTAACGATTTTTTCAAAAACTTTACCTAGTACACAAAGTTTAGATATGGGTCGGTATTGTCGCACGTCATGTTTATCACCTCCCTTAAACACAGGTGTCACTAACGCTTGTTTCCAAATATCCGGGACACATCCTTCAGCAAGTGATTTATTAAAAATTATGGTAAGTGGCAGAGAAAGTTCCACTGCTAATTTTGATATTACTAGAGGATGAACTTCATCTATACCCGCGCTTTTGTTAACATCAACGCTTTTGAGGGCATTGAAAACTTCATTATGGGAAATAGTTAAAGTTGGCAACGAGATACTATTATTATTATTTTGTTTACTCGAGATGTGTGATGAGTCACTAATGGAGCTAGTTGTGTTTTCCGAAACAAACACCGAATAAAAGTAGTTGTTGAACATGTCAGTAATCTTTTCACAGTCGGTAGTGGTAACGTTTTCATAAGTCATAGAAGATGGCATTTCGTTAACCTTTGATTTGGATTTTACGTAACTCCAAAAGTATCGAGGACATAGGTTAATTTTATCTTCTGCAAATCTAATATAATTTCTGTAACAATCAGTTTCTAGTTTCTTTACTCTAGCACGCAAAAGCTTAAATTCTTGATAGTCGCGTGGGTTATGGTACTTTTTCCACATAGTGTGTATCTTCGACTTTTCTCGGATTAATTTAATAAGAGCACGCGAATACCAACATGGATGGTTTGTTTGAGGGTTAACTAGCTTTTTAGGTATATTAGTTTCTATTAAGTTGTGTAAAACATCATAAAAATACTTCACTGACTCATTCGTGCTTGTTTCAGAAAAAACACCACTCCAATTAATTTTATTCAACTCATCCTTTATTTTATCAAAGTTACCTGCATGGAAAATATATTTTATTCGTTTGTTTTCCTTTAATGATAAAGGTTGAGTTAAATTAAATGCGATACAAAGAGATTTATGATGTATGTCCTCAGGTATCAGCGGATGTTCACAGGCAATAACCTCACAAAAGACATTACTCATAACTAAATCCAACATACGACCGTTCAGATTAGCACAGTTATTAAACTGCGACAAGTTGGTAAAAGATATAAAGTTTGCAAGACAGATAGCTTTATTATGTTTCACGGCTTAATTCTTTGCGATTTAATGTTAACATGTTGTAGTAGTACTTCCAAGCGTCAGCCTTGCACGGTTTTCAGAGACACGCTTTTTTTTTTTTTTTTGGCAACCCTGATCCCCGCTCTTGAACTCCTCTCCACTTACTTCCTCTCATCATCCCTCCTCAATAATCATTCTGTATTTCCGTGCTCAAGCCTTCGCACGTGCGTCTATAATTTATTACTTAAATTAAACGTTAGATAGATAGTCTTATACTTTAAAAATTTAAATCTCAACTTATTATTTGTCGTTCGTAAAAATGGGAAAAAGGAAATATGAAGACATCGAGACCATACGCAAGAAGATCAGAAAACTGGAAAAAAGCTTCAAAAGAAGCAAATGCCACGTGAAATTTGTACCTTATCACTATCCATGGCTCTTTACATCGCATAATTGCGTTACGAATCCTTATTCGAAAACAAAGTTCAATGATCTTTATCACTGAATTTGAATGAGCCGAGTTTAAAACTCACAAATTTACCTAGTAAGAATCTTTATTCGAGACGATGGTAAATGTCATTGTTTAGTGATCATTATCGCTAAAATGACTTTTCGAATCCTTATTCGAAAACAAAGTTCAATGATCTTTATCACTGAATTTCAATGAGCCGAGTTTAAAACTCAAAAATTTACTTAATTCGAATCTTTATTCGAGACTATGGAAAATTTCTTTGTTTAGTGATCATTATCGCTAAAATGACTTTTCGAATCCTTATTCGAAAACAAAGTTCAATGATCTTTATCACTGAATTTGAATGAGCCGAGTTTAAAACTCACAAATTTACCTAGTAAGAATCTTCATTCGAGACGATGGTAAATGTCATTGTTTAGTGATCATTATCGCTAAAATGACTTTTCGAATCCTTATTCGAAAACAAAGTTCAATGATCTTTATCACTGAATTTCAATGAGCCGAGTTTAAAACTCAAAAATTTACTTAATTCGAATCTTTATTCGAGACTATGGAAAATTTCTTTGTTTAGTGATCATTATCGCTAAAATGACTACCCTACTTTTTGCATTTTATGCTCGTAGGTGCTAAAAACACTTCTTTCGAATTATTATTCGAGACGCTGACTACTTTCGTCTTTTCAGTGCCATCTACCTCAAAACATCCACCAGTAGATGATGTTGAGGATATAGAATTGGATAGCGACATCTTAGAGATGTTGGGAGATGCTCCTAAGATTGCTGAAGAACTAGAAAAACCTTTACATAAGGAAATTTCAACCCGGTGCGGTGGTCTGAAATCCTTTTAAAGGGACTACCCAAAGAGACAAGAGATAAAATCCTAGAGGATTATCTTATTCCTAGTAATTGTCAACTACTCCTTGCCCCTGCTCTGAATCTGGAAGCAAAAGTGGCAGTTATCGAAGCGGTCTCTAAACGGAATTCCTCCCTCATGTTTAGGCAAAGACAAACTGGTGTGGCTATAGCAGCTCTGGGAAGAGCTACCGAAACACTCGTAGGATCATCTTCATTAATACCACAGAAGCAACAAATAATTAAGCCGCTTAGTGACGCTTGTCGCATTCTATGCGACTTGCATTTTAATGAAACCCGTACACGTAGGAATTTCGTTCTTTCTTCTATAAACGCTTCACAAGTTGTTGTTTGGAGACAATGTAACCGAAAAACTAAGGGCTACTAAGTCCATTCAGCGGTCAGGAGAAGAGCTGAAAAATACTCGAAAACCTCCTTTTAAGAATAATATGTTTCCGAAGACCAGTTACCATGCCAATAATAATAAGAACCATTTAAACTGGAAAAGTCAACACCGCAAGACTCCCAACAAGCCGGAGAACTTGAGCGTCGGCCTCCACCCTCGACTGCTCGTCAGCAGTTTCGCAACAAACAGCCTTATCAAAGATCATCGGAAGAGCCCCCTCAGGGGAGAACGCAGAGGAGATAAATATCGAGGTATGCTATGCCGGTCGGCTTAAATATTTTGTTAATAAGTGGTCACAAATTACTAAAGACCCCACTTTACTGTCATGGCTGTCAGGTTATCATACCATTTACATCAATTCCATCGAATTCCGATTGTCACTGTCAGTCTGTTTTTTTCCAAAATCCACACAAGAGAGCTTAGATTTCGACCAATCATTACACAACCTAATAAGCAATGGTGCCATCTCGAAATGTACTTATATTGAAGGACAATTTTTATCCAGTATATTTCTTGTACCTAAGCCTAATGGTGATAAAAGGTTTATATTGAATTTAAAAAAGTTAAATAAATTTGTACTTGCTAGTCATTTTAAAATGGAAGATTACAGAACAGCGTCAAAATTATTAACTGAAAACTGCTGTACACAATAGACTTGAAACATGCATACTTCTTTGTTGCGACAAATGAAGCTCACAAAAAATATCTTCGATTCAAATACAACAATATATTATATGAATTCAATTGTTTACCGTTCGGCCTTTGTACCGCACCTCTCGTGTTTACTAAATTAATGAAACCAGTTATAGAATACCTGCGTAGTCGGGGTATGATTTCAGTTATTTATTTAGATAACAATTTTTTATCGGAAAGACTTACTCGGAGTGTGTCACTAATGTATCTACATCTATAGATCTATTACAGAGCTTGGGTTTTTTGATTAACTTTTCAAAAAGTTGTTTAATACCTAAACGTGAATGTAAGTTCTTGGGCTTCACTTTCGACTCAAAGCAGATGATTTTAAAACTACCCGAGGAAAAGAAAATAAAATTGAAAGATTTTATAAATAGATTTCTTTGTATAAAACGATGCAAGTTACGCGAATTCGCTAAACTCATTGGTTATTTAATTTCCGCATGTCCAACAATAACTTATTCGTGGTTATATACAAAAAAGCTTGAACAATATAAATATAATTGTTTATTAAAAAAAAATCCAAACTACGATCAGACAATTGATATCTTAATTACCCTACATGAAGAATTATATTGGTGGTTAGGAAACATAGATATAGGCCATTCATCACTCAAACCGAACAACTTTGTTTTAGAATTTTTTTTTCTGATGCCACCTCTACGGGATGGGGAGCGTATTGTGATACAGTTAGATGTTGTGAATATAGGAAAGACAACGAAACTTCTTGTCATATAAACGAGTTGGAACTAAAAGCAGCCTTTCTAGCTCTGAAATGTTTCACCAAAGAATTATCTAATTGTGACATCTTATTAACAGAATGGGCAGTATTCAATATGATCACCTAGATTATATATCTAGAAGTATGTGGAAATGGTGCGAAGAACGTAGAATAATCTTATTCGCTTCTTACATCAATACTAAAGATAATTGTGAGGCATTATTGTGTATCATTATCTCGAAAACAGTTCGAGTTCGAGTATCATTATCTCGAAAACAGTTCGAGGATACAGAGTGGGAATTAAATCAAATTGCATTTAATGAAATAGTTCGCAACTTTGGTATGCCAGTATTGATTTGTTTGCAAACAGATGCAATACTAAGTGTAAACAATATGTTTCGTGGAGAAATGATCCCGAAGCATGTGCTGTTGATGCCTTTACACTGCCATGGACCAATATGTTATTTTACGCCTTTCCACCATTCTCGCTTATAGTAAAATTAATGCAGAAAATCATTTGTCATAAGGCAGAGGGTATTGTTGTGGTGCATATTGGCCAAGTCAACCTTGGTTTCCTATGTTCAAAAAGTTGTCTGTTTAATTTTTTTTTGTATTTTGGACCAGATATTGACCTTCTAACATCTCCTTTCAGTAGATTGTAGATTGTGTACACAAGAATCTACGCCTTGTTGCCGCGAAATTATCAGGCAAGCATTACTAAGGAAATATTTATCGAATAGGTCAGTAGATATTATGCTAGCTTCGCTTGCAAATAATACTTACAAACAGTACGATGTTTGCATAAAATCTTGGATAATTTACTGTAGATTACATAATTATGATTATTTTAATGCTTCTATTCCAATTGTAATACATTTTTAACCGATATTTTTGATAAAGGCGCTAAATACGGGACCATCAAATCTTACCGCTCTGCCTTATCTCTTTTGTTAGGTAATAGCTTAAATGATGATCGAGTCAAACGTTTCATGAAGGGTGTTTACAAGTTGAGGCCCACCAATCCAAAATATAATACTTCTTGGGACCCAAACATAGTGTTAAATTATTTGGCCACTCAATGGCCAAATGAAAGCCTTAGTTTAGAAGATTTCTCTAAGAAACGCTGACTCTGCTAGGTTTGGTGACAGCGCAAAGAGTACAAACATTTTCTCTCATTAAAATAAATAATATAACTCAAAACAGAACAGAAATCTTAGATAAAATACCTGACTTAGTAAAAACTTCAAAACCAAACTCCTTTCAACCCCTTCTAAGGCTACCATTTTTTCATACAAATCCTGCAATATGCCCTGCCAGATGCATTTTAGATTATATAAATAAAACGAGTGGTTTACGTAGTTATGACACTTTATTTATTAGCCACAAAAGACCTCACTTAAAAGTTTGTCTCAAACTTTGAGTCACTGTATCAAATATACTTTACAACGCAGCGGCGTGGACACATCAGTGTTTAGCGCGCACAGCACGCGCCATGCGGCCACTTCCACTGCTAGCAGAGTCGGTGTCAATATTGATGTCATACGGAAAACCGCAGGATGGAGTAATACATCCTCAGTATTTGCCAAATTCTACAACAAAGAAATTGTATCGGATGCCAATCAATTTGCAACTAGTATTTTATGTAACTCCTTAGAATAAATAGATGTATATTTGTGATTTATTACTGTTGGTTATACTCTAACAATACAGTTTTACTTATACCTATACTGCAAAAATAATTCACATTAAAATACTCTGAACATCCTACAACATGTTAACATTAAATCGCAAAGAATTAAGCCGTGAAACATAATTAAGGATCAAACGAACTTACCAAGTGAAGTTCGATCACAATTATGTGAACGGCTTAATTCGAAGCGATTGATATAAACCCGCCCAAACAGTATTCCTTTAAAGTAATATCACCCACCCATAATTAATGTGAATTATTTTTATGGGTACTACCTAGGAACTTTAGCTCTAAACAAAATGATTATTGAGGAGGGATGATGAGAGGAAGTAAGTGGAGAGGAGTTCAAGAGCGGGGATCAGGGTTGCCAAAAAAAAAAAAAAAAACGTGTCTCTGAAAACCGTGCAAGGCTGACGCTTGGAAGTACTACTACAACATGTTAACATTAAATCGCTTCGAATTAAGCCGTTCACATAATTGTGATCGAACTTCACTTGGTAAGTTCGTTTGATCCTTAATTGTCATTATTAGTGCTAAGTTGAAGATTCCCATAGGTATCAAAGTACCAATCAGCATAAGTTACATTAAAATCACCCAAAATAATAAACTTATCATTAGGGTTTCTCAGTATTAAGTCGGAAGCGTTGTCGAAAAAAGTTTTCAGTGATGCGAGATGGTTATTGTTATGTGCGAAATAGCAGCATGCTATGTGAAGCTGAGCCGGTGGCGTAGTGCGCTCGGCGCGGGCGGGACGGGAGCGGGCGGCGCTCGATGCCGGCGGCGGCGCGAGCTGCACGCTCAGCCACATCTCCTCGGCACTCGGCGCGGAGCACCACTCGTCCCGGCGCCGCACGCTCATGCCGCGCCGCGCCGCCACCAGGACACCACCCCCCCGCGACGCACCCCCCTCCTCTGCTGATGGTCTATCCCGTCGATAAACATCATAATGACAAAGAAAATATTCTGCATCAAAGAAATCTGGAGTTAGCCATGTTTCTGATAAACATATTAAATCATAATCAGTTTGTAATATATTACGTAGAAAAGTATTGGCTTTTGTGCGGAGGCCTCTTGCGTTCTGATAATAAATACTATATGTAGTTGAGTTGGTAGGAGTCATTGTGAGTTAAGTGTTTGTTTAAACAAAAGTATATAACTATTCATATAATAAAAATAACCATAATACGGCGTTATTAACACGGTTTTTGGGAGATACAAATATAACGTAAAATATAAATAAATTGCGACTTTAAAATTAAAAATGACTAATATTGACATAAAGAAATAGTGAAATAAATTCAGATTTACATTATAGCTATGCATGAATAATTGTTGAAATTTCTTTTTCATTGTATGAAGTAGGCAAATTAAAAGTATGGTATTAATAATTAAACAATAAAGGTAATTTATACTCTGTTTGGTGATTATAAGGCATTTAAAAATGAGTTTAATTTCATAAGTTTCTTCAGGATTAACAAGAATTATAATTAAAGTGTAAGTAAAAAAAGGATCTTCAAAAATGATCAAAACAACATAAATATAACCCTTTATTGTTAGTACACAATCTTCATAACCTGATAATGTTTTATGAATATTTAAATAAAACAATATATAATTCTGTAAAGTTAAACAACAGTAGTTTGAGCACTTTGAGTAAGTTGACAAGTAGTTCAGAATAAACTTTGCAAGTATGTAAGACACAATATGTGAGACTAAAATTGCTGAGTTACTATATATTATTATGTTAGTATAGTTTAAATTAAAAGAAAAACAAAAAGACTGATATAGTGAGCAGTATGTAACTGTAGGCATTATACAAGTATAACATTTAATTTTATATAAATACCAAAGTCACTTTATTTTACTAAGATCAGAATCTTTAGCTATTCGAATAATACCTGTTTTGTCATTTTTTCTCATTAAGATTTTACAGTCTCTAATCCAAAGATAAGAATAATTGCACTGCACTTTAAGTTCTCGAGCTCGTTTCAATAACTGTTTATTGATAGGGGTTAGGTGATCGTTAAGGTACAGATTGGAAGCGGGACCTGTCATTCCTATATCTGTAGTAGTCAATCCTCTACGAGCTCGGACTGCGGCGATGAGCTGGTCCTTGCGCCGGCGCTGTGTAAACCGCACTATTATAGAAGGATGACGTAATGTTTGGTTTCTTTTTTCGTCATAAGAGTTAAAGGATCGAACACGGTGTATTGCGTCTACATCACTTTCAGAGAGCGTAAAGTTCACCTTGAGAGCTATGTCATTCAGAATGGAATATAGATTTTCACCATTTCTGACCGGTAATCCAGATATTTCTATATTATTCATGCGGGAGAATTGGTCGTTTAAATTATTATGATGTTTTAATTCCAAGATGGTATCCGTAGCTTGGCTTAAGTTATTTTTTAATTCGCATATACAAGCAGCTTTTTCTTCAACGTCGTTCAATCTACCCTCCATAGACTCAAAACGATTTTCGAATTCGTTCCATTTAGAATTCAGATTTTCTATGGATTTATTAATACTATGTATGTCAGTTTTCACGAGCTCAAAATCCAATTTCATGGTGTTAAAATCAGCTCTGAAGCCTTTTATCTCTGCCAGCAATTCAGCCATAGTCTTTTCTGCGGTTTCAGTTTGTTTAGGAGAATGTTTACATGTGGAACAACGCCATGAAGCCTTCTTCTCAGCGTTTAATTTTCTGTAATTAACCTCCGTTACACCACAGCATCCATAATGGAAATGACCTTGACACTGGCTGCATAAAACAGGATCGCTAACCGAATCATTGCACTTAAAACACAACGGCATTGTAACTGATTAATAAGGACAACAGATCTACGGTTATTAACAATAAGGTTCAATTTCGCGGTAGCTACGATATTGAGTAAAAGAGTTGTGTAGGGTATACTAATACACGACCTATCGTTTCGAACCCAGATCGCGACTGATAATTTTATATTCCTTTTACCAATAATATAGAGATTAACCCAGTTGTTTTTTCTTTACTTATTAAAAGAGGATACATTCGCAACTAAACTTTTTGCTGAAAAAAAAACAAAATCCTTAACAAACCTTGCACGATGTAACTGGCCATCAACGCCGCAGTATTCTCATTGCAATGCAGACAGCCTTGCGCCAGGTCGCGCTTCACTTGCAGACAGAACAGGTACCGCGTGAACTCTTCTTCAAGACGTGCCGGGTCAGATGTATAAAACTTCACGCAGAACCGTAAGGTAGGCTCTAGCATTGATAGACCCAACTGTCGACACATCGGCTTCTCTACGTCCAGCCAGTACTGCGAATTTTATTGACATTTATTAATAGGAACATAGAAAAAATTATACCTACAAAAACATAAACTTAAAAGACATTCATAAACGCATAATAATCCTAATTTAGTTAAAATACTGCTAATATATGTTTTCTCTCTTTCATTTTGTAAGTAATGTGACGGAACAAAACACTTATTATATAACCTCTGTTAAATTGCTGTTTACTGGCTGGATCAAGAGTAGTCTATTTTTGTAAGATAGATTGTTGTTTTTTTTTTTTCATATTCTACATACTTAACACATTTCAACATTTAAAAAAGACCGTAAGAATAAATCGAAAATAACAACAAAACCGACACTGGATTTTGTATAAGTCATTTACTTTGAATTAGTTAATTGTTTCTTAATTATAGAGAACCGCTACTTGTGTTAAGGACAATAGTGCTTATTTTAATAACATGGCAGCGGCGGAGAATGACTTGCTATTTCAAAATTGATCTACACGAAGTATATGTAGTGGAAAATAATTTGCAGTTTCTGCTGCAATACGTACTTGAGTATTTAAATGCAACAAGTATATAACATTTGTAAGGTAACTTATATGTATATTTAATTATATGTTTGTACATTGTATGTTTATGTATGTATTGTATGTAATATGTCTTTTCTGTTAGTAGATATGTAGTACGCACTTAATTTGTTTTTTTTTTTTCTTTCTCATTTCTCAGCCTCAGGCTTGCTGGTAGAAACCTCTTTTAGAAATAAGCTTTGCCTTTGTACCTTGTTGTCAATTTAATTGTTTGTCTGTTTATGTTTCCTTGTGTGTACATAAATTATTAAATAAATAAATAAGTATCAAATACTATACCGAATAAAACCGAAAGTACGATAATGCTCAAATGCTCCTGCTATTTCAAAATATCTATAGATTAGGTGCAAAAAGTAAAGTTTACTATAAGTACTATATTTCTATTAATACGTCCATAAAGTCAGATTCAGGAAAACCCGAACCATCCTGTCATGAATAATTAAATGATATTTTTTTCAATAAGCTCATTGTTTTGAAAAAATTCAAGAACATTTTTTTTCAATATAGGGATCAAAAATAGCTTTTCGCTAATTCTGCAAGCAAAGGTTTCACTGAAGCTAACCGTTCATACAAATAAGCGCAAACGATAAACAAAAAACTAAACATACTCTGTTCAAGCGTAAAAGCTAAGTTGCCAATGCATTTTAAACCTTACACGTTTCGAATAGAGTCGAAATCTCCATACCAATGAGTTTTCGAACTAAGTGGCTTATGAAGGGTTTCAGGGCATATGCAGTACTCACCCTAGTGCCATTAGCGTCATGGTACTCTAGGCCGAAGTAATCAGCCTCGAGCAGGTGCAGCTGCCGGCAGACTTGGTCGAACAGCACTCGCCCGTGGGCTTTTGACTGCAACAAAATGAGCATACTTCAAAATAGGGTTCGTCGCATTGTTGGAAACAATCGGGAGTTTTTGTTTACTTTTGTTTGTACTGGATTTCACAGGTGGAAAGTTACAGCGGGGATCAATCTGGAGTACTATGGAAGAACTGGATATTCGGAAAATATGGGAGAAATGCACAATAATATTTGGTGGCAGACATTATGTTAAAGGCAGTCACTTAAGCAATAGGTTTGAACAGCACGTATTATTACGTGCTACGCGGTCTATATCAAAATCAGATCTTGCTTCAATATTCAGCCATACGACCAAAATTATCCACAATACTGTGATGGGAACTTTTATAGACAAGTAGTTTACAATATTCGACAAAAACTAGTTTAAAATTATATTATAGGTACTATAAAAGATGCCGAGTAAATTTTTGTATGTAATCAACGTTTTGATAGGACAACTAAATGGTATAATTTCATGAAGGTTATCTCTTACATCTTATAAAAAGGGAACATCCGTCTGTATATTCCATGTAATCTTTGGAAATTAAAATATCTATCGTTTGCACCAGTCTGCGGCAGTACATTTCTTGCGGCTGTAGGCCATTAATCATCACGATACAATACTGCGACCCGAGTATCGCGGTTTTTATCTAGATAAAATATTTGTTAAAAAACACAGCAGCAACTTAAAATCTGCACCTCAGCGGAAGACGGTTATATTTAAAATATGATTATTAAAAAAAAAATTATACAGGGTGTCCAAAAAAGTATTTTGGAGAAATAAACCGTAGATAGGGCTAGTCTTCCCCCATTCGACAACAAAAATCCGTTTTTTATTTGGACTTGAAGTTTTTCCATAAAACAATTCTAAACATTTCAAGGAAAGCGCGCAAGTGGATTATCATACTAAATATAATTTTCTGTTTCAAAATTGCTTTAAACTGTAATAGAGGCTTCATACTGAAATTCACTGTTTATAATACAAATTATCCTGTCGATTAAAATAACCTTTTTTAGAACTACATGTTTCCTTATCTTTCCTTTCTTCGTATAAAAAAAATGAAAATACAAAACTGTTCTAAAGATTATTTTCCTTACAAAAAGTCGCCTAATCTCCAAAAGAATTTCCGCAAAGCTCCACAATACAACATTAATCATTCGCAATTGTGTCCTACTCCGAGCCGGCGATACGCGAACAAACGCTCGATGATAGGAAACTTGCCAAAACTTTGCTTCGAACCCGGGAGGCACATTTCAACGAAGAGTCTGGTAAGAAAGTTTTAAAATACTCTCCGAAAGCAACCGAACTAAATACGGAGGTTTAGCGCCATAAATGCATGTCAATTCTGGCTGTAAATATAATCTATGACGATAGACAAAGAACTACTTAAAACGATATAAATCGTTTTTCTACCGAATAAACACGATATGACATGGACGGTTTCATTAACTTACCGAAGTGTATACTATTTTGAACTCAAGCGACAGATTTGACACAAGATAGTATAGTAATTCCTATCTGTACTGTTACTTTAACTTCTTGGTAAATTATTGAAACTGGTCCGTTTCAATAATTTACCATTTAGTCATTTAAGGCTTAAAACCAAATAAGAAAACGAATATTTCAATAACTCAAATTTCAAAAAAGGAAAATAAAAAACCTATGCATAGACAAAAAGCATTCAATTCAGTTATTATTAAATTCGCATCGACTTGAAATGGACTTATTAGTTTGACGACCAGCCATAAAGTACAATCGAGGCAATTTGCAATGAAACCACATAGTAAGTATTGCTACACTTACATACTGTGGAATTTAATCCGAAAGCTCTAGCTCATATACGTTTAGATTTCCCGAGAGATAACTTCGCTTGAGCAGATTTAAAGTTTTTCATTCATCGGACCAACTTCGTTATTGGATTTTTATGCATTAATACGAAAGCCACCGTATGATATTGGAATTTTAACTTATCGTAGAGTTTTCATAAGTTTAGGTAGGGTTCATAACATCTTTACTTATCTAACGAACATATGTATGATTTCTAAAGCTTTTAATATATTGAATGCGGTAAAGGTGCATGAAGTTTTCTCTATGTCATGCAGTTATCATTTCACATTGTATTTATATCTATATTTTTTTTTAACTTAGTGCCTATGTTGTTTGTATTGTATTTATGTTCTAAAATCAATAATTTTAATTTAATTTCATTACATTACATGAAATGCATGTTTCGAAAAATATAAAAAAGAGCAGAGATTTTTAACTGCTCTTTTTTAACTCATGAATTTACATTTGAATTAACTTTAATAAATTATTCTATTCTATCAAGTTTCATCCTTTTTTAAATCTGAAAATAATATTAACGGAATATTTCGTGAAATAAATAAATAAATTTTCCAACTTTAACTAATTTGAAAAAAAAATAATCCGCCTTTCCTTCTTTCCCCACGTGGCTCAAGGTCCCTTCGCCCCCGTCTCAGAAGCCAAGCGAGCTGCCCACTGGGGCATGCTGCGCACACGTCACTCAACCGTCACATAGGGGACGACAGCCGATATAAATACTACGCTTGACGCAAAACGAGAGATCGAAGAGGGTGCTGATCGATGCCTGTTTCAAGGCCTGCGATTTTAATAGTGATATAAAACTTACGATTAAATTGTTATCAAATGAACACCTGGTGTTATCCATTGTAATTTATTAGATAGAAAGCACAAAAAATAAGAAATGTTTCAGAAATTCCGATATTTAGAAACAGTCAGTCGTGGCCACGATAAGACACCGATAACAAATCCGGATAAAAGACCTTTTAGTTGATGTTATGAATCGTGAATACTAAAGAAAATAGTTGAAGAACTCGGGCATGTCCATCTGTGGCCAGTTTTTTGCCATATTACAGTAGAATTTGCAGTATATTCATCCCAGTCAATCAAATACGCTATCTAATATCGTTCTTAAGACTTAAATTTTCCCCTTTTTGGGTATGGTCGTGCCATCGTATCTCCAAAACCGAGTCGGTAGATAATTGGAAAATGCCAGCAATAAATTGTAATAATTCGATGTTATTTATTAATCCATTTTACATTTTTTTTAATGTCTTTATATTTCTAAATATCTACGAGGTTAAATATTTCAAGAAATAACAATATCGCTTCATTCCGAAAATACGATAAAATATGTTGAAATCTCGCTTTTAATTGGGTACTTGTCAAAAAGAGTTTACATTATTCACATAGAAAATAACGGTACTATGGTAGTAAGAAAACCCTCTGTTATTTCGTCTGAGTTTAGTAATAAAAATCTTATCCATTGTTATTTCAAAAAGAAAGTATTAAGTAGGAGCTACGGTTGGTTTTATCCATAATTTTCTTTAACTACCTTAACTCGCGTTTGACCTCATTCTAGCCTGATAGTAGCGCATCCTGCCACCACCACGCCAAGCTATGATCTGATTGTAAAATATCCGCACGAGCTTCGAGCCTAGCGGAGAACGAAAATCCCGATATATTTATACAGGCTGACTGTTGGGCCATTTTGAGATCAAACATGAAGAGAAAAATAAAATAAAAACTAATTATTTACTGAGTAAACTTAACCGAAAGTTAAAAAATTCATTACGCAACGCATGGTTACATAGGCGTAATACAATAGATACACAACGGGTGGTGGTGTGCGTGTGGCGGGAACACTGCTGTGTGCGTGTTGACTGAGGAAGCACATCGGGAAAAGTGTAGTAAAGTCTCTTTATTTATTTTTCGGGATATCTAGTGAAAAAAAAATTATGTATCTACTTTTATTACATAATTATGATCAGAATCGAGTACAGAGTGCTCTCCTTCAATATCTAAAATTTGTCACCAGTCACCCTGTATAAAACATAGGAACCTAGTATAACAAATTCTATGTAGTTTCATATGTTATTTGTTTGAATAAGTTTGTTCAAGATTATAACTTAGCAGACGATTTGGTAATCAGTCTTAAGCCTATTTTTCGCCTGTCTGCATAACTGAGGCCCTAACAGCTGTGCGCGCCAATTTATGCAAGATAGGTAAAAGTATATAGCGTGTGGCAAGAGATGGGACCACCAAACGTAGCTTGTAAATATAATAAATAATGTTATAAATATAACATTATAATAGGTAGGTACTGATAGCGTGGTCGCTAACTATGGGCCTTATCAACAAGCTTAAAGTCGCTCAGCAGGCAATGGAAAGGGCTATGCTCGGAGTTTCCCTGCGGGATCGAATCAGGAATGAGGAGATTCGCAGGCGAACTATAGTCACCGACATAGCCAGAAGGATTGCAAAGCTGAAGTGGCAATGGGCAGGGCACAAACTCGCAGAACAGATGGCCGTTGGGGCAGAAAAGTTCTCGAGTGGCGGCCACGTACTGGGAGACGCAGCGTGGGCAGGCCCCTCGCAAGATGGATCGACGACCTGGCCAAAGTCATAGTGAAAAACCTTGGGGAAGACCTATGTACAGCAGTGGACGTCTCCTGGCTGAATGATGGTGATGATGATAGCATAAGTTTTGAAATAATTTAAATACCTGTTTTCACCATACCGCTTTGAGACTCGGCAGTCAAAAATGTTATGATTTTGAGCTGTATTGAAGTACATTACATTACCTTCAAGATTTAGAGGACTACTAGTTATTCACAACTTTTCTTTTTGTTATGTCAGAGGGTAAAACTCAACTTTTTACTTTCGTAAGATACATTTTTTATTTGAAGATATTTTTGGCTACATCTCTAATACTACCGGAGCCTAATTGTTCAACACCGCTTCATTTTGCCGATAGAAATTTCCTTTTTTCAGAAGCCCCTGTCTGCTTATTATCGTCCTCTCTTTTTTAATTGTCTAATAAGTCTGGGATAAAGGGAAGGATCAGCCAGTCAAATAACAGGATAAGACTTCCCTAGCTTAAACAACGGGATCGGCAACGCGTCATTAATTCGACCATCTCTGTTTAATTATTTCCGTGAGCCTTGATGCCACTTACAAAAGGCTCTAGTACTTAGTTAATGTAATTTATTAAAAAAAAAAACAATGGACATATTCTGAATTTAAAAGAATTAACCAACAGATATAATTATAATACCTCCAAATTTGTCAAACGTGACATCAGATGGTTTTATAGCCTCTGGTGTTCTGCCTACCCCATTAGGGATACAGGCGTGAAGTTATGTATGTATGTATGTAACCAACAGATAGGACTAAAATACTTTCATCACCCAATCGGTACCACAAAGAAAAATAGCGCTGCACAGAAATCTAACTGACGAAAACAAATTTCATACGTTATTTCATTAATGTGGTGTGAATTATGACATATTTTAACCCAGTGAAACTCACTTAGCATTCTGTGTAATTACCGCAAAAGCTTTAAAAGGTTTTACTTTTAACAAATTAGGGCAACCCTGGTTTATTTTTATTCCCGGCTATTTGCGGGCCGTGCCGTAAGCCTTTTAGGTGACGTCAAAACTGCCAGCCGCTCAATGAATGCTGACCTTATTACGTAATTAATTAGAGCTATAATGGCGGAGGAATATTCATTAGGCTTGGACTTCTTAAGATTTCAATCTTGTGTTGTTGTTATATTGAAATAGCCTATCGAAATTTGTAAGATATAATTTTGTATTACCATACACTTATAGGCACGTGTATTTGCCAACTCATCAAAATTATTATTTTAAGTATGCTAAATGAAAAATGTGGCCAATGGACTTAGTAATTTTGATACCAATTATAGCAGTTACAAGGTAGCGTTGTACTTTTGTCCCTGTAGGGTTAACTCAGAAAATCCTTCCATCCTTCGATAAGCGTGACGTTAGATATATAGGAACAGTATAAAATACACAACCAAATATCACTGGTAGCTCCAACGATCGTGCCTACTCGCGTTTAATATTCACCAAACAAACAATCGGCACGAAGTAACTCATTTAAATCCTCAAAACGATACACTTCAAAAGAGAACAAACCGTTCAATTTGGGCAATAAATCCGGAAAGTAAAGCCTACTTGATGAAGACTGGCACCACGCCAGCTGCACCACTTCGTTGCTACACATACCCAACGGCAGCCATTTTGGATGTCACTGCCATTTAAAGAGGACGCGCGTATGAAAGTCTACACTAATTACTTAATTAAGTTTTCTTTTTTTGAAACCGAGTTAGTGAAACAGGAGACATTTTAATACGGGCATAATTGTGCGTCCGAACTGACTTTGCAGTTGAGCCATGGATACAAATGACCCCTAGAAAGAAGTCATCACAGTGGCTTGGTCCGTCGGTACTTATTACCTTCGAGGGATAAAAATCGTCCTTTTCCACTCCCTATAAAAACCAAGAGAGAAAAATTTAGAAATGAAGGATATGTCTTATCTGTAAAAAAAATTTCATAAAAAATCGGAATTTAAATCTCTGCGTTCATGATATTATGATGCTGGCAAAATAAGTGAGAAAAGCGTTCTAAAAGTTTTTAAGAATTATAAAAAGATGCAAAGATCTTGATTCGTTTACCTTGAATTAAAGTTTCTATTTTATCTTTAAGCCATTAACTATTCGACAAAAATAACTATGCGAAAAAATCAAGGTTAAATTGAACTTTGAACTTATAATGGAAGTAACTCCGTCACAAGTAAATTGCGTCACCTGCACCTACGTTATTTCAAAGTACTTAGTTACGTGACTTTGAAAAAGCCCTTCTTTGTTTGAGTCCTACGGGTAAGTAAATAATGTGAACACAGGCTGGGGTACCGAGTTTAATGACTTCTTACGACGACAATCGGGACTCGTGTCAGTTTTCAAATTAACAGAAAGCCTGGATCTCTTAATTGTAGATACGAGTATGTCAAGTGTAAATTTTACAGATCATCAAATCAGTTTTTTTTTTCAAAACGCTTCTGGGTTAGCTGATGCTAACTGATCATCACCAAGAATGATCCCCTGCAACATCAGGAGAACTGTCGGTGTCATGCCGACTGATAATGGGATACCAGATGATAAGTCAGTTTTAAAATCAATGCCCGCCCATCATGCGTGCTATTCGGAAGGCAGTAAAGCTGTTTGGTGGTACCTACGCAAATGGATAGGAACGCATCACAAGCTCAGCAAAATATTGAATATAAATTTAACCTACAACCATACTTCTCAATCTATTCAATAAATCAGTTTTCTATCAATTTCAATTTGTGAAAATCGTCTATAAATATTAGAATGTAACCTCTCATAAGTATTTTTCATATATTTTATAAATTATTTTTATCCTTTTGACGTTGAGGTCAAAGATAAACATGAGTTAAGAGAGGAATTTGTTCCCGCTCGTAATTGAAAGCTTTTCGTTCATAAATGTTCCACACCTAATTTAAAGAGCTTCGCTCCGCAAAAGTGTGTGGGATTCGCATTCAGAATCCCCTGTATAGAAAAACCACAAAAAAATTTGGAAATTTAAATCCCCTTCCTCCCCATTCCACATTGGGAAGCGGGAGGCTGATACCCGAGAAATGAATCGATTAGGGAAAAGGTTCTTTTGTTTGTATAAAAACATTACACATAGATTTATAATGTGTGTAGAGTTCGCGAATATTTTCTATGGCTGGTTCAAACTAGAACTTTATAGATATTGAATATTCTATCTTTTGAATATTCTTTATTATTACAATAACGTGATGGTAAGATTTCATTGATATTGCTCCCGGAAGACTTTACACTGGAGAGTGATGGGTGTTATACAAAATATATTTCAAATATTAATCTGTAAGACGATGGCAACGGTTGTTTGTTAAATACTACCAAAAAAGGATGGATCCTACTACATCCAAAAGTAGGTACAACTAATACTTTTGCAGAGATATTATACCTATAGTTGATCAAAACTCATAAAGCACGAACGTAAACTTCAATGAAAGTGTCGAAGTGTCAAAGAAAATGAATTAGTAGCCCGCAGAGACAAATTACCCACGCCACTTCTGGTGTCCTCAATGAAAGTCTCTTTTGGAAGTTTCCTAAGATTATTTCGGAGCAGCTTCTAATTAAAATAATGTAGGCCGTGTCGGAACTAAGGGCGGCTATGTCCTTATAGGCTTGTTTAAGACGTAATGAAGTAGACAGACGCACAGCCCAATTATGTTAGGTATTCTTAATAATATCGAATGAATTTTGGTACATTCATCTGAAAGTATAAAAGTAGGAATAGGCTACAATTGGATAAATAGCAATGTATGATAATGATACTTTTTTTTCACAATCTCATCCCAAAAATCTTAAATAGCATTTATAATCTGCAGAACACAGCTACCAAATTAATAAACCTAAGTGGCGTTGATATTTCCAACGAAATAATCGCTGCTTCTCGCAAACAACACAACAGCTAATTATTAAAACGGCGCTTAACTCATAATGGGTGTATAACAAAGGAGGATATTGTTTCCGCCCCGATGTCCGTTACACAAGTTAGATAATAGGGAGATAAGGCGGCTGTGGCTGCGGCGCGGCGTCCTACATTCCAAGTTACGATCGCGACTCCTCAGGAGATAGAACGAGCTTTCTCGTGCGAGGAGATAAAGCTTTTGTAAACAGTGACAAATAGGTTGGGCAATTATTTGTGTTTGAGTTTACAGGCGCTTTTCCACGCCTGAATATTAGCGGCAGCAGTTAATTATTTGGAACTTTGGATCTACTTCTTGTATAGCGATCATCTAGCGCTATAACCTCACGAAGGAAGGCACATGTGTTGACAAACACTATTAGCAGTAAATTGAAACTTTCGATCGAGAACGAAGGGCATAATCTTGCATAGACTTGCCGCATCAATGTTGATTCATGAAAAAACTATTTGTTTTCCAGCAAATGTAAATCTCGATCTCACGAGAATATGAGGATAAAAATCTTTTGAGTGCGGAAGCTCAGCTACTTACACGAAGTTATATAATTTCAGCGTTAAAGTGTACCAAGTATCCATCAATCCTCACAAACTTTTACGTTAACAATATACCTAGCAAGCATCGTTTGTCAGCAAAATAGGACCATCAAAGCCGGAAAATAAAGTTTGACCTATATTTCACGAAAAATTAAAATCGCGACGAGCAGGGCGGAACAGGTGTGAAGAGCGGCAGACAAGAGCGAATCAAACAAACCAGATAAAGGTATCAAAGGGCCTTTGGGAATCGAGCTATTGAATATCCACTTCAGTGTCACCAAGAAAGGTTTTTCCAGTAAAAACCTTAAGCTAAACTAAATTTTTATTTATTTTATAGTGCTTATGACAGAATCTATCATTTTAGAAATTCGATTTGCCTAGAAATGGAAAGAAAACAATCAAGAAAAATCCTATCATGTTTACGCGACAGCACTCCAATCTCTACATTTTATATATTTACACCTGTCTGAGTGTTCGGTGTATCTTCGTAAATATTAAGCAGATTTTGATCAGTCTAGGAGTACTTCTAGAACTTTCCGAGGTGTTATGACGCTTTGCCGACGAAGTCTAAGAAAATATCGGTATGAATAGACTGTTTTCGCATTCGCTGCCTCAGTCGTTTAATGTAAGAGTAATGAATCAGAAGCTAAGGCTCATCTACAGGGAAAATTTGTACTTAGTTCGTGAATTTTTGTTATCACTTATGGAAGCCTTAAAATATGCAAAAGTAATTGATAAGATATACCTGATGAAAGTCGTTCTTTCAAATAACGTCGTCTATGATTACAATAAGGGGAATTCGTCGATTCATACCAAGCTATGACCAGTGGTATGAATGGGCGAATAGCATTTCTGAATGGGCCGAATCGAACCACTGTCAAAAATAAAAAAAATCGCTTCGTATATTTACGATACTAAAAATAATCACTCAAAACAAGAGCTTGCATGTTTTTTAAAAGCTTATCAATAATTGTATCATCAAAAACCTTGATGATATTTCAAGAACAAATCGATAGAAGAGAATTATATTGAAGTAACATTTCTAAGCTCGTCTTAACATCGCAGCTTTACATCTGCATTTTCATCCCGCTTATGGTTGTTAAATTGTCCGTTTATATCCGCGTGCGATTTAACCCGCTTTACTTTTGATCCCGCTCGATTTAGATACTTATACATATAGGTACTACAAAATATAGAATATTACTAGCGAACCAACGAGGAAACACTCTATTATATTTATCAAGACTTCTAGTTTAACCAGCAACCAGAGCCATCTTTTGCTGTTATACATTATCACGACTTTTTTATACAAAATAAGCCTTAGTCTTCATCAGGCGAAGTGGTGAACAAAAAGGGTTATTTGGACTTTAATTTAGCTTTCCCTTGTAAATTATAGGGATGTTCTTTTAATACAATGAATATAATGGGCCCGATGCAACATTGAATTCTCTTATTTTAAGTATTTCTTAATGAAAGAGAAAATATAGTTTTTGTATGAGGATGTCACGTTTCACGTCGTAAAATTTGACACTGGAGAGACATACGAGGGTGGATTGAAAAGTTCGCGGCCTAGTCAAGAAAACAGAATAAAGTACATACAAAAATATTTTTATTTTTCGACGTAATCTCCATTTAGCTCTATGCACTTCTTCCATCTGCTTTCCAGAGCTTCCATACCTGTTTTAAAAAAAGATTCCTCAAGGTCTTCAAAATACAGGTTAACAGCGGCTTCGACCTCTTCATTCGTTAAAAATTTCTGCCCACCGAGGTGTTTTTTCAGGTTTGGAAACAGAGGAAAGTCCGAAGGTGCCAAATCAGGAGAATAAGCTGGATGTGGCAACAATTTGAAACCACAATCACGAATTTGGGCCATAGACTCGACAGACGTGTGGACTCGGGCGTTGTCCTGGTGAAACAACACTTTCTTTCTCAGTAATCCTGGGCGTTTCTGTTTAATTTCTTCACGTAAACGGCGCAGAAGGGTGCTATAGTACGCAGAGTTTATTGTTTCGCCTTTTGGAAAGTAGTCCACCATAATGACACCCTTAGCATCCCAAAAAACCGATGCCATCACCTTGCCAGCCGACAGAATTGCCTTTGCTTTTTTCGGAGTTGGTTCACCTGATTTTTTCCATTGTTTCAAATCAAATCAAATCAAATCATTTTTATTGCTATATAGTGGTATACAAATAGGTCTTACATGTAATAAATAGTTCTACACTACACTGTATAACAGCATGCAATATGTTTTTTAAGTAATGTAATACAATTAGAATAGAGAAAAAGATTTTAAAAATTAAAGGAATTGAACACAGTAAAATGTCAATAATTTCAACAATTAGCACTTAATAATAACATAATAAATTCAATCTTAATTGCATGTCAATATTATAAATTTGATGTCACACCTATACCTATATTATAAATTCACAATTAGCACATAATAAAATTGTACAATAAATTTAGAGTTTCATTACATGTTAATATTACCTTTATTATAAATTCAATGTCACATTGCTATATTCAAATTAAAAATGATAATGATAGGCAAAATAAGCATGTCATTATAGTTAGGTCCATATATTTTGTTATTCAAAAATTCATTTACTGAGTAGTATGATTTTTCTAGGAGCCAATTTCGTAGTGTGAATTTAAATTTGTTTAAAGGCAAGCATTTCATATCGGCCGGTAAATGATTATATAGTCTAACTGACATAGCAAAACAATTTCTTTTACATATTTCTGTTTTGATGTTTGGTAGTCGAATTTTGTCGGGAAATCTAGTATTAAAGTTACAATATTGTTTATTCGTTGTGAATAGTTCTGGATTAGCTTTAACAAAAATACAGGTTTCTAATATATAGATACAAGGGAGGGTCAGTAGTTTAAGTGATTTAAATATGGGCCTACAGGTGGTCCAAGAACTGACATCAGCAATGCTTCTTATACATTGCTTTTGTGCAATAAATGCTCTATTTAGTTTAACCGAGTTACCCCAAAGAAGAATACCATACCTTAATATTGATGCAACATAACCGTGATAAGCTTTAAGAGCAGTTTCTCTATCAGTCATTTTTGTTAGTCTCCATAAGCAAATCTCTATTGATTTTAGTGCATTTTGGATTGTTGTTTTGATTCTGGGGTATAGTGGTGAACCCAGGTTTCATCCAAACGCAATCTGAAATCAAAAAAGCAATCTGGGGACCCACCTAGCCGAAACCTTAGAAAAGCCGAGTTCATGGACAATGATGTTTTGCGTTCGTTCATATGAGATGCCTATAGTGTCTGCAATTTCTCTGATAGTCAATCTACGGTCTTTCAACATGAGATCACACACTTTATTGATGTTTTCTTCGGTCGTAGACGTCATTGGCCTGCCGGAGCGAGGGTCATCTTCGATGTTCTCTCGTCCACGTTTAAATTCTGCAACCCATTTTTTCACAGTGGTATAAGACGGGGCAGATTCCCCTTATGTTGTTTGCATGTCATCATGGATCTCCTTTGGTGTTAATCTTTTTTTAAACAAATATTTAATAACAGCACGTTGTTCAAATTTCTCCATTAGTGAAAATTTGTTCTACACACGTATTTATATTGTTCGTAAAATTTTATTTAAACAAGATATCAAATTGAAAATTCGCGGGCTGACAATTGAATAATGACAGTTCAAAATGACGGCAGAAAAAATAACAAAAGTTTTTTTTTTTAATGGCCAGGCCGCGAACTTTTCAACCAATGTAGTACAATAGATAAAAATAAGAAAATGGAATGTCGAATCCGGTCCATTATCTTATTATAACGACTTTACTCCGGTAAATAATGATCATTCATTGAAATCATTACCTATATTTCGTATCACAATATAAGCACCGGCAGACCTAGCTCTTCTATTTCTATTTAGCACTATCTGTACACTGTCACTATGCCAAATTTCATGCAAATCCGTTGAGTTATTCTGCCGTGATTGAGGAACAAACATCCATACATTCTTACATCCATCCCCCAAACATTCACGTTTATAATATTAGTAAGATAAGATTGTTAGGGATTTGATGTTTGAATCAGAGCTCGACCGTCGCGACCCTGGCTTTCTCGGCATGCATGCGATGGACGAAGGAGTGAATGAATTGCATCATAGGCTCGTAAGATAATACTCAATAGCATGTCGGTAAGTCACGCTACATCGAATCGTACAATTGAATCTATTGTCTAGGTGGTTACGCAATTTCGCGTGGACAGTAAAGAAAAATAGAAACACACGCCTATTGTAAGAACATTGATAAAAGCAAACTCCTTTAGCGTAGTATTTGAGAATATTTTCAGAAATTACTTAATTCTTTGTATCTTGTTTGTTTTTTTTAATTTATTTTTTATTCTTTTCCTTAAATTTTTTACTTTAAAACAGAAGCTAAGTTAAAGAGATATTTTTAAATATGAAAAGTACTTATTCATTTCGATGTTTGGTACTTGTTCGCGCCAGTAAGGCGCTTTTAGTTCGTAGTTAAGGCTACCCGCATTTTTCTATTTATTTGACCATTAGATGTCATTCGCCGCATACATTTTATACTTCAGTACATCGTCATACAGCGTCACGAACGGTTCGCGTCTCATGGTGGCTTCTCACTGCGCGTGTTAGCCCGCGCCGCGCCGCGCCGCGCCCCGCGCAGTATGAAAAGCGTAGTAGCACGCGCAGGGAGAAGCCACCTTAGCCCGCGCCGCGCCGCGCCCCGCGCAGTGTGAAGAGCTAGGGGAGGCGCGGCGCAGCGCGTTTGAAGCTACCGACTTTTTGCGGATAGGGCGCGCCGCGACGCGCCTAGCTCTTCACACTGCGCGAGGCGCGGCGCGGCGCGGCGCGGCGCGGGCTAAGGTGGCCTCTCCCTGCACGTGCTACTACGCTTTTCATACTGCGCGGGGCGCGGCGCGGCGCGGCGCGGGCTAACACGCGCAGTGAGAAGCCACCATCACGTGCCCAACACGCGCCTGAAGGCTGTGTACTCATCATATAGATAGGGTGCTCCTTGATGCCCCTTGACCGCGCCGCCAGTGGATGCTTCTCTCGCATGAGAACCCACAAACAAACCGCAAGTATTGGACTAAACTGCTTACGTTGTGAAGTGACGTCATATTACCCGGGCCCGGAAGAAAGAAGCAATAGAAGAAGCAGACGTACCGCTCCAGGGTTCGTGTATGGGTGAGCGTTGCCGCTCTTTGCGCTGTAAGTCTAGGATAGTCCAATTCTCTCTTTTTATTAATAGATATTAGATGCTCCCTAACCGCATTATACTCTCAACCGCATCCAAAGAGGGTGTGTATCCCTAGCGATCCGAGGGTGGTTATTTGCCTCCATACGAAGCAGTGGCTGCCACATACCCCATTCTGGTCCTTTCGAGCCTGATTTATACCCAATTTAGTCCTTTTGAGACCGATTGATCTCCCAATCTGGTCTTTTCAACCTAGATTTCTCTCTTTATAACCTTAGGTATTAGGTATCGGTTCCAAGCAACCGCCCTAACCTGGCCAACTGCGCCTTCCGCCATATTTCTATAATCGCTTTCTTACGCTAATATAGAAAATTAATACACCTAATTCCCTTATTATAATCAAATACAGACCACTGATCATAATTTGTACCTTCCTAAAGCAAACTTTAATTTCGCAAAACCTATTGAGTTATACACTACTTCATAAGTTGTTTTTTCAACTATTACTTTACCGCTCATTCCATTTTATTCTCTTTGTTACGTTACGGAGTGTAAAAACTTGTTTTAAGCATACTTTTATAATTTCTTACAATAATATTTACATGTAGGTAGTTTCAAAACTCTCGCGAAATTGTTCTCGAACATTCCATTTGACATAGAATAGTACAGCGCTATTACGTCATACTGCGTTAACTAAATCTAAGTAATTTCTAATCTTTTAACATATTCTTTTAACTTAATGACGTCTAAGAGTGCAACTGTTTCTAAGGGCGTTGACAAAATGTCGTTAACACTAAAAAAGTTAACTCGAAAACGCGATGAAATATTCTCACGGTTACAAATAACCTATAACTATTCCAAAGACGCTTTACACGATGAATCTTCTTGCGAGTTATTTATGTGTAACATGATTTCCTTAGACGATTTACGTTCTGAATTTAGTAACATAATCGAAAATATTAATGATCTTGAACAAGAAATAAATCCTTCGTATGAACCTAGTTTTCAAAGCTGGTCGGCATTCGAAGACTTATACTGTCGTTGTAGACACACCGCTAATAAATTATCTAATAAAACTACAGTTTCTGTACCGCAACAGCCTTATTCTAAAAAGGCCGTCATCAATTTGCCTAAACTAGATTTGGTTAGTTTCTCCGGTGAACCTACTACATGGCCTACGTTTTATGAAACCTTTAAAAATACGATTCACGATAATCCTGATATAACCGACAATGAAAGAGTGCAATATTTGTTAGGTAAATTGTCAGGTCGTGCCCTGTCCATCTGTAGCGGTATAACACCTAACGCCGATAACTACCAATTAATATGGCAGACGCTCGTAGATAAGTACAACGACAAACGTAGTTTAGCAGCAGCATACCTTGAACAAATGTTCGAGTTTAAACCATTTAATACCGCACACTCTAATAATATTGACTTATTCCTAGATAAGTTCTGCGCCGCAGTCTCGTGCTTACAATCTCTCAAACTTAGTAATCTATCAGATTTTATGCTGCTACATATCGCTCTTAATAAAATTGATTCAGAAACCGCCCGCTGCTTCGAAATGCAAAATAGAGATTCATCCATACCTACCTACAATGATTTAATAACTTTCCTTCGTACACAAACTAAAATACTTGACCGTACTGCGTCACATTCTAATTACTCTCATAGTAAAAATCGTGCACCGACCTTAGCTCGTCAAACCAATAATAATTATTCCCGATCCGTAACTAAGCCTATGCATTCCTTTGTAACTGCTTCTCACTCGCACTCGCAGAGTTGCTTATTATGTAAGCAACCTAATCATTATCAATTGTTTAAATGTCCAAAGTTTATGGACCTATCTATCGATAAACGCCTTGAATTAGTTAAATCTTATAAAGCATGTACCAATTGTTTAAGTTACAGTCATCATTTAACTTCATGTAAGTCGCTGTTTAACTGTCGATACTGTAATTACAAGCATCACTCACTGCTATGCCGCAAGCAAGTATCGAACCGTGCGCCTGCGCCTGCAACCACTGCGCCGACGGACGGGGCAGTCCGCGCGCGACCGCGATGACTCACGCGCTTGTCTCGATGACGCCGCGAGGACTCAGCCGTCCGCACAAAATAATGTTGCGTTATGTAATAACTTAGATTCCTTTGTTTCACGCGCGTCGACTTGTTTACTTGGTACGATCGAACTTTTAGTTTATGACACGTCTGGTACATCGCATAATATTCGTGCCCTGCTAGATTCGGGATCACAAAATCATTTTATAACCGCAAATGCTTGTTCAAAACTTAAACTTAATTATAATAAAATTTCCCGCGCTTTTGTTAAGGGTATAGGTTCATCGCCAAACCCAATAAAAGGCAAAACTTCGTTTATAATTAACTCGCTTAATAATAATAGTGTCTCTTTTCCGCTCGAGGCTTTTATCATAGACCGCATTACTGATAGTTTACCAAATATTAATATTGACATGTCAGCACTTTCTTACTTACAAAATATAACGCTAGCTGACAATAAGTTTTATAAACCTGGAGATATTGATCTTCTTATAGGTGCCCCACTATTTACTGAAATTTTGCTTTCTGGTCGCATTACTGGACCTCCCGGGACCCCGACGGGTCTGGAGACGGTGTTTGGCTATGTTTTAATAGGCAATGCGCCAGCCGCTAATTGTTTAACCGTAAATAATATTTCTTTATGTGCCTTTGCTGAACCCGCGCCGCAAATAGATAGTATTCTACATAAGTTTTGGCAATTAGAGGAGGTTTCTTGCGAGCCTGCCTTAAGCCCGTCCGCTCGCGAATGCGAACAAATATTTATCGATTCCGTGTCGAGAGACTCGACCGGCCGCTACACGGTTGCTTTGCCGTTTTCTCATGATACTGAACTTCTAGGTAGTTCATATCAAACCGCTAAACGACGTTATGCGTCGCTCGAACGTAAGTTTGTAACCGCTCCCGAATTACGCGCTCAATATAACGCTATAATTCAAGAATATATTTCCAAGGATTTTATTTCGCCGCTCGCTTTCGATGATCGCTCTGGTTATTATATTCCACACCATGCCGTGGTGCGTAACGACAAAGTTTCCACCAAGGTACGGATGGTAATGGATGCAAGTTGTAAAACAGATACGGGTTACTCTCTTAATGATATATTACATACCGGACCTAATTTACAAAACGACTTATTTTCAATTTTACTTAACTTTCGTTTATATAAAATCGCTTTTACCTCAGATGTTAAACAGATGTTTTTAAGTATTTGTGTGAAAGAAGATCACCGCAAGTTTCAAAAATTCTTATTTCGATTCGATTCAACATCGCCGCTAGTTAGTTACCAGTTTAACCGCGTGTGCTTCGGTCTCCGCAGCAGCCCGTACCTCGCGATGCGCGTGCTGCGCGAGCTGTGCGCGGACGCGGGCTCGGCCGCCGCTGCCTCCGCTGGCGCTGACCGCGTCTCTGTGCGCCCGAGCGCCGCAGATGTCATACTCCGCCATTGTTACATGGATGATATCTGTTATTCTACTTCCACTATTGAAGATGCCATTCTTTTAAAAGATCATCTGCTAGGGTTGTTCTCAGCTGGAGGTTTCGAGTTGGTTAAGTGGTCCAGCAACTCGACTGACCTACTTGAGTCCTTACCCGCGTCCCATCGATACTCGTCGAATGTAAATTTCGAAGAAAACGCAAATCAGAGTTTGAAGGTGCTTGGACTCCAGTGGTCTCCTATATCTGACGAATTTTATTTTACCGTTTCACTCGAAAACCGTCCATGCACTAAACGTAACATTTTGTCTGTAATCGCTCGTCAATTTGATGTACTCGGATTGATCGCGCCCGTTATATTATACGCTAAATTAATTTTACAAACTCTTTGTATATTAAAGTTGAACTGGGATGACACCCCGCCTTGTAACGTTATTCATATTTGGAAACAGTACATACACGAATTACCTTTAGTTCAAAATTTACGAATACCACGTCATTTAAATGTTTTTAAAAATTCTAAACTTTCTATAGTAGCCTTCGCGGACGCTAGCGAAAGGGCCTACGGTTGCGTCGTGTATTTACGTTTAATTAATAATTTTACGTCACCGCCAGTTATTAGCTTAGTGTGTGCTAAGTCTAAAGTCGCTCCGCTTCATACTATTTCTGTAGCTCGGCTCGAGTTGTGCGCCGTGTTACTTATGTCTAAATTAGTTAACCGCGTTATTAATAATTATAAAACACGTCATAATATAGATAATATATATTGTTTTACCGATTCCATGATCGCACTTCATTGGGTGCACTCATCACCGCACAAATATAAATGTTTTATAGCAACCCGTATCACTCTTCCTGCATCATGCTTTTATCATGTGTCAGGTAAAGACAACGCCAGCGACTGTTTGTCTCGGGGATTGACTCCCGCGCAAATAATAGATCATCCGCTTTGGTTTAATGGCCCTGATTGGTTAACTCAAGAGGTGTCTCGGTGGTCTATCACCGCTATAGATTCATCACGTTTAGATGAAAATTTACTCGAAACTAAACCTGTGGTTTCGTTTCCCGCTATAAAAAACGATGTCAATATTCATCCTCTTATTTTATTATCGCGCCGCTTTTCTTCGTGGATGAAATTGCTTCGTTCTATTGTTTATATATATAGATTTTTACGAATCTTACCGCCTTCAAATACTATCACCGCTACTGATATTAATAAAGCAGAATTATATTTAATTAAATCGATTCAAACGCTTTACTTTTCTGAAGATATTCAGAAGGTTAAATCGAACAAACGTTGTTCGTCCGCTTTAAATAAACTTTCGCCCTTCCTCGACTCGTCGGGCCTGCTCCGCGTGGGCGGCCGCCTGCGCCGCGCCAACCTCGCGTACGAGCAGCAGCACCCCGCGCTGCTGCCTCGCTGCGACCACAGCGTAGAATTAATTATTAAACACTATCACCGCGTGAACTGTCATACTGGACCAATCGCATTAATGTCAATACTTCGTCAAAGATTTTGGATTTTATCATGTAGAAATATAGTACGCCGTATCATACATCATTGTAATTATTGCTTCAAAATTAAACCCAAACAAACGTTCCCGCCAATGGCTGACCTGCCCGCCTGTAGAGTAAATGAAACTAAAGCTTTTATACACACAGCGGTAGATTATGCAGGGCCTATAAATATTATAACTTATAGAAAACGAGGTGTACGATCCATAAAATCATATTTATGTATATTCGTTTGCTTAGTTACTCGCGCAGTTCACGTAGAGCTAGTAACGGATTTAAGTTCCAATTCTTTTCTCTCCGCTTTTAAACGTTTTTTATCGCGCAGAGGTGCCGTTTCTTGCATGTACTCTGATAACGCAGCTAATTTCATAGGAGCTAAAAATTCAATTTCTGAATTATATACTTTCCTCGAAACAGAAGATTTTAAACTCAATTTTTCAAATGAACTAGCATCGCACCGCATATCTTGGAAATTTAACCCGCCGCGTAGTCCACATTTTGGGGGTCACTACGAGATTTATGTGAAAGCTTTTAAAACCCATCTTTATAGGATAATAGGTTCTCAGCTACTTACGTACGAAGAGCTACTCACAGTTCTTACCCAAATTGAATGCGTAATTAACTCGCGTCCGCTCACGTTACTCGGAGAAGATCCGTCGGAACCTAGCGCTCTAACTCCGGCGCACTTCCTTATGTCAACGCCTTTGAAACACTTGCCCGCTTGTAACGTCACTGATGAACCTTCTCAATTATTGCGCCGCTATACTTTGCTAGATCAAATGGTTCAATCGTTTTCTAAACGCTGGAAACAGGAGTACTTACATCTCCTGCAAACAAGAGAGAAATGGAATGCGCCTTCCAACCCCGTGAAGGAAGGTACTGTCGTCATCATTATGACAGATAACGTTGCGCCACTTCATTGGCCACTTGGTGTGGTGATCGCCACCTACCCCGGTAATGATGGGGTTGTTAGAGTTGCGTCAGTAAAGACGGCAACAGGCGTGTATCGACGACCTGTCGTCCGTCTCTGCCCTCTACCTTCCCAATAACCGCCCGCTTCATGCCACCCCGGCTTTTCCCTATACTTATTTAGTTTAGTTTAGTTTCTTTTGTCTCTTAAAACCAGATGGTTTTAAGGCCGGGGGCATGTTCGCGCCAGTAAGGCGCTTTTAGTTCGTAGTTAAGGCTACCCGCATTTTTCTATTTATTTGACCATTAGATGTCATTCGCCGCATACATTTTATACTTCAGTACATCGTCATACAGCGTCACGAACGGTTCGCGTCTCACGTGCCCAACACGCGCCTGAAGGCTGTGTACTCATCATATAGATAGGGTGCTCCTTGATGCCCCTTGACCGCGCCGCCAGTGGATGCTTCTCTCGCATGAGAACCCACAAACAAACCGCAAGTATTGGACTAAACTGCTTACGTTGTGAAGTGACGTCATATTACCCGGGCCCGGAAGAAAGAAGCAATAGAAGAAGCAGACGTACCGCTCCAGGGTTCGTGTATGGGTGAGCGTTGCCGCTCTTTGCGCTGTAAGTCTAGGATAGTCCAATTCTCTCTTTTTATTAATAGATATTAGATGCTCCCTAACCGCATTATACTCTCAACCGCATCCAAAGAGGGTGTGTATCCCTAGCGATCCGAGGGTGGTTATTTGCCTCCATACGAAGCAGTGGCTGCCACAGTACTTATGACTTAAATGTATCCAGGATGGAACATAACTTTCAGTTTTAATCTATCTATTTTCAAATCCAAAGTTAATGTTAATGCTGGGCTTCTGATCAAAGCTAGTCCATCTACAGGGTGACTTAAAAATACTAACCCAGAAGGACTTGAGAGGAATTGGGAGGTTAGTTTGAGATCTAGCAGACAAAGTCTATATATAGCCACTATAAAAATACAAGTTAAACAGAATACAAAACCACGTTTCATTAAAAAAAATTTTAGAAGTTTTCATATCAAAAACACAATTTTTTACTTTGACCATAATTACTAGTTGTGACCTATCTCAGTCCAGATTTATAATTCCGAGACACCCTGTATAATTGATACAACAGGAAACCATAATTTCTGCTAACACCGACCTCGCCCTACACGATCCGCACGTAGCCATAAAGAAACGTTTGAAGTGAATATAACCATACATATGTTTACAATGTAAATAAACAATGTGATTCAAAAATGGAACTGCTCTATGTTATCTAAGGAGGGGTCGTCCACCGGATCTCCAGCGATTGAGATTTATGAATGCGTCGGCGAGCGAGTACGACGATATCTTTGTTCAGCGTTTCTTGTAAGGTGTCTGAATAAAAAGACCTAAAAACGAAACACTAGCTAGAAACAACAACTCCTGAAAGCTGTGACAGTAAGTGAAAACAAACACCTCGGTAAGCGAACGAAAAGACTTGTTCTGTAAGCTCTTAAAGTGGGAACAAGTTACTTGGAATTGCCGCCAAGCGCTGTATACAATTATAGGAATGGAAAATTGAAAATCGTTGCGGTTTAAAAATGATGAACCTCCATTGTGTCGCGGATTGCCCGACCGGCATCGACCGGAAGTGCGCCGGTTTTGATTTTCTAAACGTGAACTAGAACATGTGGTTTTTTTGGATTGTTCATAAGCTCATGTTTATTTTAGTTAACATAGCATACATACCTTTAGGTATCCCTTATGGGATAGGCAGAACACGCTTTAAAACCAAAACGTTTGAGAAATTTGGAGGTAGTTACGTATTATAATTATGTAGAGAGACTATTGCATTCTAAGATTGCAGTGACCTGTGACAGAGGGTCAGCCTATCGCCCACAAAAACGCCAATAAAACCGCTGTCCCTTAACTGACTTTAACAGTAACTATGCCCAGGAAGAGCTGGTTCATTCTATGTTTTCCTTTTGCTCTTTTAGTGCTTTTAATAAATATATATTTATTAAGAAAATATATAATTATTAAACTTCTTGACAGATCTGCATTCAATTTCAATTTCGGTGTGTATACAAGGAGATTGAAATTGAATGCAGATCTGTCAAGAAGTTTGCGTGTGTCAATAAGAAACGACTGTTTTCTAGATATTAAGCCACAATGTCATCTAAATCAGATTTTTTGCCATAGGTATATTTCGTAATTCTCAGAGGCAACTCGAAAAAAGATACTAAAGTCCGACTTAGGAGCAATACACTCTTAAGAGCGGTAAATTTTCATTAGAAATCCTTGAAAAGATTAAACTTAAGCGCTCGATCGCTGTCCTAAAATACTGTAAAAAACCACACCTTAAAATAGTCACAATTTCCCGATATCTAGAAATCGATTTTTCCCAAAACGTGAAAGTAATTTTGCACTATCATGCGTTGTGGAAAATGGAAAATGACAAAGAGAAAAAGCCTTTTCAGTTTTCACCCACACGACATCAGGTTCTATTGATAACGTTTTTATGTAGGTAGGTATCTATTATTCGACCACGCAACAAAAAAATTATGCCGAGAATGGCCCACGTAAGAATGAATGGACCGTCCCATTGATAATGTGACGTAATAAGTATTATGACGGTCTTAATAATAGTGTGTTGTGGAAAAACATTTTATTTAATACTACCAATATTTTATGGCGCACTTGTCTTGTACGTCTTTATTTTTTGTGGGAACAAAATGTCCATGTTTAGATTCAAATTATTTAAGAAGGACATGTGCATAGATTTTATATTTAATAAATTGATTCATTTATGTTGAGTTGTTTTGTTTTATAACCCAATTGACCTTAATGTTAACGGACACGTAGGATGGTAAGTGGCGGTAAGATCGGAGACGAAAGATAATACCGGCTCTTCTTACTGTCAGAACACATTATTTTCGGAGCGATGATATTTGGCGGCAGAGAACACAAAAGGTTTACGAGTGTCGGCGCCAACGATAAGTTTGCGATATTAGGATGTTTGTATGACTTCATGGTAGCGGAAGTGTGTTGGTAATACTGTTTGACATTCTGACATTCGAGTGCAGCGCCATAGGTTATATCTTAAAGTAGGATGATGATGATGGCAAGTGACAGATAGACAGTTAGGAAGGCTAGGCATGCGGACGTATCTTAAAACTGACGCTTAATATTAGCTCGGTATTAATTGGATTTAGCGTTGTAATGGTAAAATAATAACGGAACGTAACAGCGAATAAAGATTGTATTGTGAATAAGCCGGTATTATAACCAAGCCCACATTCTCAGGACTAAGTAACTGGATAGTGATTATTTCTATCGTGTTTAATAAGCTTCATCGCTCACAGGAGTATAATCCTTTGCTAAATACATGAAGTTAATCGTTTGGGTTTTTATTAACTACGTAATGGTAATAAAGTCTACATGAGACCTGCTATTGCTTAAAGTGGTGTCAAGTAGCAAAGGTGTGATAGGTGTATAATAGTATACTAAAAGATATTTAGTTTAACAAAGAACCTAAGTACATGAAATATTAGCAGATTTTTTTCTAGTCACAGATAAAACACAGACTGTTCGTAAAGAAATAATATGTAGCTCTTTACTATGATAGTCACAGTCCATTTTCACAAAACCCATACTTCAGGTTACTTGCTTATAAGCGACAAACAAAAAAGCCATTTGAGCTGAGCCACCGCTCAGCTAACCTCTCAGGGTCAGGCACGTTTAGGATGTTTACGAAATAAGGAGTTCAAACCCATTACTTACTGATATCAAATATTCTGCCCTTTACACCCCTGTCAGGCCATTAATTCAATGAATTATGTTAAAGGCTCAAACCATTTAGTTATCGTTAGGTTTAAAAGCAGCAGGATTTTAAGGCCGCTCCATATTCTCGCGAGAACGCGAGAAACGAGAATGTGGAAGCGATGAGAAGAATACGAGAATCGCTTCCACATTCTAGTTTCTCGCATGTTTCTCTCGTCTTAGTGACGAGGGTGTTAAGTAATAAACAACCAAGCTGGATTAGTTTTGGTTGGTGGGTAACACCACGTACATACCACATAAAAACATGTCACGTTATCACGTAGCTGTAAACTAAGTACCTATAGAACATTTTCTGTGTCAAACATATTTATTTTATTTCATTCAAAAATTTGGTTAAATGAAACTAATGAGCAAGAAGAAAGGATGCACACGCAATAACTACTTTATCGAATTTCTTAAAACATCCATTTTTATCTTTACGCGAGCATTAGACATAGCTCATACTTCAAATTAGCGCCTGACGATGTCGGTCGCGCGGCTGCAGCGCTACTGCCGCTCGGCTATGTTAACCCATATAAATACAGTAGCGCTTTGTGTGGCAAACAATCTTCTAAAACTCTTCGAATTTGTGTTCAATCTTCTAACACTCCCAAAGTTTGTGACTCACCTGTATCTGAAACATGGATATGCTGTCGTCCAGCATCTGGACGCGGACGGCCAGCATCTTGCCCCCCTTCTTTGGCGTCGCGGGCGGCGTCCGCGACCCGCCTCCGACGCCGTCAACCCCGGCCGGCGTGCTAGCCGAGTGGTGCATCCCACCTGCGAGGAGAACTTGACTTAGTGGGGAGATGTTTGGGGATCTTAAGTGCTATTGGTAGCCTGCATTCGGTTTTGGTACCTTTGGCATACTTCTGTTTACAAAATTAATGTTTTAGACTAGGTTTTTTGCTTTAAATAAAAGACGATCGACATCGGATTTTATCGCGATTGTGTTATTGAAATGTACAGTACACAAATTGCCATCAAGCCCTAATGTAAATAAAGCTTGGTCTGTGGGAAATCAGATAAGGGAAAAAAGCACTTATGTTATTAAAAAATAAACTTTTGGAATTATTTGTGTTAATGTTAACCTTAAAATTGTTCGTTTGTTCGTTAAAACCCAATTAAAATAGGTCATTTGAATCAGGAGTTACTTTACTAAAACGTTTCCCAACATTCCGCAACTGCGAAACACCCAGTGATGCCTATACACGTGGGTGATACACAATGACTTGTTATAGTAATTTATAACGGGAGCTGAAGATACAATTTATCAATTCCGCCGCAATTTGCACTGCTCTGGACTAATGCCGCTTCGAAAAAAAGCCTAGAAGTAATTTCACGAGCTTAGCGATGGCCCTACAAGTCACACGCAGGTTCCTTACCTTCGGCTTTAAAGTCAAACCCATTTATTAATTTATTTAGCAGTTAATAGAGCAGCATATTCTGGAGTGAAGAATAATTTGATTTTGGAATTTTCCTTGCTAGAGAATAACTCGTTTGTAACGGTTTAGTTTTATTCGCTGAGAGAACACGTGTAGAAAGTACCCAGGAAATTATGACAGTAATAGGGATATTTCCCATTTCTTGATTTTACAAGGAGTGGTCATATTTAATCATGTTTTTAATATTTACGTTACCTAAATAAATTTTCGTTAGAGCAAAAATTCAAGAAAGATCCCAAAACGGTACACATTGTTACGTCTAGAACAAGCTAAACGGACAAAAGTATTTGTGGAATTTCGGGAGTAGGTTAATTAACTGATAATATTAATATCCCTAACTATCGAATTCCAAGAAATGTTTTTCTCTATCTTTTCACAATGACGAGTGATAAGGGCACAAAGTTAGTTAATGAGTTAAGTGTAATTATTATTGCGGTTTTTAGTCAGTTGCACTTACGCGACACTTTCGACGGCATCTCATTGCGGCAGTTCGTTATTTTTGAACAGTTTTATTGATGAATCTAAATATTCCATATGGATGTTCTTTACTTTTTTAATGATTTCAAGTTGGATAAGCATTAATTTTAAAACATAGGACTGTTCCAATTGTACTCGAAAATCTATTATTATTTTGATTCAATCTTTAAGTAACTTCCAATTAATAAAAGCTGGTTGGAATTTTTTTTCAGGTTTTGCGTTTTATTCCTAAAATAAATATTATCTATACTAATATATAAAGCTGAAGAGTTTGTTTGTTTTTTCTTAAATTCTTTTTGCATTTGATAGCCCAACTCTTGAGGAAGGTTATAGGCTATATTTTATCTCGAAATTCCCACGGGATCAAACGTTACGCGGGTAAAACCGCGCGCGGTGGCTAGTTATAGTCATAAAACGACGTAATAGGTCGATAGAAATGCAAAAAAAATGAAACCGACTTTTGTTCACCCAGCTTGTTCTAGACGAGACACTGTGGGGTGGCGTGATATACTTTTATCCTGTGTTTTGACAGGATAAAAGTAAGAAGGTATAGGTACTGTTTAAATAAAATTTATTAATGAAGACCAGGAATTGAGACATATCGCGAATAATTTCTTTTTGGTTAAATTTCCATCAAATGATAAATGAACGTCTAGAATTGTATTAAATAAAGTAATTATAAATTTTCATTACAGGTTAGTTATCAAGCATTTGTAAACAGGTTTCCCTATCCTATACTTAATGGTTTTTCTGTGTTTCGATCATCATCATCATCATCACAACTCCGTGTAATGAGCCCACTGCAGGGCATGAGTCTCTCCTCTGGGTGACGAGGAGGTTTAGGCCATAATCCACCGAGCTGGCCCAGTGCTGGGTGGTGGATGTCAGAATTTTCAGGGTGCCGATATGGCTTCTGACAAACCCTAACGACTACTGTATACAAGTATACAGCACCCGGGACCGACAGCTTAACGTGCCCTCCGAAGCACGGAAGTCGCCGTGAGAAACGAATGGTCGGCGGTCACCCATCCAAGTACCGACCGCGCCGAACGTTGCTTAACCTGTGATATCGTAAGATACACACAGTAACCACGGCGCCACGACGACTAAATACTTAAAAAAATAACTGCTAAAAAGAGTGAAATTGGTTCTAACTCTTGATAATGCTGATTACTGGGTAAAATTTGATGTTCAAAATGAAAATATGTTCATGAAATATAAAATTACAAATTACCTACATAAATTGTAAAAACGCTGATTTTCTGTTACTTTAATATTAAGTAAGTAATGGATTTGTTTGCGATTTATTGAAGCTTGTTGGCATAAATGTGCGGTTATTAAGCGCAATTATCTTTACCTGAAAAAAATTTAGGTTTTACATAGGATATCTACAATTTGCAATGTTATTGTTACAATTTACGTCGGTGCATTGAATATGACGTACAACTTCCGCCAATGATGAACTCGTTGAGCCGCGTAGCGAGCGAAGCGACCGGGCTAAATTAATTGTTGGTGATGAAAAAATATCTGAGCTTTACTTGCTCTCTCAATTCACAACAAAAATATTAAATGGAATTTACTACTTAGTAGCTACCGAGGTACTGTTACACGTTGGACCTGGAAAGTTTAAATTTAAAACCTGCGCTCTCTAGAATATTGTGTCATTATAACGGTATTCTCGTTCGTTTTTATCAAGATAACGCCAAACATTAATGATAGCAAAGACTTGAGCCTTTTAGTCACAAATTTAAAGCTTACAAGCCTTTTCTAAAGGCGGACTGATAAAATAGAACTACTAAAAGCTGCTTATTAAAAAAGGCCTTGCGCCTTTTTTAGGCTGGAGCTTTTTTTTACTCAAGCCTTTTTTGAAGACTAGCGAGTTTTAAGTCTCTTTTCAGGATTGGGTTAATGGGAAGGCATTATTGATTTAAGTTCAATGTTATGTTATTATCATTTATAATAAGTAGGTTAACCTACTCGTACATCATTGAATGAAATGTAATAAATTTTCTAAATTTTTGAAAATTAATCACAAAGACGTTTAACCAGGATAAGAGGCACATTGATGATTGTATGCGTTTATTGCTCAAGCGATTCCTTTTTTTCTTTTATTGATTATTAATTAATAAAAAAAAACCTTAAAATAAAAGCTAAAAGCTTTATTAGAAGGCACACAAATTTTTAGGCTTCACGCTTCTCGAGCCAAAAGCCATAATTAGGACTAGCCTCGAGAGCTTGCGGGCTATTAAGCCTTTTAGCCTCCGAGCCATCGCAATAAAGCGGCGAGTTTTAAAAAAGGGCTAAAAGGCTCGAGTCTTTGCTATCACTACCAAACATACAAGTCTCGAAATTCTGTCTTTAAAATACTTAAGCACTATTTAGTACACTTAAATATAAATAGGCAAGGAATGAAATCTGTAACATACTCTCTCATTCTTAATTAAGTAAATACAATAGAATTGGGGGCTCGAAGCTCTTATGCAAGTATTAATATCGTGCTAATTTCTCATCTAAGAGTTAACTAATTACTTAAGTGACTATTAAACAGTACGTACCTACTTATGGAAGGTTATGTGACATTATTCATTGTGCTTTAAGTTATTTTATAGTAACTACTTTAACAAACTTGTTGTCATGGATTTCCGCAAAGTAACGCCCGATTCAATTAAATAGTTTATAGTATTTTTTATGAAGAAAATTCTGAAAGTTTGGCCTTCTCCATCCACGAATATTCAAGCTATTCATAAGAGTCCCTAAAAGCTCTCACACGAACATAGCCGTTAGACAAAACACAGGAATCACGAAGCCTAATGGAAGATCGGCAAATAAAAAAGTGGCACTAGCGCTAAGCAACTAACTACTGTAAATAACATATTGGAGAAACTGATTTCAAAAGAAGCAACCGGACTTGAGTCTCAAATAATGCGGGACTTGAGTCTCAAATAAAACTCCCTAAAATAAGCAAGGCAACCTATTTTTTGAAGTATTACTACAAAAAAAGAATGTGCAATATGCTATGTAATGTGTTATGTACTGACACGCCATAGATAGAGCTCTTTAACAATACACACAAATGAGAATAATTGTTTATAGAACAAAGCAGTCACGCAATAAACTAGTTAATAAACTAGTAGTAATCTGCCAGAGTTTTTTATGATAACTAATAGATAGTATCATAATATTAACTATTTTATGATGGGATAACACCACATCATAGGAACATCTGCATTATGACTACAATGTTTCATGCATAGAATACTGAATACTTATAAATAGAGGCGACATTTTGTTTTATTTATGCTAAATGACATTTTTTATAATTCTTTGAGAGGCCCTGGCCCGTGTACTTATTTACATCATAATCATCACAACTCTTTGTAATGAGCCCACTGCAGGGCAAGAGTCGGTATAGGCCATTATCCACCTGCTGGCCCAGTGCTGGGTGGTGGATGTCAGAATTTTCAGGGCGCCGCAATTCTGACAAACCCTAACGACTACTGTATACAGAATATATACAGCACCCGGACCGACTGCTTAGCGTACCCTACGAAGACGGAACTCGTCGTGAGAAATGAATGGTCGGCGGTCGCCCATCCAAGTACCGACCGCGCCGAACGTTGCTTAACCTATGAAATCGTATGATACACACAGTAACCACGGCGCCACGACGACTTCATGACGTAGTGCAATTGATCAATTTCGGCAGAGATCACTAGAAAAGTGGACTACTTACGATAAGAATGTACAAAAAAGATCGGGAAAAACCCAGATTGACGCGCAATTAACGTAAACGTTTGAGTTGAAGGTTTGGTAGGGTTGGGCTGTAGGCTAGAACGGGGTTCATAGGTGGCGGATAATAGAGATATCATAACTAGCCTGAAATTGCACACCCCGACCAAATAGCGGCAGATTTTAGAGGGCGCGGGGGTTATTCCTAGGGAGGGAGCATAAAGAATATCGCAAGAGGCCCAATGAAAACTCTATGTTGTAGCTATTAAGTGCCGACACTAAATAAGCTTTCCCCTATATACAGGCAGGTGTGCGGAGAGTAGACTTCGTAGGTGGAGCTACATGTCACAAATGCTCTAATGCAAAAGGCAAAGGGAAAACTGCCACATAATGTTTACAAGGAAAATCATTATGGCAAATAACGATAAAATGGCCTTGAGTCCCCGGCAGGCCTTAAATGTCCACAGAATGAGAAGAATCCCCGGAAGGAGGAATATAAATATCAGGACTTGGAATGTAACAAGTACCCGTATTTATACTGGAGATCTTGAGACAGGGGAAGTATGAGCTCTTTTAAATTGAAATAAAGTACAGCGGAAATATAATGACGCCGAAGACCAGGCAGACGCCAATAATCCTGTTTAAAAACCAATATTGTTTAGAGAGGCCGTTGATGAAGTAGGATTCGCCATGATTGCTGAGCTATGGCAGGAAATGGTACCAAATGAAGAATGAAGTGTGTGGTAGGATTGTGATCTTACATAAAGAGCTTTAATCACTGGGCAAAACCATTGATTTGAATTACTAATGCTCAACAGCTGAAAGGATGTGAGTCTCTTCAGAATTTTTGAGGTAGTCCGATTGTCCGATTGTTATAATAAGAATACGCAAAATTTCTACAAACCACTATCTATGAAATGGTAGAAAGTAATTTATTGAATGAAATGTTACATACCTACACAACATAAATGGTAATTTTTAAGAACTTTAAAATGTTACATTGAATTTCTATATAAAATAAAAAATCTACTTTTTTTCCCCAACTATTAGTTTAACTGGTCATTTTTTACTTCATATTCTCATATTTAGTTTATAAAAATATGAAATAGTAAAGGGTGCTTTAAAAAAAAACTGATATAATAATATAAGACCTAGCTATAACATAGATAGGATCATCATCAATCTTCACTTACTGGCAGGATTCCCAAATACTTTTTGTGCTCAAAGTGGGTCAAAGTGTTACCTAAAGCATTTTTAAAGTATTTGAAAATTAAACTTCTTATTAACATATTAAAATATAAACTAAGAAAATAGGGAGTAGTGTGCAGGAATTGAACCCACACACTTCGACAAAATATTTTACAGATTTTTGTGTTAAGTATCAATTCTATTTCCAAAATAGGCTTAATTTTCCTCAAATGGCTTAGAAGCCTGGATTACTTTGTAACCAGGGTGCGAGACCTATTGGTAAACATAAGACAAAATTACTTTAAAAAGACAACATACTTGATAGATTCCATCCAATAGTGGACAAGTGCCCTGTAGAGTTGCAGCTTCCTGGCGGAAGTTCACAGTCCATCATGTTGCTGTTTTAACACTCCTGAACAACTTTCTCACTTGCACTGTTACAGTCTGTCTCATGTTTCTAGCACTGATTACTTAGGTTGTGGAACTCTAAGAGGATTTATAGCATGGTTTACAGGAAGAAGCTGAAATTCAAAAATTCTAACTACTTGATCTAGTATGAACCTATATCTACAAATTCATATTTACAAAGAGACACAACTGACTGAAATCTAGAGAAAATCTAATACACTTTTAACATTTCCACAGTTGGGTCATTTAAGCAAACTGCAGCAACCACTCTTTTTACTAACACATATTTATTACTCATAACTGATAACAGGCTCACTCATAATAATCAATGGTATGTGCACTAAATAGTCTAATTGGAATAACTGCAAGAAATGCAAACCCGGCGGCGCCCTACTTTACACCCTTACACATAAATAGTTAGCTTCAATGCAATAATCGGAAAATAGGTCAAAGGAGGAAGGTGTGCCCAACAGCCACCCTGCCGCCTGACAGAGACAGACTGCTGTAGTACTGAGGTACTGACCCTACCGGGCGCAACGCAGCACAGTATTTTAAGAAAACATTCCGATTTTTCTATGAATATAAATAAAGCGATTTTATCCACAAGCTTGTAAATATTTAAAATTCTTACGTTGCTAAGAAGAGTAGATTAAATTAAAAGGCGGACGTTATACGAAAGAGTCCCTATCATTCCACCCCTTTTAGAATAATTTCAATTGGGTTAAGTCTTGTTGGCGCGCTTTAATAAAACAGATTTTTAAACGGTGCGATATTTCTTACACTCACTTTCCTCTAAAATAAACTTGCATGTATGCAAGACAAATTATCACAACACACCCAAAACATGACAGAAACTAAATCGCCATATTTATTTACTTTTAAAATGTTGCCAAACGAAGGATGTAATTTTTGGTGTCCTAAGTAAAATAATTGTAGTACCCAGGCCAGGCCAGGTTCACTCAGAGAATCATAACAGTTTTGATCGAAGTTAAGTAATAAGCTCAGTCATCAAACAAGCCATTTGGAAGGTAAATAATTTAAATTTAATTTAGACAAGCAAATATGTCCTAAAAGGTACACTTACTGTCACTATCAACTATGAGTCTACTCGAATCTGATGACCACAAAAATGTTTGAAAAATAGCAATTCATATAGCAACAAAAAAAATATCTTCTGTCAACTGGAAGCCAAATCAAAACAATTCCTCGAAAGAACAGTAGCAGATCTCCGTACTAGGAATTGTCTTATGTATAAAATTTGAGATTAAATCTATAAGGACTGAGTTTCGGAAAAGATCATTTCAATACATGGGGCCCAATCTATATAATAAAATCAATAAAATATTAAACATTGTATCAAAAACGAAATTTTACTGCAGGGGTGTCATAAAAAAATGGTTACTCACTCAAAATTACGACGAAACAGATAGCATAATAACATCTTAGAAATAATACACATCACAAATATACATTACCTACATACCTACTTTGAATACCTTTACACTCATACGTACACTTTCATTTAATTACAAACAGGAACACAGATATAACTAGCTACCCACGACAAAGGTTATCCTAGTGTGAGAGCTAGAGTATATTAATTTTGTTGTACATTAAGTTTAATGTTGTTCCCATTTATTAGTAAGTAAGTATAAAATGTAACTTAAATGTAAAAATGTTAGCAAATAAAGCAATTATTATTATTAAATGGAAGCGTCCTGTAATAAAAAAATATGTTTAAGGGTTCGGTATTAGTACTAGAGTGTACAAGTGAGTCTATTTTCATTCGGGAAAGCCGCAAAAATCATATTATAAAGTCTTTTTTTTCTGTTTTGGTGCTAGTAATAACAGGCTGTTGCGTATTTCAGATTAGAGTTCCCTTGTTTTCTACAACTTATCAGTAGGTATCATGTTTTATTCTTTTTAACGATTTAAAACATACTTCTTTTGTATTTTGATATAATTTTATAATTTACCTATTTACTTTTATTACCTACTTATGAAATATGCTGTAGTTGTAGATGTTCTTTGTATTGATTATTTAGGCACTAAGAAAGGTCGAATAAAGATATGTATAAAGGAAAGATATGTTGTAATTTATTTGAGTACTTAGTTTAACGTTTTAATTTAGTTTTCTAGTTTCTCCTTATGACATTTTTGTAACATTTTATTATTATTTTCATTTAATAAATTAATTTTCTTATTGCATTAAATATAAGCTTTTAAATAATTTAAAACCTTAAAACTCATTTTGAGGCTTAGGGATCTTTGGGTTTTTATTGGTTGGTAACATTTTACCATCGGATTGACGTGTGACATGTGACGTGTGACTGACTGGCTATGTGCTCTGTACTGTAGTAGGCGTAGTAGACAGAAAAGGAAGATTATTTGGGACTCGATGCTTGTTTGTTGTTTATGTTTTCTCTCTCTCTCAAATACTCTCAATTTGTCTTCTATTATTCATCTCTTTCTTCTGACATTATTACACTTTGTGTGGAGAGGAGTTATTAAAAATGATTTAATTTGTTTCTAACTTTTTATAGAGAGAGTAACGAAGCATATATTATTGGAAATGGAATCTACGCCTTTGTTAACTCGTCCAAAAAAGAAATCTGTATGGTCAAGGTAGGAATTGGTTGACATTCCTTTTTCTTTATTATCTTATGTTTCCTATGCTCAATATTTTTGATATAATTTAAGGTTTAAATTATCAAAATTTCGGAAAAGAAAATTATGCTCAAGGGTGATTGTTATGGGAGAGCTGACTGAGGAAGACTACCCACCTAATTATGTTTGTAATCAAGTAAGTTGTGTTTATTTACAGCTATGGTTTGATTTTTGTTCTTAATTTATGATACAAATAATAAATAATTTGTGTTTCAGAAGTACAACATCATTACATTCCTACCACTGGTTCTGTTTGAGCAGTTCCGGTTTTTTGTCAACCTATATTTCCTTATCATGGCCCTTAGTCAATTTATACCAAGTATCCGAATTGGATATTTATACACATACTGGGGTCCTTTGTGCTTTGTTCTAACTGTGACATTGTTTAGAGAGGCAATAGATGATTTCAGGAGATATAGGTGAGTTTTATCTTATTCTAAAGATATTTCCCCAGTTGACCTTTATTTGTTTAACTTAACACTTTTTATAGGTCAACTAACTTTGGACCAAACTTTTTGCTTTAACTTTAATTTTTTTGGTATAATGTTTGTGTTTCTAATTATGAATTAATTAAAGACTAAACTGTATGTCCCTTTTTTTCTTATTATAATACTAAACCTTGATGGTAAAGGACAAAAATACTGAATATGAAGCATGCTGGTCTAATGAAAGACTTGACTCCTTCTGTAAAAATAAACAGTAAGATACTGAAACACCATGATAAAATTTAAAATACAATTAGGTATATGTGTTAAATCCCATTAATACAGTTTCTTCATTAGTATTTCTTAGACATATCATAACTTCACACCTGTATCCCTTGTGGAGTAGGCAGAACACCAGAGGCTTTAAAATAATCTGATGTCACGTTTGACTTTGGAGGTATTACAATGATGGCAATGACAATAGGTCAGCCTATCGCCCGCAAAAACACCAATAATACCTCTGTTCCATAACTGACTTTCACAGTATGCCTGGGAAGAAAATCAACTGGCACATTCTATGGTTTCTTTCACTCTCAGTCCAGCATGTGGTAGACTCATAACGCATATACCTAAAATTATTTTGCCAAAAATTTGCGCTCCAGGTATGATGTGGCTGGCATATTATGTTTTATGTACCCGACTTTGCTCTTTTAAATTTGTATTGCTTTTATATCATGTTTATATCGCCATTTAACATATGGATTTGGGTGTTTCCTACAATATCCCTTTAGTTCCACTGTTTGATTTTATTAACAAGATCCTTTCAACTTACTCAATAGTATAACTTATTTTTTCCTACTCTACAGACGGGATCGCGAAGTAAACCGGCAAAGGTATGAGCGTATTGTACTGGAAGCGCAACCCGATGGTTACCGTCCGTTCCTTACGGAGCAAGTGTCAGCGTCTAGTTTGCGGGTTGGCGATATTGTGATGCTGCACAAAGGCCAGAGAGTACCTGCAGACATGATACTGCTGCGGACCAATGAGGCTACTGGTACGGTGTTCATACAAACCGACCAGCTGGATGGAGAAGTTGACTGGAAGTTAAGGTACTTGTATTAATCTCTTTTTTTTAAGTAAAAAGAAGCTTGGCGTAACTTCTGAATAGAATATATCCTTATTTTTATAATTTATGAGTGTTTTGTAGAAAATTAAAGAACATAATCCAATTTGCTGTTTTCATGTATTGTTGACAATCTCACATTTGTTTGAAGGTTGAATAAGTACCAACAAGTTGTACCGGATTACATAGGATTTGTCGCGGTTTACAAGTAGGTATTCTTAGAAGACCCACGAAAAGACGAACGGTTGTTATAATCAACGATTATTTTTCGGTTTCAATATTCGATGTCAATCCAAAATCCTTCCATGTAAAAACTTAAATGTTTAAATGACAACCGAAATCCAGATTTGTTTTTGTTTGAAAAAAAAAAATGGATTTTTGATTGAGATACAATATTGAAACCCAATTTACATCGACTATCAACGCTTGCGAGCCTAAAGTAATTAATTTAATGGATATGCGTTAGTAGAGGATTGAATAGAATGACGCTCACACGCACACTGGCTCTGTGTGACCTTAAAGATCTAAGTATTTTGTAAGTCTACTTCGATAATTTGTCGTATACTCCGATGGAGACTACGTATTTGTAACTATACCATTAGGTACTTATATAATGTTATATTTGTCCTTGCATAGGTTTCTTGAAACAACTATTATTTTAGGAACTGCTCCTATCTTCACAGGTGCATGTGCGTGAACCATTATCTTTTAGATGAGGTCAAACACCTATTAGTCATTATTACAAAAAAAAAAAAAAAATTTAGCCTAGTTAAAAGATAAAAAGAAATCGACTGCTACAAACCGAGCTTTTATTTAACCTATCTTTCATATGGATCAGCAGTTTTTCAACTATTAAAAATATTCGAAGAATTATAAAATGCTGAAAACACTTAAAAGTATCTTCGCCATGTAACATCACCGACGCACCGGACACAGATCGTTAATACTTCAAATAAAGGTTCATTCAATTAAGTACAATTAACATGTTTATCATAGATTGCAAAATGAGAGCAAATGCTTTAAAAACAATTATCGTCATTCTTATCGGTCGATTGTTACGCTTTTGTATGCCGTTTCAAGTCGATCCATTCGTTTTTTTTTTGTTGGAAAAGTCGCGTCAATTTAGAATGACATCACTGATCCTATATTGGATAATATACCGGAACTTTTGTTGATGTTTATTTCTCAAAAATAATTACAATTTATTGTATAAAATAAAAAATAATTATAAAAACGAAACATAGATGTAAAATCGTGACAATGTAGGCAGCTTTATCACTTAGCATATTTCAAAGTTATAATAAACTATTGCGTAATTTCTTTTGTGCGTTGTGCAAGGCTTTTAATATTTCGCATAATATTTTAATACGAACCTACGACTATTATAAACATGCTATATTGACCTATATAAATATTTGATTTGTTCGAAATAAAATGTTATACCGAGGTAACCTCTAATAGATGGAAAAAACTATCTGGCTCCAAAAAAAGTTTAGCATAGCATTTGTTTATAACCAAATATTTACTATAGGTATTATATTGATAAATAATATAAGTACATCTTGGTCACCCACACTAAGTTAGTTTCGAAAAAACATTTTTTCCTGACACAGCCGAAATACCGGTCCAGCAATCAAACCAAGGAATCCGTGGTACGAAGGCGAACATCAAACCATTGAGAATCTGTTTTTATGCTATACAGAATAACATTATTTAAGCGACATTTTAACATTAAGTGTCTTTAACCCTTTAATTTATTATTCTAGCAATTAATATAATATCACGTTTAGGGCCAGTTATTTTGGTACAAAGAACGAGCCACTAAGGTTTAGGTAGAATCGCAAACATTCATTTTCATTAAATTTTCTGTTTAATTCGCATTAATATAACTATCAATCAATCATCACAACTCATTATAATGGGCCCACTGCAGGGCATGAGTCTCTCCCCCGGGTGACGAGGAGGTATAGGCCATAATCCGCCAAGCTGGCCCAGTGCTGGGTGGTGGATGCCAGAACTTTCAGGACGCCGAAATGGTTTCTAACAAACCCTAACGACTACTGTATACAAGTATACAGCACTCGGAACCGACTACTTAACGTGCAAACCACGCAAGTCGCCGTGAGAAATGAATCGTCGGCGGTCACCCATCCAAGTACCGACCGCGCCGAACATTGCTTAACCTGTGATATCGTATGATACCACGGCGCCACGACGAATATAACTATGTATATTTCTTGTTAATTTCAGAATACCACTACCACTGACTCAAAAGCTATTGACCGACGCCCATCTACTTGATATCAATGCTCAAATATTCGTTGAGAAACCTGAAAAGGACATCCACACATTCATCGGTACTTGCACACGGTTTGACGAGGAGCAGTTGTTTCCACTTGACATAGAGAACACCCTATGGAGTGGCTGCGTCGTCGCCTCGGGACAGGCCACAGGGCTGGTCATATATACAGGTATAGTAGCTGTTGTGTTTTGCTATAAATAATAAAAATAGTATATATTGTTGATAACAACCGCGTTAGACCGGAAACGATGAAGGAGTATGCAAAGCGAGTATATTTGTATTATCTGAACTAGAACTAGTAAAGCGAGTAGGTACAGATCGGCAGTGTAAATAGTCAGCGAGCAACTATAAATGTGCGTTTCTTTTTTACACAGAATGTATATCTATTGTAGGTTTCTTGAGTGAGAGAATCGCCGTAATTTACTCTTTTACTCGCCGGCCAGCGGTGGGACAACTATCTTAAACCTCAACCTAACCCAATGGCATGCGCGCCGAATGCTTTAGAAATTATTGGCTCGTTAGAAAATATCATCGAGGGAATATTATTTTCGAATACGTAGTTGGTAACCGTGCACGATTTTAAACATATTTGTAAGAAAAAACTTTAATTTGATAAAGTTCCTTAATTTATTTAATATTGTAAATACTTTATATATTTACCAAAATGATATGCAAGCGATATTAATAAGTTAGTGTGACGTTAGTGCGCCACAAAGGCTGTCAAAGGACGATGCATAAATTTGGTCCCCACTTCCAATAGCCATGTAAGATACGCCGTTAGATAGGTCGTAGTAACCTGAATCAAAGTTACTATGGCGCCAAGTTCCGATCATTAGTCCGTTCAGAGCTTTCAGGCCCTAAATGTCGGACTATAATTTTGGTATCCACTTCCAATAGCCATAAAAGATACGTCGTTGGATAGGTTTTAGTAACCTTAATCAAAGTTACTATGGCGCCAAGTTCCGATCGTTAGTCCGTTCAGTCAAAATAGCAGACGGGTCATTTATAGCATAGATAGTAAGCGATACCGCCGCTCTGATTATCTGTTGCACACCTGAATTAAGGTTTTTTTTTAAATTTTGTCTTCGGAGATTTTTATTAATTTTATTAGGTTGGTTATCAGCTTGGACTGAGATTCAAGACAGGCGCCATATAAATTTTTGTTCTAGAACTCCTTTCAACGATATATCCCACATGTCTATTAAGGCGGGTACCAGCTCTCATACAAAGTTATGCGTCGTCCTTTAAGAACCAAGCAATGCCACTAGGACTGTTTATGCCACTAAAACTATATTTCTATATTGAATCTTAATTCCAAGATTATGTCATACAAAAACATGTCTGGATTTTGTTTTGTCATAGCAACGCTCATACATTAAAATGCTTACAAACAAGGATTTTGGATTGAAATTCAATAAAGAAATTCAGGGTATGCCAAAGGTTTACTTTAAATGGTTCTCCAGGAACAGAAACCCGCAGCGAACTGAACAACTCAGCTCCCCGCTCGAAGGTTGGCCTGCTTGACTTCCGGGTGAACAACTTGACAAAGATTTTGTTCCTGGCAACCCTGTTCACCTCCTTCCTGCTCATCATATTGAAGGGGTTCTCCGGGCCCTGGTATGGGTTCCTGTTTCGATTTGTGCTGCTATTCTCCTATATTGTGCCTATCAGGTAAGTTTTATGTTTTTAAAATACTTTTTCTAGCTTATTAAATGATGGTAAAAATGGAGTAGAATTATATTTTTCTTTGTCTTAACTACATTTATTGTCAGATAAAACATAAATTATTAAAATACTTAATTTATTTTCGGAAATATATACTTTTAATACATAGATAAGTACCTGGACCCATAGCAAATACCACATTAGAGATTCGTACTGTGAAGAAGTAGTGACAAGAAACTCAACAGCATTACCCTTAAAAGCAGTGTTATATAATCTCATTGGTAATGTTCTAATTATGAAATGAAATACAGACTTTTATTGGCATATTTTATTTACATACTTCTATAAGAAAATTAAAAATAGTATATTATGTAACAAGTGAGCGAAGTTGCTAATTACAGTCGAGGCTGTGATTTGACACACAACACACTTGTGAGTAAAAGACAGACATACGTGGTCATAAAATAACAAACACACTTGATAATAAAGCTGTGAATTGTGATTGAAAAATGGCGCCGAACTTCGCGCATGCGCGTAGGTTTTTTTTTCCGCCAAATGTGTCAATGGCTGTATAGCATATACAGCCTATTTTACATGAAAATATTTAATTTGGAGTGGTAAATCCAAATATTTTAATATTTTATAACAAATTATTGTAAATTGTGAATATTTTTTATGTTTGAGATACAATTTTGTTTAACCAATATAAGGCGCAAACATTTAAAAATTTATATGGATTTGAAGTGGTATAAAACCTATTTGTTTTTTCTGAAAAAAATGTATGTATAACCCGGATCAATAAAATATGCTCTGTTTACTCGCATTTAATTTGCACAAAGGTACAATTCATCTTTGTAGGATTCATTATATTATGCACTAGGGTATAATATATTATGCACGCGTGACTTATAGCCCAGTTTATAGTTCTAAATTCAATAGAATTAGGCTCATTTTACGAGCAAGTGTGTTGAAAAGTAAATTAAAGCATTATTCTCTTAACAAAACAAAACAAGATAGATAGATAGATAGATAATTCATTTATTGATGCCACAAACACACACATATTACAGCAAGAAAAAAATGAAAATTAATTACAAATTTAACATCTAACAGGAAAAATGAAAAAAATAAAAAATAAAGTACAATTACAACAAAAAGAGTGCGTTGTAGCAGTGCAAAGAGCCGTAGCTCAGCGTCATTTTTGCTCAGAGAGCAAAGCGCTGATATTCTGCTACAGCTTGGAAACAGGGGAGCGTTATTAAACGTTAAAAATAATAATAATACTAGTGAATAATGAAAAATGACAAATAATTCTAAATCGACTAAACAATTATATTGAATTTTTAAATTGGATTAATAATAACATACAGTAATAATATTAATACATTATATTTATACATTGACACAAAAATAAAATAAATTAATAACGCATGCATAAGTAATTAAAAAAATGATAATAAATAAAAAAAAATAACAAATAAATAAAAGAAATTGGAATTAAACTATAATAAAAGAAATTCTGATGTGATTAATAGCACACAAAAAAAAATTAAATTATAAATGTCAAAATAACAACGCTTTTTATTTATTTTTATTTATTTATTTTTATTTATTTATTTATTAGGACCACCAGTAAAAGTTACATTATATCTTAAATCTAATTGATTGACACAGAAAAAAATGCAAAATGCAACCTCTGATTAAGGTAGCCACAACATTCAAACATAGATCACGAAATATTTATAAGCAAAAAAAAAATTTTTGTTAAATAGTATTAAATGAATGCTAATAAAAATATACCATAAAAATTAAAAACAGAATAAAATTTTTAAAATGTAGCAATGTCAATAACAATTTGTTAGAATTAAAATTAAAAGAAAATAGATTAAAACATAAAAATAAAACATTTTACAATATCTTTTGATTATATAAAATTAGAATTAAATTAAAAGAAAATACAAATAAAATTAAATAAAACATTAGCATTAAAATTGAGTTAAAAAATTATTAGTAAAATTATAAAAAGAACTATGCATCGCTGAAAAACTCCAACAGCTTCTTTTGGAACTGCCAGTATGAGTCATTATGGATATCAAATTTATCATTTAGTTTGTTGTAAGTGTCTGGCAGGCGATATGAAGCGGCATGCATTCGGGCATTAGTTCGAGCACGTGGTTTGTAGAATAAAGGAAGTGCCTTCCGCGGTGGTTTGCGAGGAACTCTTAGGTTAATCATTGAAACTATAGTAGGACAGTCAATTTCATTCCTAACGACTTTGAATAGGAACTTCATGTCTAGTATGCTTCTTCTTGTCACAAGGCTATTCATTTTAAAGTGATACAATCGCTCTCTATAACAAACTTTTTTGTGAAAGCCACTATAATAAGCCAGGTGTCTTGTGAACCGTTTTTGAATGCGTTCAATGCGAAGTTGATGCACAGTGTATTGCGGAGACCATACTACACTACAGTATTCCAGTAGGCTGCGCACAAAACTGTTGTATATTATTATCTTAGTCTGTGGGTTTTTAAAGATTTTGCCGTTTCTAATTACAAAGCCTAGAGCTCTAGAAGCTCTGGAAATGGTATCGTCGATGTGTGGGATAAACGTGAGTTTTGAATCTATAATTAGGCCTAAGTCTTTGATAGAGTCCACTTCTTGTAACACAACACCATCGATGCTATAGCTCGTATCTAGAACATGTACCTTACGTGTTATTTTAATATGATAGCATTTTTCTGTATTGAATGACATCTTATTTTCTTTACACCACTCAGCCAAGCTATTTAAATCGTGTTGCAGCAGTATCGAGTCCTCTCTACTTTCAATGTGTTTTAAAAGTTTTAAATCGTCCGCAAACAGGAAAACTTTACTATGTTTCACAACGTCCACTATATCGTTTACAAATATGTTAAAGAGAATTGGTCCTAAATGGGAACCCTGGGGTACACCTGAAGTTACAGCATGTGGTATGGACCTATAACCCCCGACTACTACAAACTGGGAACGATTTGATAAATATGACTGAAACCACTGAAGCAGAGAGCCACCAAAACCGCATTTTGACATTTTGTGAATGATAGTATTGTGGCAAACTTTGTCAAATGCTTTTGATAAATCTGTGTAAATTACATCAGTTTGCAGCTGAGAATCCATGGCTTCAACAAGAACATTTGTAAATGTGAGAAGATTAGTAGTAGTACTCCTAGCTTTTATAAATCCATGCTGACTTTCGGTAAATATTTGTTTCATATGAGCGTGTAAATTGGAACAAATTAGGGCTTCAAAAACCTTAGGAAACACTGAGAGGATAGAGATGGGTCTATAATTTTCAATATTATCCTTTGCACCCTTTTTGTAAATTGGAACAATTTTGGCTGTCTTCCAGATGTTGGGGAAAACACCAGAACTGAGGGATTTATTAAAGATCAGGCTTAACGGGAAAGCAAGAGAATCTGCACATTTAGAGATAAAATAGGGAGGAAGCATATCAGGACCCGCACCTTTTGTAACGTCAAGTCTTTTTAGTTTGAACAAAATAGATTCTATTGTCAGGTGAATGGTGGAAAAGCTGCAAGGCATTGCATTGCTAATATGTTCAGACTTGCGTGCTGAGTTGTCGCTGGAGTTATAGACTCTTGAAAAATGATCTCCAAAGTAATTACATGTGTCAGCTCCGCTGGAAGTAATTTTGCCCTTATAGAACATTTTAGCAGGATAATAGGCTTCTGAGTTCTTTTTGTTTTTAATGAATGCCCAAAAATATTTTGGGTTATTCGTAATTCTTTCTTCGATAGTTTCAATATAAGTTCTGTAACAACGGGTTGTTAGCGCAGCACAGCGTTTACTTATGATATGCAACGAAATTTTATCGAGAGGGTTTTTATGGATTCGATATTTATTAAGCAATTTGTGCTTTTCTTTTAATAACTTTATCAAAATGTTTGGAAACCACTTAGGATATTTACTATTTCTGATTTTTGTCTTGGGTATGTGTTTATTTATAACAATGTTTAAGAGATTATAAAAGACGGCGGTCATGTCGTTAACATCCTCACAGTTATCAAATTCTTTCAACCAATCAATTTTATCCAAATCATTCTTTATCAGATTATAGTCAGTTCTGTAAAAGTTTAGCCTAGATTCAGTGACATTTCTGCTCAGAACACTTTGTTTAGGCTTTGGGGCATATGTAAATATTAAAGGCGGATGATACGAATCAGTTTTTACGAGTCCTGCTGTTGCTTTATTGACAATTATATTTACCGAGTTAGAGAATACTAAGTCGAGAATTTTATTATTTGAGTTCAAGATGTTATTAAATTGATTAAGGTTGTTCAGCGATGCAAAGTCAATCAAAATTTGGGCAAGACTAGAGCCGTTATGCTTAGGAACTAAGATGGAATCTACAGTTAAATTGGGCCAAGTAATACAACTTAAGTTAAAATCTCCGACCAAAAGTACATTGTCCAAATTTTCGATATTATGAGTACTTTTTTTTACAAATGTAATAAGATCTTTTTTATTAACTGGAGGTGGTAGGTATACTGCGCAAATGGTATAAATTTTTGAATCTATATCCAATTTCACCCACAATTCTTCGATATTAGAATCATGTGAGTGTAAAACACTACTGCTGTTATACTTTTTAGAAATCGCAATGAGCACCCCTCCTCCAGTTTTTGTTTTACCATTTTTATTAACAACATTCCTATCACGCCTATATACAACATAGCGATCATTGAATAGTTCTGAGTCGTAAATGCTATCATTCAACCAGGTCTCAGTCAATATAATAACATCATAATCAGTAGACACAACATTGCAATAAAATTCATGTGTTTTTAAACGTAAACCTCTAACATTCTGGTAGAAAATTAGTATATTATTGAATTTTAAATAGTTAAAACCAATACATGCTTAGAATTGAAAAAAAAAAAAGAGGTACAGTTATTTAAGACATTAAAACTATTTTTATAAAAGTTTATCTAAGGTCTCAATACTTCTTATAAATATATATTCCGAATTCTCGTTCTTTCGCATAAAAATTTTTCCTTGTTTAACCCAAACAAATTTGTACCCCTTTTCCTTTCCTTTCTGGCGAGCTGCAGCGTGCAGAGTTCGGTTGGCAGGTGAAAGATGCTCTGCAACGAAGATTGGCTTTTTGTTTCCCCCTATGCCAATATGACTCGTGTTCAACTTGTCATCTACATGATTCCTGTTATAGATAATTGTGCCTGCTAAGAACTTGTCTCTAAGTCTGGGTGTAGCCATTTTTACTATAATAGATCTTGGTCTGGTATCATTTTTATTACTTTTAGCTATACGAGTGTAATGGTGTATATCAGCATCATTTAGGTCGCAAGATATTGTTTTTGAAAGTTGTTTGATGATCGAAGGTAAGTTTTCATTTTTATGCTCTGGAACGCATTGAATTTCCAAATTGCAGGACCGGTTGTGTTGTTCCATTCCCTCGAGACGTACACCTAACTTTCTAACAGTTTCCGTAAGTGTTCCGTTTTCCTTTATGAGTTGTTGTATGGAATCAGTTTTAGTACTTAGGTCTTTCTTAATGCGATCATATTCATCATTCATAAACGATACAGATTTTTCCATGCCTATGATATTTTCAGTAAGTTGTTTTAATTCAGATTTCACCATACGACGTAAACTACTTTCCAATTCGGTAAAAATAGATTCTTTAAGTTTATCTATTTCTTCCCGGATAACGTCTCTCACTTCTTCCTTAGTTAGTGATGAACTACTCGTAATAGGTGAACATGTAGATTTTTTGCTGTTTTTATTGCGTGTCGTAACATTATCGGACGTTTTAACGGGTGTTTGAGAATTGTCGCCACCCTTTTTTGCAGCTGAACGGCAGTCTGGACAGGACCAACTTTTTATTTGCATATCTGTTAGATGCTCGGAATTAGTGCATAGCAGATGAAATGTCTTTTTACAGGATTTAACCGAACAGTTTATTGATTCATTTTTTGAAACAGTCTTTAAACACCCAGCGCACAACATTTTTGGAAGTTCAAAAAAAAACACAAATAAAAAGAAAAATAAAAAAAAAGTTATTAATCCAGGAAAACGGCAAAAGGAATTAAAAAAAAAAAATGAAGTTCACGGAGTATGATTTGAACCACGAACACTTCGCTCACTAGCTTGACGTCTTATACCTCTAGACCACTGGGACGTTAAGTTATGTAGTGAAATTGAAGAACAGTTTGGGAGCGTAGAATACCGTTACGCTATCTCTCTTTAGCTTAAGTTAGGTGGGTATCGCGTTTTCGCTTGTACCGACACTACACTATAAGATCACTCACTGTTCATATGTTTTGTTGCTTAATATAAATTGTTAATAATTAACACTTTATTACTTTAATAGAGTTTATATTTTAATGGGTGTCGCGTTTTTGATGACTTATCACTTACACAGTAATTATTTATAGTTTATATTACGGAATGTATGCAATGATTTAATTATGATTTTATTCACTTATTAATAACCGCACTGTTTCACAAACGATATCACAGATTATTTGAAGTCTTTAGAACGTGAAATTTATAACACTATTGAGATTAATGAATTTTACTTATTTTTAAACAATTTATTACCAAGAGCTGGTTTGACTCGTGACTTCGCGCGCACGTCGAAATGACGCTTATGTCATATATAATATAAGTTAGGTGCGGGCAAAGCAATTTGGAATTTTTAGTTTTTGACTTTCTAAAAGCAATGCTTTTAGCTTGGTTTTGAAGCTAAGTTTAGATTTTAACATTCTTATCGGTGGTGGAATGTTGTTCCAGCACTTTGCCGCACTGTAACGAAAACTGCCAGCAAATGCTTCAGTTCTGTGGTGTAGCATACTTAGCGGAGGCCGCGATGGTCTAGGTTCATAGTTGCGCATTGAGTGTAACTGGGGAAATTTCAGCTTGCCAAATAAATATGCAGGGTTTTTATAAGTTATTATGTCAAACATCAATGAAGCAACGTGCAAACGGCGGCGCGATTCCATGTTGAGTATTGAAGCCTTGTTTAGGAACGGTGTGATATGGTTTCTTGGTGGAACATCAAATATAAATCTACAACATGCGTTCTGTACTCGTTGTATAAGTCGACTGGTCTTGAATAGTAAACGAGGGCCATATAAAATATCCGCATAATTCAGTCGAGATAGCACCAGGGATTCACAAACAGTAATTCTAGCCTTTTCCGAAAGCAAATGGCGTATTTTGTACAAAACTTTAAGCCTATAAAAACAGCTTCTGACCAGATTCGCAACGTGAGTCTCGAACCTCAACTGATTATCTAACAAAATACCCAGATTCTTAGCTTCTTCAACCTGGCTAATACTTTGTCCGGATATGCTAACTTTTGGGTTTTTATTCAACTATTTTAGTTATTTGCGACTTTCAACCTAAAACCATGTACTTTGATTTTCCTGGATTTAGCATCAGTGCATTCCTATTTGACAGTCAGAAATACTATCAAGATCTTTGTTAAGCAATTGCACGGAATGTAATATTGCATGAGGTGAATTAGATATACAAAGTTGGACATCATCGGCATATAAGTGATATTTGCAATGTTTAATTTCATTGGCTAAGTCAGCGCAATAAATAATAAATAACAGGGGCCCCAAGATAGAACCCTGCGGTACGCCACGCAAAATCAGCTTAGGATCGGAGACAAGGGCACAGCCATCACTATTCTTTAGTTTAACAGATTGCCATCGATCACTCAGATAGCTTCTGAACCACGACACACTTTTTGGGTCAAGACCATAGTATGATAATTTGGCCAGAAGAAGAGACGTATCAATACTGTCAAAGGCACGAGAGAAATCAAGGAGTGCTAATATTGTTCCATGGCCAACGTCTTGTTCTGTCAAAATATGATCCACAATATCCAGGAGAGCTGTCACTGTTCCACGACCCTTACGAAAACCAGATTGAAGAGATAACAAGATATTATTTTTCTCTACGTGATCGGAAAATTGGTCATAAACAGCCTTCTCTAGTATTTTCGACAAAAAAGTTAAAATGCTGATAGGCCTGAGATCCTCAAGATTAGTGGGATTATCTATCTTGGGTAACGGGGTAACCAAAGCTTCTTTCTATTGGCTTGGAACATCTGAAACACGAATTGACTCGTTGACAGTAGCAGTGATTATTGGCAGTGTTTTAGGAAGCGTAAGTAAAATCATATCCTTACTCACTCCGTCACATCCGATCGCATTTGATTTTACTGACATGATATACCTTGAAATCTGCATCTCTGATACCGGCTGCAATGAAAACGATGGGCCACCAAACGTAGACCCCTCATATTTATTTTTTTCCGAGGTGACTGACATCATGTCATAGTTAGGAAGATCCAAAAAGTGTTCGTTGATTCTATTAGGATTGTCGAAGTGCCCTGGTAGATGTTCACATTTGCTTGAGTCTACTAGAATATTTTCTTTTATTTTTTTCCAAAATATAGCACTATTGCTTACGTTAGAATTTATACAATTATTAAAATAAGCTCGTTTTTCAAAATAAATACTTTTGTCCACAAGTTTTTTAAGATCCTTATAGTATTGCCGATGAGTTTCTGTGTTGTTATTTTTAATCTTATTATGGGCGTCATTTCGTAACTTTATCATGAATTTTATCGTATCAGTAATCCATGGCACGGATCCTTGATTCTTCATCCGAATGGTTTTAACCGGAGCATGCCTACCATATAGTTCCACTATCATAGAGGTAAATTTAGTGACCATAGCATCCACAGATGGTTCCCTTATCACAGCTTCCCAGTCGAGAGGGTTCACATCGGAATTGAAATCGCTTAAATTTAAACTCTTGAGAGGCCTAAACGTTACAGTTTTCGCGGGCACTTTAGCTTTTCTCAAGGTCAATAACACATTTACCATCGAGTGTCCATGTGCACCGGTAATATTATTGACAGTAACTTCTCGAACTGGACAATTCGTGCAGATAACATCAATCAATGTCTCTGATATAGGAGTGTAGTGAGTAGGTTTAGCTACAACTTGTCGCAAATCGGTGCAATGCAAGAATTGAGTAAGTTTAATAGTTTTAATGTCATTTCTTTCAAGTACATTGATATTAAAGTCACCCATTAGAACCATAAAATCACAATCAGATAATCTAGTCACTGAATCAGTAAGCGCGTCTATGAATTGGTCTGTACTCATCCATTGTGGTCTATATGCCGTGCCGATCACCAATTTATAGCCATTTATTTTGGTGGTCATCCACATTTCTTCAATAGAAGTGTCGTGTTTCTTGAGGTAGCGGACTTGTACATCATTCTTAACATAAAATCCTACGCCCCCACCGCGGCCGCCACACATGTGCCGCGGGCGCGGCAAGCAGCGCAGGCAGTAGCCCGGCGGCGCGGGCGCGCACGCCTCCTGTCCCGCAGGCAACCACGTCTCATTGATTGCAATGATGTCGGGGCTATAGCGGTCCATCGCTACCAGAAAATCATCGTGTCCGGTGTTAAGTGAGCCTGCATTGTAGAGTCCTAACCTAAGGAACTTTGTTTTGGGAGCCATTGATTATAGTTTCAGAGAAAAAATATAAATAGATAAATCGTAAAAGAGTGAGTAATAAATATAAATAAATAAGCTGAGCTACACATGGCCGCATTGCACGGATACAACAGACACCGGAAACATATAAAATTTCAATACATCCATTCAATACGACATAATCAACAATTATTTTCTCCAATTTACAGTTTAAAGATAAATCTAAAACCTTATACACATTAAAACAGTCATTGTTACATACGCAGAGTAAGATATCTAAAACAATTTTTTAATTATTAAAGTACAATGTGTCCCGACCAAGGAGGTTTCAATTCAATTTAAGTACACATTATCTGTGGTGAGCGCGCTGCGCGCGCAACGCGCATGCGTACTGGACCCGAGCCATACACCAATAACATGCGTTTTCCATTTTGACGCTATTTCGTACATACGAATTTGAGTAATATTTTTTTGAATAAAACTTTAGTAGCAAAAACGTCTAGCAATACCGATGATACTAAATAACCATACCATGAGATTAAATAAATTAGTGAATGCAACTGCATATAATTAGGTATTAAAATACTCGTGTAATCTTATTTTGAAACGAGCCGCAGGCGAGAAACTACACTCATGTTTTAATACCCTCTATTATATGACAGTTGCATAAACTACTATTTCATCACCAACAATTTCTACCATCCATATTCTCAGATACATTTCACATAAATTTTAATTACAGTAACTGTTGATTACCATGAATATTCCTGCATTTGAAGTTAGTTTTTGATGGCGCGTTTTCAAACGTCTGATCATACTTTTCACTTTATTTTATAGTTTTAAATAATATTTCAGCCTACGTATAAACTTGGACATGGGTAAAGCGTTCTACTCGTGGACCATCCAGCGCGACAAGGCCATCGAAGGCACGGTGATGCGGTCCACCACCATCCCGGAGGAGCTGGGCCGGGTGCAGTACTTGCTTGCGGACAAGACTGGAACTCTTACGAAGAATGAGATGCTGTTTCAAAAGCTGCATCTCGGGAATGCGCTTTTTGACAGAAATAACTTTCATGAGGTTGGTTTGAATTTCGAATGTTTTTTTGTTGTTTTACGAAGAATGATCTGAGCGTCACGAATTCGCCTTGTGCTGCGAGTATCAGCGTTGAGCATCGAAAAAAAATGTACAATGCGTTTCAAATGAGAATAGAATCGACTTAGCGCCATATTGTGACGTCATAGCTGTCAATTCGAACCGTGTAGGTAGAGTTAGCAAAACAATATTATTTACTATAGAATTTATTTGCATTTAGATGCAAAAGCTTCCGGGTTTTCAATTTCTTCTATTCTAAGTAATGTAAAAATTCATTTTCTAAATAGTCATAGAAATAGAATAGAAAGAACATTTATTCACACAAAAAGTAGTCTCTCTCATCTATTATAATGCCTCCAAATTTGTCGAACGTGACATCAGATGGTTTTATTACCTCTGGTGTTCTGCCTACCCCATACGGCATACAGGCGTGAAGTTATGTATGTATGTATTTACCTATGCCGCAATTAAAAAAAAAATATGTGAAAAGGATAAACTCAGCATATGCCAGGAGTCCGATAGGACTCGAGGCGCTGGTATTCTGTTAGTCCCAGAGAGTTACAGGAACTTATATAAAAACAAGTTTAAACACGTAAACATTAAATTTAAAGTAATTTGAAAATCTAGGACCTATACTTGTACCTATATATGCAACAATAATAAAGACAATTAATTAATGGCATGTACAAGTGTTAAATTAACAAGTATTTTCAAATATATATAATAAATAAATATTCTTTATATATGTCGGATAACGAACAAGAGAAGAGGAAAGCGTTATTCAGAAAATCATCGTCATAGTCATCGTCGTCGTATAATAAAAATAATAAATACTCTTTATTGTTATTATTATCGTATACTTAATCTTGGCATGGCTTCCGAGCTTTTTCACTAAGTACAGAGGATTTTTTTCACAATATTATCATCTTTACTTTCGCGCGTAAATAAAGTTTAAATTTTTAAAATACTCTGATAAACAAAATAAAATAAAAAGTAATTTTAATATAAAAAGAACATGTTTTGCAGACCGTTATTTTCAAGTCTATTATTTACGAGGCCACGAAGTAGCACTGCACGCAGCTGCGAAGTGACGAACGAAATAAAGTGACGCTTGAAGCGAATTGAAGCCTCAATGTAAACGTTACTTTCGTGGCCGAGGTGTAAAAATAAACTAATTTTATCGCTGTCTTCGACCTGGGACCCTCCAACTCAACACAGTGTCAGCATGTTTTGTATTATTCCTGAGTAAAAGGTTTATTGGTAATTTTGTAAGAATCGATCTGACTCGTTTTACTTCAGTTCCTCGTGTCCATGTGGAGTAAAAGGGACTCAAATTCGGTTTATAAGGCTTATTTTGTACATTTTAATGATTTATTTATTTAACAATTTATGTACACAGGATACAATACAATTGATAATAAAGATAGAAGAAAGTTACAAAGGTCAGCTTATTTCTAAAGAAATTTCTTCCAACTAACCTGAGACTGGAGAGTTTGGTTAAAAGGCAATAATAGTGTGTACTAATAAATATAATTCGAGTAAATAACTTAAACTCTTATAATTTATTTTTAAAAACCTATAATATAACAAATTTAACATATCAATACATAAAAATAATATATATACATTATATCATACATAAAATACATACAAAATAAATACTTAAGCATAGAGAAAGGTAGTATAATTGAGGCAGTGAATTCCACAATCTGTCTGCATGAACCGAGAAAGACTAGGAAAAGTAATCAGTGATTATTCAAAATGTCATCAAAAGTTGCAGAGAATCACATGTTAAAGCCCAAGTTCTAGTTTGAATATTATTTGATGTTGATTTTACATCGCTGCTGGCGTAAAAAGTGTCTTAAAACTTCACGGTAAAATTCGAAGTACATCTTGACGTTCACACAAATAAAATGTCAAGTCAAAATACATACTTTTAAAACATACTTTTTCCCCTTGCAGGTGGAATCCTTAGTAACTCAATTTGTGACAAACGACGGTCCACTGTCCCCGGCCGTGGCTGAGGACCGCTCGTTCTTTCTTTCCACCGATGCCATGAGCTCGCGTCCGCTATCGCCGAGTGCCAGCGGAGTGCGCGGTAGTGCCACGCCGCGGCAAGTGTGGCAGGCGGTGATGGCGCTGGCGCTCTGTCATAACGTCACGCCGGCTTATGATATACCGGAGGGACGGGATGATTCATCCGGTAAGATTTGAAAAGCACAGTGTGAAAATGATTTTGATAATTGTTTTAAACTATCGCGGTTATTTTCACTATGATTTAATGGAACGGGATTCTTACCACGATTTTTGATTTTATTTTCGCACGTCCGATATTTCGATGCCGTTACAAGCACCATGATCGCGGACTGGCAGATCTGCACACCTTCTGCCAGCAATCTGCCAGTCCGCGATCATCGTGCTTGTAACAGCATCGAAATATCGGACGTGCGAAAATAAAATCAAAAATCGTGGTAAGAATCCCGTAAATACATTAAATCATAATGATTGTGATGTTTAAATGTGTTCAATATGTTTTTTCTTATTGAAGCTTATCTAAAAAGATTTAGAACGAATGAGAATATTATTAGTTATCGCAGTAGTAGTATAAGATGACTTTTTTTACATCAGTATAACGTGATTTGTATATTAGTAGTAAAGTACATGAAAACAAATTATGAGAGTCCCGTATAAAAGAAATATAATAACTTAAGATAAATTAAACGCAAGATTTATTTCAGAGTCGCAAATTAACTTAGCTACTTTTTTCCGTATTAAAATAAAATAATGCTAATGGCTACTTAGGTTTTACACGTTATTGACTTTTAAATTAAGAAAGGTTTGAGCATTAGAATGTGGAAGATTTTCACACAAATTTAGGCAACTGCGAGCCTTTTTTCATTTATTTATTTATTTCACTTTAGTGGTTTCTAAAGCACAATCGATTACATAATTACATTTTTTTTTATTTGCTGCACAGAAGAAGCCAATTATAAGAAACCTATTTTGTTATTCAATAATTTATTTGGATGACGGCTGAAAAAAGAAATGTTCATTATTGCACATTTAAAGTAACGAACACAAATGGAAGATAAAATGATGATTAATGAACAACAAACAACTACAAAGTATATCCAAAAATTAATTTCGATTCATGTATGAGTCGATCGATACAAACGAATCGGTATTTTAAAAATTCCACATAAGTGCGGAATTCGAGTCTCCGAACTCAAATACTCCGACTCACAAACCTATTTACTGCAACAAAACGAACTCCCAACGAAAATTAAATCGCGCTTCCATATATAGGTCAAAAATTCAAGAGCGTTTCCTGTGTGAACTGCGGCTAGTGTATCTTTTTTAGAGATTTATCCGGCTAATACAACGAAATATTGTTTTCAGGAGTTCATTAAACTCCGTCTTTAACTGCCTTTAGCTTTGAGTAACGAAGGTGTCTGAAATTATGTCGAAAGGTCGAGTTAAAATTTTTTTTGCACAATATGCATCATTTATAGAAACGATTTTTGCAAAAAAGCATTACTTTTTACAAGGAAATAAATATATCCGCTAGCATATTAAGCAAACCTAGGTCACTCTAAATTACCATTAAAATAAAGACAACTACGCGCTACTACAAAACATCTTGTAGCACTACGTCGTAGTATTATCAAAGAAATGCTGCAATCTAGTAGCTATGTTCATCAACAAAGACTATTTGCTTAACAGTTTGAGGTGCTATATCTTTATTTTGTTTGTACTGAGCTATACTAAAACAAATATGCAGGAAGGTTTATATCGTATTAAAGAAACTAACATTTAAATTTGGCTGGTGACCACAAATCAAACCAAATAAATCAAACTTGTTGTTGTGCTTAAACAAGGGTGATCATTTCAGAATAAACTGATCTAAAATTCCAAATCATTTACTTTTATCTTTTTCAACACACTTGCTCGTAAAGTAAGCCTTATTCTATTGAATTTAGAACTATAAACTGGGCTATAAGTCACGCGTGCATAATATATTATGCCCTAGTGCATAATATAATGAATCCTACAAAGTTGAATTGTACCTTTGTGCAAATTAAATGCGAGTAAACAGAGCATATTTTATTGATCCGGGTTATACATAAATTTTTTCAGAAACAACAAAGAGGTTTTATACCACTTCAAATCCATATACATTTTTAAATGTTTACGCCTTATATTAGTTAAACAAAATTGTATATCAAACAAATTATTCACAATGTACAATAATTTGTTACAAAATATCAAAATATTTGGATTTACCACTCCATTTAAATATTTTCATGTAAAATAGGCTGTATATGCTATACAGCCATTGACACATTTGGCGGAAAAAAAAACCTACGCGCATGCGCGAAGTTCGGCGCCATTTTTCAATCACAATTCACAGCTTTGTTATCAAGTGTGTTTGTTATTTTATGACCACGTATGTCTGTCTTTTACTCACAAGTGTGTTGAAAAACGTCGTATATAACTCGTGAGCGTTGCTAACTTGTTACATAATATACTATATTGAGTTTAGTTTATTCAAGTTCCAGTATTTGGGGTAATGTAATGTACTACTTATCTCTCAGATAAAAGAAAATGTTTAGTTATTTACAATTAAAAGGTAGATAATATAATTGCATACTTGAAATATTTTTCGATACATTTAAAACCAATCGAAAAAGATAGGAAATAGTTTGTATAAAGCAATAAAACTTAATTTCCTGTCATAATCTAGTTGTGGTTTTGAATAAGAAATAAAATGTATAATTAGTTCTGCCAAAAAAATATTTCATATAATCTTAGAAGGAAGTTTTCTCTGAGTGTGGATTGTTTGCTGACTGGCTGTATGTGGCGCAGACATGGCGAGCTCGGTGGCGTCGGAGAGCTGCGGCGGCGCCGTGCCGCAGCAGCAGCTGTGCGACTACCAGGCCTCCAGCCCCGACGAGGTGGCGCTCGTCAAGTGGACCGACATGGTGACTACACCCCACACACTACACACTGTACACTACACACTGTACACTACACACTGTACACTACACACTGTACACTACACACTGTACACTATACACTGTACACTACACACTGTACACTACACACTGTACACTACACACTGTACACTACACACTGTACACTATACACTGTACACTACACACTGTACACACTACACACTAGTTATTGTAGCTCGATGCAGCTACACTCTAAATGAATCCACCACCTTACACCACCATCAACCAATTACGGTAGGCCTATTCTAAGACAATAATACATGGATGACTTCTAAAGTTATATAGCTGGCACGGACAGGGATTGTAGCAAAAGTTATCACCATATAATAATAATAAAACTCTTTATTGTGCACCAACATAGTTACACAGATTAAATTAAAATAACAATTACAATTAACTACAATTACAAACGGCGGCGCTGAAGCGCGATTTCTGCCAGGCAACCCAGATAACAATGTTGCATTACATCAAGCGCTTTCTTTAGAATACTATGACGAACTTGATTTCAGAATACAAAACTTAACTATGTACATATAAGTTTTTTTTTCCATTATACACTAATCTAACTTGTTAATTCCAGATGGGCATATCCCTGTACAAGCGCGACCTGCACAACATATCGCTGAAGCTCCGCGCCGCTAACGAGCTCGTGCAGTTCTCCATACTGCAGATATTCCCCTTCACCAGCGAGAGCAAGATGATGGGCATCATTGTACAGGTACGATACTAACTGTCTTGCCATTAGGAATTGTTTTCACTTTTGCTAGAGAATACTTAAAGTTTGGGTCAAAATTACCTTTTTGTAGAAGTATTTAAACCGTGAACGATCTTTTAAAATAAAATACTTGTAGTTTAAACGCTTTTTTATTAGCTTTACTGTACATTTTAAACCTACTTCTCGGTGTTTTTAGAGACTGACCACTTTGGTGACCTTTTTGGGAATGGGGCAAACCTGTCTGCCTTAGACGCCAGTGGTTGCGGGTTCAATTCCCGCCCGGAACAACAAAAAAAAAAGTTCCGTGTCGTATTTATATTCTAGGTTCCTCCCTAGTTCGCTACATGGTATCCCATAACACAAGCTATGCTTACTTTGGGGCCATGTAGTTGGTGTGATTGTCTGGGGATTTTATTTTTATTTTATTACTGATGAGAGAGTAAAAAAATGCTTTATATAATAAAACGTTTTTTGCAAGTTTAAGACAATAATACACTATTTTTAATAAGCCCAAAGGTCTTTCCTGTGGTTGACAGGGACTGGGCCGTAATTCTTCAAGCAAGCTCAGTGCTAGTTGGTGGATGTGAGAATATTTAAGAAAAAGCAATGACTTCTTCAAGTTATGCAAAATGAGTCATCAGTAAAGTTTTGTCATTATTATGTTAACGATTTTTTATTCTGCCTTTCTGCTGTTACAACAATTTTAACACATTTATGCAAATTTTTATCTTTAGCATGACGCACATAGCCTTTATAAAGTAACAATATGCCTTTAAGCTACGATCACTCTATGCCGGGGCGCACCGCAGCGCAATAATCCGCCTGCCGCAATCGCATACATTTTATATGAAATGCGACCCGGCCCATCGCCCCACCCCGGCACAGTGTGCGATACTTCATAAAAACGATACTTTATAAAGTAATAGGCTCGTAACAAAGTTTCCTTTATTTGTTCCAGGAGGAAATCTCTGGCACAATAACATACTACGTAAAAGGCGCGGACATTGCACTGTCCGAACTGTTGACCTCCGACTGGCTCGGGCCTGAGTGTCGTCGGCTGGCGGCTGAGGGTCTACGTACGCTGGTCGTCGGCATGAAGACCATGACCAAAGCGGAGTATATGGAGTTTGAGGTACGAATCGACTACGGGTTTTTAACTAAGCTATGCATATTATTGAATAGGACAAAGCTTAGTTTAGACAAAAAGTATTCTTTAAAAACATGGCCATGGCAAAGTGAATATACAATGTTATTTTTTGTTTATGCAAAACCTAAGAAATGGGTCGAATATTCAAAGAATTTTTATCTAAAACGTTATAACATTATCTTAAAAACTCAGCAAGTTTCAAGATTCTTGTAGTACCTTGCTTTAGGGACGCGGGTGTGGTCACCCTGCGCAAGCGGCATATTGCGTTCGATCGCTCACTAGTAAGTTTACTTAACCTAAGATATTTTCTTTCAAAGAATTTTTATGTAAAAAGTTATAACATTATCTTAAAAATTTAGCAAGTTTTAAGATTCTTGTAGTACCTTGCTTTAGGGACGCGAGTGTGGTGACCCTGCGCAAGCGGCATATTGCGTTCGATCGCTCGCTAGTAGGTTCATCGTAAAAAAAATCTATAACTAGCTGACCCGGCAAACGTTGTTTTGCCATATAAAAAAAAAATAGATGTTGGCCGATTCTCATAGATACCGGATAAGCACAAAAAATTTCATCAAAATCGGTCAAGCCGTTTCGGAGGAGTATGGCAACGAAAACTGTGACACGAGAATTTTATATATTAGATTTAGTTTACCTTTTCCCTTACAGAAAGAGTACAACGAAGCCCGCGTGAGCGCTAACCGAAGCGAGCGCATTGCTGCGGCGATAGCTTTACTACAAAGAGGATTGGTGCTTCTGGCGCTGACTGGCGTGGAGGATCGCCTGGCTGATGACGTCACGCACACACTAGCGGCTCTACGCAGCGCGGGCATCCGGGTGAGTGTGTGTGTGTGTGTGCGTGTGTGAGTGTGTGTCTCGTACAACATGTAACATAATGAAGAGATAATACTTAAGGAGATTGTATGTTTGGTGATGTAGTTTATAAGTAACAGTTACATAAATTGGTTGATCTTACGGTTCGGCCGAAAAACAAGTTCAAAGTTTAGATCAAAATATCTAAGTGTCAACCCTAAAAACAGCTGTTAGCTTTTGATGAAATCTATTCAATAACAGATGGCGTAAAAATAAAGTGATGGGTAACTAAGACAGATAGATACTACAAAGTTCAGCAGGGAAAGGTCATAAGGTCACTGACTGCGGCACAAGTCTTGTTTTAGCTTGTTAGGTTTACTAGGGTTGTCAAAATATTTTGTTGTAAAATAATTAAATAAATTTGTATGAAAGTCTATACCAGCACTGATCATGCTAATTCTTTTACTGTATATTCTACGTATGGTATAGAAGCTAACCCTTATGTTTTATTTCTCCATTTTGTTACACGTTGTATATTCAGTTGTAGGTCCTCTTAGTTTAGTCAATGCTACAAACCTGCGGGGTTAGCATACGACCATCAACAACGATAAATAAAATAATAATAAATAAAATCTCCGACAATCACACCAACTACATGGCCACAAAGTAAGCGAAGCTTGTGATATGAGATGCCATGTAGCGATCTAGGATATAAATAGATATGTAGAAATCGGGCCTTTATGACTAAAGTAACCGTCACGAGAAGCTATAAATTATGTAAACAAACATCTTTTAGTAAGTAAACATTTTATACTGCGAGATAATAATAACTTGAACATATTCAATCGACATGAAATATAGACGGGTTATATGAAAGTAACAACCTATTTAATTTAGTCGAATTATATTTTAACGACGCAAAGCGCTATCGTTTGTGTTTCTTGGTACCGGAACGCGTCCGTCGCAGGGATTGTAAACTATCGGGACGCCATTTTGAAATAAACAGTCATTCGAGTTTCGAATGCGTACGAGTTTGTTTGTTTCATTGCTTTGCATATATCGCGGATCTGGTTGTTATTGTTAATTTTGTTATTGTTTCGTTATCACTTTTTAATTGTTGTAACTTTAATTGTTGCGTTAATTTTATTTGTTATTACGTATAATGGAGCCAGTAGCCAGTACATCTAAGGAAATAAATTCGCCACGAAAAAAACTTATTATAATTATTCTGAAATAATATATGTTAATTAATAAATTATTAAATCTTAAACAAATTCTTTTTTTTTATTGGTCCAAATGTTGTGAACTCCTGAACACTTGTTTACAAAATTTATAGCTTCTCGTGACGGGGACTTTATGTATTTTTTCGAATATGGCAGCTTTGGTTCTGTGGGCTTAATCATGGTATCAAATTAAATAATTCTATCTTACGGTGCGAATATTAGCTAACATGATAGAATAAAATCATTTAATACTATTTATTTTGTCGATTGTAGTCTTTACCGATAATCGCATGCTAGCCCTGCTGAACTGAATATTTCCTTTAATTTTAATATACTACCATAAAAATTACGATTAATTGCGTACTCTGTAACAAAGTCACATCAGAGCTTCTCCCAACCCATACAACGAAACATAAAAAACACAAACCATAACTTCCAGACGTGGATGCTGACGGGCGACAAATTGGAGACTGCTCTGTGCATCGCGCGCTCGCTGGACCTCGGCAGCGGACCGGCCTGGAAGGTCGCCAAGCAAGGCAGCTCGCGCCGAGACGCTTACGACTTGCTTACTTCCGTGGACTGTGAGGATGATGTCAATTTGATCCTGGAAGGAGAGACTTTGGAGGTGAGGCTTTAAAGATTGTCTTTCGATGATAAGACCGCCTATTGTGCTCTGGATCTATAAAATTGCTGTAAAAATATTCCCTATCTTTGCGTACAATGAAGATTAAATAAATTTATATTTCAAAGGAATTACTTTTTGGGGGACTTAAGAAGTTAAAAGACAAAATGGGATTATTTTGGTCAGATCATGTTAAAAGGTTAACTAAAATCCGTGAACAAGTAAAATAATACGAATTACATTTATATGTTTTTTTTATTGGTGACTCAACCTGAGTTAGACCTTAATCTCACGAAATAGTAAGTCAAGATTAAATAAAGCACACTAGTTAAGAAAGGACCTCGATCTTCATAAATATTAAATAAATACATACATAACTACACGCCTGTATCCCTAAACGGGTAGGCACAAGAGGTTATAAGACCATCTGATGTCACGTTTGACTTTGAAGGTATTATAATGTTGGATAGAGACTATTGCAGTGACAGGGAATTAGGTGCAGCTTATCACCCACGAAAACCTCAATAAAACCTCTGTCCCTTAACTGATTTTTTCAACACACTTGCTCGTAAAGTGAGCAAGTGTGATTATTCTATTGAATTTAGAACTATAAACTGGGCTATAAGTCACGTGTGCATAATATATTATACCCTAGTGCAAAATATAATGAATCCTACAAAGTTGAATTGTACCTTAGTGCAAATTACATGCGAGTAAACAGAGCATATTTTATTGATCCGGGTTATACATTAAATATTTTCAGAAACAACAAAGAGATTTTACTCCACTTCAAATCCATATACATTTTTAAAAGTTTGCGCCTTATATTGGTAAAACATATTTGTATATCAAACAAATTATTCACAATTTACAATAATTTGTTATAAAATATTAAAATATTTGCATTTACCACTCCAAATCAAATGCTTTCATAATGTAGAATATAAGTTTGTTAACTGTACCTTCAACAACTGCTTCAAATAAATTTTATGACCACGTATGTCTGTCTTTTACTCACAAGTGTGTTGAAAAACGTCGTATGTAACTCGTGAGCGTTGCTAATTACAGTATCGGCTCATTATTAATCACAGCCTCGACTGTAATTAGCAACTTAGCTCACTTGTTACATAATATACTATTACAGTATACCCGGGGAGAGAAGCAGCTGGTACATTCTTTATTTTTCTTTCGCTTACAGTCCAGCATGGAAGCAAATAGTAAATAAATATACATAAATATTATACAACTCATCCCCACAGGAGCAGTGGTATTTGGCGGCAGATTTTATATGAAGGGTGGTCGCTAGCCAGGGGGACTCTGAAGGAGTCTTAACACTCGGACTAGTAGCCTTTTATCTCGCAGTTTTATATGCTCGAATTAAAAAAAAAGACGTGTGGCACTCGGAGACTGCCGCGGTTAAGCTATTGCATAGCATTTTTTATCAACTTATATGCAATTATAATTATTTATTTATTTTATTAATGCAGTAATGTTTGATCTAATATGAAGTTCCACAAGTTCCTAGTAGATGGCGCTAATTGTTTATTAAAGCCCGCATGTAAAGTTATGAAATCAGAGTATCACCGTTGTGCCGGTCGGAGTGGGGGGTGTTAGGTTTTTTTCGTTACGGAATTTCTGGATTCGGTCGCCACGCTCAAGGCCCGCGATATAAGCTATGCAATAGCTTAAAAAAATTATCTTCTTTTAGCTTTGTCCTACGTATTCTATCTCTACAAAATTGTTATTGTATTTCCTAGCTGTAAGTTTTCCCAAAGACTGTAAATAAATAAATAAATTCATTCAACATTAGATTACAAGACGATGAAGTGAATACATGGGTTAAAAATTCTAGGTACACAATGTTTTGTCCGCACATATTGACACACAAATGAATCAAGGTTGTTAGCAACAGGTTTTAAATTAACGGAAGCGCTTTCATCGCAAAACATAATACATCATTTAAATCATGCTCTATTCCAGACCTGTCTGAGTTGTTATGAAGACGAAACAGTAGCCCTTCTGCTACGGTGCTCGGGCGTCGTAGTAGCGCGGTGTTCACCCACTCAAAAGGCTGTAGTAGCTAAACTGCTACGGCGTCATCGATGTGTAGCAGCGGTCGGTGATGGCGGGAATGACGTAGCTATGTTGAGACAGGCGCATATTGGTGAGTGACGCAATATTATATTACAGGTAGTCTCAGGTCGCAATATACAGGGTGACTGGTGACAAATTTTAGATATATATTGAAGGAGAGCACACTGTGTTCGATTCTGATCATAATTATGTTATAAAAGTAGGTACTTCATTTTAATAAATACTACTATGTTACTATTGGGTTGGGGAAAAAGTTTCTTCGCATTTTTTAAGAAAATTCAAAACATTTATTAATGTAGTTTATTGACATTTAACTAAAGTATGTATGTACCATTTCGTTCGATAACCTTTTGCCATCTTGTAGGTAGGGACATGATCCCATTGCTATAAAAAATTTGGGACCTCTCATCAAAATACCGCGACAAGTGGATTTGGCAGTCCTCTCGTGATGTTAACCTAACACTGCCTAAAGAATTCTGAAGAGACCGAAACAGGTAGAAATCTGAAGGTGCAAGGTCAGGACTATACGGCGGATGCATTAACACATCCCAGCCAAACTCTCTTAATTTTTGCTGGGTGGCTATAGATGTGTGAGGTCTAGCATTATCATGATGAAACACCACACCCCTTCTGCTGATCAATTCCGGTCGCTTTCTCTTAACTTCTTGTTTTAATCTCATAAGTTGTTCGCAGTAGAGTTCAGAATTGATAGTCCTGCCTGGTGGTAACAGCTCATAATGAATAATGCCCTTCCAATCCCACCACATACACAACATCACCTTATTGCGAGTTAACCCGGGTTTCGCCACAGTCTGTGAAGCCTGACCGGCCCTTGACCACGACCTTTTTCGCACGTTCTTGTCGTACGTGATCCACTTTTCATCACCAGTTATCAGCTTCTTCAAAAATGATTCGGTTTTGTTACGTGGTAATAAAGAATCACAAATGAGTACACGGTTCATTAGGTTTCTTTCAGTGAGCTCGTGAGGTACCCAAATATCGAGCTTTTTTGTGTACCCAGCTTTTTTCAAATGCGCCAAAACTGTTTTTTGGTCAATTCCCAGTTCTTCAGCTACGTCGTAACTACTGATATGTCGATCTTGCTCCAATTTTTTAAAAATGGTATCTATTTTATCCGTGATAGGGCGACCAGAGCGAGGTGCATCTTTGACATCAAAATTTCCGGATTGAATACGCTTAAACCAAATTTGTGCTACTCTCACAGACACTGCACTAGGTCCATAAACATCGCAAATTTTTTTCGCGGCTTGCGTTGCATTTTTACCTTTTTTGTAGTAAAATTTTAAAATGTATCGAATTTCTTCATTATAATTCGGCCGTTCAGAGAATGCGTTCCTGACACCTGTCAGTTAGTCACGACTAGTGATGGGCACAACATAACACTGAGTTCGTCACCGTTCCTCCAAAATGAAACGCCGCGTTATTTTTAAGATTATTTTCGGTTTTAAATTGGCGGAATTATTTAAAATTTGTATTTTAGTAATTTAAGTGGAAACCAAGAAAAGGTAGGTAATATTAATTTAATAAATTTTTTTTATTTATTTTTTGTTACAAAGTTACAATCTGTATTTCTATGCAATAAAGTATATTGAATTGAATGTGCGTACAGAATATTACTCAGACTCCGATTCGCTTGAGGAGGTAGTTTCTTCATCATCATCTTCGCCAACATGTATAATTATTTTATTATCAATAACAGTTTCAATCCTAATATCTCGGTCAAAATGTTCCATTATCAGGTTTTTAGTCTTTCAACAACCTTTGTTATCTTATAGTCCATTATTTTCAAATTCTTAAAAAGAAAAACGAAACGTATTATTTCATAAAGAATACCTGTTTAAGGACAGATTACGATACTGTTATTATTAGCACAGCACTACAAATATAAAGCTTTGACATAACCTTGTAATAGCGCAGTATAGATTTTGAAAAATATTGTTTACCAAGTTATTTGACACTCAGTTTGGCACAAAATTGTAAAATTCATTGATTATTGATATAATAATGTTGTTTTAATGCTCATCAATTGCTAAAACGGTAAACAACCAGCAAAAATATTTTTTATCGTAACTGCAACGGCATTACAAAGTTACGACGTCAGTTCAATCGCGATGTGTCAGGAACGCATTCTCTGAACGGCCGAACTATAGTTGACAGTACTTATCTTGACAGTACGAAAAACAAATGAAAATCACACATTTTCCTAATTTGAATTTGGAATTATGTTCTTTAAAATTTTCTTAATAACTTTCAATGATACCAAAACCAGCCAGATTCAAATACTATAGGCAAAGAGATTTTATTACAAGTTCATACATACTATAATGCGAAAAGACTTTTTCCCCAACCTATTATTTACTTTACATATAACTGAGTCAATCGCGAAATGTTACGGACCCTAAAGGCCCTTCAGCTTGTCAACCTCAGTGACTCATCCTTCGGTATTTCAGTTCCCGTGAGAATATTAATTATTGATTCATCGATTGATTTGCTGAATTAACTTTTTCATTGTAAGTGTCGCAACCATGTTACCGGGAGTGAAATATAATTTGTAATTTAAAATCATTAATTAATAAGACAGCTCTGCGTGAGGTCAATCGTGGACCCAGAGCTTTAGGTTTAATTAGGCTAAGTTTTATTTTGTAGAATCTGAAATATACATAGTAATAACTTAACTTACTTTCTAGTCTTTTTTTAAAACTCTCTACACCGGCTGACACACATAACTGGCGCAGTCGGAAGTAGTCGAAATTAGTAGATCGCGCGTTTCGTGACTGATCGTGAGTCAACGAGTTGACTCTTTCGGCTACAAAAGAACCTGTCGCCCGGTGAAGAGGACACATCGCAGCCCCAGAACTCAGGAGATCCGAAAATCGATCATAAATCTTGGTATCGGAAAAGGCAAAGATGAGGTGTACCAGACTGTAAGTAAAGTTTAATTACGTAAATTCGAGGTTTTGGTTGTTTCCATGAATAGGAAATCCTCCTCCGTTCCCTGAACTCGATCCTGTAGTTCTCGGTTAGATTAGTTAGTTTAGATAAGTAAATAATGAAAGATTTATAAGTTTTATGAGAACTTAATTGATTATTAGTTGAAGTTTATTAAAGTACATAAAAAAATAATGAATTAAGATTTTAGAAAAGATTTTAAGTATTTTCTTTTAAAATAAACTAATTAGGTAAGTGAGTGAGATAAAAATTTCAATTTAACTTTTTTTTTAAATATATTTTTAGGATATACATTTTAAAAACTTTTATAAGATACTTGGGTAGTTTACTTAATTCTTTTTTATCAGACTTTCATTTTATCTCGTCAGGTTGCAAGCGGAATAAACCTTTTATATTTGAATAGTACGTTTTACCTTGAAAATGAATAAAATTTAAGAATTGAATTTACTTTTAAATATTTTTACATTTATTGAACATTTCTATATTAAAATTTTATTTTATTTTATTTTATAGTGAAATAATAATTAGTCAAAATTTTTCACCCAAAGGCTAACCGTACTAATCGAGAAGATAAAAAAGGTAGATTTCACCAAAAGTTAGTAGATAATTTAATAAAGATGGAACAAACCCAACCACAACCTATTAATTTGGATGATACTGATAAAATTTGGAAAGCTTTACGACTAGTTCCAGATTTTAACGGTAATTCCAATGTTCTCGTTAGATTTTTAGACATTTGTGATCAAATTGTTTTAACTTTCGTGAACCCTGCCCCTGGCAATGAATTAAATAATGCAGCCGTATTAAACGGAATTTTAAATAAAATTACCGGTCCCGCAGCAATAACCTTAGCTAATAATGGTATTCCCAGAGACTGGAACGGTATCAGAAATGCTCTTATAAATTCATTTTCAGATCATAGAGATGAATCCGCCCTATATACAGACTTATCAATGTTAACACAAGGCGCGGACACAATTCAATTATTTTATGAAAAAGTGCAAAATCTTTTATCTGTTATTATGACTCATGTACAATTACACGAATAGGTACAGACAACTATTGACTCTAAAAGAGAGTTATATAGGAAGCTAGCTCTGCAGTCATTTTTGCGAGGTATACATGAACCACTTGGGTCTCGCCTCAGATGCATGAAACCGGTATCATTAGAACAAGCATTAGAATTTGCGCAAGATGAACTTAACGTTTTATACTTACAAAAGAAAAGCAACATGATAAATTTTAGTGCACAAAAACCGATAAGTTTCAATAGAAATAATTTAAGACATAATTTTAACCCAAATAATTTTAACCCAAATAATTTTAATTCAAATAATTTTAAAGGATATCAACGGCAACCAAATCAACAAATTAAACACGATCCTTTTCAAAATATTTCTCGTACCCAGCAGATGATGAAGGCTTTGCCTCGCTCTGATATGAGTACAGGATTCAAAATACCACCTAAATATCAGCCTCAGGCTAAAGCACAACCCATGAGCGGAGTTAGTAATTTTAGTACCCATCAATTACCTTTTTCTAATAATACACACCAACAAGTTAACTTTAACCAGACATTTGATGACACCTATGACTATGAAAAATATAACGAAACTGATCAACCTTACGATCCTTATCCCTTGAATTACAATAATCAATTTGAAAATTTCAATCAATCAAATTTATCAAAAATTGAATCGCAATATAGTGCCGATACGGATTTTCAAGAAACTCGCTTTGCGAAATTCCCAGAATAGAACTTAACATACAAACTAAAAGACAACTTCTTTACATACAGATAAAGAACCCTCCAATAAAATTACTGATAGATACAGGTGCTAACCAATCATTCATTAGTCCTAAAATAGTAGACACATTCTTTCAAAACTTACCATTGAATTATGTCCCATTCATTGTTACAAATATCCATGCAACTACGAAAAATTATTATTCGATAACCATTCCTAACTTTAGTGAATTTAACGACAGAAGAAATATTAAATTATATGTGTATAAATTTCATAATTATTTCGATGGATTAATTGGCTTAGATTTACTTAAAAAATGGCAAGCAAAAATTGACTTAGCCACGAAAACTTTATATATAACATCAGCTCATAACCCTATTCATTTATATGATTCATCTTCAATTAATTTAGTCGAAACTATTTAACCTGCGCAATCAACTCAGCTTGTTAAGGTCCCAACAAATATTTCAGACGGAAATATAACAATCGAAAATCAATCCATTAGTGACTGTTATATCGCAGATTGTCTATCTACGGCAGAGAATAATCAAACACTTATTCCGGTTAATAACCCTAATAATCATGATGTAACTTTTAGATTATCGCAGCCTATTATCGCTCATATATTTAATGAAAAAACTATTCCAATATCACAATTAATCAATAGCAATGAAAGATCACAAGCAGTTTTGTCTCGAATACGCAATACACACTTAAACCCAGAAGAAAGAGCAAACTTGAACAGACTTTGTTCCGAGTATTCCGACATTTTTTTTATTGACGGAGATCCTTTGACCTTTGCAAATCAGGTGAAACATACAATTCGGACTACTGACGAAATCCCCATCCACAGTAAAACATATAGATACCCTTATATTCACAAAGAAGAGGTTAAGTGCCAAATTGAAAAAATGCTACAACAAGGTATAATAAGACCCTCTAACTCACCCTATAATGCCCCTATATGGATCGTACCTAAAAAATTGGACGCTTCTGGAAAAACCAAATGGAGATTAGTTGTAGATTTTAGAAAATTAAATGAAAAAACAGTTAGTGACGTATACCCTATTCCAACGATTACTGAAACCCTAGATAAGCTTGGCAAATGTCAATATTTCACAACTTTGGACCTTTACAGTGGTTTTTATCAGATCCAAATGGACCCCAAGGACATCCACAAAACCGCATTTAGTGTATCCGATGGATTAGGCCATTTTGAGTTTATGACAATGCCTATGGGTTTAAAAAACAGCCCATCAACATTTCAACGTGTAATGGACAATGTTCTTAGAGGTCTTCCTAACGTAATAGTATATTTAGATGACATTTTAGTGTATTCAACTTCCCTTCAGGAACACATGATAAACCTTAGAAAAATTTTCACTAGACTTAGAGACGCAAATTTAAAGATACAGATGGATAAATCTGAATTTTTGAAGCATGAAACACCCTATTTAGGTCATATTATTACACCAGATGGCGTAAAACCAAATCCAGACAAAATTTCCAGTATTCTCAATTATCCTATACCAAGAACACCAAAACAGATCAAAGGTTTTTTAGGACTTCTAGGATACTATAGACGTTTTATATCAGATTTTGCTAAGTTGACGAAACCACTAACTTCGTGTTTAAAAAAAGGAGCTAAAATTAACTTGACCCCTGACTATGTAAAATGTTTCAATTTATGTAAGACACTTTTGACTAACGACCCTATCTTGCAATATCCGGACTTTTCAAAAGAATTCATACTTACAACTGACGCATCTAACGTAGCGTTAGGAGCGATCCTTTCACAAGGACTTATTGGATCAGACAGACCTATAGCTTACGCTTCCAGAACCTTAAACAACAGCGAAATGAACTATTCGACCATAGAGAAAGAATTACTAGCGATAGTCTGGGCGACAAAGTATTTTCGGCCCTATTTATTTGGTAGGAGATTCAAAATTATGACTGATCATAAGTCTCTACAATGGTTAATGAATGTAAAAGAACCTAGTTCAAGACTGACAAGATGGAAATTAAAACTATCCGAATATGACTTTGATATAATATATAAAAAAGGTAAATTAAACAGCAACGTCGATGCTCTATCTCGCATTGAATTACACAATGAGGAAATAGACTCGGTAATTGTTAATTTAAGCTCTAGTAGTTCATCAGGTAGTTCTCGAACTATTACAGCGCCCGACAGTCGACCAATTATTAGTATCTCTTCTACAGATACCGCACCTTCTGATAGACCTTTGTTTAGTAGCTCTGACACTGATACAGTACCTAATGATGACTCTTGCACTATACATACAAGCCTTGAAAACCCAATATTTGAAATACCTATCTCAGACGAACCACTTAATAAATTTAAAAGACAATTAATAATTAAATTGACTGACTTACCAACAAACTGTAAACCAAAAATAACTTACCCTTTTGAAACATTCCGAAGAACTTATGTTAGTATAGCTGAACCTAATTTAGAACAAGAAATAATTAATGTCATAAAAAAGCATATCGATCCCAAATTGAAAACAGCCATATTAGTAGAACCACTTATTAAAATGTACTCATTAGCACCAATTCTTCAGAAAACATTTGAAAGTTCTTACATAAACCTAGTTTTTGTTAAGTCTGAAATACAAAATATTTCAGATTTCTTAGATCAACAAGACATACTCAATAAATATCACGAAGGAAAAACAAATCATAGAGGAATTAACGAAACTTATCTCTCCTTATCTAAAAGATATTTTTGGCCAAAACAAAAAGAGTCTATAACTAAATTCATTAACGAATGCCTAACCTGTAACCAAGCAAAGTATGATAGATCGCCATTACGACCTGAATACCAAATAGTTCCTCCACCTTCGAAACCATTTGAAATAGCACATGCAGATGTTTTGACTATTGAGCAAGAAAAATACCTAACTATAATTGATTCATTCACTAAATATGCACAAATTTATCGCCTACCTACTTGCACTGCCCCAAACATAGTTAAATCCTTATTAACGTTTTGCACTCATCACGGTTTCCCATTAGTTCTTACAACAGACCAAGGCACAGAGTTCAAAAATCAAGTTGTCTCTGAATTCTTACGACTACATAAAGTTCAGCATCGCTTATCTGCAGCACACTCACCCAATGAAAATGGTTTAATAGAACGTTTCCATAGCACTCTCTTAGAACACTTACGACTTTTAAAGTTACAACGAAAAAACGAATTAATAAGTAATTTGATACCGTACGCACTTATAGCTTATAACAGCTCAATACATAGTTTAACTAAATGTAGACCATACGACTTATTGACTGGACACTTTGACCCAAGAGACCCAACAGACTTAGATTTGACACATAGACTATTACAAAATTACATTCAGGAGCACCGTAAATCAATGGAGACAGTTTATAATATAATTCACGAATCAGCACTTTTAGAACGAAATGCCATAATGACTCGACGTAACCTTGATCGCGAGCCTCAATTAGATTATACAGAAGGACAGGAAGTATTTATAAAAAATCCTTTGGCATCTAGAAAGAAAATTGCACCCCGATACACACGAGATAAAGTTACCACTAATTTTCCCATTCACATATACACTTCTCGAAAACGTGGCCCAATAGCTAAACATCGTATTAAACGAACTAAAACTAAATTAAATAAATCACTATTGTTACAGGACCATCCTCATAACGACCCTGGCCCAAGTACTAGCAGACATGACAATAAAACTTGACGGTTTGACTGATGGACCTGGAATCCTACCCTTTAACCTAGGCCCAACAAAAATTACCTCCCATGAACACATCTTTTTACAAGAAATTGACATTAACAAAATTCAAACTCAAATAGGTTTAACAAAAACTCAGCTCGGTAATATTTCTAATAAGATAAATAATACGGATTTTTCATTATTAAAAACGATTATAATGCACTTATTTCATAAAATTGACGAATTATATCTACAATTTAATACTTTCGAACCAAAACGCACAAAACGTGGCATTTTCAATCCACTTGGAACCTTCATCAAAAGCATTTCTGGTAACCTAGACAGCAACGATGCTATTAATTTTCAAAACGCTATTAAGATTTTACATCAAAATGATAAAGAAATGAGTATTAACTTTAACAAACATATTAGTTTATACAAAGATATCGTAAATCAGCAAAATCATATTTTAGATAATTTAAATATTAATCAAATTAAGTTAAATAAAGTAGTTCAACAAATAATTAGAAGTAACGATAATCAATCTGAAAAATTTTATAAGAAATTGCAATTTATGCAAATATTAAGTATTATTTCAGAAAATGTTAATGATTTAAGTTTAGAAGTGAGGAAAATTGAAAACTTATAAGCTTTTAGCCACACTAATTCAATGCACCGTTCATTATTAAGATTTAAGTAATATGTTAGAAGAAATAAATCCTTATATGGATATGATAAAGTTTTAGATATAGATATTAGATACTACTATGATTTAATTAGCTTAGAATATTATTATATAGATGAAAAAAATATTTTAGTTATGAAGTTCCCTATAGTTACATCCTCAACTTATAATTTGTATAGGCTTAGCCCCATTCCTAATAAAAATTCCTTAGTAATTATTCCCACATATCCTTTCGTTGCAACCAATTCTTTTGAATACGCGTACATAGAGGCAGAATGTCCGAAGGTCAGCAGCTGGTTCATCTGCCATCAGAAGATAAATCACCAAACTAGAAAAGGTGAAGATTGCATCTACAAATTAATTAAAAATCAAGACATTAGCTAGACATGTATCAGTACATCTGTAATCCTGGAAAAAGAAGCCCTAATAGAACTAGATAGCCGACACTATATACTATCATTCCCGAAACCTACGAAGATAGAGTTATCCTGCAACGACGTAGAACATAAGATTATTCAAGGATCATTTTTAGCACACAGTTCCTCATAATTGCAAGATCAAAACGCCTGAATTCAGCATTATCAACCTTGATGACAAAGTTCACGGTCATGCCATTGAAATAATGTCGTTCCCAGCATCGAAACCACCCACATCGCAGAAATTCAATAATAATTTAACAACAATTGATTTGAATAAATTGCATACTATTCAAAATCAAGTAACAATGAGCGTTCCTGAAACTGCTGAAACATACGAATTCTCAGGCATTTATCATACAACTATACCTACCTTTTTGATATTGATGATTATTGCCGCAATCATTGCCTTTACCTACTTCAAACAGCGGGCATCAAACGCAGCATCAGCGACCATTTCTACTGCAGCTCCAGCTTCAACGATAGACGACCGAAGAGCCGCAACATTTTCTCTCAATGTTCGAAAATAGTTGCTCATCTAGGAGGGGAGGTGTTACGGACCCTAAAGGCCCTTCAGCTTGTCAACCTCAGTGACTCATCCTTCGGTATTTCAGTTCCTGTGAGAATATAATTAATAATATTATAATATTAATTCATCGATTGATTTGCTGAATTAACTTTTTCATTGGAAGTGTCGCAACCATGTTACCGCGAGTGAAATATAATTTGTAATTTAAAATCATTAATTAATAAGACAGCTCTGCGTGAGGTCAATCGTGGACCCAGAGCTTTAGGTTTAATTAGGCTAAGTTTTATTTTGTAGAATCTGAAATATACATAGTAATAACTTAACTTACTTTCTAGTCTTTTTTTAAAACTCTCTACACCGGCTGACACACATAACTGGCACGTGACCTGGCAAGCGGATCGCTGCCAACGCTAACGTAACCATGCGTTACGTAATCAATTCTTTAACTTTCGGTTAAGTTTACTCATTAAATAAGTAATATATATTTTTTTCTCTTCATGTATGATCTAAAACTATCACGTCCTTGAATTTCAAAAGTGACCCACCCACCAGTCACCCTGTAATATTACAGTGTAGACCTGTATGGGAAAGTCTGGAATTAAAAGATATACGGAGATCTGTTCTAAGAACCATAGACTTCATTCCACTGTATATTAAAAATTGTCTAATTACTTTGGCATATTTATTTGTGTTCCTTCCTTATTTTCCTGCAGTCCCTAACGGATGTTTGTTCTAAATATCAGCTCTCTACGCCTAGTAGTTGTCTGTAATTTGTCTGTCTGTCACTTAGTCACTAAAGCAGTAACGGAACAGTATTTATTGTACAATTCGATCATAATAAATAATGAGTAGGTACACAAACCTGAATCCTTGAATTATAAAATTTTGCAATAAAGGTTAAAGTGCTGACTATCGATGAAATTGTTCATATTTATGTTTCTAAAGTTTTATTGCTACAGTTTTATGGACACACTGTATAATCATTTGACGACCATAGACCATAGATATAGAGTACCTGTTGATAGTTTTTTCTCAAACATGCTTGGAAATTTGAGCATATTTTGACAACCTTCTTCGAGATAAATCGAACTTGCTGTACTGGTCGAGCAGCGGCCGGCAATAGTTGTATGAAAATCCATATCTGCCGTGTTTGGCGGCCAAATAAATTACTATATAAAATCATATTTGTCGTGTAATTTAAAAATATTACGAGCTAATCGGCAACATGATACCAAATAGGTAAATTATCAAAGGTTTAATTTAAACTGGTTTGCACATAGAAATTTGTTTAGTAAAAAAAAATACTTTGGCACGTAAAATTGTATTTTCAAATAAAAGTTCTGAATTGTACTACGTAGTTAGTTCCCGCGCATTATTTGAGAAAAGTACTATATAAGCCTTGGCCGCAACTAGGCATTGAAGGACTTACGTGCGTGTGGCTCGGCTTCGCCTCGGCTCACATTGACACATTCGTCCATCAATGCCTCTCTTGCCGGGCGCTTTAGTAATGTAGTATTTCTACAGGGTTGATATGTAGTCAATTTATAGAAACATTTGAAAAAAAAAAGTTTTTTTTTTACAAAGAAATAAATATATCCGCTTACATATTAAGCAAACAATGACCACTCTAAATTACCATTAAAATAAAGACAATTACGCGCTACTACAAAACATTTTGTAGTTCTACGTCGTAGTATTATCAAAGAAATGCCGCGTCGTAGTAGCTATGTTCATCAACAGCGACTATTTGCATCAAAGTTTGTGGTGCCATATCTTTATTTTTTTGTACTGAGCTATACTAAAATAAATATGCAGGTACGTTTATATCGTAAGAAACCAACATTTAAATTTGACTGGTGACTACAAATCAACCCTGCAGTGCGAGCACAGAACTTTGTCGATTCGTATGTTTACGAATGCTCGTATAGTATGGAGACGGTTTTTAAGAAAAAATTGAAATCTATCCATTGCCGCACGGCCAGCTTAAATAAATGTGTGCCTTGTTAATTTTGAATGTTTGTAAAAATGTTGTACTCATAAACATCTGTAAAATAAAAAATTACAATGTTACTCAAAACTTGCAACCGACTCCATACTATACGAGCATTCGTAAATATTCGTTAACTTACGATTCGATAAAGTTCTGTGATCGCACTGCTGTATACTTGAATGTATGTTCAGGCATCGGCATCGAAGGTGCGGAGGGTCGCGCGGCGTCGCTAGCGGGTGACGTCAGCATGAAGCGTGCGGCGTACCTAGCGCCGCTACTGCTGCTGCACGGCCGACGGTCCTGGCTACGCTCCGCTGCGCTCGCGCTGTTTCTCACGCATCGAGGTCTCCTGGTGTCCACTATGCAGGTCTGTAGAGAGCGCTTTAGTAAATTTCATTTTATTTTGTTATTTTCGGAAAACTTACAGCTTAAAAAAGGCCAATTAAAAATTTTCACAAATAGGTAGTAATAGACATAAAAAAAACTAAATATTTACAACAATTAAAACAATAGACTTAAAAACATCAAATAACATACAAAATATTACCGAATCACAAAATAATCATGCCATAAAGCTTACAAAAAGAAGAGAAAAAAAACAGACACACAATCTATATACATAAAGTCAAACAAAAAACATTAAACATAACAAAACAGACTATTTACAGTAGACATAACAGGTATATAAAAGCACTTTAAGACAACAATATTCACAAAAATAATAAGCCCAAAAAACAACAAAAAAAACCTACTCACAAAAAACCCAAAAAGTATAGTAGTATCTATCAAAAAAAACTCTGAACATATACATAAAACAAAATGCCTACAAATTAAGAGTAAACATAAATACATAAATATAAATAACACATTAATTACTATTAATAAATTATCACTGGGTGAGAAGAAATCGTTGGATAAGGTCGCCTTAACGCCCTGGACGCTGGAGATGAATACGTCAACGTGCGGATGTTTCTTTATTAATTCGTGAACCCGTGCGCACGCCCTGACAATGAAAGAATTCTTCCTATAATTGGTATTTGCAATTGGCACGTATAACAGAGTTGGATGTCTATAGAGAAGTAATGCTGAAAAGACTTCAGTGAGTCGGGTGCCAAGTGCTGTGTCGACCAGGGCAGGGTTACTCAGTCGTACTATCGAACTAATTGAATCATGACCCACCATAAGCTCATTTTAACAAAGATAGGTTTCCTTAGTGGCGAACTTGTTATCATTTCATTCGACACTGGTATTTACTGAGTACAGAATTCGTACAGTATCTAAAATGTCCTAAGTGCATTATACGCGATAGACCTTACAAGTTTGACAGTCTCAAATGAATTATCAGCAAAATAAGTCATGATTCAGTTGGTTTGATAGTACATTGCAATGCAATTTAACGAGCAACACGTTGGTGAAGACTGAGGGTATCAGACCAGGCTTGCAAGGCTGCAAGACAATAGTCATGCCATAGATAACTTTGTGGTGGTAACTGGCTAACATGTTAAATGGTAGAGCGATGGTAACAGAAATGATGATCCTTTTTAACGGAAGCTGTTCTTACTTCAAATGATTCACTACTTCACTGTTCTCTACTTCAAATGATTTCCTACAATCCAAAAAAAGGATGTTATTGTCGTTGTCATTTAGCTACACTTCTAAATAATAGTGTAGTTTTATAATTCAATTTCTATTATTTTAGAAGACGGTACTACATACATACTTAACCTCACGCCTGTCTCCCCTTGCATTTTTTAGGTTAAAACTCTTGAACGAATTTCATCGCTATCTTTCTTTGAAAGTAAGGCTAACCCTGACTGAGTCTCTAGTTTTATCAAACTTCAATTATTGTGACATCGTTTATGGGCCTAGAATTTTCAAGAAAACAGCGAATGCCATTCAAAGAGTACAAAATGCATGTATGCGGTTTTGCTATAATATTTCCAAACGCGAACATATCACACCACATTTGATTAGTTATAAAATTCTGAACATGGAACACAGGAGAAAATTACATTTAGGAAGTTTCGTGTCTAAACTAGTTAAAGTAAAAAGTCCTTCTTATTTATACAATAAATTGCTTTGGAAAAAAGATTCACACCAAGTAAATACCAGGTCTAAACATCAAAATAAACTTTCTGTACCTGAACACCACACTGCGAATCTGCGAATCTGGAACGATCTGCCTCCTCCATTGATTAAAACTATAGGGAAACAAACTTTTAAGATTAAATATCGAGCATTAATTTTATTAAATTAATATTTCTACTTGTTATATTGTTATTATTACGTATAACCTTGATATTTTTATGAGTGATTTTTGAACTTTTTTTTTGTAATATGTTTGCTTTGTAAACTATTTTAATTATTTTTTAATACAGTTGCTCAAAAAGTGGCGTATTGCAGGGACGTTTAGCGTTCGGGATGTGGGCTATTACACACTTGTGCTTTTTCTTTACCTTTTCCGCACTCGTGCGTTCTCTTTCCCAAATGTCAAACTAATGTCTATTAAAAAGAAAAAAATCAACCACGAAGTTTTTACTAAAAATAATTCATAGAAGTTTTTACGATTCATGCAAATATTTCTGAAAAGAAGCTACTAATTTGTTTCAATATCAGATGATTTGATGCAATGAGTTAGGTTAGGTTTCATTTCATTTTATCTCATTAAATTCATTTTCATTTCATGTCAATACAAAAAATCGACTTGGCTGTATGGGCATAGTTCCCTTTGCCTACCCAGAATGGGTAAACAAACAAAAAAATCTCTGTTTATAATCTTTCACGGCTGGCGCCATTTTGTATATTTTATAATATTGCTTAATTTTTTCGCAACTGTATTAAAAATAGTCGTTCAGTACACGTGCGGAACCGTCATTGCAACTCGTTCCGACTGTCAACCCTCGCCTTCGGCTGCGCCTCGGCTCGTGTAGACATTTGTCGGAACTCTTTACTGCAAGATGGAATAATGTTTGTAGAACTTATTAAGAAATGAGGAAAAGTAAATAATTGAATGTTAATAAATATGAAAATAAATTATAAGATTTTTTTAATGGAAATGATAAAAAAACCAAACAGGAAAGTCTTTTTTGATAGGTATTTTTTTTTGAATTATTTTTTTATTTCTTAATTTTTATTTAATTACATGAAGCAATTTTCACCCAGATTTTTGAAGTTTGACTTTTTATAATACTGTTTATGTTTTATTTTTATTAAATACTATGTTCATTTAATGATAGTATAAATTTTCGATTTTTTTGTCACTACCCAATACCTACTATCTACCCATGTTTTGTCAATGTAGCTAAGTAAGTTAATAAATAAGTAAAAAATATTTGATTTTATGATATGATGAATTTAAAACTTGTGTATTTATGTTTATTTTATAATATACTAGCTGTTGCGCGCGGTTTTACCCGCGCAATTTCGATTCCCGCGGGATTTTCGGGATAAAAAGTAGCCTATACGGATTCGGAAGAATCCCTCTAAGTAAAGTAAAAGAAATTTTGAAATCGGTCCCGTAGTTATGGGTAAACAAAACAAAAAATACTCTGTTTATAATCTTTCACGGCTGGCGCCATTTTGTATATTTTATAATATTGCTTAATTTTTTCGCAACTGTATTAAAAATAGTCGTTCAGTACACGTGCGGAACCGTCATTGCAACTCGTTCCGACTGTCAACCCTCGCCTTCGGCTGCGCCTCGGCTCGTGTAGACTTTTGTCGGAACTCTTTACTGCAAGATGGAATAATGTTTGTAGAACTTATTAAGAAATGAGGAAAAGTAAATAATTGAATGTTAATAAATATGAAAATAAATTATAAGATTTTTTTAATGGAAATGATAAAAAAACCAAACAGGAAAGTCTTTTTTGATAGATATTTTTTTTTTGAATTATTTTTTTATTTCTTAATTTTTATTTAATTACATGAAGCAATTTTCACCCAGATTTTTGAAGTTTGACTTTTTATAATACTGTTTATGTTTTATTTTTATTAAATACTATGTTCATTTAATGATAGTATAAATTTTCGATTTTTTGTCACTACCCAATACCTACTATCTACCCATGTTTTGTCAATGTTGCTAAGTAAGTTAATAAATAAGTAAAAAATATTTGATTTTATGATATGATGAATTTAAAACTTGTGTATTTATGTTTATTTTATAATATACTAGCTGTTGCGCGCGGTTTTACCCGCGCAATTTCGATTCCCGCGGGATTTTCGGGATAAAAAGTAGCCTATACGGATTCGGAAGAATCCCTCTAAGTAAAGTAAAAGAAATTTTGAAATCGGTCCCGTAGTTATGGGTAAACAAAACAAAAAATACTCTGTTTATAATCTTTCACGGCTGGCGCCATTTTGTATATTTTATAATATTGCTTAATTTTTTCGCAACTGTATTAAAAATAGTCGTTCAGTACACGTGCGGAACCGTCATTGCAACTCGTTCCGACTGTCAACCCTCGCCTTCGGCTGCGCCTCGGCTCGTGTAGACATTTGTCGGAACTCTTTGCAATGACAGGCTTTCCGCACTCGTAATGAAATATACTATAAATGATTGTCATATTCATTGTTGTAATTTTTTGTACCATTACTATAGCCATAAATTATAACATAAAAATTTACTTGAATATTAAAACGAATGCTGTAACTTGAACCTTCGACTACTTACCTCTATTAATTTGCTAAGTTTATATACAAGGCTGGGCCTGAAAACCAGCGCTGCTAAAATATAATGTTTAAGCTGCATAATGCTGAGGTCAAGCCTATTATCACAAAATGTATATACCTATGTAATGTGTAATACCATATTTACCACCATATTTACCGTGATTATGAACCTAAGTTCAAAATCACATACAACCGTCTTTCTTTAAATTGTATTGATTTGTATTCTTTTTTTTTTTTTTTTTATAAGTGACTAAACCCGCGTTTGACCTCAATCTCACCTGATGGTAAGTGACGATGAGGTCGAAGATGACAGCACACGGGTTTAGGAAGGAACTGGCTCTTTATACAATATTGCCGGAACACATTACCGCAGGAGCGGTAACATTTGGCGGCAGACTTTATATAAAGGGTGGTCGCTAGCCAGGCGGACCCAGAAGGGATCCTACCACCAAGCGAATTCTTTTTTATTTTTAAGTAATTTTTGAAAAAAAAAAAAAATTTTTCTTTCTTTCTTTACTATTGATATTATTTCGTGTATTGCTCTTCAGGCGGTGTTTTCGGTAGTGTTCTACTTCTCGTCGGTGTCTCTGTACCCCGGGTTCCTGATGGTCGGCTACGGAACCATCTACACGATGCTGCCCGTCTTCTCATTGGTAAGATTTGTTTAGTTTTATATTTAGCTATACGACATATTTAATTTGGATATTTTTCTCAAAAAGTAATTTGGCAAATTAATATTAAAAATAACTTGCGTTTTGCCCCGCGAAAAATATACATAAATCAACCTTAGTTTCTTCAACCACATTCTGTTCTAATACATGAATTTAAAAATGGAGTTCGTATGATTTTTACAGTATAGATGAACGAAACTAAACTAAATTAAATATAGTGTCCTAAATAGCAAACAATATACCGAATCCAAATATTGAAAAGGTTGTGTCTTCTACTTTAAAATTAAAATCTATACCTACGACTTATAGAAATAAAACTAAATAACTCAACCTTAAACTGTACTTAGTAAAAACAAAAAGGTCACACTGAAAAGCTCGGTTTAGAATTGCAAGTAACAGTTAAAACATACTTGACTTGAAACGTTCAAATCAAATTTAAAAAAACCGTCCATAAACTTACTACCTATACGGTAGCGATCAGTGGCGGCCGCGCACCACACATGTGTTTTAAACGGTGCAAGCCAAATTCAACCTTCAGCACTACATTTAAAGCATAGCTTAGAACTTGGTGAACTGCGTGTGACGTGTAACCTACGACAAACTTATTATTTGCGGTTGGTACAGTAATCGGGCCTAGGGATCGAACCGCCAAATTAAGTTTGTTTTTTATTGTATATACTTTTCCGGGATAAAAAGTACCCAGTGTGGTGCCCAGGATTATACCAAGTTTATAGGTAGTTTTTGCGTGATGCCTGAACAAACAGAAACGCAGACAGCCAAAAAAAATTAAATCACAATTTTGGATTGAGTGTCGGTCAAGTAACACCCCCACCATTTATTTTTTTGATATATTCAATGTACAGAATTTTGACTCCTACAGATTTATTATAAGTATAGATAGAATAGATAATAGTCAAATTTGAACCTCGAATCAATTAAAATATTAGGCTATATAAACACTAACGTGTCTTGCTCTAGGTACTGGATAAAGACCTGCCTAGGATAGCTGTGATGCGGTATCCACAACTATATAAACAACTGAAGGATGGTCGACAGCTATCCTATAAGACTTTCTGCATATGGACTGGAATTTCTATATATCAAGGTAAGTGTTTAACCTTTATAGTTACACAGCAAACAACTTTGCTTATTATGTTATGTAGCGATGAACAGAATTAGTCACTTTAATGTGTTATTTGTACATGTATGAAAGGTGGGGTTTTCTGGGATTATATAAACTTGGAAATAGAGAATGTCTAAGAGTAAATCATGATAATTATTATCCTGTAAGAACGAGTGTGTTTTCTGCCTCCGTTATTATAATCCATAGTAAGTCTAGTGAATCTTTGCGTTATCTGCTTTATTCAAAAGAACCAATTTTAAAATTCGAAAACAAAAGTTTTCCAAACTTCAACTTTTAGGACTTACTGTAAATTATTATGACGCTAGTATTTTCTCCACTCGGTTTATCTTTGAAGCCAATGTTGCAGATCCATATTTTTCATAAAGTGTGTTTCATATACCTAACCTACCTGCATAGATTCTAAAAGTTGTCATAAAGTGTTTTATCTAAACTACTTTAAATATTAAATTTTAATTTCTTGACGACCACTTTGGCGATGGGGTAACACTATCTGCCTCAGACGCCAGTGGTCGCTTGTTCGATTCCGTTTATCTACATATGTAATTATACTCTAGGTTCCCCTAGTTCGCTACATGGTATCCCATGTCACAAGCTTAGTTTGGGGCCATGTAGTTTGTGTGATTGTCTCGGGATTTTATTTATTGTAATTATTTCTTGAAACAAAACCCAACCTTATTCTCTACCATAACTGCCGTCTCAGCAGGTTTATAATTAACGTGGGTTTTCATAGTTCAATTCCTCGGATATGTCGTGATCATAATAAATTGTTCATGGATACTAAAATCGTCATTTTGATAGGCTCTCTAGATAGTTACGAAATCGATTTTATTATTCGATTATTTACAAAGCAAAAGAGTTTGGTAGTTAGATAATTTAAAATGTAATTATAACATACCTACCCTTGTAATTATTTTTAAGTGTTATAGTTTATTTTAGTTTTTTGTTAAATTACTTAGTTTTTGCTGATTAATAAAAGTAAATTATAGTAATATTTTGAATTAGGATTGTACTTTATATGTTTGCACCATAAGTTAATTTGTAACAGATAATTATGATGTTATTGCCTATAAATTGAGTGTACACCCCACCATGTTGTTTAATTTTAAGTTTCTTTTTTCATCATGTATCGTATTACCTGTTGGCAAATTATAAATAAATTAGCCACTGCGCGTAACTTTTGATCCCGTGGGAATTTCGGGATGAAATATAGCCTATAACCTTCCTCAAGAGTTGCGCTATCAAATGCAAAAAGAATTTTTCAAATCCCACTTGTAGTTTCTGAGATTAGCGCGTTCAAACAAACAAACTCTTCAGCTTTATATATTAGTATAGATAAATAAATCACCCGCAGGTGCAGTGATAATGTACGGCGCGCTGGTTCTGTTCGAGGACCAGTTGATCCACATCGTGGAGATCAGCTACACGGCGCTGATCGTGACCGAGCTCCTCATGGTGGCGCTGACGGTGGTGACGTGGCACCGCCTCATGGTGGCGGCCGAGCTCGCCAGCCTGCTCATGTACACCGCCACGCTGCTCATCTTCACCACTTACTTCGGTAAGTGTTCCACTGCGGTTCCATCAGAACTGATTTTATTTTTTATTTTCCATTGTAGATGAATTTTACAAATATTTACGAAGAAATATTGACGACCACTTTAGCGATGGGGTAAATGTTCCGGATCCGGGCGTTTAGTGCGATACCATGTAGCACCCCATATCACAAGCTCTGCTTAGTTTGAAACTACTTTCATCATGTAAACTACTTTATTTATTTGTAGTTGGTGTGATTGTCTGGTGATTTTATAATTATTAAAAAAAATTAAGGACCATCACAAACATTCAAAATTAACGAGGCACATATTTATAAACACTCGTCGTGCTTTGAGCTTTCATATAAAAAAACTTTTTTTAAACTTATTTATAAAAAATGGCCCCTCTTTTCTTCTCGTATATGATGTACAAAGATAAAAATATTTAAATTAACATTTGTGTATTTGAACCTCAATCTTGCCTCAATGCTGGTGATCGAAGGTGAAATAAAATGAAATGTATCTGGATGAATTTTCGAGATGTATATTGCAATACAAGTACCATGATCGAAACGGTACAGGTAGCCCTGGGTATCCCAAAATTGGGCAGTCCTCCCTTTTTTCTTTCCATTTTAGGCGATCAGCTGTTTCCGCCGGCCAGTTTGGGCTAAATGCGTCCAGATCATCCTTCCACCGACGGCGTGGTCGTCCGCGACGTCGTTTGGTGTCAGGATGCCACGCGGTTGTTATTTTGGCCCAAAGATCTTCTGACATTCGACATACATGACCTGCCCAATCCCATTTAAGCCTGGCAGCTTTCAGAGCGACATCCATGATATTGGTCTTGGAGCGTAGTGTGGTGTTTCTTACACGATCTGTTAATTTTACTCCCAATATACTAAGCTCCATTGCTCTCTGGCAAACCCTGAGCTTGGACTTTTGATTTTCTGTCAAAGACCAGGTTTGCACACCATATGTGAGAACGGGGAGAATAAATATGTCCATCAATTTTCTTTTATATATTAACGGACGATTTCCCTTCATAAAGGATCCCTTTTGAATCTTACCTTTACATATCTCACCTTTTTTTTTAATCTGTCAAAAAATTGTAATATAATCTAAACTCTATGCCCTGCACATTAAGTTAAAAATTGCCTGTGGAAATTTGACAGGTTTGTAACACTTGATCTGCTTTCTTCTGCACATCGATTTTATACTTTCCTCTTCACTATTACAGACGCCGACTTCATCCGCCACTGGGATTTCTGGTGGAAGGTGACAGTCATCACGCTGGTCTCCTGTCTCCCTCTATACATCGTCAAACACATGCACAGAAGATGGCGCATACGACAATACAAGAACATCTTGCGACGGTGAAACCTATTTTCATATGATATCACTTTCTCATTTCATATGATATTGACTCTCTGTTAGGTTTAAGTATTGATATGATAAGGAGATTATGTATAGATGATTTATGGTAAGTTTAGGTCGTTTTAAGTTCTCATGATTATGTATATTACAGCAGATTCACTTTGAAATAGATTTCACCGTGTTTAAATTTTTTTAGTCGTACGGACGGAAATTAGAACAGTCATTTAAAACCAACGTCTTGTATAGTAAAATGCGGAAATGTCAAATACAGACGACTTTTATTTAAGTCAAGTTCTTATCTACAGGCTTTTGCTCAATTAAAATAAACCTTAGTACTGTATCTTAGAGTTGAATCCAACGTGTCTTAATCATAGTGTTAAGAAAGATAGAAAAGCTGCAGTGATTAATTATCTTAAGCATGATGCGTTTATACGATTTGTCATTAAAATTAAACAACTATCAAATCGTAATCGTATCAGTGACTTTTAATGAAAAACATTATAAAGGTAGGTTAATTTCAAAATAAACTGTGAAATAACATATGAAGCACGTCACGTTCTTTTTTAGTAATTATTTTTTTTTTTAAATATGCAAATCGCTCGCTGTCTTATTCTGTCGATATTCATTTTTTATTTTATAATATGTGGTGTGCAATAAAGAGTTTTTGTATAGTATTATATTATGGTGTATTATATTTAGGACAAGACTATTCTAAAACTTTAAAAATAAGCTTGATTATATTGGGTTTCGACTGATTTTTTAAACTATAGTTGCACGTACTGTTTTCTCTATATTGATTTATATTTAACTTACATAAAGGTACTATTTATTCGGATGGTTCGTCTGAATAGTCTGCAGAGATTACAGGGAATAAAATCATAAGTTATGGTAGTTTATCTTGTAAACAACTACTTAATCGCATTGTTCCGACATTCAAACTGGACTGTTATCCAAATCGCCTAAATGACAAAAAAATCATGATTTTCAAAATAAATAGATATCTTATTCTAAATTAAATGTGTCGTTTCCATGTACTATCGAACCAACTAAACCACAACAAGCTCATTTTGGCAAATCGTCTTAATGCTGGTAGGTCGAAATTTGCTTGAAGATAGATTTTCGTGGTGACGAACTTGTTATCATTACACTTTAACACTGACACTAATGGTGGGTTTCAATATTCAACTGACTGCTATGCGTAACCGGTACAGGTACAAAACTGGTAGGAAAAAAGTAGCGTTTCACAATATCTACTAGCTACGGGCTGTAAGTTCTCAAATTTGGCATGGGCCCTCCTTGCGTGACGTTCTTCCAAGAAAATAGGTGATATGTGATTTATAGAACATCACGCATTCGCAAATTATTTGTATGATATTTGAACTAAAGAAATATATAAACTTATTCAATTTATGTTTGCTATGTTTTAATATTCGATAAATATATTATAGTATGTTTTCAGAGCTTTTTATTAATAATTGCGTTTAACTGCTTACGTAAAACGAAACGCCAATCCTTCGAATAATTTTGCCATTGCTTGAATCACATTTTTATGACGTCAAAGTAAATATTTAAAAGAAAAATTATGACATTCAATAATATTCGTCCTTTGTTTCAAAAACAGTTAAAGTTAGAAAGAGAAAATTATTGACCTTATAAGACCTTATAAGGTTGACAGTTTCAAACGAATTTTCAGCATGGGTCATGATTCACTTGGTTCGATGGTAGGTACTCTAGAAGAACATCGTGAAAAGTTAACTTGATACCAAGTAATAGAAATTCCATTGAGGGTTGAAAGTACAGGTTGTAGAGTATAAAGTGATTAACTGCTTTGTCCTTATGAATTGACGAATATAAAAAAAATCATAAATGAAGACTGGTGTCACTAGGAGTCAAAGCATCGAAGTGGTAGCATTATTTGTTAAATTTATTCAATATGTAGTAATACGAATACAATTAATTTAAAAAATACCTAAAAGTGTACCTAACACATAAAATCAAGTTGAAAGACCAAAATCAACAGCTTTCTTTCTATTTATTTATAATGTGTAAATTACGAGAATCGGCATAGAAAAATGTTTGTAATAGAGGTATTTCTATACTTTGTGTTTTCAAATAATCAAAGCTGTCCTTGACACTGCCATGTTCAATGTATTTAGTGCCCGAGAGCTTCTTGCGCAAGCGTTTATTATTTTTAGCCGGCGCGGCAAACCTTGATACCTATGACACTGACAGTAATTTCCACAACATAACCTTGTAGTGCCGTCACCATTACATTAGAATCGTATTGGAGGCTTCTAAAAATGGCATTTATTTAAAGTTACTTCATAAGGTATGACTTTTGCAGAACGTAAACGTAAAGTGTGATTGAGATAATTTCTTGCAAATGTTATAAATTGTTATAATTCCAACGAAATATTATTTTATTAGAATATAGCTACGTAAAATAAATAAATGCCATTTTTAGAAGCCTCCAATACGATTCTAATGTAACGGTGACGGCACTACAAGGTTATGTTGTGGAAATTACTGTAAGTGTCATAGGGATCAAGGTTCTCCGCGCCGCGTATAGTTCTGCCTATTTCAATGTATATATTCTTGATATTTTTAAGTTCTTAAAACATTATTTCGCAAAAACCCGTGTTTAGCTTTAATCTAGCCGCGTACACTACTTAAGAGCAATATAAATTTAAACCGTCCCTACAGAAGTAACAATGTATTATACAAAAACAAAAATGTTTGATGCGATTAATAATCAGAAAGAAAACATTATGACTAAAAGTATTTGAACTTTTAGCTTTAAATCAATAAATTCTATCAAAATATATAGCAGCAAACAATTGATAAGGATCATTGTCGGATTATTTTATTTTATTTTCTTTTCTGAGATTATTAGCCTTGTAAGATAAAGTACCTATTTGTAAATCATTGTGTTCATTACAATATTGAAAATTGGAAAAAAAACACGAGCCTTATTAAATGTAAATTTGCTTCATATTTACGACTGCTCTATATAAAATGGTAACTAAAGAGAGACAGGCGAAAATAGTTAAATAGTGATAAATACTTTTAATTTGATAATAAGTTAGAACAATTTAAGTTGTGTACATTATACTTGTATCAAAGTAAAATATTACTGTACCAAGTATAGTTTAAGACCTTGTTATAGGATATTTTAATTAGAAGAAAATAGGGGTGTTAAAATTACGTTCCATTTATACTAAAATTTAATAATTATTTTATTTGTTATTGTCTAGAAAGATTTATTTTTATTATTTGTATAACCGATCTGTAGATTTTTGTTTATTACTTTTCCAATGTAACTGTGATTCAAAAGTTTATTTTAGTATAAGAATGTATGTAGTGAATCAACTTATGTTAAGTATACAAGTTTTACGCCATATCACATTAATAAGACCTAAACAAATCTATTTATAATTTATATGTTCTTTATTTTGCTTCTTATGACACTGTTTTTTTTTAAGGAATCGGCATTATATAGGGTCGCCTTATAATAGTCAATACTATTTTAAAAGCAGATTAAGAAAGATGAGTGGGTCATGACGAAAAAAAAAAAGTTTTTTAATATTTTTCATAAATTAAAATTTCAAAATTCTTCTAAGTGATTTGATTTAATTTTAGTATGACTACACAGAAGAATTTTGAAATTTTAGTTTATGAAAAATATTTTCAAAAAAATATTTTTTTTTTTCAAAATTCAGACCCACCATCATCCCTAATCTGCTATTAAAATATAATTGACTATTATAAGCGGATCCTGTATATGAATGTCATGGTATATAAATATGATACACATAGAATTGACAAGTTTCATAAAGATGTAGCCCATTACTAAAACTGAGTTAGGTATATTGGTTATTGAGCTTTGTACGCAATAATCGAGCAAAGATATTTCAACGAACTCACAGAGATTAGAGATTTGAAAAGTCTGTGCAATGAAATCACTTATTTGCTAGCTTCTACAGTATTATTCATAGCTGTTCTTAATAACATTTGTCTATAGAAATGTGAGTTCGCCGAATTATTATAAAATCTGACCTTTTATACCGGTCAAATTACCAACAACCCTGAATAATACATACAAGAAAGAAAATTCTGGTATAAGATTATTTACAGTAACATTATGTACAAATATTATTTTTTTGTGATAAAATATTTATTTATTTATTAAAGTTTATGTATATGGACAGTCCATTGCCTTGTTTTGGCGGCGGAAGAAGTATTTTGATTTAATCAATATATAAGTTTTACAGTAAGATAGACATTTTGTTTTATTTTTTAGTCCTAATTGTCCTGAAGTGCGTTCTTGACAATTTATTATAATACCAAACATACTTAGTGTGAGTTCTCAACTATGTCGTCCTTACAAAGCCTTGCGCCAAACTGGTGATCCTACCATTATCAAAATACATGTAGGAGGGTGTCCATTTGTGAGTAGTCTTAATGTACTCGTTGAGCTTTCACCTTTAACTGTACGAGTCGGTGCAGGCAGTGAACTCTTCTTTTTAATGGTTGAACTAAATACTAAACAATTGATAATAATATTTAAAGTTTTTGCATTTAAAATGCTTAATTACTCTTAAATAAATGAAAAATGTGTTGAATAAAAATCACCCGACTAGGCCTCGAACCTGGGACCTCTCGAGTGTGCTTTATTTATTTCCAAAAACACACAAATAACATACAGAAAAAAAAACATTTATTTTGGAAACTGGACAAGACTCAGCAATACGCTGACAAGTGAAAAAAAAGAAACACCTGACAGCGCTGGTTTTCAGTCTTACCTACCCTTAATTATATAGGAAATAGAAAAAATAATAATTTGGACACAAAACAATACAGTTGACATTATACATAAAATAAAACAAAAAGAAACATACAAACAAACAAACAAGATCAGGAAGGAATAGTTCACATCTATCTTTACTTAATATCAACATTTTACATACCTACATACAAAGATTTAAATCCATAGATGCGCCCTTTCAGTACAAAGAACTGACGAAATATTGTCATTACTGAAAGAGGTGCATGCACAAGTCTTGTGACAGTTTCTAACGCGCGCTTGTCGTGCACGTTCACATAGATTGTTTTGCTTAAAATATTTATATAATGACTTAATTACGCTGTCTTGTTCATTTCGGGGGTATAAAAATACAATTCGCAATACAAACAAGGAAAAAGATATTAATTTTCATGCGTAGGTAATTATTATATTATTTAATACATTTCTCGATTTTGTCGGGCAAGGAAGCGGCCGTCCGCCAAAGAGTAAATAATCAGATAGTAAATAAAAGATCAACTCAATACTTTATTTAACCTATTAAAATTATAATAGAAAACCTTTGAAGTTTTTATTTTACTTTACTTTACTTTTTTGACTATTTAATGTAAGTAGAAAAATATATTTTTTAAAATATATTAACATATTTTAAATCAGAACGGTTTTAATTAATATTTTTTAATTAAAAACTTCTTCGTTTTGTCAGCTACCCAACAAGGTATAACAATCTAGTCTTTTATTTAAATTCGTAGAAAAAATATTAGTTTCATCGGCGATAGTGGACTAAAAATGAATTCAGCTCAATCAGCCTGATTATTTTTACGTCCAGTATCGACTATGAAACTAAGATTTTTTCTATGAATTTAAATAAAAGCCTAGATTGTTATACCTTGTTGAGTAGCTGACAAAACATAGATGTTTTTAAGCACTTCCGCTGAACATCTTCCATACTATTTTTTTAGGTATTCTTAAAAAAAAAAAAGTAAACCTATCAAAAATTTTTGATTATTTCAACTTTCAATCGGTCAGAACTATGTATTGAGTAATCTTACGTAGAATATTGGTTACTCATACCATAGAACATGTTAATCTGCATTTGAGAATCAAATAATAACAATATTAATGTGCACCAATTTTAAAATACGACATTTAATGGCAAAATTGGCAATTTTTATAAAAAAATTAAAAGTCGTTTATCTCGAAAACGGTTAGGTTTTAGGTGTTTTATAGTGAAATAAGTTAGAAAAGACGGGTACTATACGCCCTTAAAGGATCTAGGTCGCCTTAACCAGTATTCCTGTATAAATGTGAGACTTCATTAACACATAAAAATTCATTCATTAAGACATAAAAAAACACAAACAACAGAACGCCAACAAATTAAGAAGTTGGTGCTTTTTGCAGGTTAAGTTAACAATCCTTTAGGTACGTTTTCAATAAATAAACGATTTATAAATATTTAGGTATCTTTATTTTTATAACTTTGTAATCCTTTTAGGCGTATTTTCAGCGTAAGTTATATCTGATCTTATTCTATGACGTTTGTTGACGTGGACGCGCCGTGCTTGTGTGAGTAAAAATGACAACCTTAAGACACGTACGGGCAAATCTATGGATTTAAATCTTTGCCTACATACATATACACAAATACATACAAATACTATACATACACACACACAAATTATTACATATTAATAGAGTACATACTTACATAATTATGTATTGTTAAGCTTTCCCACTGAGCTACCGGGGCCTGGCAGTACGCCTCGAAATTACTTAATACATTTTTGGTTTTACGTTATATTGCTAACGTAGCTCCATCTAATGGTATAGCTCTGCAGCTAAGACCACCCGAGACCAATTTCTTTACAGAAATTGTGAATCCCAGTTATAGTGAAGCATTGCAATGTTTAATAATATTTAAAGTTTTTGCATTTAAAATGCTTAATTTCTCTTAAATAAATGTTTTTTTTTTCATTTATTTAAACAATTGGTACGAAGTGCTTGATTTTTATTATTAGACTAAGACTAAGTCCGCCTTTGACCTCAACCTCACCTGATAGTAAGTGAATATGAGGTCGAAGCACACGGACCTAGGAAAGGCTCTTCACAAAATATTGCCGAAACACATCACCGCCACCGGATCGGTAATATTTGTGGTGGCAGGTTTTTTAGTACACTACTGCTAGAAAAATGTGCTTATCTTACGATGTCTATATCTGGAATCTTAAAGATTATCTTTGTTTTGTTGCCAATCACGTGTGAATCTTCCCCATTTACCAAGTTATCCGTATTGATTTTGTTTATTATGTATTATTGACAGACGATTAGCTCATATTTCTATCTCCTCACTATAAAAATGGAAGTCAAGCATAAAAAGTCTACTATGTAATAATTGAAACAGTAGTTGGATCAACATAAGCAATTTATGAAAAATTATTATCCTAAAATCCTAAGGTGCTTACCTATATGTTTTTATAAAAAAAGGTATCCAGTCTGGAATCCAATTATTAGCTAAGCAGGTAGCTAAAAATTGGATATATGCAGTTTATTGTACACAATGCGAAATAAAAGTCATAATTAAAATGTCAATGTTTCTTAATAACCATTAATAAAATTCTTACACAAACAACACACATAACTTAGGTATATAATTACATTTTTATCAACTAAAAATCCTACAAAGTAAATATACCTACAAATATGAAAATTAATCTACGAAACTCAAACTTACTAAAGTGTGGGGCGATGTTCCACTGAAGTCATGGAAAGCGGTGTTCACTTGCGGGAGTAGGAGGTGGAGGCGTCGGGGTCGGAGGTGGCGCTGCCGGCCAGTGCCCGGCGCGCCCAGTCCTGCGCGCGCCACGAGCCGCCCGACGTGCTGCTGCCCGTCTCCGACCACGACGACGTGCCGGGCGCGGGGGGCGGCGCGGGCCGCCGCGGGGGCGGGGCCGCGGCCCGCGCGCGCGCCGCCTGCGGGCTGCTCGCGCGCAGCGTGCCGTCGCCGTCCGCCTCGTCCTCCGACCCGCCCGGCGTGCCCGGCGTGCCCGACGTCGTCGACGACGCGTCCCCGCTCGACACGTCCGCGCTCATTATCACGTCCATCAACTTCTCCTGGTTGTCGTTCAGGTCGTACACGCACTCGGTGCGCACGGACGCCACCGACGTGCGGGTCCGAGTGCGCGTGCGCGAGCGGGCGCGCTCCGAGTGCTCCGTGTCGCTGCGGCCGGCGGGCGACGCCGGCGCCGGCAGCATCGCCGGGAAGTTGGACTCCACGTCGGTGTACGCGAATATCTTCGGCTCCTGCTCGTTGCCCTTCTTGCCGCCGCCGCGGCAGCTCTCGTTCGCTATCACGGTGTAGCACAGCTGCGTCACGTACAAGCACACGGCCGCGAGCACGACCACTAATATATATTGGTATGCACTCCAACCCTCGGCTGCGTGGGCGCAAGCTTGGGCCTTTGCGAGGACAGTTGCGTCTCTCGGAGCGACATCTCTGCTGTCGAACAGATTTCGACGTTTCAGGCCCCTACCATAGCCCTGAACGGCGGCGGCGACACGAAGAATGCCGCCGTAGGCCGAATAAAGCTGTTCATCCATCAGGTGAGGGGACACGTCATTTTTCATCCAGTGCCATATTTCATTATTAAAGTTTATGAAATCGGAGTGCCGGCAGCTGTTCGTCGATCGTTGAAGTAAGCATTTCGAAGCGGTGGTGTAGTAGTGAATTATGATATTTTCTGATTTGGGCGAGGATAGACTAATGAGGCCGCCATTTTTAAACGGCAGTGCGATCGCAGCTGGCTTTTGCGGGTCGTCGATTCTCGGCCTTGGTAAGTGAATGCACTGATCTTTGTCCCGCTTTAACACAAGAAACGAGCAGGGGTCATCGTAGATTGAAGGTTTAATAATCACTTTATTGACTACCAGGCTATGCAATGGTAGACCCCCTGAGGGTAATTTCCACCCTAAACCTAGGGTATTCAGATCATTTTTAATATTCTCGTAATAATCATGAGCCTGCATAGCGTTTTTGTGCGGTATGTATCCTGCATAGTATGCGAATCGTATAGCAGGCAGAACTTCGGCCCTTAAATGACCTCCTATAGTGTCGGCAAGTGCATCCCTTAGAAGTGATGCATTGTATGAATTTTCTTTACCAGTCAATTTTAGGGCCCTACGATAGTAGTTTGTAAGGTCCCGTATATATTTACCATTAATTTTATCAGGCGAAACTGGAGGTGGAATTAAATCTTCAAAAATTCTCCTGGCTCTGAGTTTGGCAATATCACCATCGTTCCAGCAATCATTTTCTATAGACCTTTTGTAAAATAAAGCGCTTCCTGCATTTGTAGTATCGACATTAGAAAATTTTACAACAGATATTATAATTATTAAAAATATCATTTGGTTAAAATACAATAAAACTCATCATATATTATAGTCGATTTTGATTCATGCAAGTTTTGATTTAAATATTTTGACAGAATCATTTCATCAAAGACAATAAAGTTTTCCGTAAACTTAGCAGTAGTAGTAGTAGTAGACATTTTCTTATTTTATATGTTCTGTGGCTAGGCTACCAAAGAAGGAACAGGAATAGGACATAAACAAACCACCCACCTCTATGAATGTACCTACATAATGAGCAACTGGAAAAAGAACTTTCAAGTCTATGAATAAGAACGGCAAAGGAAAGGTGTTTTTAAAATAACGGATAAAGTCTTCAAGCTTAGGATGGTTTCGGTGCATTTCAATAAGAATTTAAAAGAAAAATGTAGAGCCGTAGAGGAAAGTCTATATACTTATTTGTTATTTCACCCGCATCCGTGGAGGGCTTAAGGGGTAGGGCAAAATGTATCATTTTGACTTTTGAACGTCTCCGAAACAAAATTCCGTTTGCATTTATTTCACTTTTTAGGATTTCACTGTAAACGCGTAGGTATTTTCACTAGTTTTTGTGGGAAAAAACCTTGCTATCTATCTGCTATTTTGAGGTTATCATATAAATGATTAATGAATTCATGATATGAAGAAAAAACCTAAGAAATCATTAAAGCTCATATTACGATCTTAAGGCCTCAGGACCATCATTGCAGTTTGCAAACGAAATGGTAGAACGGTTCACCAGCTTTACAAACATTTTTTTCTTAGATGAGGCACACTTTCACCTAAATAGACGAAATTGTCGTTATTGGAGTGACACTAATCCGAAATTAAAGCATCAAAAACCCCTGCAGTCACCCAGAGTCATAGTATGGGCTGCTTTATTAGCAAGAGGCATTACCTATTGGTTCATACTTTTTTGAAGACTCACGAGGTCGTGCGGAAACGGTGAATTCCGAGCGGTATATCAACATGTTACAAAACTTTTTCGCTCTGGCCCTGCAGAATTTTGCTGGTTTTAATCAACGCTCATGGTTTCAGTAAGACGGAGCCACTTGTCATACGTGCAATGCCTCGTTAAGGGCAGCTCGAGACATTTTTGGTCCAAAAGTCATATCAAAAAGAGGGGCCCTGATCTGTCCCCAATGCATAGTTTTGTTTTGGGGATATCTTAATTACGAAAGATGTTAAAAAAAATGTTTACGACACCAAACCTATTCGGGTGAATAGGTTTCTCGTGGATGGACGTGTACCACCTTAGTCTTCATGTTCACTTAACATCAGGTGTCATAGAAGACAAACGTCCCATCCATATTTAATAAAAAAAAACCAGTAACATTTGACAAATTAAAAGATCGCATTCGCACACCAATCCAAAACATCTCAACAAAAACATGTAAAGCTGTTATCGTAAATTTCCGCTCTAGATTGCAGCAATGCCAGAATAATGAAGGATTGCATATGGATGATGTGATTTTTAAGGAATAAATTCTCCTTTTGTTTACTATCGAAAATTTTAATCAACTGTAATTAGTTTTTTTATAATCATCATTTCAATTATAAACGGACTTTGGTCCACCCTGTTTTCCCGCCAAAAAGATATCTAAATGTTGTAAAAAGTCTGTAGAGGCAAATCTTGTGAGTAGGTACGATAGATGACGGAGAGCTTCCAATCCCAGCTTTGTATGTTGGAGACGTCTGCCGTGCAATATGAGGTTGCACGTTGTTGTGCAGAAGCAGCGGAGCCGAGCAATTGACCCAATCTGGTTGGTGACATACGAAGTTCCCTGTCATTGTGTTTGGTTCTTCACAGTACACATCAGCAGTATCTAATGCTCATGCCTGTAAGAAGCTGTGATGAATTATACCGGCGCAAGACCACCAAACATTTACCATCACTTTCTTAGGGGTCTTTTATCATTTAGGGCAATGTTTAAGTACTGAACCAGCATCTAATCAACTAAGTAGCTAAGCGGTTGCGATTGCCGCATTGAATCCATTTTTGTCTCAAGTAACAATGCGTTTCAATATGCCTTCGTTTGTGTGTCTGTTGAGAAGTGGGAGGCACGTCTCGACGCGTATTTTGCGCTGGCGTTCATTTAATTTGTGAGGCGCAAACGACAGGTCCCAGTTTCGAGTCCTGGTCGGGTGATTTTTATTTAACACATTTTTTTCATTTATTTTAGAGTAGGTAATTAAGCATTTTAAATGCAAAAACTTTAAAATATTTCTAAATTGAACTTTGATAAAAATACCTACGTAAGTGGCGAACTAAATTAGGTAGAGCTGAAATTTCACGAAGCTTTTTTTATGTTTACTTACATATAAGGGATGGGGGGGCATGATGGGGTATCTAAGGAAAATACCAAAAATATAGTATAATTATTGCGTTTATTATGCTTATTTATTTATTGTACAATGCCTTATTAATCAAACTACAATTTGGCATAGTCTTTGGAACATGAACTTATAGCATTTTTTTAAAATAAATGATTTGATAGGAACTTTCGAAAAACCATCTTGCCCCTTACCATGGGGTAAGATGGGGTAAGCTAATTATTATCACAATAAATACAAATATGAATTTCTTCGGTGTTTTCATCATCCACACCAGCACAACCATTGTGAGACCAACGTCCACAAAGCCTACCCAACCTTCGGATGATATCAGAAAACTACGATTTTCATCATTACAATAGAGACAAATTGTATCTTCATCATCGTCATTTTTCGTCTTAGTTGCAACTGTAGTCTTTTGTTTCTTCTTAGAATTTTTTTTTTGAGCCGAGAATCATTAGAATTGGATACTTTCCTCAGTTTTTTCAAATTCTCCATGTTGCCCCTATACCCCATCTTACCCCATACCCAATACCCCGTCTTACCCCAAAGGCTGATTTAGAAAAAATAATTTCTCAAAAAATAAATATTAACTGAACTTTTGTCTAACCATACCACAACAAAGTAAACAACACTATCAACCATATACGAGAAAAGACATAAATTGGGTAGTCATAATTACCTTACAGTAAAGACGTTTTTAACTGCGTAAAATTAGATCGACGAGACACTCAACGTGATTTTCGTTTGTAAACAAAAAACGCGCGCACTCCCACTCACTCTTTCTGTCGCGCTGACGGTTGATCGAGTATGGCTTCCTATTGGCTTATTGCTTTCTGTTCGCAAGAGTCTAGTTTCTTGTATGTTGCGTGACCCCGTCTTACCTCGCGTCCCCATCATGCCCCCCTTCCCTTACCTAACCTAAAAATGACTGTTTAAAATATTTCACTGAAAAATTATCTCATCAAGGGTACTGAAAAAGATTTTGATTTCTATGAAACTTACGTTAAATTCCTGTTTATTTTGTTGCTCAACTTTACGAAAAATATCCAAATAACCCAAAAACCTACATACCTAATTAATACGATTAGGTGATTTATTTCTCAATATTACCTTTAATCTAATCATTTGAGGATTTAGTTATTTGCGAGGTTGATTGTGTGCAACCCCGGTTCACTGTCTGTCGGGGCGGGGCTTGGTAGACACTAGACAGAGTACCATAGGGTGTACAGTCACGTGTAATAAGATGTACATACACTTCGCAACTTATTCGGTTGTGATAAGGTTAAAATTCCCATGAAAATGCATACATCAGACGTGACTGTACACAGTAATTTGATTCTGAAAATAATGAAATTTCATATTTTAGAAGAATCTATGGCATTTGGGCAGATATGTGGTACAACATAATGTAGCCCTTACAAATAGAAAATTAAATTGCCTACAAATAGAAGAAGTAAAGAGTGTACATTAAGAAGCCCTCACAGTAGTTTGATTGATCTCGACAATTTTGGTGGTTCATTGTCGACAATCTTGCCCTAAAATATGGAGAAACTTTTGTACTTACCTGTTTTATTCTATTGTGTATGCATGAATGAAATACTCATATCCTAATTATTATCAATTGACCTACCGATACAATAGAAAAGAAAACGAAAAGCTCTAAATAGATGTCGTTTCATAAGCTTGACCCATGACAAACTGTCAAATGAATAGGTTGTTAAGAAATTGCTGGTTCAGTGTTCTTTATCATGTAGGTATGTACATACATTTACACAAAAGTTTAAATCAAGTAAATCCACAAATTTCTCAAGAGTATAGCCTCAGAGAAAATGTGGTATCCATTTTCTATAACGCTTATGACTACGCAATGATGCGCGAATATAGTGGATACCCACCTTTAGAGTAAGTATAAAGTAAAGTTCTTATCAATGAGCAAGTTTTAGTTCTTTCTTTTAGTTTATTTTTTACGTTTTAGTTCTTTTTTTTTGCCAAAAAACGTGGGCCATATCAAGTCCTATCGTTTCGTTTCGACTTACCGTTGTACTTTGGGAAACCCTGTATTCACTCACAAGGAGTTTTTACTCACTACATTTTTGCTGTCAATTGTCACAGGTATGTCAAAGTAAGACATTGACATTTATTTGTTGTGTATTATTCCAATAAAAAACCGTACGTAGTAGTCAACTCATATAAAAGTTACTTTATGGTCAACTCTTTGTAACATTAATATAATTACTTTGATTATAGAATTAAAATGTCTATCCGCATCGGATGTGCTGTAAAAGAGCTTCGCATTCATTTATGCCAGACTGCAAAATCATCAGCTGGTGTGAGGTTGGCTGGAATTGATTACATAAACATAACCCTAAACTAATCCCTAAACTGGATTTTAATATGATAACTTCATTTCAGAGAGTTTATTCAGCACAACTATGTTGCAATCAAGAAGGCCAATCCAAATTTTCCTATTTTAATCCGGGAATGTAAAGGAATTGAACCTGTAATTTGGGCTCGCTATGGTATGTTCTCTAGAATCAATCTCAATCTAAGTTTTCTAAAGAACTTCTGCTATAGGCACTAGATTTAAATACATTAAAGAAACATAATATTTACTATGTAATTATTAGAAAAAAAACTTAAATAAACAGCCACGGTGAAGGTGGATATTTGTTCATTATACAAATATCCACCGTCACAGTGATCTAAGCTCAGAACCTTGTGGCATAGAAAGTAAAGTATTTTATTGACTATACTAGTTGTCTATTGAAATTTTTTTAAACTTACATTTTTTTATATTTAAAAAATTTCATTGTCTTAGGTTTTTTTTTTATTATTTAAATAGGAGCCATAGTTATTAAGCTTTTAAATTGCCGACACAGTCTTATAATTTACCAGGGCTATTTTTACACCACTGAGCCTTTAGACAGTACTGTTTGAAAAATAAATAAATATTTCTGACACTCACACAATAAGAGTATAAGAATGTATAAGGTATTGCGGTATTGCACATTTATTAATTGATCATCATTTACAGATAAAGGTCAAGAACAATGTCAGGCAGTTAGTGGTTTTTCTTGTGGAAAAGTATCTGAAACTGTTCGCTATTTGTGCCGTTAAATATACTGGTGGCTTATTATTATAAAGCAGATGGTTTGATACAAATGTTTTGTAATTTATCTAATTATTTTTTTTGATATTTTGTATTTTTCTTTTAGTAGAGTTATTATTTTAGATTATATTTGATGAAATTATAACTTTTTTTGGTTACAAAAACCCAATAGATAGTATTTTATATAAGTAATTAAAGGAGGTACTTCATGCTGTTCTTGAATCCTTATTTTATTATAGTTATATTGTAACTAGTCTGTAAATTTGAAAGTGTTTTTACAATCAAACTCAAAAATTAGAAATAAAAGACAATTATGTTTCAGAAAAAGGCGTTGAAAAGTCAGCAACACTGAAGAATTTGCAACCTAATGACGTCTTGAATACAGTGAGCAAATTAGTGAAATAATTTAGTTTTTTTTGTTAATTTAAACCTATGTAGAATGATAAAATAATTAATAAATCTTAAGTAATAATACAAAGTGTTTTCATGTAATGTACTGTTTAAGAAAAATCAATTGACTTTTGCGCTGATATTTCACAATATCTAATTTAATCTAAATTGGTTTAAAATTTGTCTAAAATGGTTTTAAAATTCTATGTTCGAAGTGCAAAAGAGAAATTATGAGCTCAATTGACTAGACTTATTTAGGTTTAATAAAAAAATCAAGTTGTTTCATATTTGGAATCCATGTGATATGCATGTAGGTATTTGGTAGTACAAAAATTTATGACCACATTGAAATTTTCAAAATCTCTATTTCCCATAAAAACTAATATTGACTAATTTCTATGTTTTATTATTACAATTATACATTGAAGTTAGTCAATATTAGTCGTTATTTAGGCACAATATGCTGAATAGTGATTTTGAAAATTTCAATGTAGTCATCAATTTTTGACGCTCACCGTACATTTTATTTAGTGGCAGACCATAGACTAAAAGATATATATGTTACGTTACGGGCAATCTGTATAATAATACCTAGGTAATATAGAACTATAGAATACCTGAAACATGCAGGTAATGTATAAAATATTATTTATTTTTTACTTTGCCTAGGTTTTCTATACAATACCAAATGCACAGCCGGTAATGTATGAAATAGCAATCGAAAATGAAAAATATAAATATTAATGGTTATATCTAGAAATATAGCTAACCTATTAAATTTTAAATGTATCTAAGTTGACATGTAATATGGTTGAAGTGCGCAACCTGTGGATGCCTGTTCACGTTGGCATACAATACAATACAATAAAATTTATTTGGTAATGAAATGGCAGACTCACTAGCATCAGAAGCTCGGCATAACGGAATCATTCTTAACGTAGATCCCACCCGCAATCTTTATTTTATTTCTTATTTATTAAACTCAGTAAATGGTCGCTGTGTTCTTGTCTAAAATTGAAAATCACTATATTATGGAACATAAACATTACATTTTCTATAGAACATTGAGTATATTGTAAAAATAGATCTTTTTATTTTACACATTACGATAGAACGGCAGGGAGGTACTCTATACTTACCTACAATCCCTAGGAATTGCATACATTACCTAGGTAAAGTATAAAATGGATAATAATATTCATTATATTTCATACATTGCCTGAACGCACCAGGTATTCTATACATTCCCTAGGTATTGTATAGAATACCCGAATTATACGGATTGCCGGTAACATACCTATTACTCAAAATAATACAGGGTTGATTTATCATCGGCCAAATTTTTGTTACACAATAAGTAAGTATCATTTATAGAAACGATTTTTGCAAAAAAAAAGTTTTTTTTTTATAAGGAAATTAATATATCCGCTAACCATATTAACCAAGGTATGGTCACTCTAAATTACTATTAAAATAAGGATGACTACGCGCTACTACAAGACATCTTGTAGTACTACGTCGTAGTATTATCAATGAAACGCCGCGTCGTAGTAGCTATGTTCATCAACAGCGACAATTTTTTTTAAAGTTTGTGGTGCCATCTTTAAACTTTTTTGTACTGAGCGACGTAAAATAAATATGCAGGTACGTTTATATCGTATCAAAGAACAAATATTTAATTTTGGCTGGAGACTAAAAATCAACCCTATATAAGGGCCACTAGTTTATTTACATTTAAGTGCACTTTAGTAAACTGAAAGTAACTGATAAATAGCATCATAGTGATATTACGATTTTCTTTGGTGTTTGATCTCTTGTTCCTAATTTGAAAAGTATTGGACATCATTTTCAGAAAAAAAAAATTGGATGTTATTCTTATATTTTTCTTCGATTGTCTTCTTAACTTGTGTCGGTTATTTTAGAAAAAAGGTTTTACTTTTTCAATTTTAATTGAATCATTTATCATCCATCACACATCGATTGTAAAAAAAACGAATATTCAGATTTCAATGTTCTTTTCAGTTTTGCTGACGAATTTTGCCTAGGTACCTGTAGGTACTTTTTTGAAAAACTCTTACAACTTTCTGGCTATACAACGAGGTAAAATAATTAGCATTTATCTGCACAGTTCAAGAAAAAAAAATCAAAAAAAAAATCAAAGACCTACATTTTTAATCCTTCAAAGGAATATCCTATACAAAGTGTTCTTGATGATTGGAAATAACCTCTTCTACGTCACCTAAAAAGGATCCGTTCTAATTTCCAGTAATCAATCAATATATATATAAAACTGTTCCGTTACTGACTGAGTTACTGAGTGACTGACAGACAACGTACAGCCGTAACCACTGGGCGTAGAGAGCTGAAATTTAGAACATATATTCTTTAGGGGATGTAGGGGTGCACTAAGGAAGGAATTCTCGAAATTCGCACTGGAACGGGAATAATTGGACTTTTTAGTTTGTATGAAAAATCTTATTCCTTGAGTGCACGGTTATGATACTTGGCATAAAGGTTCTTCAAAAAATGACTGGTTGTGCTATGAAAGGAATTCCCGAAATTCCCACGGGAACGGGAAATATACGATTTATAGTTTGTATGAAAAAATAAATTCCATGAGTGCACAGATGTGATACTTAGTATAAAGTTAATGGCAATAAAGAGTATTTATTATTATTTAATTTTGAGTAACTCAGTGAGTAACTGTTAGTGTTGAGAAAGAAGTTCCCGCCATTCCCACGGGAACACGAAATATTGGACTTTTTAGTTTGTATGAACAATTATCTCTTCAGTGCATGGATGTAATACTTGATATAAAGGTTCTTCAATGACTGGTTGTGCTAAATATAAACAATGTTTATGCGCGTACGAAGTTGCGGGCAAAAGATAGTCCTGTATATTGTATTACAATTTATTTGTAGTATCATCGGGTTTTGAAGAACGATAGGGCTCTTCATAAAATATTTCCGAAAACCATGACTCACAGAACCTAGCGACCACCATCCAAATACCACGGATGGTGGTCGCTAGCCAGGCGATCCCTGAAAGGGTCCTACCAAAAAGCGACTAATCACTCAGATTAGTCGCTTTTTACGACACAATTATCCACAGGCTGTTCTAAGCCGACCCCACGCTTCGCTTGGTGGTAGGATCCCTTCTGGACCACACTAGCGACCACCCTTTATATAAAGTCTGCCGCCAAATGTTACCGCTCCGGCGGTAATGTGTTCCGGCAATATTGTATAAAGAGCCAGTTCCTTCCTAAACCCGTGTGCTTTCATCTTCGACCTCATCGTCACTTACCATCAGGTGAGATTGAGGTCAAACGCGGGTTTAGTTAATTATAAAAAAAAAAAAAAAAAAAATAGTTACCTACCCTCTGAATGTGTTTATACTAAAAAAATAAAAAAAGACTTTATTTTACCCCGAACTTGACCCAATGGTATCAAATTTTTCCTTATGAGACAAGAGCTACTCAGGCCTGAAATGAAAAGCTCCACTCCTAATTGGTTAACTGTAAAATAAGTTCAATGAAAAGACAGCAGGAAAATACTGAAAATGGTTGTCCTCGAACAATTTAGGTTTTATATTCTGCAGTTGAACTAGTTACTTACTGGATCGTCTAGTCTGTGTTCCTTTCGCTGCAACATGTTGGTAGGTGTAGTGGCTGCTGGCTGTGAACCGTGGATGCGCGGGCGCACTGTGCGGTGCAGGTGAAGGGGGGCTCTCCCGTGCCCTCATACATTCAACTACAATATGTACTGTAGTACAACTGTACTGCAGTGCATTTACAGCGTAATAAGCTACCGAAAATAAAACCGTGGGCCTGCCATCCCTTTTCTGGGATTGGGAACGTATACCCTGTTCCCAAACTTAGAAGCAAATCTGCACTTGAGCAAGTAACTACGGACAAGTAAGCTACAAATTGACTATGTCTTTGAATTGCGTGACGTCAGAAGGTTTCAGAACCTCTAATGATTATGTTGAAACTAAATATCCCATACAAATCGTTGATTTTATGAAGCTGATAAGTCCCTGGGCAGGACGATCGTCAAATACAAATTGCGGACGATGCGTAACGTGCGCGTTCACTGATCGGTATTCCGTATAGCGTCATCGGCACGCAACGCAATAGTTGCCTCTCGTCAGTGGACGCTCTTGTATAACATTCTATACAAATTATACTACAATCCGTTTGCTACGATGCGTCCGATCCGTACGATGCGGACTTGTGGACGCGTACCATTAAAGTCTCTAGGATTTGTACGACAGTCTTCTAAATTTAATAATATGAAAATCGGTATATTCGTTATTGAAAAAATGTGTATATAATTATAATTTAATTAAATTATAAGGAAGATCGTAGGTATCTTTATTAACAATAGTGAAGTACTTGACTTATTACCTCGCTATAAAGGGTTCCTTATTCATATTTTTATATGGACATTTTTTTAATTCATAACAATTATCATTATTAATACACCTACTTACTTGAATCCTACTAACATAACACGTTCTGCGCCTCAATTCAAGATAATCCAATAGTCGTTCAAACATTTAAAAGGAAAAATAATTAAATTATGTGCGCCCTACATTTTGGCCCTCTGGTAATTATCCATCTAGTTTGTGATAAAGAGGACTTCTTAATAATGAGAAGTAGGGAACTGACTGGACTGGAGTTGCTTCCATGCTGGACTGGGAGCGATAGAAATACATAGAATGTGCCAGCTGCTTGACTTCCGGGGCATACTGTAAAAGTCAGTTAAGGAACAAAGGTTTTATTGGCGTTTTTGCGGGTTATAGGCTGACTCCCTGTCACTGAAATAGTCTCTCTCCATCATATAATACCTTATTTAATATACAATAATACCTTGAAATTTGTCAAACGTGACATCAGATGGTTTGATGACCTCTGGCGTTCTGCCTACCCCATTAGGGATACAGGCGTGACATTATGTAACTATTATGTAGGGAACTGAAATTTTGGTAAAGTTGTCAGTGGAAAGAGAGCATAGATAGAAGAACAGAGAGAAGAGATATCGAAATACCAAAAATACGTTCAAATACTCATACCTATTAAAAAAGGTACTATAAGTTCACTTCAGTATCTGAATTTTTCTAAGTTCTTCCACTGAAACAAAGTGGCGTTCTTTTTACATGTTTTACGCTAGTAAAGACCAATTTTAAAGGCTCTTTGCAACATTCTAAACAACCGTTACTTAAGAAAAAAGGCATCCACGAAAACGTTTGTCCTTTTATAGGAAATATTTTTTTACGATGATTATAATTTTAATGTAAAATGTAAGGACATAAATCCGGCGTTCCTTTTTTTATAAATAATACTGTAAGTACATTTTGTGTCATATTTCGAGAATAAGTACCGCTCTATCCCTACCGGCAGATACAGAACATGGTGGAATTCAATAGGTGGCTACTCAATCCAGTGGATGATCTATTATAATATAAAGTATGACCAGAAATCACCTGGCCAAAATCACTCTTCAGCGATTAGGCCGCCTTTGTACACATCCTATAGTGTACGGAGAAGCGAGAAATTAGCGCATTTATCTACCCATTGGATATTGCTCGAAGTTGGAGAAGGTGGGTGTAGTCAATACCTACGAACTAAGAGAGAAGCGCGAAACTAGCTTTAATTTGTCCTATGTAACCATGGTGGTGTAAAATAAAGAGTTCATTATTATTCTTTTGCATATTACGACCACTTTGGCGATGGGGTAATACTGTCTGCCTCAGACGCCAGTGGTCGCGGGTTCAATTCCCGCACGGAACAAGAAAATGAATGTTTCGGGTCTGGGCGTTTATCTATATATGTATTTATATTCTAGGTTCCCCCCTAGTTCGCCACATGGTATTCCATAACACAAGCTCTGCTTAGTTTGGGGCCATGTAGTTGGTGTGATTGTTTGGGAATTTCATTATTATTATTATTTAACATCTCAGGCCTACTACGGGCGGAAAAGACCCGAAACTCTGACTACTTGATTGGGGATCAGGGTAGGAAAAACAGAAACCGGCGAACGATTTGGTCAGTATTAAGCAAAACCGATTTTGGCATGCATTATTATTATGAGAGTTGTCATGACAACCACAGATAGAGACACAAATAGAGAGCTAATATAGTGTAACTAGCTTCTTATTTGTGGAGCTAATGTGCTTGTACTAAGGTTGCTTATTTAATAATGCCGTCCAAACGGCCAGACTATGACGTCAAAGACATAGTCAGGTCTTCTTAGGCTGGTACCACACCAACCGATCGACCGACCGACCGGCGGTTGAAGTGTTTTTTGGCCTAAAGTATGGCCCACGAGAGAAAAAATAAAAGGGCATTGACGTCTCTCTACCAATGTACCCTTTTTGTAAAAACGACACAAAAAAAGTGTATGGAAATTATCGCAAATATGTCAAATATGTAAACGACTAAAACATGAGTATCGTAAAAGTATGAGTATCGTATGAGTTTGTGTAAAACTTGGTAGAAGTCGACTCAATGCCGTTTTATTTTTTCTCTCGTGGGCCATACCATAGTAAAAACTATCGATCGACGTCGAATAATCCATTCGACCAGCGATCGACGGTCGATGGATTTGTATGGTATCACCTTAGCAAATACATGTATATATAGGGTTGCCTTATAATAGTCAATAATATTTTAATAGCAGATTAAGACTGATTAGTGGGTCATAACTACGAAAAAAAATTTTGTGGGCGATAGGTTGACCCCCTGTCACTGCAATAGCCTCTTGCAATCATTATAATACCTCATTAGTCAAACGTGACATCAGTTGGTCTTATAACCTCTGATGTTCTGCCTACCCCATAAGGGATACAGGCGTGAAGTTAAGTATGTATGTATGTATGAAAATCATTTAGAAAAATATATATTGTTTCGAAATTCAGACCCATTCATCGTTCCTAATCTGCTATTAAAATATAATATAAGGTATAAGTAATTTTAATATCTGAATGCCGTCTATTGAACTCTTTGACTGTTATTAGTAGAGTTGTTGTTTTTGATTACTCATTTTATTCTTTGTTTGTGTTCCTGATGCTTATTTGTAACCCTTACCTGTATTATCATTTTTATGTAGCAGGGATACATGCAGACCTTAGTATTTGAGTGTCAACGGTGCCTAGTATACAGATTGTCCTGCTAGGTTCTCCATTATAAAGGTGCTATACCAAAAAGGTATGTTGTATGTTTCCCAAAAAGGGTAATAAATAAATAAAAGACAGGCTAATATTTGGCGACCGGCTGGTGTAGCGGTAACATACATTGCCTTCTATGCCAGAGGTTCTGGGTTCGAACCCGGCGGCGGCGGATATTTGTGTGATGAACACAGATATTAGTCGTCAAGTAATTAATGGATGTTTATATGTTTATTTAAGTTTATTGTAATAAAAATAAGTATTTATTCAATATGTATGTTTATACCTATATTTCTTAAGTATACCTATCAGTTATCTAGTATCCATAACACAAGTTCTTTAAGAAACTTAATTTGGGCTAGATAATTTTGTGTGAGTGTCAGAAATATTTATTATTATACTTATTAATTACTTTACATTACTTACTTCAAAAGCACGGTTTTTGATTGTGTTAGCGATTGCTCATTATTGATAAGGTCATCTATATTTCCTATATTTTAGTTTTAACCACCCTTTATATAAAGTCTGCCGCCAAATGTTACCGCTCCTGCGGTAATGTGTTCCGGCAATATTGTATAAAGAGCCAGTTCCTTCCTAAACCCGTGTGCTTTCATCTTCGACCTCATCGTCACTTACCATCAGGTGAGATTGAGGTCAAACGCGGGTTTAGTCACTTATAAAAAAAAAAAACTTGTATAGATAGATTTTAAAGTTGTTTGAGTAAAGTGACGGTATTTTATATTTTGAAAAGTCGTATTAATATCGAGCACGGATTTCACATATAATTTGAGTGCCCAGTACTCTGGCTATATTTCACTAAGTGCTATCGGACCTACGCATCTGTATTATTACATGACAGGTTTATTTCAAAGGACTATGAAAAAGTGTCGTTTTTCATAGCGACCATTTTATCTCTATTTGTTGTTTTTATGAGTTGTTAAATAAAAAAAATGTTTGGAATAGATGGGACAGTTAATGTTGACAGTTGACACGGATACAGTCTGCAGTTGTTGAAGAAAAATATATTTGTGGGGTTATCGCGCGGGAGCGAGGCCAACCCGGATGCATAGGCATGAGCGGAGCGGAGCTTATGTACAGCGGTGCCAGTTTTACAGTAACACACATATCTCCTGTGAAAACAAAAATGAAAATCATTTGGCTTAACAAATAGAGTTTTGAGGCACAACGGCACTAGTTGTCATTTATTATTATTTTTAACCATGTCCAATTTTTTTACTAAGTATTTTAAGTAAATTCATCATTGTGAAATTAGTTCATGTTGGTTAGCTGCGATCTTGCTTTTATATCATCACATCAATAATATGTGATTGTCTGGGGATTTTATTATTATTTTTATTATATCATATTCAAGAAAAAATCAAAATATTCTGATGGGCTTCGATTAGTCGAGTGTTCGGTTGCTGCAGAGAGGTCTTGAGTTCGAAGCCCAGCTGGGCCAGCTTAGTAAACGAACTTCTCGAAACTGGCTTGGGTTTGGGTTAACCAATAGCACAGAATAAGTAATAGTACCGGGGGTACAGAAGAATTACTCCGCAAGAAGATCTAAATAAATGCGAGTCTTGCTACGACGCGATACGGTGGAATTCAGCTCGCACAGCAATTTTTTTTTTTTTTTGTTTTTCCGCCACAGACAGTTTTGGCACCCCCTAAAACAAGCTTTAACCAGTAAAGCAAGCTTTAGCGGGAGGAGGATGAATCCTATTACGGACGAATGGGTATTCTATAAGCTGTTAACCCCAGTGGCTAACGGAAAATAGAATGCCCAGACAGTGTGGAGACTCACTCAGTGAAGCCGAGCATACCCACTAAACATCCCCCTTTACGACCTACCTTAATTCAGGTTCTTGATCATTTATCGGAGCGACAGCCAATTGGAGAGAGAGGCTGCGCAGTGAGCGGCATCCGGACGGCTGCCACCAAAAGGAACTGAAAGCGAGAAATTCAGAAGCTAAGACTAGCAGAAATGACAAAGCTGAAACTAAGAGATTATCTAGAGTGATCAGACTCACTCTGAGATAGGAATGCTGGAAAGAAGGACTACGTTTAGAAACGTTGAGCTTGCTGGAGTTTCCTAATAAGGGGAGCGAACTTGGTTAGGACCGGAAGAGCACCGTTGAAACCCTCTGGGCTGGCGTCGAGAGCGGCGCCGAAAGCCAGGATCTCGTCAATGGGAGCGAGCTGGATCCAGAACGCCATGCGGTCTTGAGAACCTTTTGCGTTCTGGCACTGGGAAGTCGGTTTGGCAGCCGGTTGCGATTGAGTCGTGACCCGGCTGCGCTGACCTGGAACGATAGAAGTAAAGGCCTAAGGGCCCTTTGAACTGACTGCAGGAGCGTCCGAGCTAGGCTGCGGTCGCTCTCTCCAGTTCTCGATGGGCTTCACGGTAGCCCTGGCAGCACGCGGTGTCTTGGGGCAGCCGCGAAAGTTTGCTGTGTGGCCTGACTGGCCGCACAAGACGCAGGACGGAGCGGTGGGCGATTCGGGAGTGCGAGAGCACTCCTTAGTCCCATGCGGATCTAGGCACTTGACGCACCTAGGGGAAGCAAAACAATTTGCCGCCGCATGACCATACAGTTGGCAGCGGTGGCACTGACCTGGGAAACCACGCTTATGTGGAACTTCGACGTGGATGTTGGAGAGACCGCACACGGTGGGCTTGCCTCTGAAAATGGACTGCCCTTGCGGGCTCTTCGCTAGGATTACTAGCGCAAGTGGGAACTGCTTTCCTCGGCGGCTGTGCATTTTGTGCACAGATTCAACGGGGAAGCCTTGAGAAGACAAGTCCTCTTGGATTTGCTCGTTCGAGAGCTCGAACGGCACGTTCCTGAGGACGGCACGAATCTTACGCTCCTCAGGGAGGGCGTAAGTGTGGTACTCGAGCTTTTGATCAGCAAGAAGCCGAGTAAGATTCCTGAAATCGGGAATGGAATTGACAACGACCTTAATAGAATCACCCACGTTGGATGCCTTACTATACTGGATCTTGGGATTGTGTCTACCGCAGAGAGCTGAGACCTCGGTCCAGCGGCTCTTGTCCCGTGGAAAGACGGGGGGCGGAGACTTGACTTTCGGCGGAGCCGAATCTGATTGTGACGCAGGCTGTGACGCCGGGATCGCTGAAACAAAAGGCGCAAAAGCAGACGCCGGTGCGACATTTTGCGTAGCAGGAACAGCGGCTGGAGCAGCTGAAACGGATGGAGGTAAAGTCGAAGAAGCATCTTGCTTCTTCTTCTTTGACTTTGACTTTTTGCGAACCTCTGTGAACTGAGCAGGAGATTCTGAAACTAACGGAGCGGAGTCGGAATCACTACCTGGCGGGGTAGTTTTCCGTTTGCATGCGGTGGAATCTACCGACATGCAATCTGACATAGTATCGACATGCTCGACATCTGGAGACGCCGGAGAATCGGTTTGAAACACCTGAGAAGTAGAGGCAACCTGAGGACGAGCAGACAATTGCTCACGCAAGGATTCGATTTGGGCGAGAAGGGCATTCTTCTCGGCTTCCATCTGTTTGAATACTGAGTACGAGGGACGAGTGGCTAATTCCTTGGTCAAGGATTTCACCCTCTCGACTTGGTCATCAAGCTGGTTTTTGTAGTAGCTCTTATCGCTTGTAAGAAACTGGATCTGAGTACGCTGGACCTTGCAATGAGGATTGGCACAAGACATCGCTGGGCTGAAAGAAAGCCTATCGAAGACAAACTGCGCTGAAAAAGAAAACGACCTAGTACGGACCTATTGCCGGTGAACGGCGGACGATCAGGCTTCGTTGGCACGGTTACGTATCCACCTGACCAGCGATGCTTCGGCCGGCAGCAGTCGGGTCCGCCCTGAAAAGGGCAGATGAATTAGCCCCGACACCACACAGCCTCCACAAGAGAAAACTTTCCGAAAGAGCTTAACTTGGCACCTGACCCGCACGAGTGCGGGGGAGGGAACAAGGGCAGCGCAATACGACCACTCGGGAGCGGCCGCAGACACGACCGTTCGGGAGCGAACGCAAACGGGAAGTGTGTGCACAGCAATACGTACCTGCAAAATTTATATACCTAGAAGTTTTGTCTTTTTCCATCGCATGCCTCTTATCTTTTCTTACGCTGTTAGGGTTGCTGCCTATTGAAGAATAATTAATCTCCTTATTTGTAATTAAGTATCTACCGATGTAGGTATTACTGTTATTCTACCTTTGTAAAAAAATATTATTTCAACTTACTTGTACTTTAGTACAAAATGAAAAAAAAGTTACGACAAATAATTAGTTTTGTTTACTAAATTTAACATAATCAAATCTAAACATAATCTAATTGAATATTTGTTTCTTTTTATGTCCATTTTTAAATACTATTTGCGACCTCAATCATATAATTACTGTGAGTGCTATTAGGTAGGTAGGTATCTACAACGTCCCGACGGGCGCGCGCGAGACACACGACCCATTCGAAATCTACCGGCGGAGCGCTTCGCTGGAGGTAAATAACGGACGTACCGCGCGGAGTGAGCCAGGCATGCCAATAGTATACCATCTAGCTCCGCTGTTTTTGTCCATAATACAACTTTACGAACCTACACGTATACGTAACCATACGTGGCCAACACTAAAAAGCCTCCTCGTCACCCAGAGGAGAGACTCATAGCCCTGCAGTGGGCTCATTACACGGAGTTGTGAAGAAGATGAAGGAAACCTGACACTCTTATACTGAGATCTAAGTGCACAGTATCTCTTGTGAAAGATACCGCGATTCTACAATTCTTCATGTAAAAGTACAAGAGAATAGGTATAGTTCCTTGAATTTGAAAACCAATTCTGAGCCGCCTTAGGGTGTCGATCGGATTTTTTGGCTTGGTAAAAACTATCGATCGACGTCGACTGTTCGATTCATCCGTCGCTCGTCAGTCGATCTATTGGTGTGGTAATACCCTTAGGATCATCTCTCTAAGGCAAAAAAAGTAAAGCATAATTTTGGGTTTCATAGCTGGTGTATTTTGATATAATAATATAATATTTACATAGGTTAGGTTAGGTTAGTGCAGTTATGGGCAGGTGGGACTCACCCATCCTGCAGCGATGGATTGGGCTACATGCGCTTAAATAGCTATTTAATTATAATTATAATTTTTTATTCAAAATATTCGTTTAGTAAATTTAATTTCAATTATGTATAATTTAATTTTGATTTTGACTTTGTAGGATTTGATTTTAATTTTGTGTTGTATTATTTTAATAAGTATTAATTTGAATATAATTAAACATAATTTGTAATTTTGTAAATGTCTCTAAAATTAAATTATGTAATGTTATTATTATTATGCCTACTAACACTAGTCTTTAAGTTTCTACGATGTTTTACTAACAAACTATGGATCACTGGTCTGAAAATAAATGTTTTATTATATTATTATTATAGGTAGGTACATCCACGGTACATCTATGTATAAAATTTAATAAGTATTTTGAAAACCGCTTCATCTCATCACTTCAGCCGCTCCGTAATGCGCGTACACAGTTCCAGCGACATTGTCGCGGGCGACGGGGACTGCGGGGCGGAGGGGACGGCGGGGGTGCCGCGCGGGGTCCAGCGATAGCGGTGACCTCCGCCCCACACAAAAATGTCCAGCTATGTATCCCACATCCATACGCATGATCTGTTTCCTCTCGTGAACTTTCTAATAGGTTCTAAGTTTATAAGGACATATTTTATAAAAGGAATGAGGTTTTATGAGGACAGTTCTAATCATGTCATGCCAACAATAGTTATAAGGTACCTGCCAATGTACTTCTACCTATCTTACCTACTGCCTATTACCTTCTACCTTCTTAACTATTATTGTACGGCTTTATTCGCGAAACTTTTGTTTAATCTGTTGCAAAATGATTTTACATCTCTCATGTTCGGTGAGTACTTAGGTTCTTATTACCTCCAAATGGGGCTTGTAGGTGACTAATTAGCGCTCTAGGGTAATAATAATAATCTAGCTAGAAAAGCCCTAGGGCGGTAAGTAATTAAAAAAAAACACTTCTTTCTTTCAAAAAGTTTGCATACATCTAACCATCATACTGGCAATAGACATCATGCATTCAACCCAATGACCAAAGAGGTCGCTTTGCTATTCAGTCTTGTCTTCGTGTGAGTATAATAGTCATCAATTTTAAATATCGAACGGCAAAGCTCAATTTCGATCTTGAAAAAAAAAATTTTGAAAATTGTTCTCATTTCACTATAAATTTCAACAAATATTTTTTTTTATTCTTGTAATGCCGGTTTTTTTCTACTTACCTCACAATCGAGATGTAAAGCAGAATAGTTAGCTCGGGTGTAAGCATCAATTATCGCACCCTCGAACTATACCTCGAACTATCGAATATCTCGGGCTGCAATTGATGCCTTACAGCCCTTGGCTACTAATCTACTATTGTTTAAGCGGACTGATAGTTTGAGGACGCTTAAGGTCGGGTTAGAATAGCCCTATCGCTTCTGGATAAGCGAGTCCTAAAAGACGACTAATCCAAGTGACCCCCATTTGGTGTTAGGATCCCGTCAGGGTCCGTCTGGCTAGCGTCAACCCTAACTAAAATCTACCGACAAATATCATCGCTCCTGCGAAAAATAAAATCAGCAAACAAAAACTACTTATTTATTTATCTTTATATATATACTAGCTGTTGCCCGCGACTTCGTCCGCGTGAATACCGGTTATGGGAGTTGGATAAATAATATTATAATATCGTCCTTGAAGTTCAAAGTCAAAATCGACTCATTTGTTTAGCTGTGAAAGCGTTACTGATAGATAAACAGAAAGAGTTGTTTCAAAAACTGTTACAACAAAGCTGTCATTCGCAGTTTCACCTAGGTTTTGTGAAAAAGACCTACAAAAAATAAAATAGAAAAAGTAACCTACAAAAAGTATATACCAAACAGGAATACCCTACGAAAGGCACACTGGGTAAAAGTTAGGCTGCAAACTGGACGGCAGCGACAGCGAGAGCGACAGCGGCGCGGGCAGAGACGCGACGCGGGGAATCTGCGGGGCTAGCACGCTACTGTCGACAATGATAAATCGGGCCTTTTATCGATATTTTCTTAGAATATGGTAATTAGAGTTAGTAATTTATTAAGACTATGACATATTTGGTTCTGTAGTCTTAATCATGGTATCAAATTCTATCTATTATGGTGCGCATATTAGCTTACTCTAGCCACCGCGCGCGGTTTCACCCGCGTAACTTTTGATCCCGTGGGAATTTCAGGATAAAATATAACCTTTCTCAAGAGTTGGGCTATCAAATGCAAATATAGTTTTTCAAATCCCACTTGTAGTTTCTGAGATTAGCGCGTTCAAACAAACAATAAAACAAACTCTTCAGCTTTATATATTAGTATATATATTAGGATAAAATAACAAAATAATATTGATCTTGTCGATTCGACTATTTATCGATGGTTGCTAGCCCCGCTAGGCCGTTCTCGACGCCAGCAGGCGCTCGAGCGATTTGTCGCGGTTTCATACAAACTCAATACTTTCTATCGTGTCGCGGAAATCGCTGCTCGCGTCGCTGCCCGCGCCACTGTCGCTCTCGCTGTCGCTGCCGTCCAGTTTGCAGCCTTTGTATATATGTATAAGATTATTATAGTAGGTATGTATAAGAGTAGGTTTATATGTAGGTAGGTTTATTACATAGATGGTGCCCGCGACTTCGTCAGCATTGAATTAGTATTTCGAATAGGTTATTTTCTTCTCCAAGGTCCTATCTAAAAAAATTAACATGAAGAATCTTCCCCCATATAATATGTAGGTATAACTCCTTACCAATACATTAAAAAGGCACATTGTAGGTAAAGCTATATTACTGTAAAGTCTCATAAAAATCCATTCGGTAGTTTTTGCGTGAAAGAGTAGCAAAAATCCATCCGTCTAGCCATTATCAGTGTATAATATGTTTAGTAACCTATATGTTTAGCTGTTTTTCACGGTCAAACGGATAAGTCAATTTTAATGTAATTTGGTATGGTAGTTCATAAAGTCCTGTGTTGATTTTTGACACTTACACCACTTTTTATTCTGAAGAATTCTACGGGTTCTGACTTCCTAGAGGCAGAAAGGACCAATAAAGAAAACCTAAACGATATTGAGTTCTATTATTTTACGTTTAACTTTTTTACAATATATCTCTGTATGTACACTACCTACATTAAATCTAGCAAGAAGCTTTATTTATTAATGATTTAGCCCTATCAACATAGTAAACTTTTATACTACATACCAACTATCTTTCGGATTTATTATAATATTATATGTCAGCCACAGATGTCAGCAGAATAGAACAACAAACAGACAGACACAAAAAGACATTTTTTTCTTTCAAATTCTTACTTTTTTTTTCATTTCTTAATAACCTTAGGTACATATTTTTTTTGTAAAAATATTTCATGTTCACACGTTATTGTTTACTGTTTTATATATACATATGTATGTAAAGATAGATGCATGGTAAAGATTGATACAAAATAAAAAAATATATAATAAAAAAAAATTACGCGAGCAGGATCGAACCCACGACCTTAGACTCATGGTCGGTCTACGCGCAACTGAGCTATGAGTACTTCTGATCTGTATGCCGAACATCTCCACTATATTCTAGTAAGTTTTAGGCATTACTTTGAAAAATCTATTACATTTTTTTTAGATCCCACATTTTTTTTATGTCTGCAGAATCTGCTCATCATCCTGGACAACTTTTGTTAAGGCATCATATCTATATTTCTTACGGTTTTGATGATCCCTTAAGGGTTCTGCATCAGGTGTTCCAGTAACCGAAATAAAATATACCCTATATGTTGCCCCGGGTTCACAGCTATACATCAAAAAAAGTTTCATTCAAATCCGTCCAGCGGTTCCAGAGATTAGCGTGTGCAAACAGACAAACTTACAAACAAACAGACAAATTTTTTTTTTCAGATTCTTACTCTTTATTCATTTCTTTATAACCCTAGATAATTTTTTTCGTAAAAATATTAAATGTACAGACACGTTTTTTTTACTGTTTTATTATATGTATTGATATTTTTAAATAAATAAAAATCCCCAGACAATCCACACCAACTACATGGCCCCAAAGTAAGCATAGCTTGTGTTATGGGATACCATGTAGCGAACTAGGGGGGAACCTAGAATATAAATACATAAATAGATAAACACCTAGACACGGAACATTTTTTTTTTTTTATAAACTTACACAATTTTTCATACAATCGACTCAAAATTAAACAGTAGACAATTTCTTCTTAACCAACTAGTTAAGCCTGCAAAGCCGTGGTGAGAAATTACCAGTTTTAAATATTGAACAGGGTAAAAAAGTAAAAATTTTAAAAAAATCCACCCATACCATGTGTGTACTGAGGTTTTGTTTTTCAAATTAGTAGTAACTTGGTAAAGCCTTCTTCTCATGACATTGAGCCTATTACCTCAATGAATTTTTATAAGCGAAAATATTTCTATAAATGATATTTAGGTTATAAAAAAAACGTTAATAGTCTTTCATCATTACCCATCCAAAAAAAACACTTTTAAACGGATTTATCGCGTATAAGAGTTGTATTTTACACTAGCTGTTGCGCGCGGTTTTACCCGCGCAATTTCGATTCCCGCGGGATTTTCGAGATAAAAAGTAGTCTATACGGATTCGGAAGAATCCCTCTGAGTAATGGTAAAAGAAATTTTGAAATCGGTCCAGTAGTTTTTGAGCCTATTCAATACAAACATACAAAAATACAAAGGTTTCCTCTTTATAATATTATAGTAAGGGCGATCGACGGCGTCGATGATTGCAATACTTATCTTTTCCCAGATACCTATAGAGGTACCTTCTCATTACCATCAGGTGAGATGGCCTAACTCAGGTTGAGTCAAAAACGAGTGAAGACTTAGATATTTAACGACCAAAGCAGATGATAATATAGCTGCGTCCCTTATTAGTAGAACGTCTAGTATTAGTCCCTTATTATAATTAGCTGCGTCCTAACAGAACGCATGGAGCCCGATTCCGAAATGAGCTTTAAATGCATCTGGCTATTATTTGGTAATCCACACTAATATTATAAATGCGAATTATGACTAAAGGTAAGGTACATAATAAAAATCTAAACCCCTCAATCGATTTTAATGAATTTTGGTACAAATATTATAAATAACTCAGGGTCAAACACAGGGTACTATTCAGAAATATTATCCCTTAGAGGGCTGGGATACCTCAATGTTTTTATGAACCTGTTTTTATGAAATTCGGCACAAATGTGGTGTGTAACACAGGGATAAAGTGAAACTAAAGATATCTATTTTTTTCAACCGACTTACAAAAAAGGGGGAGTTTCTCAATTCGTCTGTATGTTTTTTTAAATTTGTGTCTTTGTTACACGATATAAAAATATTATAATATTTAATTTTATCATATTATTATAATATTGTGATATTTCGGACACTTATGAATTGATTTTGAATTGTTGTTTCATATGATAGAGGATACTTCATCGTTGGTCCTATGTAAATTATATCGAAATCAGTTAGGCACCTTCTTCATGTACGTTGAATTCAAGTTTACTATCTAGCATTTCTAATTTTGTGTACAACCCTGTATGCGACCATTTCTCAGATCCATGAATTTATTTATAAACGAGCTTTTTCTCGCAACTTCGTAAGCGCATAAACATAAAAGTCTTATTTTTCCCGACCCCATGCGAATTTCGGGAATGCCATCGATAGTACAGACACTTATTGAAGAACCTTTATACCAAGTATCACATCCATGCACTCAAGGAATAAGATTTTTTCGTACAAACTAAAAGATCAATATATTTTCCTTTCCCGTGGGAATTTCGGGAATTCATTCCATAACACAACCAGTCACTCTTTGAACAATCATTATTATTTTATTTTATTTTATTTTACTTTATTCAGGAAACAAACAGTCATTATAGGTACTTATAGTTAAAATATATAATTTATACAGAGACCAGTGAAGTTTCCATACCAAAAATTATAAATTTAAACGAAAAACACGGTCACATAATACATTAGTAGGTATAATAATGAAATTAAAATAAATAACTATACATGGAGATGCAAAAAGAGTTCTTTTTTTAATTTTGGGAGAGAGAGATGAAAGATGTCGATATTATTATAAATCTTATTAAATTGGGTACAAGATCTGTTAATGAAAGAGTTAGCGGAATAATTAGATAATATGCCAAGTATCATATCCGTGCACTCAAGGAATAAGATTTTTCATACAAACTAAATAGTCCAATAATTCCCGTTCCCGTGGGGATTTCGGGAACTCTCCTTAGTGCTCCCTCACAACCTCTAAGGATAGTAGGTATGTTCCAAATTTCAGCTCTTTACGGCCAGTAGTTTTGGCTGTACGTTGTCTGTCAGTCACTCAGTCAGTAACGGAAGAGTTTCATATATTAAGATTGCCAACATATAAAACACTAGAGATTTTCAATGGTCAGATAAAACTTATCTGCAAATAAAGCAGGTATAACTCGGCGGTATAATGTTTTTTTTTTTTTTATAATTATATGACAATCACATAGAATGACAATAAACTTGAGGGAAGATATAACAATCTTGGCTTTTCTTTAAATTCATAGAAAAATTCTTAGTTTCGTGGGCGATAGTGGACGTAAGCGTAATTATTTTTACGTCCACTATCCAATATGAAACTAAGGCTTTTGCTATTATTTTAAAGAAAAGCCTACATTGTCATATCTCGTTGGGTAGCTGACAAAACGTAGGCTTTTTTAAGCATATCTGCCGAACGTCTGCTATAATAACTGTTTTAAGATACTCTTAAAAGAAAAGTAAAATGTAATAAAAAATTAACTATGTAGGTATTTAGTAATCTTACGTAGGATTTTGGTTACATACTAAGATCATAGAACATCTTAATCTGCATATAAAAAATAAATAATAATAATAAAAAAGCGCATCAATTTCAAAATATGATATTTAATGTTAAAATATCGGCAAAATTAAAACTCGATTATCTCAAAAACGGTTAGATTTGGGGTAGGGTTTCATGGTGAAATAAGTTAGCAAAAGGTGGGCACTACACGCCCTTAACGGATCTTTAGGTTGACTTACCCAGTAACCCTGTAAAATTTATAATATACGAAATTTATTTTTAATTTCTCGACACGTTTATTTAATATTTATGTACACATTACAGAAACTAACAAATACATTGAAAGACAAGTTATACAAAGATTATAACAAGTTATACAAACTACTTATTTGTTATTCAATTTCTTCCAACAGTCCTGCGAGTGGGTACATAGTTGTTTTCATCAATATTTTTGACAATAGATACAGATAATTGTGCTCGTACAGATAAATAATAAGGTAAAAAGTAAACATGAAATTACAAAAGTTTGATCATTACAAAAGTTCGCTTATACTGAACTTGTTGATTTTAGCAGAAGATGACTAATTGTAACTTTACCAAAAATATGTCAACAGCTGGATCTTCTAATATGTGCCTAGCAAATATCCATTCTGGCCATTAAGGGTGCAAACTGGATGGCAGCGAAAGCGGCGCGAGCAACGGCGCGGCAGCGATTTCCGCGACACGATAAAAAGTATTGAGTTTGTATTGCACCGCGACAAATCGCTCTCACGCCCGCTGGCGTCGAGAACGGCCCAGATTCCCCGCGTCGCTGCCCGCACCGCTGTCGCTGCCGTCCAGTTTGCAGCCTTACGCAGCATGTTCTCTTGTTCAAAGTCGTCAAATAAGCTCTTGCTTGAAATAGCGGCAAAACTGTTGATTTATGACGAATTTTGATTCTTCGCTTTATTGATATGCACGGAAAACTACCCATTATGATCTCAGTTTAAACAGAGATCTTACCGCACTTTTCCATGGTCTTTAAAACCCTGGCTTCCATAAGACAAGGTATTTAATTCTTAAGTTACATCTATGATGCACTTTTACATAGGTATTACTTATCGAGAGAAATAATCACGAGGATGGAAGTCATTTAAATTTTAAAAACAAAGTCTCATCAGAAAAAATACTGTTTGTATCAACTTATTTATTAACTTTTTGACGACCGGCTGGTGTAGTGGTAACATACATTGCCTTCTATGCCAGAGGTCCTGGGTTCGAATCCCGACGGCGGCGGATATTAATTGTGAGACGAACACAGATATTAGTCGTCAAGTCATGGATGTTTATATGTTTATTTAAGTTTATTCTAATAAAAAATATGTATGTTCATATATTTCTTAAGAATATCAGTTTTCTAGTATCCATAACACAAGTTCTTAAAGAAACTTAATTTGGGCTAGATAATGTTGCGTGAGTGTCAGAAATATTTATTTATTTTATTTATTATTTATTACTGAAGATTTTTTTATTTTTTATATACGTTTGATTACTATACATACCTAAGACATGACTGAGAAAAACTTGCTCACCTCACAAGTTTAGAATGGATATCCATAATGGACATAATATGGAGGTATTATAATGATGGAGAGAGACCATTGCATGACAGGGGCCTATCGCCCACAAAAACGCCAATAAAACCTCTGTCTTTTAACTGACTTTTACAGTATGCTCGGGAAGAGAAGCAGCTGGTACATTCCATGTTTTTCTTTTGCACCCAGTCCAGCATAGAAGGAAAACGAAATGAATGAATGAGGAAAATGAAATTTAGAACGAGCTAGTTTCATCTTAACCACACAGTACCAAGTAAAAAATTGATTTTCTAATGTTTATTTATTGTAAATTCTTCTACGTTTTATTTAGTAAGTAGTTCTATAAGTGCGCCTTTAATTTGTGATTACCTAAGCTCAAATGTGAGATTGGTGAAACAAGTAAACAAAGATAGACTATATGACAGGGTCATTTTTTGAAGATCAAAATATTTTAGGAGAAAGTTAAGAATGATGTGTTGATTCAATTTAAGACGAAAAAAAATTGTATATTTTTTTGTTTGAAATTTTACAATTCTTTTAAGTGATCATTTTTTTCTGGCTCTTGAAAAATCGGGGCTTAACGTATCTCTTAATAGAAATAGTTAGAAAAACGATTTTTTATTTTTTGCATTTAGTCGTAAATAACAGATTAAACTAAAATGTTGTTAACATATGAGAATTAAAAAATATTAATTAACGTAACAAAAAAAATTTTTTTTTTCATAAATTGAATCACCTATCATTCTTAACCTTTTTCTAAAATATTTTGATTTTCATAAAAAAGACCCTATACTTATATCTTGGGCCCTCGGAATCTTGTGGGCTTCTTTGTAAGTTGGCTAGGGTTAACTGTTAGGTTTGATTGTGATCTTCATTACAGAAGGTGGTGAGTGAATTTTGAAAAAAATCAAAAAAGATTGCTTGAAAAACGAAAGTAATATACAGTGTGTCCGGTCACGACCTAGCGATAATTTAAGGTTACAAAATATACCTAATTTCATCGACAAAAACACCCATATATGGGGGTCTACCACCCCTCCTGTCGGAATGGCCGCCATTTAATTTTTTTTTAATTCTTGTAGATACCTCTGCTGAAAAATGCCGATTTCTCTGGACAGAAAGATCCTAAAGATGTAAAAAAAATGTTATTTTAAAGGTTGAAATAGCAACTATTAAATAAAAATAAACATTATGGAAAATTTTCCCTACAAAATATCTTAAAATATTTACAATGCTAATTTAAGTGAAAAAAATTGACTGTTTTTTTTATTTTTCTTAACATATTTCAAAAACTAGCACATTGATACTAATGTTTTTAATACTGTCCTAATACTTAAGGATATTACTTACAAATTGACGTTAAAATTATTGTTGTTAATTGCATAACTCGAGAGTTAGGGCTGTTTGAATATGACCCTTTTGTGAGGGTCCCAAACCCATGTAGAGCTACCTGCTACATTGAATAGGGTTTATGTGACAAGGACGGAAAATGATTTGTATCATTGTTAGAGCGGTGAATAAGTAGGATAAAAAATCATGTTTGATCATGAAGATAAATGTTTATTACATAAATTAATAGCGCTCTACATTCATGATCCTCGCAAAAGGGTCATGTTCAAACAGCCCTAACTCTTGAGTTATGCAAGTAAGAAAAATAATTTTAACGTCAATTTGTAAGTAATATCCTTAAGTATTAGGAGAGTATTAAAAACATTAGTGTCAATGTGCTAGTTTTTGAAATATGTTAAGAAAAATAAAAAAACTGTCAATTTTTTTCACTTAAATTAGCATTGTAAATGTTTTAAGATATTTTGTAGGGAAAATTTTCCATAATGTTTATTTTTATTTGATAGTTGCTATTTCTACCTTTAAAATAACATTTTTTTTACATCTGTAGGATCTTTCTGTCCAGAGAAATCGGCATCTTTCAGCAGAGGTATCTACAAGAATAAAAAAAAATTAAATGGCGGCCATTCCGACAGGAGGGGTGGTAGACCCCCATATATGGGTGTTTTTGTCGATGAAATTAGGTATATTTTGTAACCTTAAATTATCGCTAGGTCGTGACCGGACACACTGTATAACCAACGAATTAATAGACGACCTTTGTTCGGTCAACCTAGTGGTTGCGATGATGTATAACTTTTTCCATCTATCAATCCGACGCTTGACACCTCAGTCGCTCGTGCCCACGGGGTCTGCAAAGACACCGAAACGTCGTGTTAAAATATATATTTTTTTTGATACTTTAAATACGAATCATAATTCAGTGATACTATTATGTATGTACTGTTCACCTAAAAGTTTAAGGTCTGGGCACCAAGACAGACACCTGTCTCACAAAATATTATTATTTCTCACTAAAGGGTTTCCACCTGTGACACGCTATTATAAGAATACCTCCAGTCTCTATTTCTGAAATAATAACTTTAATTTTAACTGACACATTTACAGATTACGAAACAAATCAATATGATGACCGGGACAGCAACTATTCTATGTTTCCTTTATCGAAGGCAGAGTTATCGCCCAAATTCAATTTTCACCCAAATTCGTCAATGAATAAGAATCATGCATACCTACTTACATCCTCCTAAATATCCACATTTATAACATTAATAGGGTTGTCTAAATGATTTAAAGTACAGAAAACACATTAATTAACGCCACTTATAAAGATAAAAGATATTTAACTTTTAATAATAATACGCCCATTACTGCTTAAAAGTTAATGTATTGTTTACTAACAAATGTAATGGAAGTATTTACAAGCAAATCTTAATTAGTAACTTTATAATTAAGAAAAGAATCGTCTCTTTAAGTAATTACTTAGTTATTTAACTACTGAAGCTGCTTTATGTAGTTCACAGGGGAAATTACTTCTGTAAGCCGAATTTTTTGAATAACAATAGATTAATTATCTCTAGTTAAATGAGAGCATCGGGTGTAAGGTATGGATAATAGAATTAAGGGTGTGTAGCGTCGTGCAGGTACGTGCTGAGTCCCTGGAATTGTATGCAGGGACTGGCGTTCCCACGCACTTTGGGACTTAGGTGTGTTTGTTAGAATTTTCTAGCTATTTTGTTTAAAGATTATTTTTGATTGAAATCAATAGCTAAATGTTGAAAAAAATTAAATTGGTTAATTAATTAAATCGATAGTACCTACGTTTGTTCTGTATAACTAAAATAAGCTTGTTTTTTGAAGACTACGGATACCAGAAATGGATAGGTATACATTCAGCCAAGTATGGCACCAATTCTCTATCCTAAACCCGCGTGATGTCATCTTCGACCTCACTTATCATCAGGTGAGAATGAGGTCAAATTGAGGTTGTTTAAAAATACAAAGCCCTTTGACAGTTGAGTTCTTAAGTTTTAGGTAAACTACGTTTATAGTTGTTTTATACTAAAAATTTTACTGTAGAGCAACAACTCTACCGACTTGTATTGATTGTTGAATCAAAGCTCATAAGAAATAAACATGGGTGAAATTGTCGATTGATGTTGCGGCAACTGCATTGTTTGAAAGTATTTTATTTGCCTTTTCATCATCATCCTCACAACTCTTTGTAATGAGCCCACTGCAGGGTAGTCTATGAGTCTCTGCCCCAGTGACGAGGAGGTATAGGCAAGCCAAGCTCACCCAGTGCTGGGTGGTGATTGCCAGAATTTTCAGGGCGAAATGGCTTTTGACAAACCCTAACGACTACTGTATACAATTATAGGTACAGCACCCGGGACCGACTGCTTAACGTGCCCTCCGAAGCACGGAAGTCGTCGTGAGAAAAATGAATGGTCGGCGGTCACCCATCCAAGTATCGACCGCGCCGAATTATTTATTTATATTATTATAAAATAATTATTTATTTATTTATATACACATTACCCACGGCGTCACAACGACTGCATTTTTATTTGTGCGACGACTGCGATATTTATCTTTTATCTTAACTAAAAAGAAGTGACGTCACGTAGTAGGTAACTTGTTGTAAAAAATATACGTCTTACAGTTTTGATTGTTTATTTTGAAGTAAGTTTGACATGCCTAATTGTTAGAATTTGAGATACAGATTAGAACACGAAATATAAAAAACTAAATCAAAGGAGTAAGTATTACAACACCCCCACTTAATCTATAATCTCAAATAACCTTAACAATATAAACACATAACAGCATAACACAATAAAAATAAAATACAAAAACAGATATAGTATTAAGTAAGTCCTAACAGTTTAACACATTTGTCATGTGCTATACGACCTAATGGTTTAGTCATAACATACCTACATATTTAACGGTAAGGAGCAGGCAGACATAGGTAGAGCTGTAGTATACTAAATAAAAATCTCAAATTAAATCTAGACATATCATAAAAATAAATAATACCTTTCGAACAATCACACATTCACATCTTGCACAAATTAAGTTCGAAATTGTGTTATATGGAAAGTTACCTTTAGATAACAGATAAATAAACTTATAAAATAAATAAAAATACACATTGTCTATATAATATTTTCTAATATGACTTACATTCATGACTTTGTTTTGATCACTAAAATACCCAAACCGGTACTCGAGCCCATTGCCTCTGACATAGAAGACAAGAAAGGTTTTTACTAGAATTAGAATTAGAATTTGCAATATGACGTATGCTTAAGCTAGTGCTTGTTCAGGGCAGTTTCTATCCATTAACAATTCTATCAATAATTTGTGGCTTAGACGGCAAACATATATTTAACTTTATATCTACAAAATAATTATGTTCCAGATTTAAAACGTAAGTAGTTTCTTTTCCGTAACATAACTTTTTTTAACGTTCCGATAAACTATAACCATGTTAGAGCTATTAATTTGCTGAACACATTAAACTGTCAGCGAGAGCTGACTACGAGTTCATAGCAAATTACAGCGATCACGAGAAATACCATAAGTCACAACACAGATCAATGTTATGACTTTTTACAATCTCTCCCTTAGAAAAACAAATAAATAACTCGAGTTAAACTTTTTTGACATTTAATATTCTTAGAAAGTCGTTAGCGTTAACAATATTGTCAGCCGATGTGGTTTTTGCAAGTGCAATCTGTGGATTATGTTGTAATTTATTTGTTTTGGTTGTCCGCGTCGAGCCGTGTCCCGCGGGAGCGCGCCGCGGGGCGCCCGCGCACGTGGCCCCGAGCGCTGCGGTCTGCGCCAATCTGCTGCACGCCCGATCACCTAAGTAAACAGACCAGCTTAATCTCTCCAGTCGTTAAATACGAAACATAATTCGTATTTTTGATAGGCGAGAAGTGTAATTTTATTGAGATAGCAATATTTATAGTGATAGAGATGCGCGGGCGGCGCGCGGCGGCGGAGGCACGTGGTGCGCGCTGCTCAGTCACCGGCCGCCGCGCTCGCGGCTCGAATGTCCTCGCCGCGCAAACATGGAAAATAAATACGCACTTCATCGTTCAGTGTTAGAGCCAAATATCCGGGCAGTGCACGTCGATTGAGTGGCGCGCTGGAGTCGGGTCAGCAGGCGCGCTTCCCGACAGTTTCCCGGATGTATGGTAAGTGCGACATTACAGTTTTTCATGTTTTGGGCAGCAGTGCGTCTCGCTCGGGCGGCCGGGCGTCTCGCTCTACGCCCGCCCCTCGCCGGCGCAGGCGGGGCGTTCGCTGACGTCCGCCACTCAGTTACCGCGCGGACGCCGACGCACACGGACGTGTCATCGTGAGTGTGAAAGTGTCTCTTCAATCATGATGCAGGACGTGTGGCCACAACATAAGAACGAGGCGTTTGAGTTTGCGGAGTTCATCGCTGAAGTGAACAACAATTGCGCCAAAGGTATGTTTTTTTGATAGTTGGTTTTGGGATGTTGCTTAAGTAGTTGGGATGGAGTTTATAGCGGAGAGTTGTGTTGCAGAGGCTGGGTGCGGGGTGGGGGAGGGCGAGGAGGGCGCGCCGCACTACCAGGAGCTACGGCCGGCGCAGGAGCGGCGCGCGAGCTGCTCTCCCGGCGCGCGCCGCCCGCTCTACGAGTACGCCGCGCCGCCGCCGCCGCCGCCCGCCTACCACGCCGAGCACATGGACAGGTCAGCACCACATACATACCTCCTAGCTCTAACTTAGCGAGTTTGATTATAAGTGCATGAGTTTTATTTTGATACAACTAATAACTTCATGAATGTACGGACTACCTAGCTATCTGAGGACAAAAGTTAAAACATCAAAGAACACTTTAATCTTGATTAACGTCATTAAATTTCAAGGCCTCATAGATGAAAACTCTACATACCTACCAACTTGTCCATTTCCAACAATGCCTATATAAAAAATGAGGCCCAATGTTTATACCGATATCGTTGTAAACAAACCTTCAATGTAACTCTAATATGATAAAGGTAATCAGCACCTAAGATACAGTCATTCACTGATGAAGAAAGGAGAGCGACACTAAGATATCGCTTATCTCCCATTTCTAATCACGTCAAATGAGAATTACATGGTTTAACTTAGTAACATTAAAATCAAAAGCATAACTTAAGTTTAGAAAAATGTTTCCAACCGATTTCCAAAAGGAGGTTATCAATTCATGTGTATGTGTTTTTTGTATGTTTATAACGCGATTATTTGGTGAATAGTTAGCCCGATTTTGATGATTTTTGTTTCATTTGATAAAATATGCTTCAGAGATGGTCCAATGGGTAATTATAGGTAAATTAAATTGTACTCGATTGAGTACTTTAAAAAAAATGCAATTTTCTGATGATAGGCAGTCCGTTTTACCCAGATAAATTTATACGTTCAATTCATCTTCCAGTTACGACTTCCAATTAGTCCACTGGATGCCATAAAATAAATCCAACTCAGAAAAAAATAGTTCTTTGCAAGGTCAATAGAGTAACTTCAAAATTTACCTCACATTGTCATAGTTTTCGAAAAACAATCAACAATTAAAAAAATACGATTACGGTTTACATTTTCTTTAATATTATATTTATCAACAAGCCTATATATTTAAAACATACATCAAACCACATAAAATAATTGTGCAACAAACATACAAAAGTAGAAGTTATTTCTTTGCAGCAGTAACATTTTCATCTTGACGTAATTTTTTTTCATATAGACTGACTGTACCTAAAGAACTCAACGCGTTAATAAAAGGTAGTAGAAGGTATAGTTATCATCCATATTGTATCTTCTATCTGTTAACTTCAGACTTACTTCGGTAATAATACATTAACCGGGTAATCTATGTGCATCAGTTGCATCACTGCATTTATTTATGCTAACAATATCAAATCAGTTTCTGTTTGTCTGTACTTCCTTGTGACTGAACTCATTTCACTCCAAATGGCACAATTTAAAGAAGATTTGGATTAATTATTGTCTAAACTAGAATGGCATGGCCTGAACACATATTTTAACAAATATTCCATTCTTTATCCTAAAAAAAAAAACAAATCCAAAATGTCTTTCAAAAGTATAATATGCGACTTTCGCACAAATTCTTTGATGTAAAATTCAATATGTTCTATATTCGTTGACTGGCTCTAGTGAAACCTAACTTTAACTTAAGTTTATATGAATGACCCCACTTAGGTCTATCAAATTAGGCCTCAAGCTCACCGTGCTATCACAAAGTTTTTCCCGCCATCATTTTTTAATATCCTCCATGGGACATCCATTTTATTTATTTTATTATAGACTAAGCCTTTGACCTCAATTTCACTTGATGGCACTAGACTGGGTACGGCTGTAACAGTTTTAGTTTAAATGCTCCCAAAACGACTATTATAGCTAGAAGCAGCGGTTACATCCTTACCAATGAAAGATTAACCATTTATCTTTAAAAATAATAAAAAACTTCTATCTCAGGCATTGCGGTTTGGCAGGAATTAGTCATTTTAAGGAGTATGTACTATTGTTACATCCGACCACCCACCAGGGGCGGTTGTAACATCAGTAGGGGGCAATTGTAACAGTTAGAAGTAATTCATTATCAAGGGTAAAAACTATTTTTAATTTTTCAAAAATAACAGAATGTGATTAAATTAAGCTAACATTGTTAACGGTAAGGTTACGTTATATTTAGGAATAATTTTTAAGACGTTTTTATACAAAGACTTTGCTAACCAAAAGAAAAAAAACTTTTATTAGTATATCAACATTAATCAAAATAATCTAAATTATTAAATCAGACTCATCGTAAAATCTTTCGATTTTTTCTTGTTCATATTAGATATCTACTAAACTTACAATAAATCCTACACTTCAAAAAAACTAAACAATATTCCATACACAAATAGTTATTATCAGACTTTCGTTAACAAACAAAAAAGTAATAATTCTATGTCTAGAACGTTAATCAAAAATCAAAAAAGGCCGTACTTTTCTGCTGCTCGTCTTATGAAAGTCCCTAATTTGACTTCATCATAAGCGTTTATGTACAACTTGATGTCCTTTTCACCTCTCGAGGTTTTCCTTGTGAAATGAAATTATGTTTAAGTGTATCTTGCCATTTTTAAAACATATGCATACATACCTATATAAACAGTAAAAAAATATGACTGCTTATAACATTGATTTTGACAGTTTTGTCTTAGTTCAAATTACTGTTACAACAGTCCCCATATTCCTTTTTAGTTATGAATAACACATTTTAGCATAACGTATGCAAAAACAAATCATCGTAATATAATCTCTTATATACGACGATTAAGCAAACACTTTAAAAAAAATAGGATTTATATTACAAATCAGGCTATATCAAAAACAATTTTTCCAAAAATACTTCCTTTTGATTAAAAAACACAATAGGTTTCTTTGTTAGCACACGTACCAAGGGAAAGGTGACACTACACTGCATATCCTCAACCTGCATCCCCCCTCGCCTACCGTACATACTTAAAATAATATTCGAGTTGTTACTACCGTACCCTGTTACAACCGTACCCAGTCTACCCGATGAGGTCGAGGATTAAAGAAAACGGGCTTAGGAAAAAACTGGCTTTTCTTAAAATATTGCCGGAACATATCATCACCGCCGGAGCGATAATATTTGGCGGCAGATGTCATATGAAGGGTCCTACCACCAAGCGGATTAGTCGCCTTTTTCGACTCGCTTATCCAGGGGCAAAGGGCTACTCTGAACCGACCCAACACGGCCAAACATTTTAAAATCAAGTTGTAAATAAGAAAATCAATTACCTACCTATAGATAAATAAAGTTAAATAAAACATGATAATCCTAGAAAAGTCACTACAAGTTTGATTCAATCGCTTGCAATAATTAGTGTCAAAATGTGGTATTAATTCAAAAAAAATTGTTGTTCAAGATCTGCCTTTGTATGTTTTTAAACATTACTTAATTATAAATTTTATTTTGTTCCTAAAACTTAAAGTTTAAAGTTGATTAAGCCAGTGAAATCTTACCTAGTTACTAAGAGAATGTTGATAAGAATTCAGAAATTATTATTATATGAAAATTCTATTGAAAATTAGTATTTTTATTACTTACGTTTAATATCTAATATAGTCCCAAGGTACAAATATTGGTGTCCCACAGTACAAGCTTGACTTGTACCATGGGACAAAATAGCTTGTTTGATTTTTTTCATTTTGGTCCAAAACTAATCATCGTAGGTACGTAGTTTTCGCGCATTATAATACTTTAACGATAAAAATATATGCATTATTTTAAAATTTACCACTTAAAATTTATCCCTATTCAAACTGTTGAGGTTCGAAGAAAAGTGTCCCAAAGTACATGGATCTCCCCTACACAATATTATCTTACTATTTATTAACATATCTTTAAAGCTTTTATAAAGTTTGGAACATGATAAATGAGCAGTTTTGACAATTTATAAGCATCCAAGTTATCTACATCGCACGATAAGCCGAAAATAACTGAACTTTGAGCATTTGTGACGCAGAGATAAGCGGCGTATCGTAAAATTATGTTACATTTTATAAGTATTCTGTATTTATTATTGTTAGAAAAGCTTCGATTTCTGTCCCAGCTTTTTGATGGACTGTCTTTTTAGCCCAATTTCACCGATTTTTATACATACGTAACCTCACGCCTGTCTCCCTTTGGGGTAGGCAGAGAAGGGAACACCAATTACTGCGATCCAGACATAGGTACCTCTTTCGCTTCTTCCACGTTCATCAACCTTTTCATACATGATCGCCGGTTACGGGTACTTTTGACTATGCAATTTTTCTAAATTTTTATAAGTTACTTTTTTAAGGACACTAACAAGATTTTTAAATTTCTATGTAAGTATTAGATATATTAATACCACGGCTTTGATTAGATATTGCGATCCATATAAGACTAAATTACAATAAAAATCTTACAATACAATAGGTAGTTTTGCTATCCGAAAATAAATAACCTTTAACGCATTTAATGGTCTGTCATTTAAAATCTATTTTAACTAGGATCTCATTCTGTTTCTCTTTTAAGGCGACAATCTTGTGTTGCCATAATTCTTTTATTTTTGCATTGCAAAAAATCTTCATGCCCACGAACATTTTTGCTGACTTATGACTGCGCAATGGAATCCATCTCTACATTTTCCAGTACGTACTTAGTCTGTCTGGCTCACAACGGACAAGCCAAAATGATTGCAAATTCAGAGTATTCTTATAAAGGTGTCATTTAAAACATCTACCTCGCTCTAAAACTAGTTTGGAGGTAAATTAATAGAGTAACAAACGATATAACGGTTTGTGGTTCGCAATGATCGATATCATTTTCCTAATAGCATTTTAATTTCCATGGTCTAAAATGACGAGGTGAACGAACCAACGAAGATCTCAAGATTGCACATTTGTTATGATCTCTTAAATAATGTGAATCTCTAGATTTTCTTTGTATGAACCTACTTATGTAGGTAGATCCTTTCAAAATCCAGTGAGTCGATTGATAATTGTTTAATATATTTTATAATTCAACCACTCTTCTTGTTGGCTATTATTTAATGGTTTATTGGTGGGTCTTTTGAAATAGTGGCGCTCTTTTGAATAAGTCGGTAGCTATTATACAATATAGCTACCAGTAGGTAACTATACCTACAAATAAAGTCTATGCAGATATACCTAGCATACGGAATACTTATTGATTGTCAAACATGACGTTCCTGGAGTAAAAATCTAGTCAGATGCTAACTTCGATTATTTTGAGTGGCTCATACGTAGGCATTTTAGGATATTTTTTTCCGACTTACGTTGTTAACTTATCGTAATGGCTTATTATATTACGAATAACATTAAAACTGATTTGTACAAATAAGTAGATTCATTGTTTCTGCGTATCAGCTGATCAACATCGATTCTTGAATGGGTTTAACTGAAATCAAGTTTAAGATAAAATCTATCTACATCAAATGGCAAGTAAAGTTAACAAAATCAAAGATTTAGCGTTTATACCTACGTTTATATTTAGAACAGCTTATAGCTTGTTTCCTTAGCGGAATGACTCTACGTGTCCTTAATGCATTCAACAAATTCTTTGTACGATCGTATTTGAGGTCGTCTTCGCAATGTATAGAGCGGAGAGGCGGGGCTTGAACCCTCGGCCGCGCTCGGCCAATCGCCGGAGACCGGCGCCGGCGCCGATTGGCCTGGACTCCGTCGCCGCTCACTGCGCATCACCACCAACCGTTCTAATAATAAAATCAACTTTATTATTGTCTATTTTATACGTTATGTTGCCTATTTTCCGTGACTTGTGTTTAATGGCTGCCAAGTTTCACGTTTAGTATTGAAGCTGTGTGGCTTGTTAGAGCCATGAAAAGTGTATGTTACGTGGTATTTTTAAAGAGTTGATGCTAATTTTGTTGTTTATATGTGAAATGGGAGATTAAACAAAAAATAAAATTACTATACTTAATATGATCAAGTTATTCTAAGGTGAAATTAGAAGATTGCAAAGAAACAGCAATCTTATTACAATTTCGTCCTTTGTTGCATATCTAGCGGCATTGAGCAAGTGCGGTGCCAAGGACGCCGCGTATCTGAAGCGATAGTGCAGCGATATTATGTAACAGATAGCACAGGCTTTAATGAAAGCTAAAATTAAGTTTATTGGAGAGATAAGATTAGCGGGGCGCACGCGCAGCGTATCTCGTAGTGAGCGACAAGCTCATTAGTCACGAGATAACTCCATTCACAGCTGATGCTGACGTAGACCTGCAGGTTGCCGACGAATGCTGCGAGATTAGGCGCGAGTGTCGCGCAGCCTTAACAAGAAGAGTTGTAGAGTATGGTATCTCACTTATGATACTGTTCGGTATGATCTACGAGACGTTTTTCTAAAATTTCGGTTCCAATTGCCGCACGAATCCGTGACTATCAAAAATAACTTATAAGCGGTTAGAAAATTGTGAACTTATGTCAATATAGGTACTGCAAATTTAGATTCGTACACATATATCGGAGCGATCTTAATAGAATCGACTAAAGAAATATGGCATTCCTACCTAAACCTAAAATGGAGTAAGCCTTTTGTTAGACCCGGGTGCTCATACGACATATTATAGGTAACCAGTTTTTTAACTTCTTGAGCCGGGGCAGATATGCCTAGGTAATGAAAAATGTCTACTTAGTAGGGAAATTAATTACTATAAGTAATTTGTAGCTACTGTTCATGTTTACTGTATAAAGATGCCTCTTTTTAACGAGATGAGGACTTATTCAATTTCGAAGAGGAAAATAAAATAAAAAGTTATAGGTCACCTCACATTTGTAAGTGATTAATATTGTCTTAAGTTTTCGCGATTCATAATTTAAATAAAACTACTTTTTAATCGGATTAATCGCGTATAATTTATATTTTAACTCAACGTTTCGGTAGAGCGGTTAGCGGTAGACCTACATAGGGTAGAGTCTCTGTAAATAAGTATTAGGTAAGAAAAACATTAGGGTTTTTTGATTTTCACTAAAAAAACTAAACTGAGATTGACTTTTTTGAATTAATTTATTCATTTACACTCCATTGTATAGGTACCTACGTACCTACCATAGAAAATAATAGAGTCTAAAAGGATATTTATTTAATAATTGTTACAAAATTGGCGGTTTTTTCTTTCAGATATCCACACAGTTCTGGTGAAAAAAATTACGAAAGGAAAATTATTAAAGACCTTAAAAATATTTTAATATCTGTGTGAGTTGTATAAAATTGTCAAGTTGTAACAGAAATATGTGTTTTTATGAAAAAAATTCAAATCACGGCCAAATCACGGCCTCAAATCACGGCCCCAGCCTCTCTACCCGAACACCTTAAGGGACGTTTGCACAAGTCCTTAACCAAGGGTGGAACTATAAACCAAAACAAAGTGAAAACCACTTCATATTAGATCACAAGTTGACTTTGCAAACTATAAAAAAACTGTTTGTCAACGAACGCTCGTCTGTTTGAACACAAGGGATATCTTTATTTGAAAGTTAGAGCGGATCATTTGTTTTATATTTTTATGGGACGAATACCTACTAGAGAACAAAGGAAGTTGTCAAGAGAAAGAGCTAATAAGAACAAAAAACTGTTTACATTTGCTTTTGCAGGGTATTTTTAAAACAAAATGTTACGAAAAGTTGCGTTGGTACGTTTGACTACAAAAGTGGTGCATTTAATTGTTGTAACCGTTTGTTTTAATATAATTATTGTGATGTTACAAAGACACAGCTGCGCGTACGCGACGACCTCGGCAGCGAGTGATAACGCACGTCGCGGTGAATGCGGCCGCAGCGGTCGCTGGTTCGATGTTCAATTTTTAAGTAACCATTATTCGAAATTCGAATGAAATACTTTCTTAAATTTATCGTTAAAAGGAAAATTCCACGTGGCGTGCGATATTGCCGCGACACGGTTCATTGCTGCGTGCGCGCAGCGCTATTGTTGCACGGAGCGTACCTACCGAGGTGCTGTAGAACTTTGCTCTACATTCGCAGGAGTTATAGGTCGTGTTAATATCCTGTATGTTGAACGAATGCCTTTTCTGTTCAGTTACTTAGAGTCGACCAAGCATAACCTATTTTATACTTTGTTTTAAGTTTTTGAATTGTAGGTTTTATTATTATTATGTTTGTGGTTTAAAGCTACAAGCTCGTAGTCTACATCATTAAATTGCGTTTTATTTTCGGTTTTTTCGTCATGTTTTGCATAGTAAAATCTTTATATCATGATTTTAAGTAAATATATCTTTATCCAGAGCAATCAGTACAAAAATCTATTCACATTTGCGCATATTTCGGGAACAGCCACAAACAAAATAGTACTTTTTTCAATCGAACCGTAACATTAAGGTTAATCTCAAAGATTTTTTCATAATCAACATTTCTGTAGTTGCTCATTAAACAAAGCAGCTCGTGAACTTTGACAGTAGTTGAGAATCGCGTCGGTAAATATGTTGTCGTTCCGACACGCACGGTTTCACGAGATGATACATATTTATTTTCATCAATGTCAACTTGCAAAACTTTTGTATTTACGTGATAAATAACATGTACCTATTAGTATGGACATGTCTTCTGGCTTAATTGAAGATGAAACGATTTCACAAAGAAAGATTCGCCATCGTTAGACGAATTGTAGTTTGAGGTAAAGTCACTATTTGATCCTTTGACCAACTTCAAACAAAATATCACATCTCTGTTTGGACAGTAGGGTATGAATAGGTATAGAAACGCAAAAAAATAATTTTATATTCATAATAGATTTCATAGAGAATAAGACGTGCTTAAGGTGATTTAACTTCGGTTATTTTAACTAAGACTTTATCTAATATAAGATAAAATCTCAGATAAAGAAAGAGTCTATTTCTAAGCTAAGGCCTCTATATTTTTTAAAGAATATTGGTAAACCGAGTCTATCTTTAGTGTCTTTTAGTAATTTAAGTTTGTCGTTAATTACTCACAATGTTATTTTTTTATTAATTTATCGTTATTCAGGTACATGTTTCAAAAGCATCGAAGCAGATATTTCCTAATACGAATGGAAAATACAAATAATTTCACAATTAATATGTATTGTGTGTTGATGGCACGTCTGCGTTATGTTCGAGAATATTTTCACGTAGCTCGGAGCCGTTCTGAGTAATGTAGTGTTGCATGTAGCTAGTACCTACTTGTGCATACATACACTATGTACAGCGAGTAGGCGGCAGCCATGACGTGGCCGGCGCAAGCGCAGCGTACCCTACTTTACAAGCAGCATAAACTACAGCAAACTAAAACAACTAAGTATCGAATAAACCTTTTCGAAGTAGATGTAGATATTTTTTTCGCTTTTAGGTATATACCAGGCGTGTTTATAATGCTTATCGCTCTGATAAAAGGTCACGAGAGGAGCTCGTCAGTATAATTGTGTCGAATAATGATGTCGTTTGCTTGTGTGCGTGTGTATTGTTTAATATTGGGTGGGTTAGGTCTCGCCAGCTGCCCGTACAGCTAACATCTTTCGATAGAGTAATAATGTCTAGTCAGATATTCATGCTGTGTTTGATTAAGTAAACCACAAGAACTAAAACGGTTCGGCTCGTTTCAAGCGAAACACAAATTACATGGATTTAAATGGTTGCTCGGAACGCTCGGCAATATTTCATAGTAAATTACATATCGATAGCTGTAAGGTTTTATCGAAATCGTAAGATTCGATTTTTCCCGATAACGTACATTTGATTAGCTATAGTTGAGTATCGATCGTTATGGTTGATCGATTATGATATAGTGACGTCGATTGGGTCAGAGGTTATCTTCTGCGAAGATGTCTATGATTTTTATAGCGTTTTGAGAACATGTGTCGCTGAGTCGCGCGTGCGCATGTTGTTACTTACCTACGTGATCGCGTATCGATCGATCGCTGCCGATAAGCATTCCACTCACTCATTTCTCAATAAAATTTTGTCTTTTGATTTTTTAGTTACTATCTTGTAAATTTTTGTTTACAACTTTATCGTTGTATGTACTACATTTTTTTTTATTATTCAACTGTCTTTTTACTAATCATCAGTTTAAATATTTAATAGTATTTGGCTTACCTATAAAATACATGATTTCCAAATTCAGAAGAAGACATTTTACTGTAATAGTTTATGTTATATCCCTTTTTAAATATAATCCAACTTGACTCTACTTTCCTTTAAGTAATATTGTATCCTATAATGATGTAGTGGAAACTTACTCGATGGAAGAAAAAGGTAAAGTGGTCGTGTTTGCGTCAGTCCGGAGCGGAGCCTGGCAGGCGCTAGCTTGTTTGTCTAAATGTTTGTTTGCATTCCCTAACGCGCCATTTTACACGTCTCAAGGGTCCGCGTCCTGTGTCAATAAGTCAATAAGTTGTTTTTATGGTCCGGCGGGTCAGCGGCGCGGGCGCACGTGGGCGCGCGGCACGTGCCCATGCGGGCAGCCTTGTCCAACCTAATGTTTTCATTACCCATTTGTCGGTGGTTCTGCTTGAGCCGCTCTGGTCACACGCCACATGGAACCCACTTAAAGACGTTGATCGACACAGAGACTGTAACGACCCCTGTGAATGTTGAAGTGTCAAGTGGCGCTTCGAAACTCATCCTAAGTTTTTCAACGCTGATTTATTCCGGCGCGTAAACCTCTCAAGTGGGTGTTTTTTGTTGGATGCGTTACAGGTTGAGGCTAGTGGAGTGTGAGTGTTCGTATGTTGATGGAGTCGGCGTGGTGCGGAGTAGGTCGCGGGGGGGCCGGGCGCGGGGCACGGCGGGGGGAGGGAGGGAGAGGCAGCGATAAGCGCACTTCCTCGCGGCGTTCCGAGCCATTAGCGCGGCACACTTGTGCGCTATTAGCACCCGCAGCGCGGCCTGCGGGCGCGCTGGGCCTGAACTAGCTCGGTTTACAATAGCCCTAACCTTAGACAACTTTTCATAGAACACAAGCTATGCAAGGGGAACCCAATTGGTGATAGGATTCACCTTAGATAAATAGCCCGCGATCACATACTTGAAATAATCATCAACAATTTACTTCAATATTATCGAAACTGACACCTTTCCCTTAACTTATCGTTACTTATCATATAAAATATATAGACTTAATTTAATTTTAATTAGCGCATCACCTCTTGCAAGCAGCCTCTCCACATCAATCCCAACAACATTTGTTCTACAACTTTTTAAAATTAATAGTGTTAAAAATCTTAGTTTTTTTGTACAAAAAATATTTATAGTCTCTGTTTAGAGGCGTAACTCTATTTAATCTGGAGTAGGTATGCCATACACCTCGCGCAGTAAAATATCGCTTTATAATAATAATAGGTCACAAAACTTCTTACAATGTAAGGAACGAAAAGTTTTTTGTTTTTATTTTTTGTGTTATTTATCAAGATTTGTAAAAAGTCGTAGAACAAATGTTGTCGGGATTGATGTGGGAGTGATGCGTTAATTAAAATTAACCCTATAACAGTCAAGTTACTCTTTCTACATTGTATCTGTAGCTATGTGCGCGTGACCCGCTATACGGCAACAGTTTCGATGCGTGAAGTCATTTACCTACTTGAAACGAAATGTATTTAAACACGTTCTCTTGCCTCATTAGGCGACGTAGACTCATCTATATTATAATAGTCGACTGTTTCCGCTCGTCTAGGTGCACTTAACGAGGTACCTACACTGAAAATGGCTATGAGTGTATGAAAAGTTTATGGAAACCCAAGAAATTGAGTTTATTAAAGTGCGCTGGCCGGGTTATACAATTTTATAGCGTTGTGGGCAATACAATAGGTTTATTAGTTTACGGTACTGACGCGCGCAGCGACCTCGACACGTCCAGCATTCACCACATTTATATTCAATTTTGTAATAATCTAAGGATTCTCAAGTGGCCTCTACTTTTTAACATACCGACAACTTAAAAAAAAAGAATTATGATATGCGTTAACACAATTTCATTTTGAGTACGAAGACAAAAAAAAATTCGAACATCAGACTTGAAATTCTCAAAAAACTCTAAGCATAAGATTTAAACGCATCGTTTTTCATTGATTCTTATTTTAATTTGGGTTTTGTTGTGGCTTTTAATGTTTTAGACATTCATACATAAACTCACGCCTGTCTCCCTTTGGGGTAGACAGAGACAAGCTAACAACAATTGCTTCGATCCAGACATACCTCTTTCACTTCCTCCACGTTCATTAATCTTTTCATACATGATCGCCGGTTACTGGTACTTTTAATTAGGCCCTTTTTAAGAACGTCGCCAATTTGATCGGCACACGTTCGCCTAGGCCGGCCCCTTCCGACAGCACCATCCATTCTTGCTCTGTACACCTCTTTAGTAAATTTAGCTTTCTTCTATTTCTTTCTATTTTAGAATATGCCATTATAAAAAAATGTACAGGTATACCTATTCGTTACTATTAGGAAAGACAATTTATTGTCCAAGCAGACTTTATATGTCGCATGGTCTCTCGGATTAGTCGCCTAATGACAAGCTTATCCAGGAGGTAGGTGGACCCAACGCGGTAAAATCTGCTTTCCTTTGATATATAAACTATAACTATATAAACGTATGTCCAACTATTATGTTTATTTGATTACTATTCTATGCTGGACTGGGAGCGAAAGAAAAACATAGAATGTGCCAGCTGCTTCTCTTCATCGCATACTCTAAAAGTCAGTTAAGGGACCGAGGTGTTATGGGAGGCTTTTTTGTGGGCGATAGGCTGACCCCCTGTCACTGCAATAGTCTCTCCACTATTATAATGCCTCCAAATTTGTCAAACGTGACATCAGATGGTTTTATAACTTCTGGTGGTCTGCATACCCCATAAGGGATATAGGCGTGAAGTTATATATGTATGTATTACTTCTTAATCTCCGCGCCTGTTACCATACAGTCAATTGATAAAAGAGTAAAGAGTGAAGTTTAAAAATAGCAATAGAGCCGTAGATCAAACACTGATGCCCGTCTGCACTAATCTTTGATAGCTCCCAAGTTGATATTTAAGTCTCTAGGAAGTGCTTAGGAACAAAAATTGCGTTGCACTAAACTTAGGTCAATGCCTAATTGCTTAAGACAATACAGAGTAAGTCAATGATTATGAGTGACGTAGTTTAGGCATGTCATAACTAAGTTGATGCTAACTAGAGTTAATTGCAGACGGGCCTGAGTGAGGCATAGGATATTTTAAATCTTCGCACAGCTCTCTTGTGACAACGTCACGCTGATGGTTACATAGTTAGTTATATCACAGTACCTACACCTACATTAATAAATAAAATGAAAAGAAAATTTGCTTTGTGAAATCCACTCACAAAGTCTAGATAGAGATAACCCAACCTAAACCTTTACATTACCTACGTTATCATCTCTCATTATCACGATAAATTGAATCCCCCAGGTTACCTCCTCGCCTAATTTGAACAATGGGTCTAAGTTGTCCCCTATTATATTATTAGCCATGATCCGGCGCAGGCTGACTGCTGTCAATATTGACGCAAGCGCACTATGTGCTCAGGCGGGCACAAAAAATATTATTCAAAACTGATCCCTTGAACGTTAAGAGGAAAGACAAATAACCTTATTAAAGTTTTTAATACGTTATGTTTAAAGAATTCATTGACTATACGCAGCTGACTATAAAATAAAAATGAAATGGATTTATAATTTATACTATTTTTGTATTCGATGAAAAGTAAAGCAGAATGAAAATCGTTTACTGAAATCCAGCTCCGTAAAATTATGTTCCATTTTTAAAAGACTTAAAATATTTCTAACCGCATCATTTTTCGATTTTCTTTCAAATACATGGAGTTTGTTGTTAGTTTAATTCTACCGCCTTTCTTAATGCGTATGTTCCATTTTCAAATATTTAACATGAGACGAAATTATGCTCAAACCCGTTAATATAAAATAAAAAACAAACTCTAAGTACGTACGTGAACAATTTTATTTCTCTTAAAAGAAATCCTATGTGCTAAGGGTACAAAAATGTCAAACGCGGATACTTAATATTTTTAAAAATATAGTTTAAATGTACTGCTTCATTCTTATTATAAGCGCTCGGTACACAACATTTCTTGATATCTTACGCTAAATACATCGGCACGTTTTTCAGAAGGAACTGTTTCTAAAATTCTTCCCAAATGACTTAATGTTATGCAAGTTAAGTTCTTAATACATTATTACCTAACTGCGTCTGAGTGCACAACGCACAACATTGATTACTCCTAAGAGGCAGCAACTCACTGTGATTCATCGACCAATTATGTTGTCTATTGTTCTTTTCACCAAACCAAAGAATAGAAGCTAATCTATTTTTTACTAGCAAAGTTAACCTTTTCTTTTCAACAATTGCTTAAATATTTTAATATTACCTAAATATAAAAAACCACTACTCAGTTGTTGTTGTAACGATCGCTGGTATATTTAATTGACTTGTATCCGTTTGACCCGTTATCTTTCAGAGGCACAATAAATATTGCATTTAAAATAAAGTTTAATAGTTTTTAGAGTTAACTTTTTTGTAATTTATGACTCTTGGATACATCTTTAAGAGTTATAAGTTTATTTTAATCACAAAAAATATTACGATATAGATTCTTTGTAGACAGATTAAGTGTTTTAAAATTTAAGGTTTGGTGACTTGATTCTTATTTAGTAGGTATGTCTTATAAACAGAATTAAGATACAAATGGGTTTTACTAGTCATTATAATAATAATTATTTATTCTGATTATCATAATTTATAATTATGACGAGCGGCTGGTGTAGCGGTAACATACATTGTCTTCTACGCCAGAGGTCCTGGGTTCGAATCCCGGCGGCGGCGGATATTTGTGTGATCAACACAGATATTAGTCGTCAAGTCATGGAAGTTTATATGTTTATTTAAGTTTATTCTAATAAAAAATATGTATTTATTCAATATGTATGTTTATATATTTCTTAAGTATATAAGTTATCTAGTATCCATAACACAAGTTCTTTAAGAAACTTAATTTGGGCTAGATAATGTTGTGTGAGTGTCAGAAATATTTATTTATTATTTATTTATTCTATAAGCAAGTTAGAAAACTCAAAAGGCTTAGAATATAAACATCTCTTATTTATGTGTCATTTTTCAAACTAATCTGGTGTTACTGTGAGTAAGATTCAAGGGTCGTATAATAAAGGCATTCCCAAGCGATGACCATGACTCCAGGATAGATTCGCTGTCAACTCTCTATAGAATAGTGTCAAATAATATTGACATAAGTAGAGTTCAAATCTGGAGAAAGTTTTCATACTATGAGAGTTTGCCTTATAAACTCTACCTTATATTTAATGTTGATTTTTTGATAGAAACGTTATTGATATTGCAAAACCAAATAGAGGTTGTGTAATTTAAGAGAGAAGGTTTTCAAACGTTTTCAAACGTATTATTTTAGATTTTTCTGGCATCGTAGGGCAGTATGTTTTTTTTTTATATTTTCTAAGTTAAGCAATTTTCTCATCAAAGTCTCACTAACGTTATACAGGGTGAATGGTGGGTCACTTTCAAAATTCCAGGACGTGATAGTTTAAGATCATACATGAAGAGAAAAAATAAATTAAAAAATAAACATTAATTATTTAAGGGTAGTATTTAATCGAGTAACTGTAAATAAAAATTGTAGGTGACAAAAATAATGAATCTGGCGTACTGTTTTAACTAAGTGAGCGACTGACTGCGAGTGACGAAGAATCAATGAAACAGCGACTTAAAAACATTATTTATGGGTGCTAATTAAACAGACTTCTTTTAAATAGCATTATTCCCCTCTAAAAATCTAAGTTGCCTTCTAAATTACTATATCAGAAACAATCCGTGCCACAAACGTCGGGGTTATTTAAAAAAGCTCTAGGGTTTATGGCGCTTCGCCGGCCGCTACCGCGGCACCGCTCGCTACGCTCGCTCGGCTCGCGCACGTGTATAACTATATGCAACCTAACTGCTCCTCCTCGCTGCGCTCGTCGTCGCACCTAACTGTACCGACCCCTAGAGTATAATGTTCCTTGGTACCGACTAAATCTTCCGGAACGGGAGCCCTTCTTGTCGCATAATATTTTTCTTCGCAATGTGAATGAATAAATTACTTAGTATAAAATAAATGTATGAATATAAACATTATGATTTTCCATATTTTGCACTTAACCAACCTACTTGTTTTTTTATGATTAAATAATCTGTGTTTTAGTCGCTCTCTTAGTAATTCAGTCGCACTATTAATATTTAAAACCGTTCATTTTTCATATTTTTTTCAAGACAGTCCAAATTTGTTTTTTAGTCGCTCGTTTTATTATTTCCCATTATTTAATGAGTCAACTTCTACGAAAGTTAAAGAATTCATTACACAACGCATGGTTACATTAGCGTAATATAATAAATATTTTTGTTAAATTGAAAGCTACAATTAATAATGCCTTAAGTTCTTACTATTTACTTTAATAAATAATAAATAGAGATAATCAACGAATGCAGAGCATTAAAAAAACCGACTTCACGTCAAAACTTTGGCTGAGTTGAGAATGTTATCAACGTAAACATTCTCCAAAATCATACATATTTTTTCAAAAGTTTAAAATTTTCAATTAAAGTACCAAACCGATTTCGATGAAATTTAAATGGGACCAACTATGAAGTATCCTCTATCATATGAAACAATAATTTTCAAAATCAATTCATAATTGTCCGAAATATCCTGTAACAAAGGGACAAAAGAGAAACATACAAAAGAGACGAATTGAGAACCTCCTCTTTTTTTGGAAGTCGGTTGAAAGTCATATTCACCCCAATCGCGTTTTACACAAACTGTAAAAAATTACATGAAACTTTTTCAAAACTATTGAATAATCGACTTTATTCATTACTTACATAAAATTTTATATGATTAAATTAAACTTTAGTTTTATAAGATAGAGTAGGTTTTAGTATATCCCCGTGCTGTTTAATCCAACGAGTTTTTTATTGCAGTGGCGGAGGGTTCGCGCGCTGCTCGTACGGCGGGGGCGGGGTCTACTTCGCGGGCTCCGAAATTGCACAGGGTCATGTGTGGCCCCCCAGCGCAGGTAATACCCCCTTATGTATTCTACATGTTATGAAAGGGCATGTCTATTTATGTATGTTCGGAAAATCTTCCGAACTGCTCAACAGACTTTTGATTGGTTGTCACAGAGATGATTAAATTACTCACTTCAGACTGTTGAACAAATAGAACTTTAGAGAAAAAGACAATAAGAACTGTAAGCCGCTTTTTTTTCTAAGAACTTACTTTAGGGTTACTAGATATCTAAATAAAGAAAAACACATAGAATTTGGATGTGCAAATAATCGTAAATAAGTTTAAATACATACATACATACATAACGTCACGCCTGTATCCCTTATGGGGTAGGCAGAACACCAGTGCCTATAAACCATCTGATGCCACATTTGACAAATTTTGAAAATTTTAAGGTATTATAATGTTGGAGAGAGACTTGCAGTGATAGGGTCAGCCTATCGCCCACTAAAACGTCAATAAAACCTTCGTCCCTTAACTGACTTTTACAGTATGCCCGGGAAGACAAGCAGCTGGTACATTTTATGTTTTTCTTTTGCTCCCAGTCCAGCATGGAAGGAATTTCATATTTAAACTTTATAAGTTTAAATATGATATATAAATCAAAAACCATGACTTTCCTCATTCATCGTTCCCTCTGTTTGCTTCTGTACGGTAGCCGTTCGAGTTTTTCAGTAGTCATTTCGATACGGGGCTATTATTATTATTTATTTATTTGTATACTTACGAGCTCTTGTTGTATTGCAATTTGTCTGGATCACCTATATACTCATTTAATTAGTTAAATAACTGATGAGTGCAGAAAAACAAAGATAAACGACAGTGATACGGCTCGTCTGCCGTGTCTTGATTATTCTACTAATATTATAATCGTGAAAGTGAGGATGTATAAAAGTATTCTACTAAGTAAATATGCCTAAGTCATTTATTACACTTCTTGCGCGATTTAATCGACGTACAACGATATCTATCGAATGAGAGAAAACAAAATTTTTGTATAGATGTGAAACATTGGATGGATGGATGTATGCATGTCTGGTTCCTCTATAACGGCAAAACGGTTTAGTGTATTTGAATGAAATTTGGCATAATGATAGTTTACAGTCTGGAATAGCAAATAGACTCGACTTTTTATCTCGATATTCCCGCTCTTGACTTTAATACGATTGATGGTAAATGATGATCAGGTCAAAGATGCATGCGAGTCTAGAAAGAAACTGGATAATCATGAACTATTACTGAAAATCACATGACTGAAGATCGCTTTAAGTGAGAGAGTCAGCAAACTCGGTTTTACTCACTAACATAAAAACCATTTGACGCCTTGTATCAGTAACCATTTTTGTGACCCTGAGAAGAGACTAACTGCCTTATGGGTTTATTGTTACGGGCGTATGTTTGAAAATTGTTTTATTTAAGACAGTAGAATACCTACCAGCTGCAGTTTTAAGTCTACCGCTTAGCTTTAAGTACTTTCCTACTGTATCTGGAAAAGCATCTCTTAAACGGTAACTAATCTGAAAGTGCAGGATTTGTGACCGGAAACTTTCATCCTTCTGGCTGAGGTTAAGGTTGGTAAGGTTCTTTATAAAATCTGCCTTAAAATAAAGTCTCTCCAATACAAGAAATTCTGTGTTTGTTTAGAAATTACATACAATAAAGCGTTCTTCAGGTCGAGCTCAAGTTCACTTTGAAAAAAAAACCTATTGGTTATTAAGAAGCCTCCTTATTTGTCACAGAGATGGAGCGAGCTTTGTTTGCGTTGCGACGCTGTGTTGGACATTCTCGTATATTATTATTACAATTCGCTCTACTTCCTGTCCTGTAAATGGTTCGATCCACTCGTATATGTGTATCATTATTCAACAAAACATGTTATGATAACTGTAATATGATATCCTTAGTTTTAATATTACTCAGAATCAATCGATCATGGATGACAGTTCGTAATTGTGTGGATAGAAACAGTTTGGTGCTAATTAGCTTGACTGGTTTCAAGAGTTTTTATTTATTTTAGTAATGACTGATAACAATAATACCTAAAGGCCTATACCCATAGGACTTTCGGGGCCAGATTGCCTTGTGGCCATGCACACCAATAATTTAATCTTTATTGTGTTCAGGCTTTTTTTATAAATCAAGGATGGGTCGTTTGTCTACCATGACACCAGATGGTGAGTGAACATGAAGACTAAGGCGGTATTCGTCCATCCACGAGAAACCTATTCACTCGACGCTCAAAAGTAGCAGGACTATACTGGGCAGGAAAATAGACTCAGGCAGTTCATTCCAAACCATGGCTTTATGCGTGGTATAAACGTGGTCACATCCAGCCGCTTGATACGATTATACAATACATGATAAATCCGGGTAAAAAAGCATTTCCTTTTAGTATTTTGAATCGTGAAAACTTACGCTTTTAGAAGTATTTCAAATTATCATTAATTATGTTTTAGCTGCTTTTGAGCTCAATAAGAAGTCGACTTTTTTACTGACAATATATTATTTGATCATTAGGCACACAGATCTAGAGGAAGATGTAACTTTATTTCAAAATTAAGAGTTCAATTGAAACAAAAGGTTCCCACGTAAGTACCAGGAGGGCATATAGTCGAGTAGGTCGTGTCGTGTCTCGCGGCGGGCGTCGGGTGACCAACCGCCACAGTGTCCAGTTTCAAAACATGGCGAGTACTCCGGCGCGCCATGTGCTCGCAGCTCGCCCATTAATGCCTGTAACTGTAACCAGAACTGATGACACGCACGTCTGCAGTGCTAGCAGTAACACAAGATGCCAATCATTAACTCTGGAATTGCTCTCGCATTGAATAATAATGTTTGAACTAACGAACTGCACACATTTTCTGATGTAACAGGATAAATTGCGTTAATATTTTATGTTTTTGTAGCAGTCTTAACTTGCGGTTTCATTATTTTAATAAACTGATGGTAACAAGGAAAGTTGATGTTGATTTAGTGGAAGTTAACACATTTTTATATTCTAAAATACATTATTTATATTTTAAGACTTGACACCTTGTTTTATGTTTAGGAACGCTTGACTTTGAGTAGCAATTGGAACATTTTAACTTCAACTCAGACGGTAAAATATAGTCCAGTTTAGTACTCCAGTAATTCTTAAAGATCCTGTCAGTTGTAAAAAGACGATACTACTTATTTGCACATTAGCATTTGTCATTAAAAATTCACTGGATCACTGGATTCACTGTAGTCCCGTATCTTGGTGAAGAGACAACAAGTTAATATTCCGTACTTTCAAGATGCAAGACCAAGAAAACATAAGTTAAAACTGATTGCATTGATATTTTCAGGAGCATCACCTACTTATGAAGGTTCAGCGTGTGCGGAAGAGTACGGCAGCGGCGGTGGCGGCGGCGACAACGGCGTAGACGCCGGCGGCGGCGCGTTGCCGGCTTTCTCAGCGCGGTTTGGCGGGGGCTTTGCGAGGCACTATACGTTGCCGACCACACAACACCATTTCACGGTAAGATAGGTTGTTATTGATAGTTTTCACGATTAAGAATAATTATACAGTACTAATGTAATGCAACTGATCTCAGTGGCGTTGCCTTAGTGGTAGAGCTTCATTGAAAGTCTACTGCCAAATCTGTAACGCTGGCGATGATGTGTGACATTTATTGTTATTGCCAGTTAACTTAACATGTAATTGTGTTTAAATGTTGAATCTGAATTATAAAAAGAAATGACTACTTAACATGTGTTTTGATCGCTCTTATCATCGTCTTGATTTGACTCTATTACTAATTAAACACACATTGTAATGTTAGGTCAAGCTTCAGTCATTATACATTAAAAGTGACTTATATAATTTAAAATGTACTTTTCAGGAAACATGGAGTCCGGAGAGACGTGGACAGCCTTCCGCTGCGGCTTCACTATCTGCATGTAAGTGTCTCTACTAAGTTAAAGATCTCCTTTATTTATAATGTCTTGTGGGGTGTCGCAATTCAACTGTATGTAAATTTAAGGGTAATCCCCTAATTAGCCGTAAAGATTACTAAACGTAGTTGTAAATTTGGCGACTCCCGCTCGACCACGGGGTCTCCAAAGACACCTAAGACAGTAGTTGTAAGACATTGTGTTGTGACATCCCACACTACAAGTTCGACAAGACAAGAGCGCGGTCGCCAGGAATGACTCCCTGTTTATTCATCGTTAAAACAAACCATCTATCAGTAATGGACTGTCGTATTAGCCACAGCGTTCGTTATCTCCTTACATAAATAATCATTAGTTTTTGGACAAAAGGCCCATCGGTAGCATTCTTTCATCGCTCTTATCTCGTCTAAGTGTAGTAACGAGCGACTCGAAATAATAAAAGTGATAATAAAGCAAATCCATAATTATCGTTCTTATTATGTATTTGTTTCAATTTATTAATACGACTTCATTATTGTATTTTCCCCTTTGTGTTACAAACATGCCTTTGTTTTGAGTTCGATTGTTTTTAGCTATATATTTGTGTTTTGTTTCTGGTGTTTGAGAGCTGCGTGTAGAGTCCGTTCGTTGATTGATTGATACGCTCTTAAGCTAGTAACTTTAATTTACATGCGAGAATTAATATGAATGAACTTAAACGCAGTAACGAAACATAATTGTAAAAGTGAATGCTGAGGTTTGAACTCGTATGTGTAACACTTCCTCTAGCTCGGGAGCAAAGTCCTGGCGCGACCCGCGACCGGGACGGCGACCGGTGACCCGGCGGTCAACAATGCCACATAAACCCCGCAAACTAGCCACAACTGTAACCTTCCTGCGCAATGACCGCCGCCCACCCGACCCTAGTAACGGGCCGATCGTATTTTTTCCATACACAGACAAAACCGTGCCTCTCGATCATTAGTTAGTAAAATAATAATACCTATTAGTTGGGTAACGACACGGAGGGCAATAAATAAGCTCGTCGCGATAACAGCGTATATGTGTGCGTGTGTGTGTATTGTACTCGCGATGATGTGTGCGTGTCTGCGCGTACGCCGACGCCCGCGCTGCCCTCAGATCACTCGGGACTGTTTTTTGTGCATATATCGCCACTTTTACCTTCATCTGTCCTCGAAGATGACGATATTGCCTAGATTTATGTCCCATTAAGTAATTAATTGTTTTTCTTTGAATGCGCGGTACAAAAACTGAAGTGTTGGCTATAAAAAAATTATAGCGTACCATTATTGTTCCGCTGAAGTGTTTGCTTTTGCATGTTTCGATTCTTTTTTGAGTTTGGTTTCATAATTGTTAGTGTTATAGTAGTGAGTAGGATGTATTAAATGTAGTTGTATTTTGTTTCGTATTGCTCTACTTAATAATTTTTTTTATTTAACGGCACAACACGGAGTACAATCTTAATAAATCTAAATTGCACCCTAATAATTGTTATACACAGCATTTAAATAATATAATTTTAACCTAGTAGGCTACACACTATAATATTTACTTAAAAATAAATATGACTTTAAAAATAGGAAAAAAGAAACAAAAATAGCAATTTAATTAATTTGACGATTGAAACAAATGAAAAAAGGAACAAAATCATTTTTACATATTTGAAATTTTGAGAAAGGAATTTAGGTTTTGAGCATAAATATCAATACTTTTACAATTTTCATTATAAGTAACATTATTATTACAAAAAGGTAAATAAAAAAAGGTTCTTACCCTCTGACTACCCACAACTTTTAGTGAAAACTGACTTAACAAATCTGAGATAGTAAAAGTACCTTATAAGTTTAGAGTATCTACAATAATCCTTGATTGGCTTTTTCTATAAGATGATTCGTATGAAAGTTTTAGAACATGCTTTTGGAACTTTTTCTTCCAAATAACTCAATTACTAATGCGAACGAAAATCAGATGCTTTAAACCAAGTTCAACTTTATAAAAAAAGTGTCCATCATAGATGACAGACAGTCCGTTAGCGGACTTTTTATCACGGCGCGGGCTGTCGCGTTCGGTCTGTCTGTGTGTGTCTAACGCCTCATCGCCTGTTTGCCAGGACGCCCGATGTTTACCCACAAACGACGCTCCTTTTAAGTGCATTAAATCGCATTCCCTAAATGGTATCAGTGGGCACGTGCCGCGAGCTTGCTCTGTGACGTCACTACCTGTCCTAATCCTCACCGAGCTTTACTCCACTTATATCTTTGTTCGTATCGACCGTGGAATAGCGTCATGAATAAGTAGATGACTCAACCCGGAAGGCATAAAAGGTCTTCGAGTGCTCTCCTGTAAAATTCGTCATGTTCTTTGTGCAAATTATTTGACTATTAGATAGGTACTATTTTTGGCCGGATGCACACAATTAGACGTACCTACATAGCTATTGTTCTTATAATCATAAGTATAACTCTTTTAATAGTACCTATACTTTAAGTCTCTATAGTACAGTTTTCTTTTAAATAACTCCGTACGCTTAGCAACGAAAATATTACATAATTATAATACACAAAAACGTTTTTTAGCACGTAGGCTTTCAGTAATTTCTCCGAAGCACTTCTTGCTGTCAATGCGGATGTAAAAAGGCAATGAGTCATATGAAGGCGATGCTGCATTTCTTTCTGTCTAGTTCAAGGGCGTGACGCGTCGTCCATTGAGCGCCGAAACGCAGCGTTGCACAAATTCGCCGTCGTTGAAACTGGCGGTTTGGCCGAGGTCAAGACACGTTTGTGTATACGTTTGCCATATACGGAAATGCGAATAACGAGTTTATTAGAGCTGCTAATGACTTTTGATATAGGTATATAAATTAAAGATTAGAAATCAAATCTCAGGTTTAAAGATATTTTTTCAGTAGTTACTTTTTTTAAGAACCAAAAGTACTTGTTTCTTTATACGACAAAATTATTTACTAGTTTTGAAAATGTATTAAACGAAAATTTAGTACCATAAAATGTTTTTCATTAATTTTCAAAAACTAAGTAAAATGTTGTTTGATGTAAAACACAAAAAATAATAATATAACAATTCCTTTAATTCGGCTCTATAATTATTGTTAGGCAAAATAGAAATAGGTCTATATTTTTTTAATATGAAGTGTAGCGTAGGCGGAACGGAACTGTCATTAAAACGAAACCAACGACAGGGGTTTCAAAGAGGTCTTAAATAAGCACCGTAATAACTGCAAGGCGTAGCAACTATAGTTAAGAACTGGCCATTCAGTAGGTAGGCGACCTCGCACCGGGAACACATGTAACCCGGGTCATGACCTTCGATTTTTGAATTTACCCGCGCGGGCCATTAGTTCAATGGATGGTCAGAGTGCACGTGAGCACGTGCTGCGCGCGGGCGACGTGCGAGCATGTCACCCGGACGTGCGCAAAGCCGCCAAAATGCACGTACGTTACGTTGCGATGCCTTGTTTCAATGTCAACAGGGTTTTTTCGCGGCGGTGGTTGAAATTAACTGTACTTTGAGGAGTTCGATAATGCAGTTGATTAAAATATGTGTTTATGTAAATGAAAGTGGGTATTGGCAGGTTTGTGTGGTTTATGTGCAATCTTGAATATTTATGCAGCTCTCGAATAGTGAAAACGAATAGCTACCTACTTTATCTATGATAGTTTGTATGATTTATAATTACGTTAATTTTGATATGTAATTTAATTTGATGTACCTATTAATGACGATGGAGAGTGAGATTGACGATGTCGATGCAATGAGTGAACTGCCCGAGTGCCGCGCCTTGCCTTGCCGGCGGGACGCAGCACTCGGGCGGCGCGGGCGCAGCGGTAACCGGCGGGTTGTCGCAGTGGAGCTGACGGAGGTGTTCACGGAGGGCCGCGAGTGCGTCAACTGCGGCGCCGTGCACACGCCGCTGTGGCGCCGCGACGGCACCGGCCACTACCTGTGCAACGCGTGCGGGCTGTACAACAAGATGAACGGGATGAACCGCCCGCTGAAGCAGCCGCGGCGGCCGGTACGTGCGCGCGCGCCGCCGCCGCCCGCGCACCACGACGTACGCATCTCCCCCCACCCCGCCCGCACCCCGCGTGCCGCCCGCGCCCGGCGCTCACTCTGGTTTTGTTGCAGTGGCCTGCGAGGTGGCGCCGGGCGCGGACGTGTACAAAAGCTTCCTGTTCCCCGGCGCGTCGGTGCCGCCGCTGGCGACGCATTCGGTGCTGCACTCCCCTTCCGACTACAAACAGAAGAAAGGGGTATGCCCCTCATCTCCCTACTAACAACATCCGCTTATCTAACACTTTTTGTGGTGTTATGCTCAATTACCAAATGCGCATGCTCTTTTCTTTTAACTGGACTATTTGTTCAGGAAATATCTATCAAAAAATGAATATCAAAATCAAAAGATTCACAATCTTCTCAACTACTGCAGTTACTCCTTCTTTCTCTTTTACTTTGCATGATCATAGTCTTGAGTCCAATAACTGACTAACGAAGTTTTGTAGTTGCTTAACTCATGGATGGCTTTAAATCATATTCCTATTATCTTAAGTTAAAAAAAAATTAGTAACTTATATGCAATCTATAAACAAATGCCGTATCATATTAGCATCATTAAAAACCTTTTATTTCTTGTTTAAAAATAGCTACCTTAATCTTACCAAATAAACAATCCAACGTGTAGCTTAAAGATATGGAAATTGGGGTTCGAATCCCTAGAAAAATGTTTTCTTTAGTTTCTATTGACATTATTTTTTGACTGAGACTTGAAATTGATTATTAAAAACAGATGCCAGTTGAATCTCATTTATGGTACAGAAGGCAGCACATCAAGCGTTACAAATCTGTCAAAAAATTCACTGGAATCTAAACTCTATGCCCTCGACATTAAGTTAAAATTGGTTGGGGAAATTTGACATGTTACGCTTGATCTGCTGCCTTCTGTACGTAGACTCCAGCTTACGTTGACCACATGAATCTATGACCTTGTGTTTGAGTTATTCTGATTTATGCTTTTATTTCAATATTGCCCAATGCTTAGTGATTATAAGTGTGTCTATAGAATTCATGGTCGTATAAATTGACGTTCAAAGATAGATAATTTCGATCGAGTTAGCCATATTAATGATACGCATTTCGTTTACTTACCTCTCCTTTTCAACTTTCCTAAAAACATTTGAATCAATTATAAAACAAACATGTTTAACAAAACTTGAATAAGTATTTAATAGAGACAATAATTTATCAAGTAACTAGAAACACCTAAAGTTAACACTCTTAATGTTATCTTCAGTGCAAAGCAGAGCCTTAAACTGCTCTATCGTTGACGAATCCATCGATAGAGCAGCAATTTAATCATTGCTTTAAACGTTTTAAAAGCTGTCTCTAATCAAGTTTGCTTAAACATGTTCCCCGCCCCCCGCTAACCGCGCCTCCCCGCAGCTGGGCGCGAAGCGGCCCGGCATGGCGTGCAGCAACTGCCACACCACCACCACCTCGCTGTGGCGCCGCAACCAGCACGGCGAGACCGTCTGCAACGCTTGCGGGCTGTACTACAAGCTGCATAATATCAACAGACCGCTGGCGATGAAGAAGGATTCTATACAGGTGAGGTTTTTGAAGTCGTCGTGGCGCCGTGGTTACTGTGTGTATCATACGATATCACAGATTAAGCAACATTTGGTCCGGTCGGTGCTTGGGTGGGTAACCGCCGAACATTCATTTCTCACGGCAACTTTCGTGCTTCGGAGGGCATGTTAAGCAGTCGGTCGCGGGTGCTCTATACTTGTATACAGTAGTCGTTAGGGTTTGTAAGAAGCCACATTGGCGCCCTGAAAATTCTGACATCCACCACCCAGTATTGGGCCAGCTTGGTGGATTATGGCCTATACCTCCTCGTCACCCAGGGGAGAGACTCATGCCCTGCAGTCGGCTCATTACAAAGAGTTGTGATGATGATGATGAGGTTTTTATTGTGCAGCTTTTCTCTCTTAGAAATGAATGGGCTGTGATCAAAACTTTGCTTTACGCTGACGATCAGGTTCTACTTGCATCGTCAGCGTCGGAACTGCAACAAATGGTCAATGTGATGTATGAGTCATTTAAAAGGAAAGGTTTGAGAGTGAATGTTGGAAAGACGAAAGTCATGGTTATGGAGAGGAATGAAGATATGACGGAATGCAATATTATGATAGGAGACGAAAAAGTGGAACAAGTGAAAGAGTTTGTATACTTGGGGTCCTTGTTTACAAGAAATGGGAAGTGTGAAGGTGATATTGAAAGGAGAGTAAAAGCAGGAAATTGTGTTAATGGCGCCTTGTACTCGGTTATGGCAAGCAAAATTATACCGAATAAGGCTCGTCTGGTAGTGCATACACTAGCATACTTATGTATGGTAGTGAATCTTGGGTGTGGCAGAAGAGACATGAAAGTAGGATTAATGCTGTGGAGATGAGAGCGTTGAGAAGCATGTGTGGAGTGAAATTGAGTGATAGGGTGCGCAACAGTGAAATAAGAAAGAGATGCGGATTGAAAGAGGATGTAGTGACTAAGATTGAAAAGGGTATGCTACGGTGGTTTGGAAATTTGGAAAGGATGAGTGAAAGTAGATTTACGAAAGAGATGTACAGAGCAAGAATGGATGGTGTTGTTGGAAGGGGCCGGCCTAGGCGAACGTATGCCGATCAAATTGGCGACATTTTGAAAAAGGGCCTAGTCAAAAGTACCCGTAACCGGCGATCATGTATGAAAAGATTGATGAACGTGGAAGAAGCGAAAGAGGTATGTTTGGATCGCAGCAATTGGTGTTCCCTTGTCTCTGCCTACCCCAAGGGGAGACAGGCGTGAGGTTATGTATGTGTGTATGCTTTTCTCTCTTCTTCTCGGTACGACTAACACTGTTGACAGAGTGGTCGTCGTCAACATTTTGTTGGTCTGTCGCAGATTGGACAGCCCCTGTATGACTTTTAAAATATAGAACAACTTCGAAAAATGAGTATTGTATGAATATTGAACCAAACTTAAGGCAAACTCAAGTTAAGAAAATAAAGATTCTTGACTAGGTAATCAAAATAAAAATTGGTAATACGTAAATTCCTAACCATTTGACTACGGAGGGCATTCACTTTAGCATTCAAATGTTACGGTGAACAAAAGGTATAGAAGTAAATTTTCTTCAATGCCAAAAAAATATATATTTGTACTAACCTAATGGTAAAAATAATCAATGCGGTGTTCTAATACAACATCAGATAATACGAGAGAACCTTAAAGTCAACTGTTCTGCGAAAATCACGAACAGACACTAAACAACAAGAACATTTTGGGGCCATGTCGTTCATGTGATTATCTGGGGATTTTATTATATTATTTTTGTATTAGACATATTATTATTTTATATTATTCCATTTATGAAACATCCCATATAACATACTAGCTGTTTCGCACGGTTTTACCCGCACAATTCGGAAATCCGCGAGAATATCAGGATAAAAATTAGCCTATGTGCTATTCCAGACTGTATACTATCACTATGCCAAATTTCATCCAAATTCGTTGAACCGTTTTGCCGTGATTGAGGAACAAACATCCATTCATCTAAACTTTCACATTTATATTATTAGTAAGATTTATTTCCCTTTGTTCCAGACTCGGAAGCGCAAACCAAAGAACAGCATAAAATCGGAGCGCGCCAACAAGAGCCCGCGGCTGGACAGCTGCGTGCCGCGGCCCCCGGTCAAACTCGAGAACCTCAGTAAGTCGCTGTACCTGTGATACACAAGAATCTAGAATTAAACCTTTTTAGTTATGCTTACTAAATTTCTTATTCATCTATGACTTCAGACACGTTATGAGTTAGGACAATAAAACAAAATCATAGGTAATTCGAATACTTCTTGAGTTCTTTACACGATCCGAACATGAAAGCAAAATCATTTAATACTTGTAAATTCACATTGTCTATCTTTTCCATATAAAGCTTTTTCTGAGAACTTGTTTTATAAATACTTACTAGATAGTGGGCAACTGCACTTAAGAAATCTATGAACATAAGTATTCAATATCAGCAATAAACTTTAATATATGTTCAAACTTTAAGGTTTAATATACGTGATAATTCCACAAATATCGACCCCGACAGGGGCTCGAACTTCAAAGTTGCACCGCTAAAGTCATTGCCTTTATGTAAAAAACTAAACTTCCCTGTTAAGATATTAATCCCATGATGTTTTTCCTTTAATTCTTAGTGTCCTCGAGTATTTACAAGGGTCTTCACTTTCCAGTGGACAACTGCGAGGGCGGCGGCGCGTCGGCCGCGCTGTCCAGCGGCATGCTAGCGCCGTTCTTCGTGCCGCCCGCGCTGCGCGGCGCCGCGCCCCCGCACCCGGCGCACCAGCCGCACCAGCCGCACCAGCAGCACCAGCCGCACCAGCCGCACCCTGCGCACGCCCCCGCGCCCCCGCACTATGACCGCGGCGCCCGCGACCTCGCCGCGTGACCACTCCGCACCCAACACCCCAAGAGGCCGCGCCTGAACGAGATGTTCAACACAATCAGTTACTCAACTATGTACGAAAACGTTACCTCAAGAGTACAAAACGAATTTATAACCCGAATCTCAAAGTACGTCACGTGTCTCATCTCCTGATCGACCCGAACGTGTTGTTTGAGTGAACAAAGAACGGAACATCGGGCGGCATCGGAGGCTTTTAGAATCTCACTTATATGTAGTTAGAGTAGAACGAACGGCTAGCTCACCAAATTTAAACGGCAGACGTGCCATTCCTGCGAAGCATTCCTTCAAGCCTTATTGATAAGCTATAATCATTATAATTGTTAATAAACTTACAAGTACATAATAGGAAATTAAAGAGGCTGTAATATCGAATACAAAGAATAAATTTTATATTTGCATTTAATTGTAAAGTCTGCCCAAGTCTGAGGGTAACTGAAAACATCACTATTTAAACTTTTTTTATTTCATTTGTCACACTAAAATGTCACTTGCCATTATACCAAAAAAAATATTGTATGGACCTAAGAAGTAGGTGCCCGGAGGACGAGCAGAGCATAATTTATACAAGATAAGTGCATTAATTTTAAGACTTAAAGTAAATTTGCTCCATGACTTCATAATACATTCCAGCAAATAAATTCAGTAAATAAGCCAAATATGACTAGTTACTATAAGCTTAGGTATACATAAAATATTGCAATTTATTTAATATTTGAGGCTAAATCAAAGTTGTTTGTTTAGTGCAACATAATAAATCTTATTTATTATTACAACAATACCTCCATTTTTAACTTTCCCGCCTCTTCTGACATAGATCTGATTGAACTTCTCTAAAAACTTTCTTTTATTTTTACTTAAATATTCTTGATTATTCTTTCTATCAAATAATGGAGGTAATGATAAATAATGAAGGTTTAACAAACTGTTGCCTTATGTAAGCACAGTCGTCTAGATAGAAGAAATGCGTTGCGTTGCATTTCACCTTATATTTCTAAATGGAATACAGCGCCATCTAGCGTCGCTTATGGTGCACTTAAAGCAAGAAAGAAATAATTATGTTTTAGATAGATTAATAAGTATTTTTAAAATTGATGTAAATGACTGCACTTTTATTGAGTTATAATATATTTTATAATGTTCGTTATTGCTGTAAGTTATCGGATGAATTTTCCAAGATTATTTGCTCATAAAGAGGAGGATAATGGTTACATGTTTCTGCCAAATAAATAAATAAATAATTTTCTGTTGTTTTTTAAACATTTTTTATTTAACCGAGATGTAGAAAATAATGTAATTCTAAAGAAGTTATTTGATCCATATTTTTTAAGCGTTATACAGGGTGACTGGTGACAAATTTTAGATACTGAAGGAGAGCACTCTGTACTCGATTGTGATCATAATTATGTAAAAAAAGTAGGTTCTTAGTTTTTCACTACTATGTTACTATTCATTTTACATACAAATGAGTCAATCGCGGCACATGACCTGACACGCGGATCGCTGCAAACGCTAGTACTACCATGCGTTGCGTAATCAATTCTTTACTTTCTGTTAAGTTTACTAAGTAAATAATTAATATTTATTTTTTATTATATTTTTTCTCTTCATGTATGATCTCTAACTATCACGGCCTTGAATATCAAAAGTGACCCACCAGTCACCCTGTACAGTCGAGTTGGATTTATTGAATCTGATGATTTATTATAATAAATATGTATCTAGGTACTGTTTCCTTGGATCATAGACACTAAGTTATGTTATGTAAATATTGCTCTAGATAAATAAATCAAATTATATACAACATTTTATTTTATTACGATAAATTTCACAGTATTCCTATCTCTACATCCACATCGCAAATCTACAAAAAATAATAAGAACCACTTTGGCGATGGCGTAAACCTATCTGCCTCAGACGCCAGTGGTTGCGGGTTCGATTCCCGCACGGAACAAGAAAAAAAATGTTCTGTGTCTGGGTGTTTATCTATGTGTAATTTATATTCTACGTTCCCCCTAGTTCGATACATGGTATCTCATATCACAAGTTTAGCTTAGTTTGGGCCATGTAGTTGGTGTGTTTGTTCGGAGAAATTATTTTAACCTTTTCATTATTTACCGAAATTAGCTCACCGACTTTGTAGTCTCGTAAACGAACACACCTGGCACAAATTCGTAATCCATAACACAATACAGACTAGATAATATTTTACGTAGGAAATACAACAAAATCTTTTATTATTAGATACATAATACTGATCATGTATAACTGCAGCTGTCATGTATGTATAACGATCATGTATAATCCACTTCTTGATTTAGGTACATAATACAATCTTAATCCTTATAGGACACACAAGTTGATGTAACAATTTTTTTACCTTATTTATAAAAAAGTTGTTAAATAACCAAAAATGGATTAGTTCTTCTGTAGTTTCCTTACACAGAGGATTTCTTATCTATGATTTAATTTAGCAATGAGTCAGGCATTATTAAACCCAAGAAGTTTATTAGTCTTGAGAGATATCTCAGTGTATTGATTGATATAAGTTTGAAATGGTCCATAGCTTGAGCGATCAGGACCTTTTAAAGTATGAGTCAAAATATTCTTTATTCCGTTGAACTCTTTCGTTGGTTGGTTATAAACACTTGCAACAGGAAACCATGGTGGTATTAGGGCGATGTATTGATAAGAATTGTCAGGGAACTCAACAGCAGTCATACTTGCCACATAATTGACTAAGGTCTTTTGTCGTCCTTGTATTTAAATGTTTTATGTAACGTGATTTACACAACTTTTTTTACAAGGATTTTGTTCTTTACTAACTCGAAACCCCTGCACTAAAATGAGCTCAAACCTGGACATTAAACGTGATAAAATACAGTTAAAATTTAGTTTAAAAGTAATGAATCGTTCAATTTAACTGTTAAGCATAAAATTCAAAGTATTTTAGCTAAATAAATAAATAATAATAAATCTAGCACCCATGAGAATTACAGAAAAAAACATAAAAAAGGAAAAAATCTACATTTATTTTTAAATTTTTGTATGAAAAAAAAATGTCGAAATTTGTTGCTTTATACAAAAATTAATTTCGATTTTTTTCTTTTTTTATATTTTTTCTGTAATCCTCATGGGTGCTAGAATACATCCGTGAAGGTATTATATAGGGTTTGCGGGACACCCTGTATAGGCTAAAGTATAAGATGTCACGTTATTTTTTTCTCAAAGATATATAATTGTCCGTAGGTACTTTCATCCGCTCACTGCATCTTCGATCATCAATTTGATGTCAAATGCAGTTTTATTATAGACTAGCTGCTGCCCGCGACGTCGTCTGCGTGAACGCTATGCAGCACCAAACGCACCTACGATTATAACACTGCTAGCGTGCTGCGTGATAATATGTAGCCTATATGTTGACGCAACTTCTTAACTATCTTCATGCCAAATTTGAAGTAAATCCATGCAGTACTTTTTGAGTTTATCCCGGAAAGACAAACAGACAAACAGACAAAAATTCTAAAAACTATATTTTTTGTTTCTGTTTCGATTGTAGATCATACCCCAAGTATTCTTTTAAAAAAATATTCTATGTACAGTTTTGACTTTCCTACCATTTTATTATATGTATAGATTAAGCTCGCATTTGACAATCAATCTCACCTACCGTTCAGTGAAGATGAGGTCGAAGAAAGCACACGAACTCGGCGGAGCAAGCACGCGACCATCGGCAGCGATAAATCTTGCCTTTTATCGATAATTTCTTAGAATATGGCACTTAGAGTATGTAATATTTCTTAAATATAGCATCTTTGGTTATGTGGACTTGATCATGGTATCAAATCGAGTACCTAATTCTATTTTGGTGCGCATGTTAGCTACCCTGCGGCGCGAGCACAGAACTTTACCGACTCGCATGTTTACGAATCTTCGTATCGTATGGAATCGGTTGCAAGTTTTTAGTAACATTGTAATTTTTTATTTTACAGTTATTTAAGAGTACAACATGTTTACAAACATTCAAGGCACACATGTTTTTAAGCTGGTCGAGCAGCAATGGATAGATTTCAATTATTGCTTACAAACCGTCTCCATACTATACGAACATTCGTAAAACGAGTCGGTAAAGTTCTGTGATCGCACTGATGATAGGATAAAATAGGGAAGTAATATTTATCTTGTCGATTGTCTTTTTCGATGGGTGCATGCTAGCCCGGCAGGGAAGAACTGGGTCTTCATAAACTATTGCTGGAACACATCACCGCCGAAGCGGTAATATGGCAGATTTTACATGAATAGTGGTCGCTAGTTAGTCAAACCCTGACGGGATCTTACCACCTGGCGTGGGCCACTTCTTTTAAGTCGCCTTTTACAACATCCAGGGGCGATTCTAAGCCTAAACGTGTTAAGTGTCGATTCATTCTGCAAAAGAGATGAATCGAAGACCAGAACAGCTAGGGTGTAGTATGATTTATATGAATGCTGGTTACTAACCAGCTTGACTCTTGAAGATATGCTTTTGCAGAACGTTTGCCATTCTAAGCCGGTTCTTTCAAAAGTTTTCTCCCAAGCATGGTTTGTATTTTGTTACGTTACCTACACATCATCCTTAGGTATTGACAGTATACGTAATCAATGTACAAATCTATAGGCAAGTATGTAAAATCAAGCTCGTCATGCTACCACTTGACTAGAAGTATCAAAACAAGTAGGTACTGAAGTACAAAAAAAGCAATTGTTTTAAATAAGTTCTGAAGGATTTTTGGCGTTTGAGGTTGTTTTTATGGTGTAAAAAGGAGGAAATAAAAAGAAGAAGTACCTGTGTACCTTAGTAAAAAGAACCAGTCAAATACCTTATATTTTGGTTAAACACTTTCCTCACTTTATGATACTTGATCATTACTTATCTACCAGCAATACCTTATCAAGCTTGTTAACGTAAACATTTATCAAGTAGCAACTATTGCATTGGTTATATTATTTTAACAATAAGAGAAATCGCATTAATACCTACCAGACATCGAGCATCGTCCTCTAAAATACAAGTGTATTGTAAATATATCACGGGGGGCGATCGTGCGTCATGTATGTGTGCGTGCACGCAAAATGGCCGCCGTCATGTGAGTACCTTCCCCGCGCTCCCCGCTCCGTCGACACAGCTTTTCACGGAAAATATTCGACACAAAAAAAGAACAGATAACATCGAGGCCGAGCGGCGCCCATCAATAATCCATCGATCGACTTACAGATAGCGTATTCTGCAGCGTATCATACATTATTATTACCGAACACACTCCTAATACCAGCTATCCTGCACAGTTAGTTTCACAGGGCACCAGAACGCGTCTGATCACAACCACAGCTGTTCCACTACATGCCATGCAGGCTAGATACGATTATCAAAACTTTAAGATAACCACATTAGCGCCGAGTTAAGATATACAGATAACAATTTGCATATCTGAAGGAACCGCGATACTAGGCCGTAATATCTATGGGGTCGATGCACTGGCGCGCCCCCCATGGCACTGATAAAACCGAAGCTATCGCATCTCCATTATCTCCAAGTTAAACATAAAAATAAGTAAGTTAACACGGAGTGACTGATGTTTGCTTTAAAGTTTGAAGTCATAACTTATCAATATAGCGATACAGTGTCCACTGCTGGACTGAGTCCATTTCTAAATGGAAGAGTGGTGCCTGATTTGCTACTCTTGGTGAAGCTCAATATTCAATAATTTTTTTTTAATCACAAAAAATAATTAAGGGCCTAACAAGGCGCTACAAATGTGGGAAAAGTTAGAAGAGTCATGATAATACCCAGCGTCATCTAAACCCAAACTAGAAGAGCTTGTTATACACACATAACTTCACGCCTGTACGCCCTTATGGGGCAAAACATCAGAGGTTATTAGACCATCTCATGTCACTTTTGACAAATTTGGAAGTATGATAATGATGGACACTAATGCAGGGACAGGGTTTCAGCCTTTCGTCCATAAAGACGCCACTAAAACCTCTGTCCCTTAACTGATTTACAGAAGGGTATACTGGGTACGGTTGTGACAATCGCAATATTTGTGAAACTATAAGGAATACAGGAGAGGGGTAAAGACGAAAGAGGAGCGCGTAATGCGTCAGCGAATGCGCGAAGTTGACATTAGCAGAGGACCTCATAACTTTTTAACGGTCAAAAGAAAGTGTTTTTATTCGATTTCTTTTAGTGAATGTTGTAATATGTTAATTAATGTTGTAATACGATAGAAAATGTTTTTTTTTTTCATTTTAAGCTAAGCATTAGTAGTTAAATAGCAGTGCTCACTTTGAATGTACGTTATTTTATATTGCCATAATGATTGTTTTTTTGCAAATGAGTGCTTTGGGTACGGTTGTGACAATTTTTAAAATATATTTTTTTGCTTAAATAAATGAAAAATGTGACAAACAAAAATTACCCGCCAGTGGGCTCCGGACAGTGGAAGAGCACTCGTCCGGCAAACGAGAGGTCCCAGGTTCGAATCCTGGTCGGGTAATTTTTATTTATTTTTTGCTTTTAGGTGCCAAGAAAACGCGTAAGAAAGGCGGGAAAAGGTCATTGTGACATAGGAAATAATTAAACAGCTTATACAGAAGTGAAGTAAGGAAATTTTTTACGGAGAGCTGCAGTAATCTACCGCCGGTGTCACCACTGAGGAGACTTTACGTTAAAAGAAAATGATCTTGGACCTAATGATGAAACACCACCACTTTCACCAGTATTGGCCGAACCCTTAATTCAAAACTAAACAGCAATGATCAGCCAACTGCGTCATGCTCAGCCACACCACTTAATTTTCCCCTGATATTAAAATTCAAAATATTCAAAAAGTTTTATTCATCTTAGGAATTTCACAAAATATTTGATGAAGTCATCATATACTTCGGCTTTAACTAGTTGTTGATAGTTGTTGAATAAGATATTACAGTAGACCGAGAGACAAAAAAGCCGGCGGAAAAACTCTTGGCACTTTTTTTCAGTCAGAATTAACAAATTAATACAAATAGGAATACAAATACAAATAATAATATAATTAAATAAAAATTAATACAATGTCATAGCCACAACCAAATTGTTTACATAACAATGAGCTATGGATGCACAATACGAACATGACAAACTGGGACCAGAGTATTTAAACAAGAATAGAATAAAATAGTCATGGCATCATTTCACCCTGGCAAGCCACTGTAACATTCTATAATTTTTTTTCGCTCCCAGTCCAGCATGGAAGATAATTTAGATAGGTAGCTTGTTTTATTAATGTTTTTATGACGGTATACACAATTTAGTAGTTATTTATGTATAAATCTTCGTGTGACTAACCATAATTTGTTATATTACCTTTTGGTGTACAATGAAGTGTAAATAAATAAAAAACCTATACGCAAAACTTTAAAACATTGCACCTCCGTTCAAATAGTGTCATAAGTCGAAATATCAAATGATAGAGGAAAGGGCTTTTGAAAATGAACCTACGCAAAAGGTTGTAGGCCGCATTGTAAACAACAAACATTTGACGTGTGCTTAAATTTTAATTATATTTTAATACACTTTTTAGACATATTACATTCTAGCGGACACTGTTTAATCCTTAATAGATTTTTAAAAGCATCTTATTTGATTTTAATACCAAACAAACCCGCCATCTTTCGTGGAATGTTCAATGTGAATCATGCTAGTTTGTCTTCCCTACAAATACCAAAATTCTATTACTACTAGCGCTACGTGCCGGGCACTACTGGAACTTTTTGTATTTTTTGCTGCGTTCGATATCGATATATCTATAGTATCAAGGAGCGTATCTATAGTATGGTATTCAACCAATCAAGTGTTTGCGCTCGTTGCATTTGCTTATTTTTCTGTGTTTTTTGTCGCTTAATTCTTTTGTAGTGTTTTCTACAAAGTACGTTGAGTAGAGTGTTCACTCCTCGCGGTTTTACGATCTCGAATTGAAGATTTTACTTTTGTGAAGTGATACTTTAACGTAGGATACTGACTTTCTAGTGAGATAAGAAAAGGAATCGCATTGATTTTTAATGACTGGTGCAAGGAGGTGAAAAATTTGTGTGGCAAAAGAATTGAGTTTGACGAAGACGACCTGAACAAATCTATGGCCTACAATTATTTATATCAAACACAAATGTAAAAATAAAAAATAAAATATTAGGAAGAAATAAACAATTGTCTGAGATGCATATTTTTTATTACTCCCAATTCTCATAGCATCATGCTTTGTGCAGTTTATTTCAACTTATTAGTATTGCGCAGTTTAAATTTGACTCGTTACTCGAATCAAATTATAATTGTGCAATAGTAATAATTTGTACTACGAATTTCTGAAAAAATGAAAGTGGCGCAGTACGGCCGGGCTGCATTCTAGGGTTGCTTTGGTCAAAAAGGTTCCTAGAGTGGATACTGTATGGCGCTAAAGTGCAAAAACCGCGAGACGGTCATCTATACTTTAGTACTTATATTCATCTATGATGTGAATGTCACAAGAGATATCTGGCATCTGTCGAGAGATCGCGAGTTATCGTTTATAACTTGAGTCTGAGAAGAACTCGAGTTATAAACGTAGATAGAATTTTGACCCAAACCAAGTTTGAAAACTCGACTCGAAGTTGCCTTATATTTTAGCAATTTTTAATGTGAAGTAGAATTATAACAACAACATGTTAATGTTTGAACATTTCACATATTGATCTGTAATTTTGGTCCTCTAAATTAAAACGATAGATTAAATAGATGGTCATTGAAAATCGATACAACTGAATGGCATAATTAGAGTAATATTTTACTGTACTTGCAGTTTAATGCTTCGTAAATGCTAGAAATAGCGATTTTGGAAGGAATTACTGAAGTTATCTTTTATGAAAAATAACCTCAAGATCTGTTCTTTTTTTTTAATCAATGTGTTCTCAAAATAGCGGAGTAAAAAGTTATCTATTTGTTATTCCAGTCTGTACACCATCACTATGCCGAATTTTATCTAATTCTGTTCAGCCATTTTGCCGTGATTTAGGAACAAAAACCATCCATCCATCAATCCAAATTTTCACATTTATAATATCAGTAAGATACATTCATACTCACTTAACTTAATTTGATGCGCTATAGCATTGATTTTCTTGTTTAAAATAAAGGTATTTTGAGTCAATTAAAACACAAATATTGTCTAATCTTGACACAGGTCAGTATTGTTATTAACAAAACATATCTTTATTAACGACCTCCATCACTCATACTGTCACATCTCAGTACAGATCAGTCTTCTTGCAAAAATTATATGTACTTTTTAATCAAATATATAGACATAATTTGACAAGCATCAGTTAAAATGCAAAAACTAATAAAAATGTAACTTATCTTGAAAACATAAACTGTTTTAAATCGACACTGTTCATTTTTACAGACTAATCTGATACAATTTTGTGTAAGAACTTACACATAAGCGGTCACACTTCAAGAAATATCGGTTTATAAAATAATCGAAAATACTTCTTTCTCGTTTAAGTCGTGACATGACACTGTTTCTCTTAATAGTATACCGTCATTTGTTCCGACTGGTATCTGAAACTTAAAGGATATTTATCACACTTCTTGAGTTAAAAATACGAAAAATTATGATAAGAAAGGTGCAATAAATTTTTAGATTTTTGAGTTGTGACACTATTTGAGCGAACGTGCGACATATTTATCAGTTAAGATTAGGAAGACAGGTTGAAGGGGTTTCCCGAGAAAAAGGAAAATTCTATGCTGTTTTTGAATAAAACTACCGACCTCCACAGAGGTCATTTCTAAAAAATATCGAACGTTATTATTATGATAATTGAAGATAAGAATTTTTGAAAGGTAGGACTAATTAGGCCGTCTACCGGAGCGAAGGACAGGATATTATAAGAGTATGATAATGATCGCCCATTATCCACCAATGTCTTGGTGTTGTCTACTACTACTTCTTCTTCGGCTTTGAAAAACGAAATGAAAGTAGAACCCTAGGTAGACCGAGAGGAAAAAAGCCGGCGGAAAAAAAACTCTCGGCACTCTTTTGTAAAAAGTGCTTATTATAGGTACAATTTGGCAGAAACACAGCTCTGCTTTGACATGAACAAACAAACAGAAGACAGCTATTCGTGCTTGCCAATATCATGTCGCAGCCAAGCTGCTTACATAGTGATTAATGTTTAATATTTGGAAATAACCTGTGGAGACATCAATCCCCGTTGCCAGAGTAAGTACTGGCATCGGGGTTTACCTTCTAAAATTACAGCATCGGTGACGTAGCGGTATTTTCCCTAAATTTGGGTAGATAGGGTGTGATAATTATTAGCTATGGTAACTTGAATGTTCGCTTGGAGGACAAAAACAAAATAATTCAATGATAAAGAAATGTTTCCCACCTCCATCCACAAGAAACCTGAATAAGAGCTTGAAAATACTAGGTATAGGGTGATCTAGAACAATAGAGCCATTGGTGAGGTGACCCCTGCATCAAAAAACATCGAAGCATTTTTCAAGAGTTCAATTATAAGATGCAAAAAAGATTTTCATATCTAATTAGTAGTTACCTAGATAAGTGCGTCAACAATACAATTGTCCGTTCTTAAAAACGATCTTAAATAATTTCACTGCATTTAAATTCACAGAAAGACAAACAGATAACGAAATTAAAACATATAATACATGTATGTATAGGGTAGTTCTGCCTTCGTCTAGTGGTCCGATGGTAATAGAGTGTGGGCTCAATTTGGTCAAAACGAGCATTAGTAATAGATACAATTATAAGCTCTGTGGTAACAATCAGGTGAAATTTTTCTGTGGAACACTTATGAGTTCATTTATTCAACGGTCTGTGTAGGGTCGGCTGGATAAGCATGTAATAAAAAGCGACTAATCTGAGTGTCTTCCGCTTGGTCGGATCCCGTCAGGGTTTGACTGGCTAGCGAACACTCTTTTTAAAAATATTGCCGCCAAATATTACTCCGGCGGTGATCTTAACTGGCAATATGAAAAGCTAGTTCTATACAAAAACGTGTGCTTTTGTTTTCGGCCTACTGTACTTATCATCGGGTGAGATTGAGGTCTTACGCGGGATTAATCTTAATTAAAAAAATGGCAGTTCAAACCAATTAATATCAAGTTTTTTTATCAGTGACTAAACCAATTATTAACCTCAATCTCATCATAGTATGGTATGTGAAGATGTCGTTGAAAATGACATGATGTTTGTTATAATGTCAAGGAATATTTTCCGAAGCGTCTAGCTTTATTAAAAATTCTCATCTTTTCAAATTGGTTTCAGGAGTTGCTTTTTGTTTTGAAGTTTGGTTGCCCTCGCTTTATGTAGGTACGTTGTGAATACAATTTTTCTATGCTATGCAATTACCAATCAAACAATACAAACAGGTTCGTTCCGTATATCTAAGGTAAGTGTCCACCTTTGTACAAATTTTCTTTCAAGTCCATGCAGCAGTTATTGAGTAAAACAGTAACAAACATTTTCAAAATCTTCAACGATTATATAATTAAATAAAATCCCCAGAGATTATAGGTGAGATTGGTTTCGGGTCTCTCATTATCATCAGCGTAATCTCTTAAGTAACTCGCATCACATTAATTATTATGATTAACGTGGTTCTAGAAGTTGGTAACGTTCTATTGGTATCACAATAGAACGTTATCTGTTGTAATACGTACGGTCAGCATCAATAGTTGATGAACACATTGAAGAATATGGTGAATAGCGATTTTCAAAGTCGCTATTCACCATATTGTGCTTAATAACGACTAATATTGACTAACTTCTATGTATAGTTGTAATAATAAAACATAAACGTAAAGAAGTAAGTCAATTAATCGTCAGACATTGTACGTCAGAATATATTCACATAGTTTTGAAGTCTTCAATGCTGGACTGGGAGCGAAAGAAAAACATAGAATGTGCCAGCTGCTTCTCTTCCTAGGCAAACTGTAAAAGTCAGTTAAGGGACGGAGGTTTTATTGGCGTTTTTGCGGGCGATAAGCTGACTACCTGTCACTGCCATAGTCTCTCTCCATCATAATTATACCTCCAAATTTGTCAAACGTGACATCAGATGGTTTTATAGCCTCTAGTGTTCTGCCTACCCCTTTAGGGATACAGGCGTGAAGTTATGTTTGTTTATATTTTGTTTTGAAGTTAGAATCACTTATGCTTAAGTGCCAATGACCTAGAATTCTAACAAGTTTTGGTTGGTGCTCCTACATGGCCAACGCCATGTTGGCACTATGTCTGTTTGTCTATACAACTAATTTGGAAGCGTCAATACCTTTGTTGAAACAAAGAATACAAATAATTTCGTCTTTTAAATCCTTTAGATATAAGTATGTAGCGAAAGATAAAATGTTATAAATCTACTTAATGCACGTAAGTTTTACTACGCTTATCAATAAAATGTTTATTCTTTGATGATAAGAATTAAGTCTGAATTGAAGTGTCATAAATTTCTTAAAGTTACTTATTGTTTTAGTATTATATTTATTGTTGAACTAAGTTTTTTCTATCCATGAGCAGCTCAAATAAAACAGTGCTAATATTGAGGTATACTACAGCTAAAATGTAAGCTGTAAAATAAGAGTAGGCCTAATTAATGGTAGTTTCTGTTTCTGCTGTATGACATAGGTAAGTTAACAGGATCTGACAATATTTTATGTTTAAATTTGATTCTACAAGGTAGAGAGTAATTTATTCCAAACGAACGTTTGAACTCACTGTTCTATATATGAAATTATTTCAATGACTCGTGAGGCTCCGTTTAGACTACGACTTGCATTAGTGGAACAGTCAAGACCTGAAATCAGTGCACCATTTTTTTTCTCTGCAAATGTAAGCTTTGTGGCTTTGTGGCTAATGCTAAGGTTCTGTAAGGCTAGTATAAAAATGTTTTTGAGAGGTGTCCATGAGCCGGTCAGGCCCGGGTGATTCAACGACAGTTTGTGTCGATATTGTAGATAATGTCTATATCGATGAAGTCAAGTGCCTGATAACACCTATTTGCGCACCGATCCATGCACACAAACATTTATACTTATAGTCCAGAATTTTCCTATATTTTAATAAGTTAACGCAAATGTTATTTTTAGAGTTTTTTCAAAGAAAATAATGTTAGATGGATTATAACTCCTAAGAATATTTTCTCTGAAAGAAACTAAGTTAATCTTAAGTTGCTGAGTTTGATTGGAATACTATTAAGTCGGACTTAGTCTTATAATCAAAATACATCTACTAAGTAAATAACTTATTTAGCGGAAAAAAATATTCTTAGAGTTTCCTATAAAATTCGTTCGCAAATTTATTTTTAAAATGACACGAGTGATGAATCGGTTTATATAATATCTTGTTATCGCTATTAATGTGTCATCAATAAGTAATATAAATGGGTTTGTTTATCGCTTCAGTATTATCAGGAGGATTTTCTTAGGCAATTATTATTTAAATAAAACGGTAATAGTCAATTAAGTTTTTCAATAATCAATAATCGATTCGTTAAACTAGGTTCATAACTGTCCTCACGGGCCAATGGTGGTACCGTGAGCTCCACTTATGGCGGATGAGGTACACCTGGAAGTTTTCAGTGGGTGGGTCCGGCCTTCTGCCGGATTATCCCCACATACCCCGCCGCTCCCCGGGGTCACTGCGCGGTCAGGGACGTGATTGCACGTTTTCCTCCAGTCAAAAAAAGAAAAAGTTTAAGTGAAGTAAGCTTTAGTCCAATTCAGCACTTGAATATTGTATTTAAAATATCCCTGAATGCGCGAGTTTAAGTTGCGTTTTTCTTACCGTTGTTGGTTTCATGGCTGAAAATAAAACTGACTCATAAACGATGGCGTGGATAGGATTCTTCTATGTGAAGAATTTACAAAAGCAAAAAACGAAATCCATGCATATCCATTTTCCAAGAACCTTTTTCACAGGAACACTGAAAGTATCTAAATTAATTTAGTATCATAATACTCAGGTCTGAATTCCCATAGATCAGAGAAAATTTAAGAAAGTACGCAATCAACAGATACAGACACTTATGAGCCGTCTTTGCCGCATATTTTGACCCTAGCAAGGGTCCTTTATGTATTACTTCCCTTTGACCTAGAATCATAATATAAATAAAACTACTTTTGTCCGGATTAATCGCGTATAATTTATATTTTACATTTTAACTCGACGTTTTGGTGTCTTTACAGACCCCGTGGTCACGAGCGACAGTCGAAATGTAAAATATAAATTATACACGATTAATCCGCTTAAAAAGTAGTTTTATATAAATTATGAATCGTCAAAACTTAAGACAATATTAGAATCATAATTCTTAAGGTACAAATAAAAAATAAAATAAAATGAAATCCCCAGACAATCACGCCAACTACATGGCTCCAAAGTAAGCATAGCTAGTGCTATGGGATACCATGTAGTGAACTAGGGGGAACTTAGAATATAGATAAACACCCAGACACGGAACATTTATTTTTCTTTTTCGGGAATCGAACCCGCAAACACTGGCTGAAATCTGAAAATTGGTACTCAAACTTCGTCATTTTGATAAAAAAGGAACTGGATTGTCGGAACCATTTAAGTGCATCCGTATATTCCTGTGTGAATATTATATCGTAGGTATTTTATTTTTTAGTTCAAGGTAAATTTACATTTAATCGACCAAAACCATACATTCGAAGTACCGTTAGTGTATTTCCATGTTCCACTAACACTGCGCCCAGCTGAGTCACGTGCCTGACGTCAATCGAACCCGGAACCAGCGGCTGAAGACACTTGTTTGTTTTGTTATTCATGTGTTACAGTTAATTTATTTCACCAAAAAGAGGGCTTAGGCTGGTTAAGGGGTAGGGCACGTCTGGATAACGTTGTCGTAAACCACGACTAATTCCAGAGATCCTGTTTGGCAGCCTGTCTTTCATCTATCGACTAGCCTAGATATAAGCAATATATAGTCTGCTGCTAAGCATCTCCACTTAATCGTAATTAACATTCATATTCTGACGACCGGCTGGTGTAGTGGTAACATACAATGCCAGAGGTTCTGGGTTCGAATCCCGGCGGTAGCGGATATTTGTGTGATGAACACAGATATTAGTTGTCAAGTCAGATAACAGAGCGATTCCTTCAGAAACTTGGTCAGGGGGCTTAGGTTGTCAACATACCAAAAGTCCTGACGATGAGCAGGTGATGAGCAGGGTAGGGGGGAGGGGGGTGGTAAAGGTACGAATTTTGGAAGTTCTTTAAAAAACTTAATTTGTGCTAGATAATGTTGAGTGAGTGTCAGATTTATTTAGAAAAAAATATTTATTCTTGGTCCGTGTGCATCATCCTCATGCTCACTTAGCTTCGATGGGTTAGTCAACAGTTAAAAAAGAACGTCAATGTAGCTAGACAGAATGAGTTAAAATCTGGCAGCGCGGATATGTGTTATATGAATGTACATATAATAGGATTTTAAAGGTTCCGCAGGTTATAACAGGCCGCTTAATCCCTGCGAACCAGTGGTTTTAAAAAAATAGAACTTCCTAAATAACTTCTTCTAATATCAACATTGTTTATTTATTTATTAAGGTCACCAACACAATAATGTTAACATTAACACTTCTTAAAAATAGGTTATTACTATAACTAAACACTATTACATTTATAGGTGACGACAACTTGCTTGGGTAAAACATAAAAAAAAAATACATACAAAAAATACATATAAATTATGAAAATTAAGTACAAATTAATAATTATAAAATTATGTTTTTCTGATACATTAAAATTAAAATAATAAAAATGAAAAATTACATCTAATGAAAAATACATGATCAAAGTGTCAATTAAATTATAGTCAATTCATACATTCCTTATGTTTAGTTATCTGGTATCCATAATTAAAGTGAAGTGCGCCAATCAGCTGTGTTGCAGATTAGATCGACATCGATCGGTCCTCGATCTGTGTGGCAACATTCTAACCCACCAGGAGTCTCCTTGGAGTTGTAGGTGCTCATAGTTGGTGATGATTACTTGGCATCAGATAGCTCATATGCTTGTTTGCCTCCCTATAATGACTTCATTTCTTTATTTTCACCCCAGTCGTCACTAAATTATAATATTACACAAAGGTTGTGCTTAACATATTTTTGAAATATAAAAAAGATAACCAAAGTATAGTTGATATGCCCATAACTTCTATAAAAATGTTCTCAGTTCATATCGAGGCACAATTTAAAACTCATTGTTTATTTTTGAAGAACATCTTGCTACGGCGTAGCATTGCTACTGGATGTAGAAATTCCCGTAGTACAGCTACTGGCGTAGCGCACAATGGTTAATTATTTTATTAATTTGTATAATACCTACAACAATTCTACGGCTTACTGTCGACGATTGCTCTGATGAAGTTGTAGGTAAGGTCTGCATTCTATGCAAGAGGTCGTGGGTTTGATCCTGGCCTATTGTAATCATTTGTTTGCATTTGTCTTTTTATCTGATAAGTTGATGGTGGTAAATGCGTAAAGCCTAAGTATCGTAATACTTTTCTTCAGATATAAGAGCAGGATAGTCCGTGTGATTGCAAACACTGACTCAGCGGCGGCGACGCACATGGACGGTACTGATTACTTAAAATCAGGTCACCCCGTCAAAAATGATATCAAAAACTACACATGACCTTATCATTGCCTTTGCGATGATTAGCACATTGTATATCAAGAGTTGTATATAGCTAAGTCAATGCTGAAGGGTTCCGCACATACTCAGTTTCTTCGCCTTTCTCAGCTTGCTTTTCCAAAGAAGTATAAGTACTCTAAGGCAAGTATCTATAGGATAATATAATGGTTCAACGATTATCGTGTGATAGTTATGACTAATGCTTATTTAAAGCGAATGACAATTGTATCATTTACAGAAAATGTGGCAACTATTTTATAGCACTTCATAAAGTTCTATTGTGTCCAATTACCGCACGAAAACAATTCATGTGAAGCACTATTGTCTAGTTTAAAACATACTTTGTAGTATTATATTGAGGATGATATATAAAATGAGTTTTTGCGGTACTGACATAGTGATTTTAGAACTCGCTTGTGATTCTAAGGTCTTGGATTCTACGTTGTTTTTACGTGCTTACGTTTGGGTGTAGACTAGGATACAATTTTTTTTTATTTGAGGAAAACGTGATATCACGTCCCCGACCGCCCAAGGGGGAGCGACGGGGTATGTGGGGATAATCTGGCAGAAGGCCAGACCTACCCACTAAAAACCTCAAGGTGTACCTTATCTGCCATAGATGGAGCTCACGGTACCGCCATTGGCATTGCCCGTTTGCTCCGGCAGATTGCCCCCGCTACGGCTGGCTATCGGGAGGGAGAAGGTGAGCGTAGATTAGGATACCCTAGTTCAACTATGTAGTCGTTGTAACACAATCTTACTATTGTTTTCTTATTTTTTATTGATATGGGACTTTTTGTATTAAATTGGAACCAAGTTTAACATCATTTTCATCTGTAAAAACTGCTAATGATACTGAAAACTAAATAAGTCGTACTTACATGGTTCAATTACTAATGATGCAAAATTTTACCTAACTTACTAGAAGTGCAACAAAAACTAATAAAAAAATTAATGTCACCATGCAATTAACGATTCTTACTCACTATTTTAAAAAATCCTTCTGATTCTGATTAAAAACAATATCAAACTTTATCACTATAGTCCACTTCAGGCAACCGGCAGTTCACTACGACACAGCAGGTCCTGCTAATCGGGTCGACAGTGACCTGTATCAGCAGATAGCTGCGAAGATACCAAGTTATGTCACTGATTAGTAATCACCGTATCTCGCAGATACACTATCTGTGAACACGCAGGATTCTATCTCAGCTGTGCGTCGGCGCAGACGCCGGGGCACGCCGCTGGCAAACGTCAGGTGTCAGGCTTTGTAGGGATGTTATAGGGTCGAAGAAAGAGAAGGGAAAATTTATGCCTCTGATTTAAATCGCTTTTATAATTAAAAATTTTCAAAACTGTGTAGAGCTTTGCATTGCTCACTATATATTAAATGGCAAAAAGGTTAAAGATGAAAGGTACAATAGAGAACTGGCCCTTTATTTAACGCATCATCAAGGGAGCGATGATATTTGGCGTATTTTATATTAACCATGGCTTTTTCACGTTAAGTATGACGTGTTGTAACACATTGTCCACTGGCGCCATGAATAACTTTAGCGGTCTTATTGAAGTCAATAAAGAAATTTAAAATGGATGCATATTTTTAATTTTTAATTGTGATTAGAATATCAAGGTCCGCATTTGATAAAATAATACACTGTTCTAATGAACCAACATTATTCATTTTATTATTCAGACTTCATGACCCTTTATAATAGAGCGGAACTAGAGTTTAACCTACTACACACTTGAGCTATCACTAAACGATGAATATAAGATTAAAAATATTCAGAATTACCAGCTTACCACACTTATCAGTGTGGGTACTAAAACTGTGTGGCTCAAAAATAAGCTCGTGTCAGATACCACCCAGCAGAACCAGGGGGTATACTATGTTATCCTTTAAAAGACGCAGATTGACACGATTTGTAATGGATGAAGTTGAACCCAAGACCTCAGGATACACCACGGAGGCCAATTGCCCTGCCTGTGTGTGAAATAGAAGCTCAATTACAGGCTCAATCTATCCAATCCTTTTAAGCTTGAACAGGGACAAACATCCATTCTTCGCCACTCGGTAATATACTACTTAGTAGTAATCTATTTTAAATATATTCGACCAATTGAAGGATAAACGCATGCTGGAAGAGGCAGAGTAAGTAGGCAAAGAGAACTAATCGAGAACGAATCGAGCGACGTTGAGACTCCTGAAGAAGACATCCAGCAGTAACTAGATTATATATTATATACCTATTAAATTATTAGTTATTTTGCGTCTAAAAGCAGACGAGTGACTTATCAAATTAAAATTTACAATAATAACAATATTATATACCCATTCTAGATTACTTGCCTAATTTCAGATAACGATAATTGATCGAAGTACAAAAAGCAATAAACTTTGTGAGTTTTTCAGTGCATTTATTTGTAAAATCGTTATTTTTTGATACCTTATAAAATAAATTTACATTGTCAGCATGATTCTAATATAAGCTTAATTAAAAAGGGTAAAATTTTCAGTAATTTATTCCCATACATTAAAAACAAACAAACAAGGCTTTGATAATACACTCTACCTATAGGTTCTTAATAGATTGAGAAAAAAGTCTCATTCAAAAGACTAGGTAGGTATGATAAACGTTTTTACATTTCATGAATTATTGTTTATAACTTAAAACCCACGCTATAGGTACTTGATTATTACCTAATTGCCAAAAAGGTTTTAATCTCAATCTGATGGTAGGTCTATGACGCACATGAGATCAGCTGAAACATAGCAACCTAGGTAATCTACAAAACACATGTAGTAAGATAACATAAGACTCTTACGATATACTCATCCAAGGACCTTAGTCAGCATGTGTATTCTAAGCAGACTCTATACGGAAAATCAACTACCGAGTCAACAAACTACTTCTAAGTCACATAGCCCTGAAATTCTGGCCCTTTCTAAACCTAGACGTAGGTCTATGTGATAGAATGTGGATTCTTTGTCATCAGCTTCAGCACCATCAAACACTAAACATAAATGACGTCAACACATCTCGTTATATTCTCTCTAAAACTCTGCAAATTGTCATAAAGTGGCATTATTTAGTCATGCGTTGTACATTTCATAGGTACATCACCGTTTCAAGAGGGTTGCGTCTGTGTTCGTAGAGTCGCCTTGGAGAGCCAGCGTCTCCGCTCTAGCTCCGCCCACAGCCGCTGCGACCAATCATAACGCGCACGCACTCAAACGCAGCGTGTACGGATGCGCACGCACAGCTGTCCGCAGTATCTCCGTCCTGCTCGCACACAATGTCTCTATTGTAGAGTAGATTTGTCGAGGGAAACACTCGATGGCAGCGAGGCGAGGAGTCCGTGTGTAGTCCTGCTGAAATACTCCCTACTACGGATACTGAGGAGATTTTCATACCTTGGATCATTACTGACGGATCGTAAGTACACTTAGATATAGTTATTGTAAATATTTGTGCAGAACGTTGATAAGATTTCATTTTAATCATTAGATATCTTAGCCTTTTCGTATTTGATTTCAGTTCCACATATCTTTCAACTTGAAAACTCATTTCCTAAGATAGTTTAATCAATACAAATGTTAGAGCTTTTTAGTGTCGTTACGATAAATTCAAAATAAAAATGAATAAAATAATATGAAAAACTTTTGAATGAAAGGAATATATAGCGGACAATTTCAGACTTATTGTTATTAAAAACATTAAACGCTTTTTTATTTCATGTATATTTATAATAATGTCACCTAAACATTTATCATTTATTAAGAGATGTGTTTTTAATTGCACAACTGTTTAGCACTATAACCGCCGACGGCTAACTTTGCATTACGTTCCATTCCATTAGTTATACCTTCCAGTTTATCCAATCTATATTAATAGGTAAATAGATATTTTTATTGCATAAAATCTAAATAAGTGAATCCTTTCAAAATCGAACTAAACTCACTCTTGGACTCAAAACATTTACGGTTCAGTTTACACATCACAACGTTTTGGTCCTTTGATTTTTAAAACATTCCAAAATAAAAGTCCAAATTTAAATTTTTTGAATACGAAACGACATTAAGGTTCAATTTTAAAATATGAGATAGTATTAGTCGTCTTTTTTTCAAATAATTTAGGTTATTCCGCCCATTAACTGGATGTCTATCACTAGGTACACTTATACCGCGAAAGTTTCAGGATAAATAGTACCTCCGAAGTATTTTATACTTCTTCCTTGTGTGCTACAGTCTTAATCCGTGTTCAACTTTCAGTTTTATACGACCTATTTGAAGACCAGGAAAATATTATAAATTCCTTACCACAAGTAGATAATCATATTATCTACCAGTTGAAAAAATCAAAAATTGCTCCTTGTGTATTATGGACAATCGCTCCCTACTATAAAGTCGATTAGGTACTTTAATAGAACCAAGGACTGTATACCGGTATGAATTTCTGTACAATTTTTTTCTGTATGACGTCATACCGTTAAATTAGGTGTACTTAAAAATAACGGTACAGGAATTCATACTGAAATAATTCTTGTACCTTTTTTATTATTGTAGCATAACTGTTTTTTTTTTTCAGTTAACTGAAATTTTCCGGTATTAATATTAATATTGATATTAAAATTTTATTTTTAAATAACTGTAGAATGTTCGATAGTTTAGTTGAAGCCTATGAAGCGTAGGTACATATGCTGACCTATACATTTCGGTACAAAAATTAAATAAGTTAAAATATTTCTGTATTTAAAACATCTACAGAAATTAGTCCGGTATACATTATTTGGGTAATGATATAATTAATTTAGATTTTAATAACTTGTACAGGTATTGTGTTTGATGAAGCAGTACACTAATAAAGGTACTGAAATTTTACTAGAACTATTAAAAAAAAATTATACCGATATGCAGTCCCTGAATAGAACCCTACTAGAAATGACTATATAAAAGTATGAAAAGAATATTTATAACAAGAATGATCGAAAATAATTTAGTGAGTAAGCAAATCGAAGACTCTTTTCAAAGTTTTAATATTTTGATACAAACTATGAAATCAAGCCTTGACTGCTGTTAAGCGGGTAATGGCGGTACCGTGAGCTCCATCTATGGCGGGTGAGGTACACCTGGAGGGATCATCCCCACATACCCCGCCGTTCCCCCTTGGGCGGTCGGGGACGTGATTGCACGTTTTCCTCCAGTAAAAAAAAAAAAGAAGGTACTCGTACCTATAGGTAGAAAGTGTTATCAACAAAAGTTGAATATCAACATTTCGGATTATTCAGAAAATAAAACAAATTTTCCCTGTGGGAATAACTTAAGTGCTTATGCTTCGTTAAAAATATTGTACTCTCTTAGTAACAGACTAAATTAAATCTATATATAAAATATAGAAACAAATTAAATCACCATTGAATGTGTACAATAAAGATATTAATATTTCTGTAGCGTATGGTGGAATAAGCGGGTCGTTCAAGGGTAATCTAAGTGACCTTCGCTTGATGGCAGGGCAACTTCAGGGTTTCTGCCGCCAAATATCACCGCGCTGACGGTTATGTATCAGAACAATTTAATGGAGAACCTACCTTTACATTCCAGAATCGTCTCTTAACATCAAGTGAGATTTTTTTGAGGGTGAGCGGGTTAAGTCACCTTGATGAAATAAAAAAAAAGAATAACTCTGTGATAATAATTTTAAATGTGATATGAAATAAATAAATAAATAAAATAAAATCCCCAGACAATTACACCAACTACATGGCCCCAAAGTAAGCATAGCTTGTGTTATGGGATACCATGTAGCGAACTAGGGGGGAACCTAGAATATAAATACATAAATAGATAAACACCCAGACACGGAACTTTTTTTTTTTTTCTTGTTCCTTGCGGGAATCGAACCCGCAACCACTGGCGTCTGAGGCAGACAGGTTTACCCCATCGCCAAAGTGGTCGTCAAATAAAAATATATAAATCTCAGGCTTGATATTCAGCACGTGTCTAGGCAAGAACAGGCTTTATGTAGATAATTGCGGAAAATATCATCGTCAAAGTAAAAACATACATTATAACGAAGCCACATCAGATCAAATCTGCAGTGCGAGTACAGATCTATATTGACTCGTATGTTTACGAATGTTCATATAGCATGGAGACGGTTTTTATGCAATAATTGAAATCTAATCATTGCCGCACGGCCAGCTTAAAAAAACTTGTGCCTTGGTATTTTGAATGTTTGTAAACATGTTGTACTCTTAAATAACTGTAAAATAAAAAATTACAATGTTACTAAAAACTTGCAACCGAAAGTTTTGTGTTTGCACCGATGGTTTGCTACAATGTGATACGAGACATAAAAAGCAAAGGAAAATATATGTGATACGAGACATAAAAAGCAAAGGAAAATATATATTTTTAAACATGTTTTGACATGTAAATGAAAAATCTTAATAAACGCTTCTATTGACATAAAAAATCAAAATTTTCTTTTCATTCAATAATTTTAATTTCTGTTTTAAATATTCGGTTCTGGATCATTTTGGCTACATCCTTGAAACACGACACATTTTTTCCAAAAAATACAATGCTTACCTCTACAAACCAAATTTATTTTAAAATTAAAACAGCTCTGTTAATGTAAACGTGAATTATTTTATCAAAGTTTTTCAACCGGAGATTGTGCCTACCCACCGTTCTTTTATTTGTTTATGCGTGTGCATGGTTACATAGATAGTCAAGAAGTCGTAAATATTTAGACTGTTTAGATTCTATTTGCTTTCAGTTTGCAAATGAGAGACCAAATAATATTTCTTTCAAGCTTTTTGTTCGCATACATTGTAATTCTTTATTATTTTTCTTGCAGTAATTATTTTAAAAGTTTGCTGCCTTGATATACCTACCTATTTAAACGAGTTCAGTCGGTGCGATTAAATAACTTGCAAAACATAAAATAAGCTTAAAATTATTTACATACATACATATATAACATCACGCCTGTCTCCCTTTGGGATAGGCAGAGACTAAGAAACGACAAATGCTCCGATCCAGACACACCTCTTTCGCTTCCTCCACGTTCATTAATCGATTCATACATGATCGCCGGTTACGGGTACTTTTAGCTAGGCCATTTTTAAGTATGTCGCCAATTTGGTCGGCATACGTTCGCCTAGGGCGCCTCTTCCGACATGACCATCCAATCTTGCTCTGTACACCTCTTTCGTAAATCTACTTTCACTTATCCTCACCATTAATTTAAACCACCTTAACATACCGTTTTCAATCTCACTTACTATGTCTTCTTTCAATCCGCATCTCTTTCTTATTTCACTTTTGCGCACCCCATCACTCAATTTCACTCCACACATGCTCCTCAAAGCTCTCATCTCCACAGTATTAATCCTGCTTTCATGTCTCTTTTGCCACACCCAAGATTCACTACCATACAAAAGTGTTGGCGACAAAACTTCCTCAAGTACGGCAAGACGTGCCTTATTCGGTATAATCTTGCTTGCCATAACCGAGTACAAAGCGCCATTAACACTATTTTCTGCTTTCACCCTCCTTTCAATGTCACCGTCATACTTCCCATTTTAAAATTATTTTTCCTTCTTAATGTAACTATTTCCCTCTAAATCTGAGACATTTATTACACTTATCTGTTATGTTATTTTATAACGTTATACAAAGTTAACTTTTAATTAGTGCATTACCTCTTACAGGCAGCTTGTCCGCATAAAACCCAACAACATTTGTTCTACAACTTTTTAAAATTAATAGTTTTTAAAATTTTAGTTTTCTCATACCAAAAATATTACAGCCTCTGTTTAGAGGCGTAACTCTATTTACTCTGAGCGTCGGTATGCCACGCACCTTGCGCCGTAAAATATCGCTTCATAATAATGATAGGTACTTCTTACAAAATGTAGAGTACCTAAGGAGCAAACATTTTTTTGTGTTATTTATCAAGATTTGTAAAAAGTCGTAGAACAAATGTTGCTGGGATTGATGTGTGAGAGGTGACGCGTTAATTAAAATTAACCCTGTGTACTTACCTATTCGTTTTGAGCGCAGCCGTTGCTTCTTTTAGCATTCTGTTTACTGTAGAAATCAAGCACACATATTAAATGATAGCTGTACTTGTCATTATTCCATAGTTATCTCCACCTACTCAGTTCCACTAAAACACACATCTTCCTATATTACTTTTCCAAATTTGTGCACGTTTTCTGCCGCGGTAACGTCTACAGGCCGCATTGGCTTCGGTATACTCTCCTATGAATATTTACAATCCTTTCAGATTCCTTAATGCTGAATTTATAAATTTTTTGAAATATAATTTTAGAAACACAAGTGTTCTTCAAAACTGATTTTCAAAAAAGAGATTTCCTGGCTTGAAAGGTGCTTGATGATAGCTCCCCCTAGTTCGCTACATGGTATCCCCTATCACAAGCTCTACTTAGTTTGGTGCCATGTAGTTGGTGTGAAGGTTTTGGGGATCTTATTTATTTAAAAACTATCTGCTGCCCGCGACGTCGTCTGCGTGAACGCTATGCAGCACCAAACGCACCTACGATTATAACACTGCTAGCGTGATAATATGTAGCCTATATGTTGACCCGACTTCTTAACTATCTTCATACCAAATTTGAAGTAAATCCATGCAGTACTTTTTGAGTTTATCCCGGAAAGACAAACAGACAAACAGACAAAAATTCTAAAAACTATATTTTTTGTTTCTGTTTCGATTGTAGATCATACCCCAAGTATTCTTTTAAAAAAATATTCAATGTACAGTTTTGACTTTCCTACCATTTTATTATATGTATAGATATTATATAATTCATACTTCGATTCAAAGTTTAGTCATTTAGTCATCAAAATGAATTTTAAAACTTCCGTAGTAATGTCACTTAAGTTAAAATATTTAAAACGCTTTAAAATTAATTCAAAAATTTTAACTTATCAGAATTTACGAGGTACATTCAGCGTCCGTTAAAAAAATTAGTACTTAATACGTAATCTTTCAGGCAACCGAATCAAAAAAAAAAATAATAATAATAATAATGCAAAAACAAAAATATTTATTTAAAGTTAATAGTAGCGTTGCTGATCTAAATTTTATTTTGTAACTATGCACGTTTAACAGTCACAAAGTAAAAATACAAGGGTGTCTTCAAACCATTTTGTTACTTAAGATAATATAAAAAATAAATTCCAATGTTAAAGAAACCTTAATTTTCATCCCGGTGTCCTTTGAATTTTCTTACTTATTGCATTATTATTGAAATAGATTTATTGAGAAAAAATTACCGTTTCTACGACTTCGGCTGACTCACAACATTATCGTAGTATTGTGACATGTCAACTTGACAGGTAAGAATACCCGCTGTCAGTATGTTGACATAGCATCCTTGTTCGCGTGAGAGTTGCTGTTATCGGCGTATCTCGTCAGGTGCTATAAAAGTTTGATGTGCGATAGATAAGCGGGTTTAAAAACAACAATATCAATCCAAAACCATTTTAGGGAGTTATGTTATGTTTCTGGACGCAGCCGTCTGTTAATAATTTCACAGGGTCTGATGACTATAATGCGGTCCAATGAGGAAATTAAAGTAAGATTCGACGACCGGCTGGTGTAGTGGTAACATACATTGCCTTCTATGCCAGAGGTCCTGGGTTCGAATCCCGGCGGCGCGGCGGCGGATATTTGTGTGATGAACACGCTGATATTAGCCGTCAAGTCATGGATGTTTATATGTTTATTTAAATTTATTCTAATAAAAAAATATGTATTTATTCAATATGTATGATTATATATTTCTTAAGTATATCAGTTATCTAGTATCCATAACTTAAGAAAGTTCTTTAAGAAACTTAATTTGGGCTAGATAATGTTGTGTGAGTGTAAGAAATATTTATTTATTTTATTTTATTATCAACTCGTGCGTGAGCATGGATTCCGAATATTTACCGAAAGTTAAGATATAATAAGTCTAATACAAAAAACAACTCGACCCTGAATTGGAGTTGCGTACAACGCACTCAATTATTTAAATGTGGAATTTGCAATTTGAAAAATTTCGTCCCTAAGGCGGTTTTAGCACCATATTCTACTTATAAAATTTCCTCAAATAATAATATAGCTAAATAGAAAAACGACCTGTATCATCAGCGTCAACGTCAAGTGCTTAGCTACAGTTGGATATGTAGGTTACGTGCAGACAAATGTTCTATTTGACTTCGCCACTAAACTGATAACGAATTGTGTCAACTGTAGTATTTCATAATTTGACCAATCTTGATAGCTATAAATAAAAAGTTTTCAGTGTAAACGTATATTTTAAATAATTCTCCCTTACAGCCTTTTTAAAGGTTCTACTGTTAACACAGATTTTTCTGGATGCTCAATTAACTACGTTGTTGAGTTATTTGTGATTCAAGTCTGTCTTTTTATACGTATTCACAATTAACAATAATTTTGGCGAAATAACCGAGTCATTAATTGAAATGGAAATTCCGGGTCAAAAACAAAATCCATTTTAAGTTATCTTTATAACAAAGCTGTCATAACATAGGACACATCATTCGAATATATTAGGCTATAGGTGATATATATCTATAAAATATTTTTCAAGAAAAGTGTTTTTCACGTTATACCTAGCAAAAATTTTTGAGTGTGATTTGTAAAAATTTGTTAAAGTAGTTCCTTATAGGTAGCAGATCCGCGCGATGTGTTCAATATTTATTAGAAAACCATCGTAAAAGTTTTGAACCAAGTTTGTACATTTTGCCATTTTCGTAATTTGATTTTAATCTCAATCTCCAATGTAAGAATACTAAGCTGTCTGTTCTTAATCCTGTTATTTGGCTATTACAGCAATGCTCAAACTTGATAAGTGATTATTATGTAAGATTAAACGATGTGCTGAGAGAAAGGGTTTGCGTCTAGGTATAAAAATACTAATAAATCATTTATTTCCTTATTCTTATTCTATTACAAATGTTGTCATCTGGGGTCTTCAGTTAGACATAAAATGCATGTGTTGGAAGACCCCTTGTGCAATAGCTACATTATTTAATATATTTTTTTGAAAGCGTGGAACCGAATAAAGTAATACAATGAATAAGCCACAATACTTTCATAATTTAAATATTATAATTTATTTATAAATAAATTATAATATTCAACAAACAAATAGGTACATTTACGTATAAGATACTCAAATTTGAGGGTTTACTGGGATCAATTTGAGAAGTCCACTGACCTTAGGAGGCCTATCTCAAAGAAAAGAAGGATTATTCCACACTTAGAGAGCAGACTCATTACAGCATGTAGTCTAGGTAGAAAATAAAATCTTGCTTTTCTCGAGGTTAAACTAAAAATACATAGGCTGGCACGGTACTATAAGTATAGTTCTTAAAAAGCAAAAGCCTTAGTGAAGGCGATTAATCTCAAAGAGCACACTAGCTAGAATCTTTGTAGGACTAACCCTTGAGGCCCTGAGAGGCAGAACGTTGTGTAGTAGGTAATCGACAAGACTTCTATTCTGTTGGCCTGTTAGTTTTCCCAACAAACTCTACCCCAGCGCAGCAGGCTTCAAACCGTTGCATAGATCGTTCAAACCAACGTTTTTATTTCAAAAAACGCTTGTTCATTTGCACGACCCCAGCCCCACACATGGATGAAGCAGGGTTCAAGCACCAGGCCTCACCAGCGTTATCGCACAAGCAAACACACATCGTAGCGGAAACCACCTCATCCTCGAACCATTATAGCCTGTATCTCCAAACCAGACGACTGATTTTCCCATGCTCCTCTGTTGCCTAATGTTTGCTCCGAGCATACAGTTCTTCCGCGTAGGTTTATTAGTTACAATAAAATAAATTTGGAGCACGTCTATCTATCTCGCTCGCGAATGGTTATGAAAACATTTCAAATGCTTAAGGGTTTTACCCCTTATTATTTATTATATTTTTGAATCACAGTCGTTTTAAAATATTGCTCAGAACTAGTTGATGAAGAGACAAACGGCATCTCTCTTTACTGTTTACCTCCGGTAAGAGTATTTGTGGTGATAAGGTTGTATCAGCAACGCATCATTGCTTACATTGACCAGGACATCATAAAATTCATCAAATCGATTTATATGGTTTCGTCTAATTGCATTGAATTGCCAACTTTTTATTTATACGAAGTACCTACCTACTTAAACCTATTTAAAAAGCAGCAGTCTGAACCCGAAAGAACATTAATTTGTTTTCATATAATACCTCTCTGTTCTGGTCTATAGATAACATCTAGTTTTTCCACGTAAACCGGTATACGAGTAAGCTATACATACATATCCTTAAATTTTATAAAAACTTACTCTGATGCTCTGTCACATCACGTTTCAAAACTGCCTCAAATAGAACTAACCTTTCTCAATCCAATCTCAGATCGAGAAGATACAATAAGCCAGTGTAACCTAACAAGCTAGGAAGTGTATTTAAGCAAAACAAAAAAGTGTCAATTATGTCGAGCTAAAGTCAAACAAGAGAATATGTAGGACCGAAGCGGCGGCGCCGGCGCCGGAGACTCGTGCGCGTTTGTTTGTGTCCACGCGCCTTCCTGTGCGCGTCACTTTCGCGCCTCACTAGTCTATGTACGGTACCTATTCTAGACGAGGTTGTATTGCGCTAAGTCACGTACATAAATAGATGTACTTATGTTTTTTATTTAATTTAAAGTGAGCTTCTCCCGAATTGTCATGATAAAAGCCTAGTTAAAACAAGACTCGGTATAATTAAATAATACTTATCTGATTTTAAATATTTGACTTAATTCGTACATAAAGGGTTTTTTAAATAATATCGCGCAAGCTGTTATGTTGGTATATATAGTTCTATTTCTCTAGTCTTGTTGAAATAGCTGATCATTATAATGTGATTTAGGCACAATGGAGTCTGCCATCAACATGGAGCGACCGCAAGAAGAAGCACGAGAAGAACTACCCACTGAGGCGCTTCAACTGGTGAAGAACGAGGAGGAAGATCACGAACAACAACAACAACAGCAGCAACAAAACGAACAACAGCACCACGAGCAACAGCGGCACGAGCAACAGCAACACGAGCAGCAACACCATCACCACCACCACCAACAACCGCACCAAATTCACCACCACCATCAGCAGTACCACCACCAGCCGCAGCACGTCGAGGTGCACCACGAGCACAGCGAGCACCACGCGCACGCGGAACAAGCGCACCACGAGCAAGCGCATCACGCGCAGGCGCACCACGCGCAGGCGCAACACGACCAGTCGCAGCACGAGCACGCGCACCGCGAGCAGCAGCTGCACGACCAGCTGCAGGAGCAGCATGCGCAGCTGCAGGCGCAGGCCAACATGGCACCTGGTGGGATGGCACCCGGGGGAATGCCATCCGGTGGCATGGGTGGCATGAGCGCAATGGCCGGAGACGCCGCGCGGCTAACACCCCCTAGTGTAATCACGTCACGCCGCACGCTGCGCACCATCACGGCCGCGGGGCACATCACCACGACGCCCGCGCCGGACGACGGCGTGAAGGACGAGCCGCAGGACGCGGCGCCGATGGAAGCAATGCATTACGCGGCGCCGGGCGATGCACGTGAGCACTACGACGCTGAGCGCCTGCGCCTTGCCGACGCCGACACGGCGCGGTACCTCGCCTTCCGAGCTGACGCCGCTGCACGCGGTATGGCCGCGGCGCGCGGCGGCCGCCCGCTGGCGCTGCGCTACCCGGCGGGGGCGGACGAGCGCGACGCGGGGTACTCAGGTGGCGCGGGAAGCGCAGGCGGTGCGGACGGTGCGATGGAGCCGCCGGCACTAGACATGCTGCAGGCAGCCACGCTGGGCGGGCACGGGCCGGGCGCGGGCTATGCGCCCGTGAAGTTCGAGGCGCGTGACGACCGCGGCACGTATGCGTCGCTGCAGCCGGTGGCGTACGGTGGTTACGCGGCGGGCGGCAAGGAGCTGCTGACGCTATACGGGCGCGGGGAGTCGCCGCCCACGCAGCTGCTGTACCGCGCCGACCCGCCGCTGGCCGCGTCCTCGCTGCCTCGGGCGTCGCTCGCATATCCACCGCAGCAGTATTATGACGCACCACCCAGTCCCACGCAGCAACAGGTACGGCACACACATAACACGTTAACACTAAATGCAATTACAATTCAATATATGTTGCTGTTCTTTTTAGCAATGTTAGTGTCCGAGTGATTCTATAATTACTTCTAAGAAGTGGTTTACCCGGCAGGTGACGCTGTTCGCGGGCGGCGGCGCGGTGCAGTACAAGGTGGGCGGCGAGCACTACGGCGGCGGCGTGGAGTACGTGCCGGTGGCGGGCTACGAGGGCGCGCTGCTGCTGGAGGGCGGCGGCTGGCCGCTGCTGCCGGCCGACGACGGCTTCGAGCCCAGTGCGTACCGCGCGCCGCCTGCCCCCGCCGTGCGTATGTCGAGACACTAACGAGCGCGCGTTGCAGGTGTCGGCGAGGTGAAGGAGTGCGTCAACTGCGCGGCGGCCACGACGCCGCTGTGGCGTCGCGACGGCACGGGCCACTACCTGTGCAACGCGTGCGGCCTCTACACGCGCATCAACGGCGTCAACCGCCCGCCGCTCAAGGGCCAGAAGCCGAAGCCGCAGCAGGCGCTGGTGCGGCCCCGAACTTACTACACACACTTCATGTCTTTATATTACACGCACGTGTTTCTGAACAGAGCTTACGCGTGAATCGAAGATCAAGTGATGATTTTTTTTTCAAAATTATTTGAATCATGGTTCACGCTTTAAGCACTGTTTGAAAATACGTAACCAAGACACACATATCTATACACATTCTTGAGATTTGTAATGTAAAACACAAGTAAGTAACTAAACCACCAGAATGTTTTTGTTCAGTGACAAACTATGCAGCAAGAATATTAATTATCATCTTTTTTTACTGAATAATTTTCATCTTCAAATCCGAGTCTGATAGATGGCAGTAAGTACCTAGAAAAATGAATTTAACCTTAGGTATTTGATCTACCGCACTTATTTTGATAAAAAACATTGCAATGGAAAAGAATATATTTAATAACATATATAAAACAAACATATAGAAAACAAACGGCACATCAAGATACGAAAAATCACAAATTACACATTAACAAGAAACACAACACTTTTTACTTTTAAAATTACATCAAGTTTATGGTAAAGCATTGGTAAAAGGGTAATAAGTTAATTTGTATTCCATGCAGCTCTTCATGACACTATCATCTCTTCTGCTGTTTCAAACATTCATCTACATTCTTATCCATCATTACTTTGAAACCATATCCCCAAATTTTCGTTTAACTTAACGGTCATTCTCAGATATTGACGAGAAAAATTTACCACAAACATAAATCTAATGCATCTGATGATGACGTGGCTTCCAAGAATATGTTACACTAGACCGTGTTTGCAATGCAAGCATGTGAGATGTCAATCTAGATTGCTGTCGCTTGTATGCAGGTAAAAGTGACCAAAAAATATATGTCAAAAGCAAAATGGCAGAATTAGAATGATGTTCGTGTGTTTCCATTTGTTTCGACATATTGTGTGTTGTTTGGTGCGTGGCGCGGGTGGCTGACGGCGTTGTGTTGCAGGCGGGCGGCGCGCGGCGCGCGGGCGTGTGCTGCGCCAACTGCCGCACCTCCAACACCACGCTGTGGCGCCGCAACAACAACGGCGAGCCCGTCTGCAACGCCTGCGGCCTCTACTACAAACTCCATAACGTAAGTATCAGGTATCTAATCACCCGGTTATCGGGGAACTCCTCGGCAAATAGAACCCGCGTAAAAAATCAAAACACAGGGTCTCATCTAATCTCGTGAGATAAAACGCGGGGCTACCGACCGATACAGAATTATCACCATGTGCCCGCGAATACTCATAATGAGATAAATAATCTTTTATCAATTATCTCGGCGGGCAGATAGGCTCGCAGCGGGCGAGGAGTCGGGCCGGAGTGTAGACGTGTCGTGTTGCAGGTGAACCGGCCGCTGAGCATGAAGAAGGACGGCATCCAGACGCGCAAGCGCAAGCCGAAGAGCATGAGCGGCTCGCGCGGGCCGCCGCCGCCGCCGCTGCCTGGTACGTACCTGTAGCGCCGGAACACAGGTGACCACCACATGCCATATCATACTGCTATAACTTAACTAACAATTTGATTTACAATTCTAAATGGTGTTGGGCCTCGATTTAAACTAACATTTCTCTTTATTTCACTTTGTGGTTTCATCTAGCGTTAAGTGAATTTTGTGGTCACTAGTATTTTGTTTATTCGTTTAGTCAATATCTATCTAGTAAATGCAAAGAACCCTCAACAAACGCTTTTGTCACCTAAACCCAATTGTAGCTACATTAGAGAACCCATTTTACATATTTCCCTGCTTGTACATTATTCACCTCTACGATGACATTTTGTGATGAAACATACGCAACGCAATAAATTTGTGTGTAGTTATTGGGGAGAGGGTTTAGTGAGCAAACAGCGCCGACGTCGGCGGCGGCAGGGGGCGCGGGCGGCGCTGTTTGCCGACCTCGCCTTATCTCTGCCCTGTTTACCTGCTTACATCACGGCGTCGCAACGCGATACTTCCACCACGTTTTTACACTCACTATCTAAAACATGAATAAAATCTAGAACCAGATCACTGATTTTTAATATCTGTTCCAGGTTACCAACCACGATAGTTCACTGATCTCATGGGAGTCAAGACGTAACGAGCACAAACCAAATATATCTCGCAGCAAACTTGCGCTGTAGAAACTAGGAAAATGAAAGTTTGCGGAGTAATTTTAGTTCATATTTGAGTTCAGGCTAAGCCTTTTATTGTGACTTCTACTTCAACGCGAAGTGTTTGCGCTGAGATGTAAATATACACTCATAAACCACTTATCACATGACAAGACAAGGCAGGTTGATGTAAAATACTGTTAGAATATTAACATAGCTCCAAATTAGGTAACTGAAACGATAGACAACAAAGTCATTCCAAGGACTCGCAGAAAGATTATTTCAACCAGCAACTATCTAAAGAAATAGAAATTTTACCTGGTTATTTTGCATATAAGAAATGGGTTAGTGTTTAAAAGCAGAGGCTCAAAACATATTTCATTATTGTATTAGATATCTACTTATTGTACTGCGTTGTACTGAAGTCCACGTTAAAAGTGTATAAAATAAAAGAAATCACTTGTTATAAAAAAAAATACAGACTTTTTTTGTAATTTGTATTTGACTTTCACTTTATGGAACGCGCAGCCTATGTCATGTAAATATTGAGTATAATTACCACGAATTTATATTTTGTAAAGTTAGTAATAGTTTTGTACAGAACAGTACTTTTATAAGACTTTGTAATTTAATTATTTATGGGTGTTTGTTTGAAAGATTTTTGTGTGCATGAATCCTTGTCATTTTGAATGGAAACTGAATAGACGTGTTAATAATACTAGGTTAAGTACAGAAATAAATAATAATTTGGTTTTGTATTTAAAATAATATTTTTATTTATAGATGAATATACTTTTATTTGTATGTTTGAGCTTTTTATTGATGGATCTTTCGTTTAAAAATAATATTTTACCCTTATATATTAGAAAGCTTAAAGTCACGCAATCCAAGGTCTTAAGCAAAATTTTACCTAATTAAAACTTGTGACAGAGGTGAAATTCATCAATAACTATTTTACCAGGAGAAGAAAGGGGAGAAAGTAAATTTATTCGGTGACCCAAAATAGACACCAATCAATCAATCAATCAGTATTAAAAGTCACGGAATATGGATACACAACACGGTGATACTCCGCAAAAACGTTGCGAAACACTGCTGTGCCATACACCTTAATATCCATACAAACATAACAAATAATATGTCGTGTTTGTTGCATGTGGTTCTGAACCTCAGTTGGTAAATGATGTTGAGAAAAAAAAAAAGAAATTAAACTTTTGAAGTCTACTTTCAGGATGCGGTCCTTAGTCCAGTAAAATTAGATTCGAATTTCAATTCTCCATAAAGAACTTTAGAAAACTAAGTAGATACCTAAGTATTAATACTAAATTATAGTCTGAATAAATTTCTTAACACGAACAAATACACAGTATCATGCACCTCATAAAGTGTCTCATTCAATTAACGATTAAAGTCACAAAAAGCGGTATTAAAATATACCTACATATGTCGAGTTTTCGATATCACGATTCAAAGTATCGCTTAAATCTGTATTTTGACAATATTTATAGATAGTAATTGCGTTTCTTAATATATTCATGCGTTTGTCTCTTCTCAAGCAAATATAATGTAAGAATACTTAATGACTTGAGATTTTCCTACACGTTACCGCCATGGAACGTTTTGGATATATGTAATATCGTTATTTTATTCACGATTCTCGGTCATACTCGTAAGTTTTACTGTCAAGTTACTGTCTCAGAACTCTAGCTTCTATACAAAACAGCTATCGTGTGCTCGTGTATCATGTAGCTCTATAACACAAGCTACATGAAAAAATTCGGACGCTTTTTTTCATTACAAAACAAAAGTAGATTATCGTAGGAACATTGACACAAACACTTGGATTTCCGTGTTATTAAAATTATTTTTTGTATTAAGATGCACTAGTAGGTAACTCAATAGGAATAGAAACTCTTTTACTATTCCATGTTAATTATTAAAATGCCTATCAACATCTATGTATCATAGTATTTTTTAATACTAATAACGTACAGAAATATTCAAATCGATAAGGGATTAAATATGAATTCGCTAAAAATGATAAGATTTCGTTGCAAACAATCATGTGGTCTAGTTAATTTTAAGTAATCCTTAACAACTATTGAAAAGACCGTTGTCTGGTATATTTGGATCCTGGAACATTAGATGGTAACTCAAGGTGAAAGTAATTATATTGTCCTGTTTTTGATGCGGAACAAAGGTGTATGAAAAATGTAAGGTGTAGTGGTTGTGTTATAAACATGGTTTACAGAAGACAAAGCAAAAGAAAATTCATTCAGATAAAAAATGGCCAAGCTGTTATTGCTTTGATTAATTCAACAATCCTGATAAACATCGATTTTAAAGAATTAGGAACACAGTAAGTGAACCTGACGACGCTATCTATCGATATCAGTAATCTTTATCTTAGATAGATACTTTATCTTAGATAAAAGGATTATTTTGGCATATCTATAGACGTTTTAAAATACAATTTAAAGAACTGGAAATAATATTGAGAATAATAAAAAAATAATACCAACTTATTTTTGCTATGTCATTCATAAATTTTCCATAAAGTTTTAATTATTAATCAGTCATCATTAATAATTAAAACTCTATGGAAAATGGCAAAGACCACGTTGGACATCAATCTCATCTGGTTGTTTGTGATAATTTTGTGTTAATTTTGTAAACAGAGAGGGAGAGAGTGAACATCCCGACTTCAATGCAGACAAAAAAAAAGTCTTTAATATCTTTTCTTAAATTTCAAACAAGACTCAGGTTAAGGTAGGTATACCTAGTGGTAAAAATATTACAAATTCCACAATAACACAAGTTAACAAAAGCCAACTTTAAAAAACGAACTGTGGAGCCATACACCTTGTTCGTATGTCCTTTGGTTACTTTTAATTAATATAACTTTAATCAGGTATATCAAATCGTTCTCTCTTTTCATCAATCATGTGTCGCCGATGTGAAATAATCCATTGCACTAATAAGCACTTGGCAATTACATTTAGATAAATGGATTATTTTCAAAAGTTATAACTATTTAATAGTTTTTCTTTCTAGGCATCGGTTAAAAGAATTATGCCTTATGTTTTTATGTAACTTTAACATTAGTTATTGAATATGGAGTTTCGTAGAAATATCCGTTTTAAGCTGTTAGTGTTATGTTTGTGATTTTTTTCGTCAAGACAATTTTCATAAATCATATTTCTATCATCACACATAGACAGAGACAAAAATCTAAACTGGAAAGCGCACATAGATAGCTTATGTAAAAAAGTAGACCGATTTATATATGCACTTAAAAGAGTAAAAAAGATAGCAGGACAAAAACTTCCCTGCTCTCATACCACGGATACGTATCGTCTATCTTGCGTTACGGTATTGTATTATGGGGAAACTCAGTTGATATTGAGCTCGTATTTACAATACAAATAAAATACGTGCGGGCGTTAGCAAGTACCGATTATACGGATAGTTGCAGACCGATTTTCAAAAACTTAAAAACTCTTCCATTGCCTTGCCTGTATATTTACAAGGTATGCTTATTTAAAAAGCATCCAAATTTGTTCCCCAAAAATCGGGACATGATTTATGGACATAGTAGACATGCAGAAATGCTTTATACTCCAGCCCAGAGGCTATGCGTTTTTCAAAAAAAACATTGTTTGTATGGCGGTAAAAATATTTAATGAAATCCCTCTAGATATTAAGAATTTACCAATGACTTTATTTAAAAAAATATTTTTTGACTTACTTCTATACAAACTCTATTACAAAGTTACAGATTTTTTAAATGACAAGTGCTTATAGACATTCAAATTATATTAATCTAATTGTTTCCAATTGTAACCTTTTCTTTTTGACATCAGGACGAATTTAATACTATGACATTTAAAAATTATATTGTATTTCACCAAATTTTGCACACCAACACCTGTTGGTAGGATCTTATGAAACTTTCTTTACTTTTTAAGACCTAAAATGTACCAACTTCCTGGCAAATAAAGACATTTCATTTCATTTCATCGGTTTTTTTAAATTTGAATATATATTTTTCAGGCACAACATGTAGATACATATTACCTAGTGGGTTTATAATAGTTCAAAGAAGTGTAAAAAGCTGCATCCTTGCCTTAAGTAGGGCCTTATTTCAATGACAATGCTGACCTTAGCTACGATCTGTTCCGGCGGTAATTTAAATATTAGAAACTCTCCTTTATTCTTCCTTTCCTTACTCGATTCTTTATTCTTCACTAGCTAATATAAGCTGTGATTTCGCGATCAAAATGTTACCTAAAATAAAGCTTCACACCTGTATCCCTTATGGGGTAGGCAGAACACCAGAGGCTATAAAACCATCTGATGTCAAATTTGTCAAATTTGGAGGTATTATAATGGTGGAGGGAGACTATTGCAGTGATAGGTGGTCAACCTATCGTCCGCAAAAACGCCTATAAAACCTCTTTCCCTTAACTGACTTTTACAGTATGCCCGGGAAGAGAAGCAGCTGGCACATTCTATGTTTTTCTTTCGCTCCCAGTCCAGCGTGTTCTTATAGGCTGGTTATGCTAAACGCATAATTGTGGCTTACTTTGTCAAGTCGTAGATCAAATCAAAATTGCTTCTCGTATCATACAAAAATGGTTTTACAATAGTAGAGTATCACATAAAAAATAACATGCAAATAACCTTAACATATAACTTGTTTTTTTTTTGTCATGATTTACAATATTATGTAACTCGGTAAATGTAATAAAATCGATTTTTCCTAAGCCAATTAGACAACTCTATTATTAAGTTTCTTTGTTGATAACAGCTTAAATTGTGATACAGGTGTAGGCGAGGCAAATCACTATAAAGTATCCTGTTTCAGCGTATTTCTCCAAAATTTCATTCTTTGACTGATTCATCTGGCCAAAATTACATTTCAGTTTATTGTCTATTGCACATGTTTATATGAAAATAGATATACCATATAACATATATTTTATTGAGGGACTCGTTTTGCTATGGTAGTTTTTGAGATATGGATGTTTAAAAAATCTATGTCCAGATCAATCAAAATTTGTTGATTTTTGTAGCAGAAGTTTCGACAATTTATTTTTTATTTTTAGTTAGATTTTTATGTGGTCCATTATGTATTCTTGATCTGTTATCATCTTTTTAGCGTTTTTACTTGTTCCGGCAGTTTTAGCAGTTTAGTTGCTGGTTTTTATGGTCATTTACTGAAACCTGCGTAAAATATGTTTTAAGATAATTTCTTTTAAATAGTGTTTCTCTTGCAGCATAATTAAGTAGCATTTTTCTTGATGGAAAAGCAAAAAACTTATTTATTTTTGATCAATATGGTGGTTTGATCATATGAATCAGAAATTTACCTACAATCATGCATAACTCATCATATACACAGACTTCACTGTAGTTACTTTTCACATGAATTTATAATCCAAAAGCGTCACACGAAATACAAATTGCAGTTTTAAAATACTAAAACAAATTTTATAAAGTAGGCATTTTAATCAGAATGCTACCTAAAGAAGTACAGAGTGCCTAGTGCGAGTTTTTTAACTTTACCATCGCGTTAGCGTTAATTTCGTTTTGTATGGGATCGAAGCAGCGCCATCTAGTGACAAAATTGGAAAAGAGAATTTGTAAGAACGTGATTGGTTGTTTCAAGTGGTTTGCTCGATTAACGCGATGGTAAAGTCATTCGAATAAACTCGCACTAGGCCCACTGATGAATCGTACCTTCATAACACCAGAATCTAAGCCACCTAGCTGCACATCCTCTTTCTAGGTCGTTCGTAGCAAGACTAGCGCCTCCCTGCACAGGTAGCAATATTCCTAATTTATTTATCTGACCAAGTACGGTCAAGCGCAGCTTATGCCATATTAATCTGTATGATTCGCCGGACACTTCTTCTTTATATATTTTTCAGTACACTAATGTAGTTGTAGTCACAAAAAATTCATTTCGTAAGATGTCAATTTATTACATTTCGATATACTTAATAATAATTTATATTCATTCATCGAATAGAAATTGATAAATGGACCATTATGTTCCGGAAAATGACAAACGGACGCACCATATGAATCAGGAGTATCAACTTATTTGTTTTATATAAAACTAAACTGGACCAAAAAAAATACATGCATTTATCTTGGTTAGTTTAAGAAATATACCCAAAGTCATCAAAATTTTTATCTTTGGAGAAATTCCCTTCAATAGCGTGTTTCTTTGGGACATGAACAAAATAATGACTAAGAATGCTCGAAAGGTGGGTCCTCATGAATTGAGTGAAGCAAACCGACAAACGCGCGTCGACTGCTGTCAAATCAAACATCATGTTACACGAAATAAATAACACACTATCGTCCATTGTCTTACGATTAAGATAAAATGTAGAATGCCATAAGTAGTTATTTATGGGGAATTTTTAATTGCACCTCTATTTAAAATTTAAGCAAACAACAATTATCCACTAATAATTTACCAGCATATCAAATAAATGACTGTTTATCAAATTAAATAATTGTATAACTAAATGTGTGGTAGGTATAAGAAAATGTCTAAAATATATCAAAGTTTTTTATTTATATAATTTTATTACGAAATTTTACTATGAAAATCTTGCTAAAACCACAGATATAAGCATTCTAAAACAAAATTACTCGCCGTATAACAAAAATAGTGATTTGCACACTAAATTATCCAATATTACCACCAAATTACTTCAATCATTATCTAAAATTGCATAACAAAGAATGCATGTTTTATAGGCCACGAGAAGGTCCACCGCACCGGAAGACGGAGTCGGTACGGTTAGGTGCGACGACGAGCGCAGCGAGGAGGAGCATGTTAAGTTACATAAATAAATAAAATAAATAAATAAATGACGTATTCCAAAAAAAAAACAGATTAAATGTTTAGTTGCACTAAAAGGATAATTAGATTTACTATAAGTTAACAACAGATAGTAATTCAGTAAAATAGTTTAGCTTTAAACATCAAACAGTATATTTGATATTTGATGCGCAAATTTAGTGTGCAATTCAGTATTTTTGTTAGCAATTTCGAATAGAAAATTCGAATAGAATTGTAGAAAAATGTGGATTTACAGTTGTAAGATTAAATACTACCCGTTATTTATGTTTTGAGTTTCCTTCATCATAAAGGTTTGCTCAGGGCTTTTCAGCGTTATACAGGGTGGACTGGTGGGTCACTTTCAAATTTAAAAATTCCAAGATTTTAGATATTAGCTTCATGTTATCTCATATGCTTGCCTCAATATTGTGTTGTGACTTGGTTGTGACAAATATGTAGGGATTAGTGACAAACTTGTCTATTGTCATGACAAATAAGTCATAGAACAATTTCAGACTCAACAGGTCAACCTGAAAATTGTTGCTTTTATTAAACAGTTTTGAAGCGTGACAATTTTGTCAGTATTTGCCTGTCGCATTCGGAGTTCATTGTAGACTTTTTTGTCAAAAAGTGACAAATTTGTCGAATTGTCGCGTTTATTAAATAGGCCCCAGGAATAACTCATTAGTATTTTTATATTTCATGTGACGTTTTGTTAATTTCTTGATTAGCATAATTTGTTTTATACAAATTAACATTCAAAATAAGTGATAACCGAATAATTAGAATTTGTTTCTAAAAACACTTAATAATTAAAAGATCTTTTTAGATGATTAAATGTTCTGGTAAAACCACAAAGCAGATATATAGTAGAGCTGCTGTAAGCAAAGATGCACAGCTTCAATTTTGGTTGTCGTGACGTCACAGCCTCTAGTTCAAGCTATTCCGATCTAGATTGATATTTGAATTGCATCCTACTTTGGGGCAATGCCGCAGATATTGACATGATATTTACACTGCAGAAAAGGGCTATTCGTGAAACAGAGAATCTCTTCGAGAAAAGTTTAAAGAGATTGGTATCTTGACCCTTGCATTACAATATATTTATGAAAACATTATGTATATTTATAAGAATAGTAATAAATTTAAAACTAGGAAAGATAATCATGATACAAATTACTCTGTAAGGACTAGGAACGACCATAAGTTAGCGTTTCCTAAATTAAGGCTGGCTAAAAGCAGCAAATCATTTATTGGAATGTCAATACGTATATATAACAGAATTCCGAAGTCAATTCAATCCCTGCCATTCAATAAATTTAAATCAATCATTAAAAACACTCTATCTCGAAAAGCTTATTATAAAACTAAAGATTACTTAGATGATAAAAAGGCATGGGATTAAGCACAACAGGATATTTCTAAAAGTTTCTAATTACTTAATAATTTTGTTTACGGCTTGACTGTGCAGTATATGTATGACATACTGGTGACTGTCCCACTCACTTATTTTCTTGTCAAGACATCAGCAAGAACGTCCTGCTCCCCCAGGCGGCATGGCTAGTGGTAGCGTCGGGTATCGGGTCACCCTCTTCCCTCAAATATGGTTGAGGAGGGTGATGGCTGGTGCTTGCGTTAACTCGTGAACGGGTGCTGCTAGCGGTGCCATGTCGTTTTGCTAATGATACTATAACTATTTTATTCCATTCTTGTTCAAATACTCTGGTCCCAGTTTGTCATGTTCGTATTGTGCATCCATAGCTAATTGCATCTGCTATGTAAGCAATTTGGTTGTGGCATGACATTGGCTCTCACAATTAGCTGTCTTGTGTTTGTTTTTTTTTTCATGTCACGGTCAATTTGTACTGTACATATTTGTATTAATTTGATAATTCTGACTGAAAAAGAGTGCCAAGAGTTTTTTTCCGCCGGCTTTTTTTGTCTCTTGGTCTACTGTAATATCTTATTTAACAACTATCAACAACTAGTTAAAGCCGAAGTATGTGATGACTGACTTCATCAAGTGTTTTGTGAAATTCCTAAGATGAATAAAACTTTTTGAATTTAGAGGCACTGGCGTCAGTTCGTCGCTGACTTCTGTGAAGTATGTAGACGCATAGATATAAAAAAAATCCTCGATTGTTTCTCGATGTAAAAATAAGTTTTCTCTGCTTTTACAAAGGAATAACATTACAATCCAAATCAAATTAACTAACCACGAAGATAATTTCATTCATATTTTTTTTACAAATTGTTTGTTTTCCAATTATTTATATGTCCAAAATTCCAGATTGTTATTTGTTGCCTAGGTGATTTTTATGCCGCGAAAAAATGTTGCGCTATATAGCGTCAAGTAGAAATACTTTTATTTCGCGATTTACCTATTTTCTGACAGATTTGAAACGTATAAAATTTCGTTATAAAACTAGAGCCACCTAGTAAAGTATAGCTGAACTTTTTTGATGATCTTTTGAATATTTTAACTTTATGTTTCAACCGGTTTTTACTACTCGCTACTAGGTGACTAATGCCATCGCCTGTTTGGCTATGATTGGCCATAACCCACCGCGTAACCCTCCCGCACCCCGCCCGTAAGCTTCACTTGAGTCCCTAGAGAAAGCTGGATAGGGCAGCTCCTCTATATATTTCCTCCGTGGGTAAAACCGAATGAAAAGCCAATCCATCCACTTTATCTCGATCACCATCCCAATGTAGTAAATGAAACTGAATGCTAACGCCATCTACAGTTTTACACCTGAACGGAAACAAAAACTAGTTTCCTCTGTTGTTTCGACATTTCTACCGTCTCGAACGCTAACAACTCTTTCCTCCATTACTTTAAATTGTTTTTACGTAATTGCATAGATATTTTGGTACAATATGAAAAAATGATATTAAGGACTATTAAATTGAAGGATAGTTATTATAAAAATAGAAATACTGTGTAAAACACTATTTCAATTCGTTTCATAATATCTGATAATTAACGCCATCTATATTACTGTACAAAATGCTGCTAGTTAACTGAGTCTGATTAAAGATGGCGTTAATGGTATTTTTTGGTAAGTTACACTCGTACGGCTTTTGTTAAATTTTACTTTAAAGGTATAATTAATGTCCATCCTGAACATAATTTTACGTTTAATGAAATGATTCTTACGTGGACATGATTTATGCTGATTGTATACGCGATGTGTTCAGCTGATTATTTAACTTGGATTTAACTTTGTATGATTGGCGCCTGTTTTTAAAAATATTGCATTAATGCTAACCATTGTTCGCAATTTAAAAATAATTCCCTAAAATATAAATATTATACTGTTTTTGTTAATACTGAGCCTCTTTCACAAAGATGAAAAGTATATCCATAAGTATAACCCAATTCAATGTTTTGTTAGTTTTCTTTTCTTACTGCTGTTCAAAACTCAAATTTGATTTACTGGACATCATGTGTCTCGTTTTACTGTAGAAGTAGGTATAGGTACATATATAAAAACATACAATTTCATTTATTGTCTTTGTGTACAGGATTATTAAACAATATAAATGAAAAAAATTAAAAACTTTATGAAGGTTAAACTACATGGGGCATAAAAAACTCCATGGGGCAGTTTGGCACTTCTAGCTAATCGGAACTATGTAGGTATTTCAATTTCGAATTTTTAATCATGTTTTCGCTTTTTGAAAAGACTTGCAACCTAGTTAGTCATAAAAAAATTAGCGGGAAATTCATTCATAAATGATAAAAATTGATTTTCTTAATGTCTTCAAAATGCTTTTGGGAGAGAAACAACTTATTTGAGCACCGTGAGGCGATGTTTTTCAGAGTTTCTTTACTTGACGAATTTCGTGAAGGGCGGCATTTATCTGTCGTCAAAGAAAATAATGTGAAGTGGCTAGCTGACAAAAACCCGCGGAATACTTATGAGACAATTCAACGACAATTGAGTATGAGCCAAATGCAGAAAACTTTACACGAAGAATTAAAAGTGCGGAAACTTTGTTATCGTTGTATTCCTCATGAACTGACAGCGGAGCAGAAGCTCGCCTGGATGCTACTGAAGTACTTACGACCACGGACATTCTTATGGTGTTTATGACATTGTCACAGGAGATGAACCGTGGATTTATTGGTTTGAACCCGAAAAAAACAGCCATCTTGTGAAAGGGTGTTTGAAAATGAGAACAGGCCAACAAAAGTGAGGCAGGCGGGTACAAATCGTCACCCACTCTGCACCTAGCCCCGACCTAGCACCCTGTGATTTCTGTATTTTCCCCAAAATCAAAGATTTGATGAGAGGTTAGCGTTCAACCAGCACGTACAAAATATGCCATCAGAATTGTTGAAAAGCAATAATCAAAATATTTTAGTCACGCACTAGCCACCGCGCGCGGTTTTACCCGCGTAACTTTTGATACCGTGGGAATTTCAGGATAAAATATAGCTTATAACCTTCCTCAAGAGTTGGGCTATCAAATGCAAAAAGAATTTTTCAAATCCCACTCGTAGTTTCTGAGATTAGCGCGTTCAAACAAACAAACAAACAAACAAACAAAAAAACAAACTCTTCAGCTTTATATATTAGTATAGATTACGTGTGTTTTTTTTAATTTACGAAAACTTTTAGTGTGGCCTACATACACTGAATTAGACCATATAATAAACATTGCGTTTCATCTTTTTATGCCAATCTTAACAAAAACACCTTGTATAATTTAACCTAAACATATGGTATTATTTCATTATGACATTTTACTGGCTTTAAATTGTAGAGCCTGCTTGTCTGAGAAGCTTTAATGATTACATCAGCGTTCTGAATAGAATGGCAGGTTTACTATTAAATATTCCAAACTTACCATTGAATATTCCAAGGTCTTTCCGAGACAAGTCATGGGTTGTGACCCGCATAACTCGTGTTAAGGGTTGTGTTCGTTTTATGAGGTACACTCCATTTTACTTAGGAACCTTCATTTTAAGTCAGATATCAGATTGATTGTTCGCGTATCGAGACGCAAGGTGCCACTGAGTCCAGTAGTGCGGTGCGTGATTTTGGAAGGAATTTAATTAAATTAGTCGAAACACCTATGCACATGATTGCGTCATACACCTGCAGAGCTGCATTTCCGTAAGTACGCGCATAGGTACGTCAGTGCGTCGTCAATACTCTACTAATACTTAAAAGACTGCCATCACGATACCTATATTATATCATCCTATTAGTATCACCTGTGTGGTTGTTTCAGCTGAGATAAATAAAAGAGCATCTACCTCGAAGCTCATGATCTATCTTTGTGTCATCATTTCCTACCACCAGATGTCGATAAGTTCAAGGTCTACTTACTTAATTTCAGCTTGATCATATCCACTATTGGATAAAGGACACTAAAGGACAAACAATTCATCATTTATGTTGGAGTCAGGCTTCAGATCCTTTTCTTTTTTTATATGTGTAATATAAACTAGGTACTAATTTTACTGTTTTCACGGAAAGGACTTGTGCATTTAATAATGCTCAATTATCTTTTAAATAACTGAAAAATATGCTTTTTTTTAGTTGCTGCCATAGAGTTTTAAGAATTGTATCCATATTTTTTTATTTATATAAAAATTCTTCTTCACATTCTCAGGTTCTTAATTGCATTCACTTTTACATCTGTAGTTCATTGGTACTATTCGCAGAGCGCCGACTAACAAATTAGATTAGGTCTATCAGTACGAAGTCATACTTTGGACTTAATACTTATTTCTATATCTATTATATTATCTATCAATCACATCCTGAAACTGTGTGCTTACCATAGTTCCGGAATGAGTTATTTTATTTCAATGTGACATTCCATTTCGAATACAAAAGGAAAACTGTGTAAATCTTGAGTCAACTTCTTTATTGAAAGGGTAGTTAGGATTTTTTTCTTAGCACGATTTTTCTATGGAATTGATATTTTTCATTTTTATTTCACTTTTTCATTTTCATTTTATTTTCATGACGTGTCGTGTTACATGGGGAAGAATCTAGGACATTAGAATACCTAGTTCATGAGCCTATAATCTGTATAGTCATATTGCTGGACCCCTATATCGTACCTCTATTTAGGTACCTCTATATCTATGTCCACATTTCTATTTAGTACCTCTTTGTCAAATCTATACTAATATTATAAAGAGGAAACCTTTGTATTTTTGTATGTTTGTATTGAATAGGCTCAAAAACTACAGGACCGATTTCAAAATTTCTTTTACCATTACTTAGAGGGATTCTTCCGAATCCGTATAGGCTAATTTTTATCCCGAAAATCCCGCGGGAATCGAAATTGCGCGGGTAAAACCGCGCGCAACAGCTAGTGTATAATATAATAGAAGACTCCAGAAAGCCACTAACTCGTTCATGGGTCAATTTATAATAAAATCCCAAAAATGTTTAATATTAACACTTCGATAGATTTAAGGATAAGTATTGTGTAAAAATGTCTACTATAAGATATCCGGATGCATGAAGATGGAATTTTCTTCGTGAACACAAGTTTTGAAGCAGTCGGCTCGAAAATGTTTTCAATACTTCATTTTTCATAAATAGGAATTTGTCGCAACTATTGGATTACTATTAGGGTAACTGTAACATAATCAATTCCTACACAAGTTAGTCGAGAATTTTATCATCATCATTAATTAAAATCAAAAACTGGGATTATAAAGATGCAAAAACGGAACTTCTTAATTTTTGGGACAAATAAATAAAATACCTTTTCAAATGACAAGTAGAGTTTTATTATACAGCGTGACTGGTGACAAATTTGCAATACTGAAGAAGAGCTCTCTGTTATCGATCCTGATCATAAATTTGTACTAAAAGTAGGTACCTACTTAATTTTTACCAGAAATCCCTATGAATAAATAAAGAGACCTTACTACACTTTTCCCGACGCGCTGCCTCAGTCAACACGCACACAGCAGTGTTCCCGCCACACGTACACCCTCACCCGTTAAGTATTTATTGTATTACGCTAATGTAACCATGCGTTGCGTAATTAATTCTTTAACTTTCGGAGAAGTTTATTTACTCTTTAATTTATTTTTTCTCTTCATGTATGATCTTAAACGATCACGTCCCGGAATTTTGAAAGTGACCCACCAGTCCACCCTGTATAACTCTGAAAAGCCCCGAACAAACCTTTATGATGAAGAAAACTAAAAACATAAATAACTATGGCATTCTACATTTTATCTTAATCGAAAGACAATGGACGATAGTGTGTTATTTATTTCGTGTAACATGATGTTTGCTGCTAAAGGGTTCAGTGTTGTACCTTCAATTTCCCTGGTTTGATACTAATAGATTTTTCAATCTTCATTAACATCTATACTAATATATAAAGCTGAAGAGTTTGTTTTTTTGTTTGTTTGAACGCGCTAATCTCAGAAACTACAAGTGGGATTTGAAAAATTATTTTTGCTCTTGATAGCCCAACTCTTGAGGAAGGTTATAAGCCATATTTTATCCCGAAATTCCTACGGGATCAAAAGTTACGCGGGTAAACCCGCGCGCAGTGGCTAGTCATTTATAAATAAGGAGAAGTTAATAATGTTTTTTTTTTTAAGTTTTTTGCATTTAAAATGCTAAATTATTCTTAAATAAATTTTGTAAATAAATTTTATTTATCACATTTTTCATTTATTTAAGGAGAAGTTGTTTGTTCCAAACAAAGAAAATAAACAAATAGCCTTACTTTGACAAGCTTTTTGAAAATAACTAACTGTCTCTTTTATTCTTAGTTTTGTTTCGTTGAACCCATCATGTCCTCGTTGAAAACATAAAACTAGGAGAGAGTATTATTAAATTTGGCAGCTAATTTACTGTAAGATAGAGTACAGTAGAGAGCATGAAGGAATAGGCTCTTCAGATAAATCAGTAGGTACTCTAACATTTAACCTCTTTAATTCACTCACACCCAACGCTTAAACGGAAAAATATAAGTTTTCCTTGACGTTTAGTAAAGAAAACAATAGGTAAGTGTATAATTTTTCATGCTCGCAGCCGGTGCTTAGGTGAAATAATCTCGTGTAAGAAGACCCTTCAATCAACGAAGTCCCAATAATAGATTTTTATTTATTTATTTATTTCATGCTGGACTGGGAGTGACAGAAAAACAGAATGTGCCAGCTGCTTCTCTTCCCGGGCATACTGTAAAAGTCGGTTAAGGGACAGAGGTTTTATTGGCATTTTTGTGGGCGATAGGCTGACCCCCTGTCACTGCAATAGCCTCTCGCAATCATTATAATACCTCATTAGTCAAACGTGACATCAGTTGGTCTTATAACCACTGATGTTCTGCCTACCCCATAAGGGATACAGGCGTGAAGTTATGTATGTACCTATGTATGTATTATTTATTTCAAGGCATAATAACACATTGCAAACACCTTTACACACTAAGATTAAACAATAAAGTTACACTAAAGTTAGTAAATTACATTTCCGGTTTACAATTAAATTATAATCATGCACAAATAATATAGAAAACAGTTATATTTAAGCTAGTAAACAATATTTAAGAAAAAAACAAAGAACAAAAACTAGTTACTTATAAATTATTGTTCATTATTTTGTTTTTAAAAGAGGGTATTGAATCATTAAATATATCAATATCATCACTTAAACTATCGTATTCTGTGAAGGGGATTGTTGAAAGAAACATTCTTGTTGGTTTTGGGTAAATCAAATAGTTTGTGATGTCTCACTGAACTCCTAAAAGAAAAGTTGTGAATACCATCAATGTGATTATTTACAAATTTATATAAATTAACTAGAGATCCTATCGACCGCCGTGAACATAATATAACACAAATAACTACTTAACTATTTTGCCCAAAGAAAGTTTTGATATAGGCTTGTGTATAAAGTCCACACAATGGAACGAGGGTTATCCAAATATACACCCAGACAAGAGTCAGTTCAGAAAAGATATGTCTAAATTTCCGCGATTCATACTATTAAATAAAACACTTTTTTAATAAAAAAAAAATCAATTTTTTTTATTTATCTTAGGAATGTCACAAAACACTCAAACTCAAATATTCTTTATTTCGTAAGTATTTAAATACATTTGAAATAAGTCGAACAATTTACAAATTGAACTGGATCTACCACCACTTCGGAAAGTCGATCTGTTGAGAAGAAGTGGCAAGAAACTCAACAGCAATCATCTTTTAAAAATAAGAAAAAAAAATACACTTTACAGCCAGAGAATCCCATCTTCTTAACATAACACTTATCCTTGAATCTATCGAAGGGTTAGTCTTCAATATTTTGGAATTTTATTATAAAATAAAGTCTACTATTATATTTATACATTAGTTAGGCAATCAAGTACTAGACAGAAACGTAGACATAGATATAGATATAGAGATATAGAGGTAAAGATAGAAACAGAGATAGACGTAGCGATAGAGGTGAGAGAGAATACAGATAATGTGGATGGAGATGAGGATAGTCGTGGATAAAGAAAGGACGTGGACGTGCACATGGAAATGGGGAAGTCAGAGTCAAATTCAAAAAGTAACATAGTCATAAAGTCATCAGCAAAACGACCTAGACTTCATGAAGTAAGTCATCACATACTGCAGCTTTAACTAGTTGTTGATTGTTGTTGAATAAGATATTACAGTAGACCAAGAGACAAAAAAAGCCGGCGGAAAAAAACTCTTGGCACTCTTTTTCAGTCAGAGCTAATTGTGAGAGCCAATGTCATGCCACAACCAAATTGCTTACATGGTAGGTGCAATGAGCTATGGATGCACAATACGAACATGACAAACTGGGACCAGAGTATTTGAACAAGAATGGAATAAAATAGTCATAGTATCATAGCACATAGTATCATAGTATTATTTAATCACATTTATCGCATATAATTAAATAAATATAATAAATAAATATTTCTGACACTCACACAACATTATCTAACCTAAATTAAGTTTCTTAAAGAACTTTTGCTATGGATACTAGATAACTGATATACTTAAGAAATATATAAACGTACATATTGAATAAATACCTATTTTTTATTAGAATAAACTTAAATAAACACATAAACATCCATGACTTGACGACTTATATCTGTGTTCATCACACCGATATCCGCCGCCGACGGAATTCACCTAGGACCTCTGGCATAGAAGGCAATGTATGTTACAATTACACCAGCCGGTCGTGAAATTACAATTATTAATAATTAAATAATTACAATTTAAGTTTTAAATTTCTCACAGTCGCTCGTGACCACGAAATCTGCAAAGACAGCGAGACGTCGCGTCGAGATAAAAAGTGTTTTATTTATAAGAGAAGTTCGTTTCCTAATCTGGCCCGGCTGGGAGTCGAACCCAAGATCTCTCACGCTGCAGCCCATCACTCGACCACTGCACCACGGAGGCCTATTGGGGAGTTTAAAAAAACGAATTATCCAGATTGTCATATTTAACACCGAAAGAAGATTAATTTTTGTTTTATTCAAAAATTACAGAATAAAATCTATACTAATATATAAAGCTGAAGAGTTTGTTGTTTGAACGCGCTAATCTCAGAAACTACAATTTATATATGATAGCTTACTCAAGAGATAGCCCAACTCTTGAGGAAGGTTATAAACTATATTTTATCCCGAAATTCGCACGGGATCAAAAGTTACGCGGGTAAAACCGCGCGCGGTGGCTAGTTAAGAAATAAGATTGTACAAAGTCAGGCGTTTTTTGCGCAACGAAGCCCAGTGCTTGACCCCAACCTTACTTAATCATAAGTAATGATAAGGTCGTAGATAAAATTGTAAGCAAAGGAAGAACTTATCTCATCATAAATTATAGCTAGAATAGTTTACCCCGGGGTGATGATAGGTATTTAGCCGCATTTTTTATATGAACGATGTTTGCCAAGTTTAAAAGGAGTCATACTAACTCAGATAAGTCGCCGTTTACAAAGCGCTTATGGGGGGTTGCAAAAGGGTTGCAAAAGCTGTTTTTTACTGTTTACGTTGAAATTAAAGAAATGAATAAAACTTTAAAAAGATACGGTCAAATTGAAATCTGGTCATCTAACCCTAAACACAACGAGGTTGGGGTTCCTTAAGGTAGCATACTGGGACCGCTTCTTTTTCTTAGGCCGGTGCCAGACTTAGCTTCAAATGTTTGAACAAATGTTTGAATGCTATGTGTGGCACTGGACTTTGGATATGTATTCAACGTTTGCACAAAGATTTGCACTTTGCCATCCAGAGTCGCTCTTTTTCGACACATCAAAGCATTCAAAGTTGAATGTGTTCAAATGTTTGCGTTGCGTGGCTTGCCACACTTGTTCAGTGTCCAGTTGCTCGAGCGTTGTTGAGCGGGACGGTTGTGTGCATGTTACACTGCATGCGGCGATATAATAAACTGGGGCAGCGAGTGCGTTCTGGAATTTGTAGAGTTGTTACAGGGGCAACTATGTACATGGAACCCGAAAAATCTATACATATAATAAAATGGTAGGAAAGTCAAAACTGTACATTGAATATTTTTTTAAAAGAATACTTGGGGTATGATCTACAATCGAAACAGAAACAAAAAATATAGTTTTTAGAATTTTTGTCTGTTTGTCTGTTTGTCTTTCCGGGATAAACTCAAAAAGTACTGCATGGATTTACTTCAAATTTGGCATGAAGATAGTTAAGAAGTCGGGTCAACATATAGGCTACATATTATCACGCTAGCAGTATTATAATCGTAGGTGCGTTTGGTGCTGCATAGCGTTCACGCAGACGACGTCGCGGGCAGCAGCTAGTAACAAATAAAAAAAATATAACTACATGCACACAAATAATACAGGCTAACTGAGTCTACAAAATCGTTGTCCATCTTGTTTGTTGTCTACTAGCATACTGTGGAGAAAAGTGTTTGCGAAGCAAGTCTGGCAGGTTACGTCAATATGTGTTCAAATGCTTTGCAAAGTCGTCAAAGATTTGTGCAAATCTTTGAAGCTAAGTCTGGCGCCCGAGTTATATACATAAATGACTTGCCAAAAATTACAGACTTTCAAATACACGCCGATGACATTTCTTTATTAATTCCTGACAATACAAATGATAATCTAAATGACATAATTCTTTCTACAGTGAGCGACATAATCAAATGGCTTAGTTTGAATAATCTAAAGGTAAATCTCAGCGAAACTATGTTCATGCAATTCTCAAACAAAGGTGCAAAAAAACTGAATTTAAATATACACTATGAAAATCACAATATTATCCAAACCGATACTTACTCTTTTCTTGGTATAGTTTTGGATACAAACTTTACTTGGAGTGAACATATAAATAAGATCTGTGCTAAAATAAATAGATTTTCTTATGCGCTTTGGAGGCCTACGAAGGTAACAAATAAAGAAACAGCACTAACGGCATATCATGGCTACGTGATGACAGTTTTACGGTATGGTATCGTCATATGGGGCAACTCAGTAAAATTTAATAAAGCGTTTATTGCTCAAAAACAGTGTGTACGTGCTATAGCGAATGTTAACTCTTGGGATACGTGTAAACCTCTGTTCAGATCGATGAAATTGCTGTCGTTGCCGAGTCTATATATATATGAAATTTGTTTATTTGTGAAAAATAATCCACAGTATTTTGAAAAAAAGGAGAATGTATGCAATTTTAATACCCGCTTCCCGGACAAATTATGTCTTCCTTATGTAAAAACAGAAATATGTAGGAGGTCCAGTCTCACTATGGCTATAAAAATATATAATAAGCTACCGGACAATTTAAGATCTCTGCCATCAAGAAAGTTTAAATTTGCGTTGTCGGAATGGCTTATTCAAGAATGTTTTTATTCTGTTGACGAATTCTTAAATGGTTAGTTTAGATATAAGGGAAACATGTTGACACTATTTAATCCAAAGATATAGGTACCCACTTAATAACTAACACTAGTCATTAAGGTTAAAATTTGTCAAAAATTACATTACTAACACATATGGATGTAAAATCTGAAATAAATATGTTTGAAAATTTGAATTTGAATAATATTTTTTCCAATTTATTTACATTAGATATCTATAGAATGACATTATGTACTTAATAACAATTATTCTCCATAGTCATTAGTTATTGATAGATTGACATATGTATTTAATAATAATAATTCATGTTAATTTTATTTAATTATATTTTATGAATGTGAGGTCCTATAACTTCAATGTAACATTGCATGCTGTCCTACAGTAAAATATGTGATACTTATTCTTACTTATAATTACACCTTTTTGTACCATATTTTCTGCAATAAAGAATTTTTGAATTTGAATTTGAATTAGCCAACCTTAAAGGATGTCCCTTTACGAAATTCTCCCAAAAGCGTTATTCCCAGGGTAAGTTCAGTATTTTCTAATTCAATGATAACATATTTCCCAGTAAATCTTCGTTATCCAGCACAGCAAGCAAGTTTGGGCCAGCACTCTCCGCCAGCAGACTGCATCTCAAGGCGGGGGGAGGGGGGAGCTCGTTAGCTGCGCCCGCGCCTGACTTACGACGGCGCCTAAATTGTCACGCTGATATGTGGGCGTTCTGACCATTGTATCACCGCACCTTAATCCCAGCTCTAATCTATGAAGCTTAGAATCTATAATCAAATCAATCGAAATTCATTTACGACTTTTTAACTTTAGCGTAAAACGAAATATTTAATCTTAAAATCAAGCGAAACCCAAACCTATGTGGATATAATCAGAACGTGTTTTCATCTGTTTTTTATTGAGTGCTATACTTCGTTTTGTGTCTCCGTGATCTCGGACGCAGCTAATGTGTAAGCGATGTCGTACTAATGCGCGCGGCGCCGGCGCAGCGTCCTGTTCGTTTTGTGCGCATGCGCAACAAAGACGCCGCGGCCGCCGGCGCACGGCCGCGAGCGCTCACACTATCGACCGCTGTCAAACCACTACTTACATTGCCTAATACTATAATGTAGACAAGTTTGACTATTATACTAATATCTACCGACCGAGCAATGTATTCGAATTTTTAAAAGGTCGTTGGTCTCGTTTGAGAAATGGTGGATAGATATCTATTGTTAGGTTTAATTCCTTTATTATGTTATTATATTTGTTATCAAAAGCCATTTTTTTCTATTACACATATACAAGATTCGGGGCGGGGGGATTTGTTCTTTATATTAATTAATGAGTATTTATAAACCGATTAATTAATAGGTTCTTAGAAACATAGTATTTGATAGTAGGCATTAATTACTTCTGTAGTTTGTGTGAAGGTTCGGATATAAAAGCTCTATATACAGACTCATCTGAACCTGAATATTTGGTGCTGGGGTGGAAGGAGCCCTGCAGCGCTGCCTGGCTACCCAACACCCTTCATATGTATTCTACCGCATTGTACATACCGTGCACCTAAACCTCTTTTAAAAAATAAAATACTACATAATTTAACCAGATAAAACGTAGAACTTTCTTACAGGGTTAATTTTAATTAACGCATCACCTCTTGCACACAGTCTCTCCACATTAATACAAACAACATTTGTTCCACGACTTTTTACAAATCTTGATAAATAACACAAAAAATAAAAACAAAAATTTTTTTGCTTCATACTCTACATTTTGTAAGAAGTACCTATTATTATTATGAAGCGATATTTTACTACGCAAGGTGCGTGGCATACCTACGCTCAGAGTAAATAGAGTTACGCCTCGGAACAGAGGCTATAAATATTTTTAGTATAGGAAAACTTAAATTTTAAAAACTACTAATTTTAATAAATTGTAGAACAAATGTGGAGAAGCACCCTGCAAGAGGTGATGCGCTAATTTAAATTAACCCCTTATATTAAATAGGCATCTTGTACATTTTTATTTTAAAAAAATGAAGGCAAAATTGGTTCAAAGGCCGGAGTCTGTCACACGGGACTGTGACACACTCTATCATACCACAATCCACTAATCCATCGCAACCACAGAAAACTTTAGAATATTAAATGGTTTGCGAAATACATATGTATACTAATATTATAAAGAGGAAACCTTTGTATTTTTGTATGTTTGTATTGAATAGGCTCAAAAACTTCTGGACCGATTTCAAAATTTCTTTTACCATTACTTAGAGGGATTCTTCCGAATCCGTATAGGCTACTTTTTATCCCGAAAATCCGGCGGGAATCGAAATTGCGCGCGTAAAACCGCGCGCAACAGCTAGTTTTTTTATAAAATAACGGTATAAGGCTGCAAACTGGACGGCAGCTACGGCGACAGCGGTGCGGGCAGCGATTTCCGCGACACGATAGAAAGTATTGAGTTTGTATGAAACCGCGACAAATCGCTCTCACGCCCGCTGGCGTCGAAAACGGTCTAGTTTCCCCGCGTCGCTGCCCGCGCCGCTGAGCTCTCGCTGTCGCTGCCGTCTAGTTAGCTAGCAGCCTAACAAAATAACTGTTTTTCGGGTATAATTAAAGATTTAATCATATTTTAATGAAATCGAATAAATAAACCATAACAAACATTAACTTTATAGGTTGATTATACGAAGTAAGTATAATGATAAGAACATATTGAATGAACGACTCGAGAATCGCATCCCTAAAGTTTTACTTCAATTGAATTCTTCATTAACTCTCCATAGATATAATGATACATCTCAAAATTTATCTTTTTGTTCCTGTAAGATCTTGACAAAATATTAGTATATAGCTCCTCTAAAATCTGTCAACCTAAAATTTAAATATTTTTTCAATACAACTGGTGACTTCAACAAATTAACTCATCGACTTATTAAAAAGTAAGCCTACTTGTCGGTTCCAGGAAATATATTATTGTATAGCTCGGACGATCCTCAATGCCCAATAAATACAAATATTCCAATAAATTTTACGCATATGTTTCCAAAAACATTATTTACTCAAACCAAATGAACCTGGCCAACTATGCATCCCTGTAAGAGCCTCCATGCAGTTTGAATGTGCATCTTCGCTTGTGTATGAAAGGCCCGAGGTTGCAATTGTCACAGTGGTCAGTGACGATAGCGACAATGATTTAGGGAGGAGATGGATCTTCCGGATAGAGTATTTATGGTCTTCTTTATTCTTTTTACAGCGCCTCTTCGACCAGCGAAGGTTGGCTGTCAATTTGGAAAAGGCAGTTCTGTTCCGAGCGAGGTGAACACTTCGGCAGTCCTTGGTATTGTTATTCATTCCCGTAAGTAAGTAAATAACTTAAGAGAATGGACAGGATTTCTTTCTTTCTTCGGCCTATTTTACCAGGAATGGTATCTAATTGAGACCACTGGGATCTTTTGAATACTATTATTAATAAAATGAAACTGAGAAAGCGTTAAATATTTGAAACTACCGATGGGAGTGGTGGGGGAACAAACTGTGCAAACGACGGCACTGGTATGTGTAAATGGTGTATTTTATCTAATATCATTCGAATTAAAAAAATAAACTTATCAAGGTATATCTGCTGTGTTCCGGCATTTGGGGCTAGAGGGAGCAATACATGGCTAACAATTTCTTATGTTTATCACTCAACAAAGGCTAGCTTTTACCATACATAATTTTTTTTGTGATACAACAAGCTAAGGTTTTAGTAAGGTGTCTCTTTAAATATGCTGATATATTTTTAGCATCATTAACTTTCAGAATATTTTTATGATGAATTATTAAATTAAACAACGCCAGATATTTAGATATTTAGTAACGTAGTTACTTGTTTATCTTATGCGCGAGGGAATTTGGCATAATTAAATCCCAGTCTAAAAATGTTTCTTAAATTGAATGCCCTTGAACATTTTGAATTGTCCATTATAAATTAAGTTTAAATTAAAATGTTGATTTAGTTTGAGCTTTATGTAAGTTTAAGTCACTAACATAATATTATATTAATGAGATGTCAGAACTTTGTATCTTCGACAAATTACAGTAGGGCTCATATTAATAGGACACATTTGATGTTGCCTTATGTTAGCCAAATAAAGTTCATTTTTGGTTGTGTTGTAAGGAAATGTATAAGATGACTCCACTATAAATAATGAATTATTTTGGGTATAATAATTACTTAAATAGATAATTCATCGGTCATACATACATACCTAAGTTGTGTGACATGCTGTGCCTTTTTGTGACATCCTCCTTGGTGAAGGCTCTTTTAGGATATCCATGTGATGAACAATTTGAATTTATAAGTTCTTAATGTTTTTTTTGTACAGATATTTAAGTTTACATCTAATATTTATTTCATAACGTAAATTTGCAGTTATCTTTTTTACAAAATAAAGTTTTTAATGAAACACGTTGTGTACTACACTGAAAATCCTGTCTTAATTTTATACCATACTTGTTTGAGTTAAGTAATTAAATATGTTTTGAGTTATTCCAACTAGCCATTTTTGGCCGACCAGGGTAACAAAAATTGAGAAAAGGTGTAACTTTAACAATCACTTAACCGAGCAACTGTCACTGTCATTGAGTTACAAATATAAAGATCTGTTATTTATGACCCACATAAAACCCCTGAGACCTTTTATTTTGGCGCCATGTCTGACAAATTGTGTGACACTTTTTTGAAAATGCAATTTGATTTTAAATTTAAATTAATTATTGAATTAATAGATGAAATTATAAAATTTGTAAGTAATTTAATTATTAAAATTATCCAATCATGTACGTTAATGGTTTTACGATTGCATCGGAAAATTTTCATGGAAGTAATTCACTACAAAATAAATGTTTTTGATAACTTTAGATTTTATCGAAAATATCTAAACAAAAGCGAATCCTTAAAATTAAGAAATCAATCGTTTTTTCACAAGAATATTTTAACTACTCCAGAGTCCAGATATTTTTTAAATTTGTTATAAATAACTTAATACGCTGATTTTATTAGTTTCATTTCAATTTAATTAGTTATGAACCTACTTAATAGTGGTATGAACTTTCGTGAAATGCAAATAACTAAGAACCGCTTCAAAAATGTCCGCTTAATATTTTTATATCCACCACTATAAAAGTTAGTCAAGTACATACCTAGGTACTTTAAGAAACAAAAACTGAACTGGAACTAAATACCAAAGTACTCGAACTTCAGGTAGGTATAGCTTAAAATCACACCTTATAAATATCTATGTCAAAATAGATCAAGCCGTTTCCGTGGTTTTAAACCACAATTCACCTTTCTGGACTTGTCGGGTAAGCTGACCTTAGCAAAAAAACTGGTATAGTTTTTGGAATTTCCTCTAAAATACCAAGAATCGGTCCTCTGCGGCATCTTGATACGTTTTAATTAATTGAGTTCCGGCCATAGTTTTTGCCTTTCGTAATAGTTTGGGCATATCTAAGGTATTCCTCGCTTATAATTTAAGATCAATATGGGTATGGTATAATGACTTATAATGTATTTAAAGTTGAAAATGAAACATTATTTGCTTTAGAGCGGAATTTTTATCTTTAGATACATGTTAGGGATAAAAATGCCTTTCGTTTCGTTTTGTTTAAACACCAATTTTACCAATCACTACCTATTTAGTTACAAAAAATTAAGCACGGAACGGAACAGAAGGTTTAAAAGGCAAATATGGGGTACATAGTAGATAATGAGGCCTTGCAAGAATGGTTCTCTTAAGGACATTTGACTCTTCCCGTTGTCATATTGAGGATGCTTTTGGTAACCTTCTAGAAAAATCTACCCGGGGATCCTGCAAACATCTAAAAAGAAGCACTCTATAATCATTTATATATTTTGATTTTTTAAATTTAGTTTACTGCGTAAAATGTTTAAGTAAAAAATATAATAAAAAATTATATTTCACACGTTACGTAATGATTTAAAATCAGGCCCTAAGGGCTAATCCTTTAATAATACCACAAGCTCGCAGTAGTGCAAAAACCACCCTGTAAAAAGGAGATTCTTTAGAAGAATATAAAAATAATAATAAAATCCCCAGACAATGACACTAATACATGGCCCCAAAGTAAGCATAAGCTTGTGTTATGGGATACCATGTAGCGAACTAGGGGGGAACCTAGAATATAAATACATAAATAGATAAACACCCAGACACGGTACATTTTTTTTTTCTTGTTCCGTGCGGGAATCGAACCCGCAACCACTGGCGTCTGAGGCAGACAGGTTTACCCCATCGCCAAAGTGGTCGTCAATTTTTTACTCAGATTGTGAATCATCAAATAAAGTTACCTATAGATAAAAACTGACGCAAACAAAAAAGCTACTCGTGTAGTTTTTGGTATTTCCTTAAAAATACCGAGAAGAGGGTCTTCTGTGGTCATTTGATCCCTTTAATTGATAGAGGTCTGGGGTTTTTTAATGTTTTTTTATATGTTTTGGCTTAAAGGCATTCCTCGGTTCGATAGGTAAAACTTAAGTGAGATAGGTGTGTAGAACTGGGTATCTAAAGCCTACTTGATTGCTGAATCTGCGAGCAGAAATCAATGAATCAAGAAATAAAGACAACTACTTATACCATATGTTACAGTACAGTATGTTTGATTGTGGATTCGTACGACGGAAAAGCGTGCGAGCTCGCGATGATGGCGAAGTCGCGAAGTCGAAGAATGCTTAATTTTGGTCAACGAAACGCATCAGCAAATGAAGCCTATTTTAGTATCGTAGTACCTATGTGGAATAATTTGATAAGTACAAGTTATTAAATAAGTTTACAATTTGTACTTTTTAAGTTTTGTCAGATATTTTTGTTTTGTTTTTAAATAACTATTTATTTCCTTTCATTTAGTTTTATACAAATCTATACTAATATATAAAGCTGAAGAGTTTGTTTTTTGTATGTTTGTTTGAACGCGCTAATCTCAGAAACTACAAGTGGGATTTGAAAAATTTATTTTGCATTTGATAGCCCAACTTTTGAGGAAGGTTATAGGCTATATTTTAACCCGAAATTCTCACGGGATTAAAAGTTACGCGGGTAAAACCGCGCGCGGTTGCTAGTTATTTTATAAAGTTTGAGATGGACTATAGGGAACGTGCACAAAGATGGTGCTGCCAACTAGCGTCGCAAATCCGCAACTTGTACTCCGTAATTTTGTACTTCGAAATATTGTTACTAGCGATACTAATTTGTAAAACAACGGCTGTTTAATTTCAATGTCTTGTATAATAAGAAATAGATGGGCTCACGGTTACTTTTCACAAAATAAAGCGTCTACATGCCCTAAAATACTGATAAAAATAAACTTTGTTCCTTAGGAAATTACATCAAAAAAACAGTTATTTGCCAGCTTTTTTCTTTGCTGTTAGTTACTTTATTCTTTTGTCTTTCAAATAACACTAATATTGAGCTCTTATAAGACGTTGAGCTTAACGTAGTTTTGAAAATTTATGTAAATTTTGTCTTTGCGCGGAAAGGCTTCTTTTTGGGCAACAATAGTTCTTAAACTGTAAGACCGCGAGCAGTGATTATTACACCAATTTGTTAAACAACTCAAACCTTTTAATAATGAAATGAATATTATAATGAATAATGAAAAAAATACGGGTTTACAGTGTAGTTTTAGCATAATTTTAGAATATATGGAACGTGCACAACGACGGTGCTGCTAACTGGTGTCTCAAATCTGAAACTAGTACCTACTCTTGCTCTCGACTTAAAATTTGCGAAATATAATTACTAGCCATACATTTCAGCATAAATATATATTTGAACCAAGCAATAAAAATTTCCACTACCATCATTTATTTCGCTGGAATTTACAAATTGCACTTACAATGATTCTATTGCAAACAATCTTATAAAATTTAAACAAATAAAATGAACTGTATACCTTTTCTGAAAAAGTATTGAATAATGATGAATAATTGAAGACTATTTAATATTATTTTCGTGTTCAATAATTTTTGTCTATATCAAAAAAGATATTTGTCTGGGGATATGATTTTAATCATTTTATGTTTGTGCGAACATTTTGCCAATCATCACAACCTCATTTTTTTATTTATTTAGGTACCTTTGCAACCGGCCTCGATGAGCTTTTGACCTTTTAACATATTTTGGCCATGCTGACGATCATTATTGATAGATCGGAACCCACATTTTATTACTTTTATCATATTAAAAAACAATGCGATTGAAGATATTAATATTCTCTACATATTATAAAACAAAGCCCCCCCACGCGTCTGTCTGTCTGTCGCTCTGTTTGCGATTAGCTCGAAAAGTACGGGACAAAATTACACGCAGTTTTCAACAACACGTAAAGTGATCCCTGAGGAAGGTTTTAGTGTATAATAAGTTAAGGTTTTATGCAAGCTGACGATTTTACGCCGATATTAAATCATCATGTCGGAAAAATTTGATTATTTAATTAAAATTTGAAATTTTCTCGAAAACGCTGCCATAACCTTTTGAGTTACACAAAAACAATGTATGCTGGAATTGTACCTCTTTAATAGATCTACAAAAAAATCTGCGATAGTATATCTTCAAATTTACCTTACAATAAACATTTTTGGCTTTTACACATTTCAATAAAACAATGGGTTATTTGCGAATCAATTTTTAACATCATCATCATCACAACTTTTTGTAATGAGCCCACTGCAGGGTATGAGTATCTCCCCTGGGTGATGAGGAGGTTTTTAGGCCATAATAAACCAAGCTGGCCCAGTGCTGGATGGTGGATGCCCGAATTTTCAGGGTGCCGATACGGCTTCTGGCAACCCTAACGACTGCTGTATACAAGCATACAGCACCTGGGACCGACTGCTTAACGTGCCCTCCGAAGCACGAAGTCGCCGTGAGAAATGAATGGTCGGCGGTCACCCATCGAAGTACCGACCGCGCCGAACGTTGCTTAACCTGCGATATCATATTATGATACACACAGTAACCACGGCGCCACGACGACTTGAAAAATCGGTTGAAAATCAAGATGGAGAAGAAGATTAATTTTTGTTTGTTTTTTTTTTTAGTTAGTTTTTTATTACTTACTGTGGAAGTACTGCCGCAATGACGCCGGCTATGTATAAACGGCTATGTATAGAATATGTGATATGGTCAAGCGTATCGAGCTCACAACATTTGTACATTTATAGAAACCTATACTTATAAAGTTTAGGAGTTTTTTTGTTTAGTTGTTTGAACGCGCTAATCTTAGGAACTACTGGTTAGATTTGTTTTTCTATTGAATAGTCCATTTATTGAGGAAGACTATACCTAGGATATAGGATAGACTATACCTAATAATGTATATCATGCTGCAACCAATAGGGCCGAAGTGACCAAAGGAAAATATATCAAAAATGGGGAAAATTCTTCAATTTTGAGAGCTTGCGTTGATTACGATGCGTAAACAATTTTAGTTAAGTAAAAATCATGTATTGTGGAAATTGCGGAATTGACTTTTAAGTTCTAAAAGAAAAGTCTGGAACAGCGGAATGTCTATCTTTGATGGTTGACTCACCATTTAAAGGGTAATAAAATGTTTTCGAAATTAGTGTATTATATTCGAAGGAGTTTTATCAACATACTTATTATTAATCCTTATCCAAATAACGGTATTAACCATACGTATTCAAAAGCAAATAAATATGTGTTTTATATCATTTGATTTCAAACAACAGCTGAGGAGATATAATGATTTTAAAATTACTGTGCAACAAAATTGATGTATTAGGGTTGAAGCGCCAGATGCGTAAATAGGGAAAGGAGCTGGCCGAGGCCGCCCGCGCTCGCCCGCACACATAATATTATTCCCTCAAGTTTTATAATTTTACTTAATAAAACTTAAACCACCAATATTTGTGTAAAAGGCTAAAATTAAATTTTATATTGAAATAGTTTTGACTGGTCCAGCACAGTCAAAAGTGCTAATAACCTTGCATCCTAATAAGTCCCAGAAATAAAAGAAAAACCTTCAGCAGGAATTTCTGTTCCCGTGTTTTATTTTCAGTTTTGATCTGCTTCCATTCTGGACTGGGAGCGAAAGAAAAACATAGAATGTGCCAGCAGCTTCTCTTTCCGGGCATACTGTAAAAGTCAGTTAAGGGACGGAGGTTTTATTGGCGTTTATTTATTTATTTATAAATTGCCAACAGGTAATACACTATTACATGATATAAAAATAAACTTAAAATTAAAAAACATGGTCGGGTGTATACCCAATTATAGGCAATAACATCATAATTATCAATTACAAATTAACTTATGCTGCAAACATGTAAAGTAAAATACTAATTCAATACTATAATTTACTTTATAAATCAGTAAAAATAAAAAAAAAACTACTAAAATAAACTGTAAAACTTAAAAAATAATGACAATGGCAGGTATGTTATAATTACATTTTAAATTATTTAACTACTAAACTCTTTTGCTTTGTAAATACTGGAATAATTGTTTTTTGTAACTATCTAGAGAGCCTATCAAAATGTCGATTTTAGTATCCGTGAACAATTTATTATGATCGCGACATATTCGAGGAATTGAACTATGAAAACCCACGTTAGTTTTAAATCTGCTGACAGCAAGCGGTTGAACGTTATCAAGTCTCTTGTTCCACCTAGGGACCAAGAAACCTATCTCACTCAGTAACTGTGGGCAATTGATGAAGTTTCGTAGGACTTTAAAAAGAAAAACTTGGTCAGCTAACCAGCGTCTTTCAGTTAGTGTTACGCATTTGAAGTGTGCCAAACGTAATTCATAGGTGTCCAACTCTCGAAGCCTTTTTTGGTGGACTGATGCTAGAAAGAGGAAACGTTTTTGGACCCGCTCTAACCTGTTGATATCGCATTTGAAATGAGGGCTCCATACACTTGAACAGTATTCTAAGTTGCTACGAACTAATGATATATACAGGGTTGTAAACGGAACGATACTTTTGAACTGTTTGCAGTTTCTCCATATAAACCCGAGCATTTTAAGCGATTTGCTAATGATAAGTTCAAGGTGAGGCTTAAATGTGAGTTTCGAGTCTAACATAACCCCTAGATCTCTGATTGTTGAGACTTCCTCGAGTACAACGCCATCGATGTAGTACGAACTATGCAGATATCTTCTCTTTTTTGTGAATTTGATATGCTTACATTTGCTTATGTTCAACGGTAACCGGTTTCTCAAAGTCCACATGGATATACGATTTAGGTCGTCTTGTAAAAGCCTCGAATCAGCCTCGTTTTTTATTATTTTAGAAATTTTTAAATCATCAGCAAAAAGGTAGAATTTTGAGTGATAGATTTCTTTGGCTAAATCATTAATAAAGACTAGGAACAAGAGCGGCCCTAGGTGGGAACCCTGTGGGACACCAGACGTTGCTTCATAAAGGTTTGATTCGTGCCCACACACAACTACCTTTTGAAAACGCGGGCTCAAGTAGGAGCGTACCCAAGACAGCAGCTTGCCATGTATTCCAAAGCTACCCAATTTTAATATAAGTAACTCATGATCGACTCTATCGAAAGCCTTACTTATATCTGTGTAAATAGCATCAACTTGTTGCCCGTTATCAATGGATATGGAGATATCATTTAAGTAGCAGATAAGGTTGGTGGTTGTTGACATACTGGATCGGAATCCGTGCTGCTCATCTGTCAAAATAGATTTAAAATGACTAGTAAATACGGAGCGTAGTATTATTAGTATAGAGATTCATACAAGTGCGTCCACTTATCCGCACTGTACGGGTCGCACATTGGCAGTGCCGACACTGATGCTCCGAGACGCAACAGTTGAGTTGCGTGCCGATGAAGTCATACGGAGTGCCGATCAGTGGACGCGCCTCCCTGTGTTTTATTCTGTCTTAGTAAACATGGTTTCAGGATGTCGATAAGAAAATTAAATTTAACTTGACACGTATGAAAATACTCAAAGAATTTGGTGTCATCTTTAAACAAATCAGGAAATAGTGTATGATATTCTCCACTTTTTGAACTCTTCTTCAATATGTCGAGCATCCAGATTTTATGTTTCCTTCTTTTTGATTTTTTTTTTCAATTTCTTCGTATTCTACTAACAAACAAGCAATAACGACTTACGTCAGCAAATCCGTTCGCTACGCTACCGATGCAGTGGACGCACTGTGAAAATCAGTTTGCTGCGATGCGTCCGATCCTTATCGTGAAATTTAATAACAGCTGTGCGCTACGCTTAAACAGTAGAACTTTAGACAAAGTAGAGTAGATAGACATCGTCTATCACTTACAAGAACATCTTTTAATAGTGACGACGGTTATTTAAATGCAAATTGGCCCGACGAGCTTAATTAATTATGCATGATAATGTCAGAAGTCGTATTATTTATTTACGATTTATTTTTATCTATACAAATACAATAAAGGGTTTGATTGTTTGTTTGAACGAATTATTACATACATACAACTTCATGCCTGTATCCCATATGAGGTAGGCAGAAAGACCAGAGGCTATAATACCATCTGATGTCACATTTGCCTTTGGAGGTATTATAATGATGGAGAGAAAATATTGCAGTGGCAGGGGCAAGCCCCTCGCCCACAAAAATTAGATTATTATCGGATTCTTATATCATTTTTGCGTTGGACAGCCTGATTCTTGAGAAAGGTCATATGCTAAATATTATAAAGAAATTACAACACAGGAATTAGTGACCATAGCTGTGTGCTCTATATTCATCCGTAATTAATAATCTGACTACCAGACAAAGGCGTAACCATTTGAAGAAACTGCCAATTGGAGTCATATGCTTCCAGATATAGAATACACGAAATAATAAGCACTTTATTAAGAACATTTAAGTCAACGTCATAATTTCTCACCAAGTAGGCCATACTCTACCACTGGGCCAGCTTGGTGGATTATGGCCTATAAATCGTCGTCACCCAGGGGAGAGACTCATAGCCCTGCAGTGGGCTCATTGCAAAAAGAGTTGTGATGATGATATGAAAGAGGTGTGGCCTCTTCATCACTAGCTTATATGTATATCAGTTTTCTTTGTGGCTAAAAACTTAGTGTGTCAGTTTATCTTATCCTTCTTTCACACAAAAAATAGGTCAATGGCGGGTTTAGTCAACCATAAAAAAATTGCAACAAAAGCACCGGCGACGGCGCTTAGTTCGGTAATTACACCAACAAAACTAAATGAGTAACTTAGCTTCCCACGCTACTAAGTCGGCGGTGTTACCACAAGCACTGCGGATTACCGGCGCCCCATACTGTCTACGACACCACTTGTTAATATAATAGGATCACCGTAAAACAAGAACTGAACAAAAGAGTTGGAGATAAGTTGTGAATAGATAAGTCGTTAGTCATGGGAACTGGTAAGTTAGACGTTGTTCAAGTGTTTTACGTAGGAAAGAAAACGAATCAACGAATGCAAAACAGTAAAACCCAACTTCACGATTAAATCAAAAATTTGGCTGAAGAGAATCAAAAAACAAAAACGTCACCTATGTAAAAAATTTTTGGAAAACACAGCTTTTTAATAAAGCCTAATCGATAATATAAAATAAATTTTAATGAAATTAATAGCTATAGGTACAAAATAAGAATCATCAATATCGATTTGGAATGGACGAAATCGTGACACAAGCTTTTAAACAAACTTTTCTTCAAGTCAGTTCAAAACAGTTTCATGCCTCAACTGGTGGCAGTAATATGTGACGGCAGACATATTTGCTTCTGGATTGAGAGTTCCTCTAATATATGATCAAAATGCTTACAAAATTTAATAAATTAGTCACTGGAAGACGTTGTTGCCCAGAAATCTCAGGATCACCAGATACCTAACTGTGCACTTAAACGATGAATGTTATCTAAGTCATTCGGATCAAAGATATATTGTTCCAATAGTTAATTTATTTCTAGATCTTTAAAACCCGTCTTCTACATATATATTTGCAAAATAAAAACATTTAAAAAACTTGTTATCGTTTAAAGGATCCTCCAAAAATCGATCTATAGTGGAAATTTCATACGAACCTAGATTAAATTATGTTGAATATTGATATAGAATGTCATCGGTGTTTGTCTACACGTCCCACGAAAGTGAAACTTTGTTTATTAATGACTAGGTGATCTCGTGGCTTTACTCGTTTAGAAATAATTTTATAACATAGGAATTTCAGTGAAAAATGCTATATTTAAAATCTATATTATTTAATCTATCTATTTTTATTTAAGAGTTTAAGTATAAAGCTGCAAATGGGACACCGAGAGCGTCACCGAGAGCGTCAAATCTGGGCTGTTCTCGACGCCAGCGGGCGTGAGAGCGATTTGTCGCGGTTTCATACAAACTCAATACTTTCTATGGGTCACCGAAATCGCTGCCCGCTCTCGCTGTCGCTGCCGTCCAGTTTGCAGCCTAATAGGTATCATTAGTAGGTACCTACGTAGACACTGAAGGGTTCGTCTGTAGCATTATTACACTATTATTTATAAATTGTATACTTACTAAAGTATGTAAATTCAGTCCTTTAAAACCTTATATTTCAACACTTTATATTTTCTGGTAGAGCTACATACCTAGGATGAGCAGCGGCGTTCTTTGGCGAACGAAGTTTGCCATAGTAGGTAATTACTGCAAACTGCAAAACACTCCATATTGCCAAATATTTGCACCGACTTCCATTTGTAATAGGCATGTCTCTAATTTATTCATACACATTCATGGGTCTACCTAATGTATATTTATAAGTCAAAGCTAAACGAGAACATCTACCTAATGATAAATGATACATGGGTCTCTAGTCTAATGTCGAAAAATGTTTCTCCCTGAAATCCACTGATCTATTTGTAGCACCTTAAATTCTCCCCCAGGCACCTGGAAGAACGGGGTGAATCTTGCATTCTTTGTGCCAATTCTTCACAGGTCAATTGACGACCTGCTGGTGTAGTGGTAACAAACATTGCCTTCTATACCAGAGGTCCTGGGTTCGAATCCTCGCGGCGGCGTATATTTGAATGATGAACACATATTAGTCATCAAGTCATGGATGTTTATATGTTTATTTACATTTATATTGTAATAAAAAATATGTATTTATTCAATTCAATATGTATGTTTATATATTTCTTAAGTATATCAGTTCTAGTATTTATAACACGAGTCCTTTAAGAAACTTAATTTTTGCTAGACAATGTTGTGTGAGTGTCAGAAATATTTATTTATTTATTTATTGTTAGTAATGTTAGGTGAGATTCAGTAAACACAAAACTATCCCAAATAAAGTTTTTTGGCTGAAGCGGCAGTGACGAAGACTTAAATAACATAAACCAACTAAAGATTTCAATCTTACAATGAGGGAGTTATTGAAGCAATAATAACTACCGCGCTAAAGAATAATCAATGAAAATTGGGCCTTCGTGCATGATGTTACTCTTCAGTCAACAACACCAGAAAAATCATGTTGGTCAATGTGCCTAACACCCTGTATTTATATCATTAGATCCTGAACTATAGTGACAGATTTGAAATATTGAGTATGTGGTACAATGTATAACATAACATAATATAAAACTTATTTCCATGAAGATAAGGTATACCTAGACTAAATAATAATGTTAAATATTACAATTTATTTTGTTTAGACCAAAGGTTTCTCACTATTTTTGAAATTTTAAAAGTCGTTTTTCACCATATTGTGCCTAAATAACTACTTATATTGACTTACTTCTAGGTTTGTTTTATTATTACAACTTACAACTGTACATAAAAGTCAATCAATATAAGTCGTTATTTAGGCACAATATGGGAAAAACGACTTTAAAAATTTCAATGTGCTAATGTCGTGGCGCCGTGGCTGCAGAGTTAATCATACGATATCACAGGTTAAGCAACGTTCGGCGCGGTCGGTACTTGAATGGGTGACCGCCGACCATTCATTTCTCACGGCGACTTCCGTGCTTCGGAGGGCACGTTAAGCAGTCGGTCCGGGGTGCTGTATACTTGTATACAATAGTCGTTAGGGTTTGTCAGAAGCAATTTTGGCGCCCTGAAAATTCTGGCATCCACCACCCAGCACTGGGCCAGCTTGGTGGATTATGGCCTAAACCTCCTCGTCACCCAGAGGAGAGACTCATGCCCTGCAGTAGGCTCACAACAAAGAGTGGTGATGATGATGATAATGATTTTTAGCAATATTTTACAGAAAAGTAATTTTGAGTTCCGGATATCTACGAGCATCAATCATCTTTTGTTAATAATCGACCGCTCTGGTAATTTAGATCGTGTCAAGAGATATTATACCAACTTATTATTAATACTTTTCTTACCAAAATTAATTTATTTCTCATGTTACTTTGAAGACTAATGAGAAATCCTTCAGGTGCCGATTTCCAGGAAACCTTAACACAATTTTATGATAAATTTGCAAAATAAATATCAAAATATTACCTACTGCATTACCTACACTAAGTGTATTTATAAGAATATTTATATTAAACCGTTTGATTAACAATTCCTTATTCTAAGTTTAGTTTGATAGCTTAACTGACTTGGACACTGTGTCTTCCATATCTATCGAATTATTGTGATATGGTGATGAATTTTGTGCGTGGTAATGACCAAAGATTTAATTTAGAATAGATTTAATACAGTAGCTCCTGCGATATATATTTTATGCATCAGGCATTAGTAGGTATATATTCAGAAATGTAAAGAATTAAACATAAGTAGGTATATAATTTATTAGAAGATAAAAACTTTAAATTGTTTTTACTTAATACGTTGCTTAAGTTGCTATAATATAATGTGTAATACAGTAAGAATAATTATTAAGGCTATAAATAAATATGTACAAGAACTGAACTGTGATGACACATCAGACAAATCTTAGTGATTTAACATGTGTTATAAACTGTTATAGATTAAGTGTTTTTTAAATAAATTATTTTTTTATTTTTATTTTAATAATTTAATAGGTACAAATTTTTATATGTTTAAATAACATTCAGAAATTCTATTCAAAGGATTAAAAGAAGTATGCGATTTATCTACGATAAGTGATATGTATTAACTTATTTATTTGAATATGATTAAAACAAATGATAAAGAGCATTGATGCCATTTAAGGAGAGGAAAACCCTTATTTTTCGTCCCAATTTAACTTATAACAATAAATTTAATTTTCAAGCCAACATCACCCTTATAAATTAATAGGAAACAGCTGAAACGAAACCAAACTATGTGAGCTAACATTGAATCACACACATAATCTTTAGAGTGTACACAGAACACCGATAATTTGCTACTTTTCATTTCAAGATTAATAGTCGACGATGTGCATTTGCTGTTGCAGTCGTAACGTTTGAAACATGAACAAAACTAATGGAAAGTACTCAGCATGCGCGTGATCACTACATTTGAGTGCAGAAGAACATCTTATCGTAATTACAATAATAATGCTCGTTTATTTACCAGTTTGTAAAGCTACAATGTTATGTTTACATAAATAATTGAATTTGCAATCTGCCGGAACAGGGGTAAAAATATTTTTAGAATTTTCTTTCCAATCTATGTTTATCTACGTACCTATGTATGTATTTTAGAGGGTCAATCAACAACAAGTCGTCGATGCAAATTTCAACGATTTCATTCGGTTCGTTCGAAAAAAGTTTTGTTAATAGTTGATATGCATTTTAAAAGTTAACTGACTAAAACAACTTGTCATAATATTATTTATTTATCTAACTTTTTATGTACACACTACAAAATATACATATATTATGTGAATGTCGGAAATATAGTCCGACAAGGATCATTTGGCGCGTGGCAAAAATTGGAACTAACTACCGTCTTGGGAAATGTCACTTCATGACTTTTTCAATACACTTGCTCGTAAAGTGAGCGTTATTCTATTGAATTTAGAACTATAAACTGGGCTATAAGTCACGCGTGCATAATATATTATACCCTAGTGCATAATATAATGAATCCTACAAAGTTGAATTGTACCTTTGTGCAAATTAAATGCGAGTAAACAGAGCATATTTTATTGATCCGGGTTATACATTAAATTTTTTCAGAAACAACAAAGCGGTTTTATACCACTTCAAATCCATACACATTTTTAAATGTTTGCGCCTTATATTAGTAAAATAAATTTGTATATTAAACAAATTATTCACAATTTACAATAATTTGTCATAAAATATTAAAATATTTGCATTTACCACTCCAAATTAAACATTTTCACTTAAAATAGGCTGTATATGCTATACAGACATTGACACATTTGACGGAAAAAAAAACCTACGCGCATGCGCGAGGTTCGGCGCCATTTTTCAATCACAATTCACAGCTTTGTTATCAAGTGTGTTTGTTATTTTATGATCACGTATGTCTGTCTTTTACTCACAAGTGTGTTGAAAAACGTCGTATGTAACTCGTGAGCGTTGCTAATTACAGTAATTAGCAACTTCGCTCACTTGTTACATAATATACTATTAGAATTTTCTTTCCAGTCTATGTGTACCTATCTATGTATTATTTTATTTAGTCAATCAACAAAATTTTCTGTACTTTTTATATCATGCGCATTTATTTCAATATGAATATTGTTTAAAATTCTATGTTATTGATTCTATGTATATGTAATAATAATAATAAGCATTTTTTTCATTCCGTGTCTAGTTTTAAGCAAAAAACAATTATTGCAATTTTTAATCTTTATGTACTTTTCTTAATTTTCCATGTAAGTTTATTTGTTTGTGAAAACTGCTTATTGGCCTTATTTTTCTATTGTTCAAATTATACAATAAATAGGTGTAAGTTTTCCGTAAATAAATAAAGTCGTCGTTGCAGATTTCAACGATTTCATTCGGTTTGTTCGAAAAAAGTTTTGTAAATAGTTGATATGTGTTTGGTTTTAAAATTTAACTGACACATTTTGTCATAATATTATGTGAATGTCGAAAATATAGTCCGACAAGGATCTTTTGGCGCGTGGCAAAAATTGGAACTAACTACCGTCTTGGGAAATGACACTTCGTGACTTTTACCGCTTATATTTGTTAATGTACTTTTAAATTCAATATTAAGATATGAAATACGCCAAACTTTACGAAATGTGTGCTTACTTATTGTAGTTATAAAATTGAAGAAGTTGTTTTCAGAAAGAAAAACAATTTAACGTCTCAATTAATCACTTTTTAAGAGTAAAAAAGCAAGTTGCCTCTGCAATGTTTACATATTGCCATATTTTAAAAAAATACACTTTAGAACATCATTTATTTCATTTTTTAAATATAAATAAAAATACGATCTCAGGAAAATTGTCTCTTTAGAAAGACTGGATGAAAAGTCCCCTCACGCCCCTCTGACCCCCGTTGTCGGACTGTACCTATCTATTAAAAAAAATCTATTTATTTAGGAACAAACTAGTAGCTCACTGTAAGTGCCTACCCAACATTTACCTACTCAATATATTTGACAAAGCTGCAAGGAATTCAAGTATTTGTTAAATATGAGAGTCGACTTTTGGAAGACTCACACTCAGTTCAGTACCGATTCTGAATTAAACACATTTTGAGTTACATATCCCAAAACTCCGGAGTACCTATCAGTTCGTATTGAATTCGTAGTAAAAGGCGACTAATAATTTATTTATCGATCACGTTAAAACTATGTATTTGATATTAAAAATCACAACGTTGAAAAATCAACGATAAAAATTTAAAAAATGTTTATCCATCACCAACATTAATAAATATGTCAGTCTGTGAAACAAACTTCTATTTTTTTGTTACTTTCTTGGACCAACTTTGTTCAAGGTTTCTAAGGGATACCTAAGCTTTATTTCCCACAATCAAATATCTTAGGGCGTTTATCTAATATCACTCAAGTTGACTGTCTAAGTTTACTTTGAATTTTAGGTAAATCCCTGATTCCTTCGTTCAAAATGTTTTTTTTTTTTTATACTTATTGTAAGGATAGGACGTTTCGACACATCCTACGTATAAATGTGTATCTGCAAAATGCAAATTTTATAGGAGAGCTCTTTAAAGATTCTCGAAAATTCAAATTGAAATATCTCAGCAACTGTACAACGTTATAGCTTGAAATTTGAGAACTAGCTTTGAATTGATGTATAATTGACATTAACATTGAAATTTTATTTGTTAACAAGTAAGTATTAAGTGTTTTAGCAAATACATAGTTATACGTAGTTCCAAAAATATTATCAAATTTTGTATGTGCCACATACATATTTTTACATTGGAATATTCTTTAAGTTTAATCACATTACTGCCAGATACTCAATTAAACTTTGTCGTAAAATATAAGAAAATTGTGTAACTGTAACAAGCATACTTTATAAATTTAATGCAATTAAGATAGCAGTCTGTAGAAGTAAAAAATATGATTTTAAGTTTTGTTGCAGGTCATTTATGTGAATCTACAGTGGCCTATTCTGTGCGTAGTTACTAAATATCCATAAATCAATTAAAAATAACACACACTTTCCGATGAAGGGACCTTATAAATAAAAACCAATTTTAAATAAAATGCATTAATTAAATGAAAAACAATTTATTGAATAATTAAAAACCTCTTTTTTCTTCTATCTCTAAGTATTAAATTATCAGTCTATTTTTATTAGTAGACTGAAGTATTCGTATAAAACATAATAAAAAACAAAACAAAATAACTTTTGAGTATTTTAAAATAGTAGAAACTTAATCACAAAAATATTATCAAAATCAAAACAAAACGTAAAAAGAATGTGTTAACTTTTAACGAAATATTGCACTTAAAAATATGTTTTAATCCAATTAACTAAATAATATTTCTCAGTTGAAAAAAATAAAATAAAAAAAACATATTAATTACGGCAGTCTTACAGTGAAACTTTAAATTTCAGCTTCTAAATATTTCAAAATCATTAATTCACTTCGAAAAATTACAAAAAATCAATATACCTAACAATACCTTAGACGAAACATCAAATCACAAAAAATTGGCACCAAACTTAAAGCGAATTACTATATTTATAACAAAATTATCAGATGAGATCAAAGTTAAAATCACTAGTGACTTATTTAATTTAAGGCACTTTTTTTTATGCCTCCCTAATTATTATTTCTTATACTCTTATTTATTTTTTTAAAGCCATATAGATAATACTTAATTATACATTTCACAATTGTTTGGAATGGTTTTGGATTATTCTGCTTCTTCGTCTATTTGAAGCTCAAAATCTTCATCTGTCCCAGTCAGATTCATGTAGAAATCATGATAGACAGAAGGAACGATGTTACTTTTACACAAGTCCATTAAATCTTTAAGTTTTGCTTGAGGTATTGGTAATCTTCTCGTGTAAGCTTGAGTTAATTTTCTCGTTAGCGGAAATACAAATTGATCGTTTTCTAATCTAGTACGGTTTTTTGCTCTAGTTTTGGGAGGATTATTTATAATAATAGATTTAAATTCGTGCTGACAAAAGTCAGTTTTGTATTCTATTTTGAGCGATTTGGGCAATATTTGTAACTGTTTGACTTGAGACCATAAAACTTTTTCATTGTTTGTATTTGTTGTCCAATTACCACCAGGAAGCAATGTTTTAAAATCAATAAAGTCGCTGGTGATCATTTCTTTAACTAAATATGGACTTCCTTCTTGCTTCGCCCATCTTATGAGGGCATACCATTGTTCAGGCGTATATACCATTTTGTTCTTAGCCGTTCGTTCTATAAGGGCATGGACGCTGTCACCCTCGTTCTGTGTATGTCCTTTTTCAAAATATTTATGGGTGATGGTTATTTCAAAATCCATTGAGGCCCGCAAATAGGTAGCAAAAACGATTCGATTCCTATTTTGTCCACCACAGTTGTCAGACCAGAAATTAAAAATACGTATACCTTTCTGATGGTTTTCTTGGATGTATTCATATAAGCAGCTACTTACCTCGTTCGCACCTCGTCTTGCTGTAGTTTCATCCCAAACGTAGCACTTAGCAACTTTACTGCCCATTTCAAAAATTGTGAAATTATAAACGGCCAGCTTTCTTTTATAGTAAAGAATACTTGTTTCAGCAAATGGCATGCCATGTACTTTTTGAAAGTCATATACTGCTGTTAGAACATCTTTTGTGTTTTGGGAGTACTCTTTATCCTTATTTTTGAGTTCTCGCGCAATCGTTTTATTTCTTATGCGTGTTTTATAGACCTTTAGTTGTTCTTCAGTTACAGGACGTGGCAAATTTTCGTACACATGGCAAACATCACAACGATCTTTTTTGGGGACATGAAATTCTATATTAATGTGCTCGTTTATTATATCTCTGTATTGTCTCACAGTTTTTACTTTACTTTGACTTTTAGGATCGTTCCATTCTTTGTATAGCAAGAACATTCGAGCAAAGGTAAGATTTCCATCTAAATATAGTTTTTTTGTTCGCTCTCGAACATAATGCGACTCTACAGGTACAAAACTGTGTACGTGGTCACACACACTCGCTATCATTTCTTCGGTAATTTTTTTTGCATGCTGATGGTGCCCTCTTTTATCTTGCATAACAGTGCCTTGCAATGATAATTTATTCAGAGCGGAGTAGACCATACCTTGCTTAATACCTAAAGTTTCCAAGAACATGGTCTTGCAAACTTGAACTTTTGAATCGTCCCCAATGGAGGTATTGCCGACTTGTGTTGGCAAATAATACCGTAAAGTGAAATTTCTTCTGGAATCAGACTCAGTAGTCATACGACGTTTTGGTATTTTATCGCAATATTTGGCTATAAAATCCCAATGTCGAACTAAATCACCTAATGACCAAAACGCCACAAACAGTAAATTCCGGTCAGTGTCTGTAAATTTAAGTGAACATTTTAATTTACATTTTTCTCCACATGGCAATCCAATCTCTTTTTGTTTCCTAACTTTGCCATTCCTACTAGTGTACTCTTTCCCTAAATTTTTGTTTGTCTTACGTTTTACATCTATCCATTGGTCGCGATGTACCCGTCGTATACGACCTTTATCTTTTCTCTTCCTGGTGTTGCGCTTTTTGGTTTCATTTAATGATAAGGGGGATTCTGTTGATTGCTGTTCTGATGGCATGGGTGAGCTTACTGAGAAAGTCATAGGTGTTAAAGGAATTCCTGGGCTATTGCAACCTAGTTGAGTTATTTCTTGAGCAATTACAGTTGAAAAATTTGGTGATTCTAAGCATAAATCTTTAATTGCAACGGAACTACATTTTTGTATAGCAGGTGAATACGGCAATGTAGGGTCATTAAAATTACAATCTTTTGACAAAATTACTGAAGATAACTTTGTGATCGGTTCAGTTGTAAAACATTCAGTGTTCGCTGGCTCGTTTTCAATTACACTTGCTTCTTTATTATCATCTTCAACCATTCTCGTAAGACGCTGTAAGTCTTCTTCAGAGAAATCTCTGGAGAAACGTATCGGAGACTCTGTAAGAATATAGAAAAGTGTAGGTTAGTAAGTATATAAAAATATAAGCCAAACGCAAAGCAATCCAAAACATGAGTCAGACTTAAACATGCAAGAAAAAAAATTTTTTTTTATTCAGAATTATAGGTATAAATAAACAAAATAACATGACTCGAGGATGAACTTTGAAAAAGTCCATGTCCAAGTGCCGGGACCTCTAGCACAAAAGACACTGTATCTACCGTTGCGCCACAGAGGTTGTCTTAAATAATAGTTATCTATTCTTAATATTATACCTAAATGTAAAAAATATGGGTTCAAAATTGTAAAACATAATTGTACTATAATACTTATAACATACTCACAACAAAATACTAGATTTTCAATAAATAAGATTACTAGTTAAACTATTTATTGTATACTTCAATCCGATGATAAGGAGGTATCTGCCAATAAACTTTTTTCTATCTGACAGACTTCCAAACACTAAATATTTAACTGGCTACTTACATTATTTGATCTAACAGGATTCCAAAGAATAAATGTGTAACTGACTAGATACATATAATAATATGAAGGAATTACAGTGTATAAGTGTGTATCTACTTAGTTACATAATTATACATCGGAATCACACAAAATATAAAATAAAAAGTTAAATATATAGAATTTTACTATAGTATGTGAATAACTTATAATATAAAACAACAAAAATTTCATCCTGACGTTTAGTAATAAATGTACCTAAATATGTTTGGTGTAAAACAGCTTACCTTGCCCTGATGGTACGTATACATTTTGGTCTGATAACGATTCTTCTTCAAAAGTATTATACGAATTTTGTCCTTTTATTGCATCTTCTTTTAACGTAGCCAAAAACTGAAACCTTTTACTCGACATTTTTTTTATTACGACAAACCGTCATAGGGCGCGTGCGCACAGCTCAGTTACCGCAGTACAACTGACAATCGGGTAGTTAACCGTCGCCCGCGCCTCTCCTGCCCCGCGACTCAAAGTGTAACGGGCAGTTACTTAATTTAACAGCGTAAGTTTTTAGCATAATAGGTAGATACATACTAATGCGTCCGACAAAAAATGATGTTCTGGTCAAAAAAAAAATCTGATTTTTTTGTACATGATAGATATAAATGCATAGATGTTAAAAATACAATAAAATAGATATCGTGTATCTGGCAGATACATTCTTATACGTAGGAGGTGTCGGTTTGTCTTCCATGCCACCTGATGGAAAGTGCGCATGAAGACTATGGTGTTACACGTCCATCCACGAGAAACCTATTCACTCGACACTTAAAAGTTCCAGGACTGTAGTGGTCAGGAAAAGCAGACGCAGGCAGATTGTTCCTCTCCTTGGCAATCCGTACCAAAAAGGAACTATCGAAGCGTTTTGTTCGACTTCTTGGTAAATCCACTATATAGGGATGGAAGTTCTGTCTGCGTCTGGTAGTCCGGTGGTAAAAAGGGGTGGGTTCAATTTGGTTATCTAGATTTAGTTTTTATATCAATGCTCATATGTTCTAGTGTTTTTGAACTAAGATTGATGAATAGGTGCACCGAAATGCACTTAAAAACTATCCACTGGGTACCTATTCAGTAAGCCACGGTCCTACGGCTAGCCATCTAGTTGGTGACAAAAAAATATGTTTTAATATCGTTTATAATCCGATGTTATAAATTTAACAAACATTTCCCGATATTTTTGAATTGTGAACACTTTATTCATTTAAACATATTCCAACGCCAATCACAAAAAATCCATAACAAACTCTGTAAATATGTACCTTCAAGGAACTCCTTTAATTAAAAGAATTCAAATACATTCCCACCCACTAATCCCTATTAGTTCATTCTTAAATACATCCCTTAATTACATTCCCACACTCGGCCCTAACGCTGCCGTCAACAGAAGCCATGAAACAAAAGAGCCCCTGACCTGCAAACAAAAAAACTAATTAAGGCTCTTATCTTCTTCGCAAAAAGGTTCTTTACAAATTAGCAGAATTCTATCCGATTTCTATAAATTCTTACATAGAAGTGTGCGATTTTTTTATTGAATTGAAAGTATATGGTCGTGTGGGGTCTAAACTGTTAAGTTATGCCATTTTGGCTATCATAAATCACGTTTAGTAATGTTATTACTTCTAAAAGATGCTATACCAGTTTAGATTACTTATGATTTATATCTACGGCGAGAAAAGTAGAAAGACCCGTAAATCTTTGAAAAGGATATGGACGCTACAGACGCGAAGACCCTCAAATACGAGGTCGTTTTCTTTTACAAACGTAGTTTAGAGGTTCCCGCAACTCCTGAAGTAGGTTTATCTAATATTATTTTAAGTTTTCACGATTCATAACCTAAAATAAATAACGAGCGACTACGGGGTCTGCAAACACACCGAAACGTCGAGTTATAATCAACGAATGCAGAGCATTAAAAAACCGACTTCACGTCAAAACTTTGGCTGAGTTGAGAATGTCATCAACGTAAACATTTTCCGAAATCATACATATTTTTTCAAAAGTTTGAAATTTTCAATGAGGTACTCAACCGATTTCGATGAAATTTAAATGGGACCAACTATGACGTATCCTCTATCATATGAAACAACAATTTTCAAAATCAATTCATAATTATCCGAAATATCGTGTAACGAAGACACAAAAAAAAATACTGACGAATTGAGAACCTCCTCGTTTTTCGGAACACGGTTGAAAATATAAATTATACGTGATGAATCCGGTTAAAAAGTGTTTTATTTCAGGTACCTACCTATATCTTAATAGAGTCTGAGATCAAATGATACTTGTGCCGTGGTATTTGAAAGGTAATATCAGGCCGAACCATCTAAGTACATAAATTGTAGCTTATACGATTCAAAACTCTAAGCACAGTACAGATATCTACAGTAATTCAACTCGGCCGCTTTGAAATAAATGCCTACAGCGCCGCGGACCATTCAATTGTGATAGGGCTGCCCGCCTTCACCATTTAAATTACATTTACATACTTTGTGTTTATTTCCATTTAATTTTGTGAATGCAAATATGCCTAATTTTTTTTTATATACCTAAATAAATAAAATACTTCGTGGCTTTAATAGGAAGTGTTCAACAAAAATGCGTTTTGTGTTAAAAAACCATGTGTCCGTTTAAATAACAAATCAGTCTTTTTAATGACTGAACTGAATTTTTGCACTTTAATATCAAGCTCATTCAAAAATTGTTTCGTCGTGCAGACAGTCGCGGCTGGCCGCATGCCGAGATCGAGCCGCGTAGGTAGGTATAGCTCGCTTTTCGTCCGTTTGTACGAAGTTGAAGTACTGAATATAATTGTACTGTGCTCTAAGTAAACGCTTCAAAATCGATTAAAATATATCCAGGAATGATACAAAGATCACTACATAGAAAATTGTAATCTGTTTCTTTCAATGTTCTATTAGATGGTCGACCATTGGATTAAATGTTGAAATCGAACAGCCTCGAAGGCTTCTATGCTCGTGATGTATTTCCGCAAACAAACGTCAATTAATTCAATTAAATCCTAGCTGAGCCGGTATCCTAGCGAGGGCCAGTAACGTCCATTGCAGGCATTATCAATTTCTATTAATTAAGGCGCACGCCACTCTCGAGCTTATCGGGTGCATCTTAGTCAGTAACAGTCGCTTGTTAGTACAGAAGCCTGTCAATATATTAATTATTTTAATCTACATATTTATTGTTTGTAAAATCATCGCAAATCTGTTCGTGCTCCGTTATAATAAACATATAGTCATTTAGTCTAAATAACTTGATAAATAATACATTGTGTAGGTACCTCATCTAATTAATAGGCCAAAAAATAACAACTGTATGTACCTAATCAAATATATGAGATAAATTTACAATTTAGTTAAATAAGTTGAACTATCTGAAAATTATACAATTGAACTGGAATAAATAATGTTTTATTTCAATTTAGATACTTGAAATCGTTAATTATTGTTTTAATTACCTTTAATTTGCTCATCTTGCTAAAGCCATGTAAACATGTGTGCACACATGTGAGCAAGCTGCACAGAAGAGTTATTAGCATTCACTCAGCAAACTTACAAAGAAATCCAAATATACATTCAGAAAGGAGCAAGTAAATCGTTAATGTACTACCCCTCGCTCACTAAACTGGTTGGCTCGACTTTCCCACATTTTTCCATCCATTAAAATAAGCCCATCCCCTTTTGCCGAAGGGGCGGGGCCTGTATCCCCTCCACTGCGCATGCGTTCGGTCTTTGCCTGAATTCCACTTAGTCCCCTGCGTGTCGTTGCACCTCGCACGTCGATTACCACGACTGTTGCACTTTAAATGAACATAACTGAGTGATAATTAGTGATTTGATCGAGATATTTAGAAAATAGACTGCTCTGTGTGTTTTTAATCTACGTCTGAAGAACGTTGTTGATTTTAGTGATTTTTCATAAGTGTCTTCGCCGGACTAGACAATATGTAAGTTTTTCTATTCAAACATACTTCTAATGTTAATTTAGGCTGTCATTCAGACAACATGTGTGTTCTAGTATTCAACTTTATCATGGTTAGGGAATTATGTACTTGTTGTTATCTTACGCGGTGTTCTGTTACCTACCGTGTAGGCTCATTTGAACGGACATACTCCCGGCCATACCACTACATTATCTATATTATTATACAGGTACCTATTCAGTTATTTCTTAAGCCTTTACGGTTGATATTTTACCCATCGTTAACAACACTTACCAACAGTATTTAAAACTGTGAAAACTAATAAACGTGTACGATTCCGTTTAAATTACTTTTCAAGTATACCTAAATATTACCTTGTTTATTTTTTTTAACAAGCACAGTTTAAACAAAGAAAAGATGCAAACAATTTGTAAACTACTCTTAGGCATACTTATTTACCGAACTAACAGGTTTTATTAGTGATTTTTAATCTACAAAATACATTGTAGTCAAAGATATGATATAATGCGGCGATATTAGACGGTAGACTATTATGCGGTCCTTTTCACTTAGCGGGTGCTAAGTGGATAACCTACCGTCTCTTAAAACACTTAGGAGGAACAGTAGGTACGGCTATGCTTAGCTCACCCTACGCAGTTGGTAGGTACAAGGGATGGTCCTATGTTAACAGCTGATGATAGTATTTTTAAAACTCATAGTTTTCTGTTCAGGAGTGCTGCTAGCGTAGGCGGGCTGAAATATAAAATAAATATAAGGCTGGTCGTTAGAATAAACTCTTTATTGTACACCAACATGGTTACAGAGGAAAAATTACATTAAATGATGACAATAAAATACATATTTAAGACTAAACTTTGAAGTTACAAACACCTACTTAAATAATTTAAACTGTTTCAAGCTAATTCCGCTTTCAGAGATTGTGCCAAACTGTTTTAGTATAAAGGTTTTTAACTGCTGAGTTTTCCCTAGGATATGGTGTATAATCCATCATCAACATAATGCTTTTAAATGAGGGTATTGCTGAGCCGTGAGTCTCTTCATTGTTTGACGGGAGAATTAGGCCTTAATCCACCTGGCTGGCTCAGTCGTCGTACATGGGTGTCAGAGTTACTATGACACCATATTTATTATTTTACATATACACATCACCTCACGCCTGTCTCCCTTTGGGGTAGGCAGAGACAAGGGAACACTAATTGCTACGATCCAGACATACCTCTTTCGCTTCGTCCGCGTTCATTAATCTTCTCATACGTGATCGCCGGTTACGGGTACCTTCAACTAGGCCCTTTTTAAGAACGTTGCCAATTTAGGCGGCCCCTTCCGACAGAACCATCCATTCTTGCTTTGTACACCTCACCTCATCCTTTCCAAATGTCCAAACCACCGTAGCATACCCTTTTCAATCCTATTTATTATTTTGTCTAGCTAAAATGACTTCTGATAGCTCATTATGGTTACCTACACATCCTTATGTCGTCTAGTTCGAACATTACATAACCAGCTGTATCGTACCTTCCTACAGAGAAGCCATTTAGCTTCACAATGAACCTGATAATGAGAACTTCAACCTATCGGCGATGACAAAAGATAGGCGTTGCATGTTAGTAAACAATAACTCTATTCTATCGTGCAATGGAGGGTTTCTAAAAGTATGAAAAAAATATGCAAATACAAAAAATGTTGTTGTCTAATCGAGAAATTATCGGCATCATAAGCAAATAGACAGAAAATGATAAGATAGTATTTCGTTTAAGATAGCATTTTACGTTTCAATACGTTTTTTGGTTTAACTTATTAACTCAATGTAACCAAATCTGTCAAACATTGACGAAGTTACAAACAAAAACGCATAAAAGCTGTTATATTTTTAGTAAGAGTGTTATTTCTAAATTATTTAATTTTAATATTGTCTTAAGTTTTCGCGATTCATGCTATTAAATAAAACACTTTTTATCGCGTTTTATTGTGTTTTTGAAATGGTTTCTATACTATTCTTACTTTTTTCGGGTAGTTTTGAATTAAATAGCCCTAAAGAACCTGAAGAAGTATGTCGTGAAAGGAACTATAGCGGTTAAATCCCTTCTCCATTAGCCTTTCAGGTAGGTTAAATAAGCATAATAGATAGTAATGATCACCTTCAAAACATAATGTAATTTACAGGATGATTTTAACTTAAATGTTAGCATTTCTCTTATTTTCAAGAAAATTTTGTCACGTTCGTTTAATCATCGGGGTCATTAAACTATCTTTAATAGGTATCATCTACTTCGAGATGATGTCATGAGCAGACAGCGCTGTCTCATTTTTATTAAATCCGGACATACACAAGAACTAAAGTCCCATTAAATAGTTTATGTATGATATGACTCGTCCATTAAGTAAGTTTACAAAGATGTGCAGAAGCACTCAGAAGAACTAGGTGGTATTACACAAAGCCGGTTTAGAAATGCTCTTGATTTAAACAAGTTCTGCTGAAAATCGATTCATAATTATTAAAAAATATAGTTCGTGGGTACAATACACATACTTTCCTACAAATGACGGGGAAATTTTTAAATGCTGTATTGCTAAAAGACATTTCAAAGATGTCCCTAAGAAAACTTAGGTAACCTAGGTGTGTGGATAAAAGTTGTATTGGCCTTCAGCTTCCAAATCATGCATTACATGTGTTGTTATTTATTTATGTATAAATGAATAATGACGACCGGCTGGTGTAGTGGTAACATACATTGCCTTCTATTCCAGAGGTCCTGGGTTCGAATCCCGGCGGTGGCGGATATTTGTGTGATGAACACAGATATTAGTCGTCAAGACATGGATGTTTATATGTTTATTTAAGTTTATTTTAATAAAAAAAATGTATTTATTCAATATGTATCTTTATATATTTCTTAAGTATATCAGTTATCTAGTATCCATAACACAAGTACTTTAAGAAACTTAATTTGGGCTAGATAATGTTGTGTGAGTGTCAGAAATATAAAAAAAAGACGTGTGGCACTCGGAGACTGCCGTGGTAAAGCTACTGCATAGCATTTTTTATCAACTTATGCAATTATAATTATTATTATTTTTTTAATGCAGTATTTTTTTCCTTTGTTTTTTTTCTTTGATATTAATTCAAGTTACACTTTGAGAGTGGTGACCGATAAAAAAAACAATTTTTTTTCTTAAATATTTTTTTTAAGTTTAGGTGTGTTAGGTTTTTTTCGTTACGGAATTTCTGGATTCGGTCCCCACGCTCAAGGCCCGCGATAGAAGCTATGCACTTAAAAACAAAAATAACAACCTAGCAGTATTTCTTAAAATAAAAGCAATAATAAAATATTTTTCACTAATTTATAACACAAAAACCTACACCCACGCAAGTAGGTAATTACTTACTTACAAAGAGTCCTATTGTTTCTGCAATCCTTTGCCACAAACCCTATATTAGCATAAATTCGGGCGAGTAAAGGACCTCCTTGGGTTTATGAGATCGTTACGAACCTGTCGCCATAAAGTAGCTGCCTTGGCGCCTGTCAGGTATGAGCCAAACCACCAACAAAAGGAGTGGCCCAAAATTGTACAATTTCAAACAAAGGTACACCTTTTACTGTTGTAGAGGGTACCGGAACAAATTTACGATCGCAGTTCCGGAATCTATCCCCCGATCAGATACCGATCTATCCTGTTTTCCGTAAATTTGTCAAGGAGACTAATGCGGATTGATGCGCGATCTCGGTGAGGACACTGATGGACTTTTTAGAGCTTTTTTTGTTGAAGCTTTGGCATGTGACGTAAAAAGTGTTGCAAAAAAGAAGATTGGAATTTTACACTCGTTTTTTATTGAGACGACGAGACTGCACTATTAAAAAAAAAAGTATTAAACCTAGTTATTACTGAAACAATAGTGTCGTCGTCCCGGTTAGTCCCGATCATCCTTATCTTTATAAACATGATTTGACGACCGGCTGGTGTAGTGGTAACATACATTGCCGTCTATGCCGGAGGTCCTGGGTTCGAATACCGGCGGCGGCGGATATCGGTGTGATGAACACAGATATTAGCCGTCAAGTCATGGATGTTTATATGTTTATTTAAGTTTATTCTTATAAAAAAATATGTATTTATTCAATACGTATGTTTAGGTATATATAATATTTCTTAAGTATATCAGTTATCTAGGATCCATAACACAAGTTCTTTAAGAAACTTAATTTGGGCTAGATAATGTTGTGTGAGTGTCAGAAATATTTATTATTTATTTATTTTTGAAAAATAAAACTTGGGTCATTAAATTTACAAGGAAAATTAATATTTTACGCCATGCCTTGCTCTTACCGTCACTTATCGGGTGAGAGCGGTCACGCACTGCATCCGATCCGTATCCGAAAAATGATGGTCCAACTGCGTAGCCGTTGAACTATTTTTATTGTAGCTTACGGACTAGATCCTTTATCCATTATCCGTAATTTTATAAAAGACTAGCCACCGCGCGCGGTTTTACTCGCGTAACTTTTGATCCCTTTGGAATTTCGGGATAAAATATAGCCTATAACCTTCCTCAAGAGTTGGGCTATCAAATGCAAAAAGAATTTTTCAAATCCCACTTGTAGTTTCTGAGATTAGCGCGTTCAAACAAACAAAAAAACAAACTCTTCAGCTTTATATATTAGTATACATTTGTAGATTCTATGTTCCTCGGATTGGATCAGATTGGGATTCGTAACCGCTCTTAAGTCATAGAAAAATTTCATATCTCAGAGAAAAAAACTTAAACTAAAATAAGTTATATCAAATTGTTATAAAAATATATAAAAAAATACGGAAGGTAGCTGTTTCGTATCTTACTTCATACTCTTGGCTTTACATGGCATTAAAATCTTTTAAAACAATGGATTGAGCAACGCTTTTTAATAACACTTACGATTTTTAAAAGGCATAGGCGTATAATCCAGAGATTTCGCGTTCTTATCGCTGATAGGTGTTAAAATAATTATGTCTATCAAAGCGATAATTTATAATATCTCGATGTAATACATCTCTATTAAAAAGGGTGTTCTCAACCCTCGACAGTGGAGAAATTGCCCCGTCATGATAGCACGTCAGTGATATGTTTGTTTGTTTGTCAGCCGCCCCGCCCCGCCGGCCGCCCTGCCGGACCCTTCAATTAGGGGCAAAAAACCAACAGGGCCTCCAAACATTTCGCACTTTGTGTGACGCGCCACTCTACAACGCTCCAACAATCTTGATAGTTGCAATTATTCTATTTTTAATCTTCACCGAGTAATTCGCATGAAATCAGTATGATAGCTAGTCTTTTATTATAATAGCCGTCGTAATTACGCTACAGATTAAATATTTACATAATTTGCTCGACAAAATGCTGTTGATAAATCCTTATGAGATTGTAAATATGTATATCTGATACTTATCCCACGTGATAGCGTAAAATTGGCTATCTAAATCTCTTGCTGTTTATTAAACAGCTGACGTTTATTGTAACGACTGTGTATTGTTTACGACGTCGCCGGAGCGGTTGCTAGCCTCGCGACCTGTCGCACCCTACCGGTAGTCATTACGAAGCACTTATTGGACGCCATTAACCCAATATGACATCCCCTGCAGCTCAGTTTGATCAATTTACCTTTTATCAACTCATTATCAGGACGAAAACTTAAAGTATCAATTTGTCGGAGTCGCCTGTCACCCAGAAAAAAAAGGTAAAAACGCCTGGCGCCTGCGCGTTAGGAGCCGGGTTATTTATAGTGGGATTACAGGGGAGGTCGGGCGTCTCGCTCTGATAACACTAATGCAGGTATAGGTGTCCCCTTCGCGGGACAATTAGGCGGGGTGCAAGCATTGCGCAAGTGGCTCGTGCGGGCGACGCTATCGCGACGGAATGTCGCTGATTCATCAGTCGCCAATCGTCACCAGTACCTGCGGCTTGACTTAACTTCCTGTGCATATCAATTTCCTACATTATGACGATCATTATATGACAGTGACCTTTTTCGTGTGACAATAAAGTTGCCGTCATAATAGTGTGTGGTGAAAGCCTTATCGAGGAAAGCCGCGGCCGCGTGGGCTAGCTATAAACTCTTCAAGTTATTACGCGCCTCACACTTGGATGCGATGACACTTGCCGAAATCGAGCTCTCGACGACACTATAAAGTAATGACAATATGGATAATGTGCGAATTAGTGTCGAACAACGAGCCGTTGTGTTCGCTATATTATGACATCAAAAAAATAAACAGACTTAATCTGTAATCAGATGTAGCTACACAATAAAAAAGAATTCAGATAAGAAATATACCATGACACGGCCTATTTCCTATTATGGTTTAGTTATCTAAATAATTTTGGATAGTTTTCAACCTGCGCAATTCAGGCTCAAACAAAGCTTATACCTTGATATCTGATGAAGAGCAGATTATTCAAATACTTTTTTTTTTAATTTAGACCTTTAGATAAAAAACACCTAGGCTATGACAAGTATATATGCAAACTTATCACCTAAATGTCCTGCATTTTTCTACGAAATAGAAATAGTTTGTAATGAGTACAAGCCTGTAGCTACATATTTCTTTTACAATTTATTATAAATAACATCACGGAAGACAGAAAATGTGTATTTCGTGTATAACATCGTACATACATACATACATAACGTCACGCCTGTATCCCTTATGGGGTAGGCAGAACACCAGAGGTTACAAGACCATCTGATGTCACGTTTGACAAATTTGGAGGTATTATAAAGATGGAAGTCGTCGTGGCGCCGTGGTTACTGTGTGTATCTTACGATATCACAGGATAAGCAACGTTCGGCGCGGTCGGTACTTGGATGGGTGACCGCCGGGTTCGGAGGGCACGTTAAGCTGTCGATCCCGGGTGCTGTATACTTGTATACAGTAGTCGTTAGGGTTTGTCAGAAGCCATATCGGCACCCTGAAAATTCGGACATCCACCACCCAGCACTGGGCCAGCTCGGTGGATTATGGCCTAAACCTCCTCGTCACCCAGAGGAGAGACTCATGCCCTGCAGTGGGCCCATTACACGGAGTTGTGATGATGATGATGATGATAAAGATGGAGACAGACTATTGTAGTGACAAGAGGTCAGCCTTACGCCCACAAAAACGCCTTTAAAACCTCTGTCCCTTAACTGATTTTTACAGTATACCCGGGAAGAGATGTAGCTGGTAGGTACTTTCTTTGTTTTTCTTTCGCTCCCAGTCCAGCATGGAAGTTCGTATTAATTGAATATTCAATTACTTAACAAATAATAATTACTTTAAATGTGTCAATTACATGATCAAATACAAGGCATAAACATCTACGAGTTTTAGTTGTAGAAGTAGGCTTACGGTTTTATTTATAACTAGATTTTATTCTACAATAACAAATATACATAACTTTGTATCAAAACACTGACTAATCTAAACCCAATTAGTTAGGGTATAAAGTACCTATTAAATTCTAATTATTGTGGTAATGTAAACTACATAACGATTAATTAAGTTTCGAATTTCAAATAATTCAGCATTTATACAAGGTCACTATCATTGAGAGAAGGTAGTGAAAAATATCAGCGTTTAAAAAACAAATCAATTTTTTTGAAAGTACTTACCCTTCATGCACATGATCCACAGCCAGTAGACGTCCACTGTTGGACATATGCCTCCCCTAAGGTTTTCCACGTCGCCTAGTCCCACGCCGCCCTCATCCAGCGTTTACCGGCGACTTTGACCAGGTCGTCGGTCTATCTTGCGTGGCGCCTGCCTACGTCTCCCAGTACTTGGCCGCCACTCGAGAACTTTTCTGCCCCACCGGCCATCTGTTCTGCGAGCTATGTGCCCTGCCCATGGCCACTTCAGCTCTGCAATCCTTCTGGCTATGTGGGTGATTTGGTTCGCCTGCAAATCTCCTCATTCCTAATTCGATCCCGCAGGAAAACTCCGAGCATAGCCCTTTCCATTACCCGCTAAGCGACTATAAGCTTGTTTTTAAGGCCCATAGTTAGCGACCACGTCACCCTAAGTAACATTATTTTCATATGATACGATATCGCTCAATCCGCTTTTACCAGTTTTTTAAGTATTATAAGTATTATAATGCTATTAAATAATAAAAAATAATTTGTATACATACCAACGCGTGACACTTAGAAAAGTGAAAAGCCAATGACCTTGATTTAAACTTGTCGCAAGCTATTAAAAATACTTTGGCTGAAATGGAGCCCCAAAGTGCTCTTAAATTAGCTAATTTGATATAGACCACCCGGCAAAATCAATGAGTATCCTATTATAAAGAAGATTCAAACCAATTTGCAAAAGTTTGTCCCTCTTGTACCTCCTGGATGAGACCGCAACGCTAGACCAACTTGCAAAGGACACTATCTTAATAAATTATACTATATAAAAAGTAAAAAATTACACTATATAAATTCGCTCCCAGTCCAGCATGGAAGCTGGAAAGAAAAATGTAGAATGTGCCAGATGCTTCTCTTCCCGGGCATACTGTAAAAGTCAGGTAAGGGGCAGAGGTTTAAATGCGTTTTTGTTGGCGATAGGCTGACCCCCTGTCACTACAATAGTCTCTCTCCATCTTTATAATACCTCCAAATTTGTCAAACGTGACATCAAGTGGTCTTGTAACCCCTGGTGTTCTGCCTACCCCATAAGGGATACAGGCGTGACGTTATGTATGTATGTATAAATAAGAACCTGATTAAGTATACAAAAATATGTTTTTTCTTATAATACACAGGTAAATATCAAAGCATAGGCACACGTAGGTATCGACACTATTAACATTTGTCGACCTAAGGAGCACTGGGTTTTCTCGTCTAAAATATATCTTTTTTTATCAGTAGTTTATAGTTTAATTATATTCTTCATTTTAACTTGACATTTCGGTGTCTTCCCAAGGTTCATGAATGAATAAATCTTTAATTTAATGAAATATGTCGTTATAAATTAAAACAATGTTACTATTAAATTGGTACTCAATTCAGAAAAAATAATGTGCAACATGGCATTAGTCTGTGAAACAAGTAGAACTAAAATACCTAAACTAAGACATAAATACAATTATGAGTTACCGTATTAAAAATAGACTCAAACATCCCTCGAAAACCTGCGCATGAGTCATAAAGTTCCTAAACTGTGCAAATCCAGGTGAGAAGGAATGCGAAAATAATCAGGACTTCGAAGCCGATAAGCCTTTGTCTAAAGCTCCTACACAAAAGAACTTAATCAGGTAAGTAACTAAAGCTACATCTTACTTACCAAACTAATGATGACGTAATTCTCGTAATATTGTAAGAATATTGCACTGTAAAATAATAACCCTTGTGGATCGTGAGAAAATATCGAAAATTGGTAATTAAAGAAGATTAAATTTTAGCGGATTTTAATAAAGGATCGGTTTTTTTAACTATCAAATTAATATTTTACTCTCGCTAACTGAGAGATCTTTATTTTAAAAGCAAAATAAAGCTATACGAGTCCCTTATATGACATCAAAATATCATTTCATTTTGCAAAATAAAGTTATAAGGTATAGAATACAGGCTTGCCAACTAAATATTTTACATCTAGATTTGAGTTGTCAACATACTATAAGAATTCAGGGATAAAAATGTATGAAACTGAATATCGAAACCTACGGGAATACTTGACTGCTTCTATATGTACAAAATATTTAAATAGTGCAACATTTGTATTTCGTACTAAGACACCGCGTTGAAGTCTACACTAAGAAACTCGAATTGAAGCTAGAAAACAAGCAATTTACAATAAAGACTTTTGTCAAAACAACAGCGTTATTTACATACATAACGTCACGCCTGTATCCCTTATGGGGTAGGCAGAACACCAGAGGTTACAAGACCATCTGATGTCACGTTTGACAAATTTGGAGGTATTATAAAGATGGAGAGAGACTATTGTAGTGATAGGGGGTCAGCCTATCGCCCACAAAAACGCCTTTAAAACTTCTGTCCCTTAAACGACTTTTACAGTTTGTCCGGGAAGAGAAGCAGCTGGCACATTCTATGTTTTTCTTTCACTCCCAGTCAAGCATGGAAGCAAGCATTCCCTTCATCATCATCCAACTAAGACAAGGTTTGTGAATTACAATTGTAATAAGCCACTAGCCCGTAGCCATCTTGAAAAAGTTATTCGATATAATATTATGAAGAGCTTCTTAAATTTTGTTGAAGCCAAATGTTAATTGAAATATTACTTTCGTTGCGTTCAAATGAATTTTCATAAAATAGGAAAGAGAATTTAGTTGCGTTGTGTACTAGCAAAAGCCATATTTTATTCCTAAATGAGTCGCAGAAGGCGACTGATCCGAGTGACCCCCACTTTATGTTTGGCGACCACTTTGGCGATGGGGAAAACCTGTCTGCCTCAGACGCCAGTGGTTGCGGGTTCGATTCCCTCACGGAACAAGAAAAAAAAATGTTTCGTGTGTGGGTGTTCATCTATTTATGTATTTATATTCTAGGTTCCCCCCTAGTTCACTAAATGGTATCCCATAACACAAGCTATGCTTACTTTGGGGCCATATAGTTGGTGTGATTGTCTGGGGATTTTATTTAATTAATTAATCAAATGTTAGAATTTCTTAGGCTTCATATAAAATAAACACCCAATATCATATTTGTCGTGACGATGTGTTTTCTTCTTTTTTTCTTCTACCTATATGCTTTTTATGTGAAATTTTATCTATAAAATATAATGTATGAAATGCAATTATGTAAAACTGAGCTGAAATGTTGGTTTAATCAACGAACAAAAAATATATTTAATGCCTATGACGGTATCACAAAAATATACTTGCGTATTAAAATAGCTTTTTAACGAAGGCTTCGGCGCAACAACGCGGTGTGCTGCCGCGCCGCCGCTGCTAGCCAGTTTCCAATATTTATGCATTTTTTATTGACCGCGACAATGTTGCAGTGCATGCATCGTAACAGTATCAATATGACATAATAAAATAATACTTATATTGCAATATTAATGTAAATACTTTCATGAGTAGCCTGCTTTTTTTATTTACAAGCACTTATTTATATTAAAAGGAAGTTGTAAAGACTAATTAGAACATGTAATTTCAAACGTAAAATTGAAACTAAGGATTTTTGCTGAGTTGATAAATTTTATTATCGCTACTTATCCTCTAGTTAAATGTTCTATAAACGACTGAAAGCACCAAAAATGCGATTTTGCTATTCTTAAGCTATTTATTCCTATTCAAATTCAATGAATGATTGATAAACTTAACTCAGCGGAAAATATCATGGTTCACTAAGACACGACTGCTTAGATTTAACCTAATATAATAACCTAATATAATAATCTGAAAGTAGGTACTTGTAAATTATATTTATCAAATATTTTGTTTTTGCGCTTCTTAAAAAGAGGTTTTTATTAGTTATAGGTATAGTTCTATCGGTGCTTGTTTTAAACTAAGAAAAAAAATTAAGGACCTTTTTTACAAAGAGATTATTTCATACCAACAATATTAACAAAGATTGTTAATCTTTTCATTTGAATATAACATTCTATGGCGTCCGTGCAGTGTAGTTAAGTGTTTTAGGCGCAACAGCCTCCTACACACGAAATAAATGCGAGGAATTTTCGTTTGGTGTTACCATTATGTTCGGACACACGCGAAATTATACCTAACTTAGAAGAACTTTTGTTTCATAAAACCCATAAAATAACAGGTTTCTTAGGTTATTTGCCATTAAATTTTTATGACTGTCTTAATGCAATTGTTTTACCAGCGACTTAATGATATTTCTTGTAGGTCTGACGCTTAATATATTTAATAGCACACTTGCTTTTATATTTTTCGATGAATTAGATTATTCCCGAAATATTCTCAACTGTGGAAGAAAACAATGAAGAGGTTTTATGATAAATAAAACGACAGACAACATTCCACATGAATCACCTTTATAGAGTTTATTTATAAGACTTTCAACGGTTCATAAGATACGTATATGTAAAAAAGAAAGAAGGTATTCTTTCTTACATTTTTCTTCAATATCCCTTTCTGGTCCTCATACCACGATTTTGAGATCAACCAATAAAATCTCACTTTTGTTTTAATCGTCACTCTATAAGTTATATGACCACAAACACACTACAAATGACCGCGCGTTGATTGCGTGCGCGCAGGCGGCACATTACCGTCACAAAGGGAGTCCACGATGTCAACCGCGCGCCGGGATAATGCGCGCCGTGTGAACTCGCCCTTACGTGGCGCCGGCGCTAAGGCTCCGTCCACACAAGGAGATATACATCTATACTGCATTTATATGCAAATTACTCATTATTACCAAATTCAAATTTCAAAGCTGTAAATAATTCAATACGTATCTATTTATGATATTAAGGTAGTTTATGATAACCTCACATGATAGGTGGTAGTGTGTACGGTAGGCTTTGTGAGTCCGTCAGGTTTATGGCGGGTGTAAATTACTGAGCCGTAATTAATGCGGCTACTGATGTTTGATAGTCGTCCACCCACGACACGGCGGCGGGTTTGTTGTGTGCTTGTAATAAATAATTTTATTAAAATTAGTTGCTTTACCTACAAATAATGTAATCTTCATCGAATTCGGATAATTGAAGATTTTAATAAAATAAATTGGTTTTGTTGTTAACTTACTCAGTTGGAAAGAAATCATTGTAGATACCAAGCTACCGAAAATGTTAAAGTACCTACATATACGTTGTACGAGTAGGTATAATGACATCATTTTACTGACACACCTAACTGATTTTAAATAGCACAATCTTGAATAGGAAAACTCTTTCAAATATGAAGAATCTTTCTACCTTTAAAACGGGATGTATATATACTAAATACGCATCATATTTTTTCAGTTTATATTGAGTTTTTGATGATTCAGAAATAAAAACGATACAATAAAACTCGATGCCAATATCCCGTTTCTAAAGTTAATCGAATGTCTTGCAACTACACAGCTGAGCCGTTTTTACGAGCAACTAATACCTATATTTTTCTTACTTTTTAGTCACTTTCTTAACTTTTTTAGTTTATAGGTAGATTGAGAATTGATAGGGTGTTGAACACGACTTTAAACTGACACATAATACCAGAGACTTCATAAAAACATAGTTATTTTTAATATTATTTTATCAATAAATATTTATCCATTTCTTCATTTCAATAAATGATAACCCTCTTATTCTGTCCGCAAGTCAATGTGTCGCAGCCCTGGTCGGTCTCCATGAAACGCTGCCTCGAAAGCCTTTCCATGTTCCGCGCCCGCCCCGCGCCCCGCGTCCCGCATCCCCGCGACCCCGCGCCCCTCACCCGCTATTAACGCGCACACATCACGCTATCATGCACACAAACAAATGGTTTATTGTATTAATACGCTTACGAATCAAAAATTGTATGGATTAATTTCGATGTCTTTAATAGTAGGTACTAGTAGTAGTTGCATACTTGAGTTTTTAATGATCTGAAATGCTTGGTCGGAAAAAAATAATGCAGACTACAGGTAAATTTAGTTCGGGGAAAATCCGACCTAAATATTCATGAATTTAAGCGCAGTTCCAACTATAAGTGCGTACCTATTTAAAGTGAATATCGCAGTGACGTTGTACAGATTACCATTCATTACTGGACTAGCTTGGTGGATTTATGGCCTATACCTCCTCGTCACTCAGTGGAGAGACTCATGGTCCAGCAGTGGCCTTATTACAAAGAGTTGTGATGACTGTACAGATTCCTACATACTCAAATGTCGTTAAAAAGCCTCGGAGAATTCTCAAAGACCTTATATCAGGCTATCGCGCAAGTTACAGAAAAATAATAACGGAAATTATTATTTTTCTTATGAACTGATTCCTGATAAAAATAAAGTGAATGAAGGAGACAGACCCATTACCCATTTCGACAATATTTCTTGTAGTAATAATTCCCAATCAAAACTAAAGAAACGGAAGCGACCGTTTTCACTGCTGCTATAAAGAATCGGTTAATTTAATGCAAGCTCAAAAAAACGACTATAACCTCTTAGAACCTAGCACACCGTCAGTTGCCAACTAATTCAACACTGCAAATTAATATAAGACAATAAATTCCGTAACGTATAAAAGTTTTTGTCACACATCAGAAAAAAAGTCCATTAGGGGTGGAAACATGGTAGCTCGATTTGATGTAATAATTTGTAGATAGGGTAACGTGAGAAGGTGTTATCGAGGCTTATCGCGTCGGCGTCAGTCAGTCAGTCGGTCAGCTGCGGCGTCGCAGGCGCAGAGCAGGCGCCCGAACGGACAAGGAAGGAATGCTTTTAGTCGACGACCACGATGTATTAATGTGTTAATCCACTCTCTAGCTATGTTCCTTAATATTAATGGACCTTCTCTCTGTCTTGAACTAGAGACTCTTACTGGAATATTGAATGATGGTACATCGATGAATTGGATTTAAAGCTGACTGAGTTTTTACCAGAAAACAGCATGCTTTGGCGGCATTACAGGGGTTACTTTCTTCTCATAAGCATATCGACAATTATTATTTACTAAATAAATTTCCAAGAAATTTCTGTCAGTCTGAAAAGTCTGTGACTACTAATGTACAGAAGCCAGCAAATCAAGCGTTACATTACCTGTCAAATTTCCCCAACATTTTTAACTTAATGTCGAGGTTATAGAGTTCAGATCCAATAAAAAAAATTGACAGATTTGTAACGCTTGATGTGCTGCCTCCTGTACATCAAGAAGGATCTGAAAAATATACTACTTAAATAAAATCACCCTTCCACGACGGATCACATTCATCACGATTTGTAGATCTTTAAGAATAATTGAGCATTATTAAATGTAAAAAACTTAAAAATATAAGAAGAAGGAGTTTTTTTAGCATGGGTAATTTAAAATTTAAATTAGCCATGTTCGACACAACACGAACAAAAGGTGACGCTAGTAGGAAGGTGCATATATTTCTATAAATACTAAAACACATTTTATACGTGTTTTAGTCGTGTTCGACAAAAACTCAAAATGAAATTTTTAGCCTACTTGATACCAGGGCTGCAATTAATTTTTTTTTTTATTTTCTTCACAAAATGTCAACATAATTAATCAATCAAACGTCGTTTAAATTAAATGAAAAAAGAAAAAGCTTTGCATTTTCGGATTAATAAAGTACTTTTTTAATGGTTCATTATTGGATATCTGCCTTTCAATGTTAACTTGAAGTTTACCGCTGTTTTCAAGTTTTAAACAATTAACTGTTTTTAAGGACCAGAGCAAGCGAGGAAAGCCAAAACTGTACAGTTTTGAGTACAGTTTGGTCTTTTAATAACCACAGTTATCCAAAACCTTTTCAAATAACTGGCTGCTTCGTCATCTTATTTCTATACAATAGAATTCCCGACTCAGCTCCGACGGGACGCGCAACTGTCCGCTCTCGATCCCAAGTTATCATCTTTGCATCTCTGACACATTGTTTTCAAAGTTTTTTCGACATTCCAAACACTAGAAATTCAATACTTACTCAAAAGTGCTACGGATGATACTTAGATAAGTGTAAGAATTAGATGTGCGAATTAGGTAGTGTCAGGTTTGGAGTTTGAGAGGGTGCGAGTGGGTCAGCTTGTGTCACAGGGCTAATTAATTACCGGTGGCGTCCGACGGGCGCCGGCGCGGCGTAAGGGGCGCGGGGGGAAGGCCGATAACGCCGGCGCGGGCGCTGCCGCTGGGAATCCTCGCTCGGACATCGATTCTCAATATTTCGGCAGTTAATGCAGCGCCCGCGCAATAAAACCGACTTATCTCGCGCCGCGCAGCAGATACGCTAATGCAACCCCCCTCTTCCATAGATTATGTACGCGCCGCCACGACAGATTTGGTAACATTTTTAACGATGTTCGCCCGATTTCAACGACTCCTAATGGAATCGGTTCCAACATATATTGCTCATCTACCTATAACATTTATTGGAGAATTCGATTCACGTCGCGGTCTATCGAAATTTATGATGACATAGAAATGGTTTTTTTAAAACGTTTAATTAAAAGAATATAAATTACTTCATCAATATAGACTTTGGTTATTAACATGATAACATTTGAGATTATGTAGAATGGACTACTAAAATGTTTGAACCGTGTGAAAATTCATCCAAACGGTAAATGTCCTATCTAAATTTTTAATCGATTACGTAGATTAATTTAGGTTGCAAATAAAATATTTTCTTCTTAATATAATAAATAAATAAAAATTGCTTCCATGCTGGACTGGGAGCGAAAGAAAAACATAGAATGTGCCAGCTGCTTCTCTGATGTCTCTTCCCGGGCATACTGTAAAAGTCAGTTAAGGGACCGAGGTGTTATGGGAGGCTTTTTTGTGGGCGATAGGCTGACCCCCTGTCACTGCAATAGTCTCTCTCTACTATTACAATACCTCCAAATTTGTCAAACGTGACATCAGATGGTTTTATTACCTCTGGTGTTCTGCCTACCTCATACGGGATACGGGCGTGAAGTTATGTATGTATGTAAATAATAAATATAAATAATAATAAATATTTCTGAGACTCACACAACATTATCTAGCCCAAATTAAGTTTCTTAAAGAACTTGTGTTATGGATACTAGATAACTGATAGGTATACTTAAGAAATATAAACATACATATTGAATTAATTAAATACATATTTTTTATTAGAATAAACATATAAACATCCATGACTTGACGACTATTATCTGTGTTCATCACACAAATATCCGCGGCCCCCGGGATTCGAACCCAGGACCTCTGGCATAGAAGGCAATATAATGTTACCGCTACACCAGCCACACTTTTGACTATCCTAGCTATCTGCCTATTTATCCACTTTTCCTCATAGCTATCATATCTCATAACTTCCCTTCCTTTTCATAACATTTTCACACACTTATTACGGTTAATAGCAGCCAATTAGAAGAAGCTACAAACGACCAGTAGGACGCGGACACACAATAACGCGATACCGATCGTTATCCCGAGCGATCGTTATCTCCAGCGATCGTTATCTGAACAGATCATATCGCCATGTTATCTGAACATTGATACCTACACAAACAAGCTGTAAATAACTTGAGATTAATTCGTTTTTTTTGTTTGAACGCTTTGAGTTTGAGTTTTTATGACGGAGTTTTAACACTGAGAACTGGTGTTTCTTAGCGTTTTAGTAAGTTGTTCATAAATGAGGTAATTAAATATTTAACTAACATGTGTTAAATATAAAGCTAGCTCAAATATTTTCATTAAAATTTCATTATATGAGGTTATGTGGAATAACTTATTAGGTACCTACATAGGCATTCTGTTCCTCTTTCAAGTAAGACTAAATTAAGAATAAGGTTGTCAACAAGGCTATTTACCTGTAAAATTATGATTGTAATAAAGTATTATGCACATAAGTACTATGTAACATGACTTAACTAGGTCAGGTAAATACACCAAATATCGAGTTGATATGTAAAATATAATTAAAAAGATAACATCCGGTTTTGAGTCTTTTTTGTCGCAAAAATTTAAGACTTTATCAGCAACTTATGTGTATAACATTTGCAGCAGACTATAAACATTTCATATTTAATTTTCTTTCAAAGTAGTTGAAAATCTTTATCACAAAATCTTGAGATAATATTATGTTTAAGAGATCGCTCAATAAAACATCTTATTTAATAACCCTCTTTACAATTATCAGTATCTTTTCATAAGCGAATTCATTTTTGTAACAAGATGGGCCTCAATGAATTTTCATGGTAAAGTTACTTATATTACAAAACGGCATAATACCTAACTCTCAATAGCATACTTATCTACATCTAGGAAAACATATTTTAATTGAACAGTCATTTGGTGCTTTGAAATAACACATAAATACCGGTATTGGGCTAAAAATGGTCATAAAATACAAACAAGGGTTAGCGTAATGCAATCATAATGGACAATGGCCGTTATCTGTCAAAATAATTTCCATTAGATGTAACAGCGGGCAGACATAAATAAACAATGCTGAAGTATCTACCCGCGGGAGAGGCTCAATTAATCGAATCAACACAAATCACAATTTAGAGGGACCAGCCGCCGTCAATTACCGCGCGATAACCGCAGACAGCACCGGCTCTATACGTCTGCGGCGCACGACATCTCAGTCTCACACGACTTTCAAACATACACCATCGAAATAGGACCTAAAGTTGGTTGCACACTCGGGAACAAAACCTGGCTGACCACTTCGGAGTTATTGAAGGCATAGGGGTGCGGGAGGGCGCAGGGCGGGGGCAGGCGTGGCCGGGGGCGGGGTTTCCTCAACCAGTCCCTCGCTGAGTTATATCCAGGTCCATACATGCCGTTTTATGTAGCAACGGCAGATCCCAATCAATAAAATGAACAAAACACGCCAGACCAACGTTTGCAGTAGGTTTCGGGCCATAAACAAGCTGTTATTAACCCGAACATTTGTATTTAGTAACGTCGGCAAAACAAACTTTATGTTTTAAGCTAAATAGCTTCAAACTACAACAATACAGTGTTGTAATTTAAATTTGGGGTGCCATTAACAAGAAAATGTAATTAAAATTGCGCGCGGCTAGATTAATCAAATATTTATATTAACTTATAAGTGTTTTGCTATGTTTTTTGGATTGTAAGTGTGGTAAAAGTGCGTGGAAATTGCTATGTAAATTCGCTTCCTAACGAGCACATAAAGTGATTGTTGTTAAACGCAGAAGTGCTGTTTTTACGAGCGCAGGCGCAGTCTACAATACCGCCTGGTGCGAAGATCGAGATTGTGAAAATAGAACTGTGATAACAAAGTCTTTAAACCTGTTTAGGTAAGAACTAATTGTAATTGTAATAAGGTTTACAAAACTATAGCTTATTATCCCCTTGGTTTTTTTCCATGATTAGTTGGACCAAAATCTGTAAATAGATAAGGTAACTAGGTACTTATGTTGTAATACCTGAGAGTTTGAACACGATGTTCAAACATAACATTGGAAGACAAATTCTTTAGAAGTTGGCTCAATAGTTAAGCCTCTAGCCATAAATGGGGGGACAGAAATAGATTTTATTTTAGAAAATACTTTGCTTGCATCGTTGACCTTACAGGTAGCACGCCTATAACTTCTTAATGCCTAAGAAAAAAAAATATTACAACATAATACCTATGTTGTAATTTTTAACAACCCCTTCAATTTTAGTTCTGCAAAAAGGGCTGTAGGAATAACCTGCTATTTAATACTAATTTTTCAATAAATTTGGTTAATTTGTAATTGTGTTTAAATTAATAATAAATAAATAGTTAGTCATTGAGATATTAGTACTACGTATAGAGAAGCTATCTCGAACAAAAAAAGTTCTACATTTTTACGACAAGAGCGCGAAGCATGCGTGTCATGGACTGAATTCGGCCCTGCAGCGGCTGCAGCGCTAAGTCTAGCGATGACGTCTAATCAAAATTTAAAAAACAGCGCTAGATCGCTTTAAATGAACAATTTTGTAGCTCCCAAAACTCGGGAATGTCATGTTATTGAAATTACGTATCATCATCATAGATTAACATTTAAAAAGTGAACAAACAGATTTATCACCTATTTATTTGAAAGCATATAAAATGGAATGAATTCATTTAATTTTGTGAATGAGTGTTAAATATAAGAGAAAATGTAATCTTCTACTGGTCGTCCTTTAAAAATAAATAAATAAATAGGATGGAATGAATTAAAAAATAATTTAAAAAGATTCTTTCAGCGAATCAATTAAATAATCTATTATTTATTAGTGCAATTTAATGAATATAAACATTCCGATTGCTACAAATGGATATCAAACAAGTACCTACCTAATGTCGTTTGATAAGTGCTAGCACGCTCACTTTTCAGTTTTCGTTTATGTTTGTCGTAAAAGTTTATAAAGTTAAGCTAGAAATTGCCCGCAGAGTCATTCTAGAAACACAACCGCCTTACTTTAATCGCTCGATCCGACCCCATTAGATCTATACTAGATATTGCAGGTACTTCTTTTTGAGGAAGATCTTACTACGAGATTAAGGTGGTAGATTCAGTTCAATTTGTAAATTGTTTGATTTATTACATGCGAAATAAAGATTCTTTTGACTTTGACGACATTTACGTAATTTTTATTAAAACTATCTTTTAATAAAGAAATCATTAATAACCTCCATTATTTAAAAAAAGTAACAATTTGAAAACGGACAATCTGAATTTACATGACAAAACTAATACAACTTATTGTGGCTCATGGACCTCATCAAGTTTGATTGTAGGACTAATCAAAACTAAAAAATAAATTAAAAAGGAAAACCAATGCATTTCTTGACTTCCCTAGATAATCTTGGATTCGGAACACAACTATGCTTACCTGACACGTGGTTATTATGAAGTTTTATTTTAAAAGAAAGAAGGCCGGAAAATTGTGTCATCGTAAAAAGTGATGAAGAGCATGAAAAATGTATAAACATGTTTGACAATGTTTGATCTTGCTTAGTCGTCGTGTGAAGTCGTCGTGGCGCCGTGCTTACTGTGCATATTGAACGATATCGCAGGTTAAGCGCGCTTGGTGTTAGGATGGGTGACCGCCAACCTTTCATTTCTCACGACGACTTCAGTGCTTCGGAGGGTACGCTAAGCAGTCGGTCCCGGGTGCTGTATACTTGTATACAGTAGTCGTTAGGGTTTGTCAGAAGCCATTTCGCCACCCTAAAATATCTGACATCCACCAACCAGCACTGGGCCAGCTTGGTGGATTACGGCCTAAACCTCTTCGTCACCCAGGGGAGAGACTCATAGCCCTGCAGTGGGCTCATCACACGGAGTTGTTATCGATATTACACAGCTATCGATATTAGCAGTAGATATTAAATATTATCTGTTCGCAGGTTTATATAATGTTCAGATGGGCATCGTGGGTAGGTCCTCATACAACCGAAAAACGTTAAATGTTACCTTAGTATATTTTTACAGAAAAAATGTGATTTTATTACCCTACAAATGTATTCATAAAATAACCTTAATGTCGTTCTCATAATTCAAGACTTAAATAATATCGAAGTTATTATTTTATTGACTTAAGTAGATAACTGGACTGTAAGCTATAAAATTAAAACTTTGGGAAAGCACTTCCTAAAATAAAATCTTCGAATATATTTTCGTGTGTTAAATTTATTAATTAAATTTTAAGTTGTTTTTTTTACATAAAAAACTGATCCGACACTTAATGAGACCCAAACAGGCAGGTATTCGAATTTAAAAATAAAATTACAACTTTTTGACATTTTCGAATGTCATTTTTATAGGCGACCCAATCGACAAATGTCATCCTATTTATATTTTAATTTCCAATTCCTAATCTTTTATGTACAGTTGTTATATTTTGTATAAAGGCGGCAAAGAATAAAAGGCTTTTCTAATATCTACAGGTACCTTTGCCTAAGGACGGCAATGAGTAATTTAATCTATCGTGTATATTAATATTAATGATATTCGCGAATGGTAATTACCATTATTCGCTCTTTTGGCAGTTTTCATAACATGAAAAACCCTTATTAAAATGTTACTAGTGCTGGATTTGTTTTAAAATTAATCCCGCCCTTTATCGATATATTGCTAAGGCGATTGAATAAACTAAATCCTTTCTTACGAGTAAATCGCCTGCTCTAAAGTAATTACCTTCCTACCCTTTAATTAAAGATTATAAAGTTACACAATACGAGTAACAAATAAAAAAAATATATAAGAAAATGTTTTATCATACCGATTCTATAAAGGGAATAATTATTGTTACCGAGTTATGAAATCAAGTCAATCAATTTATCACGTGGACTTCCTTGCTTCGGAAACCGCTAAAGAAAGCCCTGAAAGAGTAATGTTCACGGTCCATACAGTCTCTGACCTGTTAAAATACTTTTTGTAAGGTATGTGAATGTATAAAGATGATATTGTCATTTAAATGCTGCCTGTTTATATCTAAACTCTTTGTGCAGACTTGATTTAATTTCTTAGAAACGATATCGGAATTTTCATTTCAAGTGGATGATACTAGTAGTCTATTGAGTAATTTGAGAGGGTAAAATATTTAAATCCTTGCTACGGTTTCTAATATAAGTAGGTAAATGATTAGGAATTAACCAAACATGAGCTAATTTTCACTATATTTTTTTTAATACATTTCATGTGTTGTCAAAAATCTGACAGGTCAGCTCTTTGGGCAAGCAAAAATTCAAAATTCAAAAAGTTGGATCTTAGGAATTTCACAAAACACTTGATGAAGTCAGTCATCACATACGTCGGCTTTAACTAGTTGTTGATAGTTGTTAAATACGATATTACAGTAGACCAAGAGACAAAAAAAGCCGGCGGAAAAAAAAACTCTTGGCACTCTTTTTCAGTCAGAATTATCAAATTAATACAAATAGTTACAGTATAAATTGACCGTGACATGAAAGAAAACAAACACAAGAAAGCTAATTGTGAGAGCCAATGTCATGCCACAACCAAATTGCTTACATAGTAGATGCAATGAGCTATGGATGCACAATACGAACATGACAAACTGGGACCAGAGTATTTAAACAAGAATGGAATAAAATGGTCATAGTATCATTAGCAAGCTTCATGGTTTATAGCCTCAACCTCCTGTCACTCAGGAGAAGAACTCATGGCCTTCGCAGTCTAGCCTCATTGATAAGCTTAATGATGATGAACGTTATTTGGTGTTAATTGTAGGCTAAAACTATAATAAAACTTCGCAGCCCGTATGTCGCTGTGTCGGCATTGAGCGGAGTCACAAAAACTGGCAATGGCGGCAATATTTCAGCGTTTATCTAATCGCGCGGCAGATGGCGCTGCGCGACCTGCGCACGCGTCACTTTCGCCACCCTTATCTATTGACCTAATTTTTTAATTTTCGTAAATGTGAATATTGTGTTTTTCTTACACAAATAGTTAGGATGGCGTTAAGTTAACATTATAGTTAAAATTACGAAGAATTAAATACTTATAAATTGTACTTAGGTAGGCTAACTAAATATTAAATATTATATCATATCTCCATAACCAAGTACCGTAAAATAGTAATATCAATAGTAGTATAAATATTAATATCAATGCTGCAAATAGCACTGTAGTATATTAGTATATTAAATGCATTATAAAAATTTATATTAACATATGGTTCATAAGTAGGTAGGTAGGTAGGTATGTTACAAAAGAACATCTAAGTTATTATCTATACAGGGTCAATTTATAATAATCAATAAAACTTTAAAATCGGGTTAAGAATCATAAGTGGGTCTAAATTAAGAAGTCAAATTTAAAAAGATTAAAATTTCAAAATTATTTTTAGTGAATAAAATTTAAATTTAATCTTCAATTTATGACTAGATACATAGCAAATAAATTCAAACATTATTTCCATTCCATTATGTAAAGTCGTTTTAAGTAATAAAACAATCTCAATGTAATGCGTGGCCATTCAAAATAAATTTGATTACTCGTAGATTTATTTTGATAAATTTTGTTACGTTAATATCTTCTTTTATAAAATATTATATATTGTATGTAGTCGCTGTTGCCAACTTTAAAACTACTACGACTAAAACAATATTTAAACATACTTTCAGAAAACAACTTGAAAAAAACCGAACATGTTCAAGAATCATCTGGAAAGTGCATTTTGTCATATATCATCATTGATGTAGTTTTTTAAGCATTGGTTACAAAAAGCTGCGCAAGAGTGGCGGCACCTGCGACCACTTGACTGCCTGTGCCCGCGCGCAGCCTGGGAACGATCCCGGGACCGTTAGCTGACGAGCCCCGAAATATGCACTGGGAGACCACGTTTTTAAAACACAGCAAAAAATTACCTACTTTAATGCATGAGAAAAAGTAGGTTACTTTGCAAAAAAATTGGTGGGTTTTAAATCTGCTAGCATTTATAATTGAAGATGGTTATCATTTTTTATGATAACATTCAGCTGAAAAAATAGTTTGTTCTGGAAATAGGAAGAATTCAATTATTTCAAAACGATTTTTATCTTAAGAAATAATAAATCCAAAAGTTCGTTGTTTGAACAGACACTAGACTGAATGCTAACAAAAATTTACGTAGGTACGCCACTTTTAGTAGATTCCTACCAAATTTATCGCGAACAGAGACGCGGGCACTCTCGTATTTTATATATTATAATGTACCTGCTAGGTGACTTGCTTCGATGAAATTTACTCATTATTAGGGAGTAGTGAATGCAGTAAAGTCTTTCCCTTTTTTATTCATGTATACCTTTTGCTTCAGTGCTCTGTAATATTCTTACTGTTTCTGTTGTGCCACTTCTTACTGAAATAAATAAACAATTACAATTACAATTACAAATCATTATAAGACCGTTATATTAAATCTATCTTTAGTTGTTATTATGTTAACTATAGGTATTTGTATGAACATACACTCGTAGAAATAAATATTATTTAATATAAAATAACAAAATGCAAAAAAATCTAAGCCTCCGTGGTTTTAAACTATTACTACAACTTAATACACAATACTAAAAATCGCTATCTCATAACAGCGAATCGAAAACTACTGTTTAATCTAATCCAGTTTTAGATCACACAGAACTTCACTCTAAAATCGTTCACATCATAACCGCACTCGAGCGCAGGCGCAACGCAGTTAGTCAATAAAGAGCTTAGTGTTTTATCTGGTAATAGCTCTCTGGCGTATCTGCCGGTCCTGATTGATTGTCGCCGATACGCACCAGATACAACTCCCGTTCTTACAGGATCACTGTAAAATCGTTTTTAAACTACCTACATAAGCTTAGAATAGAATGCAGAGCCACCTGTCAGGGCTGAGAGATTCGGCGCCGGTGCTGCTCAAGTGGTCTGCGTTTGGCGTAGGTCGCTGGATTAACTTTCATGTGTATTTTCGGATAGGTCGCCTCGGTTATGGGATCACTAATTCGCTGCGTTTATAATGTTAGGGCTGTTTGATAAGAATAAGTGCAGAACTACGTGTCTAATAATAATTACAAAGTTCGATGTTGTAGTTGCAGCGCCGTTTTGTTTGCTTTTAGATAATAAAAAACTCATTGTAGGTACTCTAATGATGAAAGCTTTTGTATTTATAAAAGACTGCCTAGGTGGTTCATTGGTCGATGGTTCGGCTACGGTGGTCTAAGTGGGCCTGGGTTCAAAATAAGTAACCAACATTTATAAACTGGTTAGGGTAGGTAGGGCGGAACTAAGTTTTTGGGGCACTTTGGGGCCTACTTGTTGGTGTATCAGTTTGAGTAATTTATTTACGTAGGTATGTAATTTGTACCTACATTTAAAGATTTGAATAATTTATATCAACTGAAATCCTTTATCACTTTTAGATTAAGGATTTCAGTTGATTTATATAAATATATTACATCCAATAACATTGTAATGTTTAAACATATTTATATAATATGTTATAATATAATGAAAGTTACATTTTAAAATACACTAGATTTCGAGGATAACTAAAACTTAAGAATCAGTCTACAAACTCTTACATATAATTTTCAATTAACAATGATATCAGTTTCTCCGGTCACGCCACCAGCAACTCGTTCCCTCCAAAAAAGGTGAATTCTTACACAGCACTTGACAAGATAAGCCGGCGCAGGCTCGTAACTCATCCATCGGGCGGCGCGGGCGCAGCCGCCGCGCATAAATCCGAGATCGTGTAAATCCTGCGCCGCTAATGCAACGCATAAATCTCGAGAATAAAGCCTCGTGGGCCACTCTCGCGCACATAAATATAACATAAAATTGAAGCCTCTTGAAGAAAGGAAAGGATTTGTTCGTCGCCAAATATAACAAAGGATTAAATCGTGAATTTGTTTTAATGTGGTGATGATAATATTAAAACTCGTTCGCTTATATTACAAATTACAATAACAAAAAAAATAAAACTATAAACTAGGGTGGGTAAAAGCGGCCATATTTATAACAACCGCTGCGTCACGCGTTCGAACGCGCGTTTCATACAAAACTGCAACGTCTGTACCATACGCGCGTTCGATACGTACGTTCGGAATGTGCCAAGCGCCGCGTATGATACGCGTGTACGGTACGGAAAATGTTATGAAAGTTTGTATGTTTGAATCTCTCTTAGCAGGTGTTATATAAATGTATGGGTAGGTGTGCCTATTTGAAGATACGGACGTACGGTACGCGCGTTCGAACACGTAACGCAGCGTTGGCACTGAGTGACCACGCTGACAACCTTTGCGGTGACGGAAATCCAATTAGTGGCAGCGATGTATTACTCATTAGTACCTATAGGACTACAATATTCATTTAAATAAATAATAAAAAGCATATACCTATAGGAAAATATCTACTCACATATTATTGTACCTATGCAAATTATGAATTTTCGAATTTGTATGCGCGAAATAGCAACAAAGTATCGTTCATTACACTGAAACTTCACCGGCCACAGATAACTAAAGCAATTCGAAAAATAACATAAAATTTAATTACACTTGCAAAATGGTCTGCAAAACATACACAGAGAAGCCAAGACACCCAGGCCACAGACGCCAGGCCAGCCACTATGTTAAGTATTAAACATTGGCAAAATGTTGGTTACGTTTTGTTTTAGTAATTTTTTAACCGCTTTTTACAGAACCTTGGAAATAACTTATATTCTGTCGACTTTATTAATGCATGATGAAAGTGACTTCCTATATCCACTTAAGTAATACTTATTTTAAGGATGTAACAACTAACGAATTACGATCGATGTAAAAATATACTCGATAAAATAATCAATTAACGGGACTTCATTCGAATTTTATTGAAAACTTTACCTGCCGTGGGTGTAATTTTTCTGGCCAATCAATAACTTAAAAACTGCTTATCTCGAGGTAACCATTAATTTTATATAAAAAATTATAAAGTTCTCATGCATTAAACTACTTATTACCTAACTTTATTGAATTGTTGTCATAAAATTGTACTTTCATAAAGATAAATATCGCAATTCATACGAACTACCTTACAGTAATTCTATTGCATAAAAAACTGCATTTTCAGAGCAATATTACGAGCAAAAACTTCTCGATTTATAAACAGTCGAGATAAACTTCACTTAGTACTCGTTTAGTACCTAATTACTAAATAAAGATATAAATAAAAAGGTATAACTGATAAACAAAACAATAACATTTGTCGGATATAAAAACATCGTTATTTACGGCTGATTTATGTTAAGCACATGCATTATTTGTCATCTCTTTAGCCCACTTTGCATTGGAATATGGCAATCTTTTTAACAAAGCAATATATCACAATGGCTCCGTAATCTATACGTCTAAATCATGCTCATGATTCAAGGAAATGAAACTATAAAGTTTTATACAACAGTCTAGAAAGTTAATGAACATATCTACGCATATCTACTTGAAATTATCACACGCGGGCCCATAAATAAATATCTATGATTACATTTGTTTTAAACTCTATGGCACATAATGACTAATTAAACAATATTGAATAAAACGTGGTCGCTCGTGACCACGGGGTCTGCAAAGACACCGAAACGTCGAGTTAAAATTTAAAATGTAAATATACGCGATGAATTTGGTTAAAAAGTGTTTTATTTGACGACCACTTTGGCGTTGGGGAAAACCTTTCTGCCTCAGACGCCAGTGGTTGCGGGTTCGATCCCCGCACGGAACCAGAAAAAAAAACCGTGTCTGGGTGTTTATCTATTTATGTATTTATATTCTAGGTTCCCCCCTAGTTCGCTATATGGTATCCCATAACACAAGCTATGCTTACTTTGGGGCCATGTAGTTGGTGTGATTGTCTGGGGATTTTATTTTATTTATTTATTTATTATTTAACGGTTTGAATAGCAAAAACTTAAGACAAATTAAACACTACCTAAAAATAGCCGTTTAGTACGAATAAGATTATTTTATGCAGAACAACTTACGTAAACTACAAAGAAATACAAGCTTTTTCAGAAATGTTTGTGACTAAAGAGCATGTTTTGTTTTGTTTTGAGCATTTGGAAGCTGGCGGATACAGTAGTTATAAGAGAGCAACTTCTGAGTCACATGTAAACATTTATTTGTTTCGAATATACATGGTTTATTCTAATTAACGCATCACATCTTGCACGCAGCCTCTCCACATCAATCTCAACAACATTTGATCTACAACTTTTAAAAATTAATAGTTTTTAACCTTTTGGTTTTCCCATACAAAAAATATGTATAGCCTCTGTTTAAAGGCGGAACTCTAATATCGCTTCATAATAATAATAGGTACTTCTTACAAAATGTAGAGTAAGGAGCAAAAATTTTTTTGCTTTAATTTTTTCTGTTATTAATTAAGATTTGTAAAATGTCGTAGAACAAATGTTGTTGAGATTGATATGGAGAGTCTGCCCGCAAGAGGTGATGAGTTAATTAAAATTAACCCTGTATCTTGTACTTTAAATTTCTTTCTATATGTGTTTCCTAATGAAAAAGGACATGTTTAATTATCGCAATAATCAGAAATCAACTATCACTTTGTTTGATTGACGTTTATACCGTTACACTTTTGGACGCAGTTTAAGAAATCTTTTTTAGTCATTCAGGTCAGATACGTTAATAAATTTCACGAGCCCGAGGAGTACTGTTTCAAGATTTGAGGTAATTATTTACAATTTACCGACAGGGTTGTCAACGCGGTATGTGAAAAGTTGCAACCAGAGACTTTGACAAGCTGCCAGGAATGTCATGAATGTCATTAGAGGACGACCCTGTGCGTTTATGGGTGTCAATTAGATTTACAACAACACGTGCCATGTGACATTTAAGCTGCTGCGTTAGATCATTTTAGTAGTGTATTAAAAATGTAAAAGCTTGATTATGACGCATTACCTACGGGACATATTTTTATAACTTTCGGCACCCAGATCATATCATAGATTTTTTTAATCCTATTCATATGCAACTGTGGAATGATATCGAGATGATATATTTGGGAGCTGCTAGAAGTAAGTAAAATTTGGTTAAACATATTAAAAATTCTTTATTCAAAATGTATGAAGACGTAACACTCAGTTATCCAGTATCCTGTATCCAGACAAAATAATTCTAAAAACAAAACTTTTTACAGTAACTTTAAAAAAGTATAGTGTTTAAAAACATACTTGAGCCCTACGCCATCATGAACGAATAGGTTCCAACAACTTTAGTAAAGGCAGTCTTACATGAGAGTAGATTGTAAGGGATCCCAACATTACTGCACCTAACCTCAAGTATCCTTACGTTTCTATTACAAATTACCAAAAAACGAAACAAAGTACGTATCTGTAACTGACTGAGCCACACATGCGTGTTTGACAGCTATTAATAAACAAAACACCAGCTGATGAGTCGCTGCAGCAACAAATTACTAAATTAGAAGAGTAATATGAGGTGATTCATGACTCTTTTGATAAATTAGTTTATTTATTATATTTCAGGAAAGTTTGAAAAAGGGTTTCTAATATAATTTATGCCTATTCCTGAGGGCACGATTTCTGGTTGGTGCGTTTTTTACAATTTGAAGATAACCTCTAAAATCCTTTGCGTTCCTCTATTTATTTATAATTGGTGGTTGAAATGAACATCCGGATGATAGAAGGAATTAAAGTTATATACAGGGTTAATTTTAATTAATGTATCACCTCTTGTGGGCAGCCTCTCCACATCAATCCCAACAACATTTGTTCTACGACTTTAAGTAATGTGACGCGGTCGATACTGCATACGATATTTGATTGAATTGTAATGCCCCGCCGCCGCCGTAACCATATTTTCGGTTACATGATGAGAAAATATATATTTTATTTGCAATTGGTATCTAACTAATATCCCTTTTTAAAATTATTCTGTATGAAAGTAAGGTCACCCATTCGCAGCATTATCGATAAAATTATTAACATTTTTGCATGAGATTCACAACGCATAAGGCGGAAAAGGCAATACGCGCGCTTGATATACTTACCTAATGTTATTACTCTAATGTTGGCTTCCAATACCTACTACCGACCTCTACAAAATTTGATGAAACGTGGTAGATGGAAGGGTCCTCGCAGGTTCCTCGTTTAGGTTCCACGCAGTTATGAGCAGCTATTTTACTTTAGATTGCCACTTATTACCACTTGTTAAAACGATAGTTTCATAATCTCACCAAAAATTTTCCACAAGCCGATAAGTCTGTTATTTAAATGCTTTAAAAAACTGAACAAACTTTTGATGAAATCGAATTTTCAGATTTGCCCTATACGCCGAAAGCACAGATAATATATTACAATATAATTGAAATCGCGAGATTATCAGACTATCTGTGTTATGATATTACAGCCCATATAAAACCAGAGTTTAATGATCGGCGGCCATTTTATGACACGCCCCCGAAGCCGTTTTTGTATCCACGTTGTTATTTCATAAAAATTGAGTCAAACTAAGAATAAATTAAGCATATTTTTAATTAATGTTGAAATACCTCGATCCAATTACCGCGAATGGGACATGGATACAGGGTTTATTTATAAATTCTTAAATAATTAGTTACCTGCATACGTAATATACGTAGGTACGTAAAAATAATATAAATGACATACCTACTCAATGTAAAAATTGTGTAAATTAAATTTTGATAAACCTTGAATGGTTATTAAAAAATAAATGTACATTGTAGTGTTTTAAATATAGGACTGACGAATGAAACACGATCAGTAGGATTCGAATAGTTGAAATATAGCAACTAAGTATTCCAATAAAATGGAACTTTCTTTACGAGTACAAGTATGATTTTTCTTCGGTTCTTTATTTTTCTCTCATTTTATCTTTCTTTCGCTCTTAATAATAGAGTAATATGTACAGAATTTCTTTAAAGATTTGTTAAAATTCCGTACTAGGTATATTCTGTATTCAAGAAAATACAATAAAAAAAGAAAAAACAAGCTAATTCGGAGTTTAACAGCTCGTCTATGCATGATAAATTTCTATTTGTCATATCAAATTTCATGAAATGTTTAAAGTTCTTGCCTAACAACAAACATAATAGCTACATACCTGTACACATGATTAGTTAATACAATTTCTTCATAAATTGATAAACATAAAAAAGGCAAAATAATAACCTAATACTGATTACTACTTATTGGGTAAAGAAGGCACTGTGTCTTTGAACACTGCAAGCGAAGAAGATTCCAATTGTAAAGGTCTAAGGTGGCATTTTGTTTGATAGATGCGCGTGAGTCGCTGTAATCGTGCCGGCGCGTGCGCTATCGCTGCGACGATATCTGGCAGCGAATAGTTATCTGCGGGTATATAGCGCGATATTGCTTTACTTACGACTGATGAGAGGACTTTGTATCGATGAGTTTATTATTTATTTAAAAACTAGCCTTGTTCCACTGTTACACCCGCGTTAAGATTGGATTAGGTACTTAGTGAACTCTCAAATTACAATTTTGCTACTTAGAATTTTTCACACAAATAAGCAATATCTTTGAATCTGATTCTATCGTTTGGTGAATTTTCATATAAGTATAATGGCTTGTACCTATTATTTTATTGCCATTTAATGCTCATTTACGAGAGGATCCGGTTTGAAGCTCTCACACATAGGGAAAATATTGTAAAAAAGTACTGTGTTTAGCCATAAGTTTAAATTGTTTCCTATTGTGAAGAAATAAATAAATTATTGATTGATTGATTGATTGATTGAAGTACCACTCGTAAGATTCGACTAAGGGATTTGAAATCTGTAGGCTGATGATTATCTTTCTACGTCACTGATAGAATAATTTGTATATTTGTATAACCATGCTAATGTCTGAAACCACCAATTGTATTAAATTTAATAGCCTAACTCGAGAACATAGTTGCAGTGCTATGCAGTGGACTATATCTTATCTTTGATTTATAACATACATACATACATAACTTCACGTCTGCATCCCTTATGGGGTAGGCAGAACACCAAAGGCTGTAAAAACATCTGATGTCACATTTGATGATGATAGTGAGAGACTATTGCAGAGAGACAGTCAGCCTATTGCCCGCAAAAACGCCAATAAAACCTCTGTTCCTTAACTGGCTTTTACAGTATGCCCGGGAACAGAAGCAGCTGGTACATTCTATGTTTTTCTTTCGCTCTCAGTCCAGCATGGAAGGTTTGATTTATAACCGCCTATAAAATTAGAAAAAGGGCAGTTTCATTCTGTCTCTAAGAGGTTCCGTTTCAAAATTATGATGCCTATTTAAAGAAATCAATAGTTAGGTACGTTCATTGTTCTAACACGCACTAAACTCAGTATTTATCAGCAACACTTATCCTGGCAGATAACAGTCATTACATTGTATTCCGACCTAATTACAAGAGTTTTAATCATTAGTATTCATATGGAATTACTTTGTTATCGCACTTTTAATTTAAGCCAGTCAATGTTAGAATTTTTTGCGTTTACGATGGCGTTAAATTTATGGATAGGTTGAGGTAAGATAGTTGAGGTACGGGTTCCGCGGTTGCCGATCGCTTTAGACTCGTTTTGCTATCGTAACGTTTGAATAGCTCAAGGTTATTTCGTTTTGTCAAGGAATTTGCTTTTATTCACTATTTAGAATCATTATAAACGATTAACAACGTTGGCACTACCCACCTTTGTAGATTTTCCATTACCATTCGGTATGATTCAGATTTCGGGGATATGAAAAAGATTGCAGCTAAAGTCTAAACTACGTAATTAAGTTTTTCGTTGAGTTACAGGAAACTAAAGTTGCCAAGTTATACTGTTTACTTTTACTTAGTTATCTCACCTATATTGGTGCTTAACATATCGAGACTTCATGCTTAATAATCAATTTTCAACATAACACAAACATAGAATGCTATGAACACTAAATTATAATTGACTCAACTAATTGTCGTGTAAAATTTCTGATAGGATTTAATAAGTTCTGATTATTTTTATTGGACTAGCTAATAACTGTATTTAAAAAAGTTATCAAATATTTACAAATTTGGTAGGATTGCAGTTTTGCAGGATAGCTTGCATTCAAAACTGTCTTGATCTGTTACTAGTGCTGTAAGGTTATTTACCTTTGCAATAACATACTGTAGCTATTCCTTTTAGAATACTTTAAACAATTTTAAATATACTTTTAGTTCTGTAAAATTCCTTGTTCTACTCAGTCACCAGAGGTGCGATATCAAATCAATTCTTAGTTAAACTGTTGTAGTACCTAAGATATAAGAAAAGCTAAACAGATAATTATGGACTCTGTCAGGCATTGAAATATTAGGAGAGACTTATACAAAATGTTACCAGAGCAATACAGTTTTGAATGCAAGCTATCCTACAGAACTGTAATCGTGCTTGTATCAAACTCAAACTCAAATATTCTTTATTTCGTAAGTATTTAAATACATTTGAAATAAGTCGAACAATTTACAAATTGAACTGAATCTACCACCGCTTCGGAAAGTCGATCTGTTGAGAAGAAGTGGCAAGAAACTCAACAGCAATCATCTTTTGAAAATAAGAGAAAAAAAATACACAGTAACAATATACAGCCAGGGAATCCCATCTTCTTGCATCCGGATATCTTATAGTAAACCTATTGTATTATTGTATAGGTATTGCAGATTTGAATAATCACCAAACAAAAATCTTTCCTTTCCAGATCCCACACTGCGTGCTAGCAACCACTATTGACTAGTCTCGTGAGTGAAGTACAGTGAGAATGTTCGGCGGCGGTGGCGCGTGCGGCGCGTACGGCGGCGGCGGCGACTGCGGCGACGGCTACTACGGCGCGCGGCTGCCGCAGTACGCCGCCTTCCCGCAGAACGTGTGGCCGGGCGCGCACGCAGCGCATCATGACAGCTATGGTGACTATTACTAGACCATTTGTGTTATTGTACCTACAATAAAGAGTAAATAAATAAATAATGAAAAATTATGCGACTGAAAGTGCTTGCGCCAAGGGAGTATGATGAACTACCGCACCAATAGTTAGGTATAGGCAGCGACACCGCACCCCTACAGCGACTTAGATATTTTTTTTTACTTTAATACCACTTTAAGCCAGCACGCGCAGACTCAACAGTCAACCCACCGCGGTGCGCTTGCGCGCCGCGCAACGCACAAAACCTAGTATTTAATATACTGTTTAAAGATTATAAAAGAAATATAAATAAATATTTCCAATTATGGCCGTGAAAGTTATGCCGGGCTCACTCAGCGCTCAATTATTTATTTTTTTCCTTCTTTAAATAACATGCTTTTTGTATGATATGTCAACTTGAGGGAAATTTACAAAAAAAATACAAGAAATTAAAAGGCATGTTATAAGACATAGTAGTAACGAGATTTTCACGATATTCGAAGTCTTGGATCGAAATCAACTGACTCACAATATTGCACAAAGACGTTCTGCAAGTCCCATTGCTTTTTCTTTTAATACATTAATATATTTGTAGCCTTATATATGACTTCTAAATAGATCTAACAAGAAAAACAGTAAGTACCTGTACAGAATGCACCCATCGGCATCAAAGACGCTATGAGCCTCTTAAAAACAACAAAAAAGGCCGCAAGCATCGCCTAAGAATAAGTTGAAAATGCGTTGCGAACCTCTTCTGTAAATATATAAAAATAAAACTGTAAATACTGTATTAAGGCAAATAAAACAAAAATAATCACTACATGTCTACCCACCAGCTATATTTTATTACCAATTAAATGAAATTAAAATAAACACTATCTGTTTACCCAGCCTTATTTGAGAATATCAGGATTAAAAAATTGCATGTTTCAGTGTCTACTTGTGTGCAAATTTCAGCTCCGAGATGGAATAACTTTAAACTGTACATACATACATAACGTCACACCTGTACCCCTTATGGGGTAGGCAGAACACCAGGGGTTGTAAGACCATCTGATGTGGCGTTTGACAAGTTTGGTATTATAAATGTGGAGAGTTTACTACTTTAAACTGTTTCAGCAAGTGTAACAAACAATACCCACACACACTCAAAAACCATAACTTTTGTTATATGTACTTGTAGGAACTAGAATGTATTGTGGGATGTTATCGAGTCATCCTAACCCAATTGATAGTTCCAATTAATTGATATTATAATGACGTACAATGTTATTAGTCATTGGAAATCTGAATCATTTAAGATTTACCATCTCATTTATGAGAAATCTAATGATGCATTTTCATTTTTCTTGTTTAAATACTCTGGTCCCAGTTTGTCATGTTCGTGTTGTGCATCCATAGCTCAATGCACCTACTATATAAGCAATTTAGTTTTGGCATGACATTGGCTCTCACAATTAGCTGTCTTGTTTTTGTATTTTTTTCATGTCATGATCAATTTGTACTGTATGTACCTATTTGTATTAATTCGTATAATCCTGACTGAAAAAGAGTGCCAAAAGTTTTTTTCCGCCGGCTTTTTTTGTATCTTGGTCTACTGTAATATCTTATTCAATAACTATCAACACCTTGTTAAAGCCGAAGTACAAAATTGTGACGTCATTAAGCGGCCATTCGATGGTCTTATGATGAGTAAAATTTTTCATTTCATTTCATTTCAGAACAATAAAAATAGATCATTGCTACTGTTTACAGGAAAACTTTCGGCACTTCCTTACTCAATAATACCACTTCCTTAAGTTGGCCACATTTGGTAGCAGTTCAATGAAGGTCAAGCAATGATTTCTTAGCCGAATGTAGAAGACTTAATAAAAAAGCTGCATCTTTTATAAAGGGATGATGGTCCTTCTTTTCAAATAAAAACACTGCATGTTAAACCATACTAATTAAACCTTAAGACGACACATCGAAATGTTTTTTCTTGAAATCTTAGCACCTTAACACGCCGACATAAGGTTGCGTATTGCATAGAAATCAAACACTGACACCGCTCAGGCACTGAAATCGTTTCAATAATCGATAAAAAAATAACGATAAATGCTATGTAAATTTTGAGCAACCAAAGTCCGAACAATAATGTGAAGATTGTATTTAAGTTATTTCTAAGCATATGGATTTCATAATTACGTGGTAATTAAAAAAAAAGTATGTTTTTAGACGTGTTTTCGAAAAATAAAAAATCATCAAATCATGTTTTTGAGCAGGCAAAGTATAGATAAAGATATGAATTTACACATATCGAAATATCAGATCCACTCGTCATTTCATATTCTCATAGTTTGCGATGAAAGTCAATGCATTTTTTCAATATGTCGCCTTAAGTAACCTGTTTGTTTCACAGTTTGCCTTTCTAAGTGTTAAAAGAGGTAGATAATAAGAAGTCGTCACACATAGAAGTCATACAAAAAAGACGTCTACCACTCTATCTATTCCTTTTATTCAATTATCTGAATTATCCTTAAACGAAAATGAAAAGTTGTCCCGCGCTATTATAATATTTTTCTAATAGAACGTAAGAAACCAAAATAAAGCATTGTACTTGTTTTGTAGTCACCAGATACCAAATAAAACAAAATATGCTTGGACCGATGCGGCTTATTTAGGCTAAATAAACCGGTAAATCACCACTAGTGTAGGCATTCATATAACTACTGATTTGTTATTTGAAAAATAATTCTACTTTCAATTAATATTTAGAAGATAAAACTTCAGAACTTTATTTTCGCATTACACAGGCATACTATTTAAATTCTATGTAAGTTCCGTTATCTAATTTAATGACACGGGACATGGAAATTCAATACCAAGGCTTCAATTAAATCGCGCGGTCACGACTTGAGGCTTGGTGCTATGCCTGCAATGTATGTTTCTATTATTAGTGTATTTATTTATTTTAAGAATTCTAAATTTATTAAAAACTGGAACTACATCTATTTCTTTTACAAAAAATGTAATTATGATAATTTTGGAGCCGATTTTTGGTATGTAACCGGCTCAAATGACAATACTCTTGCAGCTTTTGGATAAGCCTGGAGTAGATTTTTTTATCAGAGAAATAAGGAATAATAAAACTAAGCAGGATAAAAATCTTTAACTTGATATTGATTTTGAAAAGAAGAAATATTGTATTCGGGGATTTCCAGAAAAACAGCTTTTATCCCGTATTGATAAGGCCGGTATCAGCCTGGAGCTGAAACCGCAGCTTTTGTGCAGAAACTCGACAACTCGAATCATTTTCCTCTATAAGGTTATCATAAAGCCAAACTCATCATTGGACCTATAAAAAAAGTCTATTTGAATTAGATTCTCGAACAAGTTGACATGATTACTGACAACATGATACGCATATTACTACCACGGCAATCGAGCTATGCATATGATCGAGCAAGCTATGTATGAATGGATTTGAAACAAGGAATTATAATGAGGTAAAATTATAATAGGTCCTAGCTATGAAATTAAGCCAAAATATACATCAATTAAAGAAATAAAATTTAAAAGTACTTACAATAAGTTGTTGAGTTGTTGCAGAGCGCTTTCCCTGCCTTAAAGTGGTATAAGAAAAAGACACCGACAGATCATTTGAGAGCCTTTTACGGACGAAAGGGATCTGTTAGCCTGAAGGTTAGCTGTTATAGAACAGAGCAGCTACAGCTATACCCTGACAGAGTTGAGACCGCGTTAGCAGCCATTAGTTATTTAGATCAAGCCTTAATTAGGGTCAGCGATCATGATCGGAATGACAGCTTTGGAAGCCATTTTTTTTAAAATTCAAGTTTGAAACTTCCAGCCCCGCTTCATGGTAATTTCCGTTAGTTACGTAGGTAAATACAGTGCAAATACTCATACATTGGAAAAACCCAAATTCATACTGAAAGAAACGAAACGTGTAAAAGTTTGCTCAAATGCTAAGTTTAGTATAGGACCTTAAGTTGACTCTAAAATGACGTAATTATACCGGAGTTCCAAATACGTTGTTAAAATTAATTGTGTATTTAAAAATATACATACATATACTTAAATTTAACCGAAGTTTAGGAAGGAGCAGATTTTATTCTATAAGATAGCCAAGGATATTCGTTCGGAACATGATTATAAGCAATCAAGTTGGTTTTTTACCTTTTTGACATTCCAACAAAAACCAAGGTAGCGAGGCTCAACAATTAATATTTTTATAGATGCCGCTTATAACAAGTAGTATAAAGATAAAAAAAGTTTTCTCATACAATTACAGTGAAAAGAAAAATAGAGAGGTTTTCTTCATAGTTATTCGTTTTAACTATACCTTGGCTAGAAAAAATAAATTGTATTTTCTATTTCGATAAAATAACCATCGAATACAAATAATGCAAGAACTAATTGCCAAAACGGAAATTATTATCAAGGTATTGTAATATGTATTGTCAAGGAATTCATTATCATTCTTTCAATATTTCATATCACATGATAGCACTTTTTGTGGATTTTGAAAGCTGTTAAATAATTAAGTACCAAGTTACACCTGCTAACTCCATCTCATTATAACAAGTCTCTTTATTAAGAGAAATAAAATCAATATTATGTAAACACGCCACAGGTAGACGGTAGCAAGATACACTTGTGTACATGAGGTAGGTACATACAAGTTAAGTTATATGACTTTGTCACATAGTCCGCTTGAGCAAGTGTTGAATCACTGCGATAAGAACCGCAGCGCGCGCGCAGCAGTCCTCGTCCTGACCTCTGACCGCCATAACGTGCCTTCTGATTTATTGCTAATTAATCGTTGTTAATTAAAGTTATGGATACTTCGCACCTTCCTTCCAATTGGCTGCAGAATTTCGCATTCCTGGCTGGAGCAGGTCTGTTTATTTTTCAATTTCAATTTTTTTTATGGATACTTAACAAAGGATTTTAAGATAATTCTTGTTTTGATTGTTAAACTCGCGCTTATCTCGCTTGTGATAATTTGGTACAGTTTTGGAACGATGTTGTTAAACAAATGATAATATGACTGGTTGTGATATGATTAGTGTAACTGTTCTCGTTTTATCAATAAATTATTCATTACTTATTGACTTCAAATAATATTAAGCTTGAGAGTATTGCTTTATTTTTGACGTGTTGTTGTTATTTTGATCGTAAAAGTGTATGTTTTTGATTAAAAAGGATCATACTTTTGCCAATTCATTATTATAATATTTGATTATTATTTATTTATTTTATTTTTATTATTAGATTAGTATTATTAGATTAGTTTTATTTTTATACAACGTTTTCAACATTTGTAGGTATACGCACGCCACAATCAATCCAATGCAGTACCTATTAATCAGCCTCCATTTTAAACAAACTCAACAAAGCCCAAAAAAACTTCTTAAAACGTGTAAAAGTTATACAAATACGATGTCTCCCTCCCAATTGGTAAATGTTGATAGTGATCAGCGTACACACTGCCACTACCGAGTGCTAAGCTCCTTCGGAAAGGATCAAGTTACAGGCGCGTGCGCTGCAGTCGCTCAATACCTGCAGTCACGTCTAAAGAAATGCATACACTTCGCAACTTATTCCCTTGTAATAAGGTTAAAAGTCAAATGAAAATGTTTACATTTTATTAGACGCGCGTTACAGCTTTATTTGTTCACGGCGACAAGTGCGCGGGAGTCCATTGTTAAACCTTTATTTGTGTACAAAAAGGTTTTATGGAGTTGCTATGTTATTTTCTTTTGAGTTAAATCGGTGATGTGCGGGGTTTTTAAAGCTTTTCAGAGTGTGTTAAGTACAGTTAATAAGTTGTCGGAATTACATATTATTTATTTATTTCATTACGGAAAACTTACAGCTATTTAAACATTACAGAAAATAAGGCCATATAAAAAAAAATAAAAAAAATGATGAAATTTAAAAAACAGTAGGTACAATATTTTTTTGTTGAACATTGGATTCAGAAATATACAATAAAATTTAAATGAAATAAAATGTATATAAAACCATAACATAAATACGTTAGGTACCTAAGTTATTTTAGAAACTATATAAATTTATTCTCCCATGCTGGATTGGGAGCAAAAGAAAAACATAGAATGTACCAGCTGCTTCTCTGCCCCGGCATACTGTAAGAGTCAGATAAGGGATGGAGGTTTTATTGGCGTGTTTGTGGGCGATGGTCTGACCCCCTGTTACTGCAATAGTCTCTCTCTATCACGGTAATACCTCCAAATTTGTCAATCGTGACATCAGATGGACTCATAGCCTTTGGTGTTTTGCCTACCTCATAAGGGATACTGGTGTGAAGTTATGTGAATTTATTCACAACTTCGATGAACCTATTGTAAACTCTCATTGACACTTAAGCCTAAGTTTTACAAATTCTAAATTTTGTGCGTTTTATTTCAGTAACGTTTTTCGGTATAGCAGCAATTACGATGAAACTTTCTTAATATTTGAAATCGAGTTACTATCATATCACCGTGTAAGCCTATTTTTGTGTAACAGTGCCTAATAGTGATTGCGCTTTATTATTTACAAACCGAACATGACCCGACGTGATATAACATATAATTTACATTAGCATAAATTCTTTCATACCAACATTAATCTCAATACTAAATGTTTGAGAAGTAGATAATTTCACAGGCTAACACTTATCTAGTATTTATACAAAACTAGTTATTATTTCTGTGGATCCACTCGTGATTGCCAAATTACCTGCTGATCCAGAATACTGGTTTTTCCCGTCCTAAACTTTCAATTCTGAGTTTATTTTATACAATCAAATCTTCTTACTACACGGTGACTAAGAGATTGAACTTTACTGATATGTAATGGTCTTTAGGTATATCGGTAAGACCGGTCTTATTTTTATTATTCTAATTAAGTATCAAAACTAACACACCATACCCAGATTATTTCATAAATATTCCTCATAATTACTTTTTTGCATAACTTAGGTACCTACTCATGGACGCCAGGTCCAATATTAATCGTGTGTACTGTTATAAATGTGGTATACTAAAATGTGATATATATCGGTGGTACACCACATAGTCCTATCATTTTTACATCATTCCTCAATCTCAAAGGATTGTTCCAAATTTTATTTCCTAACCTGTTCGTATTATGCGCAGGCGGCGGCGGCGTGGGCGGCGCGCTGTACCCGCAGAACGTCGTGATGGGCTCGTGGTGCGCGCCTTACGACGCCCTGCAGCGCCCTCCGGCGTATGGTAAGAGAAGTAACCATCATTGACTATTAACTTATATAGCTATAGACAGACACTTCGTGCAGGTTTTGTCGTAAAATACCTGAGCGAAACTCCTTGAAACAACTTTAGAAGTAACTAGATGATTGGCGCGATCTATACCGGCTAGTTTTTACTTTTAAGCAATGTTGAATCGTGTCCATCATTGATCATTATCATATGTACCTAGGAGTACCTACCTACTACAGTTTTTAAAATAAATATAATAAAAATAAAATCTACATGGCCCCAAAGTAAGCATAGCTTGTTATGGGATACCATGTAGCGAACTAGGGGGGAACCTAGAATATAAATACATATATAGATAAACACCCAGACATGGTAATTTTTTTCTTGTTCAGTGCAGCAATCGCACCTGCAATCACTGGCGTCTGAGGCAGACAGGTTTACCCCAGACAGGCTATAGACTATTCCTTACTGCCTCTGGATAAGTGACTTTTAACCAATATTCTAAACTTTAACTATGTATTCAGCGTCATGTTTTAAGTGTAGTCTGTATAATGTAGATCTCACAACAATTGTTACATTATAGAACTCTTTAAGCTTATCCTAACCTCATTGTTTTACAATACATACGATCTTAGGTTAATAGAGCTCAGAATGGACTGACAATCTACGCGTACTATCTTATTATAGTAAGTTGTCAATAAAAAAACAATTGAACAGTTAAATATCTGTAGTTCGGTGAATCACTGCTTATCTACAGACAGTTGGTTTAACTACAGTGACGCCATCTGACCGCACTGATAGCATCCTTTGTTACTCCTTACTCAGTGTCTAACTCATGTACAGTGGAATCCGTTTATAATGACATCAAAGGGAAATAAGAAACAAGTCATACTAAACGGACGTCATACAAAGCATAGGTACTGCAAGAATAAATAAAGTGTTTAAGTTAGTATGTGATTTATTTTAATAGAGAGGAATAAAATAGAGATAAATCAAAGTAGATATTAATAAGTAGACTCAATAAGTAAGTCTACGCTCTGAGACTCAAATCAAAAAAGCCTTTCACGCGCCGAAAGTCTTTGGGTATAACCTGACTCTCCCGAACACTGCCAAAGGTGTTAGAAATCATACGGTCGGTCACTATAAGCGGCCAAATTTGATAAAAAAGGGTCACAATAAGCGATATGTCACTATAGGCGAAGTCATTATATAATTTATATGAAAACCAAACTTTACTGTGTAAACACGTCATAATGAGCGGTTGGTCAATATAAGCGGAGTCATAATAAACGGATTCTATTGTACCCAAAAAGTTGATAAGTTTGATTTAATAACGAGTTTTTTTATTGGTAACTAAATTGGCGTTGACTTTTATCTCACCTCTAGTAAGAGACAATTGGAGATGGTTTACAATTTTCAAACTAACTCTGTAATCATAGATTTGCAACCGGTTTTTTGGTTGTCATGGCAACGATCATACATTATCAAAGATTATTTTTTTATATGAAAGACATTATTGGACTGAATATCGGAACCTGCAAATTAGAATTAAACTCTACGTTAGTCCCCAATCTAATTTCAAAAGTAAGTGACAATGAGGTTGACGGGAGTGACTTTGCCCCACAGAGTGGCGATATTATTGGCAGACTGTACTTGAAAGGTTGGAAACTGCAGAATTAGTTCAGTACTGTAAGGTTGTATACACTTACAACTTTCACTGATTTCATACTCGTAACCTTTTGATATTCAAATTAAGAATTTTTGTTCTTTTTGTTTTTCTTTTGCTCATAGATTTTTGTTCACGAGGTAAATTTTCTATAAACCTACATTTTACCTATATTTGTTTATATTTTTCATACTTATTTAACTTTAAACAATCACAAGACTGTTCGTACCTACGACAAGTACCTACTTACTTTAAATTTGATATAAATTATTGTCGTTGATGTCTTTTTTACCTAGTTATCAATAAAATCATAGCTACGTACTTGATGTTAGAGCGTAACACCTCACGAAAGTATATTAATCGAATAGTCCTAGAACTTCAATGCTCGGATATTCGGAGGTGATCTTTGTAGTCGATATTCAATGGCAAACCCGTGTGCTTTCAGCTTCGAGCTCGAAGTCATTTACCATCAGAGTGAGATCAAAAGCGGATTAAATCAGTTATAAAAAACTATTTACAACAACTATTAGACACAACAAAATTAGATTAGTTTCAATGTTCAGTACGTTTATCCAGGGGCAGAAAGGAAGTTACTTTCTGAGCTATTGAAAAGACTTTATAATTTTCCTACATACAAGAAATTTAAAATAGACTTCATCGATCACTTTTAACCATTTGTTAACTTTAAAAGTGTGTTATCTACGTTTGTTTAAAAGACATTATAAATTAATCGATTTGCCAGCTAATGTATGTATCCAGGTTGCAAAGCGATGTGGGCCATGCTATCATACCGGATAAGCGATAACAACGCATTACTGCTGTGCTCACCTACTAAAATATTCTTTAAAACATACCTCATTAGATGTCATTAGTCTATACACTCACGTCACAACATCGCCCTGTAAGAGGAAACGCAAAAATAAACACGTCTGATTAAGCTTCGTGATTGTTGTAAACTTGTTTTCGATTGTCGATATATTCTTGGAACTGTGGACTTAGGTACGAACTTTGTACGCTAAATAAGCAGTTAATTATATTTCTGTTCACTGCAGATTTGAGGATATGTATAGAGGCTGTCGGAAATGTAATTGATCGTACCAGCGGATGTGTTTTAATTGACTCTCAGGTGTATTGGGTGGTAAAGTGAATGAAGTGATGAGATAAGATTAACAAAAGGAAACAAATATTCGTCTCATTTGACTATAAGTGACAATGCCAGCACAAGGATGAAACACACTCGGTCCATATGTACAGCATAAAATTATCAAAACCAGATCTCATAGTCTTGCCTTTGAATAGCCCGACCACTCCTTGATGATAAGAAACTGAAAGTGTGTTAAAAATCTTATCATTAGCCAACATCCTACGTGAAAAGTCGCCAAATATCATTGCTTGAGTGGTGATGTGTTCCTGCTTGGTCTGACTTTAGTCTTATACGTCACCAGGGTAACTTAGGAGCGTGAAATATTTCACTTTTCCCTTTTGGTCCACGGTCGAAGTATCAGAAATGTTTAATTTTAGAATAGACATTTTCGACGATGTCATGCAGTAATTTCTATCTACAATAAAGAAGTACTGTATTAGTAAGACCGTGAAGTATCCAGTAGTAGAGTGCGCGTGTGGTGTGAGCAGATGGCGCTGAGGCGGAGGAGGGACGCGAGTGTGTCAACTGCGGCGCCAGCAACACGCCGCTGTGGCGCCGCGACGCCACCGGCCACTACCTGTGCAACGCCTGCGGCCTCTACCACAAGATCAACGGCGTCAACCGCCCTCTCGTTAAGCCCAGCAAGCGGCTGGTGAGTCCACAAAACCGCATTAACGCCTCTTCTCTGCGTAGGTGCAGACGCCGACCTGCTCTCCCGCTTCTATAAGGACGGCTCCGTGCAAAGATGGATGAGTGTGGACGGCATGATGCGCGGCATGAAGAAGGTGAGTCGGTGGCGTGTAGCTAGGCATGCTTCCGCTTCCGCAACTCTGACTCGACGCTTGGCGGGCGATCACTACACGCTACCGCTCGCCGGCGGGTCTGGTGGTCACCGCGATGGCAGACGCTTTTAAACTGTCTCTGTCGACGCTGGTGACCGCCCGGCCCGAAGAGCACGGAGCCGTCTTGACCGTTGGATTGTTCCACTTTGTACTTGAAACAACACCGTTGAAACTCGATAAACATTCCTTCTCCTTGCACGACCTTAACTTCTTACCTTTACCAAAAAACTTGATATTTTTGCGGCGGTATGAGTGGACAACGCGTTTTAAGAACTTGGTATAAAGTGGAACAGGCCGCGCGTCTATCGCCCGCGCATCATTAATCCGCGCCGCGCAGGCCCCGCCCCGGCCGGGCGGACAGGCGCGCGCGCCGATGGCTCGCGATCTACGCGTGATTACTAACGCACACACACTTACCTATTGTAAATTGATGGGCGGTATGCGCGGCTGCACTCCGGGCTTGGTTGGTTGGGTCGGTTGCATGTAAATAAAGATGGCATGTTCGTATTCTATGTATTTTAATGTTGTTTGTTTTTGTAGATGTTCAAAATCTATTTATGGATTACGGTTGCTAATTTTTAACAAGCTGCTTATTACACGTTTTGGTGCAATTTTTTTTAATAGATACATAATGGTTTTTTTAGATGACTCGCATGTTTAGTTAGTTTTAAATTGTAATATGGTATTTTAGATAATGCACCATTCAAGTCACTAACCCAGTAGGTCATCTCTAGGACACAGTATTCATTTCATTTTCATATTTTTTTGAATTTTCAAACCATTAAATTATCAAGTACATAGTTTGGGAGAAAGATGGAATTTCAATAATATCATTAGATACCTACAACTCTTTTTAAGAAGATTTTATGAAACATGACATTTTCTTAAAGAATATCCGGGAAACACTTCAGATTATTTTTGAACAGATAGCAAAGTGACCTTATTAAATAAGTATAGGTAGGCATCGGAAACTAAAGACGATAATGTGACAACCTTCTGGAAGCCACTATAGCTTATCCTTAGTTCAAATTAAACCTACTCTATCACTACGCGTGTATTTAGGTCATGGCAGAACAATTTAACTGACATTAATCAAGTATTCACTGATTAATTATTATCAGTTAGCATGGTGCAAGATCAATTGGATCTAAGCTAAAAAAAAAAAAACAATAAAGCAACGGGAAGGATTCAACGGCCCTATTCAAGTTCTTAGTGATCTTAAGCGATGAACACAGTGCGGACGCAGCTACGCACGTACTTGTGCATCATCATGCGGGGTTTTTAAGCACCCATGTGCGTAGTGGAGTCACTCGTTGTGTTTCGACTAATTTCCTTAAATTCCTTCTAAAATCGCGCACAGCACTGCGGGACTCGGTGTGTCATGCCTTGTGTCGTGAAAGCGCATAGGTGCGGGATTCTCCGCACTTGGCGCGTCATCTGCATGTACGCTCATAGATGCATTTTCAGTATTTTGTACTCTGCGTTTTTTCTATATAAATGGACTAACTTTAGAAGCAACTTGAGCTGATTTACTATGCGCTTAAAACTTTTGTAAAAAAATATCGAATGATCCTTAAGTAGTTACCTATGATTATTTTGTTCGCACAATTCAGTAACTAGCTCTCAGATAGGTAAATGAAACATGTATCAATTAATAGTTTTCATTTGCTGGGCTATCCATGTTTCTCGTCTCTCGATCAAATATGATAATAAATTAGGACTTATGAGTTATTTAATTGTAACAGTAAAAGCTAATGTATTATTGCCTACGACCTCAGTTAGCATCGTTAGATTGAAGGCATACGCGGGCTTAGACACTGCTAAAAATAAAACTGATATAGTACCTATTATTAATAGATACCGAGAGCAGTTTATTTTACAATCATATATCTAACTATCTAAAAGAGATATCCCAGTTTCGGCTAGGAACCTGTACAGCATCTCAAAAAATTGAGAGAATATTACTCTTTACACGAAAAATACTTATAATGCGATATACCAAATAGTTCTGTGGTTCAAAAATAAAAACAAATCCATATTAGGTACTTAAGTTACTGTCACATTCATTATTATCCGTCATGTTTTTTTATGTAGCAATAATACTGTTTATTTTTTTGTTTGAACCAAAATACAAAGTAAATCTGTAGTAATTTGTTTGTAAAAAAACTTTTCTTCACGTTTATGGCTATATTTGCTTGGTGTAAACAGTACTAGCCAAGGCTCCATACAATCTTGGGACATCTCTTTTATTTTACAATAATAATTAGGAACAAATTTAATCATATACCTTCATTTTAATATAGTTTTGAATTTAACACTATATTATACTATACTAAATTACAAATAGTTTTTTTTTCATAATATTTCTACTTACTAACTAATGTGAAATTTCCCAATAATTTAGCGTCTCTATCGTATCAATATCCGGCGGCCATTTTCCCTTTGCATCGGAATCAGTTAGTAACTTTATTAAAAGCTAATCCATAAAAAATATGTCTGCTTGGTCTGCCAATGGTCCCTAATTATAAGTCAAGTTTAAAAATATTTGCAAGCTATTCGAATCTCAATTACCTACTTACTTGCTAATTGTGATATTTAATAGGTGAATTCAGCTTGTTCAATTAATTTTACTATCTCAATTTTCCATGAACGTGATCTGTTTCTCATTCATTTTTAATATTTTAATATTTAAAATGAAGATGCGTTGTAAAAAAACCAAGCATGAAATATAATATGCGGAAAAAGGAAAATATTGAGCATAATGTATCTTCCTCTCACACATTTTCGTTATTTTGACTGTTTTATTTCCATGTCTATAAATAAGCATGTAATAAGAGTACTACTTATGTGTTAAGTAGATAGAGAAAGACCGTATAGACTTACAAGTATATCTGCTTCATATAGGTACAATGAGTATTCTTGTCTTGTCATCTAATGTGTTATCTATCACAAATGTTTCTCCTGCTCACGGCTGTGTAGTGACTATGCATTTATTGATCGTAACGTGCGTCTATAAAAACTGTCAACTTCTTTACGCACATTTTTTGCTTCACTAACTAGATTGTTGCTTGTTTTATATTTTATGGTGGTTGGTTTATTTCATCAGCAACTTTTTAGAAGTGTACGATATACATTGACGATCTAACAGTGAGTTTGCTCCATAGTCAGCGGCGCGGCGCCACGGGCAATGCTGCACCAACTGCGGCTCTCGAAACACCACGCTTTGGCGTCGCAACAATGATGGAGAACCAGTCTGCAACGCTTGTGGGCTTTACTATAAACTTCATGGTATTAATCGGTAAGTTTATGAGGAAATATCAAAGGTCTTTTTTTATTGGTGAATAAGTTCGGGTTACTTAAAGCTTAGTTCGACCTGATGGTAGATAAGTGACTATAAAGTTGAAGATTGGCTTTTAATTTTATCTCATGAATTTAATTTGATGGATTATCAAACAAGATACTGTGGCCTGACGGTGAAATGAGGCATTGCAATAAAATTCGATCCATCATTATGATATACCTAAACGTGCTTCCATCGATATTATTAGATTCATAAATTGTCGACGTATTTAATTATGTTATACTCCCTAACATGCTTCGAAGAGCCTTAATTCAGAAGGTATTAATTTTTATCCATGAGTAGATAAGTTTAAGCCAAAGAAATCCAGGAATGTTACCTCACACAAATTTCATAGCCATTGGGATTCCAGGACCCAGGAGGTCCAATAGATACAGGTACAGGGTGACTGGTGGGTCACTTTTGAAATTCAAGGACGTGATAGTTTTAGATTATAGATAAAGAGAAAAAATATGAAAAAAAAATTCATTATTTACTAAGTAAACTTAACCGAAAGTAAAAAAATCGATGACGCAACGCGTGGTTACACTAGCGTTGGCAGTGATCCACGCGCCAGGTCACATTCCGCAATTGACTCAGTTGTATGAGAGGAAAAAGTCACAAAGTAGTATTTATTTATAGGGAGTTCTAGTGAAAAATTAAGTACCTACTTACTTTTATAACATAATTATGATCAGAATCGAGTACAGAGTGCTCTCCTTCAGTATCTAAAATTTGTCACCAGTCACCCTGTAGCTGGCCATGTTTACACAGCTACACCAGACGGCCGTCTTTTAAATCCTAGTTTATCCTTATTAATGTAGCAAACAATTGTTGACATTTGACAAAACGATGAGTATGGATTCTTCTTGCAACAATCGCAAAATCGTCAAAAATACAAGTTACACGCGATGATAAAAGCCCATTTTGACGTGTAACTCAAAAAATACGTGTTTTCTTTGTCTACAGACCATTAGCAATGAGGAAAGATGGCATACAGACTCGCAAGCGCAAACCCAAAAAGTCCGGCAATGCGAAACCTGGCCAGGACCCGGCGAAAAAAGAGGACCATGGACATGCATCACCAGGGATCGATGGTAAGAAACCACTTGAAGTCTCCATCAGACGATCTTGCAATTAGCATGGCCAATCCATAGTGTGCATATAATGCGTTTTATTACTTTTAAATACCTAAAAATCATAGTAATTCATTAAATTAAAAGAAATTGTTCCCAAACCGTTCCTCTTCTACATTAAACTGTTGTTTTGAAAACTTTTGTAAACGATCATAAATTTAAACATTCGTTTTCGTATTTTTAGATAGCAAATCAAGTATGAACGAAGTGCCGCTACCACTGCCGCTGCCAAGTGGCATGTCTTCGAAGCAGCCATCCACCCTGACCACGTCTCCGGGGGCGCAGTACCTGGGGGTGTCCGGGGTGTCGGGAAGTGCGGGGGGCGTAGGGACTGTAGGCTCTTTCAGCATCAAGAGCGAACCGACACCACCGCACTTCGAGTACCCACAACACAATCCGGCGCACCATTATCACTCGCACCAACATTATTTGCACGCGTTACAGGTACTTTTATATATGTTTCTTAGCTTTATGACTGAACCCATAAGGAGGCAGTCACGAATGAAATGTTAAACTAGCTAACAACTCAACTTAAGAGATTTGTTATTGGATATAAAATTAAAATGTTATTTATATCTGTTTTCAGTACGGCCTTGGCAATGGAGAAGAAGAAGAAGGCACCGGTTTCCTTCATCAGCGAAATGTAACAGCCCACGCCAAGCTCATGGCATCCACGTAGTCGTGTAGTTGTGACATCTAGTGGATTAACGCAGTACTACCAACAGCGCCATCTAGCGTTCCACGAGAGTAGTTTCATCCAAATGTATGAACAGCGTCACCTATGTTACGTATCGCTATTTGGCAATTTAGCGACATCTATCGGGGAACGAGTTGAAAAGAAAAGCTGTGTAAAATAATTTTTTGAACATCAAATGAATATTTACGTTTAAAAGAATGTAAAAGTTAATAGTACGACATTGTGAATAATAGTACATAAGTTAATCGCTTAGCACAAATGGTTTATCTCTTTTTTGTACCTTACAATTAAAATATTCTTATTAGTTAAATGCATTTCGTATTATAAGTAGAGTATAAAAATACGACAGTAAGCTTTTTCCTTCAGGTTAGTAAATTTCTGATTGTTAAAATAACTAAGGTTAAGAAACTATAGAAATATAATGACTGAATAGGAGTTTCAAATTATAGGTAGTAGTTTTAAGCTAAGATAATTAAACGCTCGCACTAATGTATTAATAGTATCTCGCGACCCAACCTGGCTTCGCAATTGTAATATAAAATAAATTTAAGTAGACTTTACAGAGAAAAGGAACTTTTATTCAAATACTAAAGCGCTTAAAGATTGAGTAAGTACCTAGTAAAAATATGCATACCTACCTTCAGCATTCAACTTGCTATTATAGGAATTTAGCGAAAGTAATATTAACATTAACTTTAACTAAGTACACATGCTTTATTGAAAAAAAAGAAAAGATTGCTGGTTTGACTATTTTTCCACATTAACAAAAAAAGGATGTATGAATCTCTGGTTAAAAAAAGTCATGTAAATATTTTCAAAGTTAGAACTTCATCATATCATGCAAAGCTCTTCTATAAATTATCAAAAAATTACGCGTGTAGCGTAAGTATACCAACAAATAAAAAATATTAAATGGTTACGAGATCTGGGCCTAGCGGCCGAATCGTTTTAAGACGTCCGTAAATTTAATTTCCCGTAATACCTAAATGCTCTGGTCTGCAGTGCGAGCACAGAACTTTATCGAATCGTAAGTTAACGAATGTTTACGAATGCTCGTATAGTATGGAGTCGGTTGCAAGTTTTGAGTAACATTGTAATTTTTTATTTTACAGATATTTATGAGTACAACATGTTTAAAAACATTCAAAATTAACAAGGTACGCATTTATTTAAGCTGGCCGTGCGGCAATGGATAGATTTCAATTTTTTTTTCAAAACCGTCTCCATACTATACGAACATTCGTTAACAACGATTCGATAAAGTTCTGTGGTTAGTAATAGTTATTGAAGAGGGTATTCGATGTTTTACTTAAGCAGTAAATCCACGTAGGTACGAATTATTTCCTTAATTAACAGAATAAAGATGTGAGCTATGATAAGTTCCTCCCCAAGAACCTATTTACGAGTAAAGACATTAGGTTCTTACTTGAAAATATGGTTCTTCTAGATTTAACTTTGTTCAGTTTAATTTAAAATTAATAACTATGAAGGCATTTATAGATCACTAGCATAAAATAATGTAAATTAGTATATAAACATTAAGTGTAATGTCAATAAATAACTTAAAAATGTGTTTTTCTTGTATTCATGATAGTGATTGATCGATTGATGCAATTGGAGTTGTAACTAGCGATGACACAAAATTCAGTTTGTTTTCAGGCACTGAGCATGTTTATCTCGAAACATTATTATTTATAAAATACTTATAGTAAATTGTTTTTGTACAAATCATATAAATATAATTTTTAAAATATATGAGAATAATAAACACTCGATTCATTTTCATTCCCTACACACCCGCTATATTTACCTTCTGCATTTGGATAAGCATGTAGTGAAAGTGGAATAATCCGCCAAGTTTCATTCATTAAGTCATTCATTTAATTCATTTAGATTCATTAGCTATCAAAGTCAACCTGAACGCCACGAGCACACTCTCTGACTAATCTCCTAAAAAAAACTTGATTGTTTGCTATACTAAAATATTTCTGACAGCATTCAAAGCTGTGCGGACCCACCGTACCACCGGCTATACCCCTGGTGGTATGGTGGGACTTAACCAAACCACCGTACTAGTTTTGGGATTTGAAAAAAAAAACACCATTAATCATCATCATCATCCACAGCCTGTGGACGTCCACTGCTGGACATAGGCCTCCCCCAAGGTCTTCCACGTCACTCGGTCCCGCGCCGCCCTCATCCAGCGTTTACCGGCGACTTTGACCAGGTCGTCGGTCCATCGTGCGGGGGGCCTGCCTACGCTGCGTCTCCCAGTACGTGGCCGCCACTCGAGAACTTTTCTGCCCCACCGGCCATCTGTTCTGCGAGCTATGTGCCCTGCCCATTGCCACTTCAGCTCTGCAATCCTTCTGGCTATGTCGGTGACATTGGTTTGCCTGCGAATATCCTCATTCCTGATTCGATCCCGCAGGGAAACTCCGAGCATAGCCCTTTCCATTGCTCGCTGAGCGACTCGAAGCTTGTTTATAAGGCCCATAGTTAGCGACCACGTCTCAGTGCCGTATGTCATCACTGGCAACACACACTGGTTAAAAACCTTTGTCTTCAGACATTGCGGTATTTGTGACGAGGAGATTTCACGGAGCTTTCCGAACGCTGCCCAGCCGAGTTGGATTCAACGATTGACCTCTTTCTCAATGTTGGACCTACCTAACTGGATTTTATGTCCTAGGTATAGATAATCGTCAACAACTTCGAGCGTGGTGCCTCCAACTAGCACAGGAGTAGGTGCAACATGGACGTTCGACATAACCTTCGTCTTATCCATGTTCATTTTTAGGCCCACTCGCTGCGAGGCTCCACTGAGGTCAGAGGTCATTAATATGATAATAATATTCTTATATACTGAAATTAAAAAACCGATACATATATTTTTAAATATTAAAACGGAACTTACTTTATTATATTTGATATTTATATTTAGGCGCGAGCCGAGCGAGCGAAGCGAGCGTGGTGCGGCAGCACCCGGCGATGGGCCACAATGGATTTTATTTCCTTGTAATTGAAATAAATAAAAAAAAATCTAATAAAAAAAAACTTTTGCTTGCTATGAGTAGCTATTCAAATAAAACTGATAAATCAAAACTTCCTACATTCCAACCCTACGGTGGTATGGTGAGGTCCCACCATACCACCAGGCGTATGGCCGGTGGGCCCGCAATGATTCAAAGTATTTTCACTAGGTGCAGAATTATGTATACCACCCAGTCCCCCGCATACATACAATATGCATACGTATGGAGACTGGGTGGTATCTATAAATAATTCTGTTGTAGACTGTACAAAGAATAATGTCTGATGTTAAAAAGGCATGAATACCCACCCTTACAACATCGGTCTACTAGACTCGATCCTTACATCCTTCACCATCTTCATAACTCTTTATTAATATAATTGATAATTCACTCCAAAATTACCAGGGCTACAGTGTTCGGTTTTTTTCCTATTTTTTATATTTTTTTTATATTAGGTAGTCTTAGGTAGGCGGTTGTAGGGCGCATTTTCCAGCATTTCCGCAGGGCTGTTTGCTTATTTATGACCCACGTATTTCCTACGCATATTCAGTACGAGATATAAGATTAAACAATAATTTTCCTCGTGACCACGGGGGTCTGCAAAAAAACCGAAATGTAAAATATAATCAAATGCTATAAATTTGTTTTAAAAGTGTTTTTTTATTTTTTTTGTATTTTATTTGTTTTTGTACAACAAATATTGGGACATAACCATTGTTTTAACTTTAACCGAAATTGCACTTTATACTAAACATATATTACTTCAATTTTGGAACAGGTTGGATCTACACAAAATTTGAGCGTCATTTCTATTTCTTAATAAATTTGCTTGCTGAATGACATGAAGAATATGCCACGGAGGAATATGGACTCAACAGGCTTGTGCGGCTGCGAGGGCGAGGGCATCTCCCCTCAGGGAGTAGATGAGCCACTTGCCGCACGTGGTGAGATCCACGGCACCACGATCTTGATAAAACGGCACAGCGGGGCTATTCTTTATCACGTAGAAGTCGAGGCGGCAAGCCATGTTCAACATAGCCTCCTGCAACAAGTTGATACATGTCTTTAGTAATTATTCTTGAATATGGTTAATGTAATCTATATATTTATGAGCAATACTGAAAGCATTTATGTATATGGAATTTTAGGTATTTAATCGTAGATACATTGTGATACATTAGATACACTGTATTTATATTAATCGTACACACAGTGCAAAGTTATTATGGCATCCACAATAAGCCAGCGTCTTGGCTGCTGCCGTCGTATGAAGCGGAGTGGATGCAAATTTTTTTTTCGATAATGAAAATTGGGTCGCATTCGACATTAGTTTTTGTTACCAACTGTTGAGTTTGAAGTCTTCTAATTTGACATAAGGGACACCCAAAATTAGAGAGCATAATGTCGAATTGAGCTCACTGTGTTCTCAATTTTTAACTAAGAATTTTCATTTTTGGTGTCCTTCTTCCTTTCCTTCTTTCAATTTACTACTTAATACTAAAATAAGTTGAACATGGAAACTGACTTTTGCTACGGCATTGAATAAAGCCGAACCAACGCCTTTTCTCCTATGGGCTGTTCTAACGAAGAGATCCTCCAGCTTGAGAGTCTTGCCGAGCCAGGAGGAGTAAGTGGGGAAGTAGACCGCGTAGCCGATGACGGGTCCGCCGCACATCTGCGCCACGATACACTGATACATCGGTGCATCAATTTCGAAGCCATCATGGATCAATTCTGATAAATGAAAAAAAATATTACATATATTTTTAGCTTATTATGTTGCCTTTAGTTAATGTTTATAAAATTGTCCGCAAAAATCCTGATGCAATTACTTATATCAATTCTTGACTTGAAACTGCGTTAAGCAGGCGCCGCCATGGCCACTCGTCATTTGTCTACTGTTTATGCACGTGAGTTTATGCATCCTCGCCCCATCAATCAGGTTCTCGGAATGTCACTAGTTGAGCCTTCTGTTGTGAATTTCGCTAAGCTTTAACGAGTCGTTCGATTGAGGCTTAATTTCGTATTAACTAACGAGATTTTGATTATTCCAGAAAAACCAACATCCAGTAAGTCAGTTTATTGAATGAATATCCTTGATGAGGAGCGAGTGCCTCTGTGTGTTCGTCGTAAGGAAACGGACTACACAGCGTGGGCGCTGCGGCAGAGGCAAAAGATGGAGCACTTTTGCATGGAACGACGCGCTTTACATAGTTTTAGGCCTTAATGTTATGAATATCATACCTTTACATGACAATTGCGGGCCCTCAGGTATATTTTCATCATTGGTAGCATACTCCTGAAATTAATTGAGAAAAACAGATTGAGTTAAGGCAAAGGTGTGGTGGAACTAATTAATGATAATACTTTACATGTGGAACGTTTGCCTTAAATTAGCCTTCATCATCACCATCATCACAACTCTTTGTAATGAGCCCACTGCAGGACTATGAGTCCCTCCTCTGGGTGACGAGGAGGTTTAGGCCGTAATACACCAAGCTGGCCCAGTGCTGGTTGCTGAATGTCCGAATTTCTAGGGCGCCGAAAACAGCTTCTGACAAGCCCTAACGACTACGTACTGTATACAAGCTTATAACATGCTAGTAGACTGTTTTACGAGCCCTTCAAAGCACGGAAGTCATCGTGAGAAATGAATGGTCGGCGGTCACCCATCCTTGACTGGGAGCGAAAGAAAAACATAGAATGTGCCAGCTGCTTCTCTTCCCGTGGTATCCCATAACACAAGCTATGCTTACTTTGGGGCCATGAAGTTGGTATGATTGCCTGGGGATTTTATTTATTTTATTGTTATTATTAATTATCTGAATAAATGCCACCTAGTTTGAGCGTTTTCCTCTTATGCTTTCAAAGTCCTTTCATAATACAGAAAGTTGACCTGTTGGAAATCGTAACTTCAAAATTTTCGGCCGCATAAGGTCGGCTTAGAATAATATAAATAAATAATAATAAAATCCCCAGAAAAACACACCAACTACATCGCCTCAAAGTAAGCAAAGCTTGTGTTATGAGTATGAGATACCATGTAGCGAACTAGGGGGGACTCTAGAATATAAAATACACGATAGATAAACGCCCTAAAGCCGGAACATTTTTTTTCTTGTTTCGTACGGGATTCGAACCCGCAACCACTGGCGTCTAAGGCAGAAAGGTTTACCCCATCGCCAAAGTGGTCGTCAATTTAGAATTACCCTACGCCCCTAGATAAGTATGTCGTAATAGGTGACACAACAGAGTGACCTCCGCTTGGTGGTTCCTCCCACCAACCTTCGGGGTCTCCCTGGGGTCCGTCTGGCCAGCGACCACCCTTCAAATAAAACGCATTCCTATACCCGTGTGCTTCCTAAACCTTCGACCTTTTCGTCGCATTCCATCAGGTGAGATAGAGTTGAGACGCGGATATAGTAACCGATAAATAAAGGAAAATGTCCTTTGTTTTATAATATTGTAGTCTTAAATAATAAGTTACTTTATTGACGTATACGAGAAACGACGTCTACCCTTAGGCGTCTGCTCGTTTATTTTACCCTGGTATAGGGATGGGGTATTCCTGCTCCTACCTAATTGTGGAGTTTGAGGAATAAACGATAAATAAATAAAATAAAATCCCCAGATAATCACACCAACTACATGGCCCCAAAGTAAGCATAGCTTGTGTTATGGAATACCATGTGAAACTAAGAACTAAGGGGAAAACTAGAATAAAAATACATAAAGAAAACAACACCCAGACACGGAACATTTTTTTTTCTTGTTCCGTGCGGGAATCGCAAATATAAATAAATAATAATAAAATCCCTAAAAAAACCTTAAAAGTAGGTAAGCAAAGCTTGTGTTCTGAGATACTATGTAGCGAACTATAGATAAACGCCTAGACCCGGAATATTTTTTTTCTTGTTTCGTACGGGATTCGAATCCGCAACCACTGGCGTCTCTGGCAGACAGGTTTACCCCATCGCCAAATTGGTCGTCAAATGTCGGATTTTTACGGTGGCTGGTTGTCATCATATCATATGATAAATTAGGCACCTCTGTTAACCCAGTTTTGGCCAAAAATCTTTCATATGGATGCCGCTACACAAGTATTTATCGTTGTGCCTTATATTAGATATCCATGACATAGCTTTTGACTCTGAGGTTTAGTTTTCACTGAACTGAAAATTTTTGAAAGTTCTCTATGCGTAAGAGAACTTTCAAAGCGAGTTTATAACGTGAGAAATGATAACCGATCAGAATGCAAGCCTAAGATATCTGATGGGATGAGATAAGTAGAGACCTATTCAGCTCAAGTCAAGATTATTTTGGAGGATTTAATCGAAAATTTGCTCAGAGACATTTCGCTTCGCACCTACCAAACCTAGTCCACAATATTCTCTATGCATGAGGTTTAAATATATCCAAAAATATACATCTTACTTTTATCATTCTTGCGACCTCTCGCATGTCATCTACAGTTGCACGTCGTATTGTGAAGTCCTTTGAACGCAGGGCCATTGCGAAAAAATATTTTATTTAACTTTAAATAAAAAATATACAAAAAATTTGTTGTCTTATGGTCTGTCAGAATTGATTGGTGCTAAGTTGGCAGATGTCTTTTTCTCAATTTTTCAATGATAAGAATGCAGATAAACTGCATAATCTTTTACCTACTTTTTGTGTCTAAGGGTCCTACCTAATCAAGAATTGGTAATTAAAGGAAATCTTGCCAATGAAATCGTACGTAATTATCAAATACGTGTTTGTTCTATTAGTGCAAACTTAAAACTTAAAATAACAAAACATTAGGCTACTTATAAACAATTTCATCAAAAAAAAATTACCACAACTTATACTTAAGGAAAGTTCACCTTCATTATTAAAACAACGACTGTTAAATTTCTGCGCCTTGTAGGGGCTATATTAATTTTCTTTTAAAGGTGTACAGTCAGCATCATTAAGTGTGTAGCAGCCAAGACTACCAAATACTAAGAAGCATCTGAAATAGTCATAAACATAAACACAGCCAAAGTGCTCAAACTGTTCAGGCCATCCACCGTCCTCAAATATACCGGAGTAGGTACATATTAAAATGAATCTACCACCAAATTACAAGTTTGATCTTTTGTATTTCTATTATTCATTGTTTATTTTTAGTTTTGTTTCAGCATGTCCGTAAATTATTATTCATTTTATTTTTATTTAGTTATAATAATAATTGTTGGAAAGGAAACTGAGTAAGCCTGGGCCACAGGGTTAACAGGTTGAGTTTAGTCTAAAAAAATAGCTTATTTTATCCTTATTCAAAATACATAAAACCCCTAAAAATTTAGTGAGGGGGAAACAAGTTAATTCAAGATATGAAAATCGCTGTCATGGGTTTTTAGTATGGATGAATAACTCATAATATAATTGAAAATACGCTGAGTAAAATTGAAGAAATATTAAATGAGAATCATTATAAGGTTAAATGAATGTAAACTAACCGCGTTAGTTTTATTTTAAATAATTATTTTGTAATTAAAATAGGCGAAATTCTTTATTAGGTTTGGGAATACTGAGTGAATGAAGAACGAAACTATGGTAATTGACTCTTTCAGTAAGTCAATCGATCTATTTGTTCACTCTTTTGTTTGGTTTGTTTCCTTGCGCTTGAGTATTTTCATGGTTTTTTTCTATTTTTAGGATAGCCCCAAGAAAAGTGAAAGTTTTTAGTATCAATTTATTAGTTTGAATATTTGTGTAAAACTATAACTAAGTAAGTATAGGTAATATCTTATAATGTCCTATTTTATCTAGTATGCTGTCTAAGTAAAATGTGCTACTATTTATTTTTAATTATAAACTCTCTAAATAATTCAATATACAATAATTCATTTATAGATCTCAACAATTAGAAAAAGAATAGCTTTCGAAAGTGATTCTAAGCTCACTTAACTTCTGTGTATACCGATAGACAAAATTATATATATCTCAATTCCTCAACACTGGTTTATCTTGAAAATTTCGGTGATGTAACATGAATATATTTTAAATAAAAAAATCAAATGTCAAGTTGTTAACACCGTGGCCCAGAAATGTATGGAGCAGGTTCTGTCTCCTTTATTCACACAGCGCTATCTAGCGCAAACTGCAAATTATATTATGACAACGAATTACATTTTTTTTCGTAAATACATAAATATCATACATACGTAGGTAAGTTTCTCGTAGATAATTTAAATAAATATTGAAAACTTGAACTTTTAGAAAAAATCGAAATCAGAACACCGCTGTTCATATTATATTGACAAGGAACTTGAACCATATGGCGCATGTGATAAAGTCCATTTTCCTAGTTTGTTCCATACTTTTTGACGCTTTGGTTGCTACGATCTTAGCGGTGACTTGCATGTAACGAACTATTTGGCGTCTGTGTGCTCCGATATATTTGAGGACGGTGGATGGTCACAGATGGAAACAATTTTAGCAATTTGTCTGGGCTCTTGTTTATGACTACTTTAGACGCTTCTAAGTATTTGGTAGTCTTTGCTGCTACGCACTTAATGATGCTGACGGTACAAGCATAAAACGTGCTGACTAACTTTAGTTTTAAGCTTTCGTACCGAAAGGGTTAAACGGGAGCCTATTACTAAGACTCCGCTGCCCGTCTGTCGCCACGCTGTACTACGAGGATCAAAAAGTAGTGAGAATAAGATAAAAATATAATGAGTAATGATAACTTAATAATTCATTTTTCTACATTGTATAGTCTCCGAGTCTCTCAATACACGAAGTCCAGCGCTTTTCCAATCCCTTTCAGAAACAAAGTTTTGTCTTGTTTCCTGCAAAAAGCTCTCCACGGCATTGACTCGTTTTTCCCTTTAAGTATTCTTTCAATTACAGGAACAGATAAAAATCGCTAGGTGCCAGTTCTGGCGAATAAGGGGGGGTGGTCAAGCAATTTGAAGCCAGCTTGCTGAATGGCCCCCATCGCAACTGCCCAGCTTTTCTCTTTAATGGAATTCCTCAACTTGGGATTTAAAGCTGCATGATATTGGCCTGTAATAGTGGTTCCATGCTCCAGGTAATCAATCAACAATATCCCTTCGGAGTCCCAAAATATTGAGGCCATAACCTTGCCAGCCGATGCCACGGCACGAAACTTCTTCGGAGTCAGTTATGCTATTGCAAAGATTGCTGTTTTTTCTCGGGATCAAAATTATGGACCCATGTTTCGTCCATTATAACGAAAAGACAAAAAGTTTTCAGAATCTTCTTAAAACTTGTTCAACAATGTCTTCGAAATGTCATATCGATTTTGTTTCTGACTGTCGGTTAACATTCTCAGCACCGATCTTGCGGAGACTTTACTCATATTCAAATACTGTTTCAAAATGGATTGAATACTTACTTCCATATGAAATGCCTGTTTCTTGAACCAAGTAACGGATGGTAGATAATCGATCGATCAATACAGTTTTCTCGACTTTCATAATATTTTCTTGGGTGACTGACGTCGACGGACGACCGCAACGATGTTCGTCTTCCATACTCGGTCTCCCTACACGAAATTGACGACAGTTGAGTACGGCGGAGCAGACTCTCCTAATGTTGCCTCTCAGTGAATCTCTTGCGTCGTAAACATTTTTAAACAGAGGTATTTATTAAGGGCTCGCACACTGCGAGTCGCGCTTAATTTTTCTTCATTTTTGAGAAAACGTTCAAACACGAAGCAAACATATTGCTACATTCAGAAAAAACAAAAGAGAATTGTTTTTTTTTTTCGTTTATTAAGATTACAAATAGTTGAGCTATGCCAGTATTCATTTTTTTCTTACCAAGGAGTATATAAGTCGTTCTCACTACTTTTTGATCACTCCTCGTAGCTCATGAACCGTGATCATTGGACGTACAATAACCAACGCTCTCGGTCTAATAGTTTAAAAGTTATATTTATTTAAATAAAAAGAACCTTTCATTCCAAGACAGATTGTATGTACTCACTAGGTATATAGGTGCCTCTTTAGATAATGGCTTTTTATTCCAACTCACTGATGAAAATGAAAATGAAGATGAATATTATATGGCATAACTAACAAGGAAATATTCATACAGGGTCCACATTTAGATCGGTCAGTATGGGAGAGTCTGAAAAAAGGATCCGTTTTTAGGAACCATGTCAGCGATTTAAATAACAAACTGCATAGTTGTAAAATATTTGTTTTGAAATCATTTTGAAAATACTAGCTGTTACGCGCGGTTTTATCCGTGCCATTTCGAATTCCGCGAGAATTTCGGGATAAAAAGTAGCCTTTGAGCTATTCCAAACTGTACACTATCACTATGCCAAATTTCATCCAAATCGTTGAGCCGGTCCCCCGTGATTGAGGAACAAACATCCATACATCCAAACTTTCACATTTATACCTAATATTAGTAAGAAGTACGATAAGAAGTACTTACTAAGCTCGTAAATCAAACTTGGAGCTTTTGAAATAAAAGCTTCCTTTAGATATCGATTGTATATGTAAATTAAATTAAGTTAATGTTACTTTCAGACATCCTGTCTTAATTTTTTTCCCATTTTCAGTACAATTGTATATTTTTTCACATCAATACATGTTGAAGTTTGTTTCTGTAGAATACCTACCTACATTACAGAGGTACCTATAAAGAAGTAGGTATAAAGTTAGATCATACTGCCACCGACGCACCTCCTGCACAGTTCAAGGCAGAGGCCTTAGGGCGTGGACACATCTCGCAGTGCGGTGCCGTTTTCGGTGTAACGGCGGTAACAGCGTTGCCGGTATACGGCGCGGCGCCGTACTGTGCCTCGCAGTCGTGAAATTATATTATTTCTTCTTAAAATTATATCCATCACGGTTCATAGAAAAATATGGATCAACCATATTTTTTTTTGCTTTTTTTTTTCTTCACTCGTCGTCTGAACAGAAACATGACCAGGATACACATCTTTCGCGACATCCATATCAAGCCAAAAACTGTTATTTTATAGATTCCGTGTTTTTTGAGTAAATATAGAGTTTGGCGTATGGCTGGAGTTACCTACGAAGTCCATACAGTTCATTTCCTTCTACGCTAGAGGTACTGGGTTCAAATCCAGGTTGATGTGGACATCAAATAAAAAAATGAACATCTAGTCAATGATCATGCGGAATAGAGAAAACATCTTTAGTTAATAGCAAGAATTCAGCATTTCCTTCGTAAACAGTTTTAGGCATTACGGTCGCATTAGTGGGCTATGTAATAAAACAAGAAAATTTACTATATCAATCTTTATTTCTGTTTTTTTGCTTTTTCTTTTTCTTTTTACGTATTTTATGAAAAATATATTGTATTACAAAAATCGTTGTCTCAATGATCATTATGATTGTGAGCCAATGGAATTTTGAATACCCGATGGACATAAAACTTTTGAATGAAATTATAAAAGTAAACTATCACTTGAACAAATTAAGGTCATGCATTTTAATATTGATCTTTGTAACTTATGTAAGTAGGATATTGCGTATCTTATTGTTGATATTTAATTTGTATAAATTTATGCATATCATGGAGGACTTAATTCAAAACTAACATTTTTATAATTCTTCAGCTTGTACAACAGGTTTTGTTAAAAACTTTACATCAGGTATTCTACTTTGTTTCGTGACGCCAAGGGTGTGCTAAGTGCTTATGGTTGTAGGTACGAAAGACAATCTAGCTTGAAGTGCAGGCTTCACTGGCCGCGTTTAAGATGATGTCGCCACTTATCCTGTATAAGCACCATTGATTTCTTTTCCCGATCTCTACGGCCCCACACTTGCGGTAGAATGAGCGGCAGGGGTTCCATTCTAGAACTTGAAATTCGAGACAGTCGCACTCGTTCTCCAGAGCTTGCTGTACGTAAAGACAAATATAGGGTTAATTTTATGACCTCTTGCAGGCAGCCTCTCCACATCGATCGCAACAACATTTCTTCTAAGACTTTTTTTTTCAAATATTTATACCTAAATATTTTTTTAAACAAAAAAAGAAAAACGAACAAATGTTTGCTCCCTCTGTTATTTCATTACACTTTATTTTTTAAGTCATCCGGCAACCCCGCGCCGCGACCCGTTGCTCGTGGCGTGACGCAAGGTGCGTAGCATACGTGTAAATAGAGTAACGCCAATATAGAGATAATACATTTTTTTTTTATTAAATTTTTAAAATTATTAATTTTAATCGAAGAACAGATGTTGTTGGGATTTATCTGGAGAGGCTACCTGCAAGAGACGATGCGCTTATTAAAATGAACCCTGTATAAGGTTAGGTATACTTTAGGTTACCGCTGTTAAAGCTATTTGAAAGCGACACTACATGGCAACAGCAAATTACCACAAAATAGCACTATAGTATCATAATTTCTAATGCGGCTAGCATATTATACGACTTCCCGACAAGTAGGGCTTTGGGCCGCGGCCTGTCATCCCTTCTCTTGGCATGGAACAACTCCGCAAATCGACAGGTTGCAGGTTCGATTCATGTACGAAAAATAAAGTTCCATGTCCCAGACATTAGTTTATCTATACAGGGTGACTGGTGACAAATTTTAGATATTGAAGAAGAGCAATCTGTACTTGATTCTGATCATAATTATGTAATAAAAGTACTTGATTTTTCAGCAGAATACCCTATAAATAAATAAAGTATTTAACTAAGTCGACGACCGTTCGTGTAACCGTCTATTCCTATCTAATCTAAGTACCTATTTTGTGTTGATAGCGCCGTGCGTACATCCGTACCAGCAGTGCGAGCACAGAATTTTATCGACTCGTATGTTTACGAATGTTCATATAGTACGGAGTCGGTTGAAAGTCTTTAGTAACAATTTTTTATTTAACATGTTTACAAACATTCAAAACTAACAAGGAACTTATTTGTTTAAGCTGGCCGTGCAGCGGATAGATTTCAATTATTACTGACAAACCGTCTCCATACTATACGAACATTCGTAACAATACGAGTCGATAAAGTTCTGTGCTCGCACTGCAGTGCAGTGTAACCATGCGTTGCATAATGAATTCTTTAACTTTCGGTTAAGTTTACTCATAAAATAAATAATTTTTATTTTTTTATTTTATATTTTCTCTTCATGTATGATCTCAAACTACCACGTCCTCTAAATGACCCACACGTCACCCTGTATATGTTTTTATAGGTATTCTATTGTTCTATCGTAGTTCGCTACCCTTTGTTCTCGTAATATTATATTCGCAAATGATTACAATCGCAAATTATTATATCCCAATAATTATGGTATCCCATATTACAAGTTATTCTTAGTTGGTGTGATTGTCCGGGATTTCATTCATTCTTTATTTACTAAAACATTGAAAATAAGTAATCTACTACCGGAGAATTTATATTACTTGTTTGTTGTCATGTTGTTTAATTCAAAATACTTTACAGATTTTGAAGCACATAAAAAGTACCCGGCGACTTTGCCGTATTTGCTCAGATCCGACGTTGATAAATGAAAGTAACATTGCAGTAAGTCTAGCCTACCTTGCAAATTGTATTAAACATTGCTTTTCCAATTCCATTCTTCCTGTGCTCCTTCACGACCAACATATCGTCGACTTTGATGCCGCGGCCATTTCTTCCAGAAAAGAAATAGTAGTAAACTGCAAACCCGATTATAGGTCCACCATCGCAGATTTGCGCCACAAGACAGCGAAACAATGGAGTTTTCGTATGAAAACCATCTTTTATCATATCTGAAAGGAACGAAAGAATTTTTCTATTTTACAAAAGTTTATGAGGTTGAGGATGCTCTAATTTTTTCTATAAATCCTATCATACGTGTTACGTTATATGGCATCTAACTTGCATATATATATATATATAATATGGCATCCAAAACATCAGAACTTGAGTTGAACTGCAAAACAGAGTAAGTAACTCAGTGCTCAAATCACATACATTTAACAATGTTTAATTACAGAGTTCATACTCCGCCCCATCCCGGCAGCATTAAATTTAAAATTACATTTTATTTCTGCAACATCACAATATTAAATTTTAGAAATAAACTATGAAACGGATCGGTTCACAGCGTGCCATTCCTTCTTAAGTTGTGCGACCACTGTAAGCTTGCTTCTTGAGCCTTATAGAATATGAAGCTGAATATTATGATGATTCCATATATTTTAAAAGCACAAAAACTAACAATAAGTTTAATAATAAATAAATAATAAATATTTCAGACACTCACACAACATTATCTAACCCAAATTAAGTTTTAAAGAACTTGTGTTATGGATACTAGATAACTGATATACTTAAGAAATATATAAACATACATATTGAATAAATACATATTTTATTTTTATTAGAATAAACTTAAATAAACATATAAACATCCATGACTTGACGACTAATATCTGTGTTCATCACACAAATATCCGCCGCCGCCGGGATTCGAACCCAGGACCTCTGGCATAGAAGGCAATTTATGTTACCGCTACACCAGCCGATCGTCAAATCCCATCCATCCATTTAAATTCCCATTCCTATAAATGACGTGAGGGCAGCTGCGCATCGATAATAGTATATTATGTAACAAGTGAGCGAAGTTGCTAATTGCAGTCGAGGCTGTAATTAATAATGAGCCAAGACTGTAATTAGCAACGCTCACGAGTTACATACGACGTTTTTCAACACACTTGTGAGTAAAAGACAGACATACGTGATCATAAAATAACAAACACACTTGTTAACAAAGCTGTGAATTGTGATTGACAAATGGCGCCGAACCTCGCGCATGCGCGTAGGTTTTTTTTTCCGTCAAATGTGTCAATGTCTGTATAGCATATACAGCCTATTTTAAGTGAAAATGTTTAATTTGGAGTGGTAAATGCAAATATTTTAATATTTTATGACAAATGATTGTAAATTGTGAATAATTTGTTTAATATACAAATTTATTTTACTAATATAAGGCGCAAACATTTAAAAATGTATATGGATTTGAAGTGATATAAAACCTCTTTGTTGTTTCTGAAAATATTTAGTGTATAACCCGGACCAATAAAATATGCTCTGTTTTCTCGCATGTTATTTGCACAAAGTTACAATTCAACTTTGTAGGATTCATTATATTATGCACTAGGGTATAATATATTAATGCACGCGTGACTTATAGCCCAGTTTATAGTTCTAAACTCAATAGAATAACGCTCACTTTACGAGCAAGTGTATTGAAAATTATTTTTTATAAGCTGCACAAAATAATAAATAACTAACCTCCACATGATTCTTGGTGTCTTTTTGTTTCCACGCTTGAGTTCCGCAATTCATAAAGTAATATTGGTAAAATAATTTAAGGATTGTTCTAGATGTGTACTTTAACAACATTATCTATAGTTACAGTGATCTAATGGCTATGAGGAACTCGTCAGGGCCTAGGACACTAACCTGCACACGTTACTTTGGGACCGTGAGGCATATTTTCCTCTGCGACCATAGTCTGAAAAACAATACAAACTACATTAATTAATGTGTTACAAAACATACGGTACGTACCTCTATTTTGAGTTTTTTTTTTTGAAAATAAATACAGGGTGACTGGTGGGTCATTTTCAAAATTCCGGGACGTGATAGTATGAGATCATACATGAAGAGAATAAATTAAATATTAATTATTTACTGAGTAAACTTGACCGAAAGTTAGAGAATTCACTACGCAACGCATGGTTACATAAGCGAAATGCAATAGATACTTAGCGGGCGGTGGTGTGCGTGTGGCGAGAACACTGCTGTGTGCGTGTTCACTGAGGCATAGCCAGGCGCGGTCCCAGATTGAAATTTTGGAGGGGGTCACAACTGATTTTTGGGGCGGTCACGACAATTTTTTTGTATCAGAAGTATCTTTTTCTTCCTCCTTCTCTTATAAGGGGTTCATCTTTTCATGATTTTGGGAGGGTCATGTCCCCTGTGATCCCCCCCCGGGACCGCGCCTGGGCATCGCGTCGGGAAAAGGATAGTAAGATCTCTTTATTCATTCATAGCGATTTCTGGTGAAAAATTAAATATCTACTTTTATTACATAATTATGATCAGAATAGAGTGCTCTCCTTCAGTATTTAAAATTTTTCACCAGTCACCCTGTAAATGAAAAGTGGATAGTTATGGACATTCCTTCCAGTTTTTCAATGTTTTCATTATCTCCAGGATCTTTTCTAACACGAATTATTATTTGTTAGCTGACGATAGTTATGACTTTGTACAAATAGAGTCTAATATAATAAATAAGAACGTTTAGTTCAAATTATAAACAAAATCCTAATCAATAATACAACTAAAAGTGTAGCCAAACAAAATTATAGCCAGGCAAGAGTACTAATAAAAGCATAAATGTGGTTTTTCTCAGGCATCATTAGACAATTACCCAAGTTTAAATTGTTTATTGTCTTGGTCTGTAGTGATGATTTTATATAATACTAGCTGACCCGGCAAACGTTGTTTTGCCATATAAATAAAAAAAAAATAGATGTTGGCCGATTCTCATAGATACCGGATAAGCACAAAAAATTTCATCAAAATCGGTCAAGCCGTTTCGGAGGAGTATGGCAACGTAAACTGTGACACGAGAATTTTATATATTAGATTGAGTAGCCACGGCATTTGAAGAAATGTAAATGTTTTAACCATTTTCTGAACTAAAATAAATAGGAAGGTTTTTTAAAGGTGTTTTTGTGGGCGATAGGCTGACCCCCTGTCACTACAATAGTATGTCTCCATCTTTATAATACCTCCAAATTTGTCGAACGTGACATCAGATGGTCTTATAACCTCTGGTGTTCTGCCTACCCCATAAGGGATACAGGCGTGACGTTATGTATGTATGTAGTAAATAGGAAATTGTCCTACCTACATACATAGGTTCTTTCATAATACTAAAGGCTTTTTTAAGTGCACGCTCAGAATGTTGATGTTGTAATGCTTTAACCAGCTACCTTGTAGACAAGTGGATGAGTAATTCACCTTATTTTGGTACCGCATTCACTTTATGCACATGCGTGTTAGGCTTTAACTATTTTGGTACAGGTTTTCCTAGCGGAAACGATGAACGAGTTGCGAGTAAGCCAATAACTAGAAACGAGTAAGCCAGCATATTTTCTTTCAGAGGTCTTGTTGTTCAGCGACGAACTGGCAAAGGAGGTCCTCGGCAGTGTGAACAGTTAGTGATCCACTAACTGTTCATTGAATATAATAGCAGTTTCACGCGATTTTACCCGCGCAATTACGAATCCTGCGGAAATATGTAGGTACCTATAGGAAAAAAGTGGCCTATGTGTAATTCCAGACTATATACTATCACTATGCCAAACTTCATCCCAATTCGTTGAACCGTTGTCGTAGCGGAGGAACAAATATCCATACAAACTTTCAAGATGCGTCTCATTTGTTTACACAGAATGTATGTCTACTTTACATTTCTTGAGTGACGAGATCGCTGGGGCGAAAAAACTGCGGATGAAAAACTGCCTTATTTCGATTAAATAATTAAGTTTAATATTAAAGTTAAATAACTTACTCTTATCATATCGGTTACGACGAGCATGTCTTTTGCCTTAGCGGACCGAAGCTCAAATTCTACGTTGCTGCTCATTGTGGTTGTATATTTTTTTTCAGGTTCTAACCGTATAAATATTAAAAGTTAATCATCATTAGCAGTATATTTTCATTTTGTGGTGAAATGAAAATAGATTTTCACTACAAAATAAAAAAACAAACATAGTCCTCCATTCCCGGTGAAATGTCAAGTGCTGTAAGAAAAACATGAACTGGCCGGAATGTACATTCTGCCAAGACACAGGCTGACAGAGAGGTATTGAGATCTATTTATGAATGATTTGCCGGCTACAAGTACACGTAACTGATGATCATACATAACCTATAGTCTGACCAACGACTAGCTGGTGTAGTGTAGACCAACGACTTTTGACGACCGACTGGTGTAGTGGGAACATACATTGCCTTCTATGCCAGAGGTCCTGGGTTCGAATCCCGGCGGCGGCGGATATCGGTGTGATGAATATAAGCCGTCAGGTCGTGGATGTTTATATGTTTATTTAAGTTTATTCTAATAAAAAATATGTATTTATTCAATATGTATGTTTATGTATTTCTTAAGTATATCAGTTATAGATATTATGGATACATCTATATCTAGTATCCATAACACAAGTTCTTTAACAAACTTAATTTGGGCTAGATAATGTTATGTGAGTGTCAGAAATATTCATTTATTTACATAGCCCATAGACGCCTAATAACGGGTGACCGATGTCTGCTAACACATTAGACAAATAGATCTGATGGAGCTCGCCATTCAAAAAAATCGATTTAGTTTCGACCACATCCGTGAGCCGTAAACAATTCCGCGTCACTTTTGAAAATTTGAGAAAATAAGTACCTACCTAGTATTATGGCCCCCTGTACTATTCGTTGGTGTGGAAACAACAGCCAGACTTCGAGTTTTCGGAAAGATGGTATTACATTTCACCGGTAAGTAAATAGCTGCAAGCTACAACAAATTCATGAAAATATTTATTTTCCCATATTTTCGCTTGGAGTTCAACTTAGATTGGTCAATCAAGTAGGTAAACTGTAGTTGAAGTGCGCACGTTGATGTCTTTTCATATTTGCATCTCTTTCTTCTGAACGTATTTCTTTCACTATCTCTTTTTACCGATGATTTCATACGTCATGCAAATTAGTGACGTGCCAAATTAATGACCAAATTTTTTATCGATAAATCCTACATAGGTACTGCTTCTACGTTTAAAGATATTTTTAACCAACTGCTGCAACGCCCAAAACGGGGTAACGCTTTTGACCGTATACTTGTATGCTGTCTCCATTAGAAAAAAGTGCCTTGTTTTTAAAGTTCTAGAAAAACGCGTTTTAATATTTCTGTACTTTCATCCGTATAAAAAAAATAGGCGTTCCTTTTTATAAATGATTTTTATTAGAATAGTTAAGTTAACATTACCGCTCTTTAACCATAAATTGACATAAAATTAACATTTAAACGTTAATGTTAACAAAAAAAACTCATTAAAAATATCGAATTATTACACGTAAAAAGCATAAACAACCAATTACTTATGACTTTTCATTGTAACCTTAAATAATAGAATGAAAGGACACATCTATTAATTTTAGCCTTTTTCTTCTAAAACAAGTACCTAAACTGAAGCTTTAAAAAGTATCAAAAGAAACAAGCACAGTTGTGCCTTTTTTAATAATTTTAAGGATACAAACAGAACTTACATTACATTGAATAGGCATATAATGTCATTTGTGCCACTTTTGTTTAATATTAGTTAGACGGGCCTTTTAAACTAATTCAATCGAAACAAGAAAACCTTACATCTGATCATTGGAGCTCTTTCAATTTTTGCTTGGTGGTAGGATCCCTTCTGGGTCCGCCTGGCTAGCGACCACCCTTTATATAAAGTCTGCCGCCAAATGTTACCGCTCCGGCGGTAATGTGTTCCGGCAATATTGTATAAAGAGCCAGTTCCTTCCTAAACCCGTGTGCTTTCATCTTCGACCTCATCGTCACTTACCATCAGGTGAGATTGAGGTCAAACGCGGGTTTAGTCACTTATAAAACAAAAAAAAAAAAGAAGAGCCTTTTTTTCTGTGGGCAGTATATATGTATGACCGTTTTTTTTTCCTCTTAACAAGGTAAGAGCTTGATCAAATAAAAAAATCCGTCGTCAACTAACGTATTTCACGTATTTTTTTGTTTTTCCGCCAAGGAAATCGTTTGGCACCCACTAAAACAAGCTTTAACCAGTAAAGCAAGCTTTAGCAGGAGGAGGCTGAATCCTGTTACGGACGAATGGGCATTCTATAATCTGTTAACCCCAGTGGCTAGCGGAAAATAGAATGCCCAGACAGTGTGGTCATAGTAGAAAGAGGGAGGAAGTAGGTTAAATCCGGCCCAATCCGCGATATAATTGCCTACTGTCTCAGGGTTGTCACTTTTAGCTAAATTTTAATTCAATCAATGTCTATAAATTGGCAAGGGTCGGAAAGTTGTGTTTTTTACTTGTATTATCTGGGTATTGGGTTTGTAAGGTCAGTTTTATCTAAACGATGATGAAACTTTTTACGATCAAAAATAGGGCGACGGGCCAACAGACGGATGGCGGCGGCGCGGGGCGGTGATGAGCACGATCATTAGTTTAAAGCCCGGCCCTTGCCAAATACAACAACTCATGTCTGTATAACTGATTCAGTGATCATTAGTCAATCAAGTTCAACAATGGTTTTCCTACAGAATTTTTGTAAAGATTCAGAGCAGTATTATTTATGAAAAAGGGATAAAATAAACCGATGTTTCGTCGGCTTCGGTTGTCGTCCAATCCAAACGGCTAATAAATATTTATAGACTAAGAGCTTGTGTTTAAATTATTTGATTAGTTATATACTAGTCAGTTTTTTTATGAGTGTTTGTACACATAAAAGACAATAAGTATTTGTTTTTATTTTTAATAATTACAAACATAAATAATACAAACATATCTATTGAATCAAATCACACATTTATTCATTATCATAACAAAATTACAAATTAGCTATAGAAAAATACTTCCTTCGGTTTCGACTATTGCGAAACGCTTTGTTATTAAACTTCAATGTGTAATTGCGATTATCAGTCATCGCGGTGTCGAAAAGCCGTGACGCGCGCGTGAACCTCGTGCGGAGTTAGCCCCGACTGGCGCTTCGATATCACCGCGAGATTTTGTGTATGTACCTATGCGTGCGGCGGTGCATAGATACTATGGCGCGCACATACTCGCCGCGCGCGGTGCGTTTGTATGAAGATAACATACTTCCTCCCTCTTTCTACTATGGTGTGGTGACTCACTCAGTGAGGCTGAGCATACCCACTAAACACCCCCCTTTACTGACTCACCTTGATTTATTTATTTATTCATATGACACACCAACAACAAATGTATTACATTAATTACAGGTTCATTATTTACTAGCTAAACAGTTCTGATACATATGTCTGGATTTAGGTATGTACAGCACTTCATAAAGTCAGATTTGATAATTTATAAAAAAAAAGTTAATAAATTGACAATAATTAGTTAATTTAATACGATTAAAGCCTAGTAAAAATTATAAAGATAATACAATGTTATATTTTAAGATAAAAAAGTCAATTACAAATAACAAAAAATTTATTGAGGCCATTAGTCATCGTCGGAGCGACAGCCAATTGGAGAGAGAGGCTGCGCAGTGAGCGGCATCCAGACGGCTGCCACCAAAAGAAACTGAAAGCGAGAAATTCAGAAGCTAAGACTAGCAGAAATGACAAAGCTGAAACTAAGAGATTATCTAGAGTGATCAGACTCTCTCTGAGATAGGAATGCTGGAAAGAAGGACTACGTTTAGAAACGTTGAGCTTGCTGGAGTTTCCTGATAAGGGTAGCGAACTTGGTTAGGACCGGAAGAGCACCGTTGAAACCCTCTGGGCTGGCGTCGAGAGCGGCGCCGAAGGCCAGGATCTCGTCGATGGGAGCGAGCTGGATCCAGAACGCCATGCGGTCTTGAGAACCTTTTGCGTTCTGGCACTGGGAAGCTGAATTGGCGGCCGGTTGCGATTGAGTCGCGACCCGGCTGCGCTGACCTGGAACGATAGAAGTAAAGGCCTTAGGGGCCTTTGAACTGACTGGAGGAGCGTCCGAGCTAGGCTGCGGTCGCTCTCTCCAGTTCTCGATGGGCTTCACGGTAGCCCTGGCAGCACGCGGTGCATTGGGGCAGCCGCGAAAGTTTGCTGTGTGGCCTGACTGGCCGCACGAGACGCAGGACGGAGCGGTGGGCGATTCGGGAGTGCGAGAGCACTCCTTAGTCCCATGCGGGTCTAGGCACTTGACGCACCTAGGGGAAGCAAAACAGTTTGCCGCCGCATGACCATACAACTGGCAGCGGTGGCACTGACCTGGGAAACCACGCTTGTGTGAAACTTCGAGGCGGATGTTGGAAAGACCGCACACGGTGGGCTTGCCTCTGAAAATGGACTGCCCTTGCGGGCTCTTCGCTAGGATTACTAGCGCAAGTAGGAACTGCTTGCCACGGCGGCTGTGCATTTTGTGCACAGATTCGACGGGGAAGCCTTGAGAAGGAAGACAAGTCCTCATGGATTTGCTCGTTCGAGAGCTCGAACGGCATGTTCCTGAGGACGGCACGAATCTTACGCTCCTCAGGGAGAGCGTAAGTGTGGTACTCAAGCTTTTGATCAGCAAGAAGCCGAGTAAGATTCCTGAAATCGGAAATGGAACTGACAACGACCTTAATAGAGTCACCCACGTTGGATGCCTGACTATACTGGAACTTGGGATTGTGCCTACCGCAGAGTGCTGAGACCTCGGTCCAGCGGCTCTTGTCCCGTAGAAAGACGGGGGGCGGAGACTTGACTTTCGGCGGTGCCGAATCTGATTGCGACGCAGGCTGGGACGCCGGGATCGCTGAAACAAAAGGCGCAGGGGCAGACGCCGGTGCGACATTTTGCGGAGCAGGAACAGCGGCTGGAGCAGCTGAAACAGACGGAGATAAAGATAAAGTTGAAGAAGCAACTTGCTTCTTCTTCTTTGACTTTGATTTTGATTTTTTTCGAACCTCGGTGAACGGAGCAGGAGATTCTGGAACTAAAGGAGCGGAGTCGGAATCACTACCCGATGGGGTATTTTTCAGTTTGCATGCGGTGGAGTCTACCAACATACTACTACTACCGGCTTGCTCAGAAGGGTCTGGCGACGCCGGAGAGTCTGTTGAGAAGGATTGCCTAGAGAGCACTGACGCAGCGACATTTGGGTCGAAGCCTGGAGCAATGAAATCTGAAACAAGATGAGGAGGGAGTTTGATGCCCTGCATGTTTGCGTGAGCAAGAGCTTGAACTGCTTGTTGTAGTTTATGAACAAAGAAGAGCTGCTCTTCGTTGAATGTTGCTACCACAGGATGCATTATGCTGAAGTAATGGAGAGTGCTGTAAGAAAAGATCTAGATGAGTCAACTGCGTGCCGTTGGACGGCGACACGGCTGCACAAACTGCGCTGTAAAAAAAGATCAACCTAAAACGGACCTATTGCCGATGAACGGCGGACGACCAGGCTTAGTTGTCACGGTAACGTTTCCACCTGATCAGCGATGTTTCGGCCGGCAGCAGTCGGGTCCGCCCTGAAAAGGGCAGATGAATTAGCCCCGACACCACACAACCTCCGCAAGAGAAAACTTTCCGAAAGAGCTTAACTTGGCACCTTACCCGCACGAGACCGTTCGGGAGCGAACGCAAACGGGAAGTGAATGTATAGTTGAGCATAAAATAATGTGCACTATTCTTTGCGCGTCGTAATGTAATATAATTTTCAACACACTTGCTCGTAAAGTGAGCCTTATTCTATTGAATTTAGAACTATAAACTGGGCTATAAGTCACGTGTGCATAATATATTATACCCTAGTGCATAATATAATGAATCCTACAAAGTTGAATTGTACCTTAGTGCAAATTACATGCGAGTAAACAGAGCATATTTTATTGATCCGGGTTATACATTAAATATTTTCAGAAACAGCAAAGAGATTTTATAACACTTCAAATCCATATACATTTTTAAATGTTTGCGCCTTATATTAGTAAAACAAATTTGTATATCAAACAAATTATTCACAATTTACAATAATTTGTTATAAAATATTTGCATTTACCACTCCAAATTAAACATTTTCACGTAAAATAGGCTGTATATGCTATACAGACATTAACACATTTGGCGGAAAAACTTTTACTCACACTTACTTGAAAAACGTCGTTTGTAACTCGTGAGCGTTGCTAATTACAGTCTTGCTTGGCTCATTATTACAGCCTCGACTGTAATTAGCAACTTAGCTCACTTGTTACATAATATACTATTAACTTACATTTTTAAATATCGTAACTCGTTAAATATATATTAATAAAAAAACCCTTAAAATATCTTTCAAACATGTTATTATCTTATACCTATATATACAGTGTTAGGTCTATTAAACTTGAAATCACTGCTTATTTCAAACTAAAAGCCTTCCTCGTGATCAGACGTGCTAAATAAATGATTTTGATAAATTAAAATTATAGCTTATGTAACTGTGACCTACTCAGTAACCGAAACAACTGAAATAGTGTCACTCGAATATTTACCTATAATTTTTACCCCTCCCGCCCCGCCACCTGGAAGAGGACTCACCAACTGTTATCTCTACTCCGAAGATAAAGAATTGGTTATCTACTATAGAACAGTGGCATTTAGACTATCACACCCAAGAATACTTTATGTTCATACTGTAGCTGCAGTACAAACATCCATTCAGATCGCATCAAATTAACGCAAAACTTGCGCCGCGCGGGCACAACTCGTGACTGCACCAGAGCAGCGCGGCCGTCGTTTATTTTATAGTGTGCGAGTGAGAGAGCACGACGATTGTGGGAAGAGTTTGACGGTAAAGTGAGAGAGTAGTAGTTTAGTGAAAGAGATAGGTATAGTGCAAAATTATATATAAAGAGCCAATATTTTTTGAATAAATACTATGTTAGGAACGCGGACTTACACAGGGACCTCAAACTCCCCACCATCCAGCAATACCTTAAGTCCCTATCCGTATCCCACTTTCAACGGTGCGAAAATCATCCAAATAGGCTAGTTCGTGCGACTGTCGGGTACCAACCCAATCCAAAATGTTTCAAACGCTCCTGTCGTAGGCCCAAGGACGTTCTCTCGGATCCTCCAAACCAGCTCTCTTCTGATCTGGACAATCTCCTGTCTGCCAGCTCATAGCTGATGTAAGTAGTCGATTCAGCACGTTGTGCTTCTTATAAAAATTCTACGCGCAGCCTGCACCACCAACTGGCTGTCGCTCATTTCTTCGGTCGATTGTCTGTAGAAAGACAAAAGATCATTAAGGGGGAGTTTAGTGAGTAGAAGTCTCACACTGTTGGGTGTCATCTGGCCGGGGACTAATACCCCCTGGCAAGTGCCCCTTCGTACTTCTGACGTATTCTCCTCCTCCTCTCAGTGAGCTCTCGTACGGTCAATAGGCCTGCGGGTGCTCTGAGGGGTTGTCTTCTGTGGCGGAAAAACAAAAAAAAAAAAAAAATTGAATAAATTAATTCCTTCTGATCACTCAATTGGTGTTTATCTTCCAACTCAACCTTCCCTAAAGTGGTAACCCCGACGAAGAAACAAGAAATCATATCAAGATGGCAGAAGAAACAAACTCCTCAACCTCAAGCCCTGCCGAAGTTTCCAGCATCGCACTTTCAATGCGCGTACCTCCCTTCTGGCGCGACAAACCAAGACTCTGGTTCATCACATTTGAAGCAGCCACGCACGACCTGAAGAAAGGACAAAACCAGCTTGCACAGCTAGTCATCGCACAATTAGAAAAGCAAGATATAGAGCAAGTCAGCGATCTTCTATACAACCCACCTACCGAGAAGTACTACGACACACTAAAGAACAGGCTGATCTCCGTGTATGAAGAATCTGAGGGAAGGCAGTTTCAAAAACTACTTTCTGAAATGGAACTCGGCGACCAAAAACCATCCCAACTACTACGACGTATGCGAGACCTTGCTCGCGAAAAAGTTCCCGAATCCACACTCCGTCTCATGTGGATGAACCACCTACCAGCCCACGTGAGATCTGTACTCGTCGTCAGCGACAATCTCAGCAAGACCGCCGCTTTGGATGAGCTAGCACTCCTTGCCGACAAAATGCTTGAACAAACACAAGAAATCAGCGCGATGTCATCACAATCTTACCACGCATCGCCTACATCAAGCCAAGCTAAAGCCACTCAAGATCCACAGCATTTACTAGTTGAAGAAATCCGCAGATTATCACTAGAAGTCGCAGCACTCCGTTCACGACCACCTTATTTTTTTTTTTTTTTTTTGTTTTTCCGCCACAGAAAAATTTTGGGCACCCCCTAAAACAAGCTTTAACCAGTAAAGCAAGCTTTAGTGGGAGGAGGATGAATCCTATTACGGACGAATGGGCATTCTATAGGCTGTTAACCCCAGTGGCTAACGGCAAATAGAATGCCCAGACAGTGTGGAGACTCACTCAGTGAAGCCGAGCATACCCACTAAACATCCCCCTTTACTGACTCACCTTGATTGAGGCCATTAGTCTTCATCGGAGCGACAGCCAATTGGAGAGAGAGGCTGCGCAGTGAGCGGCATCCAGACGGCTGCCACCAAAAGGAACTGAAAGTGAGAAAAATAAAACTAAGATTAGCAGAAATGACAAAGCTGAAACTAAGATATTATCTAGAGTGATCAGACTCACTCTGAGATAGGAATGCTGGAAAGAAGGACTACGTTTAGAAACGTTGAGCTTGCTGGAGTTTCCTGATAAGGGGAGCGAACTTGGTTAGGACCGGAAGAGCACCGTTGAAACCCTCTGGGCTGGCGTCGAGAGCGGCGCCGAAAGCCAGGATCTCGTCGATGGGAGCGAGCTGGATCCAGAACGCCATGCGGTCTTGAGAACCTTTTGCGTTCTGGCACTGGGAAGCCGATTTGGCGGCCGGTTGCGATTGAGTCGCGACCCGGCTGCGCTGACCTGGAACGATAGAAGTAAAGGCCTTAGGGGCCTTTGAACTGACTGGAGGGGCGTCCGAGCTAGGCTGCGGTCGCTCTCTCCAGTTCTCGATGGGCTTCACGGTAGCCCTGGCAGCACGCGGTGCCTTGGGGCAGCCGCGAAAGTTTGCTGTGTGGCCTGACTGGCCGCACAAGACGCAGGACGGAGCGGTGGGCGATTCGGGAGTGCGAGAGCACTCCTTAGTCCCATGCGGTTCTAGGCACTTGACGCACCTAGGGGAAGCATGACAATTTGCCGCCGCATGACCATACAATTGGCAGCGGTGGCACTGACCTGGAAAACCACGCTTGTGTGGTACCTCGACGCGGATGTTGGAGAGACCGCACACGGTGAGCTTGCCTCTGAAAATGGACTGCCCTTGCGGGCTCCTCGCTAGGATTACTAGCGCTAGTGGGAACTGCTTGCCTCGGCGGCTGTGCATTTTGTGCACAGATTCGACGGGGAAGTCTTGAGAAGACAAGTCCTCTTGGATTTGCTCGTTCGAGAGCTCGAACGGCACGTTCCTGAGGACGGCACGAATCTTACGCTCCTCAGGGAGGGCGTAAGTGTGGTACTCGAGCTTTTGGTCAGCAAGAAGCCGAGTAAGATTCCTGAAATCGGAAATGGAATTGACAACGACCTTAATAGAGTCACCCACGTTGGATGCCTTACTATACTGGATTTTGGGATTGTGTCTACCGCAGAGAGCTGAGACCTCGGTCCAGCGGCTCTTGTCCCGTAGAAAGACGGGGGGCGGAGACTTGACTTTCGGCGGAGCCGAATCTGATTGCGACGCAGGCTGTGACGCCGGGATCGCTGAAACAAAAGGCGCAGGAGCAGACGCCGGTGCGACATTTTGCGGAACAGGAACAGCGGCTGGAGCAGCTGAAACGGATGGAGATAAAGTCGAAGAAGCCTCTTGCTTCTTCTTCTTAGACTTGGACTTTGTGCGAACCTCGGTGAACGGAGCAGGAGATTCTGGAACTAAAGGAGCGGAGTCGGAATCACTACCCGGCGGGGTAATTTTCCGTTTGCATGCGGTGGAGTCTACCGACATGCGATCTGAAGGAGGCTCGACGCATTCAGATGGATCTGGAGACGCCGGAGAGTCGGTTTGGAACCCCTGAGAAACGAAGGCGACTTGAGGACGAGCGGACAATTGCTTTTGCAAGGACTTGTATTTAGCGGAAAGGGCATTTCTGTCCTTTTTCAATTCTTTGAATTCTCCAACCAATTTATTGAACAATTCGATCCTGTCACTGTGTTCATTTTCTTCGGTTTCTAGCTCCTCCTTAACTTGTTTAAGCTCAAGGTAGGCTTTATCCGAATATTCCTGAAAGTATTGCTTATCATGAAAGATCTGATCGCAATGATCGCATTCAAGCCCGGTACACCCAAGGTGACGAGGCATAATGCTGGGCTGAAAGAAAGTCTAACGAAAACAAACTGCGCTGAAAAAGAAAACGACCTAGTCCGGACCTATTGCCGGTGAACGGCGGACGATCAGGCTTCGTTGGCACGGTTACGTATCCACCTGACCAGCGATGCTTCGGCCGGCAGCAGTCGGGTCCGCCCCGAAAAGGGCAGATGAATTAGCCCCGACACCACACAGCCTCCACAAGAGAAAACTTTCCGAAAGAGCTTAACTTGGCACCTGACCCGCACGAGTGCGGGGGAGGGAACAAGGGCAGCGCAATACGAACACTCGGGAGCGGCCGCAGACACGACCGTTCGGGAGCGAACGCAAACGGGAAGTGGAGTGACCACCTTATCGCAACAGACGTCCTTCATACGGCCGGCGACCGCAGCGCTCTCACTCTAACGCGCGTTCGTCGTCCCGCTCACGCACTTATCACGCTCAAGCAACTAGTGCGTACTGCTATTACCACAACCGTTTTGGAAGAAACGCACGCAACTGCCATCCATCATCAGTTCCGTCTCATCGTTCGCGCGCAGTGGTCGTGTTTATCGTGCTCTCAGTGCTCTCCGTTTCGTTCGATAAGGGACTTGTCGACTCGGCAGGACCCTTATCGTTATCGTTCCGTTTTACCGCTTATCGACTCCGAGGCTCTCCGGTCGGTATTGCCGCGTATTAGTACCGTTTTGCGACAGTGGCGCCACTTGCGTGCTAACGACGCACTCGCGAACTTCGCTATCCTACTACTTGGAAGTTTGAGTGATTTTCGTGCTGAAAAGGACGAACTTTAAACAAACTTCCAAGTTCCGCGTTTGAACGAGTTGATACCTTACGGTGACAACGAAGCTCGTTAGCGTGGCCCCGGAACGCTATTAGCTCTCCAGGGCTAACAAATCCGGCAGACCCGAACCCATTGCACTGGGCCTTTCCCCGGGGGACGGTTAGGTGCCTGCTCGAGTTAGGAGCACGCACCTCTTCTTTTCAGTTTCCGCGCCGTTCATCGGCATCGGTTTTTCGCTAGTTAGTTCGCTCGCCGTTCATCGGCACGGTCAACTTCTTTCAGGGGGTACTCCATCATGGAGCCCTCTAAACAAGCTAGGTTTGATGCAGCAGTTGAGGCCCGCGTGGCCGAAGCTATCCAGGCCACTGAGGCCCGTCTCTTTGCCACTTATCACGTGCAAGAAGCACGCCTCCTTTCCCAGATACAGCAGCTTCAAAGCTTGCTGGAACAAGCCAATCTGTCTGCCCTCAAGGCTCAAGTGTCGGCTGCCTATGCGTCTGCTGTCCAAGCTAAGACCCCTCAGGTCCCTCCGGGTTTCGATGCCCAGTCCCAGCGCTCTACGGTGTCTCCTGGCCCCTCAGAGTACATGGAAGGCATCTCCGAAGCGGAATCTTCCGTATCCGAGTCTGCCGAGTCCTCCGCCCAATCCGCTGCGTCTAAACGCAAGGCTTCGCCCGTCAGTGCGTCCCACTCGGATGACACCGTTACGGATAATACTCCATTCACCCCAGTCAGGGGTAAAAAGTCTTCTAATAGGAAAAAGAAGAATACCGCTTCTTCCGCTCCTCCCACGCCCTCTCCAGCGGCGGCACCCGAGGCGGTAGCGGCCCCTAAGGTGGCTGAAGCCCCTAAGGAGGCAATGCGCCCCAAGGTTGCCCCGCGTCCTAAGCCCGCGGGTCCTCCCCCGAGCTCTAAGCCCCCTCCCCCTGTCTTCCTTCGGGATAAACATCTTTGGGGACAGGTCTCGACCCTCTGTTCAGGGGGCCTGACTGCCCCCAAGATCAATTACAAGAAGGCAACCAACACCGGTGCCTTCATTAAGATCGAGCCATGTACTCTGATCGATTTCAGGAATCTGACTTCCCTCCTAACTCAAAGGCAACTCGCCTATCATACTTATGCTCTCCCGGAAGAGCGTAAAGCCCGCGTTATCCTTAGGGGCGTGCCGTTCGAGCTATCGAACGACCTTATCGCCGAGGATCTCAAATCTCAAGGTTTCCCCGTTGAGTCCGTGCACAAGTTGCACAGCAAACGAGGCAAACAGTTTCCCCTTGCGCTTGTTATTCTAACGAATAACACAGCCGGGAACTCCCTAATTCGCAATGGGGCCCGCACTGTATGCGGCCTCTCGCAAATCCGAGTAGAAAAACCTCACAACAGAGGTCACCCCGGTCAATGTCACCGCTGCCAACTCTATGGTCATGCGGCACATAACTGCTTCGCCAAACCTAGGTGCGTTAAGTGCCTAGAGGATCATCCCACCAAGGAGTGTTCCCGCACCCTTGAGTCCCCGACAGATCCGTCTTGCGTCCTGTGCGGCCAGTCCGGCCACACGGCGAACTATCGCGGGTGCCCTAAGGCGCCGCGCTCGGTCCGTTCCAAAGCGGCGGCCGATCCCCTTAATTGGAGACACCGCCCCCAGCCCCCTAAGGGCTCCCCTCAAGCTAAGGCCCCTCAGGCCGTGGAATGCGCATCGAAACCCGTTTCGAACGTCACTCCTACCGCTTGGGCTGGGCGCGCGGCCGCGACTCAGTCGCGGCCGCCCGCCCAACCCGCGGTACAGAACGCGAAGGTCAGTTTTGATCGCTTGGCGTTCTGGGTCACCGTCGCTCCTATCGACGAGATTCTTGAGCTCGGCGCTGCACTCAACGCCGGCCAGGACTCTCTCGCCGATGCTCTCCCCATCCTATCCAAGCACGCCTCCCTCGTGAGGAAGCTTCAACAAGCCAACCGGTTCTAGGTTGTCCTTAACAATTAATTCACACAACCTGTGTTTATAACTCACACGACGTCGTTTCCAATTTTTTATTGTTACAGATTCGGTCCTGCGATAAGCTTTCGTGACGGGTTGTCTCTTGGGACGCCCGGTACGCAGCCTCTGACTCCAATTGGCTGTCGTTCAGATGATGAGATTAACCCAACTCGGGACAACTCAGCAAAGGGGGTGTTTAGCGGGTAACGCTGGGTTCGGTGAGTCCCGCACTGTTAGGGATTGGCTGGCGGGGTAGTCCCCCAAAGGTCCCCTCTTCGTGCATCAAGCATTCACCTCCTCTCCTTCTGTGGCTCCCTTAGGGGCGTCAAGTCGGTAGTTTAAGCTTTCTGTGGCGGAAAAAAAAAAAAAAAAAAAAAAAAAAAAAAAAAAAAAAAACTGCCATCCGCCTTGTACATTCAACGAGAACCAAAATAAGAACATGAACACAGAAAATACCTCATCTTTAAACTAAATAGAACGTTAGATGAGGCGGGATCCGACGTTCCAGGAAAATCTTACCGTCTTTTCGTATCAGACAAGAAGTCAAGACTGAAGTTCCTTATCGACACTGGCGCAAATGTATCAGTCATCCCGCGGAAGAAAAACTCGTCTTTGAAGCCACTAACATATACCTTGTACGCTGCAAATAACACCACTATAAGTACCTACGGCGAACAAACACTTGAACTGGATCTGAACCTACGAAGACCATACAAGTGGAAGTTTATCATAGCCGACGTTAGCAAGCCCATCATCGGAGCCGATTTCCTGTGCCACCACGAACTCCTAGTCGACATGAAGAATCGAAGATTAGTTGATAACATCACTAAGTTATCAGTCCACACTCCCAGCTGTTACATCAACTTACCTACAATAAGAAGCATCGACTTAGCACAATCATACCACGACATACTCAGCGAGTTTCCCGGCATTACACGCCTCACCTCAATGAAGCTTTCACATAAACATCGAGTCGAACATCATATTGAAACCACCGGCCCACCTCTGCACAGCCGTGCACGACCTATACCACCTCACCGCTACGAAGCCGTAAAGCGAGAATTCGAATCAATGATGCAACAGGGTCTATGCCGACCTAGCAAAAGCCCCTGGTCAAGCCCACTTCACGTAGTTCCCAAGAAGAATGGTGATCTGAGAATATGTGGAGACTACCGTCGACTCAATGCCATTACAAAACCAGACAGATATCCAATACCAAGAATCAAAGATTTCACGTACCAGCTCGCAGGCAAGACCATCTTCTCCACCATCGATTTGAACCGCGCATACCAGCAGTTACCGAACCACGAAGCTGACATAGAGAAGACAGCTATCATCACTCCGTTCGGGCTATTCGAGTTTCCTAGAATGTGCCCAGGTCTTAAGAACGCCGGACAAACCTTTCAACGATTTATTCACGAGGTACTCCGGGGACTCGACTTCGTTTTCCCATTCATCGATGATCTGCTACTAGCTTCAGAGTCTGAAAATCAACATCGAGAACACCTACGCATCGTTTTACAACGCCTAGAAGACGCGGGAATCACTATCAACCCGTCAAAATGTGTTTTTGGTATGAAAACAGTCAAGTTCCTCGGCTACGAAGTATCATCAGCTGGCATCACTCCACCTAAAGAAAAAGTCCAAATCATCACCGACTACCCAAGACCGAAAACAGTTCAAGAATTACGTACCTATCTCGGTATGATTAACTATTACCGAGAACACATACCTAACGCCGCATCACTACAAGCTCCGCTCAATCAATACCTACACAACTCGAAAAAACGTGACAAGACAGAAATTCAATGGTCAAGTGAAGCAAATCAAGCATTCGAAAATTCCAAGAAATGTTTGCAAAACGCTGCACTACTCGCACATCCGCATAGCTCCGTCCCACTCGCACTATTCTGCGACGCCTCGAACACATCTGCGGGCGCCGTACTTCAACAATACCTAAACAACGCATGGCAGCCACTTGGCTACTTTTCGAAGAAATTCTCCGCAACGCAAGAAAAGTACAGTACCTACGACAGAGAACTACTTTCCATATACATGTCTATGAAACATTTTCGTAAAATGTTCGAAGGAAGAGAATTAATAGTATTCACCGATCACAAGCCATTAACCTACGCATTTCAAAAGTCAACATCAAATAGTGAAACGCCACGCAGAGAGAGACAGCTGTTGTTTATCGCAGAATTCACTACAGACATTCGTCATATCAGCGGTAAAAACAACGTTATCGCCGACGCACTCTCACGCATCGAAACTATTTCCTGCCCAACATCAATTAACTACGAGCAACTAGCCATAGCACAAAATCAAGACGTAGAATTACCTACTTTACTACATCAAGCAAACCTGCAGTTGAAGAAAATTAGAATACCTAATACTAACTGCGATGTTTACTGCGAGACTTCAACTACGAACATACGTCCGTACCTACCTACTGACTTTAGACGAATCGCTTTCGATTCGGTGCATAAAGTTAGTCATCCCGGCGCGCGAGCAACACGAAAACTTATTCAACAACGATACTTTTGGCCATCAATGAACTCTGACGTCGGAAACTGGGCGAAGACGTGTGTAGCTTGTCAACGCGCGAAGATACAGCGACACACACACTCAAGGATATCATCATTCGCTACCTGTGACAGATTTCACCACCTACACGTCGATATTGTCGGTCCGCTCTCGACATGTGAACAAGGACAGCGATACCTACTTACGATGATTGATCGCACTACCCGTTGGCCCGAAGCGATACCTATCAAAGAAATAACGAGTGAAGTCGTCGCCGCCAATGTCTATAACTGTTGGATTTCAAGATTTGGTTGTCCTAAAACAATAACAACCGACCAAGGCCGTCAATTTGAAAGTCAACTTTTTCGAGCGCTAACAAACCTACTTGGCGCGGAAAAAACAAGAACGACCGCTTACCATCCGCAAGCGAATGGCATCGTTGAGCGCTGGCACCGATCTTTGAAGACCTCACTAATGTCACGCCTAGCACATAACAGTAAATGGATCGAAGAACTACCTACTGTACTCATCGGACTTCGCGCAGCCATCCGCACCGACACTAACGTCAGTGCAGCTCAGTTGACATACGGTCAAGCTCTTCGTCTACCCGGAGACTTCATCTCGCCATCACCATCATCAACCGTCAACATGAATCAAGACTTCGTTCATCAACTTCATAAGTCAATAACGGCACTCACACCAACATACCTACCGCACAGCAACAAGCGAGATATGTTCGTGCACACTGACTTATTTACGTGCGATTCCGTATTTCTACGAGTTGATGCTGTGCGTAAGCCCCTGCAACCACCTTACGAAGGCCCATACCCAGTACTGAAGCGAAATAACAAGTTTTTCGAGATACAACTGCCAGGAAGAATAACTACAGTATCAATCGACAGATTAAAGCCGGCGTACGTCATGAACACTGCACCCCAAGACAGCGCAACCGCCCCGGTTTCACTCGCGCCCACCTCACCGAGTACACCAGCTGAGAAACTGGATACAGAACGAAGAACTCGATTCGGCAGAAGAGTGAATCTACCTATACGCTTCGCTTGAGGGGGAGTCCTGTAGCTGCAGTACAAACATCCATTCAGATCGCATCAAATTAACGCAAAACTTGCGCCGCGCGGGCACAACTCGTGACTGCACCAGAGCAGCGCGGCCGTCGTTTATTTTATAGTGTGCGAGTGAGAGAGCACGACGATTGTGGGAAGAGTTTGACGGTAAAGTGAGAGAGTAGTAGTTTAGTGAAAGAGATAGGTATAGTGCAAAATTATATATAAAGAGCCAATATTTTTTGAATAAATTAATTCCTTCTGATCACTCAATTGGTGTTTATCTTCCAACTCAACCTTCCCTAAAATACCATGGCCTCCTCCCTGCAGATTCATTCCCTACTCACCAAAGAGGGTAATGCTTGGACCATGTTATGCTAAAAACAAAATTATCATCAATTACTCTTGTCACTAATTCATCAGTAACCGATCACAGAGCCGTACTACTAACCTTAGACAAAAAAAAATGCCTAAACAAATACTCACGCATATTTTTAATAAATTGAAAATAAATTAACTCGCGGAAGATTTATGCAATATTGACTTTAGCCCAGTTTACAATTTTGCTGACACATAAGTCCATGACTTACTTTATTGAATGTGTTCAACAATCAATTTTATGTAACACCACAAAATGTCGCATTTAATGTAATAAAATAAGGCTTAATAAATATTTAAATTTCGGTTACTTTACTTCTTTCATTTTATTTTACCTCGACAATTAGGTCTCCGATCCATATCTGAATAATGATAAAAAAAAAACATTTTAAATATTTTTTGTAGATAGTTATACTTACCTTTTTGAAATCTGTATGAATTGTAGAAGTTTTAAAAATAAAGTTCCATTAGGTTTTCTTACATTTTTTTACACCGGCTTAATTTTAAAATCAAGTTTGAAATTCTTGAAAAGAAAAGCTACACGTTTTCGCTGTTATTTTTTTTACAGATAAATATTCGTCATTAAGACATTGGGTAAAAAGAATAATCTCTCCTTAATTATCCTATGAAATAAAAAGCTGGAAAAAAATACATGAAAAAAATTATGACACATTTTGTATTCACAGTAGGTGACAAAATATTTAAAATCGGTATATTTCAAAATCTACTTCGCCTAGGAAAAAAAAAATTGGTGTTGCGGATTCCAGACAACCCCTTGTATCTCCAGTTTTCTGTTGGTCCGCTATTTACAGGAAACCTTGTATAAGATTGAGCTTATACCTATAACAATTAAAAATATTTATAATTGGTCGTTTATTATTATGTTAACGTTTATATATATGTCGCCTATTGGGTGGGACACTACTACTTGTAATCTGTGGTGACACTAAACTGACAGTGCAGTGACTATGTGTGGTATGACAGGCAGGCATAACATTCAGACAGTTTGTCAGACATTAAAATTTGCTTGCTTGCCGTCTTCATTGTCTGTCATGTTATTGTCATAAATTTTTAAGTTCAATATTTCTTTTTCAAAATTTTAGCAATTTATTCTAAAAAAATTCACAATGTCTATTCAATTTGAGGTTCGTGCAGCGAGAGCTGATGACATGCGAGAAATGATGAAACTTATTCGAGTAAGTCAATCCACATACCTACTGGTTTCAATACAAACCAATTTCCGACATGATGAATTATTAATAAGAAACACGATAGTTCACCTTTATCTTGACCAATTCTTAATCTTTCAGCACCGCTTTGTTTAGCTGGAATTCATGTACTGAACTTTGTCAGTGGGAGACCCTCTTTTTTTCTCTTACCCTGTACAAAAGCCGTAAATTTTGCCTACCGGTATTGGTATTGATTGTAAAATCCTGCTTCGGATGCTTTGTAGGGACTGTCAGTCAACCAATGCTCTTGTTTCAATTTTCAATTCATACCACAGTTTAGTTAAAAAATAAACTGGTTACAATAAGAGAGATTTTTGAATATAAAATTATATGGCTATTTACTTCTAATAGCTTTTTGACTGAATGAATTGAAACTAACAGGCACCAAGTGACCTGTGACCTACTTAGTGACCTGGGTTCAAGGTTCAGTTAGAGTAGTTTGGGAAATAATCTTTTCTAAACTTGCTAAGATCTCTCTGGGTATCTACACTAGGTTATCCCTTTAAAAATGAATAAATTTAATTATTTGATCACTAAAAATACATATTCTATTGGAAACTAAACTTAGGTCATAAAGTGTTATTTGGTATGAAATATAGTTTTTAATATAAGTTTTTCAACAATTATGGTAATCAACATTAAAATTAACTGTAGAAATGGGATATTTACCTTGTACTTTATCTATTTTGGGTTCTCAATATTTTAGTCAGGATCATGGCGTTTCCAACCTTGCTGAAATATTGAGAACTCAAAACAAATAAAAATCATGGTAAATATCCTGTTTCTACAATTAATTTAGTGTTAAATGTCTATTTTAAGTATGTTTTAAAAAAGACTATTAACTTCAAAACAAAAATTGTTTCTAAAACCTAAATCAAAATAAATGTATTTAAATTTTGTAAGTGAATGTACCTATTACATTTTTTTCTAGGAACTTGCAGATTATGAAGAAATGTCTGATGGCCCCAAACTAACCTGCAAAGGTCTATTTTTTTTTTATTTTTTTTATAATTATTAGTTTTTACTTTAGATTTATTTATTGATTAATTTTATGTTTTTTTTGTTAATAATTTATAATGGAACTATTTAATCTTCCATATAAAGAAGCTAGCAATGTTATCAATCACATTTATTATTGTTTGTTGAAATAGTTTCTAGCTATTTATTATTATATTCCACTAACTAGAAAGGAACTGTAAAATTTTTTGGTTACTAACCTGGAAACAAAGTAGAGGTTCAATTCATTTGTGTGAAGATGGTTCCAGCTTAGTCACTATTTTGTGCCATTTACAATATTAAGGCAACAAAAAATTTGTCACCTGGGAGTGCAGACTTCGAGCACCTCTTTTTCCTATTTGGTGATTTTTGACTCTTAGTCCTAAAGAATAAACTGCTTTTATAAACCGATATCAAGTTGAATATCCTCAATTAACATTTTTAAGGATTTATTGGATTAACATTGACAAAAAACATGTAATATTGATTTTTAATTTTTCGCATTAAATAGTATGGACAAGTTTGCCACGATGTGTAGGTAGGTACTTAACATTCCCATAATACACTGGACTGCTAATAAAAGATATCGTTTCGTAAGTGTAGCCACAGCAAAACATTGACAACGGCATTCAGATTGTCTTATGTCGATTACCTATGTCTATTGTCTTATATCGTCAAGTGGCGACTCATCAAGGAGATTATCGCGATAATTATTATTGCGTTCATTTATTGTTTGAAAATGAATTAATGATTTTAAGCGGAACCATAATATGTGCGTGGACTCGTGTTTATGGTGTGGCGCCGTTTGCTGTGTAACGATACGGCACCGCCGCAGCGCACGGCGCTGGGTGCACCGCTCAGTAATGACAGTTTTTGGCTACACACAATACAATGAGCGGTGCACCATTCGCAGCACGCCATGCTCGGCGCTGTGGCACGGCACGGCGCCTCGCCTTTCGCCGGCGGCAGCGGTGACGTACCGTTGCACGCCAAACGGCGCGGCGCCGCTCCGTAAACATGGCTCCTCGCCCTAACATAATATGGCGCCGCAGGCGAGTCCCCAACCAAAAATACGTTACAATATTTCCAATTTGATGGAATTTTAACAACTCTTCCTCATTATCATGATTGTCGCAGACTTGGTGCGAGACGGGTTCGAGCTGGACCCGCCGTTGTTCCACAGTTTTGTGGCCGTCATAGAGGATGGCCCAATTATCGGATATGCGCTCTACTTCTTCACCTACTCCACTTGGCTTGGCCGGGCGATAATGCTGGAGGATCTTTACGTTTCCGTGGACCATCGGAGGAGAGGCGTGGGCCGAGGCCTGTTCAATGCGGTGGCTAAGGTAAATTGGTTCTAAGATCAAATAATTATCCCAACTGACACAAAAATAAGCTTATTTTATGGAAACCACACTTCAAAACGTGTTGCTCTATCATAACACGATCTATTAGGAACTCTAAGCACGCGGTCCTGTTTACAATACAATGTTTATCAATTTTTATTGGGAGATTGTAGGCAAAATCAGACCAATGAATAAACCATATAACGACAATGGATGTTAAAAAACAAACAACTCTATGAAGAGTTACCTAAGTTTTGTTTTCTCACGCTCCATTTCGTTCCGCTCCTCGATAACAGAGAAATATATGGCTGCACTTAGATCAATCATTTCGTATGCGCGGATATGAGTTTTGGTTTATTAAGTAACTAGATTCCATGTAGGGTCTAAAAAAATACCAAAAAAATAAAATAAAAATAATACCGTACTCAAAGATGATGTAAATATTTTCCTACAGGATGCGATAGAAAACAACTGTTGCCGTATTGACTTCCACGTGCTGGAGTGGAACCCAGCTCGCCGCTTTTACGAAGCCCGTGGTGCCGTCGATCTCACCAAGGAGGAGAAGTGGATGCTGTACCGCATCAGTGGAAAAGCTCTTAACGCCGCAGCCCTTGAGGCTTGTTAAGATTCATTTTTCTTGTACTCCATATTAAAACTGTAAATTACTGGCAAATGTACCGCAAAATAAAATATGTCTCATAAATAGATTTGCAAGAAATGTGTACTGTAGCATATTATTTTTTCTTACAGAACTGTATACTTTCAAGCGGGATATTATTGTTACTGCACAACTTGTGCACAGAAAGTTGTAATAACTTTAGAATAGGCTAAATTATCTGTGATATTGGCAATCGAGTGCCTAAACATGTTATTTAATTCCTATATAGGTATGGTTTATAAAATGCATTTATATTATTGTAACGATTACAAATAAAGTTTACATCTTTATTCTTCAGTGCCATGGTTACCAATGCCATTATATAATAGTATCTATTCTCAAATTAATAAAGGTTGAATAAAGTTGACTTGTTTTTGTTTATAAATTCCTCGGATCCTTTTTTTTGTCTGGAGGAAAACTGCAATCACTGCTCTGACCTATTTTTGCGGGTCCCAAGGGCAGCACTGTGGAGGGCCATGCTTCCCACGATGCCGAGGTAGAGTCTGCGGCATGGGGAACCCGCCCCCCACGTTCTGCAGCAGACACCGCCTTGATAAGCCGTTCGGCCAGCACCTGAAATGCTGACCGAAAGCCCAGCGCGCATCAAGGATGAGACCCAAATTCCGCATTTTCCTCTTATAGGTTATCCGGTTCCCATTCACGGATACCCAGCTTTATAATATCTTTGCAGCAATTAAGGTACTTACAACTTTTTTATTTATACTTTTTGGAAGGTACAAAATACTACGGACTTTAAACTATAGCTGTAGATCAATTTAAAGACAGGGTCCTGCTGCGTCTACGGGCATTCCTCCCCTCACTATTAGGATATCGTCAGGGTAGCAGATTACGCTGACGTGTGGCGGTAAAACTCCTCTGAACACCCCATCGTTTCCAAGCTCCACAAGAGCGGACCAAGCACCGACCCTTGTGAAACCCCACACCTCATCGTTCGCCGCGTCAGCGACCCCCTCCCGTCGACGCAGATGACGTCCCGGAGGTAGTCCTTCAACTGCCGCCGTAGGTAGAGGCACCCCGTGAAATCGGAACGCCTTAAAAATCCTCGGATCCTATCCTAAAGCGGATCATACACTGCGCAGATATTTGTCAATATCGTTTTGTATACAATTCGTATGAAATAACTTTCACACACAGCGCAGATAATATACATCCGTATCTGTAGGTATCCTTCAGCATCTGCGGACACCGAATGATATCGACAGGTAACATCTGCCGGTACATAAATATAGCCCTTACAACAAAACTAAGTAGGTACTTATTACTCGAGTGAATGTATCGTCTCGTCGTATGTCTTTAAAGTAAAATAAGTTGAATACTCCCGATAGAATATTATCGCATCTGCTTAGTCTGTGCTCCAATACGTTTGTTCGTTTTAACAATATTTACTGCATGACGAGCTATTATATTCCTGGTACAATTAGCATTTTAAAGTGCGTAGCAGCCAAGATCACCTAATACTAAGAAAAATCCAAAGTAGATATTAATATAAACACAAATTGTTCAGGCCATCAAAGTTCTCAAATACCGGTAAATAGATACCCAAATGCTTCATTACCAACGTTAAAGTTGCCGCTGGGACCGCATATTATCTAGAACACATCACCGCAGGAGCAATAATATTTGGAAATTGACTGAATGGTAGCTAGCCAGCAGTGCCATTACAGAACTTTATCGATTCGTATTTTTACTAAAGTCCGAATAGTGTATATTCGGTGGCATGTAAGCAACGGGTAGTTATCTGTTGGCACGTTCATTGCCAATCACGCGGCGTCGCGAGATCGTAGGCTTTTTTAATTTGGCCCATCACGGGACGTCGTCGCGTGGTGAGACCATAAAGTTTTGGATGATGTAATATTTCGTGAATCTTAGAGATATCGCAATTTACTTTTTACGAGCTTCTGGAGAAAGGGTATCGGAAAAGGGGCTTGGACATAAAATCTCTATGTACACTTTATAGAATTATACTCTAAATATGCATCCTCCATGACCCATCACGCGACGTCGCGTTATATATAACAGTATTACAAAAATGTCTTACGTATATACTAAATGCACAGATAAACCTAAAATCATTAGGTATCTATTACATTTAAGACTAAAAACCTGAAACCTTACATTTTGGCTTGGCAATGAACATGTTAATGGAATTGTCTTGCGGCAGTGGGAAGATTTAAATTTTAACCGAACCTGAGTGCAACCTTTACACTAGACGAACATTCGTAAACGTACGAATCGATAAAGTATTGTGATCGCACTGCAGGACGGCCCTAAAAAGGGCCCATCACTAAATAGGGTAATTTGGATTTGATATCTCCCGACACGCTACGGGTGTTGCCACACCAATCAATCGTACGGCGATCGACGGACGTATGTAACAGTCGACGCCAATGGATAGTTTACGACGACCACTTTGGCGATGGGGTAAACCTGTCTGCCTCAGACGCCAGTGGTTGCGAGTTCGATTCCCGTACCAAACAAGAAAAAAAAATGTTCCGTGTCTGTGTGTTTATCTATTTATGTATTTAAAATCTAGGTTCCCCCTAGTTCGCTACATGGTATCCAATAACACAAGCTATGCTTACTTTGGGGCCATGTGGTTGGTGTGATTGTCTGGGATTTTTTTATTATTATTAGTTTTTAATATGATACAGGTTCCTTCCTAAACCTGTGTGCTTTCATCTTCGACCTCATCGTCACTTACCATCAGGTGAGATTGAGGTCAAACGCGGGTTTAGTCACTTAGAAAAAAAAAAAATCCCATAGACGTCTATCGATTGTTGTGGTAGCAACCTAAGGCGTTGAAGGTATTGAAAAATAAACTACTTCGCCATTGGACAATATTGAACAGATTTTAAGAGTTATTAGAACTTTCTACTTCAGCCCAGTAATTGGACGCTAGATTGCTATCGATAAAATCTGCCTTATAATAATAATGGGGAAATAACTCAACATAATAATTCAATATCAGTTTTCATACTCTTTACTTTTCAAGAATACATATATTTTCTTCATTCACAGCATACTAACATAACATAAACAATTTTAGTAATTATCTTAAAGAATATATCTAATTATAAAATAATAAAGCACATTATATAAAACCAATAATGTTAATTTCAGTATGAGATTTACATAAGTCAGTCAATATTTACAAAATTGGGATATACTATACTAACTGGCACATATTCTATAGATTCAAATATTTCATATTGTGGCATATTATTTTCTTAGTTTCACGTAATAATGATCTTATATTTACATGAAAGTAACCTGTGTTTTTCGAGCCACAAATTATTGTTTATTTGAAAAATATATGTCTAATATAAAGTAAAATAGGATATGTAATACTGTACACAATAAGCTATAACTACGCAACTTATACATTAAAAGTAGGGACCACATTGAGTTATGAGTTTGTATGCAATATTAATTTATCAAGTAATTGTTCCTAAAATTGCATTGATTAATTAAATTACTTTTAAAATGAGACTTGTCACTATTATTCCTTTGTTTATTCACTAATTTACAGTGAAATTCAATGTTTAAAACTTCTGCATTGTGGTAAGTCCAGATTTCAATGACTAATCTTGAACTGGAAATTGAGATTTAACGCTATAACCATCGTATAAAAGCATGTGCAGGTATTGAACATCATCGCAGAATGTATTCCAAACTTCGATCAACAAAAGAAGAAAAAAAAACATACAGAAGTGTTCAATTTTCTCTATTAAGAATTATGATAACATTTCAATACGAGAATCAATAATTATCTTTATAAACAAATCAATATTGTTTTAAAATCCGAATAATCTGAGGCTATTTACCTTCTTGTTTCGTCGCACCTGAGTGACGTATTAACAACAAATCTCATGTCTCAATGTGTTTTTTATTGCACTTAATGGGAATTTAGAATAACAAGTCTTGCCGATCACAAATTTAAATGAAAGTAAGCTCTTTCCGAATAAGCGGTGTAAGGCCGTGTTCATGTGGCAATAGGCAGGGTTGGTATCTACTGATATTTATAAAAACTATGTATTTTATAAAGTGATTCGAATAATCAGTAAAATAATTCTTTGAGAACCAAGTATTTCATGCAAGATAAGTATCGGTATCGACTTAGCAATACTATATTGATGATGAAAACCAAAACCTATTCATGGGCCTAAAGTCAGAGGGCTTTGTGAATTTGTGTGTTTTTATTAGTAAATATTTCTTATCACTAATATGAGTTAAAAAGAAAAAAAAATTCATCTATTCAGTTGAAAGTTCAATGACAAGTCTTCTATTTGACGACCACTTTGGCGATGGGGTAAACCTATCTGCCTCAGACGCCAGTGCTGTTCGGTTCGATTCCCGCCCGGAACAAGAAAAAAAAATGTTCCGGGTCTGGGTGTTTATCTATAATGTATTTATATTCTAGGTTCCCCCCTAGTTCGCTACATGGTATCTCATAACACAAGCTCCGCTTTCTTTGAGGCCATGTAGTTGGTGTGATTGTCTGGGGATTTTATTTTTATTATTATTTATATTTAAAGCTACACGCTTTTCGGCGGAAAGACCCGACAATTTGACCAGTCGGTCGAGGATCAGGGCAAGCGGGACAGAAACCGGCGTACTATTCGGGCAGTATCCAGCAAAACCGCTTTTATTTTTATTATTATTTTACTGCCAAAACAACCTTGACAGCCTATCTAAAATAAAAATAAATAGTATTTTTAGGCCGCATTCAGCAAAGGTTTACTTTCATTGTTCGAGTAACAGAATCTGGCCGTTTGCTCACTGCTAATAAAAAAGGGATTAAGTTACTGTGACTTTCTCTTGATTAAAGCAGACCTGCCGTTTGGCTTAATAGCTTTTGGACTATATTGGAAGTATGAGTAAAGGTTTTGTGAATAAATTTACTTCAAAAATATACGCTGCGTTTTCTAAAAAAAATAAATTCAAACGAAATTATACTGCGATGTGGTCATATAGAGATTCCAAAAGCTATTGAGTCATACTGCCCATCTGCTCATATCGCGAAGTTTTCGTAACAACTATCTCAAAATCTATGTATGGCGCCGTTTATGTTGGATTACCAATATATTTTGTTCAATTGCCTTAATTTCCAGTTTACTTTTAGAAAAAACATTAAACAAAATTTCTTGATTTCTACAACAAGTTCGTTTTTATCTGTATAAATATTATACACTTCATATACAACCTACATACTTTTATACAGTAAATTACTATATTAAACACTGTAAGTAATGTTTAAACCTTGCTACCTCTTTCGAAATCTTACAAAAGAAACGAGACAAATAACATACTAGCTCGATATCATATACAAATATATCTTTGTTTTTAGGATCCTTGAGATTTCAATTTACCAAACAATTTTCACTTATTTCGATTCTTCAATTCGGCGTAAATTTGAAGTCGGTAAAGTGATTGATCACTCGTCAATGATATACGGCGGGCGCGCTGAGAACCCCGTCCAATTACTGGGTTGTATTTGCGTAGCCCCACGCACTGGAAACAGATTAATGAAATCGTGAACAAAATAACTATCAAATCTTATCAAAACTATAAATGTGAAAGTTTGGATGGATGGATACGAAGCAGCTACTATATTATAATCTTAAAATGTACTTTAATCGGATTTTCAATGTCGGAGAGAACCCGAAACTTTCATATTTTATCATGTTAAAATCCTGATACAAGCTATTCAAGCTTTTATCTAAAAATAAGTTTAAACATGAATTATAAAAATGTTTTCAACACACTTGCTCGTAAAGTGAGCGTTATTCTATTGAATTTAAAACTATAAACTGGGCTATAAGTCACGCGTGCATAATATATTATACCCTAGTGCATAATATAATGAATCCTACAAAGTTGAGTTGTACCTTTGTGCAAATAACATGCGAGAAAACAGAGCATATTTTATTGGTCCGGGTTATACACTAAATATTTTCAGAAACAACAAAGAGGTTTTATACCACTTCAAATCCATATACATTTTTAAATGTTTGCGCCTTATATTAGTAAAATAAATTTGTATATTAAACGAATTATTCACAATTTACAATCATTTGTCATAAAATATTAAAATATTTGCATTTACCACTTCAAATTGAACATTTTCACTTAAAATAGGCTGTATATGCTATACAGACATTGACACATTTGACGGAAAAAAAAACCTACGCGCATGCGCGAGGTTCGGCGCCATTTTTCAATCACAATTCACAGCTTTGTTATCAAGTGTGTTTGTTATTTTATGACCACGTATGTCTGTCTTTTACTCACAAGTGTGTTGAAAAACGTCGTATGTAACTCGTGAGCGTTGCTCACTTGTTACATAATATACTATTACCGTACCTAGTAACTTATAAAATAAAAAATGAATCAGTTGTTATGGTGGCGGGTTATCATAAGCAAATATATCAACGCCTTACCCAGTTTTTCGTCAGGACTTCGTTCTTGTTTTGTTTCCGCAGTAGATACGGCAGCTGAAAGTTTAACGTTATACATTGCATATTTATTTATTCATAGTTGACAAAATTCCCTTTTAAACTTTTAAAAACCCTTTTAATCTTTATCGTACCTGACAGTTGACCTTACGAAGTAATCTATACGTGAAACGTTCCCGTCTCAAACGCGTGACCATAAGTAAACTAGACGTTCTCCGCGTTTCAATGTCGTGGCCATGTTCACACAAAAATATTTTTTGGTACTATTTTTCATAAATTGAAATTTTATAATTGTATTTCTTAGGGTGTTCTCTTTCGTAAATTTTTCATACAGGAACCTCATAGTGTCATTATTTGCTGTTGAACTCCAAAAATAAGTATAATATCGTTTGATTTTGCCCATATTTAAGTTTGTTGCTAGTCAGTATGATGCTTAAAGAAAACATAATTAGATTATGGTCATTGGAAAATCCATATTTCGACCCCAATTTCAACGCAACTTTGGGCATAAATAATTCGTATATATTCAGGTATATATAAAAGTTATATTTTCAACAAACCTAGTTTATTTATCTGTTACTTCAAATAAGTTATTTCATTTGGATATAATTTAGATCATTTTGTAATACAAACACAAGTTCCAAAAGCATTTTCAAATATTTTGTGTTTCGATTTTAATAAAAATATATAGTCTGTCACACCAAACATGTTAACCTGCGTGTGATGCTGAGTGAAATAGCAAGATGTTTTTGCCGAACGAAATAACGAGTTTGGCTTAGCGAGCGGCGGGCTCTAAGTGTATTATACGTTACACACATCTTAGGACACATCTTTTAAGAAACATAATTTAGGCTAGATAATGTTTTGCGAATGTAAGAAATATTTAATGAACTCACGAGGCAGCTTGGCGGCCTGCTGCTTGAGTAGCTTGCTCATGGTGTTGCGCGGCGTGGGCGGCGGCCGCTCCAACGCGCGGTTGTGCGCCGCGCCCATGTGCCGCTCCAGCATGTACCTGCGGGGGAGGCTTATTACACAACTAGCTACACATAGCTGCACTAGCACACATTATTACATAGCCTTTTGAGTATTGTAGGCAAAATGTATCCAATGGGATTAATCGAAAGAGTGATGAATGAAATAGAAAGCAAGATCTGGGATGTGCAAGCGGGATTTCGAAAGGGGATGGGATGCACGGATCAAGTCTTTGCCTTAAGATCAGTAATCGAGAAGGTTCTGGCTAAACACGGAAAGGTTTTCTGCTGCTTCTTGGAAAAAGCTTATGACATTGTGATGAGGAATGAACTGTGGTCAACTCTATCTGAGTTTGGGGTAGACAGTGACTTGATACGGGCACTCAAATCGTTATTAAGGACTCGGTGCCATGACAGGTGTAATGATGACTACACGGAATAGTTTAGCATCGATCGCGGTGTCAGACAGGGCTGTATAGCGTCTCCATGGCTGTTCAACCTATTCATGGATAGCTGTTTGAAAGATCTGAAAGAGTCTGATCGAGGTTTACAAATGAATGAGAAAGTGATCAAAACTCTGCTGTACGCCGACGACCAGGTTCTACTTGCACCGTCAACGTCGGAATTGCAACAAATGGTCAATGTGATGCATTAGTCGTTTAAAAGAAAAGGTGTGAGAGTGAATGTTGGAAAGAAGAAAGTTATGGTTATAATACCAAAAATAAATACCATATGTTCATATAAATAGTTTAAAGTCTAAAAACAAAAATCAACCACAGCATATTTTGTACAACAAATTAAGATAGTAAACCGTAATCAGTACTCAGCTGCAATTTTTTATCATATCCGAAATCGTGCTTACAAACTCACCTACATCTTTAATCAATCAATATATATAAAACTGTTCCGTTACTGACTGAGTGACTGAGGTACTGAGTGACTGACAGACAACGTACAGCCGTAACTACTGGGCGTAAAGAGCTGAAATTTGGAACATACATTCTTTAGAGGATGTAGGGGTGCACTAAGAAAGGAATTCCCGATATTCCCACGGGAACGGGAAATATAGCACTTTTTAGTTTGTATGAAAAATGTTATTCCTTGAGTGCACCGATGTGAAACTTGGTGTAAAGGTTTTTCAATGTGTGTCTGGTTGTGTTATGAAAGAAATTCCCGAAACTCCCACGGGAACGGGAAATATATGATGTTTTAGTTTGTATGAAAAAATCCCATCCCTTGAGTGATACTTGATATAAAGGTTCTTCAATAAGTGTCTGTTTGTATTATGGAAGGAATTCCCGAAATTCCCACGGGAAGGGGTTGGACTTTTTAGTTTGTATGAAAAATCTTATTCCTTGAGTGTACGGATGTGATACTTGGCATAAAGGTTCTTCAAAGTGTGACTGGTTGTGCTACGAAAAAAATTCCCTAAATTCCAACGGGCACGGAAAAAAAAGATTTTTAGTTTGTATGAAAAAAACTTATTCCTTGAGTGCATGGGTGTGATACTTGGTATAAAGGTTCTTTCAGTGGGTGTCTGGTTGTATAGTTTCCGAAATTTCCACGAGAAGGGTAGTTAAGCGTATACGAAGTTGCGGGATAAAGCTAGTCTTTTATAAATTTAAAAGGCGGCCTTTTTAAAATTTGAATAAATCTTCTAAAATTATTGTTTTTTTTTAATATCCATTTTTAATATTGTTCATCAATATAAAAAAATGGTGACGTACCATTAGTGCAAAATATATTTAAACCTTATTTTGAATCAGTTCTATTAACGTTGTAACTCACTAACAAAATAAAGCGAATTTGACTAGTTCTATCAACAATGAGCTCAATTCGATATTACACATCTCTTATGTCAAATTAAGGTAATTAAAACCATCGACAATAGGAAAAAAGAGGACATAACATAACTACGAAAAAACCTGCCTGTTTAGTCAGAAACAAAGATGGCGGCTTGCCGTAGTACTCATAGTTTTTCTTGCGGCAGCCTAACACACTGCATCTATCCATGGTAATGGCAGCGCAATGCAAAGTTCTGCACTATAAACAACAACGATTTCACATAAAAACACTTCAATTTTCTTCAAAATATGCAAAAAGAAAGTCGTTATGACAACTGACGTACTTGTTGTTGACTGTGTCGTAATATGGCGCCTGGCCGCATTGCTGTCATTTAAGGCAATGATAAAACTACTGATGTTCTTTTTTACATACGATTACACTCTTGAGTAAAAAAGAGACGCCCATATATTTAAAAGTAACGACTTTAATGCTGAGTCGTTTGTTTCTTTAGTTATTGCTTCAAAGTCAATAGTTGTTAACAAAAACTGATTTTGAATTAGAGACTGTAATTTTGAATACGGGCCAATGGGCCCAATTAAGGATTATAGCAGACTTAAAAGTAGAAAATGTAATATTGAATACGATATGTAGGCCTATTACAGTTACTTCATGTCATGACATGATAAACAAATTTCTATTTTAGAGTAATAATCATAAGTACTTTATTCTTATTCTAAGATTTCTATGATACAATCGTGATATAATGAATGAACGAATACCCTATACGTACATACATTGCAATTCATTGCATGCAAGAGGCATTGCCTTTTGCAATGACAGTTTCAATGTTATCATCTATAACTTAAAAACATGAATTGAAAAAGGTGAGATCGCACCTCTATATGTTTGTTTCTTGATTTCATTTGCGATTTTCCGTTTCGTGTGCTTTCATAAATAAATACTATATTATTGTATATTGGGATTCTTATATTCAGTCTACATGGCAAGAACTTAGCTAAGAGATTTCGCCGAGGAGTAATACCGAATAATTATGAATAATAATGATAATGATTTTACGTCAAAACTATTTCATGATATCATCGCATGGTTTTGAGCTGCACAATACTGCCGTCCTACGAAAAAGGGGCGCATCTAACAATTTTCACGAAATTGAGTTATTGATTGTTCTGGGATCAGTAGAAAAAGACGCATCTTTCAATATTTTTAAATTTAAGTAAATATAAATACTTTTCATTTTATTGACTATCAAAAAAGGCACATCTACAAGATTCTTATTGGATTACTTAATTGAAAAGACATTTCTACAATATACTTAAATAAAAAGACGTATCTACGCAGAAGCGTCTTTTTCGTTTATAAAAAATATAAGTAGTACTAAGTTAAAATGGCATATCTGCTTATGTACTAAGAAGAAAAGGCACATCTGTGTAGACGCGTCCTTTCATTTAAGTATTTCAATTATTTGTAAGGCGTTAGTGGAGCGACAAAAAAACTTTTCTGATACCGATAATATCTTTATATCTTAATGCCGGATAAAATCTTTATAAGGTTGTAAAGGCTTTAAGATTCTCATAAGTTATTATTGAAGTTCTTTGAGTTAATAATTAGCTTAATGTATACGAAATCGGTAATTTTGATAGTGATTATTCAATATCGAATGTTATTTAAAGAAACTAAAGGTTTACTTTAATTTTATTCGTTTTTCTATATAGTCTTGGAGAATAATATGAAAAAATAACTCATATCAAGATATTATCTCTAATTTGATAGGTGACGATGAGGATATTCACTAAATAAGGATTAAGGAAAAAGGGGCTCTAAATAAAATCTAAAAGTTTTTCCCTTGCAGTTTTGAATCAAGTGCTTATTTCCCAACCATCGAATCTGTCCTACCTGGCTTAAAAAACTCACGCCAAGACAAAACAAACTCAAGTCGCTAAGCATACTTGGATCTCCAATCTTTCCTGAAGGCATCCTTGAAGCATTCGAAACCAGGAAACGCATGCTGCATATCGCATGCGAACGCCTCCAGCTAATTTCAGCCCATACTGCACTGGTTCTTCTTAAAATGTGCTTTGCAGTTCCGAAGACAACATACCTGTTGCGGACCGCTCCAACGTGGATTTGTCAGGATCAAGTAGAATCCTTCGACAAAAAAATACTGCAGGTCTTTGAGTCTATTCTTAATGTGTCCCTGAATTCCAGCCAATGGGATCAAGCGGCTTTACCAATTCGTTACGGAGGCGTGGGGGTGCGGCGAGTGCAGGATATCGGTTTGCCGGCCTTCTTGGCTTCAGCGCACGGGGTGGTAGACCTAGTCACTCAAATAATATCAACTAACGGTGACAGGGTCTGCATTCCCTTCGCGACTGGTGCTATGGAAGAATGGCAGCTTCGAAATCCAAGTGCTGCAATCTCTGAGTTTCCTCACATCCAGCGCTCGTGGGATGAAATTAGTGCCAAAAATTTGTATAGTAGCCTTCTGAGAAATTCGGTGAGCGCAGAGTGTGCTCGATTGAAGGCAGTAGCGCAAATAGAATCAGGCGCTTGGTTGCACGCACTTCCATCCCCACAAATGGGCACCTTCCTTGATAATGATTCTTTAAGGGTAGCTGTAGCACTCCGCTTGGGATGCAAAGTATGCGAGGAACACACCTGCATATGCGGTTCAAGCGTAGGCCCCAGGCCTTAGTAGGACCGATGGCAAAAGGCCTGATTGTTTGACCATGGTACCGTGGGAGAGGGGAAGGTGTCTGTTGTGGGACGTTACTTGCTTCGACACCTTTGCGGCCAGTCATATCGCAAGTACTATGAAAGTGTCTGGAGCCGCGGCAGAGTTGGCGGCCGACAGAAAACGTTTAAAATACTTAGCCCTCACAGATAGTTACTCATTTATTCCTCTAGCAGTGGAAACTATGGGGTGCTGGGGCGAGGACACTAAAAAATTTATTAATGCTATCGGCCGTCGACTAAGGGAAAAAGAATGCGATCCTAGGGCCGGGACATTTCTGGGGCAAAGAATTGCCATAGCAATCCAGCGTGGTAATGCAGCGAGCGTCATGGGCACCTTTGCCCCGGATATTGCCAAGGGCCTTTTTGATTAGTTGCCTCCGCCACTAATGTTTGTTAGTTAATCATAAGTTCATTCTAGTATTATTATTTTTTTGTAAATTTTCAAATTTTATGTTGTATATTTTATTTTGTGATTGTCAATAAACACACTTATTAAGATAAATACTAAGCTAAAAAGCAGCAAATGGTCAGAAACGTCTATTTTTCTTAGCAAATGAATCCAGGTTTTTATACTATACATAGATAAGAAAGGCGTTCTAAAAATTACTAAGTAAAAAAGACGCATCTAGCCACAAGCGTCTTTTCTTTGTAGTGCTGAGATTTTTTTTGTATTTTTTTTACTAAGGTGAAAAAGAAAATGACGTTTTTTTAATACATATTATAAATTTTATTTAACTTTGTATATGTGTTCTTGTAATCCCCACTTTTACACACATTTTTTAACTGCCAAACTGTTTAATATTACACATAGTACAGCACAGCAAACGTTTTAATAAAAAAATTACAAAACATTTTTTTTCTCCTCTTTGGACTTACTGCAGATGCGCCCTTTTTCCGTATGACGGCAGAATAGTCCTGCAGGTATAACTTACCTCCTCTCGAACCGTTCGCTGCAGTAATGGCAGCGGAACATCCGGCGCGGCTCAGCGGTTGCGTCGCGCGCGCTCGACCCCGCCTCCACTTGCTCGTGGGACTTCGCGTGCGCCAGTAGGTTGTAGCTGTAAGGGTATGAACATAGACCATGAGAAAGCGAATCGTAATTACTAATAGCATTAATAATAATTACAACTATTAATACTAATAAATGCTTCCATGCTGGACTGGGAGCGAAAGAAAAACGTAGAATGTGCCAGCTGCTTCTCTTCCCGGGCTACTGTAAAAGTCAGTTAAGGGACAGAGGTTTTAAAGGCGTTTTTGTGGGCGATAGGCTGACCCCCTGTCACTACAATAGTCTCTCTCCATCTTTATAATACCTCCAAATTTGTCAAACGTGACATCAGGTGGTCTTGTAACCTCTGGTATTCTGCCTACCCCATAACGGATACAGGCGTGACGTTATGTATGTTTGTATGTAATACTAATAAATGAGTATTATTTCGTAGAGAATTAGTGCGAGGTTTATTCAGGGTTACTTTTTACAAGACCCACATCTGTTGAGGGATTATAGAGTAGGTCAGGAACCATTTTTACCCACGACGGAACGGAGACGGTATATGCGTTTGGGGTGAGAGGGTGTTTGTGCAAACCAATGTTACCATTTATCTCCAGAACCACTGGTCCGATTTTAATGCGGTTTTCAGTAATCGCTTTGGATTTGATTGGTGCATGTTCTTAGATAGCGGTAACAACTCACCAGGGGGCGCTGCAGTAAACATTTGTTTGTAAAAGCTAATGTTACCGTTTATCTGCAAAACCATTGGTCCGATTTAAATGCTGTTTTCAGTGACCGCTTTGGATTTGATTAGCGCATGTTCTGAGATAGGTGTTACGGTAACAACTCACCAGGGGGCGCTGCAGTAAATATTTGTTTGCAAACCATTGGTCCGATCTACATGGGTTTTCCAGCGTTGGTGGGGACATTAGAGGGCTGAATAGGAACGAGGTGTTGTGTAATGTAATGTATGGTACCCATATTATGCTCTTTAAAAAGTTTGAAATAAAAAACAAAATAAAAATTTTGAAAAACCCACGACGCGACGGTTAAGAAGTAATTGAAAAATAATAAAATAATTTAAAATCCCCCGACTGAAATGATTTATGTGACGAGAGATAATTAACATGAAAAGCTTTTTTAAAAGTTCACTTGATCTCACACAGAGTCGGTCATATTATGAACAACATACTATTCGTTTTCAAAGCACTTCCCTACGCTTATCTATTCGGTTCTCGAAGATGTAGATGTCGCAATAACATAGGTATTCAACTCCCTATGAACTTTATAAGAAGTGCAAGAAAATCCGTCGAGGGCTGCCATCAATATTTTAAATTTCAATATAAAACTACAAAACGAATTCATTCAATGGCAGCCCCAGACGGATTTTCTTGCTCTCCTTATAAAGTTCATCGGAGAAGCGCTTGCCGCAGTGCGCGCAGGCGTGGCGCCTCGCTGTACTCACCGCTCGGAGAAGCGCTTGCCGCAGTGCGCGCAGGCGTGGCGCCTCGCTGTACTCACCGCTCGGAGAAGCGCTTGCCGCAGTGCGCGCAGGCGTGGCGCCTCGCTGTACTCACCGCTCGGAGAAGCGCTTGCCGCAGTGCGCGCAGGCGTGGCGCCTCGCTGTACTCACCGCTCGGAGAAGCGCTTGCCGCAGTGCGCGCAGGCGTGGCGCCTCGCTGTACTCACCGCTCGGAGAAGCGCTTGCCGCAGTGCGCGCAGGCGTGGCGCCTCGCTGTACTCACCGCTCGGAGAAGCGCTTGCCGCAGTGCGCGCAGGCGTGGCGCCTCGCTGTACTCACCGCTCGGAGAAGCGCTTGCCGCAGTGCGCGCAGGCGTGGCGCCTCGCTGTACTCACCGCTCGGAGAAGCGCTTGCCGCAGTGCGCGCAGGCGTGGCGCCTCGCTGGACTCACCGCTCGGAGAAGCGCTTGCCGCAGTGCGCGCAGGCGTGGCGCCTCGCTGGACTCACCGCTCGGAGAAGCGCTTGCCGCAGTGCGCGCAGGCGTGGCGCCTCGCTGGACTCACCGCTCGGAGAAGCGCTTGCCGCAGTGCGCGCAGGCGTGGCGCCTCGCTGGACTCACCGCTCGGAGAAGCGCTTGCCGCAGTGCGCGCAGGCGTGGCGCCTCGCTGGACTCACCGCTCGGAGAAGCGCTTGCCGCAGTGCGCGCAGGCGTGGCGCCTCGCTGTACTCACCGCTCGGAGAAGCGCTTGCCGCAGTGCGCGCAGGCGTGGCGCCTCGCTGGACTCACCGCTCGGAGAAGCGCTTGCCGCAGTGCGCGCAGGCGTGGCGCTTCTCGCCGGAGTGCACGCGCTGGTGGCGGCGCAGGTGCGAGCGCGTGAGCAGCGCCAGCCCGCACACGTCGCACGCGTGCGGCTTCACGCCCGAGTGCGACAGCTTGTGCATCTTGAACGACGACGTGTGGATGAAGGACTTGCCGCACAGGTCGCACTGGAACAACAACACAATAACATTTATTCGTTTTTACGATATGTTTTAGGCCAACGCTGCGTCACGGGTGCCTACTCGCGTACCATAAGTCTGTGTCGTAAAATTTCATTAGTGTGCTTGTACAGCCGTGGCAATGGAAACTCTCTCCTATTACTATTTGGAAAAACTTCGATTAAAATCGAAAAACGATGTACGATGTAGTACCCGCGGGACCTAGCTACGTGCCACGCGCTCGCAGCGTACCGTACGCGCGTAACTAAGTCCGTAGCAGTTAGTAGGTGCAATGAGCTACGGATGCACAACACGAACATGACAAACTGGGACCAGAGTATTTGAACAAGAATGGAATAAAATAGTCATTGTATCATCAGCAAAACGACCTGGCACCGCTAGCAGCACCCGTTCACGAGTATAACGCAAGCCCCAGCCATCACCCTCCTCAACCATATTTTAGGGAGGAGGGTGACCCGATACCCGACGCTACCACTAGCCATGCCGCCTAAGGGAGCATGACGTTCTTGCAGTACTCTTGACTAGAAATAAGTAAGTGGAACAGTCACCAGTATGCCACATGTCATACTACACAGCCATGCCGTTAACAAAAGTAATAAGTAATTAGAAACTTTTTGAAATATCTTGTAGTGTGCCTAATCCCATGCCTTTTTATCGTCTAAATAATCTTTAGTTTTATTATAAGCATTTCGAGATAGAGTGTCTTTAATGAGTGATTAGAATTGACTTCGGAATTTTGTTATACATATATACGTATTGACATTCCAATAAATGATTTGCTATGAAATAAAACACTTTTTAACCGGATTTGTCGCGTATATTTACATTTTAAATTTTGACTCGACGTTTCGGTGTCTTTGCAGACCCCGTGCTCACGAGCGACTGAGGTGTCAAGCGTCGGATTGATAGATTGAAAAAGTTATACATCATCATCTCCATCTGTTTCTCAGTCTTCGAGCGTAGCGTTCTGGATTCAAAATTTAAAATGTAAATATACGCGATAAATCCGGTTAAAAAGTGTTTTATTTAATAGTATGAATCGCGAAAACTTAAGACAATATTAAATGATTTGCTACTTTTAGCCAACCTTAGTTTGGGAAACGCTAACTTATGGTCGTTCTTAGTCTTTATAGAGTAATTTTTATCATGATTATCTTTCCTAGTTTTAAATTTAATACTATTCTTATAATTATACAAAATGTTTTCATAAATTTATTGTGATGCAAGGGTCAAGATATCAATTTCTTTACACTTTTTTCTTAGATTCTTTATTTCCAAGTTTATACATTCCACGAACAGCCCTTTTCTGCAGTGTAAATATCGTGTCAATATCTGCGGCATTGCCCCAAAGTAGGATGCCGTAGGACATTATACTATGAAAATAACTAAAATAAACCAGCTTCGCAGTATTAACATCAGTCAATGAGCGAATTTTCTTTACCGCGAACGCTGCAAAACTAAGTCTACTCGATAGCTGTGAGATATGGGCACCCCATTGCAATTTAGAATCTAAGGTAATTCCAAGAAAAACAGTGTTATCTACTAGATTAAACCTGTTCCCATAAAGACGCAGATCAGACAACAAGTACTGATTCCACCTGAAGATAATTTTCACTTACGTCTACGGGGGATTAACCATTCTATACAAAATTTTACAAGATTAATCAATGGTATGTTATCAAATTAAAGGTTTCAAAAAAAACCTATATAATATTTGCACTATAGCATGATACAGGTGAGTTTCAGTAACGTATCGTTTCACTCCTGGAAGTACAAATTATGACCTATTTTTTACGACATATAAATAACTGTAATAAATAAATAAATAATTCAATCAAACCCAACACAAAAAAAAACTCTAAAATCTACGTGGTACTGACCGATTTAACGTAAAATATAATATGTTACTTTACTTTGACTATAACTTAATGAATAAATGTATTTAATTCTAGTTTACCATGTACAAATAAAAATAAAATAAACAACCAAAATGTAGATACAAGTTGTATCAAATTTTGATGTACCTGCCTATCGAAAAAAATGTCTTAAGGAATCGGAAATAACGACTGTAAGACCGCGCGAAATTGCTAGCAATAAAAAAATGAAGTGTGTATTTTTGAAACAAATCTTGAAATCATAGTTTTTTATAGCTGTACATATGATATTGAATTATTTTGTTTTGATAATCAATAACTAAATTTAAGTGTACCAAACAGTGTTAAATATTTATCATCACAACTCCGTGTACTGAGCACTGCTGGGCTATGAGTCTCTCTCCTCTGGGTGACAAGGAGGTTTAGGCCGTTGTTCCTTTTGTTTTGATGAATAAGGTTCAGAATTGCTTGAAGTCACTCGTCAAATAAAACACACGTCACCCTTTGATGGTTTATTGCCAACTGAATTTATAATAATACGAATGGGTTTCTTATAGATCAGATACTATTATGTTTGTGTGCGTGCGGCGTTCGAATTAACAATAACTAAACTTTTTTTATAAATAACTTAATAGAAATAGAACAGCCGTAATCCACCGAGCTGGCCCAGTGGTGGGTGTCAGAATTTTCAGGGTGCCGTAACATTCCCTCCGAAGCACGGAAGTCGTCGTGAGAAATAAATGATCAACGGTCACCCATCCTAATACCGGCCGCGCCGAGCGCGCTTAACCTGCGACATCGTTTAATATGTACAGTAACCACGGTGCCACGACGACTTCTTGTCAAATATTACATTAAACCAAAAAAAATCCATACCTGATAGTTTAGTTTCCCCGTATGAATGTTGTTATGCCTGGCCAGAGCGCCTTTCGATGGAAACAGTTTGTTGCACTCCTCGCACTTCCAGTCGCTGATGCCTGAGAACAGAGAACTAAATATAAAAAAATAAATTTGTATATGGTGATTCCTACAAACTTTTTTATATCTTTGCATGGCCATAGCGCACAATATTACCAAAAAAGAAATTATATTTTGTCTTTCTCATTTTGCTACTAAGGAAGAGACAATGCATAACTTCGTATGAGATCTGGTACCCGCTTCAATAGACATGTATAATATATCTTTGAAAATAGTTCGTCTTCTAGAACAAGACTTCATATGGCGCCTGTCTTGATTCTGAGTCCAAGCTGATAACCAAGCTAATATAATAATTCAAAATCTCCAAAATCAAGATTTAAAAAAAACCTTCATTCAGGTGCGCAGCAGATAATCAAGGCGGCGGTGTAGCTTACTGTCTATGCTGTTGGTGACCCGTATACTATTTTGGCTCTGAACGGACTAACGATCGGACTTGGCGCCATAGTAACTTTGATTCAGGTTACTAAGACCTATGCAACGGCGTATCCTACATGGCTATTGGAGGTGGGTACCAAAATTATGCATTGCCCTTTGATAGGTTAACATAGAATAGAATAAAAATACATTTAGAATAGAATGTCTTTCACATCTTTTTACATAGTTACATATCTTAAACCCAAATACTCTTATAACAAAGAACATCAATTTTGTCAATGGACATTAAATTTACATGGTGGATCAAGTGATTTATATCACTCTGTATTCCAACTATCAATAAAAGCTGAAGTAATGCCGACAAGTTCTTTTTCATGGTTTTGCAAGCAAGCCATTTTGTATTAAACAGATAAAAGACAAACGCTTGTGCCATTAAAATGTATTTGCTATTACTGTCAAACTGACAATTAAAACATTATTATTTAATTTTCTAGTAAGTTGCTAGTAGTTGCTTTAATTATTTCATTATTTTAACTCAACACATCAAATGAAAGTAAGTAACCAGGAACAAACAGTACAGCAGAATTTCACACTGAAATCAATGTCATTATATTTTTTGTCTTAATATTTTAAGGATTAGAACTTATTTCACCAAATATATCTACTATAAATTATTTGCTTTTATTCGACATTTATTTATTTATTTTATTTATTTATTTATACTTCATTGCACACTAACAAAATAATAAAAGAAAAAGAATACATTAGAACAAAAACAGTTTTGAAAGGTACAATAGGCGGCCTTATCGCTATAAAGCGATTTCTTACAGACAACCTTAATTATTGAGTTCCTATAATTGCAATTCAAAAATATCCCAATAGCAATAATTGTAGGTACAAAAATTTACCTCCTTTACAAATTTTCCTTAGCTACTGATTACTTACCCGTCCATAATATGGATAACGGATTAAATAATCTATATTTTGCTTGCACATTAATAAACTGCCGTATTATATAAATACCTTTGTGTAACGCTACGTGAATATCACAAGCTCGTTTATGCTTGTAATGCGCGCCGCAAATCTCACAAATGTACGGCGGCTTCGATCCGTCATGCTTGTTGTCTTTGTGACGGGATAGGCGGGCTGAAAACACAATAATTAAAACACAATAGCACAGAGTTGACAGTGTTGATATACTTCAAATGGACCAAAATTTTATGGTGACTAAGTAACAAGTAATTCCACATACACACATCTACATAGACAACGCAAATCTGCATATACTTCGCGTTTCCGAACCCTGACCAAGCTTCAAGATTGGTCGCCGCTAGATTTAGTCCACGCGTATGTAGGCATGTTTGTTAGAAATCGATATCACAATGACGATATTGTTCTTAATACTCGATTGCTTGGTGGCATCACTGTCTGATTCGGTTTATATTTCCCTGATATATCACTAAATATCAGCTGTGACGTCACAGTAGGTGTTTAAAAAGTCAGCATGGTTGGTTTTAATACAAATCATACACTTGCGTTATTGATATAGATGTATGTCTGTGAGTAATACACAGTATTGTAGTAGTTGAAATACAATAGCAAATAGATTATGTTACAGCCTGTGTTATATGCAACTCAGAAGTAAGTCTAATATTATCATACTGAAATAGCCTTTATTGTTAAAAGAAAATATTTTAAACATATATCAGTGTTGAAGGGCTTAAATTATATTAAGCCGTCAACAGATAAAATCCATGGCAAGCTTACCTTCAGTAGTATACTTGGCATTGCACTCTGTGCAAGGATAAACCTTTTTGGGTTGTTTTTTTTCCTTCAAATGTGGAACTGCTTTCTTTCTTTTGGAATTTTTGCTATCCTGCTTGCAAATCTCATCTGGGAAGTAGTTGGAGTCATTATCATCAAACATGTCTTCTTCACTCTTAAATATTTTTTCAAAACAGGACATATCTTGACTATCATCCATGCTGAAAATATTCAAAATAAGGTATTACTTTTTAAACAAGCTTCTGTGCTGGACTGGGAGCGAAAGAAATACATAGAATGTACCAGCAGCTTCTCTTCCCATGCATACATCCATGACAGAGGTTTTATGGGCGTTTTTGTGGGCGATAGGCTGACAGGGGGTCAGCCTATTATTATAATACTTTCAAATTTGTGATTTCAGATGGTTTTATAGCCTCTGATGTTTTGCCCATATGGGATACAGGTGTGAAGTTATGTATGTTTGTTCTACAAAATTAGCATAAAAATTTATGAGTCCGTCAGTTCTGCTATCAGACAGAAACTAAGTAACAAAGTTACTTAGATGCCTTGATAATAACGGAGACTCTAACTAAAAAATGGTGGTCCTAATTCCATAGAATTCTTTTATACATTTTATGTAGCACAAGGAACTCCTGAATATTGCAGCTTTATAATGGTGAGTCAGTAGTTTTAGAGCAAATTATCCAGTATGAACATAGAAACAATGAAAAACACTTTCCTATTTATAAATTATAGTATGGATATAGAAAAAATTATATATGCGACATTGAGCCCCATAAAATAGTGTGACTCTATGTATATTGTTTTTGTTATGTTCAAAATTAATTAATATTTAGTATTAATTCTATTAGTCATTATTTCCTATTCAAAGATTTGCCTTTTTAATTATTTTTATTGCCTTGTACTTATCTGACCTTTATGAGTCACTGAGGAAAGTTGAGAAACACATGAAATTATAATTAAAGAAATGATATGGAGTTTATTCTCTTCAGACAGCGATTATGCACCAAGGCAAGATATAGCTAACTTTTATGGCAACTAAAATTTCATTAAGTATAGTTTTTTGTATAACATTGATATTTTAATATTTCATATGAAAGTATGTTTGTATTCACCTGTCGTTTGGTTCAGTCTTCATAGGTGGACAATCAGCCAGATCATGACATGTGATTTTATGTGCCGCTGCAGCCATGGGCCCACCCTCATTCCCTCCTATTCCACATTCTTCACACTCCCATCTAAAATACAATAGCAAATAGAATGAGTACACTGTTTTTGGAAACACTGGTATGATAAAAGACGGCTTTAAAATTTTGATGATCAGACTGAGAATGACATGGAAAAACCAAAAACTTAAAACTTCTTTATATTCAAAATCTAAAAGAAAATGTTTTTCTTGGTATAAGTAAGGTACATTATACAAAAGTTTTAGTAAATATTGAGAGATTTTGTAAGGTTCCACCTCAGTCTCACCTAATAGTAAGTAAGAATGGGGAAGCAAGACAGCATTTGACTATGAAAAAGTACTATGAAAGGTCACTATGTCTAGACATTATTCTGCCTAGTTAATGTTTTGTTCACTAAATTCTTTTGGGTGTTAAGTTGTGTACTGGTACCTTATTAATGTTTGTAAACATACCTTTCATCCTCCTCTTTACATTTAGATTTCTGTTTGGAGGTATTCACTTTTTTACTACGCTTTGTAACATGCTTCTGCTTAGTTCGTGCCAATGGCTCGTCGTCGGAGTCGGAACCATTGTGATGATCCTGCACCTCACTTTTGATACATGACGAGAGATCACTTCTAGTTAAACTGGCTGCCAATATAGCGCGCAGCCTGCGATATTCACGCTCAGCTGCTGCTAAGGCTACTAATAACTCTTCACAGGAGACACACAAGGGGAGAGACGCCGCTCGAGCTGCGAACCGCCTAACAACATCCTCCACTTCGGTCACAGGTGTTGTTGTATCTCCCACTGCTCCACATACACCACAAGTTTCCTGCTGCTTTACAGAAACCTCCACTTTAACCATTGTATCTGACATGGACATGGGCTGCAGGTCGAGGACGACATTTACGGTGTCTGTATCGGACATTTTGAATATGGTTTCCGTAAAATACAAGCTAATGGTTCTTTTTATAATATAATCATATTTTAGAGAATGTTACTTCTGAAAAAACTGGATGTTTTACAGAAATCATAAAACCAAAAAAATAAAAACACAGCCAACCAACAACGAACAAACTAATTTGACAATTAATGACATTTATCTTACAAACAGTTAGACATATGTCAATAATAGTTGATGCGTTCTAATAATTTATTCAGAAGAAACACTGGAATTTTAGATAGACGGAAGTGAATTGCAAGATAATCAACGAATGCAGAGCATTAAAAAAACCGACTTCACGTTAAAACTTTGGCTGAGTTGAGAATGTCATCATCGTAAACATTCTCCGAAATCATACATATTTTTCCAAAAGTTTGAAATTTTCAATGAAGTACTCAACCGATTTCGATGAAATTTATATGGGACCAACTATGAAGTATCCTCTATCATATGAAACAAGAATTTTGTTAATTTAAAATCGATCCATAATTGTCCGAAAAATCGTGTAACAACTTTGTGTCAAATTTGCAATACTGAAGGAGAGCACTCTGTACTCGATTCTGATCATAATTATGTAATAAATGTAGGTACAAGGTATTAGATTAATGAATATAGTCGTCTTTTTTTGCGTGCTCAAATCCATTTTCTTCCCATAAGTCACAACCATGGTGGTTGGTTATTAAACACTCTAATTAACGAGACGCGCCTGAGTGTTAATCTTTAGTTTTCTGTTTGCTCGATGTTCTCGATTTTTAAAACATTGAATAGGACTCGTCTTATTCTTTATTTACTATGAAACCAATAATAAACAATCTTGAAAATCTTTTTGTAATAAGAAAACACGTTGAATCGATTTTCATTTATCGTCTTGACCACATCCCTAAAATTGCTTTCTTACTGAGGTCGCCTTGTCTATGGAAATTACGTGTTGTTTTGTTGCCCATATTTTTGTTTAGATTATTGTTCGTAGACTGCGGAAATGCGGAAACAAACTTAAGTCGACAAGTCTATGACAGCAAAGGCTCGGACGGAACCGATTTAAAAATTTGCAGTTAATACCAGTTTATTTTGGTTTTGCTCCGAACTATTAATCTAGTGAAAGATGACACACTATAGGTAGTTCTAACGAAAATATTCACACTTTCTTTTTAGCAACAAAAAATAATAAAATATTCTCAATACAAATCACGAAAACTTCCTCTACTATGCAATCCGCTGTCACCCTCCGTCCTTTTCAACTTCGGTACTAGCGCCACCTAAATATGCTCTACATTATAACGTCACAAGATCACCAAACAAAAGCGATGTCTTTTTCAACCGACTTCCAAAAAAGGAGGAGGTTCTCAATTCGTCTGTATGTTTTTTTCTTTGTGTCTTTGTTACACGATATTTCGGACAATTATGAATTGATTTTACAAATTACTGTTTCGTATGATAGAGGATACTTCATAGTTAGTCCCATTAAAATTTCATCGAAATCGGTTGTGTATTTCATTGAAAATTCCAAACTTTTGAAAAAAATATGTATGATTTCAAATGTGTGATGAGTCCTAAGGGTTTGTCAGAAGCCATTTCGGCACCCTGAAAATTCTTACATCCAACAACCAGTGCCAGTTTGGGGGATGGCCTTCCTCGTCACCCGTTCTGGCGTCGTTCTGGCTGTAAATTGATATTGTCTATTTTTAAAAGATGATTGCTGTTGAGTTTCTTGCCACTTCTTCTCAACAAATCAACTTACCGAAGTGGTGGTAGATTCAGTTCAATTTGAAAATCGTTTGACTTATTTCAAATGTATTTAAATACTTACGAAATAAAGATTATTTTAACTTTGACCCAAAGGAAAGACTCATAACCCTGCAATGGGCTCATCACACGGAGTAGTGATTAATAAAACGATACAATCAAACTAAAATTTATTTATCAATAACCTCTTTATTTGCTTTAATCTTTATCCTTAATCTTAAATTGGGTAGGTAGTACAAATAATCAAATATTGTTTAAGGTACTAAGCCGAAGCTATCCAAGGGTGTTTGAAAGGTACCGCATCAGTAAGCGACAGGTGTGGGCATCCATCCATGTCCCGCTCCCTACCCTCCTCGCGAACCTCCGCAGCTCCGGTCAGTTGTGTGCTTCCCGCGCTTTCGAACGCTTCACGTAAAGCGCCTTTTCAAAATCACGCGGCAAATTGAACGCGATCGCTCGTAACAACTAACAAAAAAAAAAAAACAAATTCAAAATTGTGTTCTCAATTCAAATTTTGTGATTTCATTTGTTTGTGTTTTACATTAAACATTGTGAGTGAAGTTATTTTTGTTTGATAAATTAATAAATTGACCTGGTATTTGGATTTGAAAAGTGTTTGAAGAAAAAAATACGTTGGTGAACATAAACCGTAAGTCTGAATTAAATATTAAGAACCAACTATGTTAATAAAATGCAAATAGTTACCAACCAACTGACCGTAATTAATGGCAGAGTTAATTAATGCGTATTTCGTTTTCGGACACTACAGAATTCATAAAAGCCTCAACCTACATCTTAGAATAATATAAGTTCTTATTCGTATTTTCTTACTTGGTATTATGTTTTTGGTTTTAAGATTAAGTGACAGTCCTCCCTTTCTCGACAGTCCAATAAAGTTCTCGAAGTTTAACCATAGTCTGGAATAAAATGATTTGATTGAAAGTTAAGTGATTTTTATGGATATGCCCCGTAATTTACTACGACTACGGAATTCGATTGAGATGAGGGACCAAATGGGATCCTTTGTGAGACTTGTGTATCAACTTTCTTAAATTCCTGAAAATTTCTGACCGAATGCAGAGAGTATTTTTACTATTTAAAGACATAATATTAGGTACAAAACAAATTTGGTGCGCCGACTTTTGAAACTACTTACCAGTGAAATTGTAAAAAATCCTTTTACATTTGATAGCTTAATTCTTACCCGTGTAGGCTTAGAATAACCCTATCACTGGATAAGCGTGTCGTAAAAGGCAACAAATCCGAGTGACCGCTGCTTTTTAGTAGGATCCCGTCAGGGTCCGACTGGCTAGCAACCACCCTTCATCTATACTAATATATAAAGCTGAAGAGTTTGTTTGTTTGAACGCGCTAATCTCAGAAACTACAAGTGGGATTTGAAAAATTCTTTTTGCATTTGATAGCCCAACTCTTGAGGAAGGTTATAGGCCACATTTTATCCTGAAATTCCCACGGGATCAAAAGTTACGCGGGTAAAACCGCGCGCGGTGGCTAGTCTGCAAATATTATCGGCCCGGGGCGCGGCGGTGATGTGTTCCTTGCTTTCATCTTCACTCGGGCTAAGTCTGTAGGTAGCTAACAAAAGTTTTATTTTTAATATCCAGAAATACCCATGGGATCAGAAGTTACGCGGATAAAAACACGCGTAACGGCTATTATAATAATATGTCATTATCATTATAAATAACATATTGTTTCGATTACATACTGTTTAGAAATATGTTCCCAGACAACCGTGACCCATTGTTTTCAAAAAATAAACTTCGAAACCTACGTTCCCATCGGCGATGTATTTATTAGTTTTTGATTTATTTTTATAAGCTATGAATCTTCCTCGTGAGAAATATATTTTATAGATACCTTGGTTCTAAGATTCACGAACCGCGGATTTACCCCCATTTATTCTGCGTGTTACGTTATACTAGTTAATACTGCCCGTTTAAAAAACACTTCAAACTTCACCAATTTAAATTGAAAGAAGTAGTGCCAACGCTGCATCACGTGATAGAACGCGCGTTTCATACAAAACTGCAACGTCCGTACCATACGCGCGTTCGATACGGACGTTCGGAATGCGCCAAGCGCCGCGTATGATACGCGCGTACGGTACGGAAAATGTTATGAAAGTTTGTATGTTTGAATCTCTCTTAGTAGGTGTTATATAAATGTATGGGTAGGTTTGCCTATTTGAAGATAGGTACGGACGTACTGTACGCGCGTTCGAAGGCATAACGCAGCGTTGGCGCTTTAATTTTATGTCTCTAAACAATTTGTTTAAATATTTTACATATGTACTTATTGTAAATTGAAGGTTTTATAACGACCATTTTCAGATTTCGTTATTCCACGTTCAACCTCTACAGTTTCTCCCCCGTTTCTCCCCCTGAGGGGTAGAACATGGACTCCTAGTTTTGAAGATTCTGAGTCCACATTTAACCCTCGAAGGACAGTTAGTCACAAAAGATTTTTCTTACAAACATTTAGGGTATTAGGTACATTGAGTTACTATGTACTTACTAACATACTAGAGAAGGCATCGCCTATATTTGTTGTGTCAATAGATTTCAAAGCCACAGTTATGTCGTCATTACAAAAAAAAATCCGAACGCATTAATAAAAGGATGATTTATCATTTCAACAGGGCACTTTGGAGGAAGGCAAAAGAACTTTTTTTCAAATATTTATAAAGCAAAAGAACTTGATTAAACAAAAAAGATAAATTACACGTAAACATGTAGCTTTGTTCACAGTTTTAGCACGTCTACCTCAAGAAGATATAAACAATGGCTTTCTTTATATTATGGAAGACTGAAGAAGCTGTAACAAAATTAACGATTATTTCGTAGAACAGTGGTTGCAGAATAAATTAATTTTACATGAAGGCATATTTTACTGAAAGGCATCGCACCACAAATAAATTAGAAGGTTGGCATGCCATGTTAAGTAAGACGTTGGGTAAATCGACAAATTTGCTTCAGTTTTTAAAATATCTAGAAGAGGAATCTATTTACCAAAAAGTGGTAGGTTAGTCAAAAAAAGAATGCACGAAGGGAAGACCAGGTCGAAAATGACAAAAGGATGAATTATATTGTTAATCGTTTCGTACGTGGTGAAATAACAGTAGGGCTCTGTCTGGAGAAGTTAAATCCATTTATTTTTTAATTTATATTAATAAATGCTTTAGTTCTCAATGTTACTTTTATTTCATTTTTAGATGTTTTTAGGGGTAGAACGTGGATATCATGTAGGGGTTCAACATGGACACGGGGGAGAAACTTTAGGGGTTCAAATTGGACTAGACGTCAAATTTAATTAGGTACCTATGTGGACTGGCGTGCAATTCGAAATTCAAATTAATATTATTCCAGAGCCGTGTTATTCTTATTTAAAATTTATTCATTTGTTTTTATTAAGTTGTTTGTTTTTGTGAAATTGTGGTACTAACCTAGTAAGTATTTTGATTAACTGAAAATTCATAACTTCCTTTCATATGAGTCCTTATGTAGAAATACTGCTGTGCACACAATACAAAACATTAAAAACGTGTAAGAGCCCAAAAAAATCTTATCCCACTTATATTGCTCGGCACATAATAAAGAATATACTTACTCGTACATACTTATTAAGGTTAAGCTTTCAAGAATCTTATGACTTTGAAGTGCTTTGCTTTATTGTATTGCAGTTCGATGTTTTCAAAATTTAAATGAATGATTATTCATATCTTTTTCTTTTCGTTGTATTAAGCATATTTATATTTTTTGACAGTGAGCTCTTAAACATTTTAAAGTAGGTACCTACTCAAAGAGACATTACCAAATTCAGGAACCTCCCTTTAGCGAAAGATTTAAGTTTTTTAAATAGCCTATTATCTAAATACGTTTTGAAATTAGAATCATACATAGGTTTTAGTTTTAAATTGGCAAGGAAATCAAATTAAACCAAATCCATCAGCTTGGCCATTCCTTAAAAAATACTTTATTTTTACGAATTAACGGGGGTCCTTGATAACTAAGTGAAAATACGAAGACGCATCTTTTGTGTTTGTGTGTATTCAAGGCTTGCTACTATGTTTGTTAGGTATTATTTTTCACTATTTTCGGATGATTAAAAAGATCTTTTGTTTAATCAGTAGGTATTTAACACACAGCACAAATATAACCCGGTAAAAGATATGATTCTGTAGGTTGATTTCGGGACTTCACGGGGCAAGAACCAGTGTCATCACACCGATTGAACCTTAAAGAAAGCCATCAGAGCGGATTGCACATTTATTTCAATTACTGATGATAACGAGCTCTTCTGCCACTACAACGCCATATATCTCAAGCCAGCATGACGACATCAAACGGTCCAGTTAGACGCAGTACAGTTATACAATAAGCATCACACGTCATGTAAACAACGGGAGTATTCAACTTTGATTTTTATCGGTAATTTAACCCAGGGGCAACGGTGAAGATGATAATGTAAAGGTGATGTTGGAGCTTGGGGTGTAGCACTGACGTTTCAGTCAGCAATTACGCCACTAAGGTGGCCGTACATGGCATTCTTTACACGTCTGGATGTTTCTCGATCTTTAGAATCTTAAATTAAAAAGGCCGAATGAACCAGGGACTTTACAGTTTATTAAAATTGTTAAATATACTATTTTCTATCGGGCTATCAATGAATTACGGTAATCACGAAAACGTGAGGCTAAGAAGTGGAATTTTGTACCAGTACACTCTGTGAGCACGGGTTGCCTATCATGTATTTGTTATTTGCATGTCCTAAGTAAAGTCGTAGTTTCAGTGTTTACACTTTTGAAAAACGAGCTTGTTTTATTGCTTTTTTAATCTATAGTTAATGTCAGCGCGAATAACTTAAACCTCAAATTGAAATCAATAGACGCGTAAGACCCTTCTTTACCCACAAAAAGCTTCATATTCCGATCGTAAAAATTAACATTAATAAACTACGACTTAAAAGCCAAATTATCGTTAACAAGACTGTTCCAGGTTTAAAACTGAACCTAGTAGATAATATAAGCAAATCATTTAACTGTGGTTCCGAGCCAGCGACGGCAGCCGTGACGCGCGACGGTGACCGTTTGTACCGTCTGCCGTCAACTACCACCACGCATCGGTGTCGGAATATGTAGCTCGTAAAGATTGCCCTCTGCGTTTTAGTGATACGCACTTTTTTGTGGCAGAAAAATATTATTAATACCTATATTTAATTTCTTTATTGCTGTTACACTAAGTTGGCGTACATCGACCAATTGATTACCTACATAAATCATTAATACCGCACTCGCTTAAAATAAGATACAAACTTACGTACAATTTTCGTTTACTTCCTTAGGTCTCTGTTATAAAGCTGACTATTAAATACATCGTATTATAATTTAATTTAGGTTTTTCTGTGAAAAAATAAATATTGCTGACTGACTCACCTATTTAGGTAACTTGAGTACATGATAGTATTGTATATATTTATTAATGAAACTCTGTTCATTTGAGTAAAATTTGAGTATCCCTAAATAGTTTCATCGAATCATCGCCACAATGTCCAACATCGTAAATAAACTACCTAGACCACATGGAAAAAACCCCTCGTTCAGAACCTCTTTAATAATATTATGAATATGATCCTCTCTAGATCAGTATTTCGTGTTGTATCGATATGTTCATGAAACTTGATACATCCTTGCCCGTAATAACATTCTATACAGGGTGAGTGGTGGGTGACAAATTTTAAATACTTCAGGAGAGCACTCTGTACCTACTCGATTCTGGCCACCATTATGTCTACTTAAAATTTCACTAGAATTCCCTATACCTGTATAATTAAATGAAGTTTTGTTCCTATATACTTTACTTGCACCTGAGTTAATCGCGGCACGTTAGTGTGACCATGTGTTGCGTAATCAATTCTTTAACTTTCGGTTAAGGTTACTCAGTAAATAATTAATATTAATTTTTTAATATATTTTTCTATTCATTTATTTATTTATTTAACAATTTATGTACACACAGTTGAGATACAATTAAGAGACAATGAATAAAAATAAGTACAAAGGTACAGCTTATCTCTTACAAAATTTCTTACAGCAGACCTATGACTGAAGAGTTTGGTTTGAAAAGCAATAATAATGTGCACTGAATATACATAAATATGAATTAATATATATACCAATACATATACATGTTATTATATATACTTTATACATAAACATACCTACATTATATAAGTATAAGTAATAAGTATTTCTGACACTCACACAACATTATCTAGCCCAAATTAAGTTTCTTAAAGAACTTGTGTTATGGATACTAGATAACTGATATACTTAAGAAATATATAAACATACATTTTGAATAAATACATATTTTTTATTAGAATAAACTTAAATAAACATAACATCCATGACTTGACGGCTAATATCTGTGTTCATCACACAAATATCCGCCGTCGCCGGGATTCGAACCCAGGACCTCTGGCATAGAAGGCAATTTATGTTACCGCTACACCAGCCGGTCGTCATATTATATATCTTATTATCATTTAGATAGTAATGAGGGTAAAATAGCTTACAGTAGCGAATAGTAGTGATCTTTGACTTTCTTTTTAAAAATAGATATCGTTTTAGACTCACGAATTACATGAGGTAACGAATTTCACAATCTGACTGCATGGACAGAGAAAGAGTAGTAATAATGATCAGTGTATGATCTCAAACTATCACGTCCTCGAATTGCAAAAGTGACCCACCATTCACCCTGTATAGGCTAGCCAGGACCGTTCAGTTACGTCACGCCACGCCGCCGCCGGTGCGCCAGCGCAGTCACTCAGGTGTGCCGCGCAGTAAGGACAGGTTCGGTTTCCACGTCCGCTCCAATGCACAGCTATCAATGTATCTCTAACCCTTTATTTACGTTCCGAGGCGAAGCGATAATTTGCACCTTTCTATCGAATACTTGATCGATAAACGTAGCCGTGAGATATAGAAAACGAAATGTGTCTTAACTGCAGACAAAGTATTACGGCATGGCATCGATTTAAAATAAGTAGTTTTAAAATTATAGGGTTAATGTACGACTAATGCTTATTGCTTGTTTCTACGAATTAGGATATGAGAATGACCTGATATATATTATAAATAGTTGTCGATCGATAGGTACCACTTTAGACACAATTGAGATTATTTATTTTGTTGCCCAGTAAAAAGGTACCTACCTAAGTAAGTTGGTGGTTACTTGACTAAACTTTAGATAAATAATAATAATTTTTTCATCCGAAAAGAGATAAATAATAACAATGTTTTTCATCCGAAAAGGGACATTTACTTTCTTATCTGAAATAGCAGTAGAGAAAAAGTTGTAAGATAAATCTTTAAAAAATACTTACAAGAGATGTAATCATTCACTTAAACAACGCAACGATATGATTCTTTCAGCGAGTATAATATAAAGCCTAGTATCGCAACTTAGCATTCGATAGGTTGTTTCTATACAAAAACAACTTTGTATAAAAATATGGCTTTTCCATGATGACGATATACAGCCTAGGATTGTGTCCTAAGTGTACCGTAGGGGTACAATTCAGCAGCGAGGGATGTTTGATTTGCCCTGTAATTCAGAACGACCCAAGCTTATTAAATGGTGCGTCAGTTTGCATACCTAACTCGTTATTTATTATGTACCCAAGGCGCAGATACAGTGATTGCGAACTAAAACCTGCGCCCACGCACTCAATCAAACCTCCAACTTACATGTAAATGAGAAAGAAAGCGAAATCGCCGTGATGCTTGCGATTTTGATGTTTTTTCCGCTTTCTAGCTACAGCTTAGGCAGCACGCGCGCGAGTTACGCGCCCACTATCAAAATTACACATCTTAGTCTTCAACGCAAATTACTATGCTTCCGTATTAAAACACGTTTTTTTTCACAATAGTTAAAAATACAATGCTAATCATGATAAAATACAAGAGCTGCTATTAGGCACAATACTATAATACCTATTAAATTTTAAAAGGATAGCCGTGAATCTAATTGACTCTGTATCCAAATCTTCAGCAATTTTTTTTCTAGGCCTTAGCTTTCAACTTCGACCTCATCTTCACTTGCCATCGGGTGAGATTGAGGTCAATAAAATTGAGGTTAGCAATGGTATTTTAAGCAATCAATATTACGGCCTGGACTCAGCAATACTATATTATTAAATTGTTGATTATTTTTTTAGTTACCTATTGGTAAATTACTTAACCACTATCCGGTGACACATGATATATCGCAGTATACAAGACTACGGAACCACTAGTAGTTCCTGCCGTGCCTCAACGTCGACAGTAGTTGAAAAATAGGAAAAGTACTTATTACGAATATTCTACTATTTATATTCCTGAATGTGTTCCATCGGTAATTTGACATGAGACCCTTGGTTCTAGGGCCAGATATAGGGCTCAAGATAGCTTTTAGTTCCATCGTGGATTGACAACTGAACCTTGAACATTACAACTTGTCCTTAGAAAAATTAAGGCAACATTAACGTACCTAACCAAATGCCATATACTAAATTCATAACACATTACCAGCCACTTCAAATAAATCTCAGCTCGTCGTACCGTACTAAATATCAAGATAATAATAGGCCTATTAACATATATAAAAAGGAAAACTTTTTCCGTGTCATTATAGAAAGGTGTTCTCTCTATTCAATATAACAAGCGCGTGCGGCTAAAATGGCGTTATATCGCAAGGCTATCATTCAGACAAACTGCAGATCCTTGTCAACTAAATTGTACATGTGTGCTCATTGTGTTTCTATTACAGTAGCTTTGTCATTTTACGCTGGACAGGGTTAATGTACCTACTAAACATAATTCTAGCATTATGTACGACTACCTACTCACTTTCCAGCTTGATGACTTGACAAAAATTTTGTGTAACTGAAAATCCCCAAAAGAAGTGCCCCCAAAAAATCATCATCATCATCACAACTCTCTAATGTAAATAAAACTACTTTTTAACCGGATTAATCGCGTATAATTTATATTTTAAATTTTAACTCGACGTTTCGGTGTCTTTGCAGACCCCATGGTCACGAGCGATGTATAAAAATAAAAAATATAAATAAAAAATTATTTAAATTATGAATCATGAAAACTTAAGACAAAACTCTGTAATGTGCCCATTATTGGGCTATGAGTCTATAAGTCATAAGAAGGTTTAAGGCTGTGCTTCCACTGACGCGCAGCTGAGTGGAGCGGAGCTTAGCGGCTCCTGAATAGACCAATCACTATGCTCGTAATTTCCGCTGCGCTTCAATAGAAGCAGAACGAGCATAGTGATTGGTCTATTCAGGCGTCAGTGGAAACGCAAGCCTTAGGCCGTAAACTGGCCCAGTGCTGGTTGGTGGTGGATGTCAGAACTTTCAAAATGGCTTCTAACAAACCCTTACAAATACTGTAGACAAATATACAGCACCCGTGACCGACTGCTTAACGTCCCCTCGGAAGTCGCGATGAGAAATGAATGGTCAGTGGTCACCCATCCTTTTACCGACCGCGCCTAGGGTTGCTTAACGTGCAATATCGACTAATAATACACAAGAGCTACTATAGTAAGTTAGAGAATTTACTCATATGCATTTTCTTTCATTACTTAAATTCACGCCTGTATGTTATGTCATGGGTGAGGCAGAACACCAGAGGCTATAAAACCATCTTACCTATATCATTACCTATATTCTATTTTTTTCTTTCGCTCCCAGTCCAGCATGGAAGAAATAATTCTTTCATTACATTTTCTTATTTCCAGGAGCTGGTGTTGGCGACGGAGCATGCATCCGAAGCGGTAGTGTCAGGATGCGCTCGCGGTTGTGGCTGGCACTGCTATGGCTGGCGACGCCTGCGCGCCCGCAAGGTACGTGCGATGCTTCAGAAGACATTGCATGTGCAAAGGTAGCTGTTTCAGAGGCCTTTAGCGCCAAAACTGGCCGGCTATACTCTTAACCAGCGGATAATTCCAAAGCAAAGTCGGCGATGTAGTAAAAACGTACGACAACGCCCCGCGCCCTTTGTCCTTAAACGTGCCCTTACACGAGCGCGTGGCGCGGTTTCATACAAAAGTGGGAGGGGGGGACATTCGCGATAGATTTAAGAGAAATTAAGAATTTTGATAGATTAAAATGCATATTGGGAGAAAGAAAAAGTATTTATTTCACAAACACAGAAACTGTTTACAAAGTTGAAATAGAAAATAAACTTAAATTAAAACAAAATATTGAAAGAATAAATAATAAATTAAAGTAAAAAAGACTTAATAATAAAACTGTGAATGTGAAAACGGCAAACCGCCTCAGCATTATGTCGCAGCTAGGCTACGACGCTGATTTTCAGGCAGCGCCTCCGTCCCACTGAGGTGGAAGGGGACATAATATTATTGGCCGACGGATCTGCTTTAGTGTTACTGTTCAAGATCACTAAAATTTAATAACTATAACAAGTAAAATCAAAAATAAAAGGAGCATCGTACCTAATACCTTCATGATGCGTGTTTGACTGTACTATCATGAGGGGTCTTTGGTTAGGTTCCCAGCTGGAATATTTGAAAAGTAGATTTTGTTTACATTGCTACAGGTCGCCTGTTTATTCCATATTTAAATTAATTAATAATAACGGTAAAAACTTAAGCTTGTCGGTTGGGACAGATCGACAGCAAGATCAAAGTAAACATTAAGTAGTTACATTAGTTTTAAAAAGTCACAAGGTTTTCAAGTATCATGTGCCAATAGGCATCAAAATTAATAGCATGAAAACTACTCTAAAATTAATCTTCTATTTTAACCCAAATACTCGTAGATCATCCACAGCAGTCCTTAAATATTTTTTTTTAAAACATCCACTGTTCTAGAACACTTACGTCATTATTAAACTTCGCGCTAGCTAAGTAATTGTTATACACAAACAAAATCTACCTATATCCAGAAACCAAGCAACCTTATAATCAATCTCGTAAATAGGGCAGTAGAGTTAACACCCTATTCCGTAGGTGGGTAGTTACGCCAAGAGGTTTGCATGTCGACGCTAATAACATTACGTACACATTCAACAACAGGTGTAAGCCGGTCAAGCACCGCGTGCACGGAACAAAAACTGCGGATATTATATTAAAAACAATTGCGAATAAATAAAAGCCGTTGCATGAAATAAAAATATTCATAATCAACGAGTGCAGAGCATTAAAAAAACCGTCTTCACTAACATTTTTAAATCCTTGTCAAAACTTTGGCTGAAGTATATATGTCGCAGTCATCTGGTTGAATTAGCTACTCAATTGGACGCCTAGGCCGTTTCAACTGGCTTAAGGACAATTAGTCAAGTCGTTGATCGCAACGTTTAACCAGTTGGCTAAACGTTGTTTAGCCATTTAGTTAAATTGGATATTGTTAAATTTATGATGTTTGGTTTAAATATTAAAACATTAAAACGGAACTTATTGTATTATATTTATGATATTTATATTTACACAATGGATTTTATTTCCTTGTAATTGAAATAAATAAAAAGAAATTTAGCTTGACTGGTTTTTCCGTCATGCATGACAGATAATTTTACCATGACTTACTTCTTTTATTACTTTATCCAAAACTGTACCAAATTTAAATCACTTGGCTGAATTTTGGTCAGCCATCTTCAAAGGGCTTACTTTCAACACGCCAAGTTGTTAAACGTTGAGTTTTTCGTGTTCAATCAACTATCAGCCTAGGCCGTTGATTCGGCCTAGGCGTCCAATTGAGTGGCTAATTCAACCAGATGACTGCGACATATATAAGTCATCGAGGTAAGTATAATATTCTCCGTTTTTATATATCTTAAACTAATAAACAACCAGACACGGAACATTTTTTTCTTGTTCCGGGCAGCAATTGAACCCGCAACCACTGGTTTCTGAGGCAGACAGGTTAACCATCGCCAAAGTGGTCGTCAAAAAATAAAAATAAAATAAACCAAATTATCGCGTAACAAAGATAGTGAAGAACTGAGAACTTAGAAATACTAATTGAAAACCTGCTCCTTTGGAAAGTCGCTTGAAACGCTTTTCTGTAATACTTAGTATTTCAATCAAATCAAACCTCAGATTGTTGCCCTCAAATAAAACCGTTGTTAATTGCGAATCGATGAAACGTTCGATTGTCCACGCGTGGTCTGACACGATTACATGAATCAATGGCATGTCGTTTATTTCCTAATAGCATTTTTGTTATAGTTTCGTTTAAAAAAAAAAAACAATGTAATAAGTAAATCGTAGTAACCGATATTGTTTGGCTTACGCCAAGATATCTATAGGGCTGCTTTATTATTAGGTCCTTACATATGAAATTGGTGTTTTGTCGTACTGGCCACTTTAATCTCAAATATCTCCTCTTTGATTTAGAATTCCACATTCAAATTTATACAGCACATCAATTTGTGCCAATACATTCAGTTACGTTCAACTACGTTAGTACATAGTAACTCAATGCTTTACATACATACATAACTTCACGCCTGTATCCCTAATGGGCTAGGCAGAACACCGAAGAGAGACTATTGCAGTGACAGTGGGTCAGCCTATCGCCCGCAAGAACGCCAATAAAACCTCCGTCCCTTAATTAACTTTTACAGTTTGCCCGGGAAGAGAAGCAGCTGGCACATTCTATGTTTTTCTTTCGCTCCCAGTCCAGCATGGAAGATTTTTTATTATTCCTTTTTTGTAATAATCTCAATTGTACCAAGATATATTAGGAACAGAATCAACATAAAAGTAAAATTAAAAATTTTAAAAACCCCCCGACGATGCTCGGAAAATAAAAATATTTTAAAGTACAAGTCTTACAGTCAATTATATATGAGACGATAATAATTAGAATAGGTTTAAAATATTATTTGTTAGTTTTTAAGGTCTTTTTTTGTGTCGGGGGGTTTTTAAAATTTTTAATTTTACTTTTATTTTGTACTTTTTAAAGTAGGTTTTAATATTGGGAAGATGATAGTCAGATCCCCTCATCAACAATAAGAGAGCTGATGATCTTCAAACGGCTGATCAGGTCATTGTAACCTTACCATACACTTTCAATTTCATTGAAGTAATACGGTACCAAATTTCGAATCGATAGGATATATGGAAGGTAGTCAGATCCTCTCATCAACTATTAAAGAGCTGATGATCTTCAAACGGCTGATCAGGTCATGGTTCCCTTACCATATACTTTCAATGTAATTGTAGTAATACGGCACCAAATTTCGAATCAATACGACATATGGAAGCTATTCAGATCCCCTCATCAACTATTAGAGAGCTGATGATCTTCAATTGGCTGATCAGGTCATGGTTACCTTACCATACACTTTCAATTTCATTGAAGTAATACGGTACCAAATTTCGAGTCGATAGGATATATGGAAGGTAGTCAGATCCTCTCATCAACTATTAAAGAGCTGATGATCTTCAAACGGCTGATCAGGTCATGGTTCCCTTACCATATACTTTCAATGTAATTGTAGTAATACGGCACCAAATTTCGAATCAATACGACATATGGAAGCTATTCAGATCCCCTCATCAACTATTAGAGAGCTGATGATCTTCAATTGGCTGATCAGGTCATGGTTACCTTACCATACACTTTCAATTTCATTGAAGTAATACGGTACCAAATTTCGAGTCGATAGGATATATGGAAGGTAGTCAGATCCTCTCATCAACTATTAAAGAGCTGATGATCTTCAAACGGCTGATCAGGTCATGGTTCCCTTACCATATACTTTCAATGTAATTGTAGTAATACGGCACCAAATTTCGAATCGATACGACATATGGAATTTAGTCAGATCCCCTCATCAACTGTTAGAGAGCTGATGACCTTCAAACGGCTGATCAGGTCATGGTAACCTTACCATATACTTTCAATATAATTGAAGCAATACGGTACCAAATTTTACATCGAAAGGACATATGGAAGGTAGTCAGATCCCCTCATCAACTAGAAAAGAGCTGATGATCTTCAAACGGCTGAACAGATTTTCGTGAAACATGGCTAAGAACACTCGGGATAAAATTATCTATAACACAAAAAAAACTAAACGAAAATCGGTTCATCCGTTTGGGCGCTACGATACCACAGACAGATACACAGATACACAGATACACAGATACACAGACACGTTAAACTTATAACACCCCTCTCGTTTTGCGTCGGGGGTTAAAAATGAAATATCTAGACAATATGTTCTCACAGTGCAATCTAGCCACAAACCAAATTATGCTTTTATTAGGTATGTAAACTCTAAGTATCAGCACCTACTTTAATACTTGCATTAGCAAAATTATAAGCGCAGACCTTATAAGTATCTCACTAGGTTAAGTTCATTAATTGCTATGCAGCGGGTTACAACCCTCAAACACTAATTTCTCAGACGAATAATCCCCCACAGGGCGCCACGAAGGCTGATATCTGCACCCTAACCTATATTTTTCTGCGAATTTATTAACAATAACTTAGTATGCTAGTCTAACTTTAAAATAAACAATAGCTTAATTTAATTAAAACAGTACCAAGGTGCAATAATTGCCGGCAATGCACCCAGCCGTAGTATGCAAATGATGCCCACGAGTGGTCGATGGTCGGCGGCCGGCCACGTGGGGCGGAGCACCCCTCTGTTTGTTGACCTCTCCGTTCGCTGAACTGCCAGCTCGAAGAAAACTTGACACATTGATGGCTTTTAATATGAAATGCTGTTTGTGGAATTTAAATTGTAACGTGGAATACCTAAGTTTGTTATTATTTTTGATCATAAATGGATTTGACCTAAATTAAATGGTAACACGGTGATGCAGTTAAAAGTAGATCACATGGAATAAAAATGAGTGTGTAAAGAAAAATGCCGAAACTTTGATATGATATTGGAAGGTAGATCTTATAAAGGGTGTCAGCCAGGCTGACTTGAAGGACTCCTACCACCAAGTACGGTCACGCAGATTAGTTGCCTTTGACGCGCATGGTTATAGGGTTATTCGTAGTAATCTCTACACAGACAAACAGTGTTAGGAACCCTTTTTATTTTATTATTATATAGGGTCGCCTTATAATAGTCAATAATATTTTAATAGCAGATTAAGAATAATGAATGTGTCATAATTACGAAAAAAAATGTTGTTTTTAAAAACATTTTTCGTAAATTAAAATTTCAAAATTTTTCTATGTCATCAAAATTTAGGTTTGATCTGTAGTTTATGACTACACAGCAAGTACTAAAAACGTTTCCATCTAATTGTATGTACTTAGTCATAAAGTGTTGATTAATCTTAAATTTTACTCACAGAGATGAATTTTGAAATTTAAATTTATGAAAAATACTTATTGAAAGTAAAAAAAATGTTTTTTTCAAAATTCAAACCTGTCATCATTCCTAATCTGCTATTAAAATATAATTGTCAATTATTAGCGGACCCTGTATACAAGGCCCGCGTTTGACATCGATCTCACTCAACTGATGGTAAGTGAAGATGAGGTCGAAGATGAAAGCTCACGGCTTCGGGGTTTACTTTATACAGGGTGTCACTTAAATACTAATAATAGTTTTAAACGGAAAACTGAAGATACAAGTGGTCGTCTGGAATCCGGAACACCAATTTTTTTTTCCTAGGCTGAGCATGGCCACCACGCTCGCCGGATTTAAATCCACTGGATTATTTTCTATGGGGCTATTTTAAAAAAGCCGTTTATGAAACAGTTAGTGACAATGAGAGTGCGTTACGTGAAAAATTGAACCATGTAGCTGAATTGGTGAAAATAAAGGAGTGGCTTATAGAAGACTAAAAAGAAATTTCTTGAGGAGATGCTGCTTATGTGTTCGAGCAAGAGGTAGATACTTCGAGCATTTTATAAAGAAGGCTTAGTAAATGTTAAAAGTTCGATTACTTTACTTCTTTAATCTTATTTTACTTCTTCTTGCGTTACTTATTTTATTTTTTTAAGATTGTTGTACTTTTTTGAAATCTGTATGAATTGTACTTCTTTTTTACGTTTAAAAATCAAGTTTCAAATAAATAAAAAAATCTACATGTTTTCGCTGTTATTTTTCTTAGACATAAATATTCGTTATTAATACATTGGATAAAAAGAATGGTGTCTCCTTAATTATCTTATGAAATTAAATGCATTAAAAAAAATTATGACACATTTTATATACGCAGTAGGTGAAAATTTACAAAATATTTAAAATCGGTATATCTCAAGAACTACTTTCCCTACAAAAAAAAATTGGTGTTTCGGATTCCAGACAACCCCTTGTATCTCCAATTTCCGTTGGTCCACTATTTACGGGACACCCTGTATAGAATTAAAAGTCAAACGCATTCTTAGTCTCCGATAAATAAAAGCGTGTTAATTTTTAATAATTATAGACAATCGCCACACCCAATTTAAACAAAACCTTAAAAGTTCCTCATGAATGAGTTTGAAATACTCTTATCGTGTCAAGACTCGCAGACGTGACGGCAGACTTCACAAGTATGTATATCCCCGCGACCATTTAACAGGAACTGACTCGGCATTTGCTGAAGATCTTTATTGCTAGTTTTGTGAATAGGTAACTTATTTTGAACTCCATCGCAGTAATCAAAAAATTGTAAAATTTAAATAATCCTAATCCAAAAACAATATACTTGGGTCAATTTCAACAAGGCCATATTTTTTACCCGACTACGGCGAAGCAAAAAGGAGGGTTATGATTTTGACGTGTGTGTATGTATGTGGGTATGGATGTTCATTTGTTCCCTCAGAACTTCTAAACTAATCATAATTGGACAAATGAGGTGTCGTTAGAAGCCTCTTCACTGTCCGCTGGTTATAGGCTACATAAAGTTATGTTAAATTGACTACAGAAAAACAAATCAGAAAAGAAAAAGAAATTCTTTTCTGTTTTGTGTAGGGTATCAAATGAAAGAGCTGTGTTAGAACAGCACAAATATGTAAAAATTATTACTCCAAAATAAGTGAAATAATAATTATAGTATAGAATTTAAAAAATAAATTCTTGACGATTTCGTGTGAGATATCAAATAAAAGAACTTCGTTTCAGCACATTTATAATATAGAAGCACATTTCAAATATGTAAACACTATCACTCCAAATAGTGTGAAAATAAAATAAGTTCAAAAACTATGTAAAACCCGACTACTAAAAACACGCTCTTAAAAGAAGGAAACAAGTAGGCTATGTCTCCGCTGAAATATTGATGTATTACGACATATTGATAGAGATATGTTTAAAGGATAGCCGTGGTCGTATGCCGCCTTTTATAGCAAAACAGATTGATTTTAATAATAAAATCAATTCAAAAGCTGCATTTTATACATTATGTTATTGTTAAGAAGGTACACTGTCGCAATAGGACTAAAAACCTGTAATTATGGCTGTAAGTAAATGTGAATAAATAAATAAATAAGTACGTAAAAGGCACAAATATATTGAATGTAGAGATTCTTTGTTATAATAAGGTTTCAAGTGATAAGAACTTTAGTTACTCTTATTATTTGGAAGTAAAAGTACCTAAGTAAAATATCGGATAACATCAGTTGATTTCCACCAAAATGATAAAATCATTCACCATAATTACAAAATTTTTTACCAAAATGAGATTCAAACCACCATGGTGACATTTCTCATCATGATGGTGAAAAATTCACCAAAATGACACAAATTTTGCGACCAAATTCACGAAAATGGGAACACCAGAATGAGGTTCTAGACAAATATACCTACTCTATAAAAAAATATCGATAGGTGTGGGACCTAAATATTGGTGTCAAGTAAGCTGTAGTTAATATCCTTTCACACGCATAAGATAAAAAAAAATAGAATAGAATTTGAGCCAAGTTAATCCAATAATTAAAATATTTATAAAAATGGATCCCTGGTCACCAAAATGATATAGATACTATTTTGTTATGGCGGGAGGATTATTTTCCTCAGAAAGGTTGACTCAACTGATAAGAAACGCATGCGCTTTTCGGAAGCAAGTTAGAACTTTTCTTTGCAAAACTATTGATAAGTACCTAAATATGATCCACCGTAATGACAAATAATATAATGATTCGATGATCTTAAACTTAGTTTTTCAGATACGACATATAATCACTACAAAACTGGTCGTGGGACAGTGAATGAAAAAGCAGATACAAAATGTTATTTTAATGTAAAAACTTATTTATGGCCTCAGGTTGACAATTGTAGACTACAATTAAAAAAAAAACTCATTTTATATTGAACCCTCCTCACTTGCATTTTCATCGCTGACAATTTTTTTTGTGCTTGGGGAATTCACCCACTTTTACGTTCAAATAAAATGATTTTCAAAGTCTGAAATATCGACCAGAGAGACCTTTAAACTACTTCATATGAGTAAATCACTCCACTTGCATACGCTTGTTGGCCAATCTCCAAGGTTTTTAGAAAGATCTCGAGCTGACGGTAAAAAGCCGCTTACGCAGGTCAATAACCATTTCACGATCTGTTTCATAAACCCTGCGCACACGCCGATGCAGCACGCGCCATAAACCCCAAGATATTTGCATATGTCATGCGACCATTAGATACAGTAACTTGTCTAGCAATCCGCACCGTCTTGGCAACCGTTTTCAGGAAATAAGACTGCTATGACAGACTGATTTAGAATGAAATGTTATGTAAAATAGATAAGCCAATTCACCATGGAATAAATCCAGGTCGACACAAACCGGTTACGATGGTTTCCGCTCCACGACCCGCGACGAATATTGCCAACATTATGTGACAAATTGTCTAAGTAGACAACAGTAACTAACCGTTCCCAAGTAAATACCTACGTACTAACTAAGTTACAGGATGGTACGCCATTGTTGTGGCAAGGCAGCACTTCCTCCCATTTTGAACGTTCACAATCGCTGCCAAATAACTGTTTACGCAAACATTAAAAAGTGACGTTTAAATTGCTTCGTTGAATGATGTGTTCGCGGAATGGCGTGTTCTTTTAAACCTACTTCGATGTATTTCTTTAAGTCGTAAATGTTTCATGTTAAATATTAAATAGCTACAAGTTCATGTAAAATATTGCCAACAAGCAACCAAGTTATTGAAAAAAAAGTTGCTTATTAAAAGAAAGGAGCTTATAAAAGCTCTGTAGGACTACATATGGATGATCTATCATACGAGTAGGTAATTCATTTATTTATATGCTATTCAGCCAAATATTCAACTTTGAACTATTTTCGTTTACATGAGTAAATGAAAAAGTGACTTGACAGCTTCCATAGCGCAATGGTCGAGTGTTCCGAGTGTTCGGCTACCCCGTGAGCCGAGTAACACATAAGTAGCCGTAATACTCGTACCTTACAGATGTTTATCAGTGCAGTGGGGGTGGAACTTTAACCTTTTGCGTAGGTATCAATTGCCGTAAAATTATATTTGAAGTTTAAATGCTTTAAATGTGGTGTAGAAATAAATAAATAAGACAAAAAAACTGAACCTTTTTTATCGAAGATAATGGGTGTCCGTGAAGTTGTTTTACGTAATAATAAATTGAATTTGTTAATACTTAAGACTATATAAAATTTAAGTTAAGATATAAAAGAACACTTAACTCCCAGAGTACTTAGGTACCTATTCGCTTTAAAGTGCAAAAAAAATCAGCATCGAAGAATTAGATTTCAATTTACAATTTAACAGTATAATTATAACATCGGATGTTATTAAAAGCAACTAGTTTGAATAATTCAAAATTGACACACTCTCTCGTAATTACATAATTTATTTCACAATTTCTTTTGCATTTGAACCGAAACCGATTTCTAAAATTGTAATCTGTTCAATGATCTACAATAATATCTACCGTTAATTATTTATGGTAAGTTTATTCACAGATAGAGAATCTATCAATTGTAGTTGCTATTAGAGATAGCCGTTGCGGGTGGTATTCTGTGAAGGGGTCTCGGCTTGAAATAACAGGTTGAATAAGCGCGTCTAAAGAGGCGGCTTATCCGAGATGACCCATAATTTGTGGTATTCCCTTCACGCTAAAAAATGGATAAAATGTAGTGACTAATAAAATAAAAAGTATTTGCCATCTTATACTTACAAGCAAAATAGTCACATGTATGTAACATGATATTTATGTCCTATCAAAAGTTGAAAATCTTAATGTGCAGCTCAATATTCCAGTAGGTATCTGATCACAAACGTAAAAGCACGCTCACATATGAAATCCCATACTCAAACTAGATTTTAAAGCCTCGCCGTAACTAAATTCGATCTCTCAAACATACATTTCACCTGCGCATAAGTAACAAAATATACAACGTAAGATGATCCAATCGAAAGTAATCTTAGTGAGTGAGCGAGCTGACGGCGCAGGAAGCACGCATGGCAGGCTGCGACCCTTCGCCACTCGGACAGCCTTTGCAACGGACACAAAGCCTTGTGTAACACTGGAGGGACATAATTACCTGCGTGCCATTGTGATCACAAGCTTCGGAAGTTAGAAGATAGAGCCTTCCTTTGATTTTGCTTATCTTTCTTGGTGAGCTTTGCTACAAGGGAAGTCAATTTTATTTAATTCGTACACGAATCTATACATATAATAAAATGGTAGGAAAGTCAAAACTGTACATTGAATATTTTTTTAAAAGAATACTTGGGGTATGATCTACAATCGAAACAGAAACAAAAAATATAGTTTTTAGAATTTTTGTCTGTTTGTCTGTTTGTCTTTCCGGGATAAACTCAAAAAGTACTGCATGGATTTACTTCAAATTTGGCATGAAGATAGTTAAGAAGTCGGGTCAACATATAGGCTACATATTATCACGCTAGCAGTGTTATAATCGTAGGTGCGTTTGGTGCTGCATAGCGTTCACGCAGACGACGTCGCGGGCAGCAGCTAGTTATTTGATAAATCTGATTCGGAGACGAAAATCGAGAATTAAAGACCAACCAAAGCTAGTACGTATTTTTATGTTGTACACACACCAAAAAAGTCTAAGCAACAAGCATAAAATTTAAAAAATCTTAACTAATCTCTTTTTTTTTAGTAAAAGGTATGCAAACTTTATTGTTTTAATTTACTCACTGGCTGGTTAGAAATGAAATGTACAGGCCAGGTTAGAAAAAAAAACGATATTCTATTGTTTTTTACAAAACAAAAACGAATGCATTTAGATGGATATATTTAGAATATAATAGAATTTCAATGCATTTTCTTTGGTTCAATTGAATTTGGTGTTGAATCTTCATTTTACAAATTTTAACAATAATTTAAATAGAGTTATCGACATAATTACATTTTACGTGATTTTATAATTTTTTTACACCATGGAGCGACGTCATTTGACTGCAAATGAAATGCAAAGAGCTGTAGGAATGTTGCAAGCGGGAAGAAATCAATTCCAAGTATCGCGGCATTTTGGTGTCAACAGGAGCGTTATTTGTCGTCTTTGGCAGCGTTACACCAACACAGGAGATCCTGCTGAACAACATCCAGGCCGCGGAAGGACTACCACCGCTCGGCAAGATCGCTACTTACACACAACTGACTGCAAGACGCCAGCCGATGATGACAGATAGGTTTAAGGCTACGAAACTCAAGTGGTGTTGATGATAGCCCCCAAGCCGTGCAAAATCGACTCCGTGAGTACGGCCTACGAGCACGACGCCCAATTAGGTGTCCACCTTTGCGTCACGGCAATCGCGTGCGTCGGAATGAATGGTGTAGGGAACATTTAAGACGGAGCCAGGAACAATGGGATAAAATTTTATTTTGTGATGAGTCGCGATTCGGATTTAGGCCTGATTCCAGAAGAGTGAGAGTGTACCGACGTCCCGGAAATAGAGAAAGGCTGAGGTGCATTCAAGAAGTGCACCCGTACAGCGGATCAACTGCTATGGTGTGGGCGGGGATTATGAAGAATAGGAGAACTGAGCTCGTTTTTGTAAATGGAAACATGTTCGCTGAAAATTTCGTTGAGGATGTCCATCCATTTGCATGCCATCCATTTGCATTTCCAAACACTTGGCCCAGACTTCACATTGATGCACGATAATGCACGTTCACATACAGCTTTGTGGACTAGCCGGTACTTGGCAACAGAAAATATCCGGGTGTTGCCCTGGCCTGCACAGTCTCCGCACCTCAACCCCATATAGAGCACGCGTGGGATATGCTCCAAAGAAGTGTTTTAGAGGACTTGGACCAGGTAACAACAACCCAGCAGCTGAAGGATTTGCTTAAATTCCACTGGGAGCAATTACCGCAGGACCAGATTAACAGACCCATTGATTCCATGAATAATCGGTGCCGACAAGTTTTAAACAACAGAGGACACCAAACTTTGAAAATTTTTATTTGGTTTGACCTTAGCTCGTTTTGCGTGTGATACAGAAGACATTATATTGTTATTTTTTGTTATTATAAAAACAATATAAAAATAACAGATGTTGTTTTTACTTCAAAAAGATCCTAAAAGTATATTCAAATAAAAAATAGAAACTTTGTAACATGAAATATTATTAAAAAATGTGAAATAGAAAAATAATTCCTAGTATACCTAAGTAGGTACTGAATGAATGTAAATGATTGAAAATTAACGAGTCTTTGACATTTTTTTTGCATAAAATTTTAAAGAAATTTATAATTAATTGAATTTGAGGTGTGTAATTTATCTCCAAAGTAACTTTAATGAAAATAATTATTTACCAAACATATCTAGTGCTTAAAACGGTAACAGTAGCAGTAAAGTTTACTTGATAACTTCTTTATTTTTAAACTCCTTTAGTCTTTAGAAATGAAACTTCAAGAAGAGTTGCCCTTTGCTGCCAGAATCATAAAAAAAATTATTTTGTGAGCAAATTATTATAAAAATTGGCTCACAATTACAATATTACAATATCATGTAACATTATTAAAAATCCTAAAAAGAAAAGTATGCATAGGTGGGTAAAATCAGGTAATGCGTCAAAGAGATCACCACTGGTGTGGCGATGGGGTAACACTGCCCAATGTACGCAAGCAATGTGTGCATTAACATGTTTGTTTCATTGGGCTGAGTATGATATTGCTAGGTATCCATATCCGTTGTCTTGTAACTTATATCATAAGCTAAAGAGCTTCCTACAACATTTTTTAATTTATCTATTAATCAGTTTATAAATATATTTCTTCCATGCTGGACTGGGAGCGATTCTTCCATGCTGACCTGGGAGCGAAAGAAAAACATAGAATGTGCTAGCTGATTTTCTTCCCGGGCCAACTGTAAAAGCCAGTTAAGGGACGGAGGTTTTATTGGCGTTTCTGCGGGTGATAGGCTGACCCCCTGTCACTGCAATAGTCTCTCTCTTTCATAATAATACCTCCAAATTTGTCAAACGTGACATCAGATGGTTTTATAGCCTCTGGTGTTCTGCCTACCCCATTAGGGATACACGCGTGAAGTTATGTATGTATGCAATTTAAGTATACGTTCCTAAAACATTTATCCGATAGTGATGTCGTTTTTCAGTTTTTTGCAGTATTGCTATGTGGCAGAAAGTTGACTATAAATTCACAATATCGAAATTAATAACAATCTTATCGGAAGTGTAACTAGCCACGTTATTAGATGGCAGATAATCCATATTAAATTCGGATGTTATAAGTATTAGTTGCAGCCACAGACTTTCTAAAATCCAATTCTGCAAGAAATTAGTTTTTGATACACAATTGCATTCAATCAAGTTTATGCAATCATGGCGTCTATTATGATTTTCATTATTTAATCGGGATTAATTCTCAATTTGATTTCAATGAAATTGATTTGTATTCGAACTTTTAGCTGCGGTCTCGAACTTTAAACTGCTGTGCAGTGCGAGCACAGAACTTTATCGACTCATCTGTTTACGAATGTTCGTATAGTATGGAGACGGTTTTTAAGCAATAGTTGAAATCTTTCCATTGTTGCACGGCCAGCTTAATTAAATGAGTGCCTTGTTAATTTGAATGTTTGTAAACATGTAGTACTCTTAAATAACTGTAAAATAAAAAATGACAATGTTTTTTATTTTTATTTGTAAACATACGAGTCGAAAAAGTTCTGTGTTAGCACCGGTGAATTGTGATAAGACAGTAAATAAAATAAGACTTATTACAAACTTCTTAATGGGCACTTTTGTGTCCGTAACTAAGTATTTTCATAGGATACTACTATAGAATCCCTCAAGCCCTAACAAGCTCTATCTTCCCAATATTTCATTTACTTAATTATCAAATGTTCTTAATTAAAATAAATAAAAAAATAATAAAATCCCCAGACAATCACACCAACTATATGGCCCCAAAGTAAGCATAGCTTGTGTTATGGGATACCATATAGCGAACTAGGGGAGAACCTAGAATATAAATACATAAATAGATAAACACCCAGACACGGAACATTTTTTTTTTCTTGTCTGGCGTCTGAGGCAGATAGGTTTACCCCATCGCCAAAGTGGTCGTCAAAAATTATTATTAAAAAATTACGTCGAATGTTCAAATCTCGGATCTCGTGGTAAACATCAAATCACTTTCGTAAACATACTCACCTACATAGAAACAGTTTATTAATCGCCATTAAATCAAAAGGGGTAGTTATTGACTCATCGTGATAACAATTTGAAATGGAAAGTGTAACGGCCCCATATTCGGCGGCCATTTTGAATTCCAAATGTGGCGGAAGTGGCGAGGGGGATTTATAGCGAGCCGCCTTCCGGTGTTCCACTTGTGTCCGAGCTGCGTGAAAACGGTCCTGATTGAATTGTTCTAGCCGCTTAACCTCATTGTGCTGAACTTATTTATTTTTATATCACTGACAAATTCTTACACGCACTTAACTTAATTGCACGAGTAGTGACATCTATTGGTACCTTTTATACAGAATAATAGTCTTAGAAGCAACGCAATAAACGAGCATTCAAGTCACCTGGTGGTGAGTGACATCTGGTCCTATGGACATTAAAATAAAGATGCTAGGATTAATAAATGATGCGTTGCTGACCTAAGACTTAAAGTGAAAAAGGTTATTGAATCTACGTGTTATTTCCGCTTCTGATCTACCGGAACACAGCTGCGCTAAAACGAGGTTACTTCGGCTATTAAAATAGGAACAAGGGTAGTTAAGACACATTATTTACACCTTGAATATAATTGAGGTACTTCTTCAGAAAATCAATCTGCAGATACTAAGTTAAAAGAATCGCCCCTGTACTTAAATATTTTATAATAAAAATAGCAATTTTTCCTTTTAAATTAATAGATTGGTAAATCTAGAAAAAATTAAGAAAGTTAATTCTGTTGCGGGACTGTAGTGTGATATTATTCCATTCATTGACCTAGGTATAAAGCATAAAGTGTCTTCATAAAGTCTGGTCCGTCTACACATTTTTCTACTTCTTTCTCGAATACAATGTTAATAAAACTTTACCTATTAGTGGGCCCCGATGCAACGGAGGAGACGCAGCCGGTCACCATCGCCGCTATAGCCCTGTCGATCAGGTCGCGTGGTGAGTCAGCGGATAGACACCTCCTTGGTAGAGCTGTACTCCTAGTCATGCCAGCTTTTGTTCTTAGATTTTTGTTACTTGTTCCACAGCTCACCAATAACTTATGACACAAGTAGCCATAATTCATCAATCAATGCTACTTTACTTTATTATTATCATTGCAAAGTTTTTTTCATTAGTTACATAGATTGTAAGTCTACAAGTAGTGAATTAGATGTTACTGCGCTTTTAATTTGCATCACGAAACTTTTTATGTTTACCTTTTACGTCACCAAGTTCCCAACATTGACATTTAGAATCCATTTCAACTTGGACTTCAGCGGGGTGCACGTGATCACAAGAGATTATGAGACCAATTTCGGGGACTAATGACAACCAGACTAGTTAGGTCTGTCTCATTGATGAGGTGAAAGGGCATGAGAAAAGTGTTATGTCGGAGGCCACTTTTCGCCCACTTAAATACGAAATATTATGATTTGTTTTGTTGCTGTTATTTCTTAATGGTTCTAAAGATACGAGAGTTTATCAGATTTCTGTTATATAACAGAATCTAAATTTATTTTAATTTGGTAAAAATTGGCACGACAGCGAATTTGTTTCGAAACTGGCGAAACAATTATAAACTTAAAGAATTGTTTGGGTATTACGCGGCCAAAGCATGAATTAAATATTTCAAAATATGTTCTGGACCAATCCACGAAAGTCGTAGGTAATATGAAAACACAGCGCACGTTCATATGTTCGCCACGCTTCGGCGCGGGCGACTCATAGAGCCCCAGTTTTTATTCGCTTATTCACCGTCTGCTAAACTTTTTGCAACATTGTTGTACTCTAGAACAAAACATTGGGTAATAAGAGAAATGAAGTTGTGCAGTAATGATGATTTATCGACTTTACGTTAATTTGATGCATGTTATTGTTGCAAAGCTTTTTACAGGAAATAACCATCGAGCCGTGGCGATAGGAAATGAGGGACCAATGACAAAAAGGGTTGAACCTACATTGGTATTTGATAAAGGCAGGCTGTTTCGTTCCATTGATTGAAAAGTTGCAACTGTTCGATCAAAACTTTTGTAAGACGATTTCGGCATTGTTTACAAGTTTATGCCCTACTTTAACAGTCTAACAATTGTAAACTACGATAAACCTTTCTACATCGTCATCTAACGACCAATTTTTAATTGTCAAACTTATTAATATACATATGAACTAAAATGTTTAAAAACTATCCATGGAGCTCCGGCCATCAGCGCGCAACTTACTGCAAAGCCTTCTTTCTAATTCAGTATCGTTCAAATAATTCATCATCATCATCATCTCAGCCCGCGCTAGTCCACTGCTGGACGTAGGCGTTCAAATAATTGATTTCTTATAATTATGTTATGGGAGATAATCTTGCTAGTTAGACCTTACAATGAAACGGTCAGTGACGATTTCCTAGACCAGAAGCCTTATTTTTCTTTTTGAATTTTGCTTATTTTCAATTCATAACTAGACCATATCCAAACATGGTTTCCTTTCTTTCTAATAAAGCCAGCAGATCCATACCTACTCATAAATTATGGAATAACGTACAAAACAATTTCATCAAAGTAATTTTCAAGTAATTCCACTAATCATACATTTACTCAAGCAGTGGAATCCACTAGTTACAGTAATGGCGGAAATGAGACATTATTGACCCTTTATCGACCATAGCATGATTTAACGACCTACATAGTACGCTCTGCTTTTTAGTTTAGCAGCTGTTTTGAATTTAGAACGCACCGTATTTAGTTTTCTTTTGTTTTTCATTTAAATGAATTAGTTTTCGTCAGTTTTGTTTTTATTTTACGGGTTTGATCAAAAAGTATTTGGTATTTCAGCTATTCAAGACAGTCGGTGTTACTTGAAAAATGGTGGTGCGGTGGAGAGCTTTTTTGTCAGCGAAGACACCCCCGTTGGCAGTATTATAGGTGAGCAACACTCCTTATTTATAGTTTTAGTACAAATATGATTATTTGTATTATTTTCAATCAAATAAGAATACTATATATTACTTTACTTTTTTAAATCCTAATTACATTCGTATGTTCTCCATTCCTTTTTTTATTTATTTCTCACATGATTTCAATATTTTACCGTGTCTTGTGATGACTTAGCTTGAAATGATGAAAGCTTGAGCAAAACACTGTATAGGCACTGTAGGCTAAGAATATTTTTGAATATTTTTGCATAAACATGATGTTTATTGCATTGGTCAGCTAAACATAATACAACTTTTCAGAAATTAAAATATCCAAACAAGGAAACTCTTCAGCTTTATTATATCTTTACTAACTTCGATCATATATTTCATAGAATATATGATCGGTCGATCATAGAAATATATGATCGAAGTTTACTAATATTATAAAGAGGAAACCTTTATATTTTTGTATGTTTGTATTGAATAGGCTCAAAAACTACTGAACCGATTTCGAAATTTCTTGTACCATTACTTAGAGGGATTCTTCCGAATCCGTATAGACTACTTTTTATCCCGAAAATCCCGCGGGAATCGAAATTGCGCGGGTAAAACCGCGCGCAACAGCTAGTTAATCTATATTTGCATTGATGTTTCCTTTCGATCGACTACATCTTCATACAAAGCTTTCTTAAGCGTCGATCACGAGTCAAGCATAGATTATCTTAGAATAGGTAATAGTCCATCTTGGTAAATAGTCCAAGAGCTATTGAACCCTCGGAGTAACGGTATTCCTGTAAAGTTAGAAATTTGTATACTTATGATTTATAGCATGCTTATGGCAATAGCCATGACCTAGCAGTTATGACCTGCACATCATCAGCCTCCTTGTTGCTAAAACTGTAAAATAAATTCAGAAAAAAAACATGTTTCTATAAGGCTAAAATTTTTATAAGCGTGTCGCAAAAGGCGACTAATTCGAGCGACCCTCGCTTTATGGTAGAAGAGCCTTTCAGGATTCGCTTGAATAGCCATCATTCCTCAAACGAAATCTTCTCCCAAAAATCACCGGTGTTGTGTTCCGTCAATGTTTCATGAACAGCCAGATGAGATTTAATGAAAACGTAGGTTCTAAATGTAAAAAAGCTTTCTCAATACTGGCGTTAATGCTACAGGAACGCTGTCAGTGAACGGCGACCCGTCCCCCGGCGGCGACATCTCGCTGAAGCTACAAGAGAAGCAGGCGGCCGTGGGCGTGGTGCCGGGCTCGCGGAACATCTCGCTGCTGCGAGAGTTGGACCGGGAAGAGAAGCGGGGGCCGAGCAGTGTGTATGTTAATGTGCGCTGTGACAGGCTGCCTGCTACTGCGCCGGTAAGTTATTAATTCTTATTGCTTTTTTGTGTTGGAACCCACTTTTTTCTAGTTGTACTAAAATTTGTAAATTTTGCGATTTTTCAGTCATCAATTTGCTTATTCTAATTTCATGTTGTACTTAGACTAATACGTTTCATAGGTAGGTACTTTTATATTATTTTATGGTAATACCAAAGATATTTGATATAATATTAAATTATTTAAATCATTTTCGTCTATAGGTAATATTAAATTAAAATTAAAATCCCCAGACAATCACATCAACTACATGGCCCCAAACTAAGCAGAGCTTGTGATATGAGATACCATGTAGCAAACTAGGAGGAACCTAGAGTATAAATACACATGTAGATAAACACCCAGACACGGAAAATTGTTTTTTTCTTGTTCCGTGCGGGAATCGAACCCGCAACCACTGGCGTCTGAGGCAGACAGGTTTACCCCATCGCCATAGTGGTCGTCATATTATATAATATATTATGACATTCTACATTATAGAAAAATGCTAATTTATTCGAACTTCAAAATTCATGAATGGCTATCAATAAACATACATGGTGCACGACCTTGCCTTTCATTTAACACCAACTTAACTATAATTATTAATTCCAGTAAAAATGATCTGTTTCTTTAATCAAAAGATTCCGCCCTTTGACCGCAGAGCTTCATAGTCCCGGTATCAATCCGCGTGTGGGACGTGAACGACAACGCGCCGGCGTGGGCGGGCGGCGGCCGCTACCGCGCGCGGGTGTCGGAGCTCACCGCCGCCGGAGCGAGGGTACCGGTCAATGCCAGGGCCACTGACGCCGACCAACCCGGCCCGCACGCCACCGTGCATTACTCTGTGCTGCCGGGGCCTAACTCTGTAAGTGTCCTAAATAAAAAAAACTAAATTTCATTATTTACTGCTACCCAGAGACCGCCGCCGACCATTCATTTTCTCACGACGACTTCCGTGCTTCGGAGGTCACGTTAAGCAGTCGGTCCCGGGTGCTGTATACTTGTATACAGTAGTCGTTAGGGTTTGTCACCCTGAAATATCTGACATCCACAAACCAGCACTGGGCGAGCTTGGTGGATCACGGCCTAAACCTCCTCGTCACCCAGAGGAGAGACTCATAGCCTTGCAGTGGGCTCATAACACGGATTTGTGATGATGATGACGCAGAGAATACTAGAAGAACCAGTATACACTGCTTCGGACCTGACTGGTTAAAGACGCGGCCTACTAGCACACATGCCTCAGTAGGTGCATTACTACTCTGCACTACCCGACCCGACTCTATAAGTATCGCTGTTACTTATAGAGTCGGGTCGGTCACATGCCACTGAGCATTGTTCTGTGCTGCCGGGGCCTAATTTTGTAAGTACTGCTTTTATCAGATGAAACTAAGAGAACCAGTTAGTGCGTGTCGAAGTTGACTGGCCAGTGACGAGGACCAACTGGCACACATGCCTCAGTACATTACTACCAGGACTCAACTCTGTGATTATCACTGTTACCGCGCGCATCTTCCGAATTACGGCCGCCGTAGCGAGAGTACCCGTACCAACGACGACCAACGCAACACGCTAGTATGCATTGCTCGGTAGTAAACTCGATGAGTAATACTGCTAGCCAATGAATACTTTAAGAACCAATCTAACGCGTTTCGAAAATCACCGCCCCAACAATGTATGTGCCCGTCGCCGCGCGGGCCACCAAAGCATATCCCATGCACATTACAGCCCGTTCACACATGACACGTTTTACTGGATACGTTTTGCTGGATACCTTTTTTGTATTGAAAATGCGTATACTGAATACTGTGCCATATGTGAAGTCACCCATACAACTCCATGCATCATCGATGAAAAAATAACGTATCCGGTAAAACGTATCCAGTAAAACGTACCTACCATGTATGAACGGGGGGTTACTCTGTACCGCCAGCCAGAGAATACTATAAAAAGGGAGAACAGGAGTATCTTCCTTATGGTGATTTCTTAGAGTCAGTCCTTTTTTAGCCTAATTGCTATTATTTTCAACCTCATCGTTCAAATAGTGTAACAAAAGATTTAATTAAAACACTTTTACATTCCAGGAGTACATAACCTTTGCGAACGAGCTCGACCCCGTCCTCACAATAAAGAAGCCCCTGGACTATGAAACCATTCACAATCTAACTGTGACCCTGAGGGCACAGGACCAAGGCACGCCGCCACTTTACAATGATACGACGTTGTTTATTGAAGTGCTGGACGCGGACGATCAGAATCCCAAATTCACGTATGAACATTACACTGCGGTCGTGCAGGATGATGCCCCGAAGGTAGGCTTTGTATAGCTAACTATGAAGTTAAAATTATAATTACAGAACTTAAATGATGACTTGGATTTTTATTTGATACATACATACATACACACATACATAACTTCACGCCTGTATCCCCAATGGGGTAGGCAGAACACCAGAGGCTATAAAAACCATCTGATGTCACGTTTGACAAATTTGGAGGTATTATTATGATGGAGAGAGACTATAGCATGACAGGGGGTCAGCCTGTCGCCCGCAAAATCGCCAATAAATCCTCCGTCCCTTAACTGACTTTTACAGTTTGCCCGGGAAGAGAAGTAGCTGGCATATTCTATGTTTTTAACCGAATAAATTTCTTTTCTTTCTTCTTCTTTCTTCTTTCTTTCTTTTTCTTTCTTTTTCTTTCGCTCTTGGGCGACTCATACTTCTTACCATTTTACATTCCAGGGCACAATTATCAACACTTCCCCAGGCCCTATATCAGCCTTCGATCAAGACCTGGGCATCAAAGCGCCGCTGTTCTATTCCCTCGTGGGGGACAGAGAGGCCCTGCTGCGGATAGACAGAGACAGAGGAGTTCTGTCGCTGGAGGGCAGTATGATGATGCCAACGCATACTGTTGTTGTCAAGGTAAGAATTTATGGAAACCGTGTACTGAAAATAAAAGCTGTTAAGATAAACAGATGTTACGTAAACTAAAGTAATCAACGAATGCAGAGCATTAAAAAACCGACTTCACGTCAAAACTTGGGGTGAGTTGAGAAGGACATCAATGTAAACATTCTCCAAAATCATACATATTTTTTCAAGTACTCAACCGATTTCGATGAAATTAATATGGGACCAACTATGAAGTATCCTATGTCATATGAAACAACAACTTCAAAAATCCATTCATAATTTTCCGAAATATCGTGTAATAAAGACACAAAAAAAACATACAGACGAATTGAGAACCTCTTTCTTTTTTCGAAGTCCGTTGATTAAAATAGCGTTTGAAAATCAAATGAAAATATAAAATAAGTGGACAAACGATTAAAGTAGTTCAAAGAATCAGAAGAATTATGATCATGTAAATTTTTAAAATGTATGATATAAAAGACGACATTTTGGTAAACAACAACCCCAAAGTTGACCGTTTCTTCAATAGTAAAAAATCAATAAGTACCATCATTTTTACTTTTTCTATCCCGGGCGCCAGACTTAGCTCCACACATTTGTTCAAACATTTGAAGCTAAGCCTGGCGCCGGCCTACATATGCAAAGTCCAGCGCCACACATTTGTTCAAATATTTGTTCAAACATTTGTTCAAACATTTGAAGCTAAGTCTGGCGCCGGCCTATGAATGAGGTATGTACCTACTATCGAAGTGGAAGCTGAAAAGGAAAACCCACCATTAGATGGGAATGACAATTGCCATAGGAGCGAAATAATACAACGTGCTTCAGAAAAATCGGACCCGAATAAATTTTTTTTTAGAAAATTGCCAACTTCAATGCCTTTAAAATAAGTGCTCAAAGAAACCAAGCTCCAGGGAAAACGAGATCTATCTCAAAAAATCAATAATAATATATAAGCAATAAAATAACAATCGGTTATAATCGTGATCCTTACTTGCAAACATGTAAAAATTGCCAGTTTTATTCTTCAAGCGTCAACTAAAAAAATATTTTTTTTAATTAATTTTAAATCCGATCCAAAACGAGGGGTGTTATAAGTTTGACGTGTCTGTGTGTGTGTGTTTAGGTGTGTTACTCTGTCTATGGCATCCTAGCTCCCAAAAGGTGTACCGTTTTACTAGCTATTATTTTTTTGTTAGAAAGGTGACTTAATAGAGAGTGTTCTTAGCTATGTTTTATGTAAATCTCTGCAACCACTTGAAAGTCATCAGCTCGTTTCCAACATGATGTAGAGGTAATCATTTATTTAATGGACTCTTAGTACACTTCTCCTGCACTGTTTGAGTATCGAATTATCAAAATCGGTTCATCCTTTTGGGAGCTATGATGCCATAGACAGAGTAACACACATAAACACACACACACACAGACACGTCAAACTTGTTACACCCCTATTTTTGCGTCGGGGTTTAAAAATAATTAATTAAACTATTATTTTTTAGTGGACGCCTGAAGAATAAAACGGGCAATTTTTACATGTTTGCAAGTAAGGATCACCTATAACCGATTATTATTTTAATACTTATTTTTATTGATTTTTTGTGACACATCTCTTTTTCCCCCGAGCTGGGTTTTTTTTATATAGAAAATGAGCATTCTCTTTTGGCCTATTTGTAAAAATCTTATTTCTTACGAACTAAGGGAGTCCGATTTCTCTGAAGCACCCTGTACTATCATCAAAATGTTAATCCGACTCCGTAATTAACAGGCAACACAAGTGGACAATGGGGACCGCTACGCTCTCGCGACTCTCACGCTCACGCGAAACTCCAGCGTGGACCCCCCTGTACGCTTCCACAGTAAACTCTACTCTGTGGCAGTTAGAGAAGACACCGCGCCCGGAGCCGTGCTGCTGCTGCTGAGAACTGATCCCGGCAATGTGGTGAGTCATGGCGCTCTATCATTCAAAACTCTGCATTGACAGGCAACACAAGTGGACAATCCAGACCGCTTCCCTCACTATCACGCGAAACTCTACCGTAGACCTTCCTCTGCGCTTCCGCAGCAATGTGGTGAGCAATGGGTGATGTAGCCTTCACAGTTACTAGCTTGTTTGTGGGTCAATTTGTACGTTTTTATGATAAGATTCTAAAAAATATTAAGATTTACCCTTCGGTAGATTTAAGGACACGTTGAAAAAAGTTGGGTGAAAAGGACCGCTACAAAATATCCGGATGCAAGAATATAGGGCTGTAAACTGTTATTGTCTATTTTTAAGTGATGATTGCTGTTGAGTTCCTCGCAACTTCCTCTGCACAGATCGACTTTTGGAAGTGGTGGTAGAATCTGTTATTTAATTGTATTCATGTGCCTAAGATATTTTTTAAGCACATTCACAGCTGCTCTACTCTGTGTGTTAAGTTTTACCCTACCTACACCAAAACTGTTTTCGAAGACGTCTAAAATTTTCTTCTAAAGTAAAAGTATTGAGAATTTAACAAAGATATCCCTCATATTTCTTAGAGTTTTGGACCATGCTTTATCAATATCACCAAAGCATTGAATCGCCTTAGCTGTTAATTCGGAAGCTAATGGACGTATACAGAACTTTCTGCTTAAACTATGGATCATCTGGTCGACTCTTTGAATTATTTATTTATTTACCCTTTATGATACACAAAAACAAATCCAGAATAAAAAAAAAACACAAATAAAAGAACACATTATGTATAAAGGGTGGCCTTATCGCTTGGAAGCGATTTCTACCAGGCAACCCAATTGCTTCGGATTTTAATTCGAGTTAATGGACTATCCAATAAATTGATCTTCAGATTTCCTCCTGCATCAAATAATAAGTTTCGTTTCGGATGCAGCACTGCAAATAGTGCTATGGAAACTCATTGTTTAAATGAAAAGCAGAACATTGTCTGGATACAACAAATTCATATAACGACGATTACCTATGTTTTCCATTTCCAGCCCGGGCTCCAGTTCTACGTATCAGACCGCAGCTTCCTAGACAAGTTCGCGATCAACGCGGCGGGCGAAGTGTTGTTGCGGCGTCGACTGGACTACGAGACACAGGACCAGTACGACTACCAAGTTATGTTGACTGACGGCGTTGTGGTGAGGACTAATATTGTTTATTAAATGGTTTAATTACGGATGCACTGAGATTTAGATTTAACTAGCCACCGCGCGTGGTTTTACCTGCGTAACTTTTGATCCCGTGGGAATTTGGGGATAAAATATAGCCTATTAACCTTCCTCAAAAGTTGGGCTATCAAATGCAAAAATAATTTTTCAAATCCTACTTGTAGTTTCTGAGATTAGCGCGTTCAAACAAACAAACAAACTCTTCAGCTTTATATATTAGTATAGATTTGTTGATTATTTTATTCAAAGAAAAGTTATTGAACAAGTACTTTATGATTTTAAACAAAATATACATTATTTCCGAAATATGGTCTTTAATACCAAAACTGCATGACCTGGGCGCGGTTCTATACAATAGTGTTGATTTTTTGTACGGAACGGCGTAACGCAGTTTTGGCCCTTGAATTTTTAGCCTACCCTAGGGTGTTACCACGTCGATAGTTTTTACCAGGCCAATCCAATCAGAAAGAACCGATCGACCTCGAACGCCGTCGGTCGACCGTCGATTGATTGGTGTGACATCCCTACTCGCTTTTTTATTATTTATTATTTTTACAGTCTTTTTCCTCTCGACTTTCGATGGTTTAATCTGTAGTTACGCCAAGTTACTACAGAATGTGTTGTGTGTTTATAAATTCTACTCTTCAAGCTGCAGAAACTTTCGCACTATTCGCACTATTATTATTATTATTCTTGACTATTTTATTAATGAGCTAATTGTATTTCTCTGTAAGCAAATATTTGAATTAGAATAGCCACAATTCACTGCCATAAACTTACCTTCTACTTCTCTTCTTTCCAGAACGACACAACCGCCTTAAACATATCAGTAATAAACGTAAACGAGTGGGAGCCGCGCTTCCGCTACCCGCAGTACGAGTTCACCCTCGACGCGGGGGAAGTGGGGGCAAGCGAGGGCAAGTCGGGGCAGTTGGGGGAGCTGGGGGCAGAGGGGGGCAAGCTGCCCGTGGGCGTGCTGGAAGTGTTCGACGGCGACGTGGGGGATAATGTGTCTATTACGTTACGCGGGACGCACGCGCAGTGAGTATATATTATTTTATCATTATCAAAATCTTTTATTTTTGAAGAATATTTCGCTAACTTCGCTGAGCTGACAGCCAACCTCCATTATGGAGAGATACCTCTGTAATGGAATTTTCTGCAGGGCCATGAGTTTCTCTCCTGAATGATGAGGAAGTTTAGACCATAAATGACTTAACATTAGCCCAATAGTGATTGGTGGATGTCAGAATTTTTTAAGGTGCTGAAATGGCTTTTGCAAACCTTATTTACTACTGTGTTCAACTATACAGTACCTAATTATTTCAATAATGTGTACGTGATTTTGCTAGATGCTGTAGCCAATATTGTCTGACTCTTTGGTTTTCAATTTCATCTAATGTGTTCTTCGTTGACGCGGGTTGCTATATTTTTTCACAGTATATACTACATATTATATCCTTTATAGACCCTGTTGACGATGAATGTGTTGATCACGACGACTTCTGTACTTCGGAAGCCTCCTTACAGCCATCGGTTCATGTACTGTCCTGTACCGTAAGGTTTATCAGAGACCATTTTGGGCGCCATAATAGTATATTATGTAACAAGTGAGCTAAGTTGTAATTAGCAACGCTCACGAGTTACATACGACGTTTTTCAATACACTTGTGAGTAAAAGACAGACATACGTGGTCATAAAATAACAAACACACTTGATAACAAAGCTGTGAATTGTGATTGAAAAATGGCGCCGAACCTCGCGCATGCGCGTAGGTTTCTTTTCCGCCAAATGTGTCAATGTCTGTATAGCATATACAGCCTATTTTACGTGAAAATGTTTAATTTGGAGTGGTAAATCCAAATATTTTAATATTTTGTAACAAATTATTGTAAATTGTGAATAATTTGTTTGATATACAATTTTGTTTTACTAATATAAGGCAAACATTTAAAAATGTATATGGATTTGAAGTGGTATAAAACCTCTTTGTTGTTTCTGAAAATATTTAATGTATAACCCGGATCAATAAAATATGCTCTGTTTACTCGCATTTAATTTGCACAAAGGTACAATTCAACTTTGTAGGATTCATTATATTATGCACTAGGGTATAATATATTGTGCACGCGTGACTTATAGCCCAGTTTATAGTTCTAAATTCAATAGAATCAGGCTCACTTTACGAGCAAGTGTGTTGAAAAAATTATGACTTCCGTGGTATATATGGCATTGTAGTAATCTGCTGCATCATGTTTGTCATTATTGTAATTGAGGTTAAAAAGTGAGATACCTACTCTATGACTTCCTCTATTTTGTTATTAGCTTAAGACAATAAAAATAATTAAACTATTTTGGTTCATCTTATATTTTGTCTAAATAATTATATAGAAAGGTTTACTATTACGCTATTACATGGTCACATTGTACACTTTGAATGCTAGAGGTGCCGGCGCTCAACAATTCACACTTACACATAATGTTAAGAACGGAATTAAAAAAAAAACATAAAATATTTTTATGCACACGATATACAATCTGATAATAAATGTACGAATTTTCATTTCAGCACACTAAATTATACAAAAACCACTTTTGTATACTATACGTTACTATACAACGTCATTTTTTGTTCATACGAAACCTAGCACACGGGTCAAATATTATCGTGCAAAGAATCGGTATACACAAATGTCATAATATTATCATAAAAACTCATCAATTCTTCAGACTGCAAAAGTTTCCCGATTTTGACGCGCGAGCGTAGTCACCCGTGCGGCCGCGTGGCGCGGCGCGAGCGCGCGGCTTTCTTTGATAAGTGACAACGCGACGTTTGCTAATCACGTAGTAATTTTCCATCACACTTGCAGGCTTTGGACTGTCACGGTGGTAAATTGAAGAAATGTTTCTTTCATAAAAATACTTGATAAGCCATTTTTAATATCGTACGTTGACTTTGAAGATTTAAAATTCACATCACGGTAATTAATAGGTACCTATTTAAGTTAGTTTCAAACTAAGATGTTTTAAGTCATTGGTTTCAAATCAACAATTTACCACCTTTAATCATCACTATTTACAATAATTAGGAAATGTTATGAACGATCACTATTTACAGATAATTAAGTACTTATGCGAAATATCACTTAATCACAGATAAGGTAATAATTGTTCAAAATGTCCACCATTTAAGTTTATACACAATCGGGCCCGTTTTCTTAAGTTTATTTTTAGATTTTGTAAAACTAATTGGTTGTTTTTACAATTTCGAAGGCACACTCAATTTTTGATTTAAAGTCACTTTCACTTTGAGGCTCCGATTGATAGGTACACAAGGTTACCTCAAATATAAAATCTAGAGGCGTAAGGTCTGGCGACCTTGCCGGCCAGTGTACTGGCCCGCCTCGACCGATCCAGCGTCCGCCATACTCTGTATTTACAAAATCTCTCACTTCACGAGTAAAGTCCCATGCACACTTTACTCGTGAAGTGATGCTCCGTCATGCTTGTAATAAAGCCCGCCTCGCTAGTTTGCCAGCTGCAATGTTTCCAGTACTGCTGGCAGTGTGGAGTTTAATAAACTTAAATAAGTTTGACCATTGAACCGCGGGAAGTAAATAGGTCAAATAAGGCTGTTATTTACAATGCCCGCCCAAACATTGACCGAGAAACCATGCTGAAACGAATCAGGGCGTGCTAGGTGTGGGTTTTCATGAGCCCACGTCAGTCCATAAGATGTTTGCGTGCCGATTACTTAAAATCCACTGGCTAAACTCCATTCGCGGCGCGCAGTCATTTGCACACAGCTCTTGAGCTCGACGGAAATGGTACGGATGCTGTCCGTCATCGTTGAGTGTGTGCCAAGCATAACTTTGGCTCACATTAAAGGCCCGGGCTGCTTGTGCCGTGCTGCTCTCGGGGTTATTATGCACGAAGTCCAAAATCCCTTCTTGCACAGTAGTAGGTATTCTAGCAACACCTCGATTCACGGCGGTCGGCGGACGGAACTGACCGTAATCCCTCAACTTTTGTGTTGCACTCAGCATGGTATTCCAGGACACGTGAACACCAAACTGCTCCTGGTAGCTTTGCACTGCCGCGGACACATTGTCACCACTTAGAGCTAGTGCTCGCACCATTTCGGTGTATTGCACGATTGAATAACGATAACTCATACCTATTGTTTAAAATTTACGTAAACACGAGACAGCGTCACAGGTGGGCTGCGGAGGCGCATGCGGAAGCGACGCACTGGCACGTGCACTCAAGTTAATAGGTCACGGCTGACTGGATGGACGTCGGGGGCGGGAGCGCGGGGCAAGCGAGTGTCGGTACTGTCGGTGCGGCCCCGGCCGCGGCGCCTCCGCAGGATAGGTAATAGGCATAGGCTCGCTCGCTACACGTTCATACATGCAAGCAACAGCGTTGGTACATTCTGTGATCGCGAGTCAAAACAAGTAACTCGGTAGTGTAAGGTATACGCGCGCAGTAGATTTGTATGAACATTATTAAAGATTATTTAGAGATTTTTGAGTTTAAATTTAACATGGTATAAAAACTATTGTAATCGATTCTATTGTCAAACTGTTTTCAGGTTTCGTATGTACAAAAAATAACTTTGTATACTTAATCAACTTCACGTCAAAACTTTGACTGAATTATAGGTAATGTCATCAACGTAAACATTCTCCGAAATCATACATATTTTTTTTTAAATTTGAAAGTTTCAATGAAGTACTCAATTGATTTCAATGAAATTTATATGGGACTAACTATGAAGTATTTTCTATCATAAAAAAAAATCAAAATCGATTCATAACTGTCCGAAATATCGTGTAACAAAGACACAAAAAAAAAAGAAAGAACATACAGATGAATTGAGAACCTCGTATTTTGCTAGATATAGTTTGTCAGGTCTCTTGGTGCAAGAGTGACTGCCAACCATCTTTTTAACACAATGGATAAAACAATGTCGGACACTATACACTATACTATATAAAATTTAATTGTTAATCATTTCAAATAAAGATTAGTCTTTATTTGAATAATCTTACAGGATGTTTCAGTAGCATATCCTCATGTGTTTTCATTTTGAGTCTTGATGACATTGTTTTAAAAGCTATAATCCCGCAGCATGCTGGAGGTGACGCCCTCTGGTGGCGTGTTCGTGCGGCGCGCGGCGCTATCAGCGCTCAACGACTCACATATCCACGTGGTGGCCACCGCCACCGACACCGGCAACCCGCCGCGACAGGTACAAGATATCCTCCTTGAAAGCTCACATGTGTTTCTGTATTCTTTAAAAAACAAATGTCAATTTAAAAAAAAGCATAGCTATTCCCTGGCAAATACTTAAATGCAGTAAACTGACAGTTCGCAATGTCAAATAGAAAAATAATGATACCAGTTAAAAACTTCGTAGCGTAAGTACTAAATGAGAAAATGAAACGAACTAGTCTTTGTCATTCGTTTTGCATAAAATTTTATTGAAATTTATAAATAAGTAGGTAATTGAATTTGAGGTGTGTACTAAATCTTTAAAGTAACTTTAATGAAAATAACTAATTACGAAACATACCTACCTCGTGCTTTAAAACGGTTACAGTTGAAGTAAAATCGACTTGATAACTACCTGATTTTTAAACTCGTTTTGTCGTTAAAAATGAAATTTTAAGAATTTCAATTTTAAGCAACTATTTTAAGCAACTATTAAATAAATAAATAGTTGCTCTTTACTAACAGCACTATAAAAAAAGAAAATCTTGGGAGCCAATATATGTTTTTTTTTCTATACAATAGGATATTATTATTTAAAAAATAATTACATTCATTCACTTAAACCACATCACATTTTTTTTCCCCGAAAGTAGACACATTGTAATTATCATTTTACTGCATTGAATTATTTGTCAGGGTCTCTTCTCACTCCCTGATAGCACTCCGTCTCTCCGCTTTACAAAGCACCGAGCATAACCGCTTTAAGTTCACACGGACATAGGAATAGAGTGGTACCCTCGCGATAACTCTAAATGCTGATTCCTAGGTTATAATCTGCTGCGATTAGAGCAGGACACCCTATTCTGGCGGCAGAGGTCATCCTTCCAGAAAAAAATATATTTTTAATAATCTTTTAAAACTTTCGCATTCAACAATGTTTAATTACTCTTAAATGATTGACAAAATATGCTAAATAAAATCATCACCTGACCTGGACTCGAACCTGGGACCACTCGGTTTGCCGGACGAGTGCTCTTCCACTGAGCTACCGAAGCCTGGCGACAAGCTATGAAATTACTTAGCATACTTTTTGTTTTTACTTTTTTTATATTGCTAACGTAGCAAAAACATCTAATGGGTAGCTTTTATTTCAGTTATTAAAGAGTAAAAATATTTTCTTGCAACTATGCTTCAGTTTGATCACAATCACACTAAAAACTCAGTACAAAGCGAGTCTTTAATGCTCTACTAGAGCAATAAAACTGTGCAATAATGAAAAGACTCACTTTTTACACTTTTATACTGAATTTTTGTGTGATTGTGATGAAATTAAAGCATAGTTGAAAGAAAAACAGATTATGCACCTCGCCTTAAGTAATTTATTCGATTCGGTGTTGATGCGCTCTGGCAATATTTCATGATGAGCCAGCGCCGTCCCAAAGCCAAGTGCTGATATTGACGTTTGTGTTAAATCCCGGTGGAACTGAATATTTGTTTGATAAACACAGATATAAGCTGTCAAGTCATGTTTATTTAATAAACCTGTAAACTGTGATTTATATAATATTTCATATCAGAAAAAAATCTTTAAAACGCGACCCTTTTGCTACTCCACGTTTCCAAACAGCTTAGCACAATAATAACTGTACACTTTACACGTTGCAGTCGTCAGTACCGGTGTCCATAGCGGTACAGCCGCGGCGCCTGCCGGCGAGCAGCACCGCGGGGGCTGCGCTGGCGGGGCTGCTGGCTCTGCTAGCTGCTGCTATTGCCGCCGCCGCCATCGTGTGGACGCTGTAAGTAATCAAATCATTTATACTTTTACATATCTCCTGCCCTAGAAGCAGTCACTTTTTTGGATTTTGAAAAAAGATTTTGAAGTTCTTTTTCAAAAGTTTTGAAAAATGTCAAGTGACGAAAACATGAATCTAATTTTATAAAAGAAAAAGCAAAAACGAATTTGACCATATCTTTTACAAATTGTTCTAATTTCACTATTAATATTAATTAAACACGCATGTTTCTCTTTAATAAATGTTCATAGAAACCTGCTATCTTGTTTTTTAACTTACCTTACAGTCGATATGTAAAGCAGAGTGTTTACCTCGGACGTTAGCATTAATTGCATACTCGGCCTAATTAGCTCAGCCAAAAACCTCGTATGCAATTAATGTCATACAGCCCTTGGTTAACAATCTACTATTACGCTATGGGTTCTATTTAAGGTTTCCAACCATACTGTTTTTCACAACATTATACTGTTTACTGTTGAACAAAAAGAAAGTATACAAAATACACTGTTTTCAGCATAAAAAGCTCAACACTTTATATGCTAGACTTTTAGGACTAATTTGTGCAAGAAATAATAAAATAATAAATAAAATCCCCAGACAATCACACCAGATACATGGCCCCAAAGTAAGCATAGCTTGTGATATGGGATACCATGTAGCGAACTAGGGGGGAACCTAGAATATAAATACATAATAGATAAACACCCAGACATTTTTTTTTCTTGTTCCGTGCGGGAATCGAAGCCGCAACCACTGGCGTCTGAGGCAGACAGGTTTACCCCAACGCCAAAGTGGTCGTCAGACCTTTAAAAATATACTTAAAGTATTCACTGTTTATTTTTCCTGAATGCTGTTTGATATTCACTTCAGACTCAAACATACTTTATTTCTAGAAAAAAAAGTTGGCAACCCTAGCTCTATTCGATGTTACACTCAATAATTTTAAGTTTCTCTTGTGCCAAAGTTGAGGAAAAATCGATTTTTGTTGGCTACTGTGGAGTTTGATTGGACTTGAGTGAATTTGATGAAAGAGAGACCTAAAGTATAATAAAGTATATTATTGTATTTATTATATTCAAGATTATTTCATTTAATTATTTAGATTTTTTGCTTTTCTTTTAATTTTGTGATTTTAGTGATTGTAATTTATTCAAAATGTGCTTTAGTTATGATTTAATTTAATTCAATATTTTATTATTTTACTTAAAGAAATTGTTGATTTTAATTATTACTATGGGTCTATGCCACCCGAAATAAATGAGTTTATTATTATTTATATAATGTCAAACTATTGAGCTCCATGAAAAAATAAAGATTATTAAACTTTTATAAGTTTACTTAGTGCTTCCATGCTGGACTGGGAGCAAAAGAAAAACATAGAATGTGCCAGCTGCTTCTCTTCCCGGGCATACTGTAAAAGTCAGTTAAGGGACAGAGGTTTTAAAGGTGTTTTTGTGGGCGATAGGCTGACCCCCTGTCACTACAATAGTCTCTCTCCATCTTTATAATACCTCAAAATTTGTCAAACGTGACATCAGATGGTCTTGTAACCTCTGGTGTTCTGCCTACCCCATAAGGGATACAGGCGTGACGTTATGTATGTATGTAAGTTTACTTAGTTCATGTATGATCTTCATAAGGCGCAACGCAATCTGTGATGCTCTTTGAAGTCTGTGAAAGTAAAATCTTTCTATCAAAGACCGCCCCGTGTCATTATAACTTTTGTATCTTACCTATCATTTTCTGTATTATACCTAAGTATCAGGTCGTCCCTTCATATCTGCTGACTGAACAAAGATATGCGATATGCGAAGATAATGCGTCGTGTACCTTTTTAAGTCCGAGAAAATTTTACTACAGCCTTTCCGCTGCAGATTCGGTACAAATATTGTGTCATCTGTACCCTTATAATAGTATAAGTAACCCTTACATGTGAAATAGGGCAGAAAAATAAGTAATTCAAAAAATCTAGAAGAACAAAAATCTATTTCCAAAGGTATCAGTTAGTTTCATCTAACACGATCTCACTTTTTGCCAAAGTGTCGTCGTAAGAATTGTTGATGAAGATAATGGGCAATGTTGCGTACAGATTGCTGTAATGAAACTAGTAATGTAACATTCTGTGCACTGCACGTCCCCAGAATGGCAGAATGTTACATAGCTAGTTTCATTACAGCAATTTGTACGCAGCATAATAGCTTGATTTTTTATTTTCGAGCAAACTTTGATAGCTAACCAGGCCATTATGGCATATTGAATTGATAATTAAACATTTATTGTACCTACACATACAAACACTACAAAATTATTCATAATATATTTATATTACTACCAACCAACCGATTTCATTAATAACCTCACTATGTTCTCTGGCCAGTCGTCGGCGGCGTCGCTCCAAGCAGTCCCCGTCCCCCGCGCCCGGCTCCCCCGGCCGCAAGCCCCCCGCCGCGCAGCCCCCCGCGCTGCCCCCCGCGCTGCCCGCCGCCGCCGCCGGCAGCACTGCGTCATTACGAAGTGTGAGCGCGGGGGCTAGCACTATACTGAGTAGCAGCAGTCTGGATCTCGCCAATACTAGCGGTGAGTCAAGCTAACCTCGAACTTATACTTTAGTATATAAGTAATAAATTACCTCGCTCCTTCTCGCCACACTACTCAGTAACAGCAGCCTGGACTTCGCCAATACTAGCGGTGAGTCAAGCTAAAATCATTCTTATGTTGTAGTGGTTAAGATACCTTTAGATTACCTCACTCCCCCCTGCACCGCCGCCGACAGCAGTGCCTCACTGCGAAGTTAGCTGGAGCTAGTACCATACTAAATAGCAGCAGTCTAGATCTGGCCAATACTAGCGGTGAGTCAAGCTTGTATTGATGTGGATAAGATTGTGAAGAGAAGTGTGGATAAGACCTTGCTTCCCCCGCCATACTATACTCAGTAGCAGCAGCCTGAACTTCGCCAATATTAGTAGTTGTATAGATTTGTTGGTAATAAATTACCTCACACTTCTGCGCACTGCCCCCCGCCGTCGCTACAAAACGTGAGTGCGGGGGCTAGTACTATACCTAATTAGTAGCAGGTAGCAGCAGTCTGGACCTTTCTAATACTAGTGGTGAGTGCAAGCTAGTCTAGTGCTTATGGTGTAGTATATAAGATATAGATTACCTCACTTTTCTCCGCACTGCCCCCGCCGCCGCCTTCGGCAACAGTGCCTCACTTCGAAGTGAGGTATTTTTGGATTTTTTCGTTTATGTACTTTTTAATTTTTTTTTTGTTCAACGGCAGGTCTATCTTTTTTCTTTATTAAAATTAAGGTTATTGGTAAGTCCATTTAAAATTAAGAGATGCACATTGTAAATTGCTAGAAATAAAGTTATGGCCCCTGAAACACAAAAAGGGGCTAAAAACAAATTTTGAAACTCAACTTCGCAATGCATTTAAACAAAAAATAGAGTAACAGATGACTTCTGAATTGCTAAAAACATCTCAGAAGTGTGAGCTTTCTACCAATATGTAGTTTGTTTAGATAACTTTTTCGTAAGTAAAGTTATTCAATTTTTTTTACCAAGGTGGCCCATTTCGATGAAAATCAACTTATGTGGAAAGTTAAATGTTATGCAAAATTTATCAATGCTAAGGTTGAAAAAAATTAAACGACCAATTAAAATTTGGTATCTTTTATCAGAAACATCAATAGCATAAATAAATCATAAAACACCTTAACTTATGAAGTCAATGCTTTTGTGATGGTTAGTTAACAGACTTCCCCACCTACCCCCCATTTCCGTATGTTCAACGTTGTGCTGAACACCCTCTGTATATCAATTGATTTTTCCTGTCTTCTGGACTAAAAATTTTGGAGATTACCCTGGCAACATGTAGCGAAAAACTAGGTACAATTCAAAATAATTTAGATTGTTTCCCAAAATGGTAAACTCATTTAAAGTTGGGTAAATTGTTTATTAAAAAAATATTTCTCAAATTTACACTAAGTAATCATTTTGTTACTTGTTAAAAGTTTTTTTAAATAATAAATGTAGTTATAATTTGATAATTATTTCATTTTACAACTTCCTTTTAAAAAATTAATCTTGTTATCCCCTTACAGAATGAAATTCGCTTCTTTTTCTTAGCCGGGATATAAATCTGATATCTATCGGATATATCTCAAAAATTCGGATTTTTGATATTTATTATAAAAATCGGATTTTTTCGTACTCTAGTCATGACATCCAATTAAATAGGTATACAAGGCGTTCTTTTTGATATTCCATAATTTTGAGGATTTGTTCCTAATTAAGAAATTATAATTTTCGCCAAAGAATATGTGTTTCAAAAGTGCATACTTTCCAAGATATCATCAATCTTAATATAATGAATTCATAAATTATCACCCTTGTAAAATCTCTTTAACATTCATTCAATAGACGCGTGTCACTGAAGCGATATAATAAACAACAAAAACATTTTAAACGGTGTATACACTGTATAACGCAAGACGTTGTGAATTGCACCTAAACATAGCGATAAAAAAGGGATAGAAAATGCCACATTGTCATACTTCGCATAATGGTGTTTTTACATAAGATGTTTTGACTTATTGATTTATTTTGTATAAAAAATTAAAGCAAAAAAAATTAAACTTTAAAAATTATTCACATGCTATTTCATTCTATTACATTATAAATAATAAATAAATAAATAAATATTTCTGACACTCACACGACATTATCTAGCCCAAATTAAGTTTCTTAAAGAACTTGTGTTATGGATACTAGATAACTGATATACTTAAGAAATATATAAACATACATATTGAATAAATACATATTTTTTATTAGAATAAAAAATAAAATAAGAAAGAATTACATTGTAAATCAAAAGGAGGACCTATATTAAACAAATAATGTGTATTCTTAATTTCCTTACAGCTCTACCACCAACATCAAGACAATCACAACGATTTTCCAAAACAAAGATAGCTCCATCCCCACCGCGCGCCCCCGCCGACACGAGCGGCGGTGGGGCGGGGAGAGCAGCGGGCGGCGGGGCGGGGAGCGGGGCGGGCGGCGGGGCGGGCGGCGCGGCGTGGCCGGCGGCCGGCGTGCCCGCGCGCGTGCCGCCGCTGGCGTGGCAGACACAGGTATGTAACCTCTTTGGACATTTCAGAAGCGGTGATAACACTGCCCATGTAGAAAGCTCTGTGAAATTGTTTTATTTTTCTATTTCAGGGAATAGGGTGATGGAGGATCCTATTTCAAACTTGGCAGTATATTTTTTTTTTGCATAATACGAAAGGGTAGCTTATCTAAGACTAAGGTTTTATTCAAGAGAAACTTGTTCACTCGACGCTTGAAAATACCAAGATTATTGTGATTAGGATAATAAAACGCAAGCAGTTCTTCTCTTACCTGGCGACTTCTACCAAAAAGGAATTGTATAAATTTAGTCGAAGTTCTTCCTACATAGTCTGATGATGAAATGGTGGGAATTCAATTTGTCCACGAAATCACCAACCTTTTAAATTTACATACGTTAGCCAATTTATGTTTAAGTTCAAATCCCAAACGAATCGTTTTTTACTCGAGGTACCGGGTTATATCAGACTTTTACCAACTAACAACCTCATGATGTAGGTGGAGCCCACGATATGTCCAGTGACATTACCCGCGAGCTCCGTTCTCCGCACTGACATTACGTTCCAGTACAAGAGCCCAGTATCCCATTCATAGCCCTTGCAGATTCCCTCACCCACAACGAACTAAGGCTGGCTATCGGGAGGGAGAAGGTGGTCGTTTCTCCTTCTTCGTCCCCTTCCACCTTCAGTAGCTCGGTACTGAGGAAGCGTCAGAATGAACCTTCCTAAACTAATTTATTTTATCTAGACTACCCCATTACTCTGTGCAGTATCCAAAAAACAGAATACACATAAAGTCAACCAGAACAAATTATTTATTACAGTAAAGTATTGGTTTATAGATTTCAAAATCCAAATATCTTCTAGCTAACAGTGGCTTTGTTGCAGGGCAGTGCTTCTACGGAGGCGATCCACGACGCGACCAACTCCACCCTCGCCGACCACATGAACCTCACCGTCTACTTCTGACCACCCCCTCCCCCCAACCACACCACACCCTGCCACCAAACCGCACAAACTACCACTACCACCCACAGCCTAAAAATTACCCGCTATGCCCGACCCACGCGAGAATCTACCACCCCGTTACTCTGCATCAAACAGAAAAAGGTCATCCAAAAAACCTCCTCCACAAAGGACTCAAACGACAGAAAAACAAAATCAAGAAAGAAAACACGAAAGTAATTTTAAACGTGGAAAAACTACAATGTCAGTATACCACAGGTATACCAACTAGAAGACATTCCGTCGACATTCTAGAAGACTCCAGAAGTCAGCGGTTAAATGAAAGAAGATATTCGATGCCAAACCCTCAGCGACGCTTTTCAACTTCCAGTGACCGTGATCATTTTGAAAATCGAATCTATCCTGCTAGCCACCAAATAATGATGACACCACAACTTTTGAACTATCAATGTCACCCGCCAGTACGAAAGAAGCCCCCTCAACTACTGGCCAGAAAACAGCAGCTTTTACCATATAAATATCACATCTACCCTTCTAAAACTTACTTAACCCCTATTTTAGAGCATCCAAGTTTTTCTAGTCACACTCTACCCCTAAAACATCTGAACCCTCCGACATCGGAATGGCATCGAATCCGATTTGATAGTTTAACTCTTTCTCACACAATGGGGTCTGTTAGACCTCAAATGTACAGAAAATTTCCAAACAATTCGCTGATGATAAGAGGTCAAAGATTAGGACAGAGACGTATTAGACCCGCAATCTTTACTAGAAAAGGGTTTAACATGGGAGCTAAGAGGTATCAACCGCTGTAAAGAAATGATTAACGAGAAATTGTGGCAATAATTTTTAAGCGTCAGTATTTTAAACGTATTAATGCAAAATTGTAGATGTTGCTATTGACTTTAATATTTCGATATTTGTATACAAACAGGAATTAAAAAGTGTCTCGTGATACGAAGCAAGCCTATATTTACTATCTAAATCGTTGCTTTTGATTTAATCAACTGATTTTGTTAAAAAAAGCAACAATTATAAATAACAAGCTAAGTTATTCCGTCCAAAAATAGTTTTAAAATGTAGATAAGTTGCAAAATTAGAGAAAAAAAGTTTTCTAAGGGCATGTTTAATTTCCTGCTACTAAACTATTAAATAGCTTACAAAAATGATTAGGGAGTCATAATGGATATCATAAAATCTGCATAGAGATATACCTACCCTACCCTATTTGAAATTTTATCTTTTCATGGAGTAAATAAACCTAACTGAATTAAAGTATTTTCTTGACACAATTATGTAGATAAATTACATCTACGTTTTAAATATTATGTTTTAGTCGTGTCATAAGAGATATTTGAAATTTACTAAAATTAAAAATAGGAAAAATCTTCTCTATATATGGGATCTATGACGAAACTCAATTAGAAGGTAGCAAAACAGGAATTAAAGAAGGCCCTTGACTTATAAGATTTTGTATAAAGTAGGAAAATGCTTCAGCTTTTCTAAAGTTATGAAAGTAAAATAATTAAAGTAAGTAAAGTGATTTAGCATTTTTTGTAAATAAGAGTGATTATTAACTATTGGTCTATCGTTATCGTTATACGTTACCAAATAAATAATTTATAAGAAATCTAAGTTAATTTTGATTTATTCCAATTTTCATATAATTTGCTTTTCAACAACGAAATCTCAATACTGTAGCAAAGTTATCAATACCAACAGTGATGACCATTTCATTTTGAGTGATTATTTGTTTATATCCTTCAGATCCTCAATCTGCAATATTGGCTTATATTAAAATGCTTTATATAGAATTTACTAAGAAACACCTCCGTACCTACAGAAATTGGCTTCAACACATATCATAAAGCACAAATAACATACATAACACAAAATATCATTTGATACACGAACTATAGCGGTTATGCAGTGTTCATTTTTATTGGCAGGCAGCCTCTCCACATCAATCCCAACAACATTTGTTCTACGACTTTTTAATATTAAGTAATATTTTTTTCTTTAAGTTTTCCTATACAAAAATTATTTATAGCCTCGGTTTAGAGGCGTAACTCTTTAGTACTCTAAGCGTACTCTAAGCGTGGTAAAATATCGCTTCATAATAATAATAAGCACTTCTGACAAAATGTAGAGTTAGGAGCAAACGCTTTTCTTTTTTTAAATTTTTGTAAAAAGTCGCAGAACAAATATTGTTGGGATAGATGTAGAGAAGCAAGAGGTGATGCGTTAATTTACATCATTAACACTGTATATGCATTGTTTGAAACCGTTAGTTTTTCACACCAAAAAAGAGGGTTTCAACAAGCATTCTATAAGCTTGAAATTTTTCGAATCAACTACTGTAATTTCTAGTATGGTGAAGACAATAATCAGACTAACTGGACTTCCAGATGCTATAACTTTGTTATGAGACCCTGTAGATATATTTCAGCGTTTCAAGTGATGCTGTCGTATTGGGATTTCGTTTCAACCTTTATTAAGAACAGAGCTAGATAAAAGAAAATTACTAGGTAAATATGTAAAAAAAAACTTATAAGTACTTAAAGTCTGGCTAATTAAAGTAGAGTCTGGAAAAAAATTAAAGAATAGCATCATGGTAACCCCGACAATAGTACGAAATAAATGGATACAAACTTGATACTTGATCAGTTTTTTTTTTTATAAAATTATCGTAAAAAATAACAATATTGGTACTGACCTACTTTTTGATAAGAAGTATGTAATTAAAATGATAGGCAACTAATATTAATCAGGTTTAAAATTAAACAACAAAATACAATAATTATTTTCATTAATTGTAATCAAAATCTGAATCCAGCAATTCTATATGGAATAAATCGTCAGAGTCACTGGTGTCGCTGTTTCCTACATTAATTATGAAACTATCAACATTTTTATTTTTTATTCATTTTCAAATACGAAAAATCCCTATTACCAAATCTCAATTACCAAAACCACCAACAACCGTTAGATTGCCAACAGTGACACTAGAAAAACGACTTTGACATTCATGCTAGTACTGCCATATAGACATTTTGTAAGAACCCCCAGTGTCTACTTTCGTTAGCCAGACTTTAGTTACAAATTTTTAACATATTTTATTTATGTACTTGCCACATCTCATCAAAGTAACTATACGTAATTCAATTATTTATGAAAAACAAAAGTTTTTGCAAATTGAATTTTGTAATTTTCTAACATAGTTTTAGGAAATATAATTGTTAAATATACTGTTTTGTTATATATCAATTGTGTTTTATTTCATCAATTGTGTTATATTTAATTTCTATTTGTTCAGTGAATCACTCCTATTTATTTATCTTCTGAGAAAAATATCATATTTTAAATACATACTTAGCATTAAAAACGTTGCTTCCTGGTGGTGCAGAAAAACATTATATATTCTGAGATCCTTAGTTTAAATTTATTTTATTTTATTTAAATGATTTTGTCTTCTAGTCATAATTTTGTGTGTTGAACATGATGGGGTCCTTCGTGGCAAAATACACAACCCAGGCGTACTTGAGTGTATGCAGCTCTGTGTGCCGGATGGGTACGTGGGTAGACGTCGGCAGTCAGCGCTGTTCCTAATACCTCGCGCGCGCACCGCACTGTTACACCGCGCACCATTCACGCGAGCTTTGCGGACGCTCAACACAGTGTCTGATCGCGTAGATCTGTTTTTTTGTTCACTGAATGAGTTCACTCAGGCAGCGTATTATGTGTGTAGTTATATTGTAGTTACCTAATTGTTATCATTGTTTGTGTTATATTTGTTGGTATTGTTTAAATTGTTGTGTTGTTTAAGAAAATTATTTATTGGCAACGCCATTGTATTAGGTTAAGCACCTGTAAGGATGGCTGTATGTTTGGATGAAATAAATAAATAAATAAATAAATGATGACCATCATGTAATTTTTTATGTTTAGAAATTTCTCCTCATCATTAGCACAACTCTTAGGGTCGTATTATAGAACAAAAATTAAGAGCAGTGTAATATGAGATTAGATGATCAGAGTTTAAATAACGATTCCAGTTTTAAGTACCTACGCGTCATAATATTATTGAATGAATATTAAGTGCTGCTTAACTGAATCTTACTTACTTATCAGTGCTTAGCTTATAACAGTTTTGTCTTTGGATAATACTTGTTCTCATTTACAATTTAATAAAAAAAAAACAGCTTCGTTTTACGTATACTTTCTTCGTGTATTTTAGATTTGAAATCGTTTTTTCACCTAAGAAGAGACTGTAAAGTATTTTATAAAAATTTTAAAGCAAATATATTTAAGGTCTATCAAATGGCTTGAAGTTGCCTTACTTACCTAAAATAAAAATTAATGAAAACTATTAGAGTTAATCCATGTTACCGCGAACGGAACGTTTAAATAGTTTGTTGACATTACGGACGTGACGTGAACCTTCGTTGTAGTCTTGAATTAAAATTTTTTGAGTGAGATACGACCCTTAGTAATGTGGCTACTGCAGGGCCATAAATCTATTTCCTGGGCGACCAAATGTGTAGGTCATAACCAATAAGCTAGTTTTTATACAGTAGTCGTTAGGGTTTGCTAGAAGCCATTTCGTTGCCCTGAAAGTTCTGGCATCCACCAACCAGCAGTGGGCTAGCATAGTGGATTGCGGCCCTTACCTCCTCATTACCTCCTCATAGACTTTCAGTGGGCTCAGATGATTAATGGATGAAATCTGGTTAGTCATACTTTAATCAATCTGATTCGACCACTGATATATTATCTGAAATGAAAATCGGTCCAGTGGCTTAGCCGAGAAAGCGTGACGGGCAGGCTTTCGGATTAAGATATAATATTCATATGTCTTTATTATTACCTAAGTATATCTTTCTCTAGCACAATACAGGCTTTTCTAAACATTTCGCGTTTTTTCCTAATGGTAAGTGAAGATGATGAGATCAAAAAAGAAAACACAAGGGCAAAAAAAAGATCTGTATCTTAATAAAATATTGCAGGTGGTAGCTAGCCAGTCGGTTCCTGGCGCCTTCTGGTGCATATGGTCCATAGTATTATGAAGTCTACAGTATCATTTCGTCCATAGTATGATTACGTCTGCACTATTACTTAGACCTTAGTATTACTTATTACTTACTTAGTATCATTACGTCTACACTATATAATTTAGTCTTCTAATTATGCTTCCATGCTGGACTGGGAGCGAAAGAAAAACATAGAATGCGCCAGCTGCTTCTCTTCCCGGGCATACTGTAAAAGTCAGTTAAGCCGAGGTGTTATGGGATGGGAGGCTTTTTTGTGGGCGATAGGCTGACGCCCTGTCACTGCAACAGTCTCTTTTCACCATTATAATGCCTCCAAATTTGTCAAACGTGACATCAGATGGGTTTATTACCTCTGGTGTTCTGCCTACCCCATACGGGATACAGGCGTGAAGTTATGTATGTATAATTTAGTCCATAGTATCATTAAGTCCAGTTTTTCGTATAGTTTGAGCAGAAACTTTTTACTCATATGGACGAAATGATACTGTAGACGTAATAATACTATTATGCACCAGAAGGTCTTGGCGGCATCCTATCATCAAGCGGGAATCACTCGAATTAGTCGCTTTTTACGACACGCTTAGTTATCCAAGGCCGGTATTCTACATGGTCGTTATATATTTCTCACAATGCTTTTCTTAACACTTAGCTTTACAGTTAAACTAAATAGCAAATATCTATTCAGAGTTATATTTTCTTAGGTCATAAAGAAAATTGATTTCCACGTGTCCGGCTGAAGATCTTACCAGGAACCTCTTGACTCTGCCGGCAAACCGTTGCCCCACAGCAATACCGGCGTAAGTTACACCGCAAAGATACCTGCTCGATAGAAGCAGAAGATAGTGAACAACGGTGCAATACTTAAATAGCACACTAAATATTAACTGCTATTACTCGTATTATTTTTGTACAAATGGTACAGAAGGCAGCCAAGTTTCTCCAACCAATATTTAACTTAATGTCGAGGGCATAGAGTTCCGATTCAATTACAATTTTTTTGACAGTTTTGGAACGCTTGATCTGCTGCCTTCTGTACATACTTATCAGTGCAATAATTGGATAGTACCTCTAATTTTAAATTAACTATTTATTTTAATTCAAATAGTTCGTACCAAATATAGGTATACCATCTACAAAATACAATACGCCATATAAGATATTGTTATCAAACCAATAGGATGTGGGTATTGTGGGTGTTGCCACTCTCGTTCTGGTGAGACGCATAATTTCTCGAGAACTTTCCGTAATGCGACCTTGCAACGAAAGTGCTCTTGCGCAACTTTACTAAAGCCGGTTTAACACTCTTAATACATATGAAAGCACAATACAATATTCAATATCAGATAAAACTTGAATGATTTCTTAAGTAATAAACATGAGGAGATGATGTTGGTAGGTATGCACTTTTTTTTAACATTCGGTACTTAACCTACCAAATTTTCATTTGTCAATTAAAGGCGGGAACGCTTAGGTATGCTAGATATTTTTCATATTTTTGATTGTTTTATCAGTAAAGAGCTTCTTTTTTCACTGGTGATTGAAACCTTATAAGAAAGAGAAAGAAACAAGAAGTATGGACATTCCTTTTTATCGGTGAACAGACCTGCGTTTGAGCTCAATCTCACCTGGTGTTGAAGAAGAGGTCGAAGATGATCGCACTCGAGTCAAAGAGGGACTGGCTCTTCATATAATAATAAACGAGCGTTTGCCCGCGACTTCGTGCACGCGTAAACTCAAAAGTCTTATATTTTCCGTTCCCGTGGGAATTTCGGGAATTCCTTCCATAATACAAACAGACGCTTATTAAGAAACCTTTATACCAAGTATCACACCCGTGCACTCAAGTTATAAAGTTTTTTCATACAAACTTAAACATCATATATTTCCCGTTCCCGTGGGAATTTCGGGAATTCCTTTCATAAAACAACCTGTCGCTTTTTGAAGAACCTTGATGCCAAGTATCGTGTCCGTACACTCAAGGAATAAGATTTTTCATACAAACTAAAATGTCCAATAATTCCCGTCCCGTAGGAATTTCGGGAATTCCTTCCTTAGTGCACCCCTACATCCCCTAAAGAATGTATTTTCTAAATTTCAGCTCTATACGCCCAGTAGTTACGGCTGTACGTTGTCTGTCAGTCACTCAGTCAGTAACTGAACAGTTTTATATATATTGATAAATATAAAAATTGCGTTTCATCCGGTCCCTGTAAGGGTAAGTTCTATCCGCAAAGGGAGGCACTCGGTTTCGTCGCCTTTTATGACACACTAATCCAAGGGTGGTAAGGCTATTCTAATCAGACTATCAGCGGTTCATAGTATGTTTTGTAACTATAAAATAAATAAAAAATAAAATCCCTAGACAATCACACCAACTACCTATATGGCCCCAAATTAAGTATAGCTTGTGTTATGGGATACCATATAGCGAACTAGGGGGCACGTAGAATATACATACATAAATAGATAAACACCCAGACACAGAATCGAACCCGTAACCACTGGCGCCTGAGGCAGATAGGTTTACCCCATCGCCAAAGTGGTCGTCAAACCACTTTGGCGATGGCGTCAAACTATAATTAGCCTTTTAGTAAATGGTACATTTAAAGATCTCATACACTTGCGGAAATAGGTGGTACACCAGCCCCAATCCAGCTTAGAAAAGTAAGTTTACTAACCCGATTCTAAAAGTCCCCGAAGAAACATTCTGAACCAAAACCTCTACAAACAATTGCAATTGACGTATAAAGAGACGACCAAAACATAATCCGGCTTAAGTATCACAATCTGCGTTGGTTTAATTACAAAATAATAGCTAGTAAATCTGTTGACTGGATTCTCACTCGTGAGCTTGACTTTAACCACGACACAGTCGCTAACAACTCGCCGAAGTGAAAAGTGGCCAGCTCCGTGCTGCGGTAAAAGTAGACGTGAACGGTGAAGTGGAAATTTAAACGTTGACAAGTATTCGTGCTAGTATATATGATTTTAAGTTAAGGTAAGCAAGACCGATTTTCACTTTTTCGTTAATTTACGATAGTACCATTAAGCCTTCAAAAAGATATTTACTTGCTGACTCTATAAATATATCAACCCCATTTTTATTACAATATTCAAAAGATCTTTGAAATAAAAAATCACTATTCAGAATGTAAAATTTTGAGATAGATATTTAAAATTGTACAATATTTTTGCTCAACTATTTTATGCAACTCTGTAAAAGGGAAATGCAGTCGAGATCACAGTTAGTCAAAATTATATGTCACATTGATCAGCATCTTTTTAACCGACTTCCAAAAGGAGGAAGCTATCAATGTGTGTTTATTTTTGAATACTTTTTACGTGATTTTTTGGTCAATTATGAATCGATTTTGACGATTTGGTAGACGACACTTCAGAGGTGGTCATCGATTGTGTACTTCTTGAAAAAAAAAAAAAATTTTAAGAAACTCTATGAAAAGGGAGAATCACACGTAGACGACATTTCGTTTCAGCCAAAGTTTTGACAAGGATAAAAAAAACTGTACAGTCGGATATTTTTATGCGCTCCATGAGTTGATTACCATTTATTTATTCATGATTGAATCCGAAATTTTTCTTCGGTCATAATATCAAAAAACAGTTATTTGGCTAAAGGTATTTTCTTTCCGTAGCCTAAGTGCTTAATATAACACCTCAAATTCATCAAAAATCATCTATTACTTACCGAGTTCCAGGTGGCTCCTCAACTCAGATGTTTAGATTGAGGAGCCACCTTTAAATATATATAACTAGTGATATATTTTGTTGCTAAATCCAGAACTTGTGCTGCAAAATCATGTATTTTGCTGCTAAATAATTGTGAGATCAGAATTTAAAAACCTTATATGGCTCCTCAATCCTTACGGACATCATTGTCAATCACGAGCAAGGATGATAAAAAAGTATCTTTGATATTACACTATTACGATTATCACTGTATGAATCGACTGCAGCGTCTCTCCATCTCTAATTTTATTTTTTGTTTTCTAATTTATTTATCCGCATACATGTAACCAGCCCATCCGGAGGGTGGGTGACCTGTAACACAGGTTTTACAAAACTATCATAGGCACCAGACTCTCACACATAGGAAAAATATTGTAAAAAAGTACTGTGTTTAGCCATAAGTTGAAATTGTTTCCTATTGTGAAGAAATAAATAAATGATTGAATGATATCTCTGAGTGATGATGATAAATTTAGTTCATAATGCACCAAGCTTACCCAATGCTGTTTTATGGTTACTAAAATATTAGGTAAAGCAATCAAAAGCAACCACTACCGCACCGCACCGTTCCTAATGAATGGCTAATAAAGTCGTCTTCCTCTTTACCTTTGAAGTTCGGAAGTCTTCGTAATAAATTGGTACTGACTATTTTATATCCATATCCATGAAAAAAAGGGCGCTGATCCTAATGTTAGTGAGCCCTCTAGTTGGTAAAGAGTAGAGGCCCTTTTAAAGTCGCTTGACTAACGACACCGCTATACAGGGTAAATTTTAATTAGCGCGTCCCCTTTTGCAGGTTCCCTCTCCAGACACACCTCTCCAACAACATTTGTTCTACGACTTTTCACAAATCTTGATAAATAAAACAAAAATCAAAAAAAAATAAAAGCGTTGTCTCCTAACTCTACATTTTGTAAGAAGTGCCTATTATTATTTTGAAGCGATATTTTACTACGCAAGGTGCGTGGCATACCTACGCTCAGAGTAAATAGAGCTTGCCGCTAAACCGAGGCTACAAATGTTTTTGTATAGGAAAACAAAATAAAAATAAAAATATTTTAATAAAGTTGTTGAACAAATGTTGTTAGGATTGCTGTGGAGAAGCAGCCTATTATTAACCCTGCATATCATGGCAAACTTGTGTTAATAAATCAGATTCTTTCTAGTACCGCGGGCTACATCAACAATCAATAAATGAGGTATTATGTTTAAGTAATATGTGTGAGTTTTAGTTAAAATGGGTTAAGTATTAAGTACGTATACATACATAACCTCACGCCTGTCTCCCTCTGGGGTAGGCAGAGACAAGGGAACACCAATTGCTTCGATCCAGACATGCATAAAGTATTAAGTATACCTTGCAATACTGGAAAACTATACCTACTAGTTTCCCAGATAAATTACCTTCCCTTGTACAATATATGCTTCTAATTCAGTTTCAGTACCTACCTTATCTGTAGGTTCCTACATCATTTTGTGTAAAAACTTAAGCAACTATTGTTCCGGCTTGTATTACTTAAAAAGGCCTAGTTATTGCGTTAATATTTATTATTCATTTTACTTACAACGTTGTAGCGTTAGTAATTAGTAACTTTCTTTTAGACACTTATTTTTTATTTGCGTACATTAGAAGCAACGAGGTGAGACGGACTCAGGACGCACAAATAGCGATGGACGTTAACTATCAATTTGTTCTTTTATTTTTTCGATTTATTGCTACGTGAACCTGCATACATACATACATAACTTCACGCCTGTATCCCTAATGGGGTAGGCAGAACACCAGAGGCTATAAAAACCATCTGATGTCACGTTTGACAAAGGAGGAATTATTATGATGGAAAGAGACTATAGCAGTGACAGTGGGTCAGCCTGTCGCCCGCAAAATCGCCAATAAATCCTGAACCTGATAGTAGTAGTATTTTGATAAAGTTGAAAAGTTAACTTTCAAATCACATAAATCTTGTAATAAGGGTGCCAGAAAAAAATATTCAAAGCTAAGTTATTTTTTCTTTAAATAAATTTGCTTAAAGAAATTTCGGTATCTCCCTAAACATTTGTTACCTTATTCCTCCAGTATAAAATGAGAAACGGTTCATAATAAAAACATTTTTATCCCGTTCATCAAATTTATATCACGCGTTAATGCGATGCCCAGGACGTTTCATTGCCTCCTTAGACATTGGAACAAAATCCACTTTAATATTGAATTTCTTTAAAAAAATACAATTTTACCTGAAGCAATGACCAGCCTACAGTCACAAATTATAAAAGCAACATTTCGTAAAGAATCTACGTCATTTCTTGGAACCTACATCCTGGAGATCCCAGTGTTTTGAAAGGCAGCTGCCATGCGCCATCGACGTCGACATGCCACATCCTTGTTTACGCGTGTGTCGAAACTTTCTCTGTTGCGCAAGCGCTGCGTAACAGTGCCGTGAAGTAACGAGCGGCCGTGGCGGTGACTCAATGGAGCCACGCGGTTACGGTCAATGACAGATATCCAGTTTTGAAGATTAAGAGGTTCCGTAGATGAGACTATTAAGTACTGTTATTTCGTTATTATTGTAGTTAGGCACTTAGATATGTGTTGTTTTTCAGTGTTTAATGTTTTTTTTTACTTTTTAATAAAATGTAGCGACATCTAGTATCGCTTCATAGTAACGACGACGATGACGACTCAACGGATCCTACAACGCGCTATCAACTAATTTAATAGCAGCGAATATATATACGACATCCCGACATCAATCGTCGGGCCGTGGGCCGCGGCCTGCCGTCCCTTTTCTGGGAATTGGGAACGACCACCTTGTTCCCAAAAAAACATAAGTCATATTTCAAAGAATCTGTAGATATTACGTTCGTTAGCCACCAGAACTAAGAACTTTCGCAGATTAACTGAGAAAGGTTCAATAAATTTAACACAAAATACCTATAAAATACCTATAATAAATAACCTACATATATATATATATATATGTTGGTACTCAAATGCGATTTTTATGTCCGGGTGATGCCGCTGTGCAGATCGCGCAGTTGTCACTCTGCGACAACAAAAGTTATAAGACCTCTTTGGGTGTTGTGGTCCCACCGCAGAGGCCTGGTGAAAAGCCAGTGAATGCACAGGTAATAGACATAAATTCGGAAGTCGCCGTGGTTACTGTGCATATCAAACGATATCGCAGGTTAAGCGCGCTCGGTGCGGCCGGTATTAGAATGGGTGACCGCCGACCATTCATTTCTCAAGACGACTTCCGTGCTTCGGAGGGCACGGTAAGCAGTCGGTCCCGGGTGCTGTATACTTGTATACAGTAGTCGTTAGGGTTTGTCAGAAGCCATTTCGGCACCTTGAAATATCTGACATCCACCAACCAGCACTGGGCCAGCTTGGTAGATTACGGCCTAAACCTCCTCATTACACGTAGTTGTGATGATGATGATGAACTCAAATACAGGTAACACTTACTTATTTTAATTCCTTATATGAATCCCTTTATAAATCCATTTATAAATCCAAAGGCGACCATAAATGACCCTCTACTAGACAGGGCTAACGAGGATTACTTAGACGTCGATACGCATATCTAGATGTAGAACAATTTACCAAAATTACACGAAGACGTATAAAAGATAAATCTCAAAAAAAGTATCTCTAAAAATAAGAAATGGAAAGCAAGATTCCAAACAGGCTGCGGGCAACAGGATGTTGCGGTTTTAGCCTTATTGGTATACTTACCTAGTCAGGCAATGAAATGAAATGAAATGAAAACTTTTTATTCGTAGTAGGTAATTTTATACACTTTACGAACGTCAAATGCTAGATGAGGGCGGCGCGGGTCCGGACGACATGAAGAATCCAGGGGAAGGCCTCCGTCGAGAAGTGTGCGTCTCTCAGCTTATAAAGATAATGATCGCCCATTATCCACCAATGTCTTGGTGATGTCTACTACTACTTCTTCTTCGGCTTTAAAAAACGAAATGAAAGTAGAAAAAAAGTGCTTATTATAGGTACAATTTGGCAGAAATACAGCTCTGCTATGACATGAACAAACAAACAGAAGACAACTATTCGTGCTTGCCAATATCATGTCGCAGCCAAGCTGCTTACATAGTGATTAATGTTTAATATTTGGAAATAACCTGTGGAGACATCAATCCCACGCTCTTTTGTCATCTAAATAATCTTTGAGTTTATAGTAGCCTTTTTTGCATAATGTTTCTTTGATAGTTCTTTTAAATTTATTAAACGTTAGAGATTGAATTGACTGTGGTATTTTATTATAAATACGTATTGACATTCCCATAAATGATTTGGTGCTTTTAGCCAGCCTTAATTTGGGAAACGCTAATTTATGGTCGTTCCTTGTCATTACAGAATAATTTTTATCATGCTTATCTTTCATGGTTTTAAATTTACTACTATTCTTATAAATATACATAATACAAATGGTTTACCATATGCATCGTAGAATACCATTGAGTAAGAAAGGGTTTATTTTATTTTTATTTTTTATTAGCCCACAAGCATTCACGGGCTTTCATGCTTTTTTTTAACAATATAATGATCTTAATATCAGCAGGATCTTTAAACCGTGTCAGGAAACAAATCAGTGGTTAAGGTTAACAACTACATAAGTGATGACTGATGATATCAAGTTTTTTTTCTATTAGTAAATACAACATCCTAAGCGCGCATTGTATAGAGCTTTGGTTCTTGTTGCTTTACATCACATTTTCCAATCAATTAAAAAAAAACGGCTAAAATATTTAGATATTAGCTTATCGTAAGATTATATTTTCCGTGTCCACCACAGAACTTGATATTACAGGTCTGCAAGAGCTTTGTAATGTTTACTAATAGAACTTTAAAATATGCTTACGATTATGAAAAAACTAAAATTTCAGAAAGAATTAAAAAACAAACACTAAGAAGTATTAAAAATGAATAAAACGATGCAGAATTTTTAAATAAGATTAACTAAATTGCATTAAAACAATTCAAAATTATTGTCGAGGGTTCAATATCAAATAAAACATATTAGCCACATGTCTATGACAAAAGAATAGTTTCTTATTTCTAATGGATATTTTACAGATGTTGGTCCTAACTGTTTTGCTGGGGAGCTTGCTCTTACAGCCTGCGCCGGCGCAGAGTAACAACGTGACAGAGACAGACTCATGCGACGTCTCGCTCGACGGGCCCTGGAGTGAGCTGCTGGAGGACTGGGCGACCACTCCCGTGCAGTCATTTCGACAAGGTAGAATTTACATTGCACTGTATCATCACATATTAAAGACTGCGCTTGGTGACAGTTATCCTGAGCTTGTCATATTTTTTACGCTCACAATAAATTATCAAAACCACTTATTATAAAATCACAGTAGGTAACCCATTAGCTTAATTTTTTTTATTTGATTGAAACCATTAAAAAAAATAAGATTGACGATTTTTACAACATGCATGCGGCTAGAAATTACTTTTTTTTTATTTCAGGCCGTATCCTCTCAATACCTCAAAACAAGAACTACTACATTACGGATAGGATCGACTTAGTGCCACCTCCACCCGGGCAAATGCCTTCTCATGGTCACCACCCTCCCTATACATCACAGGGTGTTCATGGACCTCCACAATACACGACATCGGGTAGCCATGGGCCTCAATCCTATACGTCATCAGGCGGTCACGGTCCTCCGTCTTACACAGCTTCGAATGGAAACGGGTCGCCCTCCTATACAGCATCGGGTAGTCACGGCTCCCCTGCGTATTCGCCATCGGGTAACCACGGCCCGCCTCACATGACGTCACAGGTTCATGGCCCGCCCGCGTCCGTGCCGACGGGCACGCCGCCCGGCCCGCAGCCTTACAGCGAGTGGCAGGGCCCGCCGCCGCCGCCGGGCAGCGGCAAGATCGTCAACCGACCACCCAAGCCTTATAAGGACCAGTTCAAGCCGAGTTATGATTACGTGAGTTTGAGGGTTTTTTATTATCTGTAGGTGAATAATTTAGTAATTAAATTTTAAAGAATATAATTTAAGCAGAAAATGCACACACAAAACAGAATTGCCTGTGTAAGGTTGACTTAGAATTTTTCCAGTACGACACACTTATCCAGGGGGATAAGTAAATTTTTTATATATTAAGATAATGAGAATTTTTTGTTTATTTTTAACCAAAGTTTGTGTATATACGTTCTTGAAATAAATGTCCATCGTTTAATTTCTTTACTATCACAGCCTCCACAAGGACCCAACCAGGCTCTATCGCACGCGCCACCGAAGCCAGCCAACCCCGTGGACCGAGTGGACGAGCAGCCGCCGCGCCGGCAGGTCAGCGAGACCGACCTGTACCTGCTGTCCGCCATCGAGAAGCTGGTGTTCCGCGTCGACCTCATGGAGAAACGACTCCGGAAGATGGAGGAGAGCATGCACCAGATCTTAGTTCCTCAGGATCCAAAGGAAGGTAGGTTATTGGACATTTTTAAATTAATTATTTACTACTCTGAAAAGCCTATTTTATTCACGCAAAACAGTGAATAAAAGGCCTTTGGTGTTTGAATTTGAAACACAAAAATATATTCATCTCCATTTCAATGCTTACACAAACTCCTTGCGCTAAGATTCAAAATTCAAACTCTTTGGTGCAAATAAATTCTCGAGATTTGATTGGTCGATATTTGCGACAAGGACTTTGGCATTAGATTAATAAATATTGTTTCACAAGTTGACCACCCTAATGATAATAATAGAAAATTACGCTTAATTTCAGTAATTGCTCTAATTTTAATGTCCATTTCAATTAATGTAACATTTCTTATTTCTTGATTAAATTTCTATTTTCGCTTAAATTATCTCTTTTTCTCGTAGTCATGGTATAAAGTATAGTATGCAAATCCTGAATAAAGCACGAACTCATCTACGGCCCTCGCTTTAAATCCGTCCTTTATTCACTAGTTGCATAATATACTATTCTTAATTTATGTCAAAAGAGCGAAGTAATATCTACCTAAGCTACTTTTGAACAACTGAGGATTAAGGAAGTTTAGTGAGGTGGTGAAAATGAAAAAGTTTTATTCACTGTTGGTATAGAGGGTTGCGCAGGACTAGGCGAAGTGAAGTTCCTTGGGAGAAGCCTCTGTCCAGCAGTATGCGCCTTTCGGCTGATAATGATGATGATCATAACTAGAATGTTCCTCCAACTGAATGAAAACACTACTTCTAACTACTACTAACCGCTAGTGAAAATGAAAGTCGTCTAGAGAATAAGTTAGAAAACACTCATTATAGTTTAAGGCAGCTTTAAATTTAACTCTAATCTTGAAAAAGACTATAAAAAAACTTAATCCACCAACTAGTCTAACCTTTCGTTAAAGTCACGCACTCCATTGCAGTAACGAGTAGGACAAAACGGCAATAAAAATGTGAAAGTGGTGCGTGGAATAAACCATGCGTGGTTATGCTTGATTGCTTATGAGATAATACCGCACGAGTGAAAAGGAGTACTTAATAAGTATGTTAATAGGTATAATAATTACTATTTGTAAGTACAGTAGAACTCCAATTATCCGAACTCCGAGTATCCGAATCGCCGATTATCCGAATCACAAAAAATTCAGTCAGTGTAGGCACAACGGCAAGTTAAGACAAGTTCCGGCGCATTGCAGTCACGGCGCACCTGTCATTGTTTGTTTTGATTAGCCAGTGTGCTATTGAAGATTTCATGTTTCTTTCATTTAAGTAAAAAAAAAATAGTGCAATATCAAAACGTAGCTTTTATTCTCTCGAATGGCAATTTTTTTTTTAAAAATCCGATTATCCGAATATTTGATTATCCGAATGGGCCCCGGTCCCCATTAATTCGGATAATTGGAGTTCTACTGTACTATCAAAATCTTCCTATTATAGCCGCAAATTAGCTCACAGCTATTTTATAATGTACTTGACTAAAGCGTAACGGACAACGGCGCGTTACAGCCCGTTCATACATGATACGTTTTACTGGATACTTTATTTTTATAGAAAATACATATACTAAATACTGTGCCATATGTGAAGTCGCCCATACAACTCCATGCGCCATCGATGAAAAAAAAACGTATCCGGTAAAACGTATCCAGTACCTAAAACGTAGGTACCATGTGTGAACGGGGGGTTACTTGGTTAGGATTTTTTTATCACGTGACTTACGCATTTCCTTCCAATGTCTAGTGAGCTAATTTCTATAATAGGAAGAGATGAAGGCCCTGGCTGGACTAAGTTAGTTGGTGATATTTTATGTGTAGGTAAAAGCTATGGACACATGACAATATGAGATTGACGTCAAAATAATCTATCAAACCAGAGCCACAGGAAATTATAAGACTTTGCATAAGTATTTTTATACATAGGTATCTCTACACAGGGTAACAATGGCAACATGTCTGTTTCAGAGCCATGCAAGGCAAACTTCACTCGGGTGCGGGGCATCTGCTACCACTTCTCTACGGAGTCTGCGGACTGGAAGACAGCCAGCATCACCTGCCGCAAGATGAAGTCACATCTCCTCGAGATAGACACCGAACAGGAGAGGAACATCATGTTTTCTGCTCTTCTTGCGGATAAAAGAAACAGAGGTTTGTATTTCGCAGATCTTCTGTGTTATGGTTTTGTGTATGGAAGAGGGTAGGTACCTAATTAATATAAATGAGGACTTCCAACGTTAGCATAGGTACCTACTGCGCTGTTTAACGCATGTGCGGACTGCAGAGCAAACTAAATATCAGTAAGGCAAGTTATAATATTTAATTGTATTTTTTTTGGTATGGCCTAAAATTAATCTCTCAGGGTGCTATTAAACTGTTGGGTCATTAATTAGAGACACAAACTCGACACAGTTTATTTTGAAATTTTATTATGGTTGCCTTGAAAAAATCTTAAGCGATAAGTGTCCTATATTGTAATTTCTTTTTTAGTTATTGTGAACATACATACATACATAACTTCAGGCCTGTACCCCTAATGGGGTAGGCAGAACAACAGAGGTTATAAAGCGAAAAATTGACAAATTTGGAGATATTATAACGATGGATAGAGACTATTGCAGTGACAGGGGGTTAGCCTATCGCCCACAAAAAGCCTCCAATAAAACCTCAGTCCCTTAACTGACTTTTACAGTATACCCGGGAAGAGAAGCAGCTGGCACATTCTAAGTTTTCTTTCACTCCCAGTCCAGCATGGAAGGATTTATTGTGAACATCATTATTTTAAATTTCATGGCAATAAAGAGTATTTATTATTATTATTATTTGTTTGTTTGTTAAAACTCTACTACAAATTCATCACTTAATACTTGCAGGTGCAAATTGGTGGACAGGCGGTCTGAACCCCGGCTTGCTCTGGATCTGGTCGTACTCTGCGGCACCGATCGTGCGCAACTCCACGACGGCGTCCCCCGCCGACCCGCCCGCCGTCACCATCGGCGGCGACGGCCGCTGTCTCGCGCTGTTGCACGACGGACCTGCGAACACCTATGTGTATAGGGGCGAGGATTGCGCTTTGAGACATCGGTGAGTAAGGAGTCCTCTAACTTAAGACTTCCAAGGTACCATCATCATCATCAGCCCCCATCATCAGTCCCGCGCCGTCCTCATCCATCGTTTGCCGGTGACCTTGACCAGATCGTCGGTCCACCTTGGGAAGAGCCAACCTACGCTGCGTCTCCCAATAGCGTCCCCGTGGTCGCCACTCAAGATTTCTACTGCCCCACCGGCCATTCGTTCTGCTAGCTATGTGTCCTGCGCTTTGCCACTTCGGCTTTGCAATCTGGCTATGTCGGTTCTGTCGATCATTTCTGATTCGATCCCGCAGGGAAACTCCTTAGCCCTTTACATTACCCGCTGAGCGTCTTTAAGCTTGTTTAATAGGCCCATAGTTAGTGACCACGTCTCAGTCTCATCGCCGTACATCATTGACAACAGACAATGGTCCTATATCTTCAGACGCTGTAGTATTTGGGACGAGAAGATATAGTCCAGTTTAAATGTTACAAAGGTAAAAGTCACTCTCTCAACATGTCGAAAAGGATAGGCATAATATTATAGTTAGAACTCATCGACTCCATTCTCGCCTCATTATATTGAGCGAATTGGGTACATGGTGCGTAAAATTCACCTAATTGCAATCTGTGTGGTGGAGTGTTTCAAAGTCACGATGGAATGTGGTGGGATTAAACAGAGTGATTTTGTTAAGACTGAGCATGGTTTCAAGTTTGATAGGTGGCACAAAATCACACTTACAAAAGATATCCATGGGCCACAGAATAGGACCGGCTTTCATAACATGAAACAATTAAATTAAATTAAATATAAAATGAAACAATATATTTTCAGATTCGTCTGTGAGAAGGAAGAAGACAAAGCGAAGCTGAGCAACGATATAGAGCGTGTATCCCGCAAGCTGCGGATCACGGCCGCGGATCTACAGGAAAAGGCGACGGCGGCGGCGGCGGCGGCGGCGCTAAGCTCGCGTGGACGCCGGCGCGCCAAGATCGCCTGGGATGAAAAACTTATCAGCTAATGTAGCTTCGATTCATCCGGCTAGTAATGTTACCTTAGACGGTATGACTGTGGTAGATGGTATTGAGTGATGTGCAATAAAACCTGACCTAGGCTAGAAAAAAGTTTTCAGAAAATTGCCAACTTCATGGCCGAGATGGCCTAATCTTGGCTTAATTTTGGTTTATTTACAGAATTAAGATACCTACTGAAATCTTTGTTTAATCCTAACTTCGAAATAACTTGTAATAAAGTCTTCATTTGATACATAAGTTCGAACCACAAAAATACTGAAGGGATTATCGTCTTCTGCAAGTCGAGTTTTAAGAGCTTATTGAACAAACTTAATTCTTCCTTCACAACGGCGGGTCAGGTTTCTTCAAAACTGAATGTCTATCGTATGAACAGTTAAATTTAAAAATCACACTTCAGTTTAAACCTTTTCGCTGTAAACGTAAATGCAATCTGCGTCGGCAGTAAAACTCCAAAACATTCTTAGACTGAGTTGTTTTAATCAATATCTAGTTTAATTTACATATGGATTAAAGTGTTGTGTAGGTATAACAAAAATCTCTAGTTACAGAAATGCAATGTAACTATACTGAAGAAGTTTTAACCAATTTTAGGTGTAATTATAAATTATTATTTTAGCAGGTAGGTATTTAGTTGCAATATTTATGTAAATTAAATTAAATTATTATGGCTAAGATTATAAAAAGTGTAATCTTCTTGTAATGTTATGTGAATTAAAAAAGTTTTACCTAACCTCTTATCTATTGTTATTTATCACCCATGGAAACCTACAAATGTCATCAAATATAGGAAATATAATTTTTAACTATCTAAAACTAGATTTACAGGATTTATATACTTACACTTTTTGTTTTGTACATAGGTGGTAGGATCCCTTCTGGGTCCGCCTGGCTAGCGACCACCCTTTATATAAAGTCTGCCGCCAAATGTTACCGCTCCGGCGGTAATGTGTTCCGGCAATATTGTATAAAGAGCCAGTTCCTTCCTAAACCCGTGTGCTTATCTTCGACCTCATCGTCACTTACCATCAGGTGAGATTGAGGTCAAACGCGGGTTTAGTCACTTATAAAAAAAAAAAATAGGTACATTCCTTACATAATACTCTCGGTCCAATTCAAAGTAACATATTCAAGCACAGAACTGATTCCATTATGTGGGGAGTGAAACCACGAACGGAGGCATCTGAGGGAGATCATTTTACTACATCAATGTTAATAAAATCATTGAATTTAGGACCGCGATGCAAAGCTTTGCAAAATTTGATAAATTTTTTTCGTTCCCATTTTGTCCGACGGGTAATTTATCGTCCGTTAATTTATCTCCCATTAAAACGGCTGGTCCCACTGTAAGGACAATCAACGTTATAGCAAAAAAACTTAAAACTACACGACTATCTGTCGTCACAACACAGCGGTGTAGTGAGTGACGCACCTCTCCTCATTATGTACCTATTTGATTATTACGCAGTCAACTTTGAACCTAAGTACTCGTCTTTTATTTGGCTCCCGGTCGTCCAACATCACATGACGATTTTTTTTTCAATTATGTAACCTTTTATCATTAGTGAAATAAGTTAGTACATACCTAATAGCGCATTGACAAAACAGGTTAATTCACTTTATTTATATACTTTAAATAAAAATAATATCTTAGAAATCTTTTTGAAAATTTAATAAATTTTAAATACGGTCTTGGTTGTATTATGTAGGTCTCTAACTTAATACTATTACGTAACATCTAAATTTTTTTCATTATAGCTTAAAAGAGATTTTTTGACAAAAAGTGCATATCAGTTTCTTTTTAAACCATATTAGCCATAATTAATTTGTGTTTTTATCTCTGTATAATAATAAATTTCATAAATGAATAGGTAATCCAACATATTTCAAATTTGACTGTGTAATAATCAAATACAGATTATTACAGAGTCAAATTTGAACCTGAGTACTCGTCTTTTATTTGGCTCCCGGTCGTCCAACATCACAGCGGGAACGTATGGGTAAGAAACGAAGAAATAAAACGAAACATAAATTTTATCGTAATTACTTATTATTCTAAAATATTTACAAAATAAGAATCACAACAAAATAACTTATTCAAAATAAATATTATGTAAATTTTAATTACAAAAAAAAAACGTCAGAGAAGCGTACATTGAGATTTGTTTAAGTTTTTGTACACTGCCCTGACAGCTATTGGCCAAACGTCAAGAACTATTGACATTGGGCCAGTATTATGATGACTCAAACCTATCTTTCTTATACATTTCTGCAAACACATGTTACAACAGCTCAACGCGCCATCAAGCTAAACAGATACCTCCTTATTCATAAAAATAATAGTGAAATGAATAGTCTTTTGTTACTCTTACTCCTATGCAAAATGAAAGAGCAAAAGCATATTTTAGAAGTGTTGAACTAAAAGAGGTTAGTGCGTTTATGAGTAAGGAGGTAGGTCTACACTGAATGACTTTAAAACTGTGCAGCTTTTTGCACTGGCCAGAAAGATTTTACAAAGTTACATTTTGTAATACATTTTAAAATAGGGAACAGAATCTCATTACAGTATTTGAAGGGCCCATAAATAGTTATTAAAAAAACAAACATATTTTATCAAGATTAACACTTTAACACAGTTAAATATTATCAAGTTGACAAGGAATATTAATAATAGTGTTATTTAGCAATTTTGACAAACTTTAAGATGTTACGTTAATTTATTTCACAAAAAAACATTTTAATTAAAGCCAAGACGTTTGATTAGTATTTTTAAAGCAGTTTATGTACGAATTGATTATATAAAACAACTTTTTAAAGCTTTTTAATCAGCATATTGCTTATATACTAAAATTTAAATAGAAAATTATCAAAATGATACTTCATACATGATTTCTCCTTAAAGATATTATGTTGCTTTACTGCCACTGTTTTATAATTTATTTTGTATTAACTGACACACCGGAAACTGTTCACAGATGATTTATAATATGTAGTCCATTTCTACTAAATTATTTTGTTATAAGGATTAACTAATATACATAATATTTAATAAATGCCCAGTTTATTTTCCTATTAACAAACTAAAGTTGTTAAATTCAAATTGACGGAAGTAAATATATTCAAGATGCTACTTTGCAAGATTTTTTGCACATCCTATAAGATTTCCTTTATATGGCAAGTTTAAAAAAGGCACATAATTATTATCAGTTATAACAGGATGAGGTAATAATATTTCATTGTTTATTCACAGACGTATAATTATAAGTCTGTGCTTCTGTAGAGGTTTATTTCAGTTATTTTGGTTTCGCTTATTCTATTTTACAACAAGAAAGGAATTTATGATACTAAGGGCGTATTTCGTATCGCAAAGTAAAATTCACAAGATATCTACATAGATCTAGCAACTGTGCAGAATAGCTATCTACAAATTTAAGGTACTGAAACATATCCAACATTCTAAATCACTACAAATTCTATACACAATCATTAATGAGTAGAACTTGTTAATTGTTTATCGATCTTTTAGAATTTATTTTTATTGACTGGGATAATACATGGTTAAGTTTAATCAACGTATCACCTCTTATCGGGCAGCCTCACCACATCAATCCCAGCAACATTTGTTCTACGACTCTTTACAAAACTTGATAAATAACACAAAAAAATAAAAACAAACAAAATTTTTGCTCCTTACTCCACATTTCGTAAGAAGTACCTATTATTATTATGAAGCGCTGTTTTACTGCGCAAGGTGCGTGGCATACCTACGCTCAGAGTAAATAGAGTGACGCCTCTAAACAGAGGCTATAAATATTTTTTATATGGAAAAGTTAAAAAATTTAAAACCATTAATTTTATAAAGTCGTTAGAACAAATATTGTTGGGATTGATGTGGAAAGGCTGCTTGCAAATTAACCATGTATATTTTTTTTACCATCCGTTACTTTTGCTTCTATATGGCCTTACCGATGCCCTAATATTAAACTAGAAAACTATGGCCATGTACAGTGACATCTAACAAAATACACTTTGCAATTTATTCGGTTGCAAGATTTAAAGTACAATGAAAATGTATATTACCTGGTTACCAATAGGTTGAAACTCGCTGCAATGTAATCTTGGCATACTGCATATCTTTGAGTCCAGTCTTGCTTTTATTATTCCAATGGGGTAGAAAACTGCCTACTTTTTCCACTAGAGGCGCTAATTACGCTTGACTCATAACAACTGTCAAATACCATAGTAAAAGTTAATTTTATACTGTTTTTTTATCAAAAAATAGAAATGCATCATTGCGTAGTCTTAAGTTTTATAGAAAATGGATACCACAGTTTTTCTGAGGATGTACCTGATATGAACTTTTATGGAAATGCACATATTACGGTCCATATTTTCCACATTTTCATACAGAAAAAACGCATTATCATATAGATTTACCGCAAAAAATAACAGTGAACAAGCAATTTCGATAACAACTTGTTCATTTGACGGTTTGTAATGGGTCAAGCGTATGAAGCGACATCTATTTTACTTCTCCATTATGAAAACTTAACACAAACTATACAGCATACCTAGAGTACTTCACAAACATATTCCTTATCATGTTTTCTTTTGCATAACATGATCCAAACTTATAGTAACCATGTTATACATTACATTGGATGTTACTGAGTTTTATAAGAGTTGTATAAAAAGCTGCACAGTTCCCGTACAAAATTTCTTTCTTCTCACTATCAATTGCTTTGGGATTTAAAGTGGTAGTTGCTGACTTCAGTTACACTCTTGAGAGCTAGTAGACTCTTGAGTACTAGTGGACTGTTGAGTGCTAGTTGAAGTGGAATTTGAACTGGAAGGGGCTGCCGTGCTGGAAGTGGTGGAAGGGACTCTGGAAGGGGCCTCCGTTGCCGCCTCTTGATGATTCGGGGTCTAGAGGGTCCACACCGGAATCGAACTGCGCTCGTTTTTCAGGGTCTGTTAATACCTGGGTATGAAAATGTTGTGGTTAACGCTTCGATTGAATTTAGAATCAAATAGCTTAGTCTATGTCTTGTTCGAGACTTTACGCTCTCTACAGACAAAGTATTTGTCAAGACATCAAAACCTCGACTTGAAATCTATACTAATATATCAAGCTGAAGAGTTTGTTATTTTGTTTGTATGTTTATTTGTTTGAACGCGCTAATCTCAGAAACTACAAGTGGGATTTGAAAAATTCTTTTTGCATTTGATAGCCCAACTCTTGAGGAAGGTTAGGCTATATTTTATCCCGAAATTCCCACGGGATCAAAAGTTACGCGGGTAAAACCGCGCACGGTGTCTAGGGTAAAATATATTCTAACGCAAGAAATGCTGTTAGCAAAAGTATTGTATTTAATACCAGCAGCGCGGCGCGTTTTTAAGCGCATTAATTTTTATTCCTGTGGATATTTATTTACTAAATAAAGCCTTAACCTACCCCAAGTACTAGACCATGAAATGCAAAAAGAAATCTTTAACTAGCATGAACCGATAAGACAGCCCACATAATACAAAATATGAATCAATCATTATTTTCTTCTATGAAAGTATGTAATTTTATTTCCAATACATATTTGTATTATTTTTAAGTGTGAAAACTTTTACGTTCAAATTAGTTTAAACTAAAGTTTGAGTATAAAACATCGATCCGAGTTTTTGACTTGCCCACAACTAATTACAGAGATATTATAAATCATGATAACTGCTTTCTACAACTATGTGAAAAATTGTGGAAGCATTCCGAATACTTTATTATTATTGTAATATAGTTTTTATTAGCTTATGAGGAGGCAATAATTCAATCGATAAAATGACAGTTACAGTGCGCCCATTTTTTTTCCAAAATTTTGATTCACAATATATATTTATTCCTGATTCTGTTAAAAAAGGGTAACTCTTCTTGAAATTTCATTTTTAGAGACTAAAGGAATTTAAATAGTAAAGCAGTTATCAGCTCGATTTTACTTCTACTGTAACCATTTTAAAGCACTACGTATGTTGGGTAATTAATTATTTTCATCAAACTTACATTGAACATAAAGTACACATCTAAAATTCAATTATTAAAAAAATGCTTTAAAATTTAATGCGAAACGAATGACAAAGACTCCTTCATTTTCAATGAAAAAAAATTCTCATACATTACACGACAAGCTTTTTCATTGGTATCATTATTTTTCGATTTGACATGTCGAACTGTCAGTTTACTGCATTGAATTATTCGCCAGGGTAAAAGCTATAATGCTAGTAAGGTCAGGTTACCTCCTTAGCGGCGGCGACGTCAATGAACTTCTTCTCGGCGACTTTCTTCTCGTCTCCCTCCTGGAAGTTGTCGGGGTGCCACTTCTGTGCCGCCTTGCGGTACGCCTTCACTATCTCCTGCTTGCTGGCTGATCTGTGGACAATGGAAAAGTGTTTGTGAGAATTGCTCCTAGTTCTTTTTTACATTTAATCAAGAATTTACTCCTTCTAATTCTTATCTTGTCGATGTCTTAAAGATTATATTTCGCCCACCCAGAAACTTGCCACCTTTATTGCGTCATCGGTGGCTAGTGCGAGATCTTCGATAGTGCAGGTTTCCGGGTACATAGGGCAGGGCAGAAGGTGTAAAATTGTTTGTGGAGTCGCGCCGCACAAGCAATGCTAATCTCCGTCACACTGAACCTCCATTTGATCCATGACGACCGGCTGGTGTAGGGGTAATGTACATTGCCTTCTATACCAAAGGTCCTGGGTTCGAATCCCGGCGGCGACGGATATTTGTGTGATGAACACAGATATTAGTCGTCAAGTCATGGACGTTTATATGTTTATTTAAGTTTATTTTCTAATAAAATATATGTATTTATTCAATATGTATGTTTATATATTTCTTAAGTTTATCAGTTAACTAGTATCCATAACACAAGTTCTTTAAGAAACTTAATTTGGGCTAGATAATGTTGTGTGAGTGTCAGAAATATTTATATTTATTTATTTATTTGACTAAGTCTTCTTTACTTCGGTAGAGCTGGGTCCGGAGTCTATTTAGGGACTCCGAATACCGGGTAAATACAAAAAAAAATAGTTCTGAAATATTGAGACTTAAATAGCAACTACTTACTTAATTTAAGTACTCAATCAATAACTCAGAACTAGGTTTGTAGCATACAACCGAAATAAATAAATGAATATTTCTAACATTCATTAGAATTGTTAATGCATTACCAGAACAACTTAAATTATTGACGTAAAATACATTTAAACTTGTACTTTTAAAGTGGTTGAAAGATAAATGTTTTTATACAGTAAAAGAAATTTTTGAAATGTAAAACGATATCTTAATATAGACTTACTTAACAAATATTTTAATAATTAAATCATGTTATTAAAACCTAGAATAACTCACAGTGTGCATGCTGTTTGACAGTACAATATGCGGTCAATAGCGAAACACCTAACAACATAAATTTACCATATTTTATGCAATAAATAATTTGAATTGGAATAATTAATTTAATTTTGAATTAATTATAATATATTTGGTACGGATTGCCAGGGTGTGGAACAATCTGCCTGCGTCTGTTTTTCCTGACCACTACAGTCCTGGAACTTTTAAGTGTCGAGTGAATAGGTTTCTCGTGGATGGACGTGTAACACCATAGTCTTCATGCGCACTTTGCATCAGGTGACATGGAAGACAAACGTCCTATCCTTACAATATTTAAAAAAAAGCACACAAATATCACTAAACCTCAGATTAAAACCCCGGCCCTCTGGCATTGAAGGCAAGCGCTATGACAAGAGGCCGTGTTTATGTTCCTAATGCTTAGGCTACACTACCGTGATATGCCAATAATTATTGCCATAACTTAAACAACACCTAGGTGTAACCACGATTTACGGCCATAATTTTACAATGCCAATCAATATGGCAAGTGGCGGTAGGCAATAGCTCCGGCGGCGGTCTTTTTTCGCACATCAAAGAAGATTACCGCAGTAATTATTGCGTTTGTGGCCACACTACCGTTTGTCCAGTGTGCAATATGAGCTCACCGGCTACGCACGTATCGACCGATATGGAGTGGTCAAATGAAAAAGCGCTCGAGTTTTTAGAATTGTTCCAATCCGAACCGTCTAATTCTTCTAATTCTTGTACGGCTACTGTGCATTTTTATGATCCACCATCTTCTTTTTTTTTGTCTTCTTTTAGCTTTGTTGAAATTTAAAAGATTCATGTAAAAATAATTGGCACTCATAAAACACAACCCAGCTGCAGCTTCGACCTCCATCTTGAAAAAGTGATATTTTCCGCCAAATTTATTGACATATCATGCAGTCATTTAAACGATAATTTAATGCCATAATTATTGCGGTAACAGCCCGGTAGACGGTAAGGTAGTGTGGCCGTAGTATAACCACACCATTTCATGCAGTAATTTAAACGGTAATTTAATGCCATAATTATTGCGGTAACAGCCCGGTAGACGGTAAGGTAGTGTGGCCGTAGTATAACCACACCATTTCATGCAGTAATTTGAACGGTAATTTAATGCCATAATTATTGCGGTAACAGCCCGGTAGACGGTAAGGTAGTGTGGCCGTAGTATAACCACACCATTTCATGCAGTAATTTAAACGGTAATTTAATGCCATAATTATTGCGGTAACAGCCCGGTAGACGGTAAGGTAGTGTGGCCGTAGTATAACCACACCATTTCATGCAGTAATTTGAACGGTAATTTAATGCCATAATTATTGCGGTAACAGCCCGGTAGACGGTAAGGTAGTGTGGTCGTAGTATAACCACACCATTTCATGCAGTAATTTAAACGGTAATTTAATGCCATAATTATTGCGGTAACAGCCCGGTAGACGGTAAGGTAGTGTGGCCGTAGTATAAGAGGAAACAGGGACACTACAAATACGTTGATGACCTTCAATGATAAAATGCACTTTTTTCTGGAAGGAGGTCGCACCATAAATGAAGAATGCCTTTTGTATCGTAGTCTGATAATGCCCATTACATGACTACATATTTCGTATTTGGTCCTTGATCAAAACAAACAGTTAAAAGTTTATTACAAACTATCTACCAAAGGCAGTAATTTCGCGAATTTGTCCGGTGAGTCCATATAGCCAACATAAAAATTATTTAAAGTCAAATTGACTGAAAGTCAATCTGACAATTTGACGACCGGCTGGTGTAGTGGTAACATACATTGCCTTCTATGCCAGAGGTCCTGGGTTCGAATCCCGGCGGCGGCGGATATCAGTGTAAATTTAAAGAAACTATTAAACAAAAATTGTGTAGTAAAGGCTTTTATACAATTTCCGAATATATGGACGATAAAAGTCCTTGGTTGTAAATTGTTTTTCAAATATTCTCAATCTCCAACTCCATCTCCATTTCCTTCTCATCCAACGCCATCTCCATCTCCTTCTTATCCATACAACAGCAAGAACGTCATGCTCCCTCAGGCGGCATGGCTAGCGGTAGCGTCGGGTATCGGGTCACCCTCTTCCCTAAAATATGGTTGAGGAGGGTGATGGCTGGTGCTTGCGTTATACTCGTGAACGGGTGCTGCTAGCGGTGCCAGGTCGTTTTGCTGAAGACTTTATGACTTGTTACTTTTTGGAATTTCACTCTGACTTCCCCATCTCCATCCCATTCCCCCATGTTCACGTCCGTGTTAGTGTCCAGTCTCTGTCCACGACTATCCTCATCTCCATCCACATTGTATTGTCTTAAGTTTTCACGATTCATAATTTAAATAAAACTACTTTTTAACCGGATTAATCGCGTATAATTTATATTTTACATTTTAACTCGACGTTTCGGTGTCTTTGCAGACCCCGTGGTCACGAGCGACTGAGGTGTCAGGCGTCAGATTGATAGTGGAAAAAGTTATACATCATCTCCATCTATTTCTCAGTCTTCGAGCGTAGCGTTCAGGGTTAACACAAAAAAAAAGCTAACTGATTCAGATTTGCCTGTTGAATATGCAGAATTATTAGAAGTTTGCCTGACATCTGGCTATTTTATGTGGAATAATGAATTCTACCTACAAATTGATGGTGTCGCCATGGGCTCCCCGGTGTCCCCTGTAGTTGCTGACATCTACATGGAAGATTTCGAGGAGCGTGCTCTCCACATGGCACCCGTCGTGCCGAAGATCTACAAGAGGTATGTTGACGATACTTACACTATTTTACCTCAACACAAAGTAACTGCATTTCTTAACCACCTTAATTCCTTTAACAATAAAATACAATTTACTATGGAATTAGAACAGGATAATAAGTTAGCCTTCCTTGATGTTTTAACTACACGGAATCCAAATGGTACACTCGGTCATACTGTTTATAGGAAACCCACTCATACTGACCGATATTTAAATGGGAGTTCCCACCACCACCCGAGCCAATTACTCGCCGTAGGCTACTCTTTGTTTCAGAGAGCACATGGAATCTGCGATCCCCAGCACATTGATGATGAACTGAAACATGTTGTCAAAGTGCTTCGTCAAAACGGCCTCAAACCACCTCGTCGCCGCCGCAGTGACCACGTGAAGCCGCAGACAGTCGAATGAAGACCTGCATTTTTACCTTTTGTGAAGGGAGTTACCGATAAAATTTCAAAAATTCTTAGGCGCGCTTCCATCAAAACAATATTTAAACCAAACTCAAAAATTAGTCAACATCTTCGCCCAGTTAAATGCAACATCCCTTTACAAGACCCAGGTGAATACAAGATTGACTGCGGCTGTGGGCTTTCCTACATTGGTCAAACTAAAAGAAGTGTATCAACCCGCGTTAAAGAACACATAGCTGACATTAAAAACCGAAGAGTAACCAAGTCTGCAGTTTGTGAGCATTCCATAGACAAGCCCAACCACTACTTAAGGTTTGACTCTGTGAAAGTTCTATCTAGGGAGACACATTATATACCTAGAATGATCAGAGAAGCCATTGAAATTAAAAAGCACCCTAATTTCAACAGAGAGGATGGTTGGAAACTATCACCAGCATGGGACCCTATTCTCAAAGATATTAAGTCAAACATCCAGCAAGCAGCACGACCTGAAACTCGAGACACTGTCAGCTCATTTTGTGTTAACCCTGAACGCTACGCTCGAAGACTGAGAAATAGATGGAGATGATGTATAACTTTTTCCACTATCAATCTGACGCCTGACACCTCAGTCGCTCGTGACCACAGGGTCTGCAAAGACACCGAAACGTCGAGTTAAAATGTAAAATATAAATTATACGCGATTAATCCGGTTAAAAAGTAGTTTTATTTCCATCCACATTATCTGTAATATCTCTCACCTCTATCGCTACATCTATCTACTTCTATCTTTACCTCTATATCTATATCTACGTTTCTGTCTAGTACTTGATTGCCTAATGTATAAATATAATAGTAGACTCCAGAAGATCACCAACTCGTTCATGGGTCAATGTGTACGCTTTTATAATAAAATTCCAAAATATTTAAGATTAACTCTTCGATAGATTTAAGGATAAGCATAAAGTTTTATTATAAGATATCCGGATGCAAGAAGATTGTAAATTGTTATTGTTATTGTGTATTTTTAAAAGATGATTGCTGTTGAGTTTCTTGCCACTTCTTCTCAACAGATCGACTTTCCGAAGTGGTGGTAGATTCAGTTCAATTTGTTAATTGTGACTTATTTCAAATGTATTTAAATACTTACGAAATAAAGATTCTTTTGACTTTGACTTTGAGTGTGATGTTGATTTAAGTTTATTCTAATAAAAAAACGAAGTATTTATTCAATATTTGTATGTTTATATATTTCTTAAGTATATCAGTTATCTAGTATCCATAACACAAATTCTTTAAGAAACTTAATTTGGGCTAGATAATGTTGTGTGAGTGTCAGAAATATTTATATTTATAATCTAGGATTCGTTTCATTATTCGATCCGATTAGTAATTGCGTGGAAATTTAACATTCTTAAAAAATATTCTATAAAGTAATAAAAATAGCAGGATATAGATGTATTCACCTCTTAACACCTAATATCTTGTAGTAGTCCCGCTGCTCTGATTGCTTCTGCAGTTTCTGCGCGCGGCTGAGGCCGTCCTTAGCGCGCTGTAAGCTCTCTTCGATTTCTAACGCCTCCTTGTACGAGTGGATCGCTGGAAACAGATGTTTTTAGTTTATATTATTGAAAAACACATTTGAATGCTTGTAATATTAAATGTATAGAGACATTTTTATTAAGATTATTACACTTTTAGCTATAATCATCGACTTTTAAGTGCCTTTGAGCCTAACTATGATAGAATGGTCTTTACTATTTTGAAGAAGCAGATTTCTTTTTAATGGAATTATCCATAACATTATTTTCATTTCGTAGTTTTTGGTCACCTTTAATAATCGATTTGCTGAAGCATGGCCAGACGAATCGTTAAAAACTAAATTTTGTAATATATAGTGGACACACATCAAGAAATAACCAAAAACGAACTTTTATTTAGTACAGATTGTACCATTTATACAAGCCACGCGATTATTGAGCCACTTTACATTTGACTGCGTAAGATTAAATTTCTAGATAAAGAGTTAGGTATCAAATGCAACAATATTAACTTTAAACCGAGCGGGTGTGATGAAAAGACAGAGGATAATCTTTTAGCCCGCGTATGGTCAACTTATACTCTGGCAAATAATTCAATGCAGTAAAATGACAGTTCCACTTTAGGGAAGAAAGTAAATATGATGCGGTTTAACAGAACGAATTAATTTTTTAAATTAAAAATATCGTCAAATTGAGAAAAAAAATATTTTGGCTCACAAAATATTTTATAATTTCATTTTCTCCTTGCTAGAGATGCTTAACATAACTTACTTTTTCGTTGACTTTAAAAAATGGCAAAAAAACTAATTTTACTTCTACTGTAACCGTTTTAAAGCACTGGGTAGTTTGGAAATTATTATTTTCATAATAGTTACTGTTAAGATAAAGTACACCTCAAATTCAGTATTTATACATAGCTTTAAAATTTTATACCAAACGAATGAAAAGGTACCATTCAATTTCAATCAATCTCATTTAGTACTTACACTACGAAGATTATGACTGGTATCATTACTTTTCTTTTCACATTCCGAACTGTCAGTTTACTGCATTGAATTATTTGCCAGGGTATAGAATAGCTCTACCGGCTAGAGGTGTTATATTAGGATCGAATTTTCATATGCCTGTTAACTAATATAACGCTTTATCAATATCATGGTATTCTAACTGCTACTGGGTAACAGTCAAGTAACCGTGAGAGTTTCTGGTCTAGTAGACAAACCTTCCATACAAAAGATATTATCGCCAAGCGCTGCGCGTCGCAAGAATCTCGGAATGATTGGTAAGTATGGCAACGTCGCATTTTGTTAAAACACGAGACGCGCGGACAGGACCGCTCGTCATAAGAACACGATGACTGCATGCAACGTCGCTCACTGTTACTTGACTGCTATTGAGTTACATGATAAAATAATAATCTGTTATTTTTAGTGTACATACTTAAATTGTATTTTTATCGAATTCTCCATTCATCAGGTCTGCTGGTAGAAATTTCTATAGAAATAAGCTGTACCTTTGTACCTATTTTTCTATACTAAGTTTATATACCTATGTTAATCATTACAAGTATGTACATAAATTGTGAAATAAATAATTAAAAAAATGTTCGTATTTCCTAGTATAACATTTCTGCCGTGTAATTACTACGTATAACTGATATGAATATATTAGTCACACCTCTACTATCGGCCCTGGATAAGCGGGTCATATATGGCGACTAATGCGAGTGACCCAGCTTGGTTAGTGACCACCTTTCATATAAAATCTGCCACGAAATACTTCCGCAATATTCTATGAAGAGCCAGATCTTTCCTAAACCCGTGCGCTGTAATCAGGTAAGATAGAGAGCTTAGTCACTAATAAATAATAATCAACGAATGCAGAGCATTAAAAAAACCGAGTTCACGTCCAAAACTTTGGCTGAAATATACGATCGTCAAGGTAAATGTGCTCCGTACACGTACATATTTCTTCAAAAATTTAACACTTTTCATGAAGTACTCAATTAGTTTCGCAGAAATTTATATGGAACCTCTGAAGTATCCTCTGTCATATGAAACCAGAATATTTCAAATCGACTCATAAATGTCCTCAAAATCGTGTAACCAAAAAAAAACATACACACTAACTGAGAACCACCTCTGGTTGAAAAGCTTTATAGCAGCAGAGGACTCACCGTCGTCGTACATATCCAACCCCAGCAGCGCGTCCCCGCGGTCGCACAGTATCCGCGCGTCGCGCTGTATGGCCAGCGCCGCCGCGCATTCCGACAGCGCTTCTGTGTATAGCTCCTCCTGGAAACACAACCAATCAATACATTATAATAGTAAGAGAAACTTATTTGACGACCACTTTGGCGTTGGGGTAAACCTCTCTGCCTCAGACGCCAGTGGTTGCGGGTTCGATCCCCGCACGGAACTAGAAAAAAAAATGTTGCGTGTCTGGGTGTTTATCTATTTATGTATTTATATTCTATGTTCCCCCTAGTTCGCTATATGGTATCCCATAACACAAGCAATGCTTACTTTGGGGCCATGTAGTTGGTGTGATTGTCTGGGGATTTTATTTTTATTTATTTTTTTATTAACTACACAGAGTTTAGAGATAATACGAAATAAAACGAATAAAATCAAAAATAAAAGTGCCATCGCATAATTATTACGAATGTTCGTATAGTATGGAGTCGGTTTTACAGTTATTTAACAATACAACATGTTCACAAACATCCAAAATTAATGAGGCATCATATATTTACATTTTACAACTTATAACCGAGAATTTGTAAAAACACGAATAGATAAAGTGATCGAACTGCAGTTCCAATCAAGAACAAAAATTGTATCTACATCAAAGCCAAAAAAATCTTCATTTCGTAGGTTCAAATACATTTGAAATAAGTCGAAATCACTCCATCAATCTCTAACATCCCTTATTTACCAGAAAATTTTTGCAACCATCCATAAATTCGCAATACTGACACATAGTGTGTAAGTTCTTGCAGTCAGACCAAGAATGCATTGTACGCAAATCCAGCAACCAAACCAGGCTTAGGCCTATAAATCTTGCAACGCTATACTCTGGCAAACAATTCAATGCAGTAAAATGACAGTTCCAGTGTGCCCACTTTCGGGAGGAAAAAAAATTATGATGTGGTTTAAGTGAATGAATGTAAATATTTTTTAAATATGGAAATGGATTATTTTGTAAATGTATGAAAAAAAACATATTTTGGTTCACAAGATTTTTCTTTTCTTATGGTGCTATTAGCGAAGGGCAACTATCCTTGAAATTTCATTATTAACGACACGAATTTAAAAAGCAAAAAGTTATAAAGTCGATTTTACTTCTACTGTGACAGTTTTGAAGCACAAGGTATATTTGGCAATTAATTATTTTTATTAAAGTTACTTTAAAGATAAAGTACAGGTCCCAAATTCAATTATTTATAAATTCCTTTAAAATTTTATGCAAAACGAATGACAAATACTCGTTCATTTTCAATCATTCTCATTCAGTACTTACACTACGAAGTTTTTAACTGGTATCATTATTTTTCTAGTTGACATTTCGATCTGTCAATTTACTGCATTGAATTATTTGCCAGAGTATAGTAGTACCTACTTATGCCCATGACAAAATAAAAACCAATAAAACAATCACAGAAAAAAAACGAACGCAGAGAATTAAATAAAAACGACTTCACTAACGTTTCTAAATCTCTTAAAGACTGGGTGAAGTATAAGGTCATCAACGTGAATATTCCCAGTTTCCATTAATATTTTTTTCAAATATCAAAATCGATTCATCATCGTCCAAAAAATCGCGTAACAAAGATACAAAAAAAAACAAATACACTAGTTGAGGATTCTCCTTTTGAAAGTCGGTTTAAAAACGAAAAACTAGGTTAAACTAATAGGTAACAGCGATCTCTTACAGGCAACCTTTGTGCACACGGAAATATAGAATGTAAGTTAGAAAAGTAATCAACTTTATTGACTTTTTACGACTCATTCCCATCGCAAGAAAATGCAATTTTCTTTATTAGATGTAGGTATTTGTACTCGTAGTGGATTTCCATTTTCATTTCAATTTACATTCAGAGATGTCATAAAATGTTATTGAAATCTGGTTCTTCGGTTGCTATAGCAACGATCCATTTATGTTAGATTGAGAATAAAAAGAGACAGATTCAATATTTGATGGATAGTCATACTATTACTATTATAAATAAATAAAATCCCCAGACAATCACACCAACTACATGGCCCCAAAGAAAGCATAGCTTGTGATATGGGATACCATGTACCGAGCCTAGAATGTACATACATAAATAGATAAACATCCAGACATTTTTTTTCTTGTTCCGTGCCGGAATAGAAGCCGCAACCACTGGCGTCTGAGGCAGACAGGTTTACCCCATCGCCAAAGTGGTCAATTATTGAGAATCAGTCAATGTCAAAATATAATTTATTATATAGGTTTTCTGCATTTCAGATCGATCTGCTGAGAAGAAGTGGCAAGAAACTCAACAGCAATCACCTTTTCGAAAATTTATTTTTGTATCAAAATCAAAAAAAGATCATGTTTTATTTAGCTTAACTACTATAGGTTTCTTTGCCTCCCTAGACCGATTATACAGGGTGACTGGTGACAAATTTTAGATATTGAAGGAGAGCATTCTATACTCAATTCTGATCATAATTATATAATAAAAGTAGGTACTTAATTTTTTCCAGAATTCCCTATAAATAAATAAAGAGACATTACTATACTTTTCCCGACGCGCTGCCTCAGTCAACACGCACAAAGCAGTGTTCCCGCCACACGTACACCACCACCCGCTAAGTATCTATTGTATTACGCCTATGTAACCATGCGTTGCGTAGGTAATGAATTCTTTAAGGTTAAGTTTACTCAGTAAATATTTTTTTTTTTTCATGTATGATCTCAAACTATCACATCCTCGAATTTCGAAAGTGACCCACAGTTTATCTGACCCCTAAAATACAAGTTCTTACTTAGATGGTTTGACTACTTCTGTGTAATATTATTATGGATTATATATTATGTCTTAATGATAGGATGATTGTCTACCATGTTACCCGGTGGTAACTGATCAGGAAGATGAAGGTAGTACACATCCATCCTCGAGAAAACTATTCACACAACATTTAAAAGCACCAAAACCATATGAATAAACAAAAGCAGACAGTTCATTCCACACCTTGACGACCCATACAAAAATGGAACTGTGAACGTGCTTAGTTCGACTTTTGGAATATCTACTTGTATTTTCTTATTTATATTGGGACTTAATATAAGCATAACAATATTTTAACATGTCTAATGGGATGTATAAACTTGGAGTCTTATTCGGTTGAAACGGTTTAAAGTCCAATGAAAATGTATACATTTCATTAAACATGACTGTACAGAAGGCAGTAGATGAAGCATTACAAAGCTATCTCATTTCTCCAACCAATTTTTAACTTAATGTCGAGGACATAAACCTCCGATTCAATTACATTTTTTGACAGATTTGTAACACTTGATCTGCTGCCTTCTGTACATTCACATCTAAGGTTAAAATAAGGTTAATAGTTTAATGAAAATGTATACATCTTATTACATGTGACTGTACATATTAGGTAGTCAGGGTCCTTACCTTGGTGCCACACGAACACAGCCACTTCCTGGCCTCAAACACCACGAGAGTGACTTCTTCCTCCAACTTAATCACTTTCCGTGCACTCTGCATGCACTCAGCGAACTCTCTGTTTTCACTTAACTGTTCACAGTCTGACAGTAACTTGTCCACTTTCTTAACTTTCTTGTAGAACGGGAAGCATTCTTTGTGTTCTGGGTCCAGACGGAGGCATTCACGAATTTCCTGGGGATAGATGGAATGTTTGATTTTAAGTTTTATAAATAAATGAAAAATGTGATAGAAAAAATCATTTATTTAAGAATAATTGAGCATTTTCAATGCAAAAACTTAAAAACATTATTTAAGTTTTATGTTATACAACCAATGCTTTACGTACGCATTCTTGAATAATATTAAATGAGTCAAAAGCAGGAAAGAACTGGCTTCTATGATACTAACTTGTCATATTTCAGAAGTAAAGTTTATTTGTAATGGCGATTGTTTAAAATAAGGATTTTTTAATTTTCATATCATTCTAACAATAGTGTTTCTTGAACTTCTATTAGCCAAAACAGAATGTTAAATATATTTTATTTTAGATTATATTATCGTTAAAAACTTTGAACTACATACAAAACTCTCTGTTAGTACAAGATTTTAGATACATAGGTAGGTATAATAAGTAAAAAAGAAAAAAAATTAAAAAGACACTCAACAAATAGTGACAATAGTGAAAATCAAATAAAGCATAACAAATATTATTAATGTAATAGTCAAAAAACTTATTTTAAATAATGATGTTAACATTTCCTCAATACTTAGTCCTCTAATTAATATTCTTTCTTAATCAACAATTTAGTTACCTTCAATGCGTCAGTGACATGTCCCAATTGATACAACAACACAGCCAGTCTATAGTATCCCTCCGTAGAGTCCTGTTGCAGACGGTTCACCGAGCGAAGGTCCGACACCGCCGAGAATAAATCGTTCTGTTGATTGTAAAGATAATCGTTACAAAGACATACATAATAATAATAATAACTTTTAATAATAATAACTTCTAATAATAATAACTTTAAGATAATAAAAAAAATTAAGTACATTATTTTAAGCTATAGGTAAGAGCACAAAAAGTTCAACAGCATAATACATAATACACACTTAAGTTTCGCTTTAACAAGAAAAAAAGTAATTAAATTATCCAACAAACATGTCGTATATCGTATATCAACGCATAGAAGCGAAATAGCTATACGTTATAATATCTTCACGCCTTTATCCCTCATGGAGTAGGCAGAACAACAGAAGCAACCATCGGATTTCACGTTTGACATTGGAAGTATTATAATGATGGAGAGAGACTATTGCAGTGACAGGGCAGCCTATCACCCACAAAAACGCTTATAAAACTTCTGTCCCTTAACTGGCTTTTACAGTATGCCCGGGAAGAGAAGCAGCTGGTACATTCTATGGTTTTCTTTCGCTCCCAGTTCAGCATGGAAGTAGATTTACATCCATACGAAGATAATTAAGCTGGAGTTTTGGTTGAATGTGTATCTCGGAAAGACCCGGTCAGATTTGGGAAATAGTTTTGTGAGTGTTCGACTAACTCAAGAGTTCGACTGCGGCACGCAAGGGAGGGTTATGTTTTCAGCGCTAGTTTTTATGTAAGTATGTATGTATGTATGTCTGTTTCTTGTTCCCTGATTTCTACTGAACTGCCAGACGGATTTAAACAAATGAGGTATCAAAAGATTCGTATTAACTGAGAGAGTAATATTAGAAATATTACTCTATTCATGAAATTTCAAGATGGCGTCTTAAAATAATCATTTAGGGGACATAAAAACTAAATAATTTCTGATTTCAACAATATAAGTATCAAATGAAAGCTAATGGTCAGCCTATTCTAAAATATATACATTATACTCCTTTACATTAACCATACTCTCGGAAACATTAAAAAAAAAAAAATTTTACTTGGTTTTTATTTTGTTGAAGTTCGTTCGTTTTGTTGGTTTTTAATCTCGCGCCTGATGATAAGTGAAGATGATCGATCATCAGTTGCGCATGAGTCATCGACACATGGTTTAACAAAAGGGACTGGCACTGCATAAAACATTGTCGGAACACGTCATCGCCAAAGCGGTGATATTAGGCAGAAGATTTTATTCGCTAGCTTCATTCTTTTCGCTAGCTTCATTCTCTTCGCTAGCTTCATTCTTCGCTAGCTTCATTCTGATTCTCTTTCACTTCACGCTTATAGCTTGTTTTTTTTTAACCAACCTAACATGAACAAAAGTATTATTGCATTCAAATAATTTGAAAGGCTATCTTTTTATGTGTGACCTCAGAAGATTTAAGAATTCCTATTATACACCCAGACTCGTTTCGCATAATGGTCCAGCTTATACTCAAACCGCAAGCCAACACACCAGCAATGTACCTTGGAGGTCGTTACTAGCATTAATACTATATTAAGCCGCGCAGTAGTACTCACCAGCGCAATATAGCAATCCGCCCTCAAACTCCTCAAATCCGTGGACCAAGGCGAGACATCCAGTAACCGCGTGGCGAGGTCAATGGCCGCGCGGTGATCGCCCCCGCGGTAGTACGCTTCCGCAAGACGCTTGTCTTCCGCTAGCTCGTCGACGCGGTGGTATTGACTGATGGCTTCCTCGTTGTAGGGGTCCGTGTATGTCTGCAAGTAAACGATACAATAAGAATGGGAAAAGCCAAGGATATGAAAGGTTTATTAACGTAAGAAAGTGGTTGAAGGTACTTCATATATTTAACTAGCTGTCTCGCGCGGTTTTACCCGCGCAATTTCGTATCCCGCGGGAATATCGAGATAAAAAGTAGCGTATGTGCCAATCCAGACTGGACACTATCACTATGCCAAATTTCATCCAAATCCGTTGAGCCATTCTCCTGTGATTGAGGAACAAAGATCCAAACTTTCACATTTATAATATTAGTAAGATGGTAAGATTTAAGATTACGAATCGTGACCACTAATTGTGTTTGTATAGAATTTATTGGTCTTAAATTAAACATATGACTATTTTCTTTTTTTGCAGACAGACACATGATACGTTTTACTGGATTCATTTTACTGGATACCTTTTTTGTATCGTAAATACGTATACTGAATACTGTGCCATATGTGAAGTCGTCCATACAGCTCCATGCGCCATCGATGAAAAAAAAACCTATCCGGTAAAACGTATCCAGTAAAACGGACAATGTGTGAACGGGCTGTTAGTCCGTGTTTGAACTCAATCTCACGTGATGGTAAGTGACTATAGGTCGAAGATGTGTGCTTTCATCAAGGGCCTGGTAAAGAACTAGCTGTTCATAAAATGTTACCGGAAAACATGACCGCCGGAGCGGTAATATTCGGCGGCAAATTTTATATGAAGGGTGGTCGATAGACAGTCGGACCCTGACGCGATCCTACCACCAAGCGGGGGTCACTCGGATTAGTAGCCTTTTACGATACGTTTATCCAAGGGGCGATAGGGCTATCCGACCCTACACGGACAACAACAGGTGATAGTCCTATGCAGGCCGTCATTTTAGTTTTTTTTTTTTACAAAAATTGTAAAAAAACAAAAAACACCGTCCATGCTGGACTGGGAGCGAAAGAAAAACGTAGAGTGTGCCAGCTGCTTCTCTTCCCGGGCATACTGTAAAAGTCAGTTTAGGGACGGAGGTGTTTTTGACGTTATTGTGGGCGATAGGCTGACCCCCTATCATTGCAAGTCTCTCTCCATCCTTATAATGCCCCCAAATTTGTCAAATGTGACATCAGATGGTTTTATAGCCTCTGTTGTTCTGCCTACCCCATTAGGGATACAGTCGTGACGTTATGTATGTATGATAAACTACTAGCTGTTTCACGCGGTTTCGACCGCGCAAGTTCTAATCCCGCGGAAACATCGAAATAAAAAGTAGAATGTGCATGACTGTACACTATCATCACTATGCCAAATTTCATCCAAACCCGTTGAGCCGTTCTGTCGGAACAAACATTCATACATTCTACCATCCATCCAAACTTTCACATTTATGATATTAGTATAACAGTCCGCTAAGATTAGTTGAATATTTCGTGCGTGATTAAGTAACGAACATCTGTAAAATATCCTCATTAATATAAAAATCACTTTTATAATATACATACATTCTATTAAAAAATATGTATAATTTTTACCAGTAGATATGCATTATATTTCTTATCCTATAATTCTGCAAAAACTTCAAATATACCCCTTTATTGGGCATGATTTACCGACTACCTCTGTAAAAATTATGCAACATATCGTAAGAGAATTCAATGTAGATAAGGAACAGAGTACTATAAACAAGTGTATTTACCTTGAATAATTTGAAACACAGATAAGAAATCAACGCAGATATTAGTTACAGAGCCATTGTTCCAAATTATAACATGTTTTATAAAACAAAGTCAATTTATAAAATATTCAGTAAAAAAGTATTAGTCTGATCAATTGAATAACGCACATACCTTGATAATGTACCTAATGCTTTAATTATTTTGCATACATGGGGCACACTAAACTTTTTGCAGTTCAAGCTTATCGGACGGAACTATTTGAAATTCGAATGTTATATTTTTTTTGAGGACATGCAACCTTTTTGGTAATAAAAAGAAAATTGGCGGGAAATCAATTGGTTTTTATCACATTAGGGCGAAGAATTTTTATGATTTTAAAAATTCTCTCTCTCCGCATGACTGAACCGCTTGTCTTGTCTTGCTTTTGGGAGAGAAGCACCTTGTTAGAGCACTTGTAGAGAATTTGAGAGAGGTCGGGTTTCTTTACATGACGAATTGAAGGCCGGCCTCCAACTGTCGCCAACGAAAATAATGTGGCTACTGTTAATCGGCTAATTTAAGAAATCCCGCAGATTTCCTATGAGACAATGCGAGGACTATTGAGGATTGGTATGAGAAAAATACAGAAATGTTAACACGAAGAATTAAAAAGTTTGAAGAAACTTTCTTGTTTCAATTCAATTCAATGAAACATAGGGATTTCGTGCGCCGGGGTTCTCGGGGTCAAATTTCATATTCATGCTGCCAGCATCACAAACGCTGAGATAAGGTATGCTTCAGATTATGAGTGGGTGTTGATTATATATTTGGCGTGTGTTACATTAAAATAACAACTTTAGTTATCGCTCCTGCATTTACGGTCGATGTTAAATAAAATTACATCGTCTAAATTAGTAGACATGTCCATAATAAATAATTGTTTAGATAACTGTGTATCTATTATTTAAGTATATCCGGTACGACACGTTATTACGCACTGTATAACAAGTCTCTTCGTTACATTTGAAGCTTATTCAATATAGTGAAAGTCTCAAATAATATAGACTATAGAGGCTCAAAGTTTGTAAGTGGGCAAAGTATGGAATACTTGAAATTGGAAGTATTTAAAGCATACTACCAAATATTAATTTTCTAGTACAAAGTTATTCTCCTTATACATTTATGTTACGGTAACAATACAATATAAGGCTTATTCTAAAAAACACCTTCCCCCAAGTCAGTAAGGTTTGTTTCTTAACCTGGTGTGTCTTGAATTGCACCCGAAAACTCAACTTGTGCTTTAAATATACTAATATTATAAAGAGGAAACCTTTGTATTTTTGTATGTTTGTATTGAATAGGCTGAAAACTACTGGACCGATTTCAAAATTTCTTTTACCATTGCTTAGAGGGATTCTTCCGAATCCGTATAGGCTACTTTTTATCCCGAAAATCCCGCGGGAATCGAAGTTGCGCGGGTTAAACCGCGCGCAACAGCTAGTGTTTTATAATAAACGTTATTTATTGGGAGCCGTCACTTTCTTAAAACGTTGGTTATTGGGAAGCGTCGTCGGTTAAATGAGATGGGCGGCGCAAAGTTGACAATGGTCGGTTATTGGTCGGCGTCGGTTATTGGAAATAGTTATTGGGAAGCATATAGTACTGATCATAGTCAACTACTTCAAGCCATCGAGTAATAGTTGTTCTATTTGACTTCTAAAAGTCATTGGGTATTAGTTATAGGATTCTGTTAGTAATTAGTAACGGGATGTATTGTCAAGGTTATTAAGAAGCTGTTGATTATTGGGAAATCATGTATGTGTGTTGCTGAAAGTTACTGCAAAGATATGTATTTATAATCAAATGTTAATCATAAGAAGGAGTCCGTTATTGGAAGCAATTAGATTTAAAACAAATTAAATACTCACAACTTGAAGGTAGTCCTCCTTAGCTTCAGGGTAGAGTGCAAGCTTGAGATACACATTAGCTCGATGTAGTCTCGCAGTTGTAAAGTCTGCTTTTAAATCTAATACCTGAAATTATTAGGTATGTCTTAGATTATTCTTTAATATGTAGAGAGAAAGGAGCATCTTGTTGGCATTTTTTATAACAACTAATCAATTATTCACTCAATTATTCTTAATTAATTATGCTCAATCATTCTTAAATAACTGAAAAAACCAAGACCAGGACTCGATCCTGGGACCTCTCGTTTTCCGGACGAGTGCAATTCCACTGAGCTTTTTATTAAGCACATTTTTTCAGTTATTTTCACTTCCTAAAGCATTTCATGTAATGGTATGCAGAGAACATACAGAGTAGAGTATGCTATGACAAAGTAGGCACTTGATACAGCCACTGCAAAATATACTGCTAAATGTTCTACACTCAAATAGATGCACAAAACAAACCAGATAGATGTTATGTTGATGTACAACTTTTATTTACACGGCTCCATGAAGCCTTAACATAAGTGTGTTGCTTGTGTTATACGAACTAGATAATGGGTATACATAATGTTTTATTAAATTTACATAATATACACAATATTATGATACTACAAACAAACCTATTCATGACCACAATAGAATGCAATGTGTGGGTTTGGATACAGTGGTGACAGGGTTTCCCCCATCACAGTGGTCAGAGGGTTACAATATAGAGATTCAAACCCTGACATTCAAAAATTGATATTGAAACAGAATGCTACAGAAGCTTAAATGAAGTAAATGTTTCATACCAGGAAAGCATTTTCTTGTGTTTTGTTTATTTAATTTGTCAATTTTTTATTAAAGTAATACCCCTTAATCTATTTATGTGATTGTCATATTAAAAAGTCAAATTCATAATAGAAGGAATCACATGTTTTTAAAGTTTTTCACAATTGTCAGATACATACGTACTGCATTAATTAACTAAACATAATTTCCAGAATAAAAAATTAAGTTATATTTACGATAGGTAAACTAATATCCCACATTATTGATATACCACAGAAGAAAATGTTTGTAATCCTAAGCTACCAGGTGTATTCAGGGACCAGAAAACCCCTTTATTTGATTAAGCCTATTGATAGGGTAACCCTATCAAAATCTTACCATATGGAAGTGTAACCCTATTGATATGGTAAGCCTATCGACGTGGAACACTTTGAATAAAGTTAACTACTTTCGGATGCGCTTAAACTGTGATAGGGTTGCCTATATCTATCTCTTTTCCGCGCATGCTGTTGAATTCGGAAGTATAATTCGAAGTGCGAGATTGAATAGATGGTGATATTTTTGATAATTTGATATTCTTAGAGATTAAATTTGCCTGCAGGTTTTAAAACCCTATTGAATCGGTAACCTTCAATAGGGTTTTCGATAGGCTTACTGCTTACATGAAGCTAACTCTATTGATATGGTAAGCCTTAAATTAGGGTAAGTCTTCGATACGGTTACCAAATTGATAGGGTTTTTTAAAACAAGTCTATGAAAAACCCAATCAAAAACCTCTTTAAGGGTAAGCGGTTCCGGTCCCTGGGTGTATTTCACTCAGATGACCTATCAGAGCAAAGTAAATAATTTTTTTATCCTTCTCTTTGCCATCTTAATAAACCTCTGACCTGAATTTGACCTCTCTGGCAATACATTAATATAAACAAGATTACAGTATGAAAAGTTGTGTTAAAGAGAGATTTTACACTAGTTGAACCTATGTTCTTTAGTATAATTTTGTATCTTACTATTATAAGACATTTTCAGAATAGTCTGATTCTACTACATGCAATAACTATTAATTTGCCTCAAGCCCTTGTGTATTCAAACTTGGCATTAAAGATATAAACACAACCATTATGTCTGAGTTATTCCCACTAATGTTGTTAGAGTAGCAAGTTAAAATGATAAGAGAACCAATCAAATGATACAAAGTAATAATTTCAATTATCAATGTTATATTATTGGCTTACTTACCTTACTAAAGTCTTGTAAAGCAAACTTAGCTTTGCCGAGGGCATAGTAGACAGTGCCCCTCTTGAAATATGTAAGGTAGTTGTGGGGATCTCCCTCTGCAAAATATATATACTGTCAGAGTGTTAAAATTTATTTATGCAAATGTACTGTTATTGTTACACTCTAATTCTTATTGTGAATACTGTTTTAAGAGTGTAATAGAAGTTTTTTGAGATGATATGTATGATGATATGTACACATTTTAGTTTCATTGACCTGCTTGATAGATATTAAACTAGGTTTAAAATAATAATAAGGTACTAACCAACGGCGGCATGATAGTGTGTAAGAGCATCAGAGAGTTGGCCTCGAGCAAGGAAATCTCGCCCTAAATCTAGATGTTTGTTGACCTCCGCCTGTGTCGCACATTCTGAAACTATACACGATCATTTAATATCGTAAAAATAGCACCATTCACACAAAAACCACAAGCAAAACAGACACAAAACTATTATAAATAACACGAAACCTACACTCTAAAACTAGTTCTAGCATTAACAAAACAAGGCATGGTGTGACTTTGTTCCAGTTTACATTCACTAAGTAGTCCATTATAAAATCACAATCTATTATTAACAGTCTTATTCGTAATTATGCCAGCAATTCAATTTCAATACAAAATAATCTGTCTGACAGAGCTAGCCACAATCCATTTTCAATGTCTCTTTTTCGTGGTTCTCTGCGATTGGTCCAAATCATAGTTTGCGTAGTTTTTTTTTCCTATAATAAGTATTCTGCCACAAATGTCAGTGGACATACAATCTTTGATTAAAAGATTACAAAGTGTACAGATATTGTACGTGTAAAGATATACGGGGTGCACCAAAAACGGCACGTTTCCTTGACACTACCATTTTTGTGATTTTTTAAGAAGTGTTCACTTTTCAGTGCTTTTTGACTACAGTTGCAATAAATATTTGTTAACGCACGTTTTGTTTTTACTAGGTCTGTCTTTATTAGTCACTAAAGAAAAGTATGCTTAGTATACTACAAAAAGTATACTTAGAAAAAGTATGAAATATTCTTGATTTATTCATTCTTTATGCATCTTATTGCGAGCCCGTCCGGGTGACGTTAAGAATCCTGGGGGTCCTCGTCCAGCAGTGCACGTCTCTCGGCTCATACTTCTTCTTAAGGCTTTAAAAAACGAAATGAAATTAGAACCCTTAGTAGACCGAGAGGAAAAAAACCGGTGGAACTCTTTTGTCAAAAGTGCTCATTATTATTATTTTTTTAAATAATTATAAATCTTGGTTTTGAATAACATGGTATTTATTGCATCATTTTTTTGTTTTATACGATGTCCTATGTTTTCTTATTTTACTTAATTCAGTTTGTTTCATAACGATACGTTTTTTTATATGTTGCACCATTTCCGTTGATAATATGGCGAAAATTATCACCCAGTTTTGTTTGTGCACTTAAACCTGACTCAACTTGTATAACAAACGGTTTGATATCGCTATGGAAGGAGATAATTTGGAGAAATAAATAGTAATATTCAAATACACTTTTTCAATTCGTTTATCAGACACTGGTAAAAAAAACGAATCTAAATAGGACCAATAATCATATGGACAAAGTAGTGCTATAGTTCATTTCGAAGACAAGTCCAAGTCGAACTCGAATCCAAGACCTCTCATACGGCTGACGAATACTAGACCAATGCTAAAAAGAGGTCTTTACATAATAAATAACTATAATAATACTCCAAATAACTATTAAAAGAAGAGGGTTGTTTTCTTTAAGATGCTTAGAAAGCATTTTATCCTAAATCATATAATATCAACACTACACTCAAGAATAAAATATTTACTCCCACCATACATGAATATAAGCAAGGGGAACTTTAGTCATAATAATAATAATAATCTGTACTAAATAATAATTTAAGCATACATAGTAAAACCACAAGTTTAACAAAAAGGAACACCACGGAGAAAAATTTAAGCAAATCCGACTAAACCACAGACTATCTACTTGCAGTGCTTTCTGTGGATTTCAATTTATGATTTGTCTAAGCTGGCAACATTCACAGTTCTTTCATTTCTGTCCAGTTAAATAATCCGGTCAGTGTTTGGTATTTTCTGCAAAATAATTACATTTTTATATAAAGTCAGAGTGAAATATTGTTGTATCTTAAGAAATATATAATGTCTGTGTCTTGTTTTCAAGTTTTCACGGCTAAAACGGTGTTGTTTGTCGAGATAACTTGAGATTGAGTTGGATAAAGTTTCAGTGCTAGATGTCAACATAACCTTAATTTTACCCCCGTGTACATAAAACATTTGGAAATAATTAAATGCTGAAATTCTAGGAATGGCAGACGCGCCTTCAGTAGCGCCTAAGGCTAAAACGCCTAAAACTAAGGCACCCAAGGAGAAGGCAGCGAAGGCTGCTCCTGCTGCCCCTGCAGAACCTGCAAAGGTTATTCGCAAGGTATCCTCGAAGCCTCGTCACGGAAGACTGTATGCAAAGGCTGTATTCACAGGATACAAGAGAGGTCTTCGTAACCAACATGAAAATACATCTCTCCTGAAGGTTTGTATTAGTTTTGTTATTCTAACTTTTTATTTGTTAGTCATTCTGTACTTATTAAAATTAACTACCTACTGTATAAGCAAAATTAATGGCAAGAATTAATCTTCGCATTGGTTCTTAATATTACTGTTTTACAATACATGTGTGAAGATTAAGTGATGTTTATGACATTTGAAACCTGAATTTAAAATGTGTTGTCTAAATATTTACTGATAATCTTATTAACACATCCTGAATGAACTACTTGCTGACTCAGTATTTGTTATTGAAGTTGTATTTTTTTTTAATTTTCAGATTGAGGGAGCTAGATCCCGTGAAGATGCTCTATTCTACACCGGCAAACGTTGTGTATATGTATACCGTGCCAAGAAAAGGACACCAATTGCTGGTGGACCTCGTGGCAAGAAGACCAAGCTGCGTGCTATTTGGGGCAAGGTAACCCGCCCCCATGGTAACTCTGGCAGTGTCAGAGCGCACTTCAAGTCAAACCTGCCCGCTCAGGCTATGGGCCATAGGATACGAGTGGTAAGTACCTTTTTTATATTTAAACTTTAAATTTAAAATGTGATTATGATATAGGGCATGATTTTTTTACACATTAGATGAATTTCATTTTAATCTTGAACTTTAGAAATATCAAATGAAATAAATTTATAAGTGTAAACACAACTTACTAGCCTCATTAACTGAAGAAGTTGAAATTATATCAATGCTTTCAATAAATAGTTAACACCCTTGACACATAACAAATGTTACTTAGTAAAGTTGTTACTTCAAATTTGATTTTAAAGTAACAACTACTTAGCAGAAAGTCCGAAAAATATTTTATACACACACAAATGGTTTGAAGCTACATTTAGCATGTTTTTGAATGATTTTATGAAAGAGATGTTCACGGTCTATAAAATCTCTGACCTGTCAAACTACTTTTAGGAATGTGAATGTATAAAGATAATATTGCCATTGAAATGCTGCCTGTTTATGTTTAAACTATTGGTACAGACTTGATTTAATTTCTTAGAAACAATATCGGGATTTTCATTTCAAGTGGATCTTACTAGTAGTCTATTGAGTAACTTGAGAGAGTAAATGATTTGGAATTAACCAAACATGAGCTATTATTTGCACTATAAGTTGTTTTAAAGCATTTCATGAGTTGTCAAAAATCTGCCAGGTCAAAACTTTTTTCATTATAAATTACAAAGAACTAAAAACTACATACATACAAAACTTCACAATCCCTTATGGGGTAGGCAATCACCAGAGGTTATAAAATAATCTGATGTCACATTTGACAAATTTGGAGGCATTATAATGATGGATAGAGACTATTGCAGTGACAGGGGGTCAGCCTATTGCCCACAAAAAATGGACACCAATCGTATGGCTTCTTGATTCACCTCTAAATGATGCTTAGACATTTGAAACCTGAATAATTGATGACAAAATGTGACTGATAATGTATTTTTGTTGCTTAGATGTATTACAAGGATCTTGATAATTCTAATTTAAAAAAATGCTTTTTTCAGATGCTGTATCCTTCAAGAATCTAAGGACCCATTAAGTTAAGTTTTAAAAAATAAAATACCAAAAAAATATATTGGATTCTTTTATTTTCTAAATCAACCCACCATTGGTTTAGCTGAAAATTTATTATTTAAAAATAACTGTTTATATATCCTATTTATTTATTTAATTTAACAACTACTACTTATAGTATCACCATACTCCATAAAACCATGGTATAATGGTTTGACAGAGTTGGTTACACTGTCTGCTAGTTTGAAAGTCCTGTCTCGAGGTATATAAAGTGTTCTATCTTTCACCCCTATACTGGAGTGAAGTAGAGCAGAAATGTTGAAGCAGTATTGAACTGAAATAGGTTGATCATGAAGAGCTTAACACCCTCTCAGACCCCAAGTCCAGCGGTCCAGTAACTAATGAAGAGTGGACATCTTTCCTGGCTGTATTCTTCAACTGTGGGCAAAGTTTGTGCCATGAGTTAACGGCCAAGAGAGGAGCGACTTTCAGAAAAAAAAATACATGACAGGCACTTCACACACAAGAGAGAGCTCTCTTGTTAAAGTTGACTGACATGAGCCTAGTACTTCGACATCTAAATACTCCCACTTGTTTTACTCACATATATGAGAACTCTGCATCACCCGTTTACTAAAATGGTTGGACCTTATTGAAATATAGCGCTCTGTAGATCGCCGAGTCCGTTCTTTTATTTTTTACAAAAGCCTGACTACAGGTTTCATAAATTTTCCTATTTCAGTTTCATAAATTTTCCTTGCTGTCTGTAGCGCGCGGTTCACCTGTTAAGGCCATACAAAAGTTAACTCATCAACAACAAAGTTTGAGTAAGCTTCCATATAAAAGTTTTGTAATTAAAATATTCATTTAAGTCATAAACAAAACTAGCCACATCTTAAATTGATTACATAGATTACAAGATTTTTTATATCACCAGGCCTTTGGGCGTCTAATGAATAAGTCAAATGGTTCCTAACAAAAATAAAAAGTAGACCTGACATGACGACCGGCTGGTGTAGGGGTAACGTACATTGCTTTCTATGCCAGAGGTCCTGGGTTCGAATCCCGGCGGCTGCTGATATTTGTGTGATGAACACAGATATTAGTTTGTTTATTTTCTAATAAAAAATATGTAGGTAGGTATTTATTCAATATGTATGTTTATATCTTTATTAAAAGTATATCAGTTAACTACTATCCATAACATAAGTTCTTTAATTTCCTGACCACTACAGTCCTGGAACTTTTAGTGTCGAGTGAATAGGTTTCTCGTGGATGGACGTGTAACACCATAGTCTTCATGCGCACTTTCCATCAGGTGGCATGGAAGACAAACGTCCTATCCTTACATTATAAAAAAAAAACTTAATTTGGGCTGGAATGTTGTGTGAGTGTCAGAAATATTTATTTATTTGTTATTTAAAGAAAATTATGTTAAATTATGATAGTACACAAATTCTCTTAATATTTTTTAATATGACGTCATTCCTATAGGTCTGATATCTGAGTCACAAAATGAGGTTGAAATGTTCAATCTTAGTAAGAATTTAAGCATCAAGATATTAAATAATAGGACCCCGAGTCCACCACCGACGAAGCTTGCGTGCTGTGTGGCCAAAGTGGTCACCCAGCAAACCACCGCGGCTATGCCAGGGTTCCACGTCCCACGCTAGCAACGGTGGCTGCACCTTAAAAGCCAGCCTTTTGTCCTCAACTCGTCTCGAGCGACCTCCCGTCGTCTTACAGGCCATTCACAGTCACCTTGGGCAAAGCAAGCACCCCCTCGTTCCGGCCGTCTGAACATTTTCTCGCAAAGAGTTGCTGCTTATCTAGGTGGCTAAGTCATGGTTTGTGACGACGATCTGTAAAGGTTTCATCGTTTGTGACGCTATAGTTTCCGCAAAAAATCGAAAAAACTTTGGCCAGCCAGCCAGAATTTCGCATTTTCCAGCATTCCAGATCTAAGTCCCCAGAGGGTTTTGAGGATCCAGCTGGTATATAAAGGTATGTGACAGCAACTAAAGTGGTTTCCGCACAATCCCAGTTGAAGTCATCTCAAAACTTGGCGGCTCTATTATCTTATGCACACTTCAGCAACTACATGGTTCCAAACGGCCAAAAACACCGTCGTTATCTTTAGCATTCTTAGGAAACACGTGGCTGTCATAATAAAAATAGAAAGCTTTCCCATTGGCGGTCAATAGAATCCCACGTGTAGCGCAGTGTACCAAACCCAAGGGCTAAATCCTCGGCTCCTTTACCGCATGCTCTCTCCGCCCCAGCTTCACGAAAAATACTTTCCTAAAAAAACGATTTCAACCACTTACTTGTCCACGATACCGATTCCAAGCGACACGCACAGTGGTTCACCTCCATACAAGTGAGTGGACGTAGCCGCTTAAAAAAATCAACTACAATTTCTTTTAGTGAAGGACTAGAACATTGAATAGTAAAATTTTCGGATTTGAGCCATAGTTTTCTAGAAAAAGTGTAAAAACTGTTTCATTAGTATGAAAAACTGTAAACTATCATTTGTAACTCGTGATTCCCGCTTTGTTTCGACTAACGGTTTTTAAATATGTAATAATTGTACTAAATTTTACATTTAACCCTTTGACGCATGGTGCCCAAAAATTGCCCCTTGGAAGATATATCGAAAACTATTTTTTTTATATAGAAATTTTGGTTTTCGCGCACTGGGCTTAGTCCAATGAATTAATTTAAATAAATTGTGGTCGTTTTGAATGCCAGTAATATAATAGATGTAAAATATAAAGATTTAAAAAAATCTGTAATATAAAAATTGTTAATATGAGCCAAGCCACTCAAGAAAGATTTTAAATCCATATTTTATGATAATTCCACGAGAAGCAATTAATCTATAAGGACGGCAAAAAATGACTAAAAATTGGTACATAATGAAAACTTTTTTTTCATCGATATAGTAGATATTGATTATTACCTCATGATGCTAATATTGTCATATAGCATGTTTTGTGATATTCTTTTAAAATAAGGTTTTATTAAATTTATATTTTGGCAATAATACACTTTTGTGTATTTTCTATTTACCTATCAAATTTTTGTTAAAAAATAAGATATCAGTTTAAAAAATTGGTTACCTATGGTAGGTATTTAAAATTATTAAAAAAATAAAGTGTTGTTAATTTGTATGTAATTATTTGTATCATATAAATATTTTCACAAATTTGCATGTTTTGTGATATTATTTTATCACTAATATTTGCGGTCAAAAGCGACGTAGGAAATTGTGCACAATGTCAATAGTACCTAGTCGTTATGATATTTAGGAGAATTATTCTATAACGCATGGGCGTGTAACCTTTTGTAACTTTTATGGTTAATAGAAATATCAAGTCGAGCTGAAACCAGTTTATAGCAAGCTTATATGTTGTCTCGTGTAGACCCTGTGATTATTTTTAGTTTTTTTCTAAAAAGCCCGATCACTCGAAAACCGTTTATATTTTCTGAACCCCTTCCCGCACAATTAGCACAAATCAAGAGTAACTCGTGCATATTTTTTTACAGCCGCACATGCAATGGTGTCGAGATACACGATTTTGCTAAACGTCACCGCGGCGGGAACCTGAAGACCCACAAATTATTTTTTCAGCGCCTATACTCATAAGGTACCTGTGCATGCAACCATAAGTTTTGAATTTTCCAGCTGAAACAGTATTACCCTAGCAGGAATCGTTTTACCAAAACTACAATACCCAATGATTTTTAATTTGGCGCACAATTACAACACATAACGACCCATTTGTGCGCCCAATTACAGCTCTCTAGAAGCAACTTTCCAGCTGCGTAACGAACACGCCCATGTCAAGAAGCCTTTTCTTGCTCTTAGTCGATTTTCCAAAAACCTGGCAAGATGCAATCGTTGTAGGTAGGGACATAGGAACGTACAGTTCCCTACCAGCTGTAGTTGAAGGTTCTGACTTCAGCTATTTGCAACGTTTCAGAACTCATCCGAATAAGCATGAGGCAGTCTCGTGCACTCTCTATCTCAAGTCCATGCATAGGACATAACTCAGAACGAGAGATATTCTCTCCAACCCCGAAACCAGCTCTCCATAGACCCGGACAATCTCCTAGCTGCTAACTCTAGTCCCTCCAGTGCTGCGGTCCTCTTAGTTCTTTCTAAAGCGGGAACCCACCAGGGTGCCGCCCGTTGCGCAGTCTTTATGCAAGCAAGCAACGACCTAACAGTAATTTTTTTTTCACTTCGATTAATTTTTCGTGTTTCAGTCAGGATAAGTTCTTTTACATACCTACAGTAAAATCAGTTATCTATTGTTAATCTAAAAGTATTTTAGCAAACATAGTATCTACAAAATACTAAGATACCAAACGAAAGGTATTTAAATACAAGATACGAAATGAATTTAAAAAAGTTTTATAGTTACAAGATCAAAATACGTATTTTGTATCTTGTATCTGTATTTCAGATACTTGTATCTGAGATAAGTTACATCTCTGCCTATAGGTAGGTCTACATGAAACCCCAGTTTTATTTTGTTGAAACCCCTTTTTGTGTTAAAAAACTTTATTTATATGACATGAGTGTCCCGATAGAACTATGCCATAGGTAAAGCGGCCTTCTCAAAGCACTGCCTGCAGAACCCTGCGGCAGGGTAAACAAGTAAAATATCGGCCCTGGGCCTCGATTCTCTAAGCTTACAAATGAGTCAATGGAGTCGTAATCAGCATAGAACTGTATTTTTTGACAGATTTGGCATTCTTCAAATTAATAAGAACCATCGGTTAACCGGTGAACAACGTTAGGACTGTTTCCGTATTCTGGTGTTCAATCGTGTGTCGCTCTAAGTCCAATTGATACTGTAATGCGTATTCTGGTACTTATTTGACATTTCGTTCAATATGTTCGGAATGAGAATGGTGAAGATTGGTTAAGACTGAGCAACAGTACGTACTGGAGGGATTGTTTCAGTCGTGACAATGTTTTATTTTTCTTTTAATTGAGTATGAGGCCTTTGATCCACGTTTGCTGTGAACTATTATATATTTGGCGAATGCTGAACGTCACCGCCGCCGAAAAATAATCAGCTAGAAACGTAAATCGCCCTAAACAATGTTTTCTGTCAATGTATCTGAATGCGTTTATATTTCCAAAACAAATTGTGTTTCATTGTCAAATGGAATATAATGCTAACCCGAAACAAATTGCCGTAAATAAGAAGAAGAATAAGAAGAAGTTTGACAACAAAACATTCAATATTCAGTAATAATAATTCAGTAGTCAAGAATTTGTGGATATCTACTGATTTTTTATCTCTGCCTAAACAATGGAACTGCATATTGCATTGGATTTCAGTGTTGAAGATTTATTACTTTTGAGTGATAATTAAGTACTTACTACTAGAAACAAGACCTGTACTTACTGAAAAAACTCATAAATTTGTTGAAACAAAATTGCATTTTCATAAATACATATCACCAAAAGATTTTGAGGTTTTATTACAGTATGATATAAATAAAAGGAACAAAAGGTACAGGCTTTCCATACCACCAACAGACAAATTAGTTGTTACTTAAGGTTTTTACAAACTGGTGATTCATTTTCTTCTATGATGTATTTATAATTGATGATTTCAAAGTCCAAAATCAGTGAAATCATACTTGAAGTGTCTAAAACCATTGTACAGATGCTAGCAGGATATGTGAAAGTAATTAAAACAATAGGAACATTATATAATATGCGTTTTTATCAACCTTGTAATCTATTTATGTGTTTAACTATTGTTGTTAAGTTATAGCGGCTTTTATTCACACTTATCGTCGGAGGTGTCCCAACTAGTTTCGAACTCTTAAGAAGTCCTTTGTGATTGTGGCTGCACCTACCCCTGTTGTAGGACTCCTTAAGAGTTCAAAACTAGTTAGACAACTCCAACAATAAGTGTGATTAAAAACTGCATAATAAACTTTATTATGTCTCACAAAACATTTATATATTTATTGTCTTCTACAATATATTTATAAAGAATTTCATAGTCCAAAATCAGTGAAATTATACTTGAAGTGTGTAAAGCAGGTGAAATTGTAAAACAGGTGCTAGCAGAATATGTGAAAGTAAGTAAAGCAATAGGAACATTATATAACTTAAGGTTTTTAGAAAGTGGTGATTTTTGTTCTTTTATGATGTATTTATGTAGAATTTTTAAGTCCTAAATCAGTTAAATTATACTTCAAATGTGTAAAGCCATTCTACGGGTGTAGCAGAATATGTGAAAGTAAATAAAAACAATAAGAACATTTTATAATATGGGTTTTAATTAACCTTATAATCTACAACAAATTTCACTAATGACATAATCATATGAACAATAGTAATATTAAGTATATATATGCATTTTGACGACCACTTTGGCGCTGGGGTAAACCTATCTGCCTCAGACGCTAGTGGTTGCGGGTTCGATCCCCGCACGGAACAAGAAAAAAAAAAAATGTTCCGTGTCTGGGTGTTTATCTATTTATGTATTTATATTCTAGGTTCCCCCCTAGTTCGCTACATGGTATCTCATAACACAAGCTATGCTTACTTTGGGGCCATGTAGTTGGTGTGATTGTCTGGGGATTTTATTATTTATTTATTTATTATTTTAATTAGCCTTATAATAAACAAAAAGTGTCACACCACATCATCCAACCAAAATTGAGTATATATTAAGAAATTGTCTTCTGGAATCTGGATAACGGAGAAATAAACTAAAGAAATATATTAATAGCATAGTTTTTTTTACGTATTTAATTTAAGAATAAACTTAAATACATATAATAAACCTTATTCATGACCTGCTAACAAATAGCTATGTTCATCACAAAATTTCACATTCTGAACAAGGGACCTCTGGTATAGAAGGATGTACATATGTCTAGATCAAACAAGCTGTTATGTTTATATTTATTTAACAACAAATTTAATAGTACACTCAAGTAGGTACTTCTAAATAATCTCTAACCTATAAATGAAAATAGTAACTGCATTCATAAGATAAAAAATATGCAAAATAATTCAGGTATTGTTAATCCTTCTAGTACATTTGGTCACTGCGGTACCTGTTTTAAATCAGTTAAATTATACTTCAAATGTGTGAAGCCATTCTACGGGTGTAGCAGAATATGTGAAAGTAAATAAAACAATAAGAACATTTTATAATATGGGTTTTAATTAACCTTATAATCTATTTATTTAACAACAAATTTCACTAATTACATAATCATATGAACAATAGTAATATTAAGTATATATATCAGTGAGATGATATCCATAGTGTTAGAGATCTATGATATATATGCATTTTAATTAGCCTTATAATAATAAATAAAAAGAGTCACACCACATCATCCAACCAAAATTAAGTATAAATTAAGAAATTTTCTTCTGGAAACTAAAGAAATATATAAATAGCATAGTTTTTTTACGTATTTAATTTAAGAATAAACTTAAATACATATAATAAACCTTATTCCAGAAACCAAACTCATTTCGCTTAAAAAAACAAATAGATACCTAATTAATAGTTAAGGGTGACTCGCAACTTTAATTAATGTCATTATGAATAAATAAAAAAGCAATATATTAAGAATGAAGATATGACATTCCTGACGTGAAGAGTGCAAATACTCAAAACTCAGTTATTATAACAAACAAGGTTTCTTTGTTTTTCTGATAGCTTTTAAGCTTTATTTATTTACGTTCTTTACACTATACATATACACAGATGAGATGATACAGTGACAAAGAGATAAATGGATGCGCCACTAATTTTCATGGGTGAAGGTTTCCAATAAATAGAGGGCGCTGGTACAAAAGTTGTTAATATATCACAAAAATTCATCTTCATCTTTTTCCATCTTTACCAGACTTCGTTTCCCATGTATTATTAGTTCCCAGATGATACTGAGTTTTCGATTGCGTTTGTGGGGAAGAGCATTGTTTCAGCTAAATGTGACAATCAATGCATCTCTACGATTTTGTCTATCTCAATTGATAGGAAATATATTATTTCACAAACATGGCATTCGTTTTAGCATTTCTATAATCTTTAAGGTATCCGATTAGTCCACTTAATGTTTACGACAATTTCAGTAGGTGAACTTAAAAACTGATATTTTATATTAGTAGGTATTTTATATTATATATTAGCTCAGGCTGTGCTTCCAGAAACCAAACTCATTTCGCTAAAAAAACAAATAGGTAATTAATAGTTAACACCCTTAACTATTAACTAACTATTAATTACCTATTTGTTTAATCTTTTTGTTTTTAATCTTTTTGTTTGTTTAATCTTTGTGTCCTATTTGTTTTTTATTTCTTAACTATTAATTACCTATTTGTTTTTTTAGCGAAATGAGTTTGGTTTCTGGAAGCACAGCCTGAGCTAATATATAATATAAAATACCTACTAATATAAAATATCAGTTTTTAAGTTCATCTACTGAAATTGTCGTAAACATTAAGTGGACTAATCGGATACCTTAAAGATTATAGCAATGCTCGCGGCTTTAATTAATGTCATAAAAATATACTAATAAATAATATAAAAATACGAAAGTAATATATTATGAAAGAAAATATTACATTCCTGACGTGAAGAGTGCAAATACTCAAAACTCAGTTTTTATATCAAACAAGGTTTGCTTTATGTAAAAAAAAATATTTTTTATTAGTCCACTCCATGTTTACGATAATTTCAGTAGGTAGGTAAACTTAAAAACTGATATTTTAAAACAAAATCCAACCGCCTGCAATATGACTGGACTTGTTTTTTTTTGTTAACTCACTTAATTACTTACACCGTAGAGTCCATAGATAGATGACACAGCGAAAAAGAGACAGATGCGCCCTTTAATTTTCAATGTTCAAATTTTCAAAGGGTTTCCAATCTATAGAGGGCGCTGGTTCAAAAGTTGGTAATATAACAAATACATTACATTACGTACGTATTTATTGGAGGTATTGTGTTGTGTCCTGTGATTGTGTCAGTCGTAAGTTCGTAAGCACGTTTTATTTTTGATTTTATTTAAGTAATAATGAGGCCTTTGGTTCTACGTTTGCGGTGGAATCTTTTATATTTGGCGAATGCTGAACGTCGCCGCCGCCAAATAGTCGCCCAGCGACGAAAATCTCGAGCGATTGTGAGACGCACGATAGATGCCTTGCAGACCTTACCAGAGTCGGAGTTCGTGAAAACATTCCGGCTCGGTAAGGACGAAGTGAGGGCTCTAACAGAGTTAATCACTCCATATTTACCACAGCAACGCAGAAGTAATGCTATTTCCCCAAATTTGAAGGTAAGTAATTATCTGCCATATATAATTTAAATCATGAATCATTTCAATATTATAATCACAGCCCGTTTAACGTCTACTGCTTGTTTAGTTAATTTTAAAACCCAAATAGACATACGACATTATGTTCAATAAAATTTTCCTTGCAGATACTGATTGCTTTGGCATTCTTTGCCACAGGATCATACCAGACTTTGGTTGGGCAAAGTTTGGTACATAATGTGGCTCAGACCACAGTGTCAAGGGCACTTAAGGAGGTCACTGAGGCCCTCAACCACCCTCATATCTATAAGAAGTTTATAGTCTGGCCTATGAATTTACCAGAAAGAAACAAAGTTAAGGCTAAGTAAGTAAACAATATGTTTCTTTTTTCTATATTGTAGGGATGATATAGTTGAATAAGATACATAGTATCTTATTGACCAAATTGAACCCACCCCTTTTTACCACCGGACTACCAGACGCAGACAGAACTTCCATCCCTATATAGTGGATTTACCAAGAATTTGAAAGTGGATTTTTTGGTACGGATTGCCAAGGAGTGGAACAATCTGCCTGCGTCTGTTTTTCCTGACCACTACAGTCCTGGAACTTTTAAGTGTCGAGTGAATAGGTTTCTCGTGGTTGGACGTGTAACACCATAGTCTTCATACGCACTTTCCATCAGGTGGCATGGAAGACAAACATCCTATCCTTACAATATACAAAAAAAAGTATGTTGTGTATGCCTTTAATTTGTGCATTACCCTTTGAATAATCAATTATATGCCTTAATTTAATGTGAACAATTAAGATTAAAAATGTCTAATTAGTAATTACCTATTTTTGATGTTACAGATTTTATAAATTTGGAATACCGGGTGTGTTGGGGTGTATTGATGGCACTCATGTGGCCATCCTTAGGCCAGTAGAACATGAAGAGAGGTATTTTAATAGAAAGGGGTACCATTCTCTCAATGTTATGATTGTAAGTTTTCTTAATTATGAGTAATTTTAATTTACAATTAAAGTTTCTAACCTTATAACTAACTTTTAGATCTGTGATGCAGACATGAACATGTGTGGATGATGATTTCTAATCTTATGACTAACTTTCAGATCTGTGATGCAGACATGAATATTTTAGCTGTGGATGCGAGCAACCCTGGGTCAGCCCATGACTCCAGCGTGTGGCTAAACCACCCACTACATAATCACCTGAAAGATTTACATGATGCTGGAGAACATGTATTCCTATTGGGTAAATTTACTTACAGTTAGTTTGAAGTAGTTATGATAAAATATCATATTCTCAATATTATAGTAGAATTATCTTAGGAATTTAAGTTTACATGATATACAATGTTTAAAGTTACTTTTTTTTCCAAGGTGATAGTGGTTATCCTTTACGGGTGACAATGATGACTCCGGTATTAAATACCACAGAAGGTACACCGGAGCATCATTATTATAACTTGCACGTCACAGCTCGCAACACAGTGGAACGCTGTATTGGCATACTGAAAGCTCGATTCAGGTTTGTTCCATTGATGTCTATGTATATATATATATATATATATGTATATAACAAAAAATTATAAGGTATATTTCACTTGCAGATGTCTTCTTGCTGCACGAGCGTTACACTACAACCCCATAACTGCTGGCAAAATTGTAAATGCTTGCTGCATCTTGCACAATATTGCAAATTCAAGGCGATTGCCTATATCACCTCTCACACCTGATGAGGCCCTCCTAGAGAGTCAACGTCAGAATGAAGTAAGACTTCAGTTATTGTTGAAAATTAAGTTCAATGTTTTGATTTTAGAGATATAATAAATAAATAATATTGCAATATCTGCCTTAACTAAAGTTTCATTTAGAATATATATTTTCAGAGAGAAAGGGGAATAAGTACTGCCGCAGCAGCTCTAAGCCAGCAAGAGGCAACCAGGAATGCAGATTTGAACAGAGGGAGAGCTTTAAGAAGAGCGCTAATTGATAGGTTGTGGAGCGACATAAATAATTAAAATATATCGCTACCTTGGGATTTCATTATGTGGCACGCTGGCAAGCATCACAAGACGCAAGACCGTATCGACCTCCGGTCTTGGAGGGGACAGTGTGGCGACATCTAGCGACGCTCCATATAACGATGACGATACGACGTAATTCCTACATAGCGCTTTTTCTTGCATGAAGACCATCGGTGTGTACGGCGATTTGTAGATGAGGACTCACACAATAGATCTTCTAGGTCGCAGTGTGCCTGTCACAGACTTGGAGAAGACTGCTTATATAGTCCCGTAACCCTGGACTGAGATGTGACAGTTTATTCAATGGATGTAAAGATAAAGATATGCTTGAACAATACCAACCTATGTGGAGATTAGACAATTTTGTATTGTAATTAACTCAAAAGACCTTTATTTTAAACAAAAATCCATACTATAACGCATCAAGTTGAGTCAGTATAAATGTATCTTACTAATATTAATGTGAATGATAGGATGCATGGATGTTTGTTCCTCAATCAAGGCAAAATGGCTCAACACAATTGGATGAAATTCGGCATACTGATAGTGTACAGTCTGGAATAGGAAATAGATAACTTTGTATCCCAATATTCCTGGGTGAAAATAAAAAGGCTGACTTATTGGCATTGGCCACATACCTAGTGTTTTTACTCCTTTTAAAATTTGTAAGTTTATTAAGTGATAAATATCAAAAATTGGTACAGCTTACATATATTTAAAATATGATCCACTTTAATAGTGTTTGTAATTGAAGTAGGTATATTTTGATTATTTTATGGAACTGTTGAATACTTTTTGATTAAATTGATTGGCTTTAAGTTTTTGATTATTTTATTTTGCTAGAAATTTATTATTTTTTTAGTTTTAAGATCGAAATTTAATCACCTTATAATTTGAAAGTTTGTTTCTAGTTAGTTTCTAGAGTCGTAACACCAAAATTTTCATGATTTTTTTCAGACTTTACAGAGATGTTTTTACATTATTTTGTAGAGCTTCAAAAATCATTTAAATTTGCTAGATAACTTACTTCTATGAGTATTTTTTAATCTTTGCATAAATGTCGAAAGTGAAAATTTTGCATAGGTTCATTTTCAATAAAACAAGATAATAAATGATCAAGATAATACAAGTTGCCAAAATATGGTATCAATCTTTATTTATATAAAAAAACAAGTTTATTTTATCTACATGACGTTACGTTAATAAAACAACAAATTGTAAAACAAATGTAAGAACACATAATAATATAATATAATGGTCATTGTTATTTTTTATTTGCTTTAAATAAAAAACCGTTTCAAGGAATAAGGTTTCTGATTACTTTAGTCGATTTAAAAAGACAATGGGGTTTCATAAATTTTTAACAAAATACATTTGACCTTTATTTAACCATGATGGCATCAAATCGCTTAAGATGTTGATTTGAATCAATGTTTGAAATGTTTTTGTTTACAATCCGTTTGATAACATTCGTACATGATTAGCATACAGACACAGTTAATGTTTTTCTACTGACTGACACATGTTTATAAAGTTAATGTCACTGCTGACGTCATTACTTACTAATTTAATAAAATCAATATTAATTTATAGACACATTTAAAAATAAAAGTGTTCAAATTAGTCTCTCAAAATAGGTTAAAGATTAATAAAACATAATAAAAATAATTGGTTAGTCTTGGTTCAACAGTATGCAGAATTAACAATGTCCATTCTGTTAATAAAATCAATATAAATTTATAGACACATTTAAAAATAAAAGTGTTCAAATTAGTCTCTCAAAATAGGTTAAAGATTAATATAACATAATAAAAATAATAGGAACAAATTAATATAACATAATAAAAATAATTGGTTAGTCTTAGTTCAACAGTATGCAGAATTAACAATTTCCATTCTGTTAATAAAATCAATATAAAGTTATAGACACATTTAAAAATAAAAACTTTTTAAATTAGTCTCTCAAAATAGGTTAAAGATTAATATAACATAATAAAAATAATAGGAACAAATTAATATACTTAACATAATAAAAATAATTGGTTAGTCTTAGTTCAACAGTATGCAGAATTAACAATGTCCATTCTGCATACTGCTGAACTAAGACTAACCAAAAAACTAACTTTAAAAATATTATTAAAAAACTAAGGATACTGCAGTCTTTCCGTCAACAATTCCATTGCTGCAGCCAACCTATTTATAGCCTGTGCCTGCTCTGCAGTGGCTTCTGCCTGCTTAAGAGTGGCTTCTGCCTGCTTAAGCGTGGCTTCTGCCTGCTTTAAAGAAGCTTGCGCCTGCTGTATGGCAGCTTGCGCACTTTGGGACTCTAGAGCCTCCAAAGTCTCAGTAGCCCTGCGCATGGGGTCGGCATCAAGTTCTAGAAAAATATAAATATATATTTAATGATAAATTCGAACATAATAATATGCATATTAGAAAGTAGTAGAAATGTACCAGGAATTGGTCGACGACGACGTCGCCGTCGGGCAGTCGGTCGTGACTGTTCTCCACCTTGGGAACTCAAATATGCTGGCGAACCTATAGGCTCAGGGTTGTGAACTTCATGGACATCCTCATCATGGGAGCTCAAAGTAACCTGCGAACCTATAGGCTGTTGGGCCCCAAGATGAGTAACTTCTACTTCGTACTCAATAGGAGCAAATCTGAAAAGAAAATATTGATTTAGAAAATTATTTTGTTACTTTTACCTCGGTAAGAAAATTACTTTAAAAGTATAAATTTACCTATTAACGTTTACTGCTTCTTCAACCCTGAAAACATAAATAAATTAAATGAACAAAATGTTTGTTATTAAGTTTGTTTAATTGAGAGATTTACACTAATAATTAACTAGCTTTTGTTTGTTACTTAAGTGAGTACCTATTCTTTCATATCCTGAACACATTGATTTAGAAAGTTATTTGTTACTTTTACTTCAATAAGAGAATTACTTTAAAAATAAAAATTTACCAATTAAGATTTTCAGTTTCTTCAACCCTGGAAACATAAGTAAATTAAATGAACAGAATGTTTGTAATTAAGTGTGTTTAATTGAAAGATTTAAACTACACTAGTACTTAATAAGCGATTGTCCGCAACTTCAGTGAATATTAATTATTAAGTTGCGGACAATATTTATATGTTATATACAATATTTTATATATTCTTTCATATCCTGCCAGCCTTTCCTACCTCTCAAATGAGGTTAGAAGTAATTTATTGATATAGGTGTGAATCAAACACTGACAGAGCTACTTTAAAATGCAAACAAGAATGTTTATACTAGAAGAAAGTGCTGGAAGATTTTGAAATAAGCAGTACAATTTAACAACTTATCAATTCATACTTATGTCTTATTTATATGAAGTACAATACATAAATTGTTACATAGATAAATAAAATTAATATTCTATACACAACTAGTAAGAGAAAAAGCCATATAACAAACTCACACAACATTCAAGCCATCATTATTTGATGTGCTACCACCATCATTTTCAATATGCTGTTAAAAGAAGAGAGTACATGCAGTGCAACAAAAGGGACAAAAACAATGTTATTCAGCTTTAGAACAGAGATGCATTTCTTTATTTAAAAAAAGGAAGGACACTTACAGTTATTAAGGGGTTATGGCGAACCCCTGGTAGAGGTTCGCCAATGTCATTTCCCAGGATTGCTAACAGACGCTCCTCCAAGGGGGTCAATTTAAAAAAGGATGGTGGCCCGCCTCCTTAAAAGACATGAAATATTTTGAAACAAAATATGATTCAATACAATGAAAATAGTTATTTCAACCAACATTTATATAAGCAATTTCATAATTATAAATAAATAGGTTAATAATTTACCAGTAGCTGATCTTGACTGCTTCTCTTTCTTAACTTTTTTAACGAGTCGGTACTTATATTCATTGTAGTACTGAAAACACACAATTCAGCAATAGCCATTAGCCTAAATTGTTAAACTTAGATCAATTTCAATATGATTTTTGGATCAGTGTTCTCTACTTACAAGGCGCCACTGCTCGGCTGTTTTTTGGCTGCAGTCTGACGATATGCTATTAAGCATATCGGCGCACTCTTGCCACAGTCTCTTCGCCAGACTGCGGCCTTCTTTTGAGCGCGATATACGCCCAAGCGCAAGCTCAGGCTGTCCTTCCAAAAACCCTAGCATTGAGGCTATCTGTTCTAAACTCATTTTGCTAAAACAAAACAAATAATTAATAGTTGGTTGACCCGCGGCTTTAATTAATGTCATTATGAATAAATACGATAGCTATAGGTATATGAATAAAGATATTACATTCCTGACGTCAATACTCAAAACTATTATGTATAACAAACAAGGTTTGCTGTATGTAATTATTTAAATAAGAAAGAAAGAATTAAAAAACTTGCTGTATGAAAGTGACAATACTACTATGCCCGCCGATTCCATGACTTATATTTTGGCATTTGGGCAGTTGGCAACTAAAGTACGTTCCATTGCACAAATATGGTAAAAATATTTTTTTTCACGGTTTATATGAATATTATTAACGGGATTTATGCATATTAAAAATATACTATGAAAGCAGTTAGTATTTTTAAAGTAACGATTTGTTTATCTAGTTTTCATTTAGCAATGTATCCCGCATTCATAAACTAAAATGTATAGCATGATATTTCGTTGACAGCGTCAAATGGAACGTATATTCAATCTGTTTTCAATCACTCTTTCCGATCCGATGCTACTGGTCCGTGGCTATGAATTTTAGAGAATGCCAAATTTGCCACTTTGCTCATGGAGTCGCAATATGGTGGTTGCCGTACGGTCCGCTTAATGTTATTTGAAGAATTGCAGCCCTGCATGCATACACACAATATTATGATGACCCCGCTAAGGAACATAATTGTATTTTTAATTCAATTAAATGTGAATATAATACAGTATTTACATCAAAAACAATTAAAACAGATGATAACTCATTTTAGTTTAGTGACTGGGCAACAGTAGGAATTTTTTTTTAATTATAATTTGTTTCCTTCAAATCCTAGTCTAATAATATTTAAAAGCAGAAACAGATTATATGAATTACTTATATTATGATGAAAAACATACAATCATAGTGAAAATTTTAAGGAGTATCTATGTAAAGAGGTACTCCAAAATGTTCAAAAGTGTATGTAGTATTGCAAAATCAAATTTTATTAATAATAAAATTCAAAATAGTGTTTATATTCCTAAAACTACTTGGCAAATTATTAACAGCGAAACTGGAAAGTCAAACATAAGAAACGTGGAATATAAACTGAAAATTGGTGATCGCTGTTGACATCAAATACAGAAGTTGCTGAAGCTTTTGAAAAATTCTTTGCAGACATGCCAGTTTGACTATAAAGAAATTAAAATCAGTCAATGCTGCACAGTCTTTTCTTGAAAATAATGTAAATAAGTGTAAAACTAACTTTACTTTCAGTTACTGAAAGTGAGGTACAATTAAGAACTCTGTTGATCTGGCTGGATGGTATTTCTGTTAAAATCATCCAATCTATCATTGACGGTATTGCACCTTATTTAGCCAGTAGGTACCTATATTTAATAATTGTGTTGATAATAATGTGTTTCCGGCTTTAATGAAACTTAGTAAAATTATTCTTGTATTTAAAGCCGGAAGCATGACTGACCCCAGTAACTTTAAACCGATCTCTATATTATCAACACTCAGCAAAACCTTTGAAAAACTTATTTTAAACCAACTAGTGGTACATTTCTATAGCAATAATATAATGAATCCAAATCAATTTGGTTTCACACGGGGTCGCTCAACAACTGATGCCGGTGTAGAGCTTATCAAACATATATTTGATGCCTGGGAGGAGTTACATGATGCCTTTGGTGTCTTCTGGGATCTGTCCAAGGCTTTTGATTGTGTTCACTACGATACACTCCTCATGAAGCTACACCATTATGGAATCATCGATAGGGCACTTTATTTTATGAAATCCTATTTATGCAATAGAATGCAAAGAGTTGATATTAATGGAAAGAGATCATCGGGATCAGCAGTACATATGGGAGTGCCCCAGGGCTCGATTCTTGGACCTTTGTTATTCTTCGTTAATATAAATGATTTGCCATGTGAGGTAAAAGACAAGTGTGCGGTCATATTGTTTGCTGATGATACCTCTTTTCTTTTTCATTAAAGCAGTGCTTTGAAGTAAACTATTGTATTGAAATTGTGGAGAATGAGGAGTTTTCAGTCTACGATTAAAAAAAAAGTAGTTCACTTTTCAACATTAGATGGCGCTGATCTAACTCAAGTGTCAACTCAAGTACCAATTTCAGTACCGTACCTACGTCTAATAATTATTAATATACTGCATGTAAAGAAAAAACGCTGCAAAACAAACTAGGAGAATAAAAAACAATGAAATGTAATATTATTAATTCGAAGGTTATGGCAATCAGCAAGAATTTTATCTCTACGATCAGTCAACTGTCAACAAAGAGGATACGATATTGACATTGACTCTTCAGTTTTGTTCAACGCCATCTAGTATGTATTGAAAAAGCTTAAAAAAAATGAAACGAAAAGGCCTCATTGGTTGTCAGCCAATAACCTGCTCCTCATTGAAAATAAAACTAAATTTTAAACACAATATCTTTGAAAATCTTATGTTTGTAAAAAAAGAACAAACATGTTCCATAGAAAATGTGACTTGCATAATTAATACTAGAAATAAGTATAAGCTAGCCGGCTATGATAGTCGACTTCATAAAGTCACTAACTCATTTATGCATACGTTTTTATAATAAGGTTCCCACAAATATTCAAGACTTACCACTTGATAAATTTAAAGAAACTATTAAACAAAAATTGTGTAATAAAGGCTTTTATACAATAGCTGAATATATGGACGATAGAAGTCCTTGGTTGTAATTTTTTTTTCAAAAGTGTTCAATCTCCAACTCCATTTCCTTCTTATCCAACGCCATCTCCATCTCCTTCTTGTCCATACAACAGCAAGAACGTCATGCTCCCTCAGGCGGCATGGCTAGCGTTAGCGTCGGGTGTTGGGTCACCCTCTGCCCTAAATATGGTTGAGGAGGGTGATGGCTGGTGCCTGCGTTATACTCGTGAACGGGTGCTTCTAGCGGTGCCAGGTCGTTTTGCTGATGACTTTATGACTAGGTATGTTACTTTTTGAATTCGACTCTGACTTCCCCATCTCCATGTTCACGTCCACGTCCTGTCTTTGTCCACGACTATCCTCATCTCCATCCACATTATCTGTATCCTCTCTCACCTCTATCGCTAAGTCTATCTCTGCTTCTATCTTTACCTCTATATCTATGTGTCTACGTTTCTGTCTAGTACTTGATTGCCAAATGTATAAATATAATAGTAGACTCCAGAAGATGACCTACTCGTTCATGGTACGCAATGTGTACGCTTTATTTTATAATAAAATTCGAAAATATTTTAAGATTAACCCTTCGATAGATTTAAGGATAAGTGTTATGTGAAAAGGTTTACTATAAGATATCCGGATGCAAGAGATGGGATTCCCTGGCTGTAAATTGTTATTGTGTATTTTTTTTTCTTATTTTTAAAAGATGATTGCTGTTGAGTTTCTTGCCACTTCTTCTCAACAGATCGACTTTCCGAAGTGGTGGTAGATTCAGTTCAATTTGCAAATTGTTTGACTTATTTTAAATGTATTTAAATAGGTACAAACTATACAGTCAAGTTGGGTAACTTTGAATAGTTTTTTTAGACTTTTGCTAAAAGTAAGACAAAAATGTATGGATCCGACGATTTTTATTTATTAATGAGTGTTCTCTTATATCTTTTTTCAAGATAATAAAACTCTTTAACAAATTACACACTTACAAAATTAGAAAATTGGGTATTAAATGGCCGTTCAAAGTTACCAAGACTTTTGGGTATCTTTGAACTTATATATTTTGGACAGTGAAAATCTCTTTTCATTGGCTAATTATGTGACTTGGGTAAGATTAAACTTCTGTTTTGAATGATAGAAATGGCGATCTGTCAAAATAAGTTAAGTTGTCACAGTGCACAACTTACCTTTTTCTTAGGGTTACCATCTTACTACTTTGCACTACCAAAAGGAAGAAAAAAAGGTGAACATAAACACTTTTTTTTAAATCAGTAATCGTTTTTATTAATAATCAAAGTTATCCTTACAATTCTTTATTTTTTTGGCTTTAAAATGAGATCAATATTAAGTATAAGAGTATAATTACTATTTAGAAAAATTTTAATTGAAAGTTATTCACCCCATTCCATTAATAAAATTTCGTCATCTATGAAAATTTTTCCATCTCTCCTTGTTATTTGATGGTCTTTTATGATAGAAATAATGCATTCTTTTTTTATTTCACACATTGCAGGCTTATTATATCGTGTCCATCCCCCCAAACATTTTTTTTGCAAGATATTAACGGTAACTTTCTCTGAATTTATTTTACTAATGAATCCAGGATAAAAACTTCCTTCATCTTTGAAGATGCACAACATACCCTCTCTTAAATCAACTGACTGAGATATCTGATTATTGTTTGTTCCTTCTGGAGAACTAATAAGTATGCCATCAGAACTAACAACATATTCTTGCACAACTTCCAGCTCTTCAGGATTTTGTACTTCCATAGAATGCCGAATTTTGTGAATTGTGTCAACCTCCATGTTTTCATTTACTTGAAATTTGCCTTCATTAAATCCGCGCTCTTGATGATTTTCTATTGCATGTATATCAGCTTCGACCACTTTGAAATTATTGGTAACATCTTCTATTGAATCGTCGTTTGTTGGTGTTTGATCAGTTGCAACCTCTTCTATAACTTCTGCAGTTTTGTCCTTTTTCTTATTTTTAGATCCTAGGGGCCTACCTCTTTTAATAGATGAAGCATTTGTGACTTCGCCTTGGCGCTTTGATGGCTTCGTCTTTGCTTTTTCTTCGTAAAATTTTTCAACTTCCGCAGCTGAAACACTTTTTCCAGCTGTTACTGGCAATTGAAACTTTTTTCCTCTAGTCGCGAAACTCAAATCTGCAGATCTCACCTCTTCAACAAAGCGATGGAATGCTTCACCAACGGATTCTCTTACTTCAACTTCCGAGGTGTACTTCGGCAATTTATTTAAAACTGTTTCCGGTGAGAATGGAAACAAACCACAGCTTCTGAACCCTGCCCTAATATTATCAGCACTAGTGTCCTTTCCCATAGCTAGTGATTTTCCCAATAGCTGAGCAAATAAAGATTTAGGTAGTGCCATTACTTTCTTCCCTCTGCTTGTTTGACGGTATTCACCCAGCACCTTTCTCCAATTGCTCTTTACAGTCGAAAAATATCCAACGTCTAATGGCTGCACCAAGTGCGTTGAGTTTGGTATAAGACAAATGAATACAATATTGTGTTGTTCACAAAGACGCAAAGCTTTCGGCGAGATATGGGCACTGAGGTTATCGCAACACAGCATTTTTTTTCCCTGAAGCTTAGATACATGTGGGATAAAATGAGTTTCTAGCCATTCTTCGAAAACTTCAGTTGTTATCCAGCCCGAATCTGAAACTGCCATTCTAGAACCCTCTGGTGCCCGAAAGAGCCAATCGGACCACAGCTTTTTCCCCTTGAAAACAAAGAATGGTGGCAATGATCCCCCAGCCGCATTGACACAGAATACCACCGTGAAGCATGACTTTGTCGAATTTTTGATAATTTCTGGGTGACGACAATCCCTGCGAAATAAAAGTTTTTTTTTGCCGGGATCATCATGGAACCCAGACTCATCCATGTTAAAGATGTTCTCAGGAGGTATTCCTTCTGTCTCTTTTGAAAGATTGGTGAAAAAGGCTTCTATTTGCTCACGATTCACCTGAGCCCTCTTTCGTGGAATGTTGTGAGCAACTTTTTCTTTCAAATCCGGATGTCTCTCCAAGAAAAGACTGCCCCATTCATATCCTGGCATATTATTATAGAATTGTCCAATTTTTCTGTCACTGTTATCTAAGTATTTTTTTACAATTACCCTAAAGTCGTGCATGCTGATTGGTATTCCGAGATCACTTAATACTAACAAATGTTCCTTAAAACTTACTTCTTCAGCTGTCGTTAGAGCTATTGGTCTACCGACACTCTTTATATGTTTCTGCTTTAATTTATAAAACAAAGTGACCGGTGGTATGCTGTATTTTTTCGCAGCTTCCATCCTTGTTAGTGCACCGGATCGAATTACGTTTAGTGCCTCCTCCAACGTATCTGCAGTGTAATTTGATTTCACACCATATTTTCGTACTCCAGGTTTTGCTACCATCGATTTTCGAGGCATTTTTATGTTCCATGTAACATAAAGTACCTGTAATAAATCGTAGAAAATGCATATAAAAAGCAGCAACCCCATGTCAATGTTACCCAAAGTAAAAAAGAAAATAGATGGGTAACTTTGAACCATTCAAAGTTACCCAAAATATAAACATTTTTGAATGATTCGTGCAATTACCAAATATCTTAATTTTTTTTGTAATGGAATATCCAAATTATACAATATAACATAAATTGATACTAGATATACATATAAATAACATATATTATCAGTTTTACGTACCTTTTATATATTTAAAACAGATTTAAAACACACACACTTTTTACTCATTGAAAACCTCGACCCGAAAAGAGCGGTAATCTATCAAAACTTATTTGACAGCTGCCAGTTTGACGTCAATTTTGAAAACTAGAATAATAATTAATTCCGTTTCACGCAGGTATTACTACAAAATGTTTAAGACTTTTAAGAAAAAAAAATAAGAATCTTTACATCAGTTTTATTCAAAGTTATAACAAAATTCAAAGATACCCAACTCGACTGTAAGGACGTTGGAAACAAAAGGATTGATTTGATAAACCGAAATAAAAAATATATTGACCACACAAGTTGTTATTTATTTACATGACAGATATCACTAGACAGATTTACATCATTATAAAACATAGAGGCAAAGCTCTATCATTTTCAGCCAGTTCAGCTTAACATCTTCTCTCTTTGCTCTTGTTTAATAGTCCAATGTTACGACATAGTTGTATCAGTCTAGGCCTGTATAAAGCTTTCGTGAGCATGTCAGCACTCTGGTCTTGTGCAGGCACTTTTTCTATTGCAAGGCACTTGTCCTGGACAGCCTCTCGCACAAAGAAATGTCTAAGCCTTATGTGCTTGGTTCTGTTGTGCATCTCATATGGTGGATGATTTGCTAGTTTAATAGCTGATTCATTATCAATATATAGTATGGGCATTTCATCCAACTTTTCAATGCTCTGTATCAGCCTTTTCAACCAGATCATCTCCCTGGCAGTTTCACTGGCAGCAACAATTTCAGCCTCAGTACTAGATATGGCAGTTGACACCTGTCTGTGACTTCTCCACGAAACAGCACTTTCGTTATATAAGCATATCGTTCCTGTCGTTGATCGCCCTGTTTCTCTATCACCTCCGTGATCAGCATCACTATAACAGTCCAGTGACCTGCGTGCGTTACGCTTGTATATAATGCTCCAGTCAAGGGTGCCTTGTAGATATCTCATGATGCGCTTTACTCCAGCAACATCTTCCTTCGTTGGTTGTTCGAGGTGTCTGGATGCAACACCTACAGCATACGCAATATCGGGCCTTGTTCCAACCATTAAATAAGCTAAAGCACCGACTGCCTGTCGATAAGGAAATTTTGGGTCATCATTATCTTCTCTTGGCCCAATTCTTTTTCCCCCTCTCTCTTAGGAAGAGACACGGATCTGCTTCGCTCATCACAAAACCTATTTCTAGCAGATAATCTTTCATGCATTCATTCCAACAGCGTGGAGCCTGTTTCAGCCCATATAAGCTTCTTTTCAACTTGCATACATTGTTAGAACCATCATTATAGCCTTCCGGTTGTTTCATATATATTTCTTCAATTAAACTCCCGTACAAAAATGCTGTCGTAACATCAAGTTGAGTAAGTGATAGATTATCTCTCGCTGCTATACTTATTAGTACTCTAATAGTGCTTAACTTTGTTACCGGGCTAAAGGTTTCGCTATAGTCAATACCTTGTTTCTGTGTGAAGCCTTTGGCAACTAGTCGAGCTTTATAGCGCTGTAAAGAACCATCTGGATTGAGTTTTACTTTATACACCCACTTGCATGGAATGGCTTTTCTATTCAGCGGTAGGGGCACTAAATCCCATGTCTTATTCTCTCTAAGCGATGCTATTTCATTATCCATGGCGAGCTTCCATTCTTCTCTCGCCTTGCTATAAATAGCTTCTTTATAGGATGCTGGTTCATCCAGCCCATTAATACAGTTTACAGTATATATAATAAAATCATCAAATCTTGAGGGAGGCTTAAGTTTCGAGCGGTCTCTAAGCGTCATTCTTCCTTGTTCTTCTATTTCTTGTATAGGTAAGACCTGATCACTTTCTGACTCATTCAATATCTCCATTTCCTCTTCATCATCTACCGCAGATAAATATTCATCATGTTCGGGCACTTGCGTTCCTTCAATTTCAGATTCGATAAGAGTTTCATTGTTAGTTCCCATATCATCTGAACTTAAGTCAGTTTGTCCATTAGTTGATAAGTTTCTCGGTAGTGAAATTGATGATGTCGTCACTGGCTCTGTTGTATTAAATGATTTTGACATTGGTAGTGGAAAATAGTGAGATTCTTCAAGGGCAGCTTTTGGAGGCAAATTGGTACAGGATTTGGGCGTTAGTGTCTTCTCTTCAAATATAACATCTCTCGAACGTACTAGTTTGTTATTTTCTTGTATCCAAATCCTATATCCCTCGTCACCGTCATATCCGATAAGTATACCTTTTACAGCTTTCTTATCAAGTTTCTTTCTAGTAACCTTGGGCACATGCGCATAGCAGGTACTCCCGAGAATTCTCAGATGTCTGATTCTCGGCTTACTTCCATGCCATAGTTCATAAGGGCTAACATTAGGAACTTGAGTGTTCCCTGTCCTATTGATGACATAGGTCACAGCATTCGTGATTTCCGCCCATAGAGCTTGGGGAAAATTCTTGGAGTGCATAATAGATCTCGTAGCCTCGACGATGGTACGGTTTTCCCTTTCAACGCACCCATTTTGCTGTGGCGTATAAGGCATAGTAAGCCGCTGTCTAATTCCGTTCTTGTCTAAAATCTGTTTTACTGCTTTATTGTCGAATTCTCCACCATTGTCACTAAGAAGCTCTTTAACAGTATGTCCCATAGCCCTTGCTTGAGCTAGCATCAGTTCAAGTTTCTTGTATACTTCTGTCTTCTTTCTCATAAAGAAAATGTGGCGGTATTTAGAATAATCGTCCTTAAATAAAACAAAGTATCTGTATTTTGTAATAGACAATGGAAAAGGTCCACATACATCAGCGTGTAAAAGTTCTCCGACTGTTGAAGCTCTCGCTCTATGGCCAAATTTCTGCCTGTGAGCCTTGCCATAAATACATCCCTCACATAAATCAGAATCCAATTTAGCCGTTATGCCAAGTTCTTGTTCAATAACTTTCTTTACATGCGTTTTGTTTTGGTGAGCGAACCGTTCATGGTACAGTTGCAGTAAATTCTTTGTATCAAGGGAATAAACTTCAAGTCGTTTACTTGGCAGTGAGTGACGTACCTTTAACTTGTATAGTCCTCCATGTTTCTGTCGTTCACCAATAAGTTTAATTTTTCCTTGCACTATCAGTTTACATATTGTACCCGATGATGTAAAAGTGCTATTTTTAAGTTTATCTTGGGCAGCCAGTACTGAAAATAAGTTTTTGGTAATTCCAGGTACATACCACACATCAGTCCAAATTATATGTTCTTTGTGTCCTTCAACATAAGCGACGACTTCTATGGTTCCTTTACCAATTGCATCAATGGCATTACCATTCGCTGTTGTAACTGTATGTTCTCTGGTAAAATATTCAAAAGTTTGAAAGATGTCTGACCTGTTACTTACATGGCTTGTAGCACCATTGTCAACGAACCAATGATCTTCATCTCTTTCTATATTACTTTCATTTGCAATGTTTACCGTCATAACACTCATATTAACATTCTTCTTTGGATCATCATTTGTCGTGGTAGGCTTTGGTGGACGTCCATCTTTAATCCATTTAGGACATTGTTTCACCCTATGGCCGATCCCATTGCAGTAGTGGCATTTCAACTTCTTTATTTTATTTACCTTGATCTTAGACGTTCCTTGAAGACTCAGTGCTTCTTCGCAGCCTTGTGAGCCTTTAGAATTAAGCACTCTCTCGTGGGCACATAAGTTACTCGTCAGTTTTTCTATAGTCCGTTCTGATTTTGACATTAGAAGCCAACTTGTTTTATAGGCAAAATATTCTTCAGGAAGTGTTTCTAAAATTTTGCATATAAGGGACATGTCTGGCAATTCTGCTGTTCCTTCAGACTTTACCATCTGCTGTGACAACTCATGCCATAAATTTTTCAAATAAGACAAGTGACTACTCATATCATGTTTCGGATCTTTCTTGTAGCCAAAGAATTTTATGCATAGGTCATATGCTTTGTCTTCAGAAACTCCATCGAACAAACGATGTAATTCAGACCATATCTCTGTACTAGTTGAAAAACGCATTACCTTTTCTAGGTTTTCGTCTGTCAAGTTTGTTGAAATAGCGAGGATCGCTGCGCTATCCTTCTTCTGGTACAACTCGTATTCAACCATGTCCTCAGGCTTAGCCAAATTATCAGGCATTTTAGGTGATTCTACTTTTCCAGTTACAAGGTCTAGAACACCCATACCTTTTAATACTGAAACCATCTTGAACTTCCAGGTTGGCCAATTGTTTTGACCTAGTTGGCCTATTAGAATTTTTCCGTCAAGGAATTTTTCCATTTTTGCCGACGTATCAAAACTTGAAAAAATATATATTCCGATTCCTACAAATCAATATAATATTGTAATATTTCTTTAGGAACCACGCTCTGCTACCATATAAGGACGTTGGAAACAAAAGGATTGATTTGATAAACCGAAATAAAAAATATATTGACCACACAAGTTGTTATTTATTTACATGACAGATATCACTAGACAGATTTACATCATTATAAAACATAGAGGCAAAGCTCTATCATTTTCAGCCAGTTCAGCTTAACACAAACGAAATAAAAAATATTTGAGTTTGGGACGTTTTCTGGTATGTGACGGACTGGGAAAATAAGGGAATAAATCAGCTGAGTTTATTTGGGATAAATCTAAATTCGGCGGAATAGGCGGGTCTAGCATAAAGTATAAAACACACCTAAATAAACGCACTAAGCTACAAAATAAGGGCTAGTAAAGCTAGTCAAAGCAAAATGGCTGCTGTGGTCTTGTCCGTATAATTTACAAATCCTATATAGTTATATATTTTCATTACTTGCTGTCAGTATAGGTATTTCAGATATTGTTGACTTATAGTTACAACTTACGACTTCCTTTGGTATATTTTCTTGGAAATCCACATAAAGATCTCACAATTTTCCTCTACCCAACAACCAACCAAACCAAACCAAACCAACCCAAAGTTTCAATTCTTCAGTATCTACCAATCATAAAGTAACTTTTTACCAATTTCTCATGAGAGCCAGTAGTTCTTTGAATCTATTATATTTCTGTCTTCTGAAACTTGAAAGTACTCTGTGCAGACGACGAACGCATACATAGGACGAACGCAACGTCAAACAAACGAGGAAATTCAATCAAAGTCAGACAAATTAATTGTCATTTTCGCTCCAACCGCTGTTGCTTGTGCCAGTGCTCGAGTTCCTGTTTGGATAAAAACCGAAAATCAGGCAAGTCGAAAACTATTACATTTTTGACAAGTTAATTAATTTCTATTGAAATAATTTATGATTTTTAACATTATTTTATGTGGGAAATTTGAAGTGTTTTTTTGTAGTCTGCGTCGGTAGTTGGCGATTCTAGAAAATATCCACTTACCGGTACTTTTTTAACCTTTGTTCTTCGGATTTAACCAAGTGCGTTGTTCCTTTTAGAGATATAAAGTGTAAAATATAAGTACCTACTTAATATTATCTGGAATTTCCGGCTCATAGGTTATCAAATGTTTCAAAACGGAGCAGGTAACCGAAAGAGGAATCGTAGTGAATCAGATGAAATTCGAGAGAACGTGTCTAAAAAGTTACTGTTGACCAGGTATTAGCTGACGTTAACTGGTGAAGGTTCCGCTATTGAGCATGTCGCAAATTACTTAGATTATTTGATTAAGATGCCTTAAACATTTTGTTTTACAATGGAAAAATGATAGTTGCTAGGTTAAGTGAATTATATGAATCTGCTTCAGTTTAACTATAATATCATAGATAGTATTGCATGTGAACACATTATGTTTGAAAACTATTGCAGATATAATTTCAAAAAAATTAACCATTTTAGAGCAAAAATCTAATCCCAATATGTTGTTATCCTTCTTCTATTCCTTTCCTTTCTTAATTTACTAACCAAATTCCCATTCCCATTATTAGCCAATTTAGAAATTATCCAGTGTGAGTTGGGATAAAGATTTAAAGATGGATCACAAGTGTTACTGCCGTGGAGATGATATAACCACCCTGGACTTGAATAAGCCAGAGCATCTGATGCCCATGATGAGACCATTTTCCATGAGGTGCTTATAACTATGGCTTCATTATAATTCTGTTGACTAGATTTGTAGAACTTTAGGTAGAAGTATTAAATTAGAAAATGTAGATAGAAGTTGAAAGCATACATTTAGTATGTGTTAGATTTTTTTACTTTTACTTTAGACAAAATATTATAACCAAAGAAACAACAAAATTTTGAACAATTTTTTTATCTAGAATATACATTTTTCATTAGTCATTGATTTTTAAACCCATTCTCTATTTTATTGAGTATTTAATATAGTCTTAAAAATATACTGTTAGTATTTGTGAATACTTATAGATTATGTGAGAATGGATTAATTCATATTATAACTAATCAAACGGTTTCAAGAGCTGAATTTTTAGAACAATTTTGTATGCAATATAAAACATATTATTTATTCCACATTGAAAAATAGAACCTTCCACATTAAAAATATTTCAATCATGATAATTCAATTATTCACTAATAATGCAAAGCTAAGTATCAGAAGCTATAATATAATTGATTTATTATCAGGCCACATGGCTTTTCACACACTTATTACTACATTATTACTATTGGGAATCAACGGATGTTATGAAGGCGAACAATATCTTTTATTCTTTATAAGACATTGAAAATGTTGCTTCTTAATCGTTAGGTTATTAGCATTATTTAAAGTAAAAAAAATGTAATGGTGTGTTAAAGTAGTTCTGCTTTATGAATGTATAAGAAAGAATAGGTAATATAATGGAAGGCATTCTCAATGAAGATACTTACAAGTTCAATGGGGTCAAAAAAGAAGTTTATACTTACTCATGGCTGTTAAACTTTGAACAAAAGTTCACTGTAGTCTAATTAATTCAAAACTGGCTCAGAATGCATAATGAACTGGTAAAAAGTAGTCTTTAATTGTTTTAAATTTACATTTGCAACTTGAGTTAGTCATAAGTACTATAAATATATTTCTTTTAAATTTTTTGGTTTTAGTTCAATATTAAGTTATAGGGATTGAAAAGTGAAGCAAGTGCTTGACACTATAAAAAAAGACACAAGACAGACAGAATACATAGGCTAGATGAATTCCTTCATGCGGTTTGTAACTTTCACCCTACTCTTTTTTGTAGAAAGTCTTTTTAAAGTAGGGTTTTGTTGACGGACTGTTATTGCAATCAGCATCTTAAACCATTGGTTCACCAACAGGATACAGAATCTAACCGCAACCTTAACCAACATGCTGCAGGCCGGAATATTAACCGACTACTTATTCTGTGACAAGGGTAACCTATTGACCGAACTTTGGAAAGCAACCAATAAAATAATGTACCCGATTGCAATATTGAACCCTAAATACATTAAACATGAATATGAACATTTTGGGGTTTATAACCTTAGGTTCGTAAAAGTATAAATTGATGATAAGAAGTATACATAGATTGTATATTTTATGTTGTGAGTAAGTGGAGATAGATTGTAGACTTCATGTGAGCAGTTTTATTTAAAAGTAATGTAGTAATTTGATGTAATATAGTAAATTTTTGTGTAAATTATTTTTTTCATTATCTACTTAACTTCAGATAGTTTTTGCAAAGGATAAAAATGCTTCAATGTAGGTACCTCAATATATTCTTATTTAAACAATTACGTTTTGCAAGTTATTTTTTATCAAATCTGTGTCTATTATCAAACTTAACTATGTTTGTTTCAACCTTGAGTCAAGTGATCGTAACCACAAGTGACGGACTAATCAAGGTCAAACTGACATCCATTCTAAAATGCAATTACTGCATTGTTTACAAGCCACGCAGGTTAATAAAATAATTGTGCATTGTTGACAGAAACTCCATGAGAACAATGTCACTAAATTAATAATCATGTGTAGATAATTATCTTAATCTGACATTAATTCACTTAACGGATTTCGGAAACGCGTTCATTATTAGATCACAGATTAAATCTACGGCTGTCTGTCATATAATTATGTATCAATTAAAAGTGTGAAGAAAAATCCTGTTTCAATAACTTTGTAGGTCAATATTTCTTAGTACATACATACAGATTACTATTGTCATTTATTCAAATGTTAAACTATTCTATTGCCGTCTCCTATTCCTTTTTCCTATACCAAACAAATTTGCCGCCTGTTTTCGTACGAATAATACACATATTAATTAAGTTTACTTAGTTTTGAACGAAGTACCTATATTTACGTTCATTCACAATTTTCAAATATAGAACTAACAGCGAGTCTCTGCAACCGCGTCATAATAAAGTCCTAAGTGTAAACATTTTGCTACGTGAATTTCAACTTTAATTGTCCGACTAATGGTGTTTTTTTGAATGCAGCTTCAACAGAATGCCTCTCCAGCTGACTAAACCCGCTCCTCAATTCAAGACCACAGCGGTCGTCAACGGCGAGTTCAAGGACATTTCCCTGTCTGACTACAAAGGCAAATATGTCGTGCTCTTCTTCTACCCATTGGACTTGTGAGTTTGTTTTAGATTTTTATTATTTTAAGTCGATCGGATATGGTACTAGAAGTCACGGGCCCACGGGAGTAGTTGCGAAACGAATGTGTCTTAGTAGATTTGGGTCTGGACATAGACTAAAAAAAATACACTCTATTTCAGTTTTGTGTGCTCCTATAGCTACATTTTGCTATATATGTATAGTAATTCATAATTTAATGGTATTTTTTTCAATAGATAAATCAATGGATATACCTACTGGCCTATACATATATTTTTGGTTTTCATACTTAAATAGTACGAAATAAACCACATTTTGTACCATCTCAACACACTCAATTTAGGTAACTTATTTCCAGAAAATCCTGTACCTATACAAAGTGAAATAACGTACACGTGAGATAGTTTTTGGGCCTCCATTCCCTCGACCGGTTTTTTTACGTGTATTATCATAACTTGACTCGTGTACCTCGATTTTAGTATACAGCGGCTTTGAAACACAGAGAGCACGCGTCATTATAAAACAAATGTCAAATATACCGGCACACGAACAAGCGAGATTTTGATGTAGCTACTCATAATATGTTACAACAGTAAATATTTTTTTCGTTTAAACCTACATGCACAAATATCTGCTTTATCATCTGTTATGCAGTGAGAATCGAACTCGTGACCTCGTGTTTTTTAGTCGGCTATTAGCCAAATGCGCCACGGACTCAGTCAATCTCATCATGGTCATCGTTATACCGTTGTGCAGACATAGGGTTGTACCTTTTTAGTTTCGAGACTATTAATTTAAAATCAATAAAGTGGCATTGAAAGAATGCAGCTATGATCGATTGAATTTCTATTCAAGGATAATCAATACCTATAAGCATTTGTTACACACAATATCAGTTTTAAAATCGAAAGTTCCAGAGTCAAACAACGCTTACCATCTTGTCTATAGTTGATATTCAAGTTATTCTATTTATCTCTTGAATAACAAGCGTTGTAAACGCAGATTATTTTAATCTATTACCTACGAATGTAATGAATTGCGTCATCCGAGCTCGTGTCGTCTGGCTTCTATCTACATAACGTATGACTACACTAATTTATTAATTTAAAATTTGGTTATTTTGTATATGAAATGAGACGAGGGCCGAAAGTCTAGAGTGTAGACTTTCGGCCCGAGATCCAACTAGACTCGAGATTAAGATTACTTCGACAATAGAGCCTAAAAGCGCTCAAGAGGGTGTCTCAGTACTTTTAGCTAAAAATAGTTTGGAAAATGCCGACGAGGAACTTGTTTACGTCTCTTTAATTTACTCTTTACCACTTATGCGTGGAATCTAATTAATGAGAGCTAAAAAATCCGGAATCATAGTTTATTAATAGAGTTGGAAAGAAAATTATTAACAGAGCTAAAAGTATTTTTTACATTAAAATAATCTGAGCGTGAATAAGTGTTTTTCCAGCCAGAATCGTTGTCAGTGGTTTAACACTGTTTAGAATGGTAGCGAAAGTTTTGTAAGAAAGAACTACACTTCACTGATTAACTAGTACGTGATAAATAGTAATATAATAATAAATAGTAATGAAGTTTGGTTCTTGAACTTCCAGTAAGAAGAAAATATACATACATAACTTCACGCCTGTATCCCTAATGGGGTAGGCAGAACACCAGAGGCTATTAAACCATCTGATGTCACGTTTGACAAATTTGGAGGTATTATTATGATGGAGAGAGACTATTGCAGTGACAGCGGGTCAGCCTATCGCCCGCAAAAACGCCAATAGAACCTCCGTCCCATAACTGACTTTTACAGTATGCCCGGGAAGAGAAGCAGCTGGCACATTCTATGTTTTTCTTTCGCTCCCAGTCCAGCATGGAAGGTGTATATTCTATTTTTATTCTATAAACAATCTCTATCTCCACATTTTATAAAACAAAACGTAATTAACGTAAATCTTCCGAAGAGATTCTGATCTGGGTTGCACCAGTTTTAACAGTCGTTCTAATGGCGTAGCTCATTAGGCTATCATACTATTTAATTGCATGATAAACTTGTTCGACTTTGTGGACAAAAACGCTCGTTGATAATAAAATATAAATCGTTGAAAATAATAACATTATCAACAACTTTTTGTCACCAAAGTCGAACAAGTAGGTACCTACCGATTTGAAAAGACTTCCAATGCAACAATTTTACCTTTTTTGTGGAAACTGGGTACCTACTCAGCTAGGTGCCTTATTGATATTTGCCGACAGATAATCGGCGCCTTTGTAACGTCAAAATTTAGACAGATTCACGTAATCATTTAATGCCGGGTTTTAACCTGGATATAGTTAAGATTGTTTATTTGATAACGGTTTGAACGGAATGTAGTCACGCTTCGCTACCCATCTATCTAATATATAAAATTCTCGTGTCACAGTTTTCGTTGCCATACTCCTCCGAAACGGCTTGACCGATTTTGATGAAATTTTTTGTGCTTATCCGGTATCTATGAGAATCGGCCAACATCTATATATTTTTTTTTATTTATATGGCAAAACAACGTTTGCCGGGTCAGCTAGTTTTATATAAGCATAAACATTTCGTAGCTAAGATCGCATTGATTTGTTGATGTTCCATTATAATAAAGCGTGGAAGTATGAGTAATATTAAAAAGAAAATCAAAACTATGTTTAAGGCCTTGATTATCGCTACGATAACCATTTTTATTCTGATAACAAATAAAGAATGCAATGCAATACATATTTGTGGTCTTGTTTGTCACAGTAGATTCCATAGTGACACAATTTATATGTAGACAAACTAAAAATTGTCTAAAACGTTTCCTGCTAACTAAACAGTAAATAAGCAATATAAACTTGGTAATAAACGGTCAAACCAATTAACGTAGAACATATAAAAACGCCGAATAGGAAGCGTTGAAGCGTAGACCTTCAATTTTCTCTGTTCCAACTTTAAACCAGATTGAAGGCGTTATAGAATTGACGTCACAAAAAAACCTTCCGTTAAAAGTATTTCGTTTTCAACCGACTTAAAAAAACGGAGGAGGTTCTCAATTCGTGTGCATGTTTTTTTTGTGTCCTTGTTACACGATATTGCGAACAATTATGAATCGATTTTAAAAAAATTTCTTTCCTATGATAGAAGATACTTCGGAGTTGGTCCCATATAAATTTCATCAAAATCGATTAAGCACTTCATGGATAATTTCAACTTTTTGAAAAATATGTATGAATTCGGATAATGTTTACGTTGATGACATTATAACTCAACCAAAGTTTTGACTTGAAGTCGGTTATTTTAATGCTCTGCCATTCGTTGATTATTATTGTTCCTTAGGTCAGGCACAATGATTTCTTTATAACTAACACGTTTTATTAAATTTTTTAACTCGACCACGGCAAAGCTGGAACCTTTATGAATGGTCATCCGTTCCAGTTCCAGCATAACCTCTAAATTAGTATTTTCACACCTACACCTGTTGTCACACCTAGTGATAATACTAAGTTTCTGTTTAAGCTTTCAAGTCTTTACCATTGAACCAATGTTGATAACAATGGAGTAAAAGAGTAATGTTCACGGTCCATACAGCCTCTGACCTGTCAAACTACTTTTCGTTAGGTATGTGAATGTATAAAGATGATATTCTCATTGAAATGCTGCCTGTTAAATCTAAACTGTTGGTGCAAACTTGATTTATTTTCTTAGAAACGATATCGAGATTTTCATTTCAAGTGGATGATACGTGTAGTCTATTGAGTAACTTGAGAGGGTGAAATATTAAAATCCTTGCTGCGGTTTCTAATATAAGTAAATGATTTGGAATTAACCGAACATGAGCTATTATTTGCACTATGTTGTTTTAACACATTTCATGAGTTGTCAAAAATTTGACAGGTCAGCTATGAACATTACTCTTTGGGGGATGGGAAAGAGGGTGCAAGTTCGTATAGAATTCAAATAAAGCGATGGAAAAGAGCTACCTATTAATATTATTTACTTACCTTACATTATTTATCCGTACATCATGACGCATTCGCATTTTTTTTTGTGTCATCATCCATTCATTCATCCTCACACGCAACAATTTACATGTATTAAATAAACTGACGCAATGCGTTTGAAATACTATTTAATTGTATTACGTATTCAACTCAATTTATTTCATTTCTCATTCTTAAAATGTAAAGTAGAACAATACATTTTCATTTCATTGCTATGTAAATAACTGCTTATTTTTAAGATCTCGACGAGATAAATAATACTATGTTTCCTGAGATCTGATAGAATCGTTGTTATAGCATTTATACAGTTGTAAGATTTCTTTATTTTATATTTAACTAATTTCTACTAAACAGTAAAAAAATACACATAATAGAAGGTACAACAGAGCGGCCTTATCAAAGCAGTCATTCTATATAAAAAAAAAATTAACTTCTAAAAAAAATTAAAGAACTGATTGTACATCCATCGCAGTTAAATTGAAAACAAAATATGCATTTTTTGAAGCAAATTTTGATTTCCACGCGGATAATTTATGTGACCTCTTTTTGGTTGGTTATTTACTACTTTGAGGTCTGCTTGCTAGCGATCACCCCGATCATAAAGTCTAAACTTCCAGCAATATCTTTTTGACTGGTGATATGTAGATCGAACGCGAATTTCAATGTCACCTGCATACGGGCTGTAACTCTAGCTTTGTTGTCTTGTCACAAATAAAACTTAATTACTAAAAGTAAGCACTAGGCGAAATACACCGGGTCTAGGAGGTATATTACACCCGTGGTTGTATAGAAATATTCTTTTACCTAATTAAGCCGGCTGAGTCGAACGTAGAATTTCAACCGGTGCATCACCCGATCACTTACGCCACAGGTGGCAATAAAAGAAAACATTGTGACACTATGACGTGAGTGAACTGGTTTGAACTTTATACACCTAATTTAAAAGAAGAGAATATATGTGTAATAAAACGCCGTATCACTGTATAACACTGATTATTTATTCTCTTCCAATTGTTAATTTACATATATAATAGGACACTAATCAACGAGTAGCAGAATAAAGTACACAATCCAAACACTCGTTTTGCATGTCCGTTCTTCACGACCGTTCAGCACACAATGCCCCTGCCCGCCGATCACCGATAACGTTTCTTTTCAATCAAACCGGTTATGACTCATTTTGTCAAAATTATGAGTAAACCTTACACTCGTCCATCCTGACCTCGTGCATGTCCCCATGCACGGTTCCAGGCAGACGACACTCTTACTAAACCTTACACTCGGCGGGGAAGGGCACTTACAAAGAATAATTAATACCAAAACAAAAAAAAGAAAAAAAAAATGACCTATTAACCCATCTAATTTTTACAGTTTAACAATAACCATAACAATTTGCGAACCCATCCAATTCTCGCAAAATAAATTAAAGTAACCCCTACTAACCCATCCAATTCTAGTAGGGGTTTCTGTAATTACAAACTAATCAATCTTTGCGAACCCATCCAATTCTCGCAAAGTAAATCGAAGGCATCCCTACTAACCCATCCAATTCTAGTAGGGATCTCCGTCTATAAACTAATCAATCTTTGCTAACCCATCCAATTCTAGCAAAGATCTCCGTAACTTAACACTATAATCCTTGCTAACCCATCCAATTCTAGCAAAGATCTCCGTAACTTAACACTATAATCCTTGCTAACCCATCCAATTCTAGCAAAGATCTCCGTAACTTAACACTATAATCCTTGCTAACCCATCCATTTCTAGCAAAGGACCTCCTTAAAACAATTATTAGTAAATCACCAATTACACAAAACACATTAATTAATCTCAAATAATTCAATTTACCAGATTTAATAACATAATATTTTACATTTTACTATATCTTATGTGTACCGTTTTATTTAGATTATAAATAACATAGTGAAAGGTACCAAATCGACGTTAATTAATTAACTCATTGATTAACTTACTTACTAAATTTATATAATCATTTATTAAGTATATCAGTTAACTAGTATCCACAACACAAGTTCCTTAAGAAACTTAATTTGGGCTAGATAATGTTGTGTGAGTGTCAGAAATATTTATTTATTTATGTACACACAGTTTAAAATATACAATGATACTTAAAGACTAATACATGTACAAAGGTACAGCTTATTTCTAAGAGAAATTTCTTCCAGCAAACCTGTGACTAGAGAGATACATTGAAACAAAATCAGTGCGTGCGTAACAAAAACAATATTCAAATAATAAAATACCTACTCTAAGATATAATAAATACAATACTAATAAATAAATATATACATACATACATATATATAAATAAAATATATTCGTTGATTAATTTGACTTAAGTTTTACGCATTTTGAGAAAAGTAATGTTCTCTTACTCTTTTTCTAAATGAAATTATAGTTTTTGATTCGCGTATTTCGAATGGTAATGAATTCCACAATCTGACAGCATGTATATTCAAAGAGTAGGAAAAGAAATCGGTTTTATGGGGTTTTATATACAAGAAGAAGCATCTCCTCCAGGGATTGACCATAGTTCTGCTCGCATGGAAAAGCAGCCAACAGCTTTTCCTGTCACTCTGACCAACTAAATAAAATGTAACTCAAGCCCTGGTACCAAGCCTTGGCCAATCCCTGGAGCTTTTGCATAGCAAAATGGACAATAGTTTTATCATCCCATCCAAAGTCGGTGGCACATTCGTTAACTTTGCGCAACTATATGTCAATTCGCTGGTTTTTAGATGAAGGGTCAAAGTCCGGCAATATGTTTCTATGATTTAAATTACTCGAGACCTGTGCCGCCGTTGATGGTTGGGATGGTTTCATAGAGTTTATAATATTAACAAGATCTTTAGCCGAGAAAGCTGGGCTTGTTGATTTCCTTAAAGAGCTACAACGATTCAAATTATCTATCCGAGACCTTCGCTTAGCAGGTCCCGGAGACCTAGCTGGGCTAACTTTTCGTCGAGAGTGATCTCGAGACCTTGACCTAGAGCGTAAACGACTTTGACGACGCTCGATTTCCTCCTCTAGGCGTCTTACTTTTTCTCGTTCCCGTACCAACTCATGTTCTTTATCTCGGGTACTGCGACTGCGCTCGTAACAGCCCGTAGAACTTCGGCTCCGACGACGAGTGTGGCTCTGGCGCTCGTCAACCACGCTGCGGTGACACTACGACCAGCAACGTCGCGCTCGGGAGTGTCTAACCGCCGACTACCTCCGCTTCCGTTATGATCCATTGTCTGGAACTCAAAAGGGTAAGGGTTTGTAGGCTTTCTATAATTTAACCAATTTGCAAAGTAAAAAAAAACATAAAATTGATTATATCTCGTAAACGGAGCGTGCTAGCGCAAAAATAATGAAATTTTTGGTCCCCTTTAACAAACCCCGCGCTCAGTATAACTTAACCAGGTTGGACCTCAAAATGACCATGACCCTGACCCCAACAAAAAAGAACTATATGGTCCAGGTTCAATTTAGCTAAATATACTATCTCCTTAAATTAAGTAATAAAATAGGTTCGGGGTTATATTATAAATATTTAGAACAACTTCCAGTTCCAAAATACCAGAAATTACAACACTACAAATGTGAATGAATGACAATGAATTGACGAAAGCCGTAATGAGGAGTCTTCAAATTGACAGCAAAACAAAAAGTTAGATGGCATTAAAATACACAGTCAAAATCAATTGACTTTTGATTGACATTTGACTTTTGGCATTCTATCTCAGAAAACTTTGTTTTTGGACCGTCATTGTGTCAAAAGGAAATTTTACATTTGGTTCAGTTTATGTCGCTGCGCTGGTTTCAAAATTTGCCCCAAGTACAAAACTACACAGTGTGCAGTTTCCATAAAATAAAAGAACACAGACATAATCCAACCCATTAAACAAGTTTTATCAACTTTTAACAACATCACACAAAGGGAGAAGGAAAATAACCAGAAAATAAATTATTTGTACATGTGATTCAAATATCGATAATTATTATCTGCTACCCACCCATAGGCATTATAAATGAACTATGGCATATTGCCTTACTCGGCATAGTTGCCAACCAACTGTTTTACATTTTGATGATATAATAATTAACAGCCAGATGTTAAAAAAATATATATCTACCCCCAAATTGAAATAACTTAATTTTATAGCAACTCTTTTTTTTGAAAGGAGAATCGTAATAACAATAAGAATTAAGAAAGAAAAATGTATATAACCTGATATGAATAATTACTGGAATCTGTAGCAATAATATGGATACAGAAAGAGAGTGAGCATGCACTTACCACTTCTGATTTGTAATAAAACGCCGTATCACTGTATAACACTGATTATTTATTCTCTTCCAATTGTTAATTTACATATATAATAGGACACTAATCAACGAGTAGCAGAATAAAGTACACAATCCAAACACTCGTTTTGCATGTCCGTTCTTCACGACCGTTCAGCACACAATGCCCCTGCCCGCCGATCACCGATAACGTTTCTTTTCAATCAAACCGGTTATGACTCATTTTGTCAAAATTATGAGTAAACCTTACATATGAATATGTTACGATGATACGTTAGATATTTTCCTTGCCACTTATCACCTATAACTATAACGTTATCTGTATTACAAGGAGTACGTTTTCCAGCAAGTCATTGCTAAGTAGTCTACGATCGGCTGATCAGTGACTCATGAGATCTGTGTATGATGCTGTTCAGGCTAATTGTTGTGCAACAGTACTATTTCAAGACGATTTAAATATAAAATAATTAAAATGTGTGGTACGCCAGACCGTACCTTCAACCACTTTTTTCTGAGAAATTGTGCTAGTGTCATAAGGAAATTTTAACGGGATTTTTGAGATTTTTTTGATACATGTTTAGTTTATAGTAAACATATACTTGCAAAATTTTCAGAGGAGTCTTTAGATTCATCAATGTTTTTAAAGGTTTAACTAATTATTATCATTGTGGAAAATACATTTGTCGTTAATTATCGAAATAATGATATCGTTAATAATTAAATGACGCCTTTCGAAGCTTATATTTCTGCCGAAGTCTATATCGAAGTTATCAATGAGGTACTTCCTATATGGAATTGTGAGAGGCGGGCAGACAGCGAGGCACTATTACGGAATTTTGGATAGTCATTAAAATTTCACTACGCGATCTTTTTAGACAGTACAAATTAAAACCGTTCATTTAAAAAAAGTCGTACATTGTCCAGTTAGATAATTAAACCAAAGTACATATAAATAAATGCATAATTTATTCCTTGGCTATAATGTATGCGTCATTGTTTAAACGAGAAAAAAGTAATTGACATACGTGCCTAAAGTTATTTTTGTACCTTTTGGTTAATTAATAGATTACAAAAGGAGGAATTTTCCGTATAAATCTAATGAGCAGGATATCTTGCAAGTATCCTATATTATTCATTGCGGTTCACATTTTAAGGATATGAAAAGCTAATTTCCTTATGCACAAACCTAAATTCTTATTTCCACAAAAATATTATCAAAATTATTTTCGTTCCTTTAGGGATGTTTCCTTCATGTTTCGGGGATGACTCAATTCGAGTAAAACCTATAATTTCAGAATTAGTATTTACTGGTCACAAATCGTTTTGTTTTTTTGTCTCCTGTCGCATGATATGTTTAATTGTTAACTTAATGAAGGTTGGTCATTAACGAGAATGTGGTAGAAGAAATCTTACCGTGAAATATGCCAACTTTGCCTCCTAGGGTATCTTTGCCCGAAACGCAATTTTATCCAATGTTATCCAACGCTGTTCTCAGTGAGTCCTCCTTTAATTCTGTTGGAGGCTGTGTTATTTGTCCCTGTTCTATTGTTTTTGAACGATCACTTTCCGCATCTTTTACCGGTACCGAAGTATTTCTCCTTAGGCTGTATACAGAAAGAAAGCTGGAAACTTATAAGCGCTTACCAGCGCTTGACAACGCTGGTGACCCGCGCAGGAAAATATATGAACGCGCGCCGATAAGCACTGAACGGTGCCGACAAGTTCCGACAAGCTTCAACACGCGCTGGTCAGCGCACAGTATTCCGCGTAGAACATGCTAGGTGGACAAAACCTATTATCTAATTTCCGGGAAATTTTAATTAAAAAACCTCGATAATACCCCCAAACTCCAAATTCCGAGAATTCATTGTTTTTGGAATTAAGGATAATGAGCGGTATGGTTCAGAAGTCAGGTAATGAGTTTTGTGCAACCCTTTTAGTCAATCAGTTGCAATTTAGCGACACTTCCGTGCACATCTTACAGTGGCTTTTAGTGAATATTGTGAAAGTTTTTGTGATGGATATGAATTTCCAAGGTATGTACTATATTTAAGTACTAAATTCAAATCGAAAACTCTTTAAATTATGTTACAGTACTTATTTTTAGATAATTGATAATTTTACCTAATTTTTTCAAATAATAATTACTTTAATAGATCTAAAAATACAGACATTCACCTCTATCCGGTCTAGGTTTTGGATATATCGTAGAAATAACTTTATTATTTGCAAATATACACGTTTTGTTCAGCACACTTGAGTACAACATATTTTTTTCTTTTTTTTTCCAGAACACGTTTACTCTATTTCAAGAGTAGCCTTTTTCGAGGAGTGGTTAAATCACTCGAAAACTGAAAAAAACTCGGCTTTGTATGAGTTTTTAAGTTCAAAATTTCAGTTTAGTGATATAACAGAAAGCAGCCAAAAAGAAATTAGGCTAAAAATATCCAACTTTTCCAATAAAATTGCGGCTAAATGGTTGGCTTCAGGAAAGTTGAAGGAGCGATTTTTAATAAAAAATAAGACTTGGCTGGATGAAGAAGACATACAGTTTACTGTGTGTTCTTTTTCACCACAACCCTCCACATCAAGTGAGGATCTAAATGCGAGAGGAAGACCCCGAAAAAGTTTCGAGGATTCGTCGTTTAAGACGAAAAAACGCCGTGTCGTGGAACTGGTGGAATCTCGAAGTGTGAATGAATTGGTGACTGCTGCTGAGGTTGCTGTGCGTTCAGTAGGACAAAGAAAAGTGGCAAATGCTATTAGAGACGTTATTGAAAGCCCAGAAAATGTTTCTAAATCAAAAAATAGCAGTACAAATAAGCAAAGGCAGTTAAGTAGTGACGAAGCCTTAGCTTACTACATAGATTCAAAATCAACCACTAATTCATACAAACAAACTCGGAAGTGGTCCATGAAGGCAGGGCATAATGTGTTTCCGTCATATTATAGTTTAAGAAAGTCCAAACAGATGTGTTATCCTGCTGAGGAGCACATTGTTGTAACGGAAACTCGAGCGGAAGTAAATTTGCAAGCCTTATTAAATAAAACCGCGGAACGTCTAGTGTTAGCTCAGAATGAAGTTATCAACAGTGTGCTCCCAACAAGTTCATCATTCACTCTCGTCAGCAAATGGGGATGTGATGGAAGTTCTGGACACAGTACTTACAAACAGAGATTTGAGAACACTGACGATACGGACGAATTTCTTTTTGTGTTTTCTTTAGTTCCGCTTAGGTTATCAGATGGGTCCAACATTATTTGGCAGAATCCGCGGCCTTCATCAACTCTGTTTTGTCGTCCTATCAAATTTATATTTGCTAAAGAAACGACCGAGTTAACCTTAGCGGAAACAAATAAAGTATTGGAAGAAATTAATGCTCTTCTTCCAACACTTACCAACGTTGGTGATTCTCAAATCTCGGTAAAACACGAACTTTTGCTGACGATGACGGACGGAAAGGTGTGTAATGCCTTAACAGAAACACGTTCAACGCAAAAGTGTTACATCTGTGGCGCCACTCCCAAAACTATGAACGAAGAACCCACGAATTTTGTTAGTAACCAAGAACATTTTGGCTTTGGTTTATCTACACTTCATGCTTGGATTCGTTGCTTCGAATGCCTGTTACATATTAGCTATAAGTTGAATATTAAAAAATGGCAAGCTAGAAGTGATGAAGACAAAGAAAGTATTAAGGTTCGTTCCGACGAAATTAAACTAAAATTTAAGAATGAGATGGGACTCATTGTTGATAAACCAAAGCCAGGATTTGGTTCTTCAAATGACGGAAATACAGCACGCCGCTTTTTTAAAAATGCTGAGATGAGTGCTCAAATCACAGGGTTAGATGTAACAATTATAAAACAGTTTGATGTTATTTTGAGGACATTATCTTCTGGTTTTGAAATAAACTTAGTTGAGTTTAATAAATTTTGTCTCGAAACCAGAAGAAATTATCTAAGTCTCTATTCGTGGTACTGTATGCCTGCTACTGTGCATAAAATATTAATTCACAGTACGGAGGTTATCAAAGCGGCATTGGTTCCCATTGGGCAGCTTTCCGAAGAAGCTCAAGAAGCAAGGAACAAAGATTGCCGCAGATTTCGGGAGTACAACACCCGCAAATGCTCGCGTGTTGCCACGAATAGAGACTTGCTGTCAATGTTAATTGTAACATCTGATCCTTTGATAAATAGCCTTCGAGAACTTCCCCGGAAAAAACCGGAAAAATTATGTAAGGAGGTATTACAGCTAATTATAAGCCCTAGTCTAGAAGAATCGAGACCGGAATCGTCATCATATTGTCGCACAATGCTACAAAATGATGACGATTATGCAATTGACGACTCATCAGAAGACTCCGATGATGATTTTTAAGTTAAATTACTCTTTTAAGTTTGTTGTTTTAATTTTATTGTTTTTATGTGTACTTTTTAAATAAATTTTTATTTTTTATATTATTTTTTCATTTTTTTTACAAATTACCCAAAAAAAACTATTAAAAATGACTCAGTATGAGTAAATATGTGTAAAAGTATCGGTATATAACATAAAATAATTTTGTCCACCTAGCATGTTCTACGCGGAATACTGTGCAGCGCTGGGAAATCATCGTCCGATGAGTCCGACATTTTGCTTGGTCTGCCTCAACCTGCTTCCTTTGTGTAGAACGGACCAGCGCTGTCAAGCGCCGGTAAGCGCTTATAAGTTTCCAGCTTTCTTTCTGTATACGGCGTTACTGCTTAATCCGAAAACTTATGCTTAGTAACGTAGAGGTGTGATTTATCATCGTTTATGTAGGAGGCTGATAGATCTAAACTTGAAAAGTGTATTTTATTATTTTACAAATATGAGCTTCGTGGCCTAAATCTACCTCTGCAACTACCTATGATAGCTACGTCATTATAAAAAGCTCAGTGGCACTTACCTAACAATGAAAGAGTTATGGGGAATCGGCCTCATAAAGTTACGAATTATTGCGAAACATTTAGGTATTGAACTAAGTTTAGCGCAACCCAATTTTTGTTCCTAAGCACGTCCTAGAAACTTAAGTATCGACTTAGGAGCTATCAAAGTTTAGTGCAGACGGGCATTAGACTAGTATTAAGCTTACTTAGCTTTTAACTGTGCTTAAATACATTTTTGTCAGTACACAGAAAATTGACAACGATTCTATCTTTGACGCATGTCCGGTGATTATAATTCGGGCCCTTTTTCGATTTCTCCTCACGACATATGACTTTGGTTTTTCTCGTAATAAATAATAAGTAAATATTTCTGACACTCACACAACATTATCTAGCCCAAATTAAGTTTCTTAAAGAACTTGTGTAATGGATACTAGATAACTGATACCTATACTTAAGAAATATATAAACATACATATTTAATAAATACATATTTTTTATTAGAATAAACTTAAATAAACATATAAACATCCATGACTTGACGACTAATATTTATGTTCATCACACAAATATCCGCCGCCGCCGGGATTCGAACCCTCTGGCATAGAAGGCAATGCATGTTACCGCTACACCAGCCGGTCGTCAATAATACCTACATATAGTTAATATTTGATCATCCAAATACTGAATGTGGTGAATATGTTCCAGCACCTTCGTCTGCCCTACGGAGATCATCGCGTTCTCAGACCGCGCTGACGATTTCCGCAAGATCGGCTGCGAGGTGATCGCCGCGTCCACCGACTCGCACTTCACTCACTTGGCTTGGATCAACACTCCTAGGAAACAAGGTGGGTCATGATTTCTGGAAAATGTCGATGGTTTTTTTTTATAGGTGACTAAACACGTGTTTGTACTTCAGGAAGTTCAGGAACAGAATAAGTAATAGTACCGGGGTACAGAAGAATTACTCCGCAAGAAGATTTAAATAAATGCGAGTCTTGCTACGACGCGATACGGTGGAATTCAGCTCGCACAGCATTACGTACCTGCAAATTTATACACCTAGAAGTTTTGTCTCTTTCTATCGCATGCCTCTTATCTTTTCTTACTCTGTTAGGGTTGCTACCTAGTGAAGAATAATTAATCTCCTTATTTGTAATTAAGTATCAACCGATGTAGGTATTACTGTTATTCTACCTTTGTAAAAAAATATTATTTCAACCTACCTAAAGTACAAAATGAAAAAAAAGTTACGACGAATAATTAGTAATACTACCTATGTTTCGTTTACTAAATTGAACATAATCAAATCTAAACATAACCTAATGAATATTTGTTTCTTTTTATGTCCATTTTTAAATACTATTTGCGACCACGATCATAGAATTACTGTGAGTCCTATTAGGTAGGTAGGTATCTACAGCGCCACGACGGGCGCGCGCGTGACACTCGACAGATTCGAAATCCGCCGGCGGAGCGCTTCGCTGTAGGTAAATAAAGGATGTACCGCGCGGAGTGAGCCAGGCCTGGTTCAGGTAAGTAAATAAGAGGTCGAAGATGAGAGCGCACGGGTTAAGGAAGAAATTGGCTCCTTAGCAAACATTGTCGGAGCACATCACCGCCTGATCAGTTGATATTTGGTGGCATATTTTATGACGGGGTGGCCGGTAGCCAGGCGAAGTATAATAAGTGTGGGACACTGTGGTCAATAAATAAATAAATATTTCAGACACTCATACAACATTATCTAGCCCAAATTAAGTTTCTTAAAGAACTTGTGCTATGGATACTAGATAATTGATATACTTAGGAAATATATAAATATACATATTGAATAAATGCATATTTTTTATTAGAATAAACTTAAATAAACATATAAACATCCATGACTTGAATACAAATATCTGTGTTCATCACACAAATATCTGCCGCCGCCGGGATTCGAACCCAGGACATAGAAGGCAATGTATGTTACCACTACACCAGCCGGTCGTCAATGAAAGTCCTTTCACAATTTAAGTTTTAATGCAATACTTCGTGTTTGCAATTCAAATTTCAATATTTACATTATTGTAAAATTCCTGTGGAATCCGTTCTTCTCGAAGTGATTCAAGTAACAAAACAAACATCCATACTCATGAATTTCAAACAATAGCAAATACTTTGCTGTTTAATGTTTCCGAAATGCTTTCAACTTCGTCATCGAGATTTCTGAATTTGTCAACATAAGACTTCGATCTAATTTTATATGACTAGTAGGTACCTACCTAATGTTATGTGACTAGTATTAAAGATTCGGAGTACACACATTTAGATATTAGGTATTATAATATGCATGCTGTATGACTTTGAAATATATGGTTAATATAAACTCCTCTAACAACCCAATATTTGTTAGAGGAGTTACCATAATACCATATTTGTTGCAATAAAATAATTTTGAATTTGAGGTATTAGATGTTTATAAAAAGTATGTTATTAATTTAAAAGTATGAAACTTCTAACTTTTCCAAGCATGTATATCTACGAATCAGCGTTATTTGTGAAAAGAATCCTGAATTTTTTGTAACAAGAAAAGATATATTGTGTTTTAGCACTAGATTTCCAAACAGACTATGTCTTCCGAATATCAAAACTGAGATATGTCGTAGAAATAGACCAATAATGTGCATTAGAATTTTTAATAAATTACCTGGAGATATCAAAACGCTGCCACTTAATAAATTTAAATACTTACGTCTTACGACAATGGCTAATTAATCAATGTTTTTATGACATTAATAATTTTTTTAAACTGTAAATTTGACATAGATAAGAATGTAAATAATTATGACATGGAGTGTTATGAGTATTATATATATTTTTTATAATAATATTGTAATAGTAATAATATATTAATACATTGTAAATAAATGCATAAGATACCAATATTGCATGCTGTAATACAGTAAAGTATGCGCTCATACTATAATGTGTACCATCAAATATTACCATACTTTCCGCAATAAATTGATTTGATTTGAAAATAAATATCCGGTACACATAATCGTCGTTGCTTATATTTGGCCTCAGATTTTATTTGAAGGGTAATCGTTAGCCAGGCGAAGCTTAAAGAAGTTTTACTGTTAACCCGGAGTTACTGAGTTGTACAATAAAATCCAAAGGGAGCATCAGATATTAGTGAATTCAAACAAAATTCTTCACTAATATTTTTAGGTTCTTATTTTGAATTTAATCTTAATTATTTTTAAAGATAAAGGTTGTCTAGTCCTGGTTGGGTGAATTTATTTAGTATATTTTTTCAGATCTTTAAAAATCCATCAGCTATATTATCATCAACCATCTTACTTAACACAATATTAACCTATCTAATTACAACTTTCAGGCGGTCTCGGCCCGATGAACATCCCAATCCTGAGTGACAAATCGCACGGCATCTCGCGCGACTACGGCATACTCAACGAGGAGACCGGCATTCCTTTCCGCGGGCTCTTCATCATCGATGATCGCCAGAACCTTCGCCAGATCACCGTCAACGACCTGCCTGTGGGACGGTAAGAGAAATCTCTAGTCTATAGTAGAATTAATGTTTTCAGATGATATGTGAGACAGTCCAAAATACAATCTTAGTGATGTTGCTCTTGAGTGATCTTACTACTTATTTTAGTTAATAAATAATTACATTAATTTTATTTTAGGTCCGCTTCTATGAAACCCCCTACTATCTTTAATATCACGCGTCTGATATTATAGATATTAGGGACGTGTGCGTGAAATGAAGATGTTCAAAAGAATTTTATCGTTTTATCAGTCTGTACAGATTAGTTTTTGGATTATCGACCACGCTACTTATTGGAATGCCTAAATGACGAGCACCTGGCTAGAGATCAAAGATAATGAACAGTACAAAGTACAAAGAATATTTATTTTACTCTAACAAAAAAAAAAAAAGATTTTTTGCTGTCTCAGATGATTATGTAGGTAGCAGCTCATAAGCGTTACAAATCTGTCAGAAAATTTTACTTGAATCTAAACTCTATGCCCTCGACATAAGTTGCAATTGATTGGGGAAATTTGACAGGTAATGTAACGCTTCATCTGCTAGCTTTCTGTACCTATTATTTAATGTACAAAGGTATTTTTTAATATCAAAAAACGTTTGAGAAAATTGTCAAACTAGACATTCTCTATTTGAACATACCTACTATACATAATCTTGTGAATTATTGAAACTATTTCATCTGTAAGTTTAAATAAGGTTTTGCAGAATAATAGAGATTCTATCATAATAACACAGCCAACAAGAAAATCACGAAAATAATAAAATACTTAAAACTCAAATAAACTACTAAAGTAGTAATTAAAGTGCCAATGCAAAATCGTCCCTGTCAACAAAGGTCGCATAGACTGCATGCACATTTAACGTCTCGGTCACGACTTAGCAATATAGTAGAAAATGTTTCCATAGACTATAATATAATAGAGCCTTGCATGTTTTAATGATGTTTTTAAGTTTTTGCAATTAAAATGCTCAATTATTCTTAAATAAATCAAAAAGTGATAATATATTTTTTTTATTTATCACATTTTTCATTTACCTTTTTTGTATCGTAAATACGTATACTGAATACTGTGCCATATGTGAAGTCGTCCATACAGCTCCATGCGCCATCGATGAAAAAAAAACGTATCCGGTAAAATGTATCCAGTAAAACGGGCTGTTAGAGTGTCATCCACGTAAACATTATCCGAAATCATACATTTATTTCAAAAATTTGAAATTTTCAATGAAGTACTCAACCGATTTCAAAGAAATTGATATGGGACCAACTATAAAGTATCATATGAAACAGGAATTTTCAAAATCGATTCATAATTGTCTGAAATATCGTGTAACAAAGACACAAAAAAAAAAACAACATACAGACGAATTGAGAACCTCCTCCTTTTTTGGAAGTCGGTTGAAAAATGTGCTAAAGTATGATAAATATTTTTCATCACGATTTGGTCTATCGTACACCTTATCTTCAGTAGCCTATAACCTTCCTCAAGAGTTGGGCTATCAAATGCAAAAAGAATTTTTCAAGGCCCACTTGTAGTTTCTGAGATTAGCGCGTTCAAACAAACAAACTCTTCAGCTTTATATGTTAGTATAGAATGTATAGATTCATTGTGCGACTAGACGCGTGTTGAGTAAGAATGGTGGCTTCCAGTAGATAAAGGATAAGGTGCAGACGGCCTTCACTTGATTATCGTTTTGTTATCTTAAATAATAAATTCCTCAATTAACAATAATCACGGTTCACTGTCAGGATTAATTAAGTATAGTCTTAATTCCCATTTTATTAAATTTATCGAATTTTGTTGCATTAATCTCGAAAACAATATTTCGAATTTGATAAAAAGCTCGAATCTCAAAGGCATGATTAAAGGCTATCGTGAAATTACGATGTTAAAAGTTTCGCGTTTCTTCATGTTTATTTTCTGTTACAGGCTAAACCGTCCACTTTTTCTCGGCTCACTTCAAATATAAATGTATAAGATGGTTTATATCATCAGAAAAGAAAATTACCGATATATTTTCGATATAGTGTTCATGAGCTAGGCAGTTTCTGTTAGTCATCTACAAGTCTATAGCTCTCATTCAAATAATTTGCTTGTCAATATTACCAGCCAAACTTAATCGGTTACATACTTACATACATAACATCACGCCTGTCTCCCTTTGAGGTAGGTAGAGGTTAAGGAACGCCAACTGCTCCGATCTAGAACCTCTTTCGCTTCTTACACGTTCATTAATAGTTTCATACGGTTACGGCTACTATTAACGAGGGCCTTTTTAAGTATGTCGCCAATTTGGTCGCCCTAGGGTGGCCCCTTCCGACATGACCATCCAATCGTGCTCTGTCCAAACCACCTTAGCATTAATCGAGTATGAATTTATTAACTGTTAAACTACAGTTCATTTTATGACAAGGTCATGTTACTTTGATTTAATGTATTTACGGGATTCTTACCACGATTTTCGATTTTATTTTCGCACGTCAAATATTTCGATGCTGTTACAAGCACCATGATCGCGGACATGTAACAGCATCGAAATATCGGACGTGCGAAAATAAAATCGAAAATCGTGGTAAGAATCCCGTAAATACATTAAATCATAGTGAAAATAACCGCGATAGTTTAAAACAATTAATAAGGTCATGTTAGCTCGTTGTTGACATAATGGCCTGCTTCATCTTCCAATATCAATAAACTCAACTTACTTATTTCTTTTTATTTTCCAGGTCTGTCGAAGAAACCCTTCGTCTGGTGCAAGCCTTCCAGTACACGGATAAGTACGGAGAAGTTTGCCCGGCCAACTGGCAGCCCGGTTCCAAGACCATCAAACCAGACACCAAGGCTGCCCAGGAATACTTCGTTGACACTAACTAAACTCTTCATCACCCATTAGTTTATGTGGTTACTTAGAACAATAGAGATGATTGATGTTTCTGTATTGTTGTAAGTAATTTTTGAATGTGCATTGGTTAGGCTCTATAAGACATTGTTTTGGAAACATATCTAAATTTGTCTACAAGGCAGTGCTTTGAGTTTCATTTTTGTTGGTATAGTTTATTGAGCTTTTTAGTTATTTGTTAAAAGAAAATTGAGATTCAACTTTTTAGTTTGTATTTCGTTTTTATTGTTTGAATGTTGAAGCATTTTTGAATCATTCCGTTTACAAACACTTTTTCAGTTTTTTTTTATATGTATTTGATACCTAGCAGCGAATAGTAGATGTGAATCTCACAGAGTTGAAGCAAATCTGTTATTATATTGGAGACAATAATTTGTAAAGGGAATCTTACAATAATGTAACAGAATCAGTATTTGCTGAGATCCTTTACAACTATAGTTTGGGAATCGAGGCTGTAATAAAAGCATTTTTAACAAAACTCTTGTTTTATTTACTTTGGTTTTATATTTTCACCATTCACAAACTCAACTCAAACTCAAATATTCTTTATTTCGTTAGTATTTAAATACATTTGAAATAAGTCAAACAATTTACAAATTGAACTGAATCTACCACCACTTCGGAAAGTCGATCTGTTGAGAAGAAGTGGCAAGAAACTCAACAGCAATCATCTTTTAAAAATAATTGAAAAAAAAAAATACACAGTAACAATTTACAGCCAGGGAATCCCATCTTCTTGCATCCGGATATATTATAGTAAACCTTTTCACATAACACTTATCCTTAAATCTATCGAAGAGTTAATCTTAAATATTTTGGAATTTTATTATAAAATAAAGTGTACACATTGACCCATGAACGAGATGATCTTCTGGAGTCTACTATTATATTTATACAATAGGCAATCAATCAAGTACTAGACAGAAACGTAGACATGGATATAGAGGTAAAGATAGCCGTAGCGATAGAGGTCAGAGAGAATACAGATAATGAGGATGGAGATGAGGATAGTCATGGAGATGGGGAAGTCAGAGTCAAATTCAAAAAAGTCATAGTCATCAGCAAAAGGACCTGGCACCGCTAGCAGCACCCTAGATGTACCTATGTACAGTCTGCAACAGAATTATCTATACCACCCTGTCTTCCGCACACATACAATATGCATGCAAATTGTATGGGTGCGTGAGTCTGGGTGGTATACATAATTCTGTTGCAGACTGTACCTATCTTATAAAAAGAGGTTGTGTGGAATTGTATTCTTAAAATATATACTTATCTATGATAATATTTGAGGTTACATACATGGTTGCCGTGATAATTTACGACCGTTTCGATTGCTTGGAAAAGTTAAAAAATCCAGAAATCTCGATAAATACGCTTTTTTGAGATCTAGTCTTTTTTGTTAAAGGAAGAGTGGATTTGTCTCCATGGCGGCGCCATTCTCCTCGTTTCGATTGCGCGGCCATGATCAAGACTCGAATAATTTAAAAAAAAGTTATATTCGAAAATAGTTGGCCTCCGGGTCCGCCACTTGCCGTAGAGATCACCGTCAAATACACAGATAATAAATCATTAATACAGAAGAATGACATCTATACATATAATAAAATGGTAGGAAAGTCAAAACTGTACATTGAATATTTTTTTAAAAGAATACTTGGGGTATGATCTACAATCGAAACAGAAACAAAAAATATAGTTTTTAGAATTTTTGTCTGTTTGTCTTTCCGGGATAAACTCAAAAAGTACTGCATGGATTTACTTCAAATTTGGCATGAAGATAGTTAAGAAGTCGGGTCAACATATAGGCTACATATTATCACGCTAGCAGAGTTATAATCGTAGGTGCGTTTGGTGCTGCATAGCGTTCACGCAGACGACGTCGCGGGCAGCAGCTAGTATCAATATAAAATTCATAATTTGTAGAAAGTTTTTGCACAAAAAAAACTTAAAACTTAATAAAAAAAAAGTTATGGCTAGTACAATAATCAAAAATAAGGTATTGAGTCCCAGTATTCTATAGTATTAAATGTTATCACAAGTTTATGTATATGGGCAGTTAGTTGTTAATTTGTCGCAGACAAAAAATAAAAAAATACCCTTAAAAGTTTGATCAAAAACCAGTTACAGTCGAATAAAGTTGGAGGTCTGGACGAAATATTCATAAAATACAATGGCGTTTCTTTCTTGAACAAAGGAAGGTAACAACTTGAATGTAGTACCAATAGACGTGTAATGTTACCTATTTATAGCTTACGAGTCAACAAGAATATCGCCGAACTGTCATTTTGTGAGATATTTCAAAAACACATATCGTATGCAAATATATGAAATAAGGGTGACCTGCTTATTTTGTACCTTCGTAGATTTTTACCAACTACCTTTTTATGACGACGACCACTTTGGCGATGAGGTAAACCTATCTGTCTCTGATGCCAGTGGTTGCGGGTTCGATTCCCGCATCGAACAAGATAAAAAAATGTTCCTGGTCTGGACGTTTATTTATAACAGAAAAACACATGCAATCTCGAAACAGTCGCAAAGAGCACTGACTGATCTTCAAAATTAAGTTTACAAAGTTTAGAGGAGTAGGAAATGACGTCACAAATAGGAAAACATTAGCATCGAAGAAATGGTCATTGGAGTGGGACACAGGATAATACAATAAAAACTTCATGAAGAGCAATGTTATCATTGCTTTTGTTACCCAAATACATCAGCGTCTTGCAGGATTTTATTTGTTCTTCAATTTTTAACCCTATAACAATATTCATGCACGTAGTCTACTGGCACAGAATAAGTAATAGTAGCGGTACAGAAGAATTACTCCGCAAGAAGATCTAAATAAATTCGAATCTTGCTACGACGCGATACGGTGGAATTCAGCTCGCACAGCATGACATACTTGCAAATTTATATACCTAGAAGTTTTGTCTCTTTCTATCGCTTGCCTCTTATCTTTTCTTACGCTGTTAGGGTTGCTGCCTAGTGAAGAATAATTAATCTCCTTATTTGTAATTAAGTATCTACCGATGTAGGTATTACTGTTATTCTACCTTTATAAAAAATATTATTTCAACTTACCTAAAGTACAAAATGAAAAAAAAGTTACGACGAATAATTAGTAATACCAGGCCTGGCTCACTCCGCGCGGTACATCCGTTATTTACCTACAGCGAAGCGCTCCGCCGGCGCTTAGGTAAGTTGAAACAATATTTTTTACAAAGGTAGAATAACAGTAATATCTACATCGGTAGATACTTAATTACAAATAAGGAGATTAATTATTCTTCACTAGGCAGCAACCCTAACAGCGTAAGAAAAATAAGAGGCATGCGATAGAAAGAGACAAAACTTCTAGGTATATAAATTTGCAGGTACGTAATGCTGTGCGAGCTGAATTCCACCGTATCGCGTGGTAGCAAGACTCAAATTTATTTAGATCTTCTTGCGGAGTAATTCTTCTGTACCAACGGTACTATTACTTATTCTGTGGTAATACTTACTACCTATGTTTTGTTTAAGGTGAGTGGGGGGAAGATGGAAAACGGGGTAAGACAGAAAGTCAACAATAACGCCACATCTAGCAGATTTTTTGAAGTGTTTGTAGCACTGTTTAAGCCGCCATTTAATTTTCTCCTATGTCATAGTCAACGTTTGAAGGTTATTGCACAGAAACATGTTCTTTTTACAAAATTATACAATCTGACTTTTTGCGTGTTTCTTCAAGTATTTTTATCTTACCCCGCATCCTGTAACTATCATTAAAAGCTAGGTACAACTGATTCTTTTGGATACTTAATAATTACTTTTTATTTACCTTTGAGTTAATAACTACATTTTTTGCCGTTAGTACTCGTAGGTATTTTAGAAATTGAAACAATTTTCTATCTTTACCCATTACATTTTGATGGGGTAAGATTAACATATCAATTTTCGAGTAAGATATTTGGAATAATATTATGCTACCAAATATGACAAATGTAACATAATCAGATTTTTTGTTTGTTTCTGATTTTGCCTTTAACTTTTATTATCAATTTTACTTTAAACAATCGCTCAGCAATGTTTGAGAACATCCACTTCGATCTTTCCCCGGTGGGGTAAGATTGAAATACAAAAATCAAAATATTTGTCTTGTCTTTGTTTCCTTAGGCGTTTTGATGCTTGAGTCTGTTATTTTGTTTTCAGGGCATTAAAATTCATAGACGTATTGACCAAGAATGTAGGTAGGTAGGTATGTCATTCTCGTAAACGATTTTAGAAAATAGTTTGATCTTTCCCCGTCACCTTTCCGTCTTTCCCCTGTTTTAATTTTGTCCATTGCAAATGATTGTAAGTGTGGCACTCATTTCTTTATAGATTTAAATGAAATTTAACAAACTAGTTTAAAAATATACTCTCTGGTCGTCATTCACAATACATCAAGTTAAAATTTTGATTAATATGTAGTGTTTCACAAGGATTCAAAAACAACACTAGGTAGGTACTCATCTCATTGAAAACCCGTTCGATCTTGCTCACCTTACTAAATTTAACATAATCAAATCTAAACATAATCTAGGTAATTGAATTTGTTTCTTTTTATGTCCATTTTTAAATACTATTTGTGACCTCGATCATAGAATTACTGTTAGTGCTATTAGGTAGGTACAAAAATATTTAATTCCATTGTTGTAAAGCAAAATAAAAAGTAGTTCATTCACATTTCTAGCGATGCATTTTTTTTTGTCAACCATAACAGCGCGCAAAGATGACGTCATTGACGCCAGGTGCACAGATAATGTGACCGTGTTATATCTACAACGTCCCGACGACGGGCGCGCGCGAGACACCCGCACGCACGACCCATTCGAAATACGCCGGCCGCGGCCGGCGCGGCGCGGAGCGCTTCGCTGTAGGTAGGTAAATAACGAATGTACCGCGCGGAGTGTGCCAGGCCTGCTACTGGGTACCGCAACATACCTACTGCTTGAGCGCGCCTTTGATAAATAAAATGGTGCTATGGTGCGAACAAACAGTACCTATGTCATTGGTTTTATATTCGAAATTATAATATTATCTTTCTGACAGAGACGCTTTAATTTTGTTAGAATATTCTTGTCCCTTCCTTCAGAAAGGGAGTTCATTGTTTTGTCCGAAGAATTTAATCTTCGGAATAGTTATGCGAAACGCATCAGCCTCCCATCTATATGTAGTAATAACCAAATACTTAACGTAAATATACCTAATTGTAATCGCAATAAATTATTTAATTACAATACAAGTATTTTCAGTAGGTACCTAAGTAACATCCAAAAATATAAAACACGATTTTGGTTTTAGTTGATAATGAACACCCATAACAAACATCCAAAATTAATTTCAAATGTAGAGAGTCTCGGTCAGTGAACCCGCCTAGAGAGTTTGCGGCACTGACCTCTATATTTACCACTGGACTGGCGGCTGTCAAAGTGCTTTTGTGCCCGTTTGATAATCGCCATTTTGGCGCTGTCGGGCGTAGCGAGTGTCCGTGGTACTAAAACTAGTCGCTTACAATATACACATGTCCTCATTCTTGATAACTTTTATATAATGCTTATAACAATAACAACATAAAATTCGAATTAATATTTAAAAAATATAAAATCACTTAACAATAAGCAAGCACTTCTCTGGCGGCCACTTGCAATATACGTCAAAATTAGTTCTGTGGACACTCGCTACTCGCTAGTGGCGCTTCAAATAGGCACAAAAAAATAGCTGTCAAACTTACGGAACAGCCAGTCCAGTGGTAAATATAGAGGTCAGTGGTTTGCGGCAATGCAAAAGTAGGTATTTCTTTTCTTTAAAATATTAAGACTTCTAGCGCCCGGCCCATAATGTAAATTGAGGATTTTGATTGTGAATTGAATGATGAACCTATTTTGTCGGCTAATTATGAGAAAAGAAATCTTTTTAACCTGAAAACTTTAAGTAAGTATTTAGTACCTAATTGTGCACTGTATGCCAAAAAAAGAATATAATTAAATAGAAAACAATACACCACTAGCTTCTTACACAACCAAACCTGAAGTTTAGAAAATGTAATGAAAATGTAAATGAAAATGATATGCTGAAAATGTAAGCAATGTCTTTGGTGGGATAGGTATTGATGTTTTAAAATCAGGCCCTAAATTAAATTAGGACCCTAGGAGAGGAAAAAAGCCGACGGAAAAAAACCTCTCGGCACTCTTCAAAAGTGCTCATTACCTACTGCCCCTGGATAAGAGTGAGGTTAGTAATCCGAGTGACCCCCGATTGGTGGTAGGATCTCGTCAGGGTCCGGCTAGCCAGCGAGTAGCGTCCACCCTTCATTTTCAATCTGCCGCCAAATATCACCGCCATGAAGAGCCAGTTCTTTCCTAAGCCCATGTGCTTACTTTCGACCTCATCTTCTCTTATCATCAGGTGAGATTGAGGTCGAACGCGGGCTTAGCTTACCATTTAAAAAAAGTATAGCATACAGAATAAATTGAACTTGTCTGAACAGCTCTAGTCTAGCACATAATACCATACTTCACATTTCTAAAGAAATAAAGTAATTAAGCAAACTATACATTTTATCGTCGTGGCGCCGCGGTTACTATGTGTATCAAACGATATCACAGATCAAGTAACGTTCGGCGCGGTCGGTACTTGGATGGGTGACCGCCGACCATTCATTTCTCACGGCGACTTCCGTGCTTCGGAGGGCACGTTAAGCAGTCGGTCCCGGGTGCTGTATACTTCTATACAGTAGTCGTTAAGGTTTGTCAGAAGCCATTTTCGTCACCCTAAAAATTCTGACATCCATCACCCAGCACTGGGCCAGCTTGGTGGATTATGGCCTATACCTCCTCGTCACCCACGGGAGAGACTCATAGCCCTGCAGTGGGCTCATTACAAAGAGTCGTGATGATGATGATGATACATTTTATAACATTAAAAAAAAACAGATGTTATCATTTGATTAGTAGGTACCTATTTACTTACTACTTAGTTCGATAGACAACTTTCATAAAAGTAAGTTAAGTACCTACCTACCAAATTTTCCACTTATTTCGATATTTTAACAAACTACCTTATAAAGTAAAAAATCATTCGCCACAAAAATAAAACTACCCTCAAAATATGAAACGGCTCATAAAAATACGGCAAGTGTTTTCAAAAGAACTACGTAAAAAAAAGTTAATAGTGTTTTGTTAAAATATGTCTAACTGTATTGGGATAAGGTACATTATTGGTCACCGATCTTAATCCTAATTCTTCATTTGATTTTTAGAGAAATATAAACAAAAGAATAGCGACTAGGGTTATAAATTACGTTCTGTCAACTTCGTTTTCATAAACATAAATATTGAAATAAACCATATCCCATGGCAATAAGGGTTATTATTTATCAAACAATGTTTTAAGTTTTTTTTTAATATTGCCTTGCCTTCGACTTAATCCTGCCAGCCAACAAGTGCCAATCAGAAACTTTGTTCCAGACTTGCGCTTGAGTTGAGAGGACGTGTACACAGACTGACTATACTTAGTTATATTTTATTTGAAATAAAAAAATATATTTATTTTTGAAATGGGCCTTAACGATTACGAATTTAGTGACTATGGCAGTGGCAGTTCTATAGAATCGGTAAGTTATTATTATTTTACAATACTTAGGTACAACTGTTTATGTGATTAATTTTAATTGTTTTAATTTTTATTTTATCAAAGGTATTTGACCTTGAAATGTCCAGTGTTCTACATGTAAACAATGCTTATTTGACGCTAACTCGTCAGCTCGTGGCAAGTTGTTTATTAATAAGTAAATACTGGGTCAAGTGATTTATAAACAAAATAAATACCTGTCATTGAATTTACTGATATTTTAATTACCTACACAGGATTTGGTTGTTTCTATTATCAAGTTTCTTATTATTTTCGTTTCTGTATTATGTCTCTGCCAATGGTTTTATGTCGTGTGGGTAGGCCTATCACTTAGCAACTTAAGCACGATTATTATATTTTTTTAACTAGAAACTATTAATGTTAACCTATTTAGTGTGCTGTAAGCTAAATATAATCGTCCGTAAGTACCTATAAATTCACTTTTTAAGGATGATATGAAAATTCCTGAAGGTTTTAAAGCTTTAGTTCTTACCCGACTTCGCTTGGTTGCAGTTTCGTTTTATTTAAGTTATCTTTACAGTTTCGATATTTCCATGACTTCATTGTAAAGGACCATAATAACTTTTCTCGTAGCTAATTTCTGATGCAATCTTTGTATTTGAGTCCATTGGAGGATCCTTGAAACAACCTATTAGTGCTAGAAGGTTGATTTCTTATACAAAATGACAAGTATTTTCTTATCAAAAATACAATCTTACTCGCAAAATATATCCTTTTATTTAATATTTGTATAAAATGTATCAAAACGATGTTTTATCGAAAGATTTTCGGTTTGCGGTCACGCTTTGAAAAGAGTGAAAAATTTTACCGGTGGGCATTTGATCAACCCGTAGTAGGTAGGTATATAGCGTTTTGTAGATAACAATCTCTTCCACTTAGTGGTTTTACAATAGGATACGTGTGCAAGGATTAAAAAACAAGTAACGGTCCTGAGTACCTTCTATTATTTTGAATCCAAGGTTATCGATCGTAATCTAGAATAGAAAATATCGATGTAGATTTTGGTGGTCCATGATAAAACTTATACCTACTAAGATTATGCCTAGTTGGGTTTTATTTTTTTATATCGAGGATCGAGACTACAAATTGGATTCCACTGCCCTCACTGTTTGGAAGTGATACATGAGAAACATGGTTAGTTGCCCCCTTGTTTCTTTCTTACTCGGCTGTTTGTATAATGAATTGAAATGTACCCTCAATATCAATGCGAGTATTATTATTTATTAGACAAATTATTTACGTGAAAATAAAAGCTATAATATTTTAACGTCTAAGTATCTATTTAAAAATATTGACTAAATAGAATAGTTTCATTGTGAACAGAGGACGAAAGTTACAAGACCATCTGGTGTCACGTTTGACAAATTTGGAGGTATTAAGAAGATGGAGAGAGACTATTGTAGTGACAGGGGGTCAGCCTATCACCCATAAAAACCCCTTTAAAACCTTTGGCCCTTAACTGACTTTTACAGTATGCCCGGGAAGAGAAGCAGCTGGCACATTCTATGTTTTTTTTTCGCTCCCAGTCCAGCATGGAAGCAAAGTCGAGTCTTTAAAGTCGAAGTAATATATGTATGTATGAAATCTATAAGAGTAATCCCTCTGTTCTCGACAGTGCCTGTCTTGGGGCGACGGAATGGGCACCCGGCAGCTGAGCGACCCGGCGTTCTACCGCTGCAGAGCCAGCTCGCCGCGCCCGCTGCCCATACCTCAGAAGAGGAACAGCATTATGGACGGTAAGTCGAGTAGATTAAACCGATCGTCCACTGTAATCTAAACTCGGCGAACTTAACTAAGCTAAAGCCTTAACTTAACTAAGCTAAAGCTAAGGTAGTTCAGCTTAGCTCGCATAGTTGAGCTAGTTTTTCATACATATGCGTAAAACAGACATAATTTGCAGTGGACGATGGGCTTTAAATAAAGTTGTTCGTCCACCAAAAAATAAGCATGCGAATGCACATGTATGAAAAACTGGTTCAACTATACGAGCTAAGCTCAACTTAATTTAGTTGATGATCAGCTTTAGCTTTTTTTAGATGGTAATTGAGTTTAAAACGCGTAGGTTATGTATAGAATAGCAATAATACTTCTCTGCAGGGACTGCATATCGGTATAAATTTTTTAAATAGTACTAGTAAAATTTCAGTACCTACCCTTATTAGTGTAATGCTTCATCAAACACAATAACTGTACAAGTTATTAAAATCTAAATTAATTATATCAGTACCCAAATAATGTACTTATACCGGATTAATTTCTGTTAAAATATTTCTGTACCGAAATGTATAGGTCAGCATATGTACCTACGCTGCATAGGCTTCAACTAAACTATCTAACATTCTACAGTTATTTAAAAATAAAATTTTAATATTAATATTAATACCGGAAAATTTCAGATACCTGAAAAAAAAATCAGTTATGCTACAATAACCAAAAAGGTACAAGAATTATTTCAGTATGAATTCCTGTACTGTTTTTTTTTTATAAGTGACTAAACCCGCGTTTGACCTCAATCTCACCTGATGGTAAGTGACGATGAGGTCGAAGATGAAAGCACACGGGTTTAGGAAGGAACTGGCTCTTTATACAATATTGCCGGAACACATTACCGCCGGAGCGGTAACATTTGGCGGCAGACTTTATATAAAGGGTGGTCGCTAGCCAGGCGGACCCAGAAGGGATCCTACCACCAAGCGAAACTGTTATTTTTAAATACACCTAATTTAACGGTATGACGTCAAACAGAAAAAAACTGTACAGAAATTCATACCAGTTCTTGCTTCTCTGTTCTGGTGGTGATGAGTGCATGCAATGTTTTTTAAGAGCTAATAAGTTCTAACTTCGAATCTTCGAATATACGTACAGAGGGCGGCAAAAAATCTGTTCCAAATCTGTCAAAAAATTGTAATTGAATCTGAACTCTACGCCTTCGACACTAAGTTAAAAATTGGTTGGGGAAATTTGGCAGATTTGTAACGCTTGATCTGCTGCCGTCTGTACATAAGGGGATAGTATATAAAACAAAAACACGTGAAAAATCTAGTGGCAATATCAACTTTATACCAAAGAAGTCTTTTTTTTCATAGTCGTTCTATCCGAAAATCTATTTTTAGTAAGTATCGAACATATTTTAAATTATCTGGGGGTATATTATTATTTATTTATTTTAAGACATTCAAAAAATCTTTTAAAGTACATTCCACTTTTAAAGCTAATAAAGCAAACCATTTTTTATACAGCAACGATTTATCATTTTCTTTTATTTCATTTGTTGGTGATTGACGATTTGACTTAAGACTTAAGTCAAGAAGGGTACTTGAGAAATCATAAAGAGTTTTTAGTTATACATATAGGTAGGAGCCACGAGCAAAATGAACAATGGTTCCCGTATAGCTGCTCATAAGTGCGTGTACCAAAGTGCTAAGTGCGACATGACATGGAAATCTAACACGATTAACTTTTACATTAGTAGATTAATGTTATGACCACTTTGGCGTTGGGTCAAACCTACCTGCCTCAGACGCCAGTGGTTGCGGGTTCGATCCCCGCACGGAACGAGAAAAAAAATAATGTTCCGTGTCTGGGTGTTTATCTATTTATATATTTACATTCTAGGTTCCCCCCTAGTTCGCCATATGGTATCCCATAACACAAGCTATGCTTACTTTGGGGCCATGTAGTTGGTGTGATTGTCTTGGGATTTTATTTATATGTATATTTTATTATTATTATAAGTATGAACTTTTATTTTATACAAATAATAGTCAGTCGATAATAGTTGATTATACCTCAAAGGATGTGATATACCATGTGATGATTCGAGATTTAGGAGCGTTACCATTATTAGTAACTTGACGGCCTCCGTGGCCCAGTGGTCTAAGACTTTAGTATATCCTGGCAAATAATTCAATGCTGAAAACAGACAGTTCGAAATTTCAAATACAAATGTACGTTTTTCATAAAATTTTAAAATTTATAATTAATCGATTTGAGGTGTGTACTTTATCTTTAAAGTAACTTTAATGAAAATAATTAATTACCAATCATACCTGTGTAGTGCTTTAAAACGGCTAAGTAGAAGTAAAATCAACTTATAACTTCTTTATTTTTAAACTCGTTTTGACGTTAAAAATTGAAATAGTTTCCCTATGCTAACAGCACCATAAAAAAAGAAATATCTTGTCAGCCAAAATATTTTTTTTTTCCATACAGTACGATATTATTATTAAAAAAAAAAAACCTACATTCATTCACTTAAACCACATCACTATTTTTTTCTTCTCTAAAGTGGGCACACTGGATCTGTCACTTCACTGCATTGAATTATTTGCGAGGGTATACGCAATACGCAAACTGTTAGGTCGCGGGTTCGATTCCCGCATGGAACAAGGAAAAAAATGTTTCGGGTCTGGTTGATTATCTATACATGTATTTATATTTGTACTATATCAAACGCTTCGCTTAGTTTGCGACCATGTAGTTGGTGCAATTGTCTGGGTAATAAAAAAAATTCTTAATAGTTTTAAGACTTACATATGTATGTACATTGCATACAAGTACAAAAATGTATTAGAGTGCGGCCGTTGCGAGAATTCGTTCCTGACAGCTCCTTATGTCCACTGAATAAAGTTTATTTCCGATTCGAAGGGGAAAAAAGTTATGATTTTGACAGCTGTCAGGAACGCAAACTCCCACCGGCCGCACTTTAATACTGGTATTTATATCCACAACAGGATTGCAAATAAACTCCATAGACGCCGTGATGCAGGAGTTCCGCATGAACGGCCTGGACTCTCCGTACGACCCCGAAGAAGAGAAGTGGAGTCGGCAGGCAGGTGAGAATGACTATATCATCCCTTATTCGACGACCACTTTGGCGTTGGGGTAAACCTATCTGCCTCAGACGCCAGTGGTTGCGGGGTCGATCCCCGCACGGAACAAGAAAAAAATAAATGTTCCGTGTCTGGGTGATCTATTTATGTACCTATTTATATTCTAGGTTCCCCCCTAGTTCGCTACATGGTATCCCATAACACAAGCTATGCTTACTTTGGGGCCATGTAGTTTGTGTGATTGTCTGGAGATTTTATTTTTATTTATTTATTCTGGTGTTCTTCTTCATACACTCAGTAGTAAATTAGAATAAAACAATGCTTTTTTCTTAAAAAAAAGGTTTGTGAGTCATATTAACTATTTGTTTATTATTATGCGGTTTTTACTCGCACGTTTTTGTCGGAGATTTCCGACTAGTAAGTACTCTTATAGAGTTCATCAGGGATGAGTGCAATGCAAGGAGCAGAAAAATATAATATTTTTTTCATTACATCACAGCTTTGTTTCATTTTGCTTCAACAATTAAGATTGCAATTTAGAATTTGGAAACTATAATATTTTTAAATAGAAACCGTAGTTAATTAGTTCCTGAAGTTTTATGTCGCTGCTTGAACTGCTACTGCTACGCTGCTGCGCTCGGCCCCTTGTGTATAATTTTGTGCTAATGTTAAAGTAAATAGGTGTGGCAAGCTAGACTCACAAATCTTTTATTGTGCGAGGATCGAGTCCACTGAACTCTTGAGGCAGTCGTTATAAGCAGTACGATACTTCCCAAATGGCCTTGTTCGAAAATAACTATATCATTATTTCCACCAGACAAGTTGTCCGGAATGGGCCCGTCCAGTGCGTACGTGCGGCAGAAGTCCTGGCCAGAGCCCGACGCGACCCCGGCCCTGCGCCTGCCCTCCAGGGGACCTTGGACCCCCACCCCTGCTGATGTAACAGTTGTGCCGGCGCAGACACCAGGTATTTTATAAACAGAGTGACTGGTGGGTTACTTTCGATATTCAAGGACGTGATAGTTTGAGATCATACATGAAGAGAATAAATATAATAAATATTAATTATTTAGTGGGCAAACGAAAGTTAAAAGTATTGAATACGCAACGCATGGTTACGCTAGCGTTGGCAGCGGTCCACGTGCCATGTCACGTGCCGCCATTGACTTAGTTGATTGTCAAGTAAACAGTAACATAGTAGTATTTATTTAAAGGGAATTCTAGTGAAAAATTAAGTACCTACTTTTATTACATAATTATGATCAGAATTGAGTACAGAGTGCTCTCCTTCAGTATTTAAAATTTGTCACCTGTCACCCTGTATACCTTACTCTTTGGTGTACCTTTTTCGTGTAATTCTAACGACATTAAATAATTTTCTGTGAAAAAATTGTGAACGTATAAGCAGTATTACTATAAGCTAATTTCTTCCCATTGTTATGGTTATAAGTAGTATAGTTAAAAGTGTTTGTTCTTTGAAAATTAAATAATCGGCGTTCTTATCGCTAGCATCATGAAATTTCTTGCAGACATTTTTTCTTTTTAACTCTACATCTAAAGATGCTAAATTAAAATAATTTTTTTCTCGTATATTTTTTTAACATTTTGACCTCGACGTTTCATTGTCTTTATAAACGAAAAAAACTAAAAAAGGTGTCGTGAAATTTGTGTCATTTTTGAGGTTGAAATATTCATTTGTATGAAATTAAAGAATTCTAGTAAGTAAGTATTACTAGAGTATTAGGTGCTCAATAATTTTTTTGCTAAGATAACAGGATATTGTCGTCCAGATTTATTTATTAATTTTTTATTTATTCTTCATTGTACACAAAGATACGGAATATTTATACAGAACAATTTTTAAGATACAGAGAACAATAGGCGGCCTTATCATCGAAATATGATCTCTTACAGGCAACCCTAGATTGTGATACTTATGTCTTAATACAAGTTTTATAGGATTTTTTTTCTCGTGTTTCATTATACTTTTGAATCGGGATAGTAACCATGACTTAGATTGTTTTTGATATTATAGCACTATGATAACATAAATGACATGATCCCGCCGAATACGTCTGATAAAAATCAAAAACCGTGGCAAATATTCTCTTGCTAAGTTTACTTCGAATGCTTCATCACTGTAGTTTAGTGTTTATACCGTCAGCTACCAGAGTATAAAATATTACAGATATAAACATGTATCATCTCAGTTCCAGTACACGTCCCACACGAAACTCCTAATGCAAGTAGTCCAACGGACATGATAACTGAAGAGCAAGTTCGAGCCCTTAACACTATCCCTAACGTGGTGTTGTACGCCTTGCTTAGAGACCTGGAGGCAGAGCGAGAAGTCAGCGAGACCAAACGTCGCAGACCCGTTGCGCAGGTTAGTTGGCAATGTGTTTACAAATTGCATTTGCTATTTAAAAAATATAGGAGTATCTCATGTTGTAGCTTACTGAATTTCTAATCAAACGTATGCCAAAAAACTAGCAGTGAGTCCGCCTGTTGGTTTGTTGTACATACAGTCAAGTCTGATAAACATTTTCTTTGGTCATTGAATCTTATTACAACGGGATAAGTTTCTAAGTGTATACATTTAATTAGACGTTCATGGGTTCATGTACAGACAGTACAACCCTTGAAATAATGACTAATGAACGATGATTATTAAAAATGTGTTGGTGACCAGAGGATAGGCTCTTCCCAGCATCCTAGCTGGGAAGAGCCTATTGTTTTTTTTTAATTTCACTGACAATCCCATCACTATTAAATAACACACTTTTTAACCGGATTCGTTCGTTTCCGTGGCTTTGCAGACCCCGTGGTCGCTCTCGACGCGATAAATCCGGTTAAACAGTGATTTATTTAATAGCATGAATCGCAAAAAGTTGAGACAATATCAGTCCCATCACTTTTTAACTTTGTTGATTAACTTATAAATTATGGAAGAACACCCTGGATCTTTCTGAACATTAGCGGCTACTGTGCAGAAAACGCAGAGTGCCTACAACGAAAATTATAAGACACATCTTGCAACTATGCCTACGTACCTAAAAGTAATTTTTCACTGGAGGCGAATTATTTTTATATAAAAATCTCGTCACTCAACACGCGCGTAGTCAAGCACGTAGACAAGCACTTGTGTGCAGGCGAATGTGAGCCCTCTGTCGGTGACATAGAGGTTGATATGTGTGTGTACAGGAGTGTCGGTTCTGCAAGAACAACGGCGAGCGCGAGTCGTACTACCGCTCGCACGCGCTGAAGGACGGGGCGGGGCGCGTGTGCTGCCCGGTGCTGCGCGCCTTCGCGTGCTCGCGCTGCGGCGCGCGCGGCGACAGCGCGCACACCCTTAAGTACTGCCCGCTCACGCCGGCTGCCGGTCAGTATGATTATTTTACTGATTGACTGATTATTTTACACTGGCAGTCCTAATATTTCAGCTTCGATAGTGCTGTTCTTATTTCAACTGCAGTAGCAAGAAAAATCAACGTTGAAGCTCGTTTTAAACGTCGCGTTTTATTTTCGAACTCTGCTCTTATACTTGCATTTGATATAATAATGGTATGTTTGATATCTTAATATTTCATAAATTACAACCTAAATGATCTAGGATTACGAAATAAGTAATAAGAAGAAGCAACTTTTTTGCTTGGTGGTAGGATCCCTTCTGGGTCCGCCTGGCTAGCGACCACCCTTTATGTAAAGTCTGCCGCCAAATGTTACCGCTCCGACGGTAATGTGTTCCGGCAATATTGTATAAAGAGCCAGTTCCTTCCTAAACCCGTGTGCTTTTATCTTCGACCTCATCGTCACTTACCATCAGGTGAGATTGAGGTCAAACGCGGGTTTAGTCACTTATAAAAAAAAAAAAAAAAAAACTAAAGCATTATTGTCGTAAACCAAATATTTGCGGCCAACCCTAATATTCTAGCTTCGATAGTGCTGTTATTTACTTAAATATATCAAATGCAGTAGCTCAACTTTTTTCTTAAAACTTTGAGCATTTCTATCCCAACTGTTTTATACTTGCAGTGCTGTAGGTATTTGTCATAGCGATGGCATGATATCTTTATCATACACATACATTTTTAGAAAGATATAACTAAAATAGAAGCAACTATCGCGAACAGTTCCAAGTGTTTGTATTGAAAAAAAAGTGGACGTAATATTAGATCGTTCTTACCTTTCAACACTAAATGGTAAATCGAATATTGGGACTGCTCTGTATTTATTAATACCAGCCTTTTTTTACAGTTAGTTATATTATAAAAAAGTGCATATGAAACTTAGTTATTCGACTTTAATCCCTACTCAAATATTTAATCTCATTCAAATTGCTTTAAGGATAACCTCAGGGCGAGACCTACATCAAATATATTCACGTCTATCACCGGGGCCCACGTTATGATTGTTTCTAGGCATAACTTATAACAATGCTATTGAAATGGAAGGGTTTTGGTGCCAACTGAGGTGCCAACCCTGCCTTAGGGTGTTTTCACACCAATCCACGAAGTCGGTCGATGTCGATCGGATTTTTTCTCATAGTAAGAACGATTTGACGGTCGATCCATTGGTGTGGCAAGCCCCTTAGCCTGCTGGAAAAACATGATCTGAATCTTCGGAATGTATTAATTATTCAAAGCCTTCAGTGTCTCTAACCTTATGAAATCTTATGTCAACTGCACCTAGATACTTTCTTATGCAAACATAATTATTTCAATGGCACCATAATGTGAAGCATAATAAAAAGCGATAAATTCGTGGAAAATGTGTTTTTATTTAGAAAAAGATTATAAATATTGAGGCTTTAATTTGATTATTAATATAAAGATTTGTTTGTCTCTCTCAAGGCGTTAAGTGAACTCTTATGAGTCATGAAACAAGCACACTTTTTAAACGGATATATCGCTTTTAATTATATTTAACATATAAACTTTATCTACTTATATGCATAATATTGAATTGCTATACAGGGTGACTGGTGACAAGTTTACGTGTTCGATTCTGATCATAATTAAGTAATAAAAGTATGTACTTAATTTTTCACTAGAATTCCCCACTGTTTACTTTACATACAACTCAGTCAATCGCGGCATGTGACCTGGCAAGCGGATCGCTGCCAACGCTAGCGTAAACCATGCGTTGCACAATCAATTCTTTTACTTTCGGTTAAGTTTACTCAGTAAATAATTAAAATTTATTTTTTATTATATTTTTTCTCTTTATGTATGATCTCAAGCTATCACGTCCTTGAATTTCAAAAGCGACCCACCAGTCACCCTGTATTGTTTTTTCGTTTCGGTGCTTTTATAACAGTGCGAACAAAGAACTTTATCGATTCCTATGTTTGCAAATATTTGCTTAGTGTGCAGTCAGTTTGTAAGCAAAACTGTTACGCCAAAGTTCAAAAGTAAAGGCATAATTTCAGTCTTGGCTTTTAAGCCCAAACTATAAAAATAATCAAAAGATTAAATACTTACATAAATGTTAATTCATTTGATGAAAATTGCATTAGTTTTGTTGTGTAATTGGTAAATCGAAATAAATAAATATTGTATTGATTATGTAGGTATTCACTGCGACCAAAAATGAGCAAAATAAATAGTTGCGTTCGGAACCATCATCGTCATGTTGATATGAAATTAAAAATAAACAAAAACGTTGTGAACAAGTAAAAATAGTGCAAATATTAAATCATAGTATAAAAAAGTAGTAAATCCAAATATTTTTAAGTGGATATGTATATTTTCTATAATTTTAAACCATAACAGACTGCGTTCTTCCCATAACCAACGACACAAGTCAATGCCAACTGAAAAACTGACAAATCAAATGATTAATAGCAGCGGCCGGCTGAAAGATTTTCATTCCTTTGTTACTGCTTTGTGATTACACGGTGCTGTGTTGTTACATGGTGGATAATTCCAACATGTGTTTTTAACACGAAATCAATAGTGACATTACTTTTTCAGCTTATTATACTATCCAAAAATAATAAAAGAATCAACTTTATATGGTGGGCATAAAAGCCAGGCAATGTATGGACACTGAGATGAACCCTTTGGTTGCCTGGCAGTGATCGCTTACTGGCGATAAGGCCGCCGATTGTGTTTTCTTTTTTAATGTTCTTTATTTTCTATTTTGTTTATGTACAATGAAGAGTAATTAAATAAACTACCCACTACCGCACGACAAGTGTAAATAAACGTGTGCTTAATTAAGACTGTTTATGAATATTTTTTATTGTTAAATAAATAAGATACAATGCATGCAGCTTGCAACCGACTCCAAACTACGTACATTCGTGAGCATACGAAAATTCTGTAATGAGAGGTTTTCAAACTGACATTTAAAACTATAAAAAAAATAGTAACCATATTTCATTTTAGATGGCGCCACAGGCTTTCCTTAATTTTGACAGCTAGCTTACCAACGCCATCTTTTGAGGGAAAAAGATATGATTTTTTCTTTTTAAAATCAATTAGAAAACTCCTCATTGCACTGCTGATTCCTTTGGTCAAGAGGGTCATTCGCTCATAAAAGTGCTCTTTAATTATTTAATTAAAGTAATAATAGCCTGTCTTGTAACCTTACTTTGTTTTACTAGAATAATTTACTTTCTCAACAGAACGCATCAAGTCCGCGGCAATGATGCGTAGCGTCCGCCACACGGCGTTGCGTCGCCGCAGCGTCCCGCCCTCTAACGAGTTCGTCTTGTTCGGACAGACACCGCCATCTGTTATCCAGGATACGCAAAACATGTATGATAATAACCAGTTGCAACCAGAATGGGCAGCGCTTTTGCAAAAGCTCACCCTCTAAACATTTTCTAAATAATATTAAAAACTTGATTATTTCAATTATAGGGTTTAATAAATCCATTCAGCAATGTTTCCTATTATAAGTAAAATATCTGAATAATAAATAATTAAGTGTTACGGAATTGTTGATCAAACCTAGATTTAGAATTTGACTCTATACATTTATGTCCTATCGTTAAAGATTTGTCATTTTATCATACATTGTTTGTTGGATGTAGTTATATTGATAGAATATAAGTTTCGCTTATTTTGATGATACATTATTATGAAGAAAATGTAGAAGTGACATGAAAGTATTAATAGTGACTTATACTTAGGTGAAATTAATAATATTATTAAGTGACATTTCAAAGAATCGTGTTGTTATTTCAAAGTTTATTGATTGTTGTATTTTTGATTGTGTTTTTGCTCCCAAGCAAAAATATTATTTTTTTCTTGTTGCTATATACTCTATAGTGAGGGAATTTATTTTTATGCATGAATGTGCTGACAGAAATAAACTATCTCAAGTAATGTACATCTTTTTAAACAACGACTATAAGATTTTAAATCAAATTTTTCACATCAAAGAGCGTAAGTCGAAATCAAGTGACATATTTCATGTGCCTTAATATCTATCTTTTTACCATTTATTTATCTTTTTTACCATTCTGATGAAGTTTATATCTCCACACATTTATATTGTTCAATGTTGATGCATTGAATAGTTAAATGTGGTAATAAAATTTTATTTATTTTTAATACAAGCGCTCGTCGCTAGATGGCAGTAAGATTTATAAATCGAATATTTAAATATCAGCTCATCTCCATTTGTAATAAGGCATGTCACATCAAAGTTTAAATATTACTTCCAGTGTTACAAATTAGTTTATTTTTGTTTCTTAGTATTATTTAAAGAAAGTTAAATGTTACTAGCAATTATTTACGTTTTGTATTTCAAAAATTTATTTTCTGGTGTCAGTGTTTTCGGTTTTTCAAAATAAACAATGTGATTAAATTTAATGTTTTTCAGTTATTATCCTCTAAATATTTTCATCATTTTCAGTCTATGTTTCAGTTGTCCTCTAAACGTAACTGATTCTTACCTAATATAATCAAATTTACATTGAAAGGCGACTTGCGCCGAAGCTAAAACAAGATTTAGCGCTAAACACAAAACATAGTCTATCCCTTTGAATTTCCAGCAAATGACAGAAAGCCCCTGACAATTTAAATAATTTAAGCGCTAAATCTATTTAACGATTTTATTACAAGACTGCCTTAATCTACGTTTTGGTGTTTTAATAAAACATATCAATTTAATTGGCGATAAAGTCGGGTTCAGTCTATTAATTTAATTAAGTCATTCTATTAATTGTAAATTTTCTAATTAAATAATCAGGAAACCGGGAACTGAGCCGTTTTCTGTTTAATAAGTCCCTTTTTTCGTTAACAGAATTCAAAAATTTTTAAACTTTTATTCATTATAGATTTATAAAAGAACACTTAATGAAAGTCAAACGGTAGATGAGGGCTGCGCGACTGGAGAATCTTGGGGAAGGACTCTGTCCAGCAGTGTGGGTCTCTCGGCTCATGAAGATGATGATCGCCCATTCAATATAACTACCTAATTCTTCATGTCCATCTGGATTGAGGGCCCAGTTTTCAAATTCTTGCAAGACTTACAGGGAATTTAGACAAAAATAGTTAAAATAAAACTACATAGTGTCCGTATCGACCGCGCGGCCACGGCGTTTTTTCTTACATCTAACCATGCCAAGATTATGTAAAAATTTGTAAAAGTCGATTCCTAAAAACATAAATTTGTAAAAGGTATAGTTAAAAAGTTATAAGGGTTTGAACGTGGCCGCGCCATTGAAACAATGCGAACCGCGCGGCCACGTAGATCTTTAAAACTAAACATTGCAGAGACCTGAATTTTAGGTAAAACACGGATTGAATATGTAAAAAAATTGTAAAAATATAGAAAAAAATCCTGGATTTACATTTTAGAAGCTGTAAGCTTATAACACCATGGCCGCGCCATTGACCGGTATAAAATTACGTTATCGTCGATATCTCGCTGGAAAAGCATAGCAGAGGTCTGAAGTTTTTTGTAAAACCTGGATTCGAATTTGTAGAAACTAGTAAAAATATAATAAAAAATCATAGGTATACATAATAGGAGCTGTAAGACCAAAAACTCATGGCCGCGCCATCGAAACGTTAGAAAAGTACTTTACCGTAGATATCTTGCTGAAAAAGCATCGCAGAAGTCTGAAGTATTTTGTAAAACCAAGATTTAAATTTGTAGAAACGATTAAAGATGCACAAAAAACTCCTAGGGTCATATTTAAGGAACTTTAGCACTGAATCTTAAGAACGGCTTGAAAACGTCGATAGGGTGACCATGGTTTGTTGATGACAGAAATGTCCTATATAATATAAATGATATAAAACTACTTTTTAACCGGATAATCGTGTATAATTTATACTTTACATTTTAACTCGACGTTTCGGTGTCTTTGCAGACCCCTTGGTCACGAGATCAAATAAATTATACGCGATTAATCCGGTTAAAAAATTACTTTTATTTAAATTATAAATCGTGAAAACTTAAGACAATATTATAAACTATATCTAAAGGATTGTAAATTGAATAAAATGAATCAATGAAGTAAAAAATATATGTTTATTTCTTTAAAAACATAGATAATCTTAGTCTTCGTCTATTAGACCATATGTCAAATTATGGATTGTCATAGGTTGTAATGAACTTGCGTGTGTTCCGAATTTATTATCGTCGTAACAAATCATTTCAGAGGTATTTAATAAGCAATGACACTTGTAATGCCCAATGAGTCCTACAACCGGGGGAACATATTCTACAGCACCTATCAGTCTATATTTTTTTTGTTTTATTTTGATAAAATGGGGTATTTCTTCGAGTTTGATTTTATTAATGCCATTAAGATCAAATAAAATAATATTATTTAATTCGTATATATACCTCTTGGTTTCGTTGTTACAAATCAAACATTTATTTAAATTTGAATCGTCATCGATAATGACGGCATCTTCCAGTCCTCCGATTCCGAATAAATTTATAATTTCTAAATTAATTGATAAAAATACAATGGTTCTTTTTGACCGGTTTGCGCACGTTTCGGTTAAACATTCATTTACTACACCGGCACTATACAGGGTCAATTTATAATAGTCTGTGATATTTTAAAATTGGGTTAACAATGATGTGTTGGTTTAAATTATGAAGTAAATTTCTTTTTTATATTTTTCATAAATTAAAATTTCAAAATTATTTTTAATGATAAAAATTTAAGTTTAATCTACACTTCATGACTAGGTACATAGCAAAAAATAAAAATATTTCCGTCTATTTCTTTTAAGAAAATCACTTCACCAAAACAATAATCTTACGCGAATAGTAGATACCTACGCATCCGAGCGAAGGTCGTAGACGCGCGCCCGTGTGTTTGCGTGACCTAGTTACCTACTTAGCGCGGAATCAGCTGTAATTACGTCATACATCAGGATAAAAGGTGATTCTAATGTCCCATCACACTACTGTTACAGGTTTTTGACTATCAATTTCACGTTAAACTAATTGTATCTAAATACTGTTTTAGTTTTGATCTTCATTAAATTAAAAATGAACTTAAAATAAAGCATTCGTGCTTGAAGTCTTTGTTAAAACAAATAAATTGATTTTATAATTAATTTAATGTTAGAATGACGTGTTTAGTAACTGGAATAACCTTATTTATAACTATGTACAGTGTAGGTATAACGTACAAAAATAACTTACATTTCTGATGTTAAATACCGTGCTAGGTATTAGTCACTGATAACTTATCACATTCACAATAACTGCTGTACATGGAGTCCCATTAGCCCATATACTGAACACAAAACCTGTCATGTTTAGCTTATTAATTTTGACTATCCATAAAGTATCCTTATCACTTTTGATAACAGCGATAGGTGGACTCGTCAGTCCATAGAATGTGCTTCAGCAACCAACCATAGACTACACACGCGGAGCATAGGTAGTTGCTTCAGTTCTTGCACTTTCGTAAAGTGGTAAGACTTGAGCCCTCTCGTCGCAGCAAGCGCCGCACCCACGAGCTGCTGACTTCGAAAACCTGAGCCGCATCGTTTGTGCTGGCTATCGGATGCTGTTCAAAACACTCCAGCACGTCTTCTTCGCGTGAACCAGAAATCGAGGTCTGCCGGCGTCTGTGACTGTGGATTAAACGTGCCATAATCGCGTAATTCGACATTTTTGTTAGTTATCGATTTAGTGTTCGCGCGCGCGAATCTCTGGACAGACTGACGAGCGGGGGGCGTGGCGTGCTTTCAATCAAACATAGTAGGCGCGGGCGCGGCGGCGGCGGCTCGAATTTGACTTTCGGCTCGTTTGTTTGTGTCGCGCAAGAACGTATAGGTATTGTTTGGTAATGTAACTAATATTTTATTGTTTAATAGAAATAGATGGAAACGTTTTCTCATCTTGCTATGTAGTCGTAAATTAGAGATTAAACTAAAATTTTATGCACTTAGAAGTATTATGAAATTTTAATTTATGAAAAATGTTGAAAAAAAAATTTTTTTTTTTTCGAAATTCAGACCCACTCCTTGATCTGAATCTGCTATTAAAATATAATTGACTATTATGTGGCGACCCTATATAGGTCATCTAATAATATATGTTCGAAAATAAAAGCCATGTTACTGTCGCATCTATAACTATTGTTTTCGCTTTTATAATATTTAGCTACTATTTCCTCCCGTAGTTTGTAAGCACTATTTACATTTGAAGACTGTGTTAATGTTTATATAAAGTCACATATTAATTTGCTTGGGCATGTATCAATCATTTGTTCAATGTGAAAGTTTTGTTTGTATGCAAATGCTAACAAAAAAAAAAACTGAGTCAAAAGCACATGTGTTACTAATTATCGTACTTTTATTGATAGAATTTACTAAATTACTAACTAGTTTACTTGTTCCAAAAGTTTTATGACATCGACCAAAACACGCACCATAGTATATTATTATTTTAAAATTACATCAAAGTGTCGCTGACATAAAGTGGTAACCTATAGCAAACTTTAAAATGAACTGTTTCCTAATTATTTTTACCCGACTACTGCACGCAAAGGAGGGTTATGTTTTCAGCGCGAATGTAACTATGTCTGTTTCTTGTTCATGGTAACAGGTCATATGAGTAAATATGTTTTAAGTTTTGTGATAATTAAATAAAAAGAAAGAGCAAGTATTAGCGAGTATTATTTTGGATTAGAATCACAACAATGTTTATTGTATGAGAACTTGACAAGACCAAAAGATAATGACATTAAACAACTTGATAACAGCTACGTATCCATAGCAACATAAATCATAGACTAATAATATATAGTCTCTTCACACTCTCCGAACTTTTAAGAATTTATGGATTTTATTTGGAAATTCTTGTTAATCCAATTTTTCTATTTAGTTCTTCCAATCTCGGACCATAAAGCGGCTTGGTGAGCATATCTGCCAATTGGTTTGAGGATTGAACTTGTTTTACAAGTAGTTCTCCATTGGTGACACACTCCCGTACAAAGAGATGTTTGAGCTTAATATGTTTAGTCCGTTTGTGGTACTCATATTTTGGATTGTGAGATAATTTTATGGCAGACTCGTTGTCCAAGTAGAGTTCAGTTTTTTCTAAGGTGATCAAATCTTTCAATAGGCCATTCAACCATAATATTTCTTGAGCAGCTTCGCTTGCAGCGATAGTCTCTGCTTCGGTGGATGAAATCGACACGGTTGTCTGTCTTTGACTTCTCCAGCTGATAGCAGCACCTGAGAGTAAGCAGACCATTCCAGATGTTGATCGTCCAGTTGGTTGATCTCCCGCAAAATCAGAGTCAGAGAAACAGAGTAGGTTTCTGGGTGAATCCTTTGCGTTCCTATATACCAGACCTTTATCTGTGGTTCCATTTAAATAACGGAAGATGCGCTTGACAAGCATGACGTCATTTGCTGAAGGTGTCTCCAGGTTTCTCGAAGCTTTACTAACAGCATATGCTATATCAGGTCTTGTACCCACTGCCAGGTAAGTAAGAGCTCCGACAGCTTGTCTGTAGGGAAAAACTTTGGTGTCTTGCACACTCGGTTGTTTACCGTTGATACTCTCTTTGGTTATGGGTGTCGGTGTTGGTTTACTATTAAGCATACAGAACTTTCCAAGAACCTTCTTAGTGTAACTTTGTTGACTAAGTGTTATTTCTTTATTTTCAGTTTTGATCTCCATCCCGAGAAAATAAGAGGCAGGTTTGAAGGTTATCTTGAACCTGGTTTTCAGTTCCTTAATAAACTCGTCAGCAGCAGCGGTCGTATTTGACGCTACTAGTCCATCGTCGACATACAGTCCGATAATGACTTTGGATTGGCCTCTAATTCTTATATATAGGCAAGGATCAGCTTCGCTTTGTTGAAAGCCGGCATTTTGTAGGAATTGGGCTATACATGAATTCCAACATCGCGGTGCTTGTTTTAGTCCATATAAACTGCGCTTGAGTTTACAGACACGATTGGTTCCGTCATGAAAGCCTTCTGGCTGTTTGACATAAATTTCTTCTTTGACATATCCGTTGAGAAAAGCTGTTGAGACGTCAAACTGCCGTAGTTTTAGATTTTCCTTTGCCGCAATTGCTATAATTGCCCGTATGGTACTAAGGCGAGCTACAGGACTAAAAGTTTTGTCATAGTCCGTGCCTTGCTGTTGAGAATAGCCTTTAACAACAACTCTTGCCTTAAATTTATCGATAGATCCATCCGGATTCGTTTTCAGTTTGTAAATCCATTTACATGGCAATGCTTTTCTTCCTTTTGGTAAGTTTACTAAGTCCCAAGTTTGGTTTTCATGTAGTGAATTTATCTCTCTCAGCATAGCATCAAGCCATCTTTCTTTGTGAGATGATTCCATTGCTTGTTTGTAAGTTTCTGGATCCTTCGGTAGATTTTCTATTTCAGCTACAGCTGCCAGTACGAAGTCATCATACCGTTGTGGTTGCTGTATTGCTGATCTGTTTCTGAGATTGTATCGCTCCGGTTCAGGTCCTGGTGGGATGCCTGCGTTATTTTGATTTTGAATTAATTCATCGTGTTCAGGTTCAGATTCATGTTGACCGTGTTGGTCGTTTTCATCTAAATTCAATTCCGGTTCAGATTCGATGTCATCATGTTGATGTTCAGGAACTTCGAAAAATTCTTGTTGTTCGTCATCAGAGTCATATTCTTGATCGATATTTACATCTTCTTGTGTAGAATCTGGGCCGTTTGGAATTGGAATCTGCCCTTTTTCAAAATTTTCAATATTCAGTTGTATTTTTGGAGTCGGGTTCGAAACAGAGTGAGTAAGATTGTCTATATTTTGATTACACTCAGAAAAGAAGTTTTTCTCAAGAATTTTTACGTCTTTGGAAATAAATAATTTGCGTTTGTTTGGAATATACACCCTGTATGCCTTGCTGGTGTCAGAGTATCCAACAAATACTCCCGGAATCGCCTTAGGTGCAAATTTAGAACCTTTTGCTCGACCTTTAATGAGCACAAATGCTTTAGATCCAAACGTGTGGAGATGATGGATACATGGTTTTCTCAGGACCCATTTCTCAAACGGTGTTTGGTTTTCTATGGCACTGTTTACATTTCTATTGGAAAGATAGTTTGCCGTGTTAATGGCTTCTGCCCATAGATACATTGGTGCCTTAGCGTCAATAAGCATTGCTCTTGCTTTTTCTAATAATGTTCGATTTTTCCGTTCAGCGAGACCATTCTGGTGTGGTGTATAGGGCGCGGATAAACGTCTTCCGATCCCGTGTTCCAGTAGATAGGCTTGAAATTTGTTGTTCACGTATTCTGTGCCATTATCTGTTTGCAAATGTTTAATCTTATTTCCAGTAAAAGTTTCCATTTCTTGTTTATAGACTTTGAAGTGTTCTAGTACTTCAGATTTATTTTTCATAAAGTAGACACGTCCATATCTACTGTAATCATCAATAAATGTGACAAAGTAGCGGTTTTTGCCGTTAGACGCTGCGATTGGACCGCACACGTCGCTGTGAACAATTTCCAGCCGTTCAGTTGTGCGTGGAGTTGTTCTTTTCGGAGGACTTGGTACTTGTGTCATTTTGGCTTGAATACAAGCGTCGCAATCTGACAGATACTCTTTTTTATCAAACTTCAATCCAATTAAAGACTCGTTGTTGAGCGCTAGATGGAGGTCTTTGTTGTTCATGTGTCCAAGCTTCCTGTGCCAGTCTAACAAGGGACCCTTCTTCGTGTTTTGTGGTTCAGGTGTAGCTGAATAATTTCGTTCGACGTTATGCGACTTGACGTAATAAAGACCACTGTTTATAGATTTTTCTGCAGTCATAACCAAGTGTCCTCTTTTATTGCGTACGAGCGCTTTGTCTTTAACGAAAGTGACAGAAGCTCCATGTTGAGTAATCTTTGGTACTGATAATAGATTTTTGCAAAGTGATGGTACAAACAGAGTGTTTTCGAGGTTAATTATCCCAGATTTATTTTTCAGTGTTACTCTGCCTTCACCTTTAATTTCAGTAGAGTGTTGTTCCGATGCAAAGTTAAGTTTTCTTGAAACAACCGTCATGGTTTTGAAAAATCCACGTTGAAACGTCATGTGAGAAGTACAGCCGCTGTCCAATACCCAGTCGTTCTGGTTATTTTGGTTTGAAGTGAGGAAGCACTCTTCAGCGTAGTAGGAACTTTTTGAATTTGAACCTTTTGAATTGGTATTTTTATTTCTCTTCCAGCAGTTGGAGCAAATTTTGTGTGTCTTCTTCTGAAAAATTTTTCGTCCCGATTTCTTACAGATTTTGCAAGATGCGTAGAGTACGTTTTCATCTTCATGTTGTTGTGGACTGACCTCAACGTCCCGGTGTCGTGCATCGCTCTCTTCTATTATTTTTATTTTTAGCTCTTCAGGTTTCGGTAGAACGTCACGTGACTCCATAGCTACACGAAAGTTTTCGTATTCAGATGAGAGACTGTAGAGCATGAGGATAGTGAGTAAATCCTCGTTTATATCGACGTCCATTTCTGATAACTTGTCAACAGTATCCATAAATGTATTTAAATGTTCTCGTATGTTGTTACCTTCTAGTTTGGTAAGTATTAGGCGCTTTAGGAGAGTAGCCTTTCGCGCGGGGCCTTTACTTGCGTGTATTTCCTTTAGTTTGTCCCATAGAGCTTTGGCAGTCGCACATTTTTTGATTTCCTTCAATTGTGAGGGAGCAATCAGTAGGATGAGTTCCGATTTTGCCTGTTTGTCACCGTCAAGATCATCAGCGCTTGGCACTGCAGGTAGTTGTTTGTTAACATACCTCCAAAGTTTATTTTTTATTAATACGGCTTCGGCTTGTATCGCCCAGGTATCGTAATTATCCTTGTCCAAAGCTTCTATATGATATGTCGTTTTCGGCATTGTTGCACAAGTTTAACAATTCTACGAAAATATATAGATCATTATACGCTCTGCTACCATTTTAAGTTTTGTGATAATTAAATAAAAAGAAAGAGCAAGTATTAGCGAGTATTATTTTGGATTAGAATCACAACAATGTTTATTGTATGAGAACTTGACAAGACCAAAAGATAATGACATTAAACAACTTGATAACAGCTACGTATCCATAGCAACATAAATCATAGACTAATAATATATAGTCTCTTCACAATATGGATTTGTGATATAATTTCTATTAAATGGGTGGAAAGTTTTCTATTATCAATAAGCCATGGTCACCCTATCGACGTATTCAACCGTACTAATGATTCAGTGCTAAAGTTCCTTAAATATGACCCTAGGAGTTTTTTGTGCATCTTTAATCGTTTCTACAAATTTAAATCTTGGTTTTACAAAATACTTCAGACTTCTGCGATGCTTTTTCAGCAAGATATTGACGGTAAAGTACTTTTCTAACGTTTCGATGGCGCGGCCATGGGTTTTTGGTCTTACAGCTCCTATTATGTATACCTATGATTTTTTATTATATTTTTACTAGTTTCTACAAATTCGAATCCAGGTTTTACAAAAAACTTCAGACCTCTGCTATGCTTTTCCAGCGAGATATCGACGATAACGTAATTTTATACCGGTCAATGGCGCGGCCATGGTGTTATAAGCTTACTGCTTCTAAAATGTAAATCCAGGATTTTTTTCTATATTTTTACAATTTTTTTACATATTCAATCCGTGTTTTACCTAAACTTCAGGTCTCTGCAATGTTTAGTTTTAAAGATCTACGTGGCCGCGCGGTTCGCATTGTTTCAATGGCGCGGCCACGTTCAAACCCTTATAACTTTTTAACTATACCTTTTACAAATTTATGTTTTTAGGAATCGACTTTTACAAATTTTTACATAATCTTGGCATGGTTAGATGTAAGAAAAAACGCCGTGGCCGCGCGGTCGATACGGACACAACTACATATATATAAACTTATGCATCTGAACTGAGGGCCCAACTAATTAAATAGTTAAAATTTTAATTCACGTTTAAGAAATTTATGACCCCTTGCATTAAGTTTTAACTATTTTTGTCTACATTCACTGTAAGTCGTGCAAGGATTTGAAGACTGGGCCCGCAATCCAGATGCATATTACTTCTTCGGCTTTAAGAAACGAAATGAAATAAGGACTCTAGGTGGACCGAGAGGAAAAAAGCCGGCGGAAAAAAAAACTCGGCACTCTTTTATCAAAAGTGCTCGGTATAGGTACAGTTTGGCAGAAATACAACTCGGCTATGACATGAATAAACAAACGTAAGAAGATCAAATGATCAGATCATCATCATCATCATCATCACAACTCCATGTAATGAGCCCACTGCAGGGCATGAGTCTCTCCTCTGGGTGACGAGGAGGCTTAGGCCATAATCCACCGAGCTGGCCCAGTGCTGGGTGGTGGATGTCAGAATTTTCAGGGTGCCGATATGGCTTCTGACAAACCCTAACGACTACTGTATAGTGTATACAGCACCTGGGACCGACAGCTTAACGTGCCCTCCGAAGCACGGAAGTCGCCGTGAGAAATGAATGGTCGGCGGTCACCCATCCAAGTAACGACCGCGCCGAACGTTGCTTAATCTGTTATATCATAAGATACACACAGTAACCACGGCGCCACGACGACTTCAATGATCAGATCAAATGAAACTAAATACTTAATCATTTAATTATTTATCTAAATAACTAAAAGATTAACAGCATTCAACATATATTATAGATAATCAAAGCATTCAACGAGAAATCAAAGCTTTATGATGTTGTTAAAAGGGTACTATAAAATGTATTTAGTATTTTCTAAATTATGGCAGAAGCCAGTTTCTGTTTTAACCTCACTTAGTGAAGAATCAACTTTGAACTTAGAAAGTAAGGAAACTGGCTGTTGCAGAATACATATTCGGAAACACATTTTTATCAGAATTAAAATCTTGAATAACTCTATGAAATGACTAGTTTAATGAAAACTTAGCCAAGTCAAATTTAACCTACTTTAAGATCTCACATCCTTAAATACCAGCAATTATCATAGGTATCCAATAAAGCAAAGAAATACAGTTTTTAATACTTGTTCATAATGTTACTACCCGACTACGGCGAAGCAAAAAGGAGGGTTATGATTTTGACCTGTATGTATATATACATCTGTATGTATATGTTCTGTAAAAAATTGACTATAGCGCAGCCTAGGGAACTTAAAAGTAACGAACTAAAAAAAAATTCTCTACAGTTTCGTGTGGGGTATCAAATGAAAGAGCTTTATTAGCACAGCTCAAATATGTAAAAAATATTACTCGAAAATAAGTGGAATAATAAATATTTCTGACACTCTCACAACATTATCCAGCCCAAATTAAGTTTCTTAAAGAACTTGTGTTATGGATACTAGATAACTGATATACTTAAGAAATGTATAAACATACATATTAAATAAATACATTTTTTTTATTAGAATAAACTTATATAAACATATAAACATTCATGACTTGACGACTAATATCTGTGTTCATCACACAAATATCCGCCGCCGTCGCCGGGATTCGAACCCAGGACCTCTGGCATAGAAGGCAATGTATGTTACCGCTACACCAGCCGGTCGTAAATAATAATTATAATAAAGAACTAAAATAAATTCTTGACGGTTTCGTGTGGGGTATCTTATAAAAGAACTTCGTTAGCACATTTCAAATAAGTACTCACTATTATTCCAAAATAAGTAAAAAAAAATTAAGTTTAAACCCGACTACTAAAACACGCTCTAAATAGTACGAAACAAGAAAATAGTCTCTGCTGAGGATCACGGGTACTCTTTGAATAGAGCTCTATTAATATGACGTAAATACATAAATATTTCAGCGGAGACTATTTTCTTGTTTCGTACTTACTTCTTTTTCGATTTTACATAGAACTTGGCACTCATTTAGATAGGTATCCATTTTTTTTGCTGCGAAGCCCACAGCCAAGCAAAATTTTTGTATTGAACTTGGCTCCTTTCTTACTTCTATGTTTTTGGTCATTACTTTTTGTAAAGATGTATAATAATTTCAATTTTTTTTTTAATGTATGATTTCTGTTCCGTGTATAATTATGTGCCGCGCGCCCCTCGACGATGCACCATTGGCCGGTTGTTTGGCGTATATTACTAGTTTTTTGTATGAGGACACCACTTATTTTTTGAGTTTATTTTTTTGATTTTTGATTTTTCCCTACGCTTACACACAATTACCGAGCTGGTTTTTTTTTTGTATATTGGAAGGATAGGACGTTTGTCTTCCATGCCACCTGATGGAAAGTGCGCATGAAGACTATGGTGTTACACGTCCATCCACGAGAAATCTATTCACTCGACACTTAAAAGTTCCAGGACTGTAGTGGTCAGGAAAAACAGACGCAGGCAGATTGTTCCACTCCTTGGCAATCCGTACCAAAAAGGATTTATCGAAGCGTTTTGTTCGACTTCTTGGTAAATCCACTATATAGGGATGGAAGTTCTATCTGCGTCTGGTAGTCCGGTGGTAAAAAGGGGTGGGTTCAATTTGGTCAAAAAGAGCACTCGCACACTCACCAAAATGTAGCCGATAAAATCCTGTCAAACAAGCAACCTTACGACGATGCTCCAGCGTCTGCATTTTTTATTTGTAAGGTTGTTGTTATTTATGATTTTACGGGCTCTTCGGTCAACAGAGTCTAGCGCTTCGAGCTGGTATTTGGCTCGAAGCGCTAGATTTCATCATTGTAGATCATCTGGAAGTCGGTTAGGTTTAGGTACAATAAGTCAGTCAGTATATGCTAAAATTAACGATTTTCTGACCTTCATATCTTTATAACCGTTTGAGCTTCTTGAAATTTGGGCTTCTACATGTCCTTTGGATATAAATAAACGCATGTAGTTTTATGTGTTTACGTTAAAGATGTTTTGAGTTATAGAAGGGTCAAAAGTGGCACCAAGTGGTTCGTGTAATACTACACTCGGCGCTGGCTAGCCAGTTCTTTTGCTTGAACTTGGCTTGACACGCTGCCACGTGTCTAGATTATATTTTGGGTATATTTTTTACCTATAACCTATATAGGTAAAAAATATACCCAATATACGTATTATATTCAACTGGCTGTTGAAAATAATACACTAATTTCGAAAAAAAATTATTACCCTTAAAATGGTGAGTCAACCATCAAAGTTAGACATTCCGCGGTTCCAGACTTTTCTTTTAGAACTTTTAAAGACAATTCAGCAATTTCCGCAATACATGATTTTTACTTAACTAAAATTGTTTACGCATGGTAATCAACGCAAGCTCTCAAAATTGAAGAATTTTCCCCGTTTTTGCAATATTTTCCTTTGGTCACTTCGGTCCTATTAGTTGCAGCATGATATTATTAGGTTTAGTCTATGCCTTCCTCAATAAATGGACTTTACAATAGAAAAACAAATCAAACCAGCAGTTCCTAAGATTAGCGCTAGTAAGCGCTAGTGCTAAAAACGCGCACCTAGACGCGCGAATTTACTAAAAAAAGCTTCAAACACCAAAATTTTTGTAAAAGGCTACAAAAAAATTTCATATTGAAATAGTTTTGACTGGTCCAGCACAGTCCAAATGCTAATAACTCCCAGAAATAAAAAAAACCGTATGTAGGAATTCCTGTTCCCGTGTTTTATTTTCAGTTTTTACTGTACAGGTAGTTATTTTTTGAAGGTCTCTTCCACAAACCCGGGTACTACGGTACAGCGATGTTATCTACGAGTATAGTAGTTTTTCAAGTAAAAGTTTCTGACTGCCTACATAAAGTAAGTAGGTATTATATAAAGTTAGCTTTAACTTCATGAAGGACATAGTATTATTATTATTTATCCAATTGCAATTACCGATATCGAAGGCGAGGTCGTGGGCAACAGCTAGTTGTAAAATATGTAGAGATATAATATGAAGGTAAGTAGAAAGATTATTTCGTTTAGGCTCAGTGCCCTAGTTTTTAGTATGCCTGTAGAACGGCCACAACTAAGACGACGTAAAATCCATTTGCTTGCACCATTTTGTTAGGCGCTTCCTTTTTATCTCCAAATGCTACATTATTCCGTTTATTTTTATACCAAGCGTTTTGGTATAAGTATTTTTTTTCTTGTAAGTACTTTGTGTAATGAGTAGTGTATTAAATAATTTTACGATACATTTATCAAGTATAATTTTGTTTCAAATGAAAATTCGTATTTTTTTGTCGTATGATTTAGACCTATAATTATACCTCATATTGCTATACCTCATATTGCTATACCTCATATTGTACTCATACCTTCTAGGGTGATCTGAGATAAGATAAGATTTCTGAAATAAGCGAGGTTGAAATAAGAGAGATCAATAAAAAAAAATGTGATAAAACATATATGTATATTTATTTTTTTACTGTTCATTGTAAAGGAAATCAAACCGATAGTTTATTTCGAAGTTGCCAATAAGAATACTTATATTAAATGAAAATTAATACTCCTAATTAATTGAATTTCAAAGTTATACAGAAAATAAAAAAAATCGCATACGGAAAAAACACGTCTCTTGTTAAGATGTTAGTTTAACAAATTAGCAGTTATACAATATGTAGTTGTCACATGTTATCATAATGCACTTTTTAGGTAAATTATAGTGCATTATTTATAGTGCATTATTAATATACTTAAAATATATTTACATGTTACAATTTTTCAGTATTCTGCCAATACAATCTCACTAGGAGAACCATTGGTAAACAACATGTACGTCACCGTCCATATTGTTAAAAGTTAGAGAATTGGACCCCTGATCGCTTTTGAAAACAGTAACTGAAATGACAGTCATAATAAAAAATCAAGTACCTAGATGAACTTGAAGATCAGGGAAAATATTACTGAAATCAAATAATATTCATCTATAAAAGGGTCTCCTAACCTTTTTGATACTGTTCTCCCTGTGACTTATAAGGACATCAGATTTAACCCTTACGTATGAGAAGATAGGGTGTCCAAGAAATACCGTCTCTAGAGTGTAATTTTCGAGACATTCTTAGTTTTTGATTTTAGAAAAAAAAAATAGAAATTTTTATGCTTTTGTAAGATTCCCAAGTAGATGTTTGAGACTTTTAAAATAACTCCTTCCGAATGTGTTTTTGATGAAAAAAAATCACTATTAAAATTAACCTGAAAATTATTTAAAAAATCTTCATTTAATACAGATTCAGAAAAGTTACAACACTTAAATGATTTTATGAGAAAACTTGTAAAAAGTTTATCGTAAAGAGGTAAAATAACTTTTTTTTAAAGACATGAAAAAATAAGATGCGTAAAGCATCCCCACTCTAGAATGAGAAAATGAAAGTATTAAATATTTTGTGAGTCTAAATATGTTTTTTTCTAACTTGACGATATTAAGTATTTAATAAAAAAGACCATTCGTGCACTTAAACCGAATCCCTATTTTTTTTCTTTCCTAAAGTGGACACACTGCAACTGTCATTTTACAAAGGATTTTATTTATACTGAATTAAGTCTTCAAGAAATTACCACTGTGTATGATAAATACCTAACTCCGGTTATCTTTTCAACTATGAATCAGTTTTTGTTCTTAAACACATTTCACAGTTTTTGTTCTTAAACACATTTCACACAGCAACTCGCCGTTCCGTATGCAAACTTTGTACCGCCACACTTAAAAGCTTGCATACTTTAGTATATACAACCAAAATTACATAAAATGCTCTTCAAAAGTAAACCCTATCACAAAACCTTAAAGTATCAAGTCAAAATCAACACAAGTATTTAAAAATCGTCCGAAATTCGTGAGCGCGCTTCACAACAACGCGTACCGTTTTGAATATATTCAATTATGTGTAAAGAAATTTGGGATTTATACCGTAGCCTTTAATAATCAAAATGCAGTAACTTGCGTTAATTCGACGTTTAATAATGAAATTGAATTCTATTCCTTGGGTGTTTAGGTAGAAGTTGCAGTGAGGAAAATATCCAAAAATGTAGGTTTGAATTCGGTAGATTTAGGAATGTATGTCGGGGAAGTAGGACGTCCAGTTGTGGGGAAAGAGTGGGGATAGAAGATTATACAGATTCCCTAGGATTTTACTTTATATACACTTTTATGTATGAAAAGATATTGTGATTTTCTTTGATGTATGGTTATGGAATAGTCCATTATTGTCACAAGCAACTTAAACCTATTTGACCTCAATCTCACTGTTAGTATGAACTAATGAGGGTGAAGATAATACTCATAGTATTTATAATGTTATCTGGGGGACGACTTTCTAAGGCTCCTCTGGGGCTCCTCCCAAGTTCCACATAGTCTACTCTAATAAGTTCCCTTTTTAATAAGCTTAATATTGGAAGGTACTATGATGAGACCCAACTATTATTATTTATGTGAAAATATAGATGAATTATTATTATTCAGATTTTATGATTCTACACTTTGATTGGGAAATACAAAAACTATAGGTAGCCTAGGTGTATGTGCGCGGGATTCAAACCTTGCACCATATGTGTCAAATGTAGGAAACAACAAGTCTAGGTGCCGTTTTGTAATTATATAATAATAATAAATTCTTTATGGTAAGCCAACAGCATAAAAAAGAAAGTAAAAAAGGTACATTTTAATTTAGTATTGGCACAAAGGCGGCCATGATAATTAACATTGGAGTGAATTGGAGTGAATTGCTCAGGTAGATTAACGTTTTATATATCCATGTAGATTTCAAAGCCTAGTGGAAGCTATGACTCGATGTAGAAAGCATGCCATAATTAAATAAATACAATAAATAAATAAACTCCCCAGATAAACACAAAAACAACATGGCCTTAAAATAAGCATAGCTTGTGTTATCTGATACCATGTAGCGAACTAGGGGGAACCTAGAATATAAATACATAAATAGATAAACACCCAGACACAGAACATTTTTTTTTCCGTGCGGGAATCGAACCCGGAACCACTGGCGTCTGAGGCAGGCAGGCTTACCCCATCGCCAAAGTGGTCGTCGAAAAAAAATAGACATTTTACAAAATTATTAATACTATTGATGACGTTCCTTGAACTTTACCTATATGACTTGCTTTTTTTCATTTGTCTTTATGATTCTTGGAGCACAGACCGAGTGTTCGCCTGCGGTATGGGTGGTCCTAGGTTCAAACGCAAACCAGGGCATTTAAAGAAAAAAACTTTTGTTAACAGTCTGGGTGCATACTTAAGCAATCCCTAGTAGACAATGGAATTACATAGGTGTATGTCAGTTTGTGTTATTTGTTATTTTTTTAGCTTCGTGTATCATCATGAGAAAAGTAAAAGTTTATGAACACACAGGTATCGCCATTATGCATCAGCATACATTTTTACTGAACAAATTTAATTTACTGAAAAATATTTACTTTATTTTCTTTTATTTTGTGTTTTCTTGTTTTTTTTTTTGATTTTGTTTATCAATATGCATGTATTTGTGCTTGATTATATGTACGTGTGTTTGATGTGAATAAAATAAATATCTATCTATCTATTGTATAGATAGCTGAATATAAAGATATACGTAGTACAGTTGAAACAATTATCCCCTTTTTTAGGCAATTGGGTCAAATAAAAATGCTTATGGTTGATAAGTGGTCGCTACAGATAAATGTCTTCAATTAAAAGTGTGCCCTCTTAGGGCACATTTCATACTAAATAATAATAATAACTAATAATAATAACGGGCAACAGCTAGTACTAAATAATAATATACAATATTTATTTGAAGTTGTATTTAAGGGTTTGTATTAACCAGGGACTGCATATCGGTATAAAATTTTTAAATAGTACCAGTAAAATTTCAGTACCCTTATTAATGTAGGTACTGCTTCATCAAACACAATACAAGTTATTAAAATCTAACTTAATCGTATCAGTACCCAAATAATGTATACCGGATTAATTTCTGTAGATGTTGTTAGTACAGAAATATTTTAACATATTTAATTTCTGTACCGAAATGTATAGGTCAGCATATGTCCCTACGCTTCATAGGCTTCAACTAAAGTATCGAACATTCTACAGTTATTTAAAAATAAAATTTTAATATCAATATTAATATTAATACCGGAAAATTTCAGTTAACTGAAAAAAAAATCAGTTATGCTACAATAATAAAAAAGGTACACGAATTATTTCAGGTGAATTTAAAGGTATGACGTCATACAGAAAAAAATTGTACAGAAATTCATACCGGTATGCAGTCCTTGGTCTTAACACACCAATCGATCGATCGCCATCGATAGTAGAATGGATTAGTCGATGTCAATCGACAGTTTTTACAATGCCAATCAGATCAGAAAAAACCGAGCGACTTCGGTAGATTGGCGTGCTAATACCCTAAGAGAGTTAATACTTTTTTAATAATAATAATATAATAATAATAAATTCTTTATTTGCTGGTTTATTTTATATGTCCAATCACATACTGTTGTAGTTTCAGCGTGCAAATATACATGTCAAATTTGTTGATTAAGCCAGGTCAGGTCTGCAATTAAAATTACAATGTATGTCTAATAAAATGCCAATTCAACCAAAATTAAATTAAAATGGTACCAAATGTCAAATTCAATTAAGATTAAATTTCAAATTTTATTGTATGTCCAATCATATTAAAATTATAACAAATGTCAACTTTGATTAAAATTAAATAATTTTTTTATACAAAATACATATACTGGTAATTTCATCAATATAGAGTGTTACACACACACACACACAACTTCACGCCTGTATCCCCTATGGGATAGGCAGAAAACCAGAGGTTATAAGACCATCTGATGTCACGTTTGACAAAGGAGGTATTATAATGATGGAAAGAGGCTATTGCAGTGACAGGAGGTCAGCCAAAAACAAAACGCCAATAAAACCTCAGTCCCTTAACTGACTCTTACAGTATGCCCGGGAAGAGAAGCAGCTGGTTCATTCTACGTTTTTCTTTCGCTCCCAGTCCAGCATGAAAGCACCCAGCCCAGCATGGAAGCAGTTATAGAGTGTTACAATTTCAGTATTAAAGGCATTTTTTACCGGATTTACCAGTATATATTTTCATTTTAACTCGACGTTTCGGTCTCCTTACAGACCCCGCGGTCACATTAAATCTGATTTACTATTTGACACTTGTGAATTAAATATTGTCCTTAGTTTATATAATATTTGTTTTCTACATAGGTATTATAAAAATAGTCCCCTGTCGCGGCGTCAATCTGTCTATTGTCTGACTATTGTATCGTCAATCTGTTGAACCCTTAATCGCTTTCAGTCAGACTAAAAGCGATTAAGGGTTCAACGGACTAAGAATACAGTTTCAATAACGAACGCGGTGTTTCATAAGGAAGATTTAACTGTAAAATTGACTACAATATGATGAAGATATAAGTTAATTACGTCGGGAGTTTCAATCGCAAACGCCAGTAAAGCCTTTACTTTCGGTATTTGCAGAATCAGCCTTAACGAAATCCGATCAGTATAAGTAAAAATCAGTTAATGTCATTTTTATTAATGTCACAAAGATTTCGCATCTTGGTCTCGACAGCTGAATGTTGGATCATGTTAATTTTTGGGTCAACACTTTAAATATCAACTTCCAAATTCATGCGACGATCATTTAAATAAAATATTTCTGTTGCTAGGCACGGTTTATAGAAAATTTTGTATGTTACTAGGCAGTGGTAGGTAAAAGGTTTATGAATGTTTATATTTTGTATGATTTTTAAATATTAGTAGAATTACTAATATTTAAAAATCATATAAAGTCTTCTTTCAGCAAAATCTATGATATTTAAGGTAATGATGTCCCATAGCGTTGGGAAACCCTGAATATCTATTGACTTGGAATTACGAAAGACTACATAGACTTTGGTTAATTCTCTGAATAAGCCGAATTAAAGGCATTTAAATTGGCAATTTCCTAAAAAAGCTCTATTCTTACGAAAGGGTGCCCGATTTCTCTGAAGCTCACTGTAGGTACATGTGGGTCAAATAAGATCTATAAGTATGTAAGTACATAGTATGTAGTATACAGGGTTGATTTGTAGTCACCAGCCAAATTTAAATGTTAGTTTCTTTGATACGATATAAACGTACCTGCATATTTATTTTAGTATAGCTCAGTACAAAAAATAAAGATATGGCACCACAAACTTTTATGCAGATAGTCGCTGTTGATGAACATAGCTACGACGACATGGCATTTCTTTGATAATACTACGACGTATTACTACAAGATGTATTGTAGTAGCGCGTAGTTGTCTTTATTTTAATGGTAATTTAGGGTGACCATTGTGCTTAATGTGTTAGCGGATATATTTATTTCTTTGTAAAAAAATACTTTTGTGTTGCAAAAATCGTTTCTGTAAATGATACTTATTATGTGAAAAAAAATTGGCCGGTGACTACAAATCAACCATATATAGTATGTAAGTATATGAGTATTGTTAGACAATTAGTGCAAATATTTTTCCCATTTCTTTTTTATTCAACCGATACTAGATAAGCGTGTAATAAAAGGCAACTGGCCCTAGTGGCGCCTGCTTGGTGTTAGCGACCACCCTTCTTTAAAATCTGTCGCCAAATATCAATGCTCCTGCAATATTTGATGAAGAGCCAGCTTCTTCCTCATCACACAGGGTTTAGTCACCAATAAAAAATTTTGTGGGGATCGAACTCGCAACCTCCAGCTACTGAGGCCGATAAATCCCAGAGCGTCACGATCACCGTTGATGATGAAAGATGTTAATTTTTCCGATTCAACACGGTAAACTTATCATTTTTAATTTCAAGCTTCGGTATAATCAACGAATGCAGAGCATTAAAAAAACCGACTTCACTTCAAAACTTTGGCTTAGTTTATAATGTCATCAACGTGAACATTCTCCGAATCCATACATATTTTTCATAACTTTGAAATTTTCAATGAAGTAGGTACTCTACCGATTTTAAATTTATATGGAACCAACTATGAAGTATCCTCTATCATATGAAAAGAAAAAGAATTTTTAAAATCGATTCATAATTGTCTGAAATATCGTGTAACAAAGACACAAATAAAAATACAGGTGAATTGAGAACCTCCCCTTTTTTTGGAAGTCGGTTGATAGATAAAATGAAAAAATCCCCAGACAATCACACCAACTACATAGCCCCAAAGTAAGCATAGCTTGTGTTATGTATGGGATACCGAACTAGGGGATAACCTAGAATATAAATAAATAAACACCCAGACACGGTTTTTTTTCTTGTTACGTGCGGGAATCGAACCTGCAACCACTGGCGTCTGAGGCAGACAGGTCGCCAAAGTAGTCGTATACGTACAATTTAGTAAAACTTCCCCAGCATCGTGCATGAATGGTGGAAATCGGCGATCGGATCTGGTTTTCTGTCGCTACTTACCATTACTCCGCCTCCTACACATCGCCTTCCTCGCCTACGAGTGAGAAGAGGATGTGGATGTGGCATTTCTACGTTACTTTTTATATTTCGCTGTGTACGTATTTTGGTTGTGAATGTCCGCGAGTACCTATCTAATTCCATAATTGTTGCCTAGTATTACCTATATTGTTTCAATACTTTTATTTGGATTTTTCTTTTACAAATATACGATAACAAATGGATATTTTTTGAAAGAACGCTATCGTTATCCGTTATATATGTCGGACGGATACTATAAAAGCCGTGGTATTATGAACTCACTATACTAGACGCAAAGACTCGTGGCAGACGAGGCCATAAAACGTGTGAATGCGACAGCGCACATCATTATCTCGCTCGCACTTACACTGTTTATGGGTGACGTCACAACGATGTAGGGATGCGCGTCGTTTGGTTTCGACTGTATGTCGATGGTATTAGGTTTTAAATGAGGCATATTTAATGTAAACAAAATATAGCTATTTTTTTAAGTTTATTCATGTAAAAAAAAACTAACTTAATTACAAACTTATATATAGGTAAATTAAATAGAAATTAAACAAATTAACAAACAAAATTAACAATAATTAAGACTAAAATAATTAATTAACATTATGCATCATCGTCATCAGTATCACTGTCGTCATCGCCGACATGTATTATTAAGGGTTCGCATAAATGCGCCTTCTTCAAGTCTTCTTCTTGCAGAGTTTCTGCGTGACGAACAAATTTTTGCCAATTTTCTATAGTCACGTTTTCGATAGCTTCATTTGTCAATTTTTCCACATCAGCTATTTTAAAGGTGTTATTTTTTGCTGCAACTTCTCCTTTCACCTGCGCCCATACTAACTCTATAGGATTGTATTGGCAATGATACGGTGGTAAGCGGATAACTTCATGACCGTATTCGTTTGCCAACTGGTCCAAATGATAACATTTTTCTCCGCGATTTTCTTTCACCTTTTGGAGAAGTTCAACCTTGAAAGCTGAAGCTGCAAAGGATATCCCGTGCTGGTGAAGCCAATCTTGAATTTCGGCTTTTGTAGAGGCAGTTGTCGGAACCCTGTTTATTTGTTTAGAGTGGTAACTGGCGTTGTCCATTATTAACACTGAAGGCTCCTCGAGGCTTTGAAGTAGTCGAGTAAACCAATCGGTGAAACCCTCGGCTTCCATCTCAGTGTGATAATCTTCATTTTTGCTTTTGACAGCACGAAACACCCATTTAGCACCTGGCATAAACCCATATTTAGCGCATCCTGCGTGACAAACAATAAGTCTGCTACCTCTTCCTATGGGCTTTTGTAAGCCGCCTTCATTATTTTCGTCAACCCATACGCGCTTTCTAGAATGATTTTGGTTTACCCAGGTTTCATCTATATAAATTCTTGGACGAGAATCTCTGCTTTTTCTTAACTCATCTAGTTTTCTAAGAAATTGCATTCTGGCTGCCACAATATCACTTCGTTCCATGAGTTGTTTTCTTCCATCTGGCGCACTTTTAAATCGGTACCCAAGGTCATGTATAATTGTTCTCATGGAAGACACACTGCACTTGAATCCATCTATTCTCTCCCTTGCGGTGGTCAAAACCTTTTTTGTAGAAGGATATTCGCCTTTGTCATAAAACGAAGACACAATCTGCTTGATAACACTTTTATCGAACTCGTCCGATTCCGTCACTGGTCGTGGTTGATGGACTTGTTCCCGGGGAGAACTTATTTCGCCAGCAGTACTCTCCTTCTTTATTCTATCGACAGTTCTCAAACTAATTCCACACATCATTGCAGTTGAAATTGAGTTGGTTTAACTTAACGGGATCATTTTTTAACTCTGTTAGAAAAATCAGAACATTGTTTATTATAACACGACTTTGATGTTCAATATTCCCTTTAATACTGGATATGTTATTTGTAACAAACGACTCCATCTCGAAAGAAATTATCAGTTGAAATGATTGTAAGTATCAGCGACTTGCTGTTATATACAAAAAAATACGCTCCATTAAAAGGGTAACCTATTAATTAAGGGTAACCTATTAATTTTATAAAAAAATAACTATAATGGAAGGTAGTTAGCAATAATGGTAGTTAGCAATAATTGCTAACTACCTTCCATTAAAGTATTTTTTTTTATAATTACGAATTTATTGCTAACTACTTTCTAAAGATAATATTCAAGAATATAACAATCATTAGTTAATTATTATTAAAATATGGTGATTTATTTGTTCGCGTGTGTGCAGCGATGACTCACCCGGTTTGAAATTTATCGACATTTCTGCAAGTCTGCGAGTGCGCATCTCTATAACAAAAGTGATTTATGGCCTCGTCTGCCACGAGTCTTTGCGTCTAGTATAGTGACATTACAATAACACGGTTTTTTGTCAATGCGTTATATTTCTTACAATATAACGGCCTTGTTTTAGAGACATTATAATTTTACTAGACCGATACAGTTAAATTGATATTTTAAGAATATGTGATAATTGAGTTATGTTAGGTACTTAGCAAAAATAAAAGTCTTATAATTGAGTAAGTAACTTACACGATAAAAAATATAAATTGGACAATATTGAATTGTTTCAAATTTTTAGTAAATATTTAAATTAAAATAAAAGTTTGGATTGTCGGCCAATTTCAATAATGGCGCTTTGCCGGGTGCTGCCACACCACGCTCACTTCGCTCGTTCGGCTCGCGTATGCTATAAATACAGCCTAACATTAACCTAATCCACAAAAAAACCGCTCCTGAACGGTCGTATCTGCGGCTGCTCCCAAGTGTTCGTATTGCGCTGCCCTTGTTCCCTCCCCCGCACTCAGGTTTCAGCTGCTCCAGCCGCTGTTCCTGCTCCGCAAAATTTCACACCGGCGTCTGCTCCTGCGCCTTCTGTTTCAGCGATCCCGGTGTCACAGCCTGCGTCGCAATCAGATTCGGCTCCACCGAAAGTCAAGTCTCCGTCCCCCGTCTTTTTACGGGACAAGAGCCGCTGGACCGAGGTCTCAGCCCTCTGCGGTAGACACAATCCGAAGATCCAGTAAGGATCGTGGGTGACTCTATTAAGGTCTCAGTCTGTTCCATTTCCGATTTCAGGAATCTTACTCGGCTTCTTGCTGATCAAAAGCTCGAAAACCACAGTTACGTAAGCGTAAGATCCGTGCCGTCCTCAGGAACGTGCCGTTCGAGCTCTCGAACGAGCAAATCCAAGAGGACTTGTCATCTCAAGGCTTCCCCGTCGAATCTGTGCACAAAATGCACAGCCGCCGAGGCAAGCAGTTCCCACTAGCGCTAGTAATCCTAGCGAGGAGCCCGCAAGGGCAGTCCATTTTCAGAGGCAAGCTCACCGTGTGCGGTCTCTCCAACATCCGCGTCGAAGTACCACACAAGCGTGGTTTCCCAGGTCAGTGCCACCGCTGCCAATTGTATGGTCATGCGGCGGCAAACTGTTTTGCTTCCCCTAGGTGCGTCAAGTGCCTAGATCCGCATGGGACTAAGGAGTGCTCTCGCACTCCCGAATCGCCCACTGCTCCGTCCTGCGTCTTGTGCGGCCAGTCAGGCCACACAGCAAACTTTCGCGGCTGCTCCAAGGCACCGCGTGCTGCCAGGGCTACCGTGAAGCCCATCGAGAACTGGAGAGAGCCACCGCAGCCTAGCTCGGACGCTCCTCTAGTCAGTTCAAAGGCCTCACCTCTTTCGTTTCAGGTCAGCGCAGCCGGGACGCGACTCAATCGCAACCGGCCGCCAAATCGGCTTCCCAGTGTTAGAACGCAAAAGGGTCTCAAGACCGCATGGCGTTCTGGATGCAGCTCGCTCCCATCGACGAAATCCTGGCTTTCGGCGCCGCTCTCGACACCAGCCCAGAGGGTTTCAACGGTGCTCTTCCGGTCCTAACCAAGTTCGCTTTCCTTAGCAGGAAACTCCAGCAAGCTCAACGTTTCTAAACGTAGTCCTTCTTTCCAGCATTCCTATCTCAAAGTGAGTCTGATCACTCAAGATAATCTCTTAGTTTCAGCTTTGTCACTTCTGCTAGTCTTAGCTTCTGAATTTCTCGCTTTCAGTTCCTTTTGGTGGCAGCCGTCTGGATGCCGCTCACTGCGCAGCCTCTCTCTCCAATTGGCTGTCGCTCCGATTATGACTTATGGCCTCAATCAAGGTGAGTCAATAAAGGGGGATGTTTAGTGGGTATACTCAGCCTATCTGAGTGAGTCACCACACTGTCTGGGCACTTTATAGTTTGTTAGCCACTGGGGTTAAGAGCTTATAGAATGTCCGTAACAGGATTCATCCTCCTCCCGCTAAAGCTTGCTTTACTGGTTAAAGCTTGCTTTAGTGGGTGCCAAACGATTTCCTTGGCGGAAAAACAAAAAAAAAACCTAATCCAAATTTACCTATTATCACTCATACGCAATTTTAGATTTAAATGGCTATGATGAAATCTCAAGACAATAATTAAATCAATCTAAATAGTCTATTTTGTAGTTAAGATTGTACTAACATTATCAAGTCTTAATTTTTAACAATAAAATTATTCATTTATTTTTGCAATTCAATGCTTTGTGACAATTGTAGTTGCATAAAACTTTGCTTATTTACATGCACGCGTAACCCCCACCACAGGCAAAAATCATAATACGCATAGGGTTATTAAAATATTACTGTTGCCACCCCGTGAAATTACAATATCACTGAAAAGAAACCGTGAAATTGTAGTAACCAGTCGTTAATTACTATAATCTGTGTAATTATAGAGTCACTAGTGGAATTTTAAAACCACGTCTCTGACAAGATCCCTGCGACATATGTACAATGGATGACATGTGTTTCAATACAATCTTATTAATATTATAAATGTGAAAATTTGGATGTATGGATGTTTGTTTCGTCATCAATCACGGCAGAATGGCTACTTTTTATTCCGCGGGATTTAAAATTGCGCGGGGAAAAAGCTACTTCAAAATAAAACTGTAAAAAAGAATTTAACATTTAATCCATTAACAAGACATACTTAAACCTATCCTTCAGAATGATATATTAAAATAGTCTATCTCCCAGCACATCCTCTGTTCACCTCTCCTAGCTGGAGAAATGGCGCGACCTTGTTAGGTGACCTAGTGGCGTCGCGCGCGCACCGACGACGACGCGACGCGGCGCGTGCGCGTGTGTGCGTGAGCGCGTGATTACAGCCAATAGCAAGGGGTTAGCTATTTACGAGATGACGAATTTTAAAAGTTTTTAAGCGTTTTATAATGTTTTTTTTTTAGATAAATATACTACATAAAATTGCTTCCGTATGGGACTCCAACCCAGATCTCCCGCTGACCCGGCCAGGACTCTACCAATTGAGCAACCGTGAGTATTTTTATCTATACAAAAAATGGTTACCTATTACGATAGCTTTGAAGTGAATGAGCTTAAGTAACAATTTGCCAATTTGGACTTGATACTTATTAATTGTTTTGGGTGGAATTACTCATGTGTAGAGAAAAAAAACGTGATACTAAGTCCACCAGTGCTCAGAGCATAGATAAACCACTTGACCACTTAAACTAAGTACTATACGTTTTCCCGGATCAACGACACGTAGTTCAAAGTTTTCGTTGTTCGCTTATTAGAAATATAGTTAACGTTTCCATTTTCATTTTGATTTTAAATGTCGTCAAACATCTACAAAACCTAATTAATTGTAATCTATATATTGTATTGTATTTCTAAAGTAATTTAATATTAAAAATATTTATTTCATACACTAAAATTTAAATTGATGCATGAAAATAAAAATACAAAGAACACCATAAGAAAATATGTATAAAAAACCGGTAATTAAAGTTTAGTCGGGAAGCATCTCAGGTCAGGTCTACTTTAAATAATTATCAGTGATACGGCAAATTTGTTTAGAAGAGACATAGATTTAAAAAAAAAAACAATCAGTCGTACCCGTGTACCGGGAGTTTCCTACTTAATACTTCCTAATTAAATAGTTCACAATATAAGATTGTTAGATTATTTTAATGTATTGCAGTCCATGCTGGACTGGGAGCGAAATAAAAACATAGAATGTGCCATCTGCTTCTCTTCTCGGGCGTACTGTTAAACTCTATGGGACGGAGGTGTTATTGGTGTTTTTGCGGGCGATAGGCAAACCAACTGTCACTGCAATAGTCTGTCTGTCACTGTCACTCCATCATAATAATACCTCCAAATTTGTCAAACGTGACAGCAGATAGTTTTGCAGCCTCTGGTGTTCTGCCTACCCCGTTAGGGATACAGGCGTGAAGTTATGTATGTATGTATTTTACTGTAGTAGCTATAAACATTAATTATAGTTAATTATTGTTAATTTGGTAAACTCTCAAGTTCTTTCTGCCGAATATCATGATTCTATGTCAACCTGTATGACAAAGTACCCTTTAGGTTTAAACTACCTTGTGAGCGTCAAAATATAAATATAAATAAAATAAATAAATAAAAAATAAATATGATGCATAAACAAATATTCAATGGCAATATCTTTGAATTGACTAAGAAGTTTTATTTTAAACCTTATTTGAAGGAGATCTATTTTGCTGTTTGATTTCAGTCATTTCGGGTTTGTACCTCTATTTATGTACCTATTCCTGAGCAATAACAAAGTGATCTTGAAAAACCGTTTTTATTTTCTCAAAAGGAACCCTGAAAATAAAAATGTTGGCCATTAAGAAGATGACCCGTTAAAATAATCTGAATAAAAAATAAACTAGAACCAAAAGTTTTAGCATAATAGAGTGATGAAGTTGCAGAATTTTGCGCATAGATCTTAGACTATGTAAATTTATCGAAACATCCGTTGCTAAGGGGAAATTGACATACTTTTTAATCGGCTATTAAATATTAATATACACTTAGCATCCAAACTTACCTTTTGATGAGGCGACAATTAATGAGTTCTAAAGTATAGACGATTGGGTCTATAACGGGTTGCTGAAGAGGCATCGAGGCTCTTCCATATCATCTATGAAAAGACAGCAGTGATATAGTTTGATGGCTGCCAACTGGACGGTAGCGACAGCGAGAGCGACAGCGACGCGAGCAGCGAAGCTGCTGGCGTTTTCGACACCAGCAGGCGCGCGAGTGATTTGTCGCGGTTTCATATAAACTCAATACTTTCTATCGTGTCGTGGAAATCGCAGCCCACGTCGCTGCCCTTGCCGCTGTCGCTCTCGCTGTCTCTGTCGCTGCCGTCCAGTTTGCAGTATTATATGTAATAAAACAACCATTATAAAGAATGAGCCACCAACTTCTGCACCTTGCACTTCGCTGAATATTTTGGGTTACGTTATTGTGTTTTAATTTAATTAATTAATTAATTTATTCTTCATTGTGCACATGAAGTCAAAAATAATTTTAATAACCCTTTGGGAGCGTAGGTTCGAATCCTACCAACTGCGCTATGTAATGTGGGCTTTTAATGAAACCACAGTGGTTCGGAGGAACTGAATATGTTTTTATTTCTTTAAATGTTACAATGTTTCTTCTTAATATTAATTAGGTCGTGTGTTCGCTACGAGACGTCCGGATGATCAAGATCGATACACTTAAGTTACATTGACAGTGTGTCACTCATTGACATTGATGTTGACATTTACATTTGCGTTCTGCTCCAAAAGGTACACAATATGCGGCCTTATCATACAAAGACGATCTCTTCCAGGCCACCCTAATTCGTACAATATTCTCCGTGGCACCACATTTATGTCTCTCGTTTACCGAACGCCGCCGGCGCGTGCAATTCAAACCAGGTAAAGTTATTCCTTCATCATTAATTTTCTAATTCAAGATTGGCCAAAACTAAATAAATACTATTAAATTAAACGCACTTATTATTTATTTTCATTAATAGAATTAAAAGTGCGATAGCTCTTATTACCAGGCCATAAAACAGACTTTATCTCGGCGGAGTAAAGCTTGGTTTGCCGTCATCTGTACCAGTTAGAGTGGTTGTATGTAAGGCAGGGTATCTCTGCATTCATCAAATGTCGTGGTATCAAGTCTAAGGTGACTGCAAAGGTTGCTGGTAATGAGTATGGTTGGAGAAATGGATACAGATGATGATACGAGCAGTCAATATTTTCATGTTCGTTGATTGCTTTAAATATGAATGTATTTGTTTTATAAAATGTTAATTGTTCTATTTGTTTTGGACAGATGCAAATATTTATATAATAATGTTTTAATCTGTGAATGTAATAAAATCTGTGAATGTAAAACTTACTTTTACGGCCACTTTGGCGATGGGGTAAACCTGTCTGCCTCAGACGCCAGTAGTTGCAGGTTCGATTCCCGGAAACAAGAAGAAAAAATGTTCCATGTGTTGGTGTTTATCTATTTATGTATTTATATTCTAGGTTCCCCCCTAGTTCGCTTCATATGGTATCCTATATCACAAGCTATGCTTACTTTGGGGCCATATAGTTGGAGTAATTGTCTGGGGATTTTTTACCGGACTGCGACACGCAAAGGAGGGTTATGCTTTCAGCGCGTATGTATGTATGTCTGTTTCTTGTTCCCTGATTTCTACTGAACTGCTGGACGGATTTAAACACATGAGGTATTAAAAGATTCGTATTAACAGCGCGAGTAACATTGAAGTATCATGAAATTTCAAGATGGCGTCTTAAAATAAACATTTGGGGGCATAAAAACAAATAATTTCTGATTTCAACAATAAAGCGTTTTGGAAAAGGGGTATAGGGGTAAAGGGGTAATGGCCAGCCTATACTAAATAAATATATACTTTATACTGCTTAAAATTAACCATATTCACAGAAATACTAAAAAATAAAACTATTTTTAACAATAATGGTTTTTATTTTGTTGAAGGTAGGTAGGTACTCTGCGACTGTTCATTTTTATTAGTTATCGGTCTGAAAGGCATTTACAATAAGTTTTATGACATTTAATGCTAATTTAAACTTACATGTCTGTGATAAGCATATATAAGATTATAGCAGTTTTATATTTGTACTTGAAGCTTGTCGCCGTCGAAACGGACGAAAGGGAATTCTAAAGAACTGACAGAGTGGAAACCGCAGCAGCGGTTGAATATACCCACTAAACATTCCCCTTTAATGACCCACCTTGGCATAGGCCACTGATCTTAATCAGAGTGGCAGCCAATCGGTAGATAGAGGCTGCGCAGTGGGGACACCCTGGTCCCCATGAGTGAGCTGAAAGCTAAAATGACGAGGCTGAGACGAAGAGAATATCTAGAGTGCCGAGACTCCATCTAAGATAGGAAAAGCTGAAAGAAGGGCTACGTTTAGAAACGTTAAGCTTGCTAGAGTTTCCTAATAAGGGGTCTAAACTTAGTTAAGACCGGAAGAGCACCGTTGAAACCCTCAGGGCTGGCGTCGAGAGCCGCACCGAAGGGAGCGTCGATGGGAGCGAGCTGGATCCAGAACGCCATGCAGTCGTGAGACCCCTTTGCGTTCTGGCATTGGGAAGCCGGTTTGGCAGTAGGTTGCGAATGAGTCGCAACACGGCTGCTCGGACTTGAAACGGAAGAGGATTTGGCCTTAGAGGCCTTCGAGACGACTGGAAGAGGAGCGCTCGAGCTAAGCTGAGGGCGCTCTCTCCAGTTTTCGATGGGCCTGGACGGTAGCCCTGGCAGCACGCGGTGCCACACAAGACGCACGAAAACATATCGTCGAAATCCTATTTCCTATGTCTCTGGTGAGTGGGGGTCGCTAGGAAGCAGCCAGTATCATAATTTCAGTTATGATTGCTTTTGTCATATTGTATTAGTTGGCTTCGATGCAATTGCACCTTGATTAGTATGAAGTTTTCAATCTTCTCTTCATATATATTTTTTTGAAAGAATGATTCATAGATGTTAATTAATTCTTTAAAGGAGACAAATTTAGAGCCGTTAAGGTAATTTAAACAGGTGATTTTAATGAAGTATAACACATATTGGCCACGGAAATACTCAGGCAGAGATTCATTAATTCGTTGTCTCTACGTAGTAACATGGAACGCCTAGAGCACATTCCATTTTTATTACTTCGAAACGTTAGGTCTTTCTAATTCAATTAATTAATCTGTTCACAATTAGGGGGAAAGAAAACTCAAAGTATGTAGCTATTATGAATGCCAGACTTCAGATACTTAACATTGAATTTATGATCAAACGTTCAAAAGTAAGGTTTCATAATTAAGTTCGTAATAAGAAAATATCGAAGTGCAACCAATAAGTTTTTTTTTAAAGTAAATTGAGTAATTTTCAAACTTGAAAAGCTGTATTTTCGTTCCTATTCCTGTAAGAATATTTCACCAAACATGAAATATAGCTGAGTGAAATAACTAGACTTTTTATCGAGACAAACGACGAGCTTATCTAAGCAGAATAAATACTCTTAAGCTTGTAGCTAATTGGAAACAAGTTGACTCACTTCTGCTATCCGACGATTTACGGCCTTACAGAATCGGTGTAAAAGTGTCTATAAGATGTAAAACTGTGCTATGATACATAGCCACCCGTGGGTTTAATTGGCAGACAAATTAATCAGTAAAGCCTGTTCTTGTTTGTTGTGGGCGTAGATGTATCTTGTGATGATGGATTAAAATGCACTTTTTTTATCGTATAAAGCTTGCCAAAGACAGAAAGAAATACCGCTTCTGGACGAGTGTTTTGGAAAAGAGGTACAGGGTCGGTTACACCCCCGCGTAGTGGTAGGATCCCGTCAGGCTTCATACAAAATCTGCCGCAGAATAATACCGCTCCGGCGGAGATGTGTTCCGGCAAAATTTTATGAAGAGCCAGTTCTTTCCTGAGCCCGCGTGCCTCTTCGGCCTCATCTTTACTTACCGTCAGGTGAGATTGAGGTTTAATGTAGCTTAGTCCCTAATAAAAAAAAACTGACCCCTTGTTAGGATTTAAAAATCACTCAAGATCCGTATTCGCTATTAGAGTATACAACCTCGGATTTAAAAAACGAATAAGAAGTAGTAGATAAGCTCTAGAGGAAAGTAACCTAATATTAATTATTTTAAACTATCGCGGTTATTTTCACTATGATATAATGAATTTACGGGATTCTTACCACGATTATTGATTTTATTTTCGCACGTCCGATATTTCGATGCTTGTAACAGCAATAAAATCAATAATCGTGGTAAGAATCCCGTAAATTCATTAAATCATAACCTAATATTGTCCTCACGATTCATAATTTAAATAAAACTACTTTTTAACCGGATTAATCGCGTATAATTTATATTTTACATTTTAACTCGACGTTTCGGTGTCTTTGCAGACCCCGTAGTCACGAGCGACTGGTCACAACAGAAAAATCTCTCTTATCAAAAGACGTTAGAGCAGCGTCGTAAGGTTGTTTGTTTGACAGTATTTTATCGGCTTTATTTTGGTGAGTGTGCGAGTGCTCTTTTTGACCAAATTGAAGCCTTTTTACTACAGGATTACCAGACGCAGACAAAACTTGCATCCTATATAGTGGATTTACCAAGAAATCGAACAAAACGCTTCAATAGGTAGGTAGTTCCTTTTTGGTACGGATTGCCAAAGTGTGGAACGATCTGACTGCGTCTGTTTTGCCTGACCACTACAGTCCTGGTGCTTATAAATGTCGAGTGAATAGGTTTCTCGTGGTTGGAGGTGTACCACAATAGTCTTCATGCGCTCTTCCCATCAGGTGGCATGGAAGACAAACGTCCTATTTTTTTAATATATTTAAAAAAAAGTGCTCAATGTACAAATTGGCAGAAACACGACTCGGCTTAACGTGAAAGAATAAACACAACAAGACAGCTCAATTCATTTTTCATTTATCATCCTTTTAGGATCCACCTGATAAGCAACTAAAGCATGCGCTGGTGTATTTGTAACATACTTTTGTTAAGGTATTTAAATTTGGGTAGTATTTTTACTTGTATGTATGTATTTGGGTATGAATGTTAATCTGTTTCCTTCAGAACTTCTAAACTACTAATCGTATTTGGACAATTGAGGTGTCGTTAGAAGCCTCTTCACTGTCCGCTGGTTATTAGCTACATAAAGTTATGTTAAATTAACTACAGCGCCCTCTAGGGAACTTAAAGTGAAGAACAAAAAATAAATTTTGTTTTCGGTGTTAGTGGGGTATCAAATGAAAAAAAACTTTTCAGAAAAAACACGTTCCAAAAAGTAGAAAACAAGTAGGTAATAGTCTCCGCTGAAATATTTATGTATTATGTCATTATGTTTAAAGGATAGCCGTGGTCGTATGCCACCTTTTAGAACAAAACAGATTAAATAAAATAAAATGAAAATGGCATTTTTTTAGGTGACAAAATAATGAATTTGGTTTACTGTTTTAATTAAGTGAGCGCCTGACTGCTAGTGACATGAAATCAATGAGACAGCGATTTAAAAACAATGTATGATCACAAAGTGCTGATAATTGGTTCAAACTGTGCTGATAATTGATAGTGAGGGTGCTAGGAATTGGTGATACGCTCATTTTTTACTTTTGCCTATCTAAACAAAAATTGAATAAAGATAAACTATTTTTATTTTTAGAATTATTATCTTACCGATGAAAAAAATTTTGAAACTAGAAAATTAGTCATAACTGATGAAAACAGAATATATCAATGTGATAACGGGCTTAAGATAGGTAGGACTAACTCTTGAAGTGCTGATAATTGGGTCTAACACCCTATAAACGCAGCAGTTAGTGAGGATGTATGAAATAATGCTTTTTACTCAAAGATGTTTTGAGTGATTAAATTTTGATTTCGCGTTAACTGAAATAAACCATAAGGCTCTTCTATTGATATGTTTATATGTTTGAGGAATTTATTATTCTAATTTTGTTGTTGTAACTTATATAATATATTTTTTAATACAGTTGCTCAAAAAGTGACGTTTTGCAGGGTCGTATAGCGTTCGGGAAGTTGGCTATTACACACTCGTGCTTTTTCTTTACCTTTTCCTAACTCGTGCGTTCTCTTTCCCAACAAAAAAAACCAACTAAGAAGTTTTTACTAAAAAAATCATATAAGTTTTTATGATTCATACAAATATTTCTAAAAAGAAGCCACTAATTTTTTTAAATATCAGATTTAATGATTTGATTCAATGTGTTCGGTTAGGTTTCATCAATCACATTTTATTTTTATTTCATATTAATAAAAAAATCTACTAAAGACTTGGCTGTATGGGCATAGTTCCCTTGCCTACCCAGACAGAATGGGTGAAGAAAACAAAATAAAAATCTGCTTAAATTGTTTTACAGTTGGCGCCATTTTGTTTATTGTTGAGTTTGTTGTGTTTTTATTATTTTATTAAATTTCTTAATTTTTTCGCAACTGTATTAAAAATGGTCGTTCAGTACACGTGCGGAACTGTCATTGCAACTTGTTCCGACTGTCAACCCTCGCCTTCGGCTGCGCCTCGGCTCGTGTACACATTTGTCGGAACTCTTTGCAATGACAGGCTTTCCGCACTCGTAATGAAATATACTATTTTAATACAGTTGCTCAAAAAGTGGCGTATTGCAGGGACGTTTAGCGTTATTTTTTTTTTTTTTTTTCCCGCCACAGAAAATTTTGGCACCCCCTAAAACAAGCTTTAACCAGTAAAGCAAGCTTTAGCGGGAGGAGGATGAATCCTATTACGGACGAATGGGCATTCTATAAGCTGTTAACCCCAGTGGCTAACGGAGAATAGAATGCCCAGACAGTGTGGAGACTCACTCAGTGAAGCCGAGCATACCCACTAAACATCCCCCTTTACGACCTACCTTAATTCAGGTTCTTGATCATTTATCGGAGCGACAGCCAATTGGAGAGAGAGGCTGCGCAGTGAGCGGCATCCGGACGGCTGCCACCAAAAGGAACTGAAAGCGAGAAATTCAGAAGCTAAGACTAGCAGAAATGACAAAGCTGAAACTAATAGATTATCTAGAGTGATCAGACTCACTCTGAGATAGGAATGCTGGAAAGAAGGACTACGTTTAGAAACGTTGAGCTTGCTGGAGTTTCCTAATAAGGGGAGCGAACTTGGTTAGGACCGGAAGAGCACCGTTGAAACCCTCTGGGCTGGCGTCGAGAGCGGCGCCGAAAGCCAGGATCTCGTCGATGGGAGCGAGCTGGATCCAGAACGCCATGCGGTCTTGAGAACCATTTGCGTTCTGGCACTGGGAAGCCGATTTGGCAGCCGGTTGCGATTGAGTCGCGACCCGGCTGCGCTGACCTGGAACGATAGAAGTAAAGGCCTTAGGGGCCTTTGAACTGACTGGAGGGGCGTCCGAGCTAGGCTGCGGTCGCTCTCTCCAGTTCTCGATGGGCTTCACGGTAGCCCTGGCAGCACGCGGTGCCTTGGGGCAGCCGCGAAAGTTTGCTGTGTGGCCTGACTGGCCGCACAAGACGCAGGACGGAGCGGTGGGCGATTCGGGAGTGCGAGAGCACTCCTTAGTCCCATGCGGATCTAGGCACTTGACGCACCTAGGGGAAGCAAAACAATTTGCCGCCGCGTGACCATACAGTTGGCAGCGGTGGCACTGACCTGGGAAACCACGCTTGTGTGGAACTTCGACGCGGATGTTAGAGAGACCGCACACGGTGGGCTTGCCTCTGAAAATGGACTGCCCTTGCGGGCTCCTCGCTAGGATTACTAGCGCTAGTGGGAACTGCTTGCCTCGGCGGCTGTGCATTTTGTGCACAGATTCGACGGGGAAGCCTTGAGAAGACAAGTCCTCTTGGATTTGCTCGTTCGAGAGCTCGAACGGCACGTTCCTGAGGACGGCACGAATCTTACGCTCCTCAGGGAGGGCGTAAGTGTGGTACTCGAGCTTGTGATCAGCTAGAAGCCGAGAAAGATTCCTGAAATCGGAAATGGAATTGACAACGACCTTAATAGAGTCACCCACGTTGGATGCCTTACTATACTGGATCTTGGGATTGTGTCTACCGCAGAGAGCTGAGACCTCGGTCCAGCGGCTCTTGTTCCGTAGAAAGACGGGGGGCGGAGACTTGACTTTCGGCGGAGCCGAATCTGATTGCGACGCAGGCTGTGACGCCGGGATTGCTGTAACAAAAGGCGCAGGAGCAGACGCCGGTGCGACATTTTGCGGAGCAGGAACAGCGGCTGGAGCAGCTGAAACGGACAGAGACGAAGTCGAGGAAGCAGCTTGCTTCTTCTTCTTTGATTTTGATTTTTTGCGAACCTCTGTGAACGGAGCAGGAGATTCTGGAACTATAGAGGCGGAGTCGGACTCGCTACCTGGCGGGGTAGTTTTGCGTTTGCACGCTGTAGAGTCTACTAACATGTTGCTTAAGACTTGCACAGAGGGATCTGGCGTCGCCTGAAGGTCAGTTAGGTAGTTCGGAGGGAGTGAAGACTGAAAGTCCGGAGGGATGAGATCTGCAAAGTGATCAGGAGGGAGTTTGATGCCCTGCTGGTTTGCCTTGACGAAAAGATGAAGAGCGGACATAATACATTGTAGTATCTTGCCCTGTTGGAAGCAGAGTTGCTCTATATCTATTGATGGCTTCGGAGGATCCATTGAGTATGGAAATGGAGAATGCTGTAAGAGAATACCTTAAGCGAACCTACGTGCCGGTGAACGGCGAAATGGCTGCGCAAACTGCGCTGTAAGAGAAACGACCTAGTTCGGACCTATTGCCGGTGAACGG